>JAUPFR010000007.1:38492852-39742852 GCA_036925125.1 Oreortyx pictus
CACAGAAGGGAGACTATTTCTACAGCAATATGTTCTCTTTCTTCACTGCAGAGTTACACTGCCTTTGAAAATACCAATTTCATGTCTATTTAATATTCAGCGCACATGTCAAACTGCTAAAATGTATACATATGTATAGCCTGCACTAAATTTTGAAACTATCCCAAGAAAAGGCCACTGGTTGTTGGGTTTTCTTTTTTTCTAAGTTTTATTTTGCAAAGCCTGTTTGTTAACCACCTGGTAAGCATTACTGCACCTACAGCTTGACTTAATAAGTCATTGACCATTTGATGTTTCTGAGGCTATTCACCTTCAGGTTTGCATGTCCTGCTTGCCTGAGTAAAATAAATGAAGAAAATGGGTAGGTGAGGCATTTAATAATTGTGCATGGTGTTTTAAAATCCAGATGCAGTAAAATGGAAGCTCGTAATGCTGTCCTCATCCTTGCTGCTGCTGTTACTATAGTAGCAGCAGATTATGACATTAAAGTACTGAGTATGAGTATGAGGGGGGAAAAAGAAAATGTCCAGGGAAGGTTTTCTTGTAGGGAATAGTATGAAGCAACAGCTTTTGAACAAGAACAGTATTTGTAGATCAGGCAAAATAATAAGTTCTCTAGGCTTACAGGAGCATGACAGTTAACTTTGGGACCACAGAAAGCATCACGGTCATTATGGAGAAACAGCTTGATTCTGACATGCAGAGCTGGACTCTGGATCTTGTCACCCAAACAAGTGTGTGTTCAAATTAAAGGTCTGTGTGCTATGTAAAGAACAAGGATGTGAAGAAGATGAGATTCAGTATGACAGTGTGAATGGACAGGAATGTTGACCTATAATGTGCTCCTGTTTCGGCATGGGTGATAACATGGAGTTTCATAAGCTATCTACTGCACTAGGATCTCTGCAGAAGTGGCAGTCATCACTGTGCTCATCACACCTTTTACCCATCAGTCTCCTGCTTGATGATCTTAACTTGAGGGACCAAGGTAGTTCACTCAGAGAAGACCTGCAGCAGCATTATAGAAACTAAAACCAGTGCCCTGCTTTCATCCATTCACCTTACTCATTTCTTTGAGCAGTGAAGTCAGGTTGGAGTCCATTAGCTTACTGGCAAGGACTTTGCAAGCGGAGCTGGTTTAGTCCGGGGACACTGCCTTTAGGATGAAAATCCAGAGGGACTGACCTAAAGAGTTAAATGTTTGTTTGCAGACTGTTTGCTTTCATGTTCTTAAACTTGCATGTATCAGGCAGACTGGTATAAGGACGTTCTCTGCTACTGTCAGTAGATACCTTGGTGTTGCCTGGAGGAGGGCTGGCATCTGACAATATTTTATCTTTGGATTTGATGGACCTAATGTCAGATATCTGGTTTTCACTTTATGGTAGGGAGTGTTGGTTACAGTATCTGGGCTGAAAGTACTCCCTGAAAGTTGTTAGGAGGCCCTACTCAGAGTTTAGAGAAGTGTGGTTACAATAGTCTGTAAGGACACACCACGCACTTCGCTTCCCTGCACCTTCCTGTCTTTCTCATTTGACCCCGCGCTCAGTGTTCAAGATTGAAAGCTTATACTTCTTACAAATGAAGTTGAGTTGCAAAGGATGGTTTCAACATGAGGTCCAGATAGCCAACACTTCTTTAAAATCTGGCAGTTTAGTAATGCATGCCAAAATGAAGTTCAGGTCAAAATGAAGTTGCTTAGTAGGCAAATCTTTTCTCTTTCTCTTCTAATAGGCACAAGCCTGCCAAATTGTAATGCATTTGTAACAGTAATGATACTGTCATAGCTGTTGGTCATTTCTCTAAGAATCTGAGAGGGATTTATAAATTTGTGTTAAGACTCATGACCCTGTGAAGCCATGGGTTTAAAGTTAAGATCAATAATGCTGCAGATCCCTGGGCTTTTGAAGCAAGATAATGTAGACATCTTTTTTTTTTTTTTTTTTTTTTTTTTTTTTTTGTCCAATTGAAAACAGACAGCTTCTGTCTGATCTTTTCTTCATCATGAGGATGTGGTAGCAGTTATGGACCCATTTCAGTTCTATCTATATCCAACAAGGAAGAAGTCTGTGCCACTTAGAGAAGGTTTTATTATAATGGTGAAACTAGAGTTAAAACATGGAGCAATAAGAGGGTGGATTTTTCTTGTTGTGTTTGTTTGTTTGTTTTTAATTCTATTCATTGCCATGTACTATGTTACACTTAGCAATGCTAACTAGAAATGCAGGAGAAGAGACTACTGTTCCCATTATTAATCTGGAAAGTTGGTATATGCTTATAAATAGACTTTTTCCAGACTCTCATTAACATAGTGTATTTTGGATTTTTGAAAGACTTGTTTGTGGTTCACAAAATAATTCTAGGGTGATTTTTTATCTTGTTTTTGCAAAGAACAAAATAACCCCTCAGACATTCTTTGCTGTATAGGTACAAAACTGTAAAATGTTGTGATCAATTCCAAACACAGAAATAAGCTGGGAACTTTTATATATATATATATATATATTTAATATATATATATATATAAAACGGTGTGTGTGTGTGTATATATATACTTATATAAATTTATATATATATATATATACTTATATAAATTTATATAAATTGCTTGCACTGGTGGTTTGAATCCAAAAACAATTTTTCTACAGTGTGTGAAGTAGGAATCAGCATATTATTGGTCTGAGTTGTAGTTTGGTTGTGAATTTTTAATTAGGTCTTTGTTCTTTTAACCCACTAAGAGAATGGCATTTTTAAACACTTCAGCATAGAGTGAATTTCCTAAAAGTGCTTGCCTGTAGCTAGTTACTTACCAGCGCAGTAGATGTTATGTAATCCAAGTACTGCAATGTCATTCAAACCTTAAGCTAGTATCTGATTTTTTTATAGTAATAATATGTATCATAGGAAGTTACTTTAACCTGTAAGTCTTAGTATGTTGAAGGTGATTAAATTATTTCAGTAATGGAGTTTAAGTGGAACACTACAGTAAAATGGTTAGAATATTGTGCTATTTGGGATGGAATCCATCTTCTTTCTTGTGGTGGCTTGCCTGCTGTTGATGCTGAATTTAAGTCTTGCTTAGGCCAGCAAGACTCTCTTGACTACCTGTTCCTTTTATTTTTTATTTTTTTGCCAACTTGTCTTGTTTGCTTTAAATTGCCTGAATTAGTACCCAGTTAACATAACCCAGTTAACAGAAGGAAGTGGAAGAGTGTGAATCTCAGGAGTTATATTGAGAAGTTGAAAGTGGATGAGCACTGCGCTGTCTTTTTTCAAGGATGGTCTACACAGGTGTGAGGGCTTTTTTGCTCTGGTAAGGCATTAAGAAGGAAGCAAACTGTTTTTCCTTGCTTTCAAACTGTTCTCCAAGGGAAAAGAGGTCAACTTCAGACCTCTTGACTCATTGCAGGTGCACTAAACTTGCTTAAATAAAAGTTGAAGGGGAAAAAATAAATGTCCTTATAAAAATGCTGCCTTTTAAATTGCGTAGACTGTATTTAATTTCCGCAGTTGCAGTCAAAGTCTATGCAACGCCACTCAAATCCAGAGGTCTCAAATGGGTGTTAATCTTTTTCCTAATGCTTGTCTGCTGTTGGAAAAAAAGCAACTTTGTTAAACTAGAACCTTCTGTCAGAGCTTCTAATGACACTTCCTTTTGAAAAATCTCTGTGTAGCAATTTCAGCTGTGCTGACATTGCTGTGAATGAAGCAATCTAATATTTCAAATATGTGTTTCAGTTTTTAATGTAATTTCAAAGTTCATGCCAAAAGGAAACATATTAAAGAGGAAAGAAACCCTTGGTCAGCAACTCATTTACAATGTGGTTGTTTTTTTTTTTTCCCATAAAAGAAATTCTGCTGTTTGTGTTGTATTGGCTTGATGTGTTGTTTTTTGTTGTTGTTTTATAAAGTTATATGCATATTGCCAATTACTTTAGTACAGTGCTGTTATGCCTGCCACAGAGAATAGAGGGAGTCCACAAATAATGTTTGTGACACCAGGTGTGAATTCCATATACCTTTCCGTTACATAGTGCTCTTATGACAATATAAACAGTTCTCAAAAATGAGAGTGAGCAGTACACCCATATAATAAAACATTTACACTCCAGGATATAGTGTAGCACAATAATGTTTTCCACCTTCCCAAACCTTCTAGTCTATCAGGACCACATAACAACTCGAATTTATTTAAGGATGTCAGACAATGGAAGATTCACCTTGTTGTTAGAGTAAGGTTTTGCTTTTCATTTGTTAGCTGCACACATTTTGTGTTTCAAGTATTACTGTCACTACAAAACTTTGTAGCTTCAGTTATCACACTTTGAATTTTCTGCATCTTCTTCCTTAGATTTATTTTTTTTTTCCCCAAGCAGTGTAAACCATAATTAAATGCATCCCTTTGCTTCAAAAAGCTGAGCTTCATTTTTTTTTTTTATTGTACAGTTTACTTTCTGTTCTGTGTGGCTGCTTTCTGGAGCATTTCCAGTTCACTAACAGACATTAAAAAGCAGCAGGCAGAATTTGGTATACAGTGTATGTTTACTTATTGCTATAGCACCCCATCACAATAGCTTCAGGAGGTGAATGGATCTCTCTTGATTTCAAGTGAACTTTGCGTGAAGTGTTCAGCCTTTCTGCTTTTTTTTGCTGCTCTCGTGCTTACCTCCATTGCCAGTGAGGTAGGTGTTTCTATGTATTTTAGCCAAACAGAAGGATTCAGTGCAGCCGTTCAAAGCCAGTCCTTAGTTAATCAAGTACTGAACAGAAAAATTCTTCCCCTTGCTGTTACATCGAAAACATTGAAAATGTCATATACTAATAATCTACTTCCTCCATAACAGACCAAGTACTTGAATCAAAGCAAAAAACTTTCCTCAACTCTGAGTAGCTCTCAGAACTACTTCTCTGTGGCCTTCCTTAGCCAGCTATGTATTGTTTGGGCAGATAACGGACAGCTGCTGCAACACCTGCTACTAGGCCTTTGATTCTCTTGCTGTGACAACTTTTGAGCCTTTGGAAGTTTACTAATCTTGAGGAGAAGCTACAGCTGAAACTTCAATTCTATCAGTGCTGCTGCTATGTGAACGTGTTGGAGTGATGGTGTTTTCCAAGTGAAACGTTTATGTAGATGCATAAGTTGATTTTAAAACTGTTTATGTGAAAAGAAATATCCTGAATGCTTTCCCAAACTGAAATACAGAGTAGAATCCAATTGTTATTATACTGAGCGTTACACATTCTTCCAGCTTGGCTAGTACCACACTTCCAATCTGCTTTGCTTTACTTCAAGGACATGGTTGAATGGGGAAGATCCAGCTGTAGCTGTTTTGCCTTTTCCCAGCTATTAAACTGTTCTTAATGCAGTGCTAGAGAGTGTTGGAGATGCTAAGAGTTGTTGCTCTCCATGCTCTGTTGCTCAGGACTGCTTGGTTTGTAGACCAAACCTTAGATGTTGTTTAGTGCTGTTTGTCCTGCTGACTGGGCTCTTAGTGCCTGCATGCCATCTAGGCAGGCATTTATGCTCTCTCAAACAACCACTTCCATGGAGGTATGAGAAGGATGGTTATGATATTCAGTGGAGAGTTCAACAGCTGCTTTAACTCTCTTGAGCTTTACGAGGTGAATCACTTGCCCAATCAGTTCCATAGATACTTGGGAGTTGCAGTGGGATACAGGATCCTGTGTGCAATTAACAGTTTCAAGAGGTATTGGAGTCATCTCTCGCTTAATTTCTGCACGTCTGGAACTAATGAAATAGAAGGAAAGATTTGTGCATTTTCCATATGCAGTATGAAAACTCACTTCATTCTCTGCATGTACATTCCTGCAACACAGTAAAATTCTTTCTGAATCCCCCTTCTGAGTCCTCTAACATGCATTTTTATAATGCAGTGGCTGAAATTATAGTTCTTGTTCTCATCAGTGTCCTAAGAGTAGGAAGAAAAAGCCTGACGTCTTTAACAGGGGAAGAATACTTACAGATCAAAAAGCAAAACTTGGAACCAGTAGAATTCTGTTTTTTTAATGTGTTCCTGAATAGTTCAGGGTCTGTAATGGCAAAACCAAAAACAACTGCGTAGTTTTTAGAACCAAAATCCCCTATGCTGCTTTCTCATAGTAAATAAGTACATTATCAGCTGATACTAAATCCTGTAATTGCAACAGTAAATAACCTTTTAACCAAGAAGTTAATTGAAGTAAATAACTGAAATTACAGTTATGTGACTTACAGGTTTTATAACCTGCAGCTGGGAGAAAGCAATTTTAAGGACATTAATAAAATTTTCCTATTATGAACTTTGGGATTCCAAGAATGCTGGAGGTTTTCATGCAACAACCTGAGTCATTCAGTGAAATTCAGCTCTGCCTTGGGTTAGAACCCCGTCCATGATAAAAACATGTTAAGTTTTGAAACCTATATAATTGTATTCAGCAAAATCTATAACATTTAAACCAAGAGAACCTATCTGAGCAAGCTGTATAATTATTTGCATAATTCTAGTTTTATGAATTCTGATTCAATGACTTATTTGCTTGTGAAGAGTGTTGTTGTTACAGCTTGTCTTTTAAGTTTACTTGAAACTGACAGAAAAAAAAATGGAATTGTCTAATGTTATTTACCCTGATCATATTTTTTCTTTACAATGAAAACCGAGCTTTCTCAGAGCCTTTCATTAGTGTAGGCAAAAATGAACTTAGTTACCCTAAAGATGACGGGCAAAGTTCTTCTGGTCATAACCAGGGACAGAGGATAAGATTTACTTGAGATACAGTTAGTTTTGGAAAAAGTACATTTGTTGTTCCAGCTGTTGTTAAGGAAATCTCACAAGTGACAGTTGCTGATGTTGGAATGGGGTATTATCTCCCTGTAATAGCTGCTACCAGATTTATCCTAAAACCTTCTGACAAAATCAACAGTCTACTTTTTGTGATCCTCTCTAAGTAAAGAAGAGCCCAAAGTCTATTTTTTTTTCATCCATTTTGCTACTTCTGTATTCTAATCTAATCTTTCCAACCCTTCCCCAGCCTCATTGGGAAGCAAGGTATTTATCTATTGATTAGATGATTATGATTTTCATGCCTGGAACCATCCTTTCCAGGAGGAGACAAAATAGGATTTTGATGAGGCAAACAGTACAATCCTAACATCCTGTCTTTACAATTTGATTAGGGCAGATGTCCCTCCATCAAAAGTTAGTTGTAACAAAGAGGTATGGTTATGTATCGTCTTCTCCCACTGATATTTTCCATTAGTATAATTCACCCCAAAAAATTCCTGTTATGAGCAGCAGCAAATAAAACTTGTTTGATATGGTTCATTTTATAAATTGTTCTAAAACAATCCATGGCCTGTTCTGGCAACTCTTGTGTGGCTCCAATGGCTTCCACACAATAATGCCTGAGTACAGATCCAGTGGATATCAGGCAGGAATTCTCAAACTTTCTGTTTCCAAAGCTAGTACTTAAGGTCGAGGCGTGGAAAAGATGGGGTTCTACTGGTAGCTGCATCTGTACATCTGGAGAGGAGACGTTTGAAATCAGGAAGAGAACCACTGCAGAATTGCCATCTGTTGACAGACCTTAAGAACAGGAACTTCCCTCAAGCCTAGTTAGGGACACTTGATCTAATCTTTGGTATATTATAAGATGCCTGTAAGAAGCCTTTTCAATACTAGATGGAGTCTCACAAGATTACGAGTTCTTGGCTCAGTGTCCATGCAAAACTTTTCTGATCACTTTGGCATAATTTTCCTGTCTGGGGATTTTCTTTGTAAACTGAACAAAGTCTGAGTAGTTCTGTCCCAGTACTTTCTAGAAACTACAAGAAGGTGTTCTTCTGTATTGCAAGCCATATTCCAAGGTTTATCAAAAGAAAGAAAAGAGGGAAAAAAAAAAAACAACACCAAAAAAACAAATTCACACCTTAAGTTTTGATATTTCAGAACAAACTGGGAGAGTTTATTTATTTAAGGTGTTTTCTAAGGAAAAAGAACGTAAAGGAAGATGAACATCCATGTGGCTAGGGAGAGATGAGAAGAAAATTCCTGTCAAACTCATCTATGGTGAGAGAAATCAGTTGCTCAAGAAAATATGAGAGTTTCTTAAGTCAGAATTAAGCATACCCATGTTAAATCAGAGTCCCAGGAGCTCTCTTTGTTATTCATATCTTACATTATTATCTTTTTGAGGTACTGATGGAGGAAAAAAATAGAAGCCTTATCTTGCAGATCAACCTGTTTACTTTCAGTCCTTGTTGCCACAGAATTTGATGCCCTTGTTATGCTGGGTTTAGTACCTTTGTGCACACCAGCATGGACATAGTAACAAAAATTTCCTTGCCAAACTAATTTTCTTCAACATTGAATCGCATTAGCTGAACATCTGGCACTTCATGTTTTTCACCAACCTGAATCAGAGTTTTCCCAAATGCTCCAAGTTTTGGTACCTGTAAGAAAATATTAAGTGAAAACCAGAAGCAGGCAAGACTTTTCAACGAAGTGCAAATTTGATTCATAATGTAGCATGAAGACCATTGTGGTCTTTACTTATACCTTCTGAGTACTCCTAAGTACATTGATTTGTGTAGACAATAATCTAGATACATATTAAAACTACTTATAGCATTATGAGCAATTGTTTCAGAGGATGCTAAATTTGAAAGAAATTTTGCTTAGTATTATATGACTACCACTGTTATGTGACAAACTAGGTAAGTCACACAATGATGAATCTACTATGATGCTCTCAGGGAAGCTAAGTTTTCTATAAGTCTTTTTACCCATAATTTCAAAAATATTACTGTAATTCTTTATTTGTATACATTAACATCTACACATCTCAAATACTTTTCAGAGCTGAAATTGCTCCTTGTATTGAAAATAATAGGTTAAGTAGGTTTTGGACAAACATTTGTGCCTTACAATTGTCTGAGGTTAATCATATCACGTTAATTAACATGTTTGAAGTGTAGGCTCAAGGATGTTGTAAACAACAGCTGTCATTAAGTGCCCGTGAGACAAAGAGTCATATCTTGGAGTTACAGATGGAAAACAGCTACTGAGACTGTGTATGTATTTTCACTTTGTTAGTTCTCTTTGCATTAGAGAAAATAGCTTTTCTAAAGGCAATAGAACAATTCTATGGTTCATCCAGAAATAAAGCCAATGTCTTCTGCCTGCTAGCCTTATGACCTTTTCAGTATGCATCCCTACAAAATACCTAACCTTTATACTACTTTGCCAATTTTCCTTATCAAAGCTTTGTTACAAAGCTCATTTAACCACAAGACAACCATGCTGAATATCCATTATTTTTCTGGGCTTTGAGATCTGCTTTTCAATAACCTAAAGTTTTCAAGGAAGAATTTTAATCATGTATACTATATGCTAACTCAAATGCTATTAAAATAAACTTCCGTCTCCCAGGTTTCTTCACAAAAGTAAGAAATTAAAATTCCCCAACTTACTGGTAGGGTAAATTGCAGTTTCTTTTTTCTTTTATTCCTCCAATACTTTTTAAAAGCAGGCACATACATGCACACACACTACTAAAATTTTTAATCTCTTCTGACCCCTACTACACTTTAGCAAAGGCAAGATATTTGATATGGCTCACTTGTTGCATAGAATCCAACCCTCTTTGAGAAATGTAACTGTACAATCTGAGAATTAGGACTCATTATGCCTTTGCTGAGGGCTCATTAGGATTGCATGCTGAGGGTGCCATCTTAATTAGAGATAAACCTGACCACCTGAAAGTAATTCACACTGGCAGCCAACTGTAGTATTTTTCAATTTTTGATTTGTCTGGGTTCCATCTGCCAGCTTTATCTTAGCAGTAACTCTTTCTGTTGACATCAACAGTGATGTCTGTAATATTGTAAATTGCCTCCTGTCTCTTGGGTGCAGTTAAGTTCAACAGTTCCCTTTTCAGCAGGACTCTCTGATGAGGGGGGCTGTTGGTTATGGAGAGTCATGACCAAGATAATGAAATGTGAGACATCAAGTAGATAACAAGACATGCGTTACATTGACTACAAAATCCAAAATTCCAGAAATGTATATTCCTATATCTTTCATAACAAAAATAAAAATAAATAAATTTAAATAAATAGAGCATACCCTTGCACTTTCCACCATCATTGGAAGTATAGTGAACCAATGTATACACTGATAACTTAGTTCTGTACTTCACTATGATTTGTAGGACCCATGGACACCTATTTCAAAGATATCTGAATGAATCTGTGTTTGTATAACCCACCAACTAAGCATTTAGAGCTTGAATTTAAGTTCTTCTAATAGACTTTCTTAGTACATTTTTCTCTTTTTTGGCGTTCTTATACTTGTAGTAATTAAGTCTTTCTTCAAAAAAGAAAAAAAAATTAAGTGCAAATATGTAAATTGTTTTGCTGACAGTAAGTTGATGCAAGCATGTCTATGTAAGAAAACCTACATATTCAAGAACCTGAACAGAAGTGAATGACTTCTGAGTGGAATGAGATACAATAATTCAAAATGGTTGGAAATTCCCCCTTTTATTTCAAATTGAACATGAAACCACAGTCGTGGTACTAATCTATGAAATCCTCTAAAAACATTTGCGGCTTTATCAAACTGCACTGCAGGCAGATGCATCTTCCTCACCAACCAGCTGGGCTAATGGGAAGTGCAAATTTGCAACATTTTGAAACCCACTGAGATTTGTTTAGGTTTAACTTTGAATTTGACATGGTCATTTTCTACTTCCATTTTAGCTGTTAGGGATTAAAATTGGAGATAGCTTTTACCACATTGTGTGAGGCTAATTAAAAGTTTTCCCTCAGGAGATCTCTCTTCTCCAGTTGTTTCTTAAACTCATATTAACAAAAGAATTTAGTATTCTGTTCTTATTGGCATGTTAGTTACTATTGTTGAATAGCAGTACTTCATCAATAATTTAATCTTGTCTTTCACATGGATACTTACAGCATGATTTTCCTGCTTATTGTTTCCAAGGTGGAGCGCAACAGTTGGCTTAAAATGTGAAGATGAAAGTGATTGTAGAGAACATCCCCATCTGAAAAAGTGGAGGGATGATAAATAGAAAGATTACTATTGATGAATTTTTGCTAGACTCCTTTGCGTTGAGGTCTTCAGAAAGGTGTCATATCATTTTCATAGGCTCATGTTTCTTGATAGTCAAAGACTGATCCTGAACAACAAAATTGCTTGGTGTTCTTTAACTGTCACTGGTCTTGCCTATAGTAGTATTCCAAGGCTAGAGCCAGATGGAGTAAAAATCTAAAGTAGTTAAATCACTTTATTGTGCATTTAGTGTCCTTCTCCATCTAAAGTACAATCATTTTGCAATGTTTATGAGGATGACTCATGGAAAGGAGTCATACACCACTCAATGACCACTGCGGCAACCAAGTCTTGTGGACTCTGTAGTCCTAAGTGTTCCTAGATGATATTCCTGTCTCTTCAGCAAGCAGACACTGTACCACAGACCTGAACAGGTATCCTTAGAGCCCCACTTCTCAGATATAGAACTCTGATCTGCTCACATGACCTGTTGTTGAAGATGGTGCATAAGACACCTGAGATGCAGATGATTTTGGTCCATCAGGGTCTCTAGCAGAGAATCTGATCTTGACTTTCTGTACACAAATAATTCCACTATCTGTAATAAGAGTGCATGTTTGTTCTACTACGAATATCAGTTTTCTTAAAAGTATTCTGTCGTGGAAAACAGTCTTGAGCAGCTTCTGACCAGAATTTTTCTAAGCTTAGACATTATCTGACAAATGTTTGACAAACGGTTTCAGAAACTCTTGACTATAAGTCTTACCAAATTATCTGACTGGTCTTACAGCCCATGGAAAGATCAGCTAGTTTGTTAACAGAGTCATCTGGTCATTCTAACCCTTAAAATGACATCTCCTTTGTCTTTAATAAATCAGAAAACAGTTATCACACATCAAATTCTGTCTTTCAATGGTAAGATAGCAATGTGGTTGTTTACAGATGTGATATAAAACCATCTTTCTCCCTGTTTCAACTCCAGTGTTTGGTACACTAGAGAAAATATATATTGGGTAACATTGCATTGCCTAGTTTGTATATTTCACGTTAGTAGAAGAAATACTCAAAACCTAGGCATCGCAAGGCAGAGAACACTGCCATTTACATATGACTATAACCATAGTTAGTGACTTGGTTGCTTTCTTGTACTAGGTTTGTTCTAAGTTTGAATACAGTTCAATATATAGTGCTGATTTTAGATATACCACTAGATTCACTGAACTTTTAAAGGCTAATATAAAATATTGCCTATACAACTTGCTAGTCTAAGTGATCAAGGTAGCCTTTTCAGTGTCTCTATGAGAAGATATGTCACTTGGCTATCACCCTCCCTTGATGCATTCCTGTCTGCTTTGATCCATTAGCTTATATACAATTATCTATGCTGCTGTTTACGTTCCCTCACCACTCAGTTGCACTTCATCTCTCTTTAAGCAGGATAAACAAAAGAGCAGTGCAGACAAATGTTTATATAGAAATTGGCCAAGATTCCTAACTCTTACAAAGAAAATTTCTTGCATGCTATGTACTAGGGTACCAGAGCAAATACTGCATTTTGTTGAAAGAAAGCCAGTCATGAACAAGCATGATAAATAATAATATAAAAGATCACCTCACTTAAGCTTTCAAATGAAAACCAACTTCAAAACTGTTCATAAGGCAGAGTAGAAAGCCACAAAGTGGCAAAATAGAAAAAAATCTCAGAAGAATATTGAATACATAACATGTTCATATGGTAAAAAATATTAGAAAATGGTAGAGAAGCTTTTGAACATTTAACAAGATTTGGAAATGTAAAGAACTGGATGAGTTCCTATCTGTTCTCAGTGAACCAGAGATGGCGTTAGTTAATATCAAAGGTGCAAATGTTGAGGCAGTTGTGGCTTATTGTTGTTAACTATATTGGCAATCCTTCAAAATACAGAGCATAATGAGATCCACAGGCAAATCTTCAAGGTGTTTTCCAGAGTGGATCACTGGTTCTTGTTGCTGAGGGCAAAATCAAACAGCAAATAATTATGAGGTTAATCTTGATAAACAGAATTTGTTATTTGTTGCCCAGTAACAGCCTGTCAAATCAGTTCTGAACAGCATAGGTTGAGAAGTCAAGCCCTATCCACAATCAAAAAGACATCTAAGGTAATGCACAAGAATTGCACTTGATTATGATGTGGTAACTACTGGCTGTTGCCTTGAAGTGAGCTATTATGTTCCTTTTTCTATGCCATTTAAATTTCTTGGGAACTGGAAGTTGAAGATAGAGTAGGAAAGCAAGAGATCATCACATTGAGAATGTACAAGGCTCTCTAGATAGTGATTCTCTTCTGGTAGATGAGTTGCAATAGTTGTGACAGTTTTAGCACTTGAACTTCAGTACTACTGACCATATCTTGTTTTGTTAGCACATGCATATCTTTGTGCTGTTAAGCAAAATGAACAAAATGATTGATTCTTATATCTACTGACTTCAGTATTATTTTTATATTTCAAGAAACATAGCAAAATTTGTTTTGAATTTTCTTGGCATGTAAATACAACTTTGTGTGGGGAGGAGACTTACTTCCCTTTAGGACTGGAAGGAATTACAGGAGACAGAACATTCCAAAGGTTTTTTATCTTCCTTTTGAAAAATGGTTGCTGTAACATGGATTTGCTTTCTCCTTTTTACTGCTTCAAGTTCTAACATTGTATTGAGCCACTGACGATACCTTAGGAAGGACTTTTGCATCAATTTAGCCTGTTAAATATTAAAAAACATAGGAAATTTACTGCTGGAAAACACACTGAATGCTTTAGGCTGACACTGCAGTTCTATTTGTTGATTTTTTGAGTTGGCTACAAATCAAAGTTTGGTGTTTAACGTGACATCCTCCACTGATTATGATCGTGTTCATTTCTTCCTAGTTTTAAGGGTCTGTCCAAAGAAACGTATAGGAGTCCTTGAGATTCAGTCAGTAGACCGTGAATGATATGAAAGTGGGTAATGAAGAAACTTCTGTTCCATGAGCACTTCCCGATGTTCTCAGTTAGGCATGAGAACTAGATACTACAGTAGACTCAATTGGACCTATGTCAGCCATCACAGATGAGGACTGTCATTGATTTCTTAGGGAAAGACAAGTTCCTAAGAACTAATCAAGCAACAAAAATTAAACAGAGCTCTAAAGAAATAAGGCTGAAACTGACCCTTACACTGTGATAAGTGAAAAAGCTCTCTTTTCTATAAGAAGCTCTCTAACTTCATGTTATCTTGAATATACTCTGGTTTTGATGTTTCTGATAATCAGTAGTGCATTTAACAGTGGAAATTCCTCAGACATGTTAATGGGTTCCCTTGGTCAGGTCCTTTTTTTGCGTATCTTGGTTGTTTCCGTATTTGCACAGGTTAGTCTCACAGGCCTCTCCATCTTGACTCCTTTCTTTTTCCTTTTTCCTTTTTTTTTTTTCTTTTCATGAACTGCTCTGCAACTGTGCTTGATCTCATCCACAATACTTCCTCAAATGGCAGCACTGGTATGACAGACAGTAGCCAGAATAAGTTTTTTTTCTTCTGTTTGAATGAAAACTTCTCTTTCAACATTCTTTTAATGAAAAGCCCAGCTTAAAATGAATGTAGATTAGAACAAGAGTTCTAACCTGTGCAGACCTTCAGGATTCCACAGTCCTTTGGTAAATGATTTTTCTTTCTTTTTTTCTTTTTCATTTTTTTTGTTTTCACTGAAACTCTTTTATTGTATCTGGGTAAGTTTAGGCAAAATTTCCTTCTGGTTATGAACTTACCAACACCTTTTGAGTATGCCTGCTCTAAAGGTTTTCCAGAGTCATGTATTGGTGTCTGTCAAATCTGGAAATCACCAACATTCAGATGACACTTTGTTGTAACAGCAACTTTTTTAAGGCTGAAAGTAGAGAAAGATGCTTCTTACATGATAAATGTGAAAACACTAATAGCTACAATGTCAGAAAAATTACTGAGAAGTAAAATTGATAATCTTATAGAGCAATGTGGAATTTCTTTTTGTTTCTTTAGTTTCTTTTTGAGGCTCTACTGAGGTGTATGCAATGCAGTAACTTTTCTAGGCAATATGAAAGTCTTCTAAAGGCAGGATTAAATGCTTGATTATGTCTCCATTTGAAGGAATTCAAGCCATAATTTTTCTGTGTAATGAAACCAGAAACCAGGAGAATTTGCTAGTGTCTGCTTTAGGCAGGATCAGAAAGAAGTCTGTTACTGGCCTGGTGGTACTTGTGCAGTGCCCTTCAAACCATACCATCTTTACTACCCAAACCAGCAATTTATTTAAACGTTTTGAAAATGTTGCCTTTAGTTCAGTTGCAGAAAAAAACAAAACAAACAAAACAAAAAAAAACAGAAAAACAGCACAATGCTACCATAATGGAGTAACTATTAGCAGATGTTTTCTATGGAGAAAGCAAGAGACACTGCCAGAGAGATTTGTGAAATACTCTTTTTGACATTCAGCTTTTAGATCTCAGTGAGACTCATGTAAAGACTCAAATGTTTTTTTGCCATTTTACCTGCTCTTCAGAAATCATAAAAAGGAAAATGGACCATTCTCCCTTGTGATTCTGCCTGAGTGCCTGCACACAGCTTAAACTGAAGCTGATCTGAAGTGCTCTGCCTTTGGATGTGAATTTAAATAGACCTTTTATAACCACATTATGTAATTCAAATACACAGTCTTTTTAGTCTACAAAATGATGGGTTGTTTAATCTTATCTCTTTTCCTCTGAGATGTTGCTATAAACAATAGGTTATTTCATCAAGCTGTCTTTGACATAATATAGTTTTTTGGGGTGAATTCCAAGAATTTAAAAGTAGATTCTCTCTATTCCATTTCTGAATAGAGATTTGATCAAGTGTAGAATTGTTTACTGAGTATGAAATAATCAAAAGTTGCATAATTCCAATGATCTAATGCATCTGTAAATTAAAGAAAACGCAGAAATAATATTTTTCCATTTTTACAAGCTTAAATGTTCTTTAAGCTAAAATATGTATAGGTATATATATACACGTATCTAAAACAGTACATAGCAGTACGATTACCATAGGTTGTGTCAAATTCATCCAAATGCGGCTCACTTCAATGGAATCACAGGAGCCTTTGGAACAGAATTTCTGTTACATATCCATACCTTAAATATTGCAGTCATTTAAACTGAAAAAGCTGACACTAGAAAACTGCTCAAATTTTTATATCCTATTGCTCTTTTTTTTTAGGTCTTTTCTTTTTTGGTGTTTCCATCATGTCATAAAATTGGGAGAGTTAAGGAAGAGTTGATTGTTCATGGTTTTGTGCATATGAGGGAAGAGAAGTTTGGCAGCTCTCTTTCAGACCTCCCTGTCAGAGCATATATTGTAAAAGTAATCTGAACTGTGTCCAAAGAAGACAAACATAGAACCTGAAATTTTAACTCTTATTGGCAGTGACATTAGTAGACTCAACACAGACTCTAGGATTTGGATCTATTTTTCTTGTTTTTAACCACGATAATAAAGCAACTAATATAGTTTCAATTCCTTTACCTTCTGTATTTTTGCTTTAATGGTGGAATTCTATGCTCTTGCTTCAAAATTAAAAGGTCTCTCTTACGTAAATCAAAACTTGTATGTGTTTTAAGAGAGTGCAGCAAGTCCACATCAGTCTATACGCATAGAAACACACAGAGGCATGTCTATATTCATATTTCAGATCACCCTTACTACATTCAGCTATTAGGAACTTGAGAATCCTGTACGTGTTTATACTCTGTCTTAAATAAAGCAGTAACTTCTCTTCAAAATTACTGCCTCAGGATCTCTTAGAACTGTTTAGTTTAGTTGGCATTCTAGATACCAGTGGTCACTTTTTCTGTAAAGTGAATTTGTAATTAAGCAGAAATCAAGCAGGAAAATCTATGAAAGTGATAACTATGCTATGTACAATACAGTTTGTTTTTCTGTGGCTTTGTCTAATTCTATCACAGAAACAGTTTAGCCAAGGAGTTAAATCTACCTGTATGGTCCGTTGTCTAACCTGATGATGCGAAGACTGGCATATTTTCTTTCTGGGAAGGGGCAAAGTAGTTAAAAGGCAACAAAAAAAGTTCTGGGGTACATCAGTGAAGGGCCAGCAGGAAATAGATGAACAGCTGCAGTGGGTGGAATGGTGGCAGCAGCTAACGAAAACATATTAAAAACAAACAAAAAAAAGATCCAGGCTGACGAGAAGGCTTCAGCACAACAGCAGGTATTTGTATAGACCAATCATTCCCATCTTTTCTGTGGTTGAGATGTACTTTGAAATTTGGCATTGTGTTTTAATTCATTGAGCGGCTTCAATTCACTCTACCTCTCTACTCCACTTGGAAACTGACTACCTCCTTGTCCCCTGACCAGTCTGTGACTGCTACTGTTGTCTTTAAAAAAGCCAGCAAGCACCAAACACTGCTCCCTTTTGAGACACTGAACTTCCCTTAAACTCTGTAGCTTATCCATTCTCTGTTGTTTCAGCAAGGAAAGCTACATGTCTCACTGAGAGCTGCTAACGGACTGTTCTTAGTGGCTATGTTTTCCCTGTAAGCAGATTCCTTTGTACTGGATGAGGATGGTGCTTCTCATGCCCTGTTCAGAAGCCCAGTTGCCAATTCTCATGTCTCAGACCCCAAACTCACAGAGCCATAGAGTATGGGCTGCTGCAAAAAATACTAGATGGCATGCTACAAGCAGGTAATAATAACAGGCAAGCCACCTATCACAACAGCCAGTGGTGGGAAAATGAGCAAAATACCTGCAAACCATAGGATATTGAGAGCGAGGAGAAAGATAATTTTATTACTGCTGCTTCTTACAGCAGAAAGACTGTCAACAAAATTCACCAGGCTCTGGCTTATGTAGCAGTAGTCTTATACAATTTCTCATATCAGCTTTCTGCTTCTCTCTATAAATGTAAATAGCTTCAGTGTGTGAGCTGACACCCTTGGTCAGACTACAGTGGCATTTCTCAAGATTTACAAGAACTCCTAGGACTTTTCTTACTAGTAGATTAAGCTGGAGGGTCTGTAGCCTATTGCAACTTGCTTTGGTTTATTTCTGTGACACATTCCCTGCTCTCCAGTTTCACCTGCACCTCTTGTCCCTTGTCTTCATTCTGAATCCTATACTGACACTTCACACAGATTGTGTGTGGTGTATATCACTGTTTTTTCATAATTTATTCCTTGAAGAATTAGCAACGTGCACCCTGGAATTGTACGTATTTTGGAGAAGTGCATCTGCCTTCCGTAGCCACTGTTGAAACTCAGTTTGTAATAAAGCTGTACAGATTTTGCTTGGTCTCATAGAAATACTGTCCTTCATCTTTGTCTCTTCCGATCTGACTTAAATGAGAATGCTGTTTCCTGGGAAATATCATACATCTTGGTGCCTGGATTTTCACCTAGACTACAGTTCTCACTTGTAATACACAGTTCAGTGTTGGTCAATCAGTCACAGCTATCCAAATTAACCTAGGCATAATGATAGACTATCCTGGGTTCTCTGAAATCTGACATTTAGCCTGCTTTCATCTCCATTTGAAACAGCATGAGAACTCTTCATCAGAAGAGGAGGGAGGGAAGGAAAAGTTGTTTGGCTTGGAGTTTTGCTCTTTCTCAGTCAAGCATTGAAAACTGTTGTCCAAACTATGCTGAGAATTAGGGAACAGCAAATTTGTGCAATTGAAAACAGTTATGTAAATTGAAATGCCAAATTTCCTGTGCCAGATGCAATATGAATTCACTGTAGGGCAAGAACTATCATTAGAGCTCCCTAGGAAAGGAACTAGAATGGTAAAGTAATGATTTTAGGGTAATATGCTGATGTTATTTGAAAGCTGGGATCAGGATGCAAACATTTGTGCAGCATTTTCTGTTACGCAGTCCCTTGTTAATGCATCTGGTATTCATTTTAATAGCAGTAATCCTAATGGATTCATTTAGTACTCATGTAGATGTCATATGCACTTCCTGTAGGTGTTGTGCTGTGATGAAGCACTGGTTACTGGACGCTTAAAGTGTTACCACATTTCCTTTGATTATGTAAATTTCTTCATGAGCTGTTGCAATAAAATTCTCCCTGGTGTGTGTTAGCAGAAGCAGCTGTATGCGAGCCCATTGTATCACAATCATATCAGAAATATTTGAATAATGTCACGGCTATGGGGCTTCAAGCCTAATAGACCAAGCATTCCGTTATCCTGTCAGTAAGGGCAATTTGAAAGCATTTCAAAAAAACAGTCTTGACTGTATGTAGGAATACAGCAAATGGACAGATTTTGTCAAGGTAGCATTTTGTTTTTAATGAAATTATTTAAAAAAAAAAAAACAACAAAGGATTGGCAAGGCAGTCAGTCAGCACTCTCTTTATCCAGAATAATTCTTTTTCCAATATTTGTGTGGATCAAGGCATGTGAGTGGAGGAATGGAGCACTGTGGTTTGTTCAGCTGGATGCTTGTTCGTTGTGTCTGTAGAGGTTGGCTTGCCTGTCCCATATGTTTGTGAAGTTTGCAATGGCATTTATTCAAAAATAAGCATTGTCTTGAAAGCTTTCCAAAAGCTTGACTTTATAACAAAAAAAATAAGGCTTGCAAACTGATTACCTTCAGGTTTCTTGTGTGCTTTTATGTTTTTGTTTTTGTGTGTGTGTGTGTGTATTTCCTTAAGCAGTATGGCTTAGGAGTGTCTGAAAAACTAGATCAGAATGGGCTGGAACATTTGGTTATATGGCTTGAATTATCGCTAAATTTAGAAAAGTACTTGTTTGGTAGAACTGTAGCTTTTAATATGTGAGTTTGTCTCATAAATCACTATAATTTGCACACAATATAGCACTTGAAAGTCAGACCTATTGAAATTCTGCAACTCCTCAATATTTGCTGCCATAATGAACCTCCAAAAAGAATGCTTCACAGTGTTCTCCTACAAACCATACCCCAGTCTGCTAAAATTTCTCACCAAGATCTTCTACTAAGCAGGAAGAGTAAGGCTTCAGATTAATACAAGCATAATATGGATTCAGGCTACACAGTGTGAAGCTGTTTCATAAACATTTTATTCTGATTCAGTTTCACCTACCTTTTTAATCTTGCTCTTTTCATCCATGATTTTGTGCATCAACTGTTTTGAATGGTGTGATTCTGTGATCTCTTTCTGGTAGAAATGTAAGGAGTTAATTCTGTTAACACTGGTAGTATATGAAAGCCTGTGAGATGCTCCCAGCAAAGCTGAAGCCCACTGAAGTGTCAAAAAAAAAAAAAAAAGCCTACTGTTTCTGTTTTGCGCAGATATATGTATTTACAGAACAACTGATGCACAAAACCATTGCTCGCCCTCTCACAGACTGATGCCCAGCCAATCTCTGAACAGCAACTGCCCCGCAGTCAAGACCCCTCAGTTTTATAGAACATTTTTCATGCAATGTTCTGTGGTATGGAATATTCCTTTGGCAAGTTTAGGTTGGCCCCTTTGCTCACACGGCAGTATGTGAAGCTGAAATGTCCTTCATTCTGTAAAACACTGCTCAGCAACAACTAAAATATCGCTGAATTATGAACTTGTTTTTCTCCTAATGCCAAAACACAGAACCACATTACTAACTATTGAAGAAAATCAACTCTGTCCCAGCTACAGTCAGGATAGTGGGAAAAAAATCATGGATACACCTGTGGCTGCAGAGGAGGTTTGTGGATGGCATAGTTTGTGATGTATGAGGTGATGTATCTACGCAGGCACCAAAACTCTTTGTCAGCAAGTCCAGCAGGAGTTTTGGGAGCATAGCCATGCTTGTGTAGCTCCAGCTGCCCTTGTAACAGGTTCAAAAGTGCCAGCCGTGGAAAAGCTCTTGAAATCAGGGCTTAAAAACCCACCTGCTGGCAGAAGCAGCCTGCAGCTCCTCATAGCACAGCATGTGAGTGAGGCAGATTAAATCACCATGAAAGACTCATCCCCTTTAAGTGGCCATGATATTGCTTATATAAAGTATTACTAAGTGTGTTTTCAACTGTTTCTGACACTGTGTGACTGCTGAGAACTGAATTAAATTATCATTCATTCAGTCACTCATTTATATGTTCAGAAAGGCAAGTTAAATGGAGTCCTGCAGCCCTGAAATGAATAGTTTATGCTCTCTTTGGCGATGCCAGTTTTCTGAGCTTATGTTCTTCCACAAGTTCATAGGGAGATAGTCCTGTTGAAATTTAGGTCTTGTCCTTGTATTTCCAAAGTCCCAAAACTCAGACAGCTTTGTCTCATCTTTTTATTTTATTTTATTTTATTTTATTTTATTTTATTTTATTTTATTTTATTTTATTTTATTTTATTTTATTTTATTTTATTTTATTTTTCCAATTGTAAACCTTACTCTGTGTGTGGGGGGGGAGGGGGGAATAAAGTAAAATAAAATAAAATAAATGGAATAAAGCAGATGCAGCAGCTGATGGCTAAAACAACAATTAAAATCCACAATTAATTGATTCTTGTTAATTTGATAATAATAGCTTTTCTTAATCTGACATGACTTTTACTCATTTTCCATTTCAACTAAACGATAAGTTACACATAATTTTCTAGTTCTCTTCTCCCTCCCTTTCTATCTTCAGTCTTTCTCATAGTCCATGTTAAATATCAGAAAGCAAATCCAATGCAAATAAGTATATATGTTTTTCTATATGTATTTTATGCCTGTGACTACTACCACTTGAATGAAGACCTCAGTGTGTTATGTTTTCATATAAAGGAATATGTTATTTCCTGAGACAATGTATATTGTTGTAGCACTGAGATAACTAGATACTATTACTACTTTTTACTTCTAGGCTGCTTTTCAAATTTCTGGTCCCCAGGAAAATAGCTGAGGTTGTGGAGGGGTCTTTGCATAGCCCAGTTGGATTATACTGTCAAAAAGGAAATAATGGAATGAATTTTCTTTTATATTAATCCTAATTTATTTATTTGTTTCTGCTGAGCTGCAGTTCAGGTCACCTGTTATTGGTCTGCTGCCTAAATTACCTTTGACTTCAAATATACGAAGCTGATGACATAATTTCTCACTATTGAGTTATGATTCTGAGAAAATGGACATGCCTGTGACTGTTACTACTTCCTTCACATTCCAATCCATCTGTAAATACATTACCAAACAAAGTGGCTTACCCATCTCCACTTACTGGAGAGCCACTGAACAAAACGGTAATTCCATAAGCAAATTGGAAGAACACACACAAATTGGAAGTTCTTTGTGTGTGTAGTGTGTCTGAGATATTTTTGCTATCCTCAAGGTTTGCCATTTCATAGGAATGCTGGGCTCTAATTGATGGGGTTCTGGGTTGTATTTCAGTGTTATGTCCCAGTTCATGCAGATAAAAACAAAACCAGTGTCATCAGTAAATCCTTTCCTTTAGAGAGACCTGCTTCCTATCTGAAGTATATCACCCGTCTTCAGAAAACACATACCAGATTCTCACAGAGCTAAAGGTAAAATATATCATAAATGGTTATTAGCTAAGTATATTCAAAACTACACAGTGTCACTCCTTTTTATAGTACCTCTTATGCTACCAATAAATTTCCTTTCCTGGGGCAGTTGAAAATTTGATTTTTCTTATAAAAATGTAGTGTACTTAACTCTTGGCATTCCCAACTCTTCTCACCTAGACTATCAAAAGACACTCATTTCAAAACCAGTGGTCCATGCTTCTATCAGTTACCCGAGTGGATTGGACAAAGAAAGTCATTATCTATTATTGTGATTCATCATATGCTGTGATCATTACTGGAAGTGTGGATTAAGTCCGGTAGCTTTTTATGGCATATTTTTCTGAGTACCTTTTACATACCTGGTCTTTGTATCATTACACATCAAGCCAACTGTCTAACAGGTATCCAAACTTTGTCAGAAGAGAGAATCTCAGAAGAATTCTGGAAGCTTCAATGCAGCAATGGTCACATCTTGCTGCATGTGGTTCATGGTTTCTTAAATAAGCTGCTATATGGCTCCTCAGGAAATGCAATAAGTCTCCTGTCATCTACAGAAAAGCACAGGCAAAAAGTTCAGGCAAAGATTAGACGTTTCCATTGTGTTCTAGTTTTACTGTGAAGATCATACCATATACATGTTTATTTTGAACAATGTACCTTCTAATACTTCAGACAGAATGTAGAATCTGTGTATCAATTTCATATATGTGTTTTTTTCAACCTGTTAGAACATGCAGCATTATGACAGTATTTCTTTACATACAGCTTTAACAAAGCTTTCTTTAATCACAGCACAAATACTGGTCATCAGCGCATATTGTATTATTACTGTTTCTTAATCTACTGAGGAGTCTCCACCTTTGGCTTTATCAGTTAACTATGGCAGAATTGTCTGTGCCTTCACTTCTCACAGTAGAAAAAGCTGTCAGAGTAGCGATCTGCATCAGAATACTCCTGTCCACCTATCAACTAAATACCTGAGAGTGGTAAAATTAAGACTCAGGTATTCTCTTCTTTGGACCCCAAATGTTTAAATTCTATAGTGGTCAGTGGGATCTTAGGGAATGCAAATGTGCTTTTTTTTTTTACCAAACAGCAACGAAAAAATACTGTTCCTTTCCATGCTTGTGGTGTCTGGAGTTTCTCAGCAATCCTAACAGAGATAAGTTGAAAGGTTTTTTGTTTTTTGTTTTTTTTTTTGTAGAGTCATGAGTCATTATTTAAGGAAATATTCAAAAAGTCTTTAAATCTCTGGAATCTGTTTTATCTCCAGATTATGGCAAAGAAGGCATAGCGTAATGTCATGTTCAGCATACTATTGATCCAGGTGACTGTGATTCAGTGACCACGGCAGGACCTCATTCTCTGAAGCTGTCTATCTGGTAATTTTCATGGATGTGCCAGACAATTCCAGTGGTATTGTACATTTCCTTTCTCTTTGTAGAAAAAATATATATATTTTGTGTATGAACACGTGTATCTTTAGTTTCACATTCACAAACTACACATTGCGAAGGCAGTCTCACAAACATGGATTAAGAGTGAAATTAACTGGTGCTTTAAAGCAGAATGTTCTCTTTCATTATGGGTCAATTGGGAAATTATGAGAACTGATTCAGTATGAACAGCTGTGTTTATGAATAAAAAAAAAAAAAAAAAGAAGGCTGTGCTGGCATTTATCCATTGTGTGCCAGTAAAAGCATAAGCACATTCTAGTCATCAGACCTGTAAGTCCAAAATGTAATGCTTTAATTAGCTTTGTGTTAAATCTGTGTTCCTGCTTTTAAGATGCTAGTGTTTCCTACAGCTTAGACACTTCAAAATCAGGAAGAAAAGTCTCAGTCCAATAAATCAGTACAGAACGTGGCAGCAGACACTAATCTTGTAAATGTAATCAGGATTAACCATTGCAGTTGTTAATGTTTTTGGTCATAATAGTTTGTTGAAAGAACCATAAAGCTTACATTGATCATTTTTCATTCTTTGGCTGAGATGATATAAATAACAAACATCTCACAAAGAAAGATTTTCTACCAGGATTTGCCAAGAATTTGAACTAAATAGGTGGTAATTTAAAGCATATATAGGTGAGGCAAGAAGGAAAACAAGGATATGACCACAGCTTGTGGTATAGTGTCATGTGGTAGTTGTTAACAGTTGTACTAATACTGGAACTAAGTGGCTGTTTCATCCTTACTCTTAATCTGGCCTGACTGGATGTTTTTAGCAATTAATTTGAATATAAATCCTAATAGAATTGTCAATACTGCTTAGAAATTCCTTAAAATTTGGATTTGTTTTCAGATTCAAATGTCTTGTTCAAAGCAGGGATGACTTCAGGTATATTATGGTCTTGCTTAGTAGATTTTGAAAATTTCATAGCATTAGTTCACAAACCTACATATACATATATATTAACACAAAAACCCTCAGTAAAATTTGTTATTCCTTCTGAAATTCTGA
The DNA here is from genome assembly GCA_036925125.1 of Oreortyx pictus. NCBI lineage: Eukaryota > Metazoa > Chordata > Aves > Galliformes > Odontophoridae > Oreortyx > Oreortyx pictus. The sequence goes on from JAUPFR010000007.1 coordinate 38,517,903, forward strand.
TTTCTTTGATAATACAGTAGTAAAATTTTAAAAACTGTCTCATCAATAAAATGTGTTTATTTTCTTCATGTTTTTATTCAGAAAGTGGGAAAAAAAAGTTAAAAATTATTTTTTACAAATAGAACTTCTGTTTTTCCTACCACCCAAATTCAAAAGCAAATATTTTCTTGTATTTCAATTAGTGTTTCTTCTGTCTTGAGAACTGCTAAGTAAAACTACCATGAGAAGGGGAAAAAAGCTCTTGTATTTTTAAAATATTCCCTGTAAATTCTGAAATTTTTTACATACTGAGGAAGGAGCATGTAACTGCACCTGCTTTTGCACATTTATTCTCAGGTGTTTTTTGCAAAGAGTGGCAAATAACGCACAGTGAAAACATGAATCCTTTTCAAGGAGCAGGAGGATGTTTTCGAACATCAGCGCATAATTCTGCTCTTGAGTAGCCTTATGCAAACTACTCGATGCCTTTTGAGCTAAATGTTAATTTCTGCTTTAGTTTTGAAAGTACTGTACTCGCAGATAAATTATCATGGCAGATGGCTATTAAGTACGGGAGGTGGATATGGTTAAAGGGAAACAAACAAATAAAAACCTTTAAAGAATCTTTCAGTTCCTTGATGCTTTGAAGGTGTGGGAGTGGCGGAATGGTGCAGTGCAGATTTGAGAGTCAGCATGGAAAATTAATGGTTCTCTATCTTTCACAAGAAATAGTAAGCTATCATGTTTAGAACAAATCATGCTTAGTACAAATCCATGGAACTGGAGGCAGCATCAGGAACCTGACAGATCTCCAAAGGTAATTTCCAGGTCAAAACCCCGTGTTGGCACTCAGGGAATATCAAGCTGGATCCCTTTTTGGTGGTTCCTAGGTTAGGAATAGGGATGAAAAGCATACTCTATTCATTCGCAGCTAAGTTCACTTGTGTAAGCAAAGACCAAATTTCGTTCTGCCTGATTTCAAAAATATCCAAGGGTACTTTAAATTTCTGTGTTTGTGCATGCGGTCCCTGCACAATGGCGTGTGTGTTGGATTTGTTGCTCTGTATTCATGGCACGTCCACCTGCATCCTGTACTGTCATAGCACAGGTCACTGGTGGCTGCCAATTAAAACACATCACTTGTGTTTACATACTGCACTGAAATGTGCTGGGATGAGATACTGAAGTTTCTTTAGTCTTGAACTGTAAACTTTAAGGAATTGGCATGCAGAAAAGCACCCAGAGCACGTCTGAATGCTCAGGTGTGCAAGGCTCTTTTCTGTAAGATCCAGTGTTGCTGCAGGTCCCTGTCACAGCTTTCCTAAAGCACAGAGTTCCTTGTCGATCTTGAAGAAGGCAGATATTTTCTACGATAGTTTCCCTTGAGTCATCACTTCCCCTTTCTTATTTATGCTTCTTTCCTATATTTACAAGCAATTTTACACTACAGAATGTCTGGAAATCTGATGCATTTTCTGCTGCTTTTGGGGAAAGTGTTCTCCTCCTTTGAGTTTATGCCCCGACATTCAGGGTTCAAGAATTTGATTATTATTTTTCCTTGTTTGACGTAAGTTAGAAGAATTATTTTTTTTCCTTAGGAAAATTGCCTTGTCTTGAATGTCCTCCCTTGGAAAATAAACTTATGCTACTACTTGACACAGCTGGTGGTAGGGCAGCTTTGTTCTGAGAACATTTTGTCTTTTTATATCAATAGAGATTTCTTTATTGGTTGCAGTTTGAGGGAAACTAAGTTATTATTTCAGGGGTGTTGCTTACTGTCATTTTTCCTAGAAACTTAAAAACTACTTCAGTTCAACTGTTTCAAAATATTGGGATGGAGGGGAGAAGTGTGTTCATGGTTGGAGAGAATAATTTCAACTTTCATTGTTGTGAAAATAGTTAACCAAACATTTCTGGCGTCCCTCCTTTGAGTCTGTACGCTCTTTTCCTCTCTCCATTACTCCTAGCAGGTCACGAAGAATTATACCAGACAGTAAGTTTGACAATGAATAGAATACTTTTCTGATTTTTGTAGTGTTGTTTTCCCAGTTCAGGACATGTTGGTCTTATTTAAAATATTCTTCTTTCCCATATAACTAAAAAGCACAAAGGAAGAGTATACACTACCCTAGTTTGTAGCGCGTTGGCTATCTTACATATTCTGTGATGTGAGGATAGAATTCAGAAGTGCTCTGCCCTGGAATCCGTTACTAACCAGATGTGTCTCCTGTTACCAAGATTATCAACTGTTCTTTCTTACTAGATCACAGTAAACAGTAGAGCTGGAATAGACAGTAAAGAGGAAAGTAAAATATTTGTATGACTTGTTTAGCTGCATTTTACACCATTTCATGGAATGACATCACTAACTTTGTATAGACAGTTTTTTGCTGTTGATGTTAGTGAATGTAAGGAACATAATGACAGTTTTGGCCCCTTTAAAATAAAATGGGGATTTGGTGTTTCTTTGTTCTTGATGTTTTAATCCTACCAGATGGATTGCAAGTTTGTGGTTCAAAGAGGATACTAAATTCTCTTATTTCATTGTCTTGGGAAGAGGCACAGTGAGATTATTAACTTTTAGCACAGCATTTCCATTCGCACAATGTCACTCTATTTTAAAGTTCTCCAATTAAAATTCCTTGTGAGTCAGAGTTGTTTCTAATCCAGTGTTCCAAAAAGCATGTACGTGAAAGGAATGAAGGGGTGGCATAAAATATGATTGTATATTCTGTATGATTGCTCTGATGTTTTATTCTAATTAGTAGATGTTTCCAGATGGAAGTTCAAGTTTTTCTGTACCTCAAGGAGGGAAAATATGACTTTCCTTTGTTGGGCAATGTCCATGAGATCCTATCTGAAAAAATTGTTTGCCTTCTAAGAAATATACGGGTTCCCTTCCACTGAATGTATCGTTACTTCATAAGTCGCAAATGCTATCTTCAGGAAAGATTTTTTTTTTCTTTGTTGCTATGATACAGACATTCTCATCTATCTCTTCTACAAACATTACAGAAAAAAAAAAAAAAGAAAAGAAAAAAAAGTAGTGAGCTTGGTTTGAGAAAATCTTGCCTGTGAAGCAACAGTTGAGAAAAAAGTCTGTGACAGGGGCAGGAATAATTTCTAACATTAGACTACAAAGGATCTGCATGGCACACTTTAGAGAATTTTAGGTCTCTGCACAGACAGAAGATGCTTGTGTTTGTGTTTGCCAGATGAGAATACATTTTTGATCATTTAACACTCATTTAATAGTCTTTGGTGACTATCACACATGAGAATGTGATTATTTGCTTTTTTAAAAAGTCTGCTTTCTGTCATGTTGATCAGCTGTCAAGTCCCCCCTGCCAACTTCTGTGCGTTCAAGTTTGTAATTTATATAGTGAAAGCTCACTTCCTTGTTCGTTCTCACTACCCTAGTTCTAATCATCTGAGAGATTTACTTAATCAATGTTTATTTCAGATAATAATTAGCTATTTTGTTATCTTAGTGGAATTGTTCCTTGGTGTGTTTTCTCTCTGCTTAGAAAAACCTCCAATTTTTGAACTGTTGCTGTGCTTGTTAGCCAACTCCTTTTCAAAACATGTCTAATTAGCTAGTGTCTACTAACTCTTTTCAAGAAACTGCAAAATAGTTTTCTTTGGTACTTTTGGTATCATTATTTGATTAAAAAGTGGAAACTTGATTACTGCCAAAGCCTATCAAAACATCATAGCTTTAAGTAAATTCTTGGTTATTTTTCTCTGAAGTTCTTCGAAGCTGTTATCTTGCAAAGCAACAACTGCTGGTACTCAACTGAAACAAAATACCTCTTGATTAGATTACAGGGCAAAGTAACTAAACTGCTACATCTCATATTTACCATGACGGAAATCTTATAATGTCAGCAGCAAACAGCATCAGGAATATAATTGGATGCTTGCAAGAAGTGGGAATAGTGGGATATGACCCCAGGTACAAACCTTCAGCTGTAATGTAGTCCCATGGTGTTTTGTGTTGTTTATATTCAACTCCTCCCCTCCCAAAATCAGATCTGATTATTTGGATTGCAAATGCATAATGCTGTACCGGAGAATCTGTGTCCCATCCATATTACACTCATGGGGAGACATTCATATATCTGTGTATATAGAGAGCTAAGAGAACCATTTGACTCCCTACAAAGAAGGGAATGTTCCTTACTCGCACATAAAATAGCAAGGCAGCAAAAGTTGCACTCAGTGTTTGAGTAGGTAAAAATAAAATTAAGCACTAGATATCCAAAGAAATACACTTTGCACACTTTCTGTGTGTGTTCTGCTTTGTGAATTTGGCATTTTCTTTTTAATCTTTACAGGTAAAGGGAATTCTTTTAGAGATGTTGGCAATACAATAAGACACTGGTGATAAAACCAAACATGGAAAATTGCTGCATCTCACAGAAAGAGTGAAATTGAAAATTGTTTCTCTGACATTATGTTTACAGTGGAGTAATACTCTATGTGAACCTATTTGAAAGCTTTATTTTTATTGTGCAGATTTTTAAAACGAATTACACAGATTTTGTATTTAGGTGTTTGTTCCGAGCAAGCAAACCTGTACATTTATTTTAAATCACTTCACACAGACGGAGAGATGAAGAATGAAGAGCATTGCTGACTATCAGGACAAAAATTCTGAAATAATGAGGGAAGAAACATTATCGGGGAAATTAATTAAAATAAAACATTTTCTCCATTAGGCACTGCAAAATATTTGACTGCTTTGAGATTTAAAAAAAAAAGTTCATTGTGAAGTTTTGCACTGATGCCGCTCTGTGAAGCCCTGAGTTCTACACAGCCCTCAAATGGATGCAGAGACAAGACGTTTCATGCAAGGGCAGTAGCTTTGCCTATTCCATGATTTTGCTTAGGTTCTAAGTAAGGAAACATCAGGAAATTCTGAATAAAACTTTCTTATTATACCCATATCTTCATTCTGAGTTTGCATATCATATAGTAGGATGCACTGTGATGGGCCTAGCTCTTAATTTTTGCTCTTTGAAATAGCACAAGAGAAACCTTGGGCAAACAGTATGGCCAAAGGCCTACATCAAAAGGCACAGGTATCATGTTCTTGAAGCGCTGGTGTAATCTATAGATGTCCATAGCTTATACTGCAAAAAAGAAGTGCTATGGGCATAGAAAGTCGAGGCTAGTCCTCAGCTTCACTTGACTCAGACAGATTAGGTGGAATACAGAGCAGCCTCTCTTATCTTCTACAGGAGGTGGAACCTTTGTACTCATCTGGTGAAATCCTGGGGATAGCCTGCGTTTGTTTCTCAAGCCCAGACCCTGAATGATGAGCTGAGTTCCTGAGTATTACCGACAGGACTTATCCCAAAAAGAATATAGGAATTTACATACTTCAGTATTGTTTTACCAGCTATCTTACACAGTGGTATTATGCACTGCAGTTCATTTGTATGAAGCACTGCTGGTCTTAAGACCTTAGATATTTCTGCTTTACTGGGAAGAACCTAGTATCTGAGTTCTTAATCTAGACAATATGCACATATATTATATAGCATCTCTGTGACAGACTGTGAATTGGGAAGTACACAGCCATGATTAGTTCTGGACCTGACAAATTTGGAAGTCAGAGAAGGTATTGTCAAGATCCAAGAAGTCTAGGTTCAAAACAAGACAAGAATCAAAACCAGGATACATCTGGTTAAAAGATAGAATAAGAAGTCAGGAGTATACCTACATTCAGCTGGCACAGAGGGCAATTAAAAGCAAGTGGGAGAATTACCTCTTAAATGTTGCTAGTTGACTATAAATCGGCTCTGCTCTCTTCATGTCATTAGACTACTGGCTGATGAAAAATGTTTAATCCTCTGGGGGGTTCCCTTCACTTGCAGATGTCAAGGTCAGGTGATCAGTCCTCGTGATGAGTACAAACACTGGTGCTGGGCAAAATGCTTTCACAGCCTGTATGGGAACTGTGGAATCACAGCCCGAACTGATTGATCACCTGAGGCAAGCACCGAGTCAGCTGCAGGAGCACAGTTGAGGGGAATTCATCTATGTGACCGGAAGGGATGGAGTCTGGCTCCATCTTTCCCAGACCCCATTTAAGGGCTGATCACCCCTGGGGAAGGTTCTCTTGTTGGAGATCCCTCCTCTGTGGAGTTCCAGATGAGCCTTGACTGTCAGTGACAGGTGAGCCTTTCCTTATTTACTGGTTGTATTTATACCATCTGGATAAGCCTTACAAAAAATATATCATCCACCTTTGATATTTTGTGTGAGTGCTATTCTTTCGGGCTATTCTCCCTACATAGCCATATCTAGCCTCTGACACACCACTGAACTTCAGCATATAAGCTGGAGTCCTTCTTTACCTGTACACTTTGAGTATAGAAAGAAAGATCCTATTTACTTTCTCATTTCTGAGTTCTGATCAATCTAATTTCTCCACATGCTCTGTTTTTGCTCGTGTGTTTTATTGTTATTTTTAATGCCCTGTGCCCAGTACATCAGTTTTCATAAAGGAGCATCTCAAGCTTCTTCAAACCCCTATCCACGAATACTGTTTTCTAGTGACTTGGTACTGATGCTGACTGGCAGAGCTGCCTTTTTGCATCATGATGTCTTGGCAGGAGTTTAAAACAATTCTGAAACTTAACTAAGATACTGCATTTTTACTTTCTGAGAAATCACTGAAGACCGGCTGAAAAATGTCATGCACAGTTGAAAAGGGATTTGCGCAACAAATTGGTTGTATGAAGACCAACAAGTGAAGCTACAATGGGAATTGCAAAACAGAAACTGCTGGAAATATTGTTATGGAATCTAGTGTGGTTGTTGCCTAAGGCTAAATGAAACCCTTGAAAATTTATACCAGTGCTAAAGAAATTTTAAGACTGCATGAGAATTATAAGTATCAGAGGGGAACAAAAGAGTTTGTTTAGGAAGTACAACAAAGCATTTCATCTTTTGCAATGAAGGATTCTAGTTAGAAACTCAGGCGTCTGTGCTGAATGTATAAACCTTGTTTGATGGAATTGATATAGCAAGGGAGTCAGTTACTTATTTTTTTGTTTTACTTTCTCAAATGCTTAGATAAGTAGTTCCCAAAACTATGATCTTGCTACATACATTGTCTTCAGACATACCTTCTTTTATCGAGACAATGAGAAGAAATACCTAACGATAAACTGTGTTGAGACCTTAGAATAGCTTTTGTATACAGCTGAAACTGACTGTGAAGGTTGAGAAATGAGAATGTAGTTGTATGTCTTATAAAGCAGAGGTTGCTGGAACAGTTTATGTGGAACTGAAGTGGGCAGATTATGTGTGTAAACAGGAGAGTGAGCATTTGCAAGAAATACATTGTACTTTTTCATTTCGCTCTTAATTATTGGAACAGACTCTCCAGGAAACTGGTGGAGCTACTGTCCTTGAAGGTATTTAGTAGATGTGCTTATGTAGCACTGAGGGACATGGTTAGCAATGGACTTGATGATCTTAAAGGTCTTCTCCAACCTAAATGATTCAATGGTTGTACAAGTTCTTGTGTATGGTAGGTTACATGTGAATGCATAGCAGCATGACCGGATTTTACTGTTTTTTTGTTTTTTTTTTTTTTAATATACCATTCTCCTTTGTCTTGAGGCCAGTTGTATTTTTTCAGTATGTTTTAGTTTAATTATCCAATAAGCATGCCACACTGAAAGATTTTTTGCTCTTATGTTTCACACTGGTAAAAATTATCTATTGCTATCATCAAATCTTGTGAGGAAGAAATAGATTGCTATGCAAAACTGAGGAAATTAGAGGAGAACTGGTACAGCAGGCACAGGAAATTATGCTATGACACCTGTAGCCATCACTTTGTGATTTAAGTAGCACTAATTTCTTATCAAAGGAGCTGAGAAACTGAAATTTCACACATTGACTATATGGGAGACTCCATCATCACAGCTGAGATAATGATATTTTTTCTAAAGAAGTTTTTACTGTGTCAATTAGAGCATTATTGAAGCAAAAAGAATTAGTCTTCATATCTCGAGGCTGAGATTTTGTTTAATAGTTTAATGGTGAATAGCATTTTTTCTTTAACAATTACTGTGAATAGCAGAAACTATCATATACGCATTTGAATTAAACAAGGCTTATAGGGTCATAAGGAAATCACCTATTATCTTCCTAATTTTGTTATGATATCTGCTTTTCCCTTGACTACAGAAAGTGTCTGTCTTTGTCTGGGTGGCTTATATCATCCATTCTTGTAACCCTAAGCTTCAGAGTAACCCTCTGGAATACACTAGTAGCAGAAATATAGCACGGACCTAGGAAAATAGTGAAGAATACTGTTAGTATAGTAGCTTGGTGAGTAAGGGAGATAAACATTTCTAATACTTTGTTTAAAAACTTTCAACAGACTGTAGTAGAGACAATGGTAGTTAATAAGTAATAGCTAAGCATGATTAAGCATAGACAATGGATAGCTTGTAAGGAAGTAGAAGAAAAGAGGCCGTGTCGGTGTAAGATTGGTAGATTGTGTATAAGCCAATACTAAGGGGTGTAGCCATGGACTCTACCAAGAATATATAAGGAGGTGTATCGGACAATAAAAGGGGGAACTTTTACCACACCATATTGGTGCAATTTCTTTACGTCAGGGTGATCGAAGCGTTGAGCTGTTCCCCAAACGAAATCTGCAAGGCAACAACAGACTATGTGAGGTCATTTTAGAAATACAGTATTAGCAGTTTAGGTTGTTCCAAAGGCAAACATACCACTGCCATAATAATATCATTCAGGTTTGCCTATCACGTATTTGCTTTTCTTAAATGTGTTGAACTGAGGACAACAGAGATAAAAGTTAGAATTTCTCCACAGAACAGCAAAAACAGAGATGAAATTCAGTTACCGATCTACCAATTTAAATAAGCTCCATTCGGAGGTTTGTGTAATCCCATTCAGGAATCAGACATCTCTGCGGAGAATAGCTCCACTTGACTATGTCTACTGCTTTTAATGCTGTTAATAATGCTAACTGTTCATGATTAAAAATAAAGGAGTACTAACATACATCCCAGGGATTTATGGAAGTGGGAAATTTCAGAAAATGTATCCTTGGGTGAACTTCTGATAAGAATTCAAAGCTTCTTTGAGCTACTTAGAGCATTCAGATCTGTTGGATTTGTTCAGTAATCTTTCTGAGAGACTTGTATTCATGCAGGTGCTACAGAAATGTAGGTAGATTGCATGAGTTATAATGGTTTGCATCTCTGCTGGTCCTTGCTGTAGATACTAATAAAGAATCAATCATCTGAACACTTTAAAATATGCAAAAATGATTGGATGGATTGAAAGAAGAGATAAAGACTTCAAAAAGCATCTCTCTTATGTAATGATGTAGTGCTGTTTTTGTTACACTACGTATGACAGAACCTGAACAGCAGTGACCATGTCTTGACAGCCACTTCTAATTTTTTCTAAGATTTAGTTCAACTGCCACAGAAACAGTAATATACTCTTTCAATCTGCAACGCCAGTCAGGCCCCCAGGGTTACTATTCTCACTAATGTGATGGTGTAAGAACAAACTTGGTAACATATAAAGATTGGGAAGTTAATAGTCTGCCCTGGAAAAAGGGGACAGAAATCGCTCTAGAATTGCAGTATTCATTCCCCTAGAGAAACAATCTTTTATATGGCTCATAAAAAGAGAGAAGTACCATCCAAGAGTTGCTATTCCTCTTGCAGAGATTTAAAGGTTGTCTGAAGTGGAGACAGAAAAGCGTGAAGAATCTAGAGTGCAGAATGAGGAATTTTGAGTAATATCTCTTGATAGAGCTGAAGTGGAGGAGAAGGCCTGGCCTGAACTTCATCTCATTTTAGATGTCTTTGTTAATGCATCCAAACTTCAAGAAAGGACTGAGGTCTGACTTAGCAAGTTGACTGTTTTAAAGCAGGAAGGGAAAGGTAATTGCTCACAGATGGCATGGCAGTCTGTGATAACTGGAACTGTAATACCAGCTTCAGGGAAGAAATCCTCCACTTTCTCTATAAATGTTAGGTTTCTGATATCTCATAAGGAACTAAATGTTTTCCAGAAGCAAATTATAACTTTTAAAGTGGTTGGGATGCAAGTCATATTTCATACAGCCACATCACACTTCTTGTGATCATTGGCTTCTGTTTAACACCTTAATTAAGTCCTTGGAAACAATCTCAGATAACACCACTTGCTAATGCAGCTTGTGGTCCAACATGGTAGATCACAGGGGATAGAGGGAAGGAAGGAAAGTTCAGAGATTCTCCTCTGGGTAATAACTTTTTGCCTGAAGAGCACTGTTTCTTTTCTTTCTTTTTTAATTTATTTATCTTTCTTTAAACCCAGAGGCTGAAAGGGGCCCGTATACACTGCACAGTATATGCTTCTTGGGTGGTTAGATTTTGGAGGGCTAGTTCAAGTAACTATTTTGCATGTTGCCTTGAAGACTATGAAGCAGACAACTAGTATCTATGGTCCTGAAAGGACATACTGAAGTGTTGCATTTCCAAGTGCTTTTTGATGTATTTGACTGTGGTATCTTTCAAGGCAACAGATACTGCAGGAAGTGTAGATGGTGCTGTACCCCCATCCTGCAGCATATAAAGTAAGACTCTTGTCTTAGAATTGTAATAGGAACAGTGAATTATGGATACAACCGCTTAAAAATGCCAAAACCACTTTGTGAATTAGGTGGAATGGATTAACCTCTTATTTTTCTGAGTGGGCAAAACCAACTTCAGAAGTTACTTCAGTGCTTATTAAGAGAGAAAACTGCTGCTTAATTAAAGGGACAGGCAAGTAGAGCCAAGAGTGAGAGAGAAATAATCTCACTGCTTGCCTATTTTTAAGGAAAACAAGATGATAGTGAGAGTAAAATATTAGTAAGTAAATAAAATGTCATGAGAAGGGTCAGATTTCTCCTTCGTGACACATTCAAGTCATGTGTCAGATCTCTATTCCGCACATCTGAATTCACAAATAAAATGTCCTAATTCAAACTGCTAAGTAAAAGAACAAATGACGAACAGAGAGCAGCTAGAATCTCACAAGAGTGCTGGAATGGAGAGAGGTAATTAACATATGTCTCCAACTTTTAATATGTTTTATTTTCATCTTCATCTCAACATAAGCTTCAAACCCTGAATAACCAAGCCAAACTTTTTTTTAAAAATGGCTTAATATATCCTGTGCCAAAATACATACTACTGTTTTAGTAGGAAAGCCCCCTTTTAATAGGATGAAATCGTCATAAGTTAGATAGCAGTAAGCCCTAAATATTTCCCCTGGCTTCTAACCAACAGACAAGGCCTCACTAAGGTCATCTTTATTGTTTTTTTTCTGTCACCTGGAGTATGCTTTTCCAGTAGCACCCCCTTTGTAGTTATGGCCTGTCAACATGAGCCTTACAAATTCTGTTTCCAGGACTTTGTAGTTCATCTGTGTAAGAACTCATATCAGTCTAAAACTTGACCCTTTGACTTTGCACTGTCCTACTGCTGATCACATAATTTGTTCACAAAGCCTCTTAGGTTCAGTCAGCGCTTAGTCAGATTTAGAGTCTGCATAAATTCTAGGTAGAAAAAGGAATTTTGTCAAAAGTAGATTTTTTTTTAAATAAATTTATTTTGTGTATTGATAGATGCACTCACATTTGATGTTAGAATATTTGTGTGAATTTTAATTCTGGGATCATTTTATTTAGGGTTTTCTTGTTTCTCTGAGGTGCTGAAATCTCTGCTTTCCTGAACAATTGTAGTTATTTTTATAGAACAGCACTAATGTGAAAATAATTTATTGCAGACGTGTATATTTATAGTTTACAGTAATTTTTAATATCTGCACTAATGCATAAAGTCATTAAGGTTTGAGGATAGCATTTAGGGCTCTCTCAGGAATTTCACACATTTGGCTTTAACTCATCAATGTAATTTTTCAATTTTTATTTCAGTGTATGTTCCAGGATTTTAACAGTACCCAGTGTATTCCTAATACATTAATGCTTGTGACTAATTTTTTAGAGGATTCAAAAATTACTTTTTGTCTCAGAAATATGACATCCTATTTTTGCAATCCCACTGCTAGGGGGGAACAGGAGTTATCTATTCTGATGGTAGCACAGATTGTCCAAGCCATTTTTAACTCAGTGCACAGGCCGTTGTCCAAATCAGAGCTTTAGAGATTCTCTATATCCAAAAGCTTTGGATATGTTTCCTACAGAATGATCCAATGATATATGTTCTGGGCATGAAAAGCGATGACCAGGGCCCACTTAGTAATTATCTGTAGTTTGGGCAGACAGTTTGTGTTAGGGGAGGCTTTATTTTTGAAACCTCTGGAAGAGATGAGGCTGGCAGATGAGTGAACTTCTTCACTTTCAAAAAGAACTGGAATTTTACTACTGCAAAATCTGGGTCAACTTCTCTTTTCTCTCTCTCTGTTTCTATATCTTCTGTGCCCAGATTTCCATATAGGCTTCCTGTATCAGTGGATTCAGCAGGGCAGTTACACCCAGCTGGAAGAGTTACTGAGAAACACATACTGAGCCCATATCTGGGCACTGCACACCTTCAGCTCTCTAGACCATGGGCTACTGAATGGGAAAACCTTTAGCATTAAAGTACAAATAAAGTAAGATGTCATGACAAAAAGCTTCTTAGAGTGACATTGTTTACCCTAGCTCATTGCACTGGCTTTCCTAGTAATCTAGAATCAATCCTGCTGTCACAGAAAGGGAAGAATATTGTGTTGAACTCAGTTCAGCAGTATCCTGTATATTATATAATGTCTCATCCTGAAATGGCCTTTGAGCATTTTACAAATTGTGAATTTATTCATGGTTTTCCAAGAGATCCCAGGCAAATCACATCTCATTGTATTTCTTTTCCAGCATAAGACAGCCTGAGAGCTATAAACTGATATTTATGTTCCTTGTTGCGCCCACTAACCAGTGCCTGAAGAAGGCTGGATGCCTCAACAGACATTTAGGAACCAGAATGGTCAACAAGGAGTTACGCGTTCTGTTTAATAGCACAATGCAAAGCACTGCTTCATAAAGTCCTAAGTCCTACTCTTCCAATCCATTCAACTTTATAAAGAAAAAATAATCCCTTGTTAGGAACTGTATTCCTTAATGTCCTTTCCTTCAGCTAGATTGCCTGGAAGCTGTCAATCAAAAAAAAATTAGTCTTTTCAGTGTGGGGAAGGAAGATCTCACAATATCAGTAGAGGGAACACTGATCCAAGTTAGTTCTCGTCTTCACGTGTCTGATGAAGGAAGCCACATCTTCCAAAAGCGAGGGCTCACTTTGGCTGTTGGGTGCACTCTCTTCCCTTTTGTTGAAGCTGTTCTACTTACAGGCAGGAATCTGTTGCAAATTTGCTGGCCAAGTGGAGGGCAACATGACTCTTAGTATAATTATTTGGACACTTATCAGGGTAAAGGAGAAGAGTGAGCATACATTACTGCCTTGGAGAGGGTTTGCATTTTACAAAAACAACAAAACAGCAATTGGATATATTACCTGTTCTGATTTTGGAGTAAGACCAGGAATCTGGGACTACGTATTTCTATGTTTGCTGTAACTGTTGACTAAAGAAACAAAATTATCTACTTTTCCATCACAGCCAGCATCAAAATTGGAATTCTCTGCAGAATGCTACTTACATGAAGTCTTCTGAGAATGCGCTTTTCCAGGAAGTCTGCCAGATGGGCCTGGTGGAGATCATGGTTTTAGGGACTGTCTTAATGAAAATGTACCCTTAGAATGTGTATCTAAGCAACAGATCCAGCTTCTTTGAGAAGTTTGTTCTTCTCACTTCTGAGTTTGGTTCCAGATCTTTCAAGCTTTTGACTAGCACTGAAACAGTCAATTCCCCTCCCACTGCTCTTATCCATTCTTGAGATGTGTTATCTTCCCAGTAGATATGGAGCTTTTTAGCTGCTAAGACAGCACAATATAGAAGGCAAAATATTGTATCCATTTGAAATGGCCTTAGAAATACTGCCATCCTGTGTAAATGTATGTAAATCACCTGATCATTAAAATGATTGTGATCTTAATTTAGTATTTCTATGCGAAAGATTAAAAAATAAAAATTAAAAAAGAAGACAAACCTGCATGTGACCTCCTGCTCCCTGATATCATGTTGAAAAGTGATTCAGTACTGACTCAGATTTTCCTACTCAGTCACACTGTTTCCTGAAGCAGAAAGAATCTCAGGAAACAGAAATCTTACAATTCCAGGTACAAAATACTGCCCTTGAGTCCTCTTCTATGCTGTCCCAGAATGTGCCATTAGCATTAATCAGCAACTAAGGAACAACTCAACAGAGAATGCTAGTCTGTTGTTTAAGAATCTCTCCCTCTCCTTTCTGTGTTTTTTTTTTGTTTGTTTGTTTGTTTGTATTCATTTGTTTGTTGGGGGAGTGCTAGGAAACGAAATTAGCAGCTATTCCCAAAGGAAAGTGAATTAATTTTAGTGCACATAGAACAATCTAAAACAACAGCAATTTGGATTTAACCCCCTGCTCTGATTTTAGAGCACTGACTTGAATTTGGAGCTCCACTGCGATTTTGCAGTGTCACCCTCTTTGGACTCATCTGGTATATTTAATTAGAACGTTTGGGGCAGAGGGAAAGGCTGCTTTTGCTTGATGCTTACAGTCCATGCTGGGATGAGAGAAACAGAGGAATGTGTAGGAAATTGAGCTTGATTTATTTTCTCTAAATCTACTTTGACTACTACTTTGTACGTGGTGGTATAGAGCCTTTGTCCACTTTGGAAGCAATCCTACAGCAGTTGCTTAAGTGCACAAGGAGAGGTTTGAAGAGGTAATCATCTGTATGAATCTGTGGCCAGGGCATTCAGCTGGACATAGGCAGTTAGTTCTGAGTTTTGGATTATACCTCCAGGAACACCTTTTTCTACATCTTAAACATGCATACAGTCTTGGGAGACAGAGCAGCAACCTGTCACAGCTCTCTGCTTTGTTCCTGGCCCTGGGGCTCTCTGCAGAAGCAGGTGGTATCTACTAAAATGGTGAAAGATGAATCCCTATTTCACATGTACTTTGCTTCACTATGTGCTCTTCTAAGAGCCCAGAGGTTTTGTGTGAGCGCTATGATTACCAAATTAGGCCACCACTTGAAATAGGAGAGTTATTGATTTTCTTCAACAGCTGCAACCTTTCAAGAGTCTTGCTCACTGGTTTGAATATAGTACTTTGTAAGCATCTCCCAAGAGAAGATTTAATCCTGAAGGAGTGTGGGCATCTGCCCAAGCTGTGATACTTTAAGTCTCAAAGAGATGAAAATTTCCAAATAGATCTTGAGTTTAATTTTTCCTGCTGGCTTCTTCTGGAATTCTCCTCTTGCATCTTGGTTCATCTTGTCATTCTGACTACTGGTCTTTTATAAGTTTCTCCATACTCAAGCATGAGTTTAGGTTGGTAAACACTTATACATGGAGTGCTGTGCTTTTTACTTAGATGTCACCATACTCCTTATTTAATCTATAACAGGTAGCTGGGTCCAGCTTTAGTCCAAAGATTTCATGTGTGACTTTCAGAACGTTTGACCTAAATCTACTCAGTATCTCAGCTTATCATCTGTTTTCTTGAATACCCTGTTGTTTACCATACCCGGGTCCCATCTCAGATTTTTCGGTTTGGATTACAAGCTGCTGTAGATAGAGACCATATATTCTGCTTGTCATATGTTTAACACACTGTGGAGTTCTGTCCTCAAATCTATAACTAGTATCAGAGCTAATTCTCCACCGGCAGAGGATGAGGCCACAAAGGTTGCCAGAGTTCAGGTTATTTGCCTTTAAAATTTTCTTCAGGAGGAACAGAAAGCACAGCTTTTTGGAGGAACTAAGTCATTTTCTATGATAGTAATCAGCCTCAAAAAATGTGTTGGCTGAGAAATATCTGGAATTTCTTGTTGCCAGCAGCTTTACAACGGCTCTTGTCCCTGTTCTGACTCATATATGGAGATGCAGCACAGCACTGCAGACTCAGTACCTCTTTGATTGCTTGTCATTTTATGTAGAGAGTCAGTCCAGCTGCTGCACTTTCCCTGCAGTCATAGCTTTAAGAGCTGGTGATGCACTACCAGTGATAACCTTAGCAGTGTTCCAGGGAGAAGCTGTCAAGATTTTGTTTTCACCTTTTTCTGACTAACTGCAGCATCAGAGTATTTTACAGAACTTATGCGGTCCTTCTTCTGATATGCATTGTGGTTTACATTGATGAATAAGTGAGTCATTCATTAGTGCAACCTATTAATAAGCTTTTCTAAGATCTTCCTTAATGTGAATCAAAAATGTATAACTGCTTCTCAAACTACAACTGAGACCCAGTCATCTCATCTAAAATAAATATTATTTTACTCTTACACCAAGGTATTAATTTTTGTTTATCTGTGGAAATTAAGCATTTGCAGTACGTACTCTGTGGAAATGTGTAGAAGTTGCATCAAATTTTACTACTTTCTTTCTGGTCATATTCCTTTGTTCTACCCTATTTTGTAAAAAATAAAAGTATATTCATAATAAGGTTATCTGAAATTAAATAGTTATGCTGTTCTGCTGTCTTCATGGTAACGATATTAACTGCTCAGTTCTCCTATTCTGCAGTGTCTTTTAAACTTAATATCTTCCTGCAGCTTTGCTTCATTTTCCCAATGTGTTCTGAAAGGCTCCATAAAAAGTAGAGGGGAGTTTAATTCATCATGCTTCCCAGATGCTCTAATTTTGTATAGAGTACCCCTAGTACTCTACCCCTAGTAGTATTCTTTCAGGATGATGAGTCTTGTTTCCACTGTTCTTCCAAGTTTTTTCTGTAGTTTCTTCTGTCTGTGCTGTGAAAAAAAAAATTGTTTTCTTTGAATAGAATTTAATCCACACAGTTGAAACAAAATGGAAGTGTAAATCTTACTGGTAAAGCTTCTACTCTTTTTAATTTGATTCTTGGTTTGGAAAGGAGTGATATATAAAAACTTTCCATTGGGCCTAACCTGAATCACTGTCACGTAAACTATCCTGCATTTTCGATATAAAGTTTAGATATAATCTTAATTTTTCTACATTAGTTTTGCAAATAATGCTAATAAATTCTGGGTTGAGACAAAACTGAACAGTTGCATAGAAAAAAAGCAAATTAACTGAGGGAGAGGATACTGAGCTGTTG
This sequence comes from Oreortyx pictus, assembly GCA_036925125.1. Classification (NCBI taxonomy): domain Eukaryota; kingdom Metazoa; phylum Chordata; class Aves; order Galliformes; family Odontophoridae; genus Oreortyx; species Oreortyx pictus. The sequence goes on from JAUPFR010000007.1 coordinate 38,535,103, forward strand.
AGATGTGAGTCAAACAGGTATTCATAGACACATAAGTCATGTTCTAGGTACATGAATTGTTGTTGTGTACATACTTGCTGTGGCAAGTATGGGCGGCTGTTAATAAACATTTAGTTCTTTTCCTGTGTGTTTTCTGAATCAAGTATAAAGCAGTTACAAGAACTTATAATGAATAAGATTATTCTGACAGTAATTAAGAAATAGAAGGTTCATCTTAATAGAGTAGAAGATAACCCTCCTTTAGTCATGGAAACAAACGAAATGGTAGCTTGTGGTCCTTGCTGCTGAGGGATGAGGTATTCAGCAGACAGTTTGATGGAAATCTATTTCAGAAATTTTGGTTCCTGATTTTGATTTCTTCAAATGAAAACTTTGAGTTAAATAACCTTTAGTATAAAATATTAATGGAAGAAGGGAACAAATAGCAGATTGCTCAAGAGGAAAGTAATCTTTGAGTAATTGAGCAAATGAGAAAGACTGGATTACATGTCCTGGGCAGCTGAGCTTAGCCCATGGTTTTTGTTGGTGTTTTTTGACCCACTTAGCTGAATTTTGAATTTTAGTAAAAAAAACTAGAATAAAGAAGTCGATTTGACATGGACCTTCAACTGCCATCCAGTCCAAGATAAATTCAACATAAAATAATAAACATGGAGTGGGAGCTGATGATATTTTTAGCAATCTCTTGCCTATTTTTTTCTGGTAATATTTCCCAGACTCTCCCAACGTACATCCTCTTCAGTCATAGCTGCAAGAAAATGAATAGCAATTTACATTTTGTGAACTTTGAGTTCTATACACATTATTCACTTGAGAGTCATCAAGTGAGTTCAGTTAAAGTGAACCTGCTATTTCTGTATTTATTTAACACTGATTCTGAGCAGAATGACGTCTATAAAAGTATTTAACTTGTGGTGTTTAGAGGCGTTTACTTCATATTTTTCTGTTTTTGTGTCTGTTTTGTTTGTCCACAACAATTGTAAATAGTCCTAAAATTCTGAGTTGTTTGTGAATTTATTTGTAAAGTTATTCCAAGTTTAGTATGTTTGAGAACTATTTTGAAGCTCTTTGAAGATTTAAATTATGTTTCAAGATTTGTATACTTTGGCAGAAATTAAGAGCAGACAGAGGAAAGGACTCCTCTACGATTTCAGTTAATTTTTCATAAGATATAGAATTCTCCTCATTGTTTTAGATTAGGAAAAGGCCAGCATACACTGTAAGCTGCAAAAGTACAAGATAAATTACTTACATTCCATGCTGTAGTGGATTTCTACATATTCTGTATGAGGGTGTAGCTGGGAGTAGCTAACAGACTTAGGCAGTCCTATATCCATGGATGACAATGCTATTTGTGAACAAACTCCTGAAACAGTCTCAGTTCCACAAGCAACATCTTAATGAAAGTCAATGTACAAGAATTTCCACTTCCTTGTACCAGCATAAGAAGAAATGAACAGTGTGGTAACCTCATTATCTATCTCAGGTTGTAATGATGCTATTATGAGTCAATTAGAGGCACTATAGTTTTGGTAAAGTGCTGGAGAAATAAGGGATGAATCCTTGCCTTCCACAAGGCCTGCAGCTTCAGTGGTATAGATCTTTTCAATCAGCATTCTTGTTGGTGTGCCTGCGTTTAAAAAAAAATAATCTGTCCAGCTCTACGTATTTAGTAAGGACAGCTAAGTAATGAAAACTAGTTCAAAATGAGTCTGTACTAGTCCCATCCTAATCAAGTTTCTTTCTGTGTTATGTGATCAAGGATTCAAAAAATGAAGAAAAAAATCAACCATACTTGTAAACATGTGGAAAGTATTCTAAGAATCAGTCATTATAGAAACATAGAATGGCTTGAGTTGGAAGAGACCTCGAAGATCATCTAGTTTAAACCACCAGTGGCTGCCAACCACTTGGTCAGGATGTCCAGAAACCCATCAAGCCTGGCCTTGAACTATACATGGATCAGGCATCCACAGCTTTTCTGGGGAGCCTGTGCCAGTGAGTGTTTTCTTAGAGAGTAGTTGAATTGATTTGTTCAGGTGGGAGAGGTCAAATGGCTTTTAGTTATACAAATAATGAGAATGGAGGGCTGTACTTCAAGGTCCATCTGAGAGTTCACCATATAGAGTCATGTATGTCAATAACCATTTATGAGCACTTTGATAATTAAGGTTCAGATGGTGTCTGGTGTTTTCACTTCTAACTTCAAAGGACAGTCTTACTGGCACAGAGGAAAAAATTTACCCTCAAATCAAAATAGACCTTATAGTGAAAGAAGCCACAATTTGCTTACTCACAAGAAGGCTACAACAAAGTCTATTTAATGTTAAAATAGAGATAATTTATTATATGTTATTGCATCCTCCAATTGCTACCTTAATTGCTGCTACCAGATAGCTTAATTGGGACATCAACTGTTGATTTACAAAGTTGTTGTTCTAAATACATTTTTATGTACAAACACACAGTCTTAATTGATTTTTTGAAAAAGATGGCAGGGAATTATCTAGTCACGTCTTCTGGAATCTTTGATTAGAGTTCCAAAAAGAACATTACTCTGCAAACAGAAAGTATACTTGAACTAGAACACGCATACAAAAACCCCACAATCTTCAGACAGTAGTATCAATAAATGTAGGAAGAACTTAAATTTTCACATTTCACTTAAACTGCCTTTTCACTGGACACCTGTTCTTGCTTTCAGGCTTGTTTTATCCATTGACTCCATGACCTTCAAATACTTCCTTTGCTAGGTTAGGATTTTACTGCTACTCATGGTAGGATATCCATCCAGCTGAGCAATCAGATCATGGCCATTACAAGTCCTGTGAGTTTCCCTTCCACATGTTACTTTCCATCATTGTTTTTCAAGCAGACTTGGCTTGGCGTTACCACTGATTTGTAAATCATCAGAATACTGTTGCAGACTTGAATAAGGCTGACTATCATCTTGTTTATTCCTGCAAAAGTACAAATATACCATAGCTGTCCTACACCTGACTGCAAAAAGTGTGTGCACGGAAAAAATAACTGATGAGCATGAAATCTAAATATTCTTTTCATTTGGTGAATCATTCTCTTTTGTAAAATGAGAAAACCAAGGTGTTGGAATGGGAGCACAAGTCATTCTTCAACACTAGTCTTTCATGTGAGGATGGAATGGGATGGGCTGTTCCAAAGACTGAAGTCTTCATTAGAGGGGCATAGTTAGAGGGCTGCCACGCTGATAAAAATGGGACAGTGCTGCTTATCGTCACTGCTGAAACTGCTGAATTTGTTTGGAATGAGTAAACTGTCATCTTCAGAGTGTGATAACGTGAGCAAGTTTGGGAATTGCTGACTAGTTTGAAGTGTGTTTTGAAAGGAAAAAAAACTGGGCTCAGGTGCATAGATCTCAACTACTTTGCTTTAGTTACACACAATTATATCACTTTTACAGAGGGTTTGATTGTAACTCTAAAAACACTAGATTACTGCATAAGAAAACTGGATTACAGGTTGTCACAGTAGGAATCTTACTACTGACAGCAAGACTGGTATTTGCCCAAGTTCATCATTATCCAATTGTAGATCTTGATGCTCCTGAGGAGAGACGAGTTATTGCTTTGAAGAGCTGTTCTGGCAATGAAGAAAATACCAATGATGCTGCTGGCTAATTATTTTCAAGCCAATGATGAGACAATGTTACTGCTGCAGAGGCCGGAATGCAGTGTTGAAGATGTTGCATTTACTGATGAGAAGCTCTTCATTCTCGTAAAGAATTGGCTTGCTGGCAGGCAAACTTGTCCTGCTGCTAAAGGGAAATTTGTAGTGCTAAAAGATTGCTTTTGAGAGACCTTCAAGTGGGATAGAAAGCATTTTAGAATTCTTCCAAGGTGAACTTGAAAAAGAAAAGCACAGTAAAAAAAAACCAAAAACCTTCCCTATTGCAGCAATGATAAACATACCTATTAAAGTCTGATTCTGTGGTTTTTCATGGGTTAGATTTTTTTGAAAAGTGCAAGATCTTTGGACACCAATGGAAACTCTGTGTTTTTAGGGTTTACTCTGAAGCTTTATTTCTCAGTTTGATTTGTTTTCGGGAATGTCTGGGCTGTAAGAGGACAGCAATATAACATTGTGTCCTACATACTGAGAGAAAGGACAAGAGAGGAAAAATGAAAAAACACTATTGCAGGTAGCATTTTAAAGGGAGCACTGAAGATTGGAAAACAGAGCAGATTTTAAAAGGGGATAATATGAAATGTTATACAATTAATGGTTTGTATGGCAAAAAATTTTGATGTAAAAAGAGAAGTAAAAATATTTTAAAGTGCTAAAAATGAATCACAAAACTGTCACATCTGTAAGAGGATGTGTTTTCAATGTTGTGTTTAAGCTTTGAACAGATTAGTTTTCTCATAACATACATTAAAACTTTTCAACCTCTATAATATTCAACATGCGTCTGTGGCCATGTGCTTTTTTTTTTTTTTTGCTGAGCTTTCTTGGTTTACTGAAGCATACAATCGGGGTGTACTACAACTTTATTAGGAGTGCTCACTCTGTGACATTACTAGACTCTCCAAGGATATCCAGGAAAAATACTTCATCAATATGAAAAACTCAGAATTGCCTCTTTTTTGAATTTTTTTTAATTTTCTCTGCTCTTCAGTCCTCACAGAATTTGAACTGGCTCTTGTCTCTACAGATATGAAAGGCTTAATCAAACTTAATCTGGTATAAATCAACTGCCAGAAAGTTTTTCTTGTCTTATTCAGGGTTGTATGGCTTTTCCTTTTGAATGATAGTGTGTACACCTGAGAGGTAGGAGAGAGAAAATTGGCTTACTTATGCCAGAAAGGACTGGTTGAGTATCTTTGCTATTTCTCTGAGGTATGTATGTAAACAGATAGTAGAAGGAGTCCTTTATTCTTGATCCAGTTTGTTTTTACTGTGCCAGCCCACAAACTAGGTTATTTTTTAGGGAATCTAAAGTCTCCATGATGTTGTTTGTTGCCCTTCTCTGGTTGGTTATTTGATCTAGAAGAAGGGCTACTTATGTCCTAAAGTGGAAAATGTATTCCTATGTATCATTTTGGTGTTTTGTTGTTGTTCTGTAAATGGCGGAAATTTGAAGCTATAGGTATACTTCTTATTCTCCATACTTCAGTGCTTAACATTTGTATTCATTTCATCAAGCTGTGTTGACTTTAAAACTTACATGTATTGTACTATGTTTCTCCAATTCCAGTGGCTAAGCTTCCAGGTTAATGAACCTATAAATTGATAAATAAATAGTACATTTCTGTAAATAAGCTGTTAGCCCATGGGTTAGTTATACAATTCAAGTATTCAAAATCTGCACTGATTCAAAGGGCATAATTTTTACAATTCATTTGCTACAGCGGGTTGTGAAGCGGAAACTTCATCTACAACAACTACTACATTATTTTCTACCACTGTTTGATTAAATCAAGTAATGAAAGTAGCTGAACTGACTTAATGAAGAATGCAAGAAACTCTAAATAGATTATTGGTTTTTATTTCTTTCAGTTATTATGTAGTTCTAAGGTGGACCAGCTAATAAACATTTATGGTTTCCTGCCAAATTAGCATCTACCTTCTGGCCTACATTACACCGATGGGCCCTTCTCCAGTGCTTGTAGGTAGTCTGTAGTTTGTGAGATATTCTAATTTTTTTCAAGCAATTGGAAAGTAAAAGATTAAAATGGAAAAACTTGATGACCTCAATATGTTACATCCACTTCATTGTTAATAGGTCTCTCCAACGCTGTAGAGCAAAAAATTTATTGCGAGTTTCAGTCACTAGAGGGCACTTGAACAATTTTCACCCATACCATCCAGTAGGTGTGCTAAACTGTGTGGGAATCCAGACTGGGCATATAAATACAGTTTGTGACGCATCAAGCTGTATATAAAAAATAATTATAATAAAAAAAGACTGCGCAGGAGAAAAAAAAAGACTTGTGCATACTGTGTAACAAGTAGAAAAATTATGAATGTAACAGGAATGTACCCATTTCCTACATTAAAAGATAACACAGAATATGAATATTCCAAGTTTGAAGGGACCCATAAGGATCAGACCATATATCTGAGTGCATTTTCCAGCCACTTCTTGAATAAAAGCAGCTCAGTTCTGTGACTACTGCCCTGGGGAGCCTACTCTAGTGCCCCTGAAATTCTTGTTGAAGAACTTTTCTCCAATCTGACCCTTTCCTGATGCATCTCCATGCCATTCCCTTGGATCCTGTCACTGCTACCAGAGAGTAGAGATCACCACTGTCTTTCTGCTCCCCTTGTCAAAAACTGGAGGCAGCCATGGGGCATTCCCTAAGCCTCATCTGCTCAGGGCTGAACAAATTAAGGGACTTCAGCCACCCCTCTTGCTCTTCAGACCCTTCGCTATATCTGTAGCCCTTCTTTGGATGCTTTTTAACAGGTTTATATCTTTTTTGTACTGTGGCGCCCAAAACTACAGGTAGCACTTAGAGTGAGGCCACACCAGTACAATATGAGCAAGACAGTCACTCCCCTCTATCATCTAGCAGCGCTGTACTTGTTACCCCAGGATATGATTGTCCATTGAAGCTACCTGGGCACACTGTTGATTCATTTTCAACTCACTGCTGTTCAAGACTCACAGAGTCTTTACAGCAGGGCTGATTTCTACCATTTCATCCTCCAGTGAGTATATATAGCCTGGGTTCCCCCTTCCCAGGTGCAGAATCTGGCACTTGCTCTTGTTAAAAATCATGCAGTTAATGATTGTTTGATTTCTCTGCAAGTTCTCTCCACCTTTGATCGTGTCAGCAGATACTTCCTATTTAGTACAACCAGCGAACTTGTTCAAAAGACTTCCTAGTCCTACAACAGTGTCATTTATGGAAAACGTTTGGGAGAATTTGCCCTAGAAACAAAGCTGGGGGGAATCCCACTGATGTCTGGACACTAGCATGATGTAACCCTGTTTACTGTTCTCCTTTGTGCCTAACCTGTCTGACAATTACCCACCCATTGCATTATGTTTTTGTCTAGCCATATGCTGTATATTTTATCTGGAATGATACAGTGAGAAATGGTATTGAAAGCTTTACTGAATCAAAAAAATTAACACCAACTAGCTTCCCATGGTCAGATAGATGGGTAACCTGCTCATAAAGGAAATTCAATTAGTTAAACAGGATCTTCTCCTCATAAACTCGTGTTGGCTGTGACCAATGGTCATATTGTCCTTCAGGTGTTTTTCTGTAACACCCAGCATAATTTTCTTCACGGTTTTACCGGGCACTGAAGTGAGACTGACAGGACTTTAATTACCAGAGACTTCTTTCTTGCCCTTCTTGAAAATTTGAACTTTTGCCATCTTCCAGTCAGCTGGGACCCCTCCAAATTCCCCAGAATTTTGAAAAATAATTGAAAGAGAGCTCTTGTGACATCACCTCCTTGAGTACCCTGGGATGAATCCCATTGGGACTTATAGATTTTTATGCATTCAGGTGGAGAAGTAAATCCTGCACAACTTCAGGGTTGGCTGAGAGTTGATTGTTACTGGGCGTGGTCCTTCAACTTGGGGCACCTGAGGTCCAAGAGCCCATCAGGTGTTGAAGACAGAGGCAAAGGTGGCAACAAACATCTCCAATTTGTCTATGTCCCTATTTATAAGGTAACCATTCTCTTTGTTCCTTCTTCTGTTGCTAATGAATACATTAAGAAAAAAACACTTCTATTTTCTCCCATAGTATTGGCCAGCTTCAGATAAACAGAGTTGGGGCCACATTAATTTTCTACAAAAGCAACAGAATACCTGTAGTCCTGACCATGCATGTTGCCTGACCTCATTTTCAGTGGTCATACCCTTTCTGTTTTCAGCTTAAGCTCTAAAAGATCCCTGTTCAGCCAAGCCAACCTTCTGTACCTCCTGCTTGACTTCTGACGTTTTGGATTTGCCTGTTTACATGCTCTTAGGAGGCGGTACTTAAAAAACGACTGGTGCTGATGGTCTCTAATGCCATCAAATGCAATTTCCCAAGGAATCCTACTAACTATTTCCCTATGCACCCTAAAATATGTTCTCCCTGCGTCCAGGGTTGAAGTTTTGGTGGCAGTTTTCCTCCTATATTGACAAAAAATTTAAATTTGACTAATTCATGGTGACTATGACATAGCCACTAGTCACCATTTCACTTATGAGACCTCTTACAAATAGAATATCCAAGAGGGCATTTTTCCTCATCAATTTTCTTAATGCCTGTACCAGATAGCTACCATCTAGGTGCTTTAGAAATCTCCTGGATGTGTTCTAAGTGGTGTTCTAAGGTAGCATTTGGCAAGACCAAGTCCCACATAAAGACACAGGCAGCTGATCTAGACATCTCTCTTAGTTCCTTAAAGAATAATTCATCAGTGTCATCATCCTGACTTAGTGGCCTACAGCAGACTCCCACAGTGGCATCCTTTACCTGCTTGTCCCTTAACCCTTACCCTGTTGCTGTAAAGCTCACGCTGTGTTTCCTCTGTACATTGCCTTTAGTCATTTATAACCTCTGTGTACAATCTTATGGAATAAGTCTTCTTGAGGTTCCTTTTGTTTCTGAGCTACTTCATATTGAGAAATTAATTAATATTTAAAAACTTGATAGTGATGTAAACTTTGGTTTACAGTTCTTTATTTTTCTAATTATTCCCTTTCACTGTGTACTTCAGTGACAACCTTTACACAAGCAGGCCCTGTCAAAACCGTGGTTAATTCAGCTCTGGTTTTTATTTGTTTACTAGAAGTTGGATTCTGTTCTCTAATTTATTTTTGTTTGGCAGAATGCAGAAAAATTGTTTTATTGTAGCATATATGAATATTTATTTCTTTAGCAAGTTGTAAAAATTGATCAGATTGTGGCCTTTAAGGTCAGCTCTAGACAAAAGGAATTCTGAATAGCACTGTGTTTCAGAAATACGTAGTATTTCTTGATTTCAATTTGTTTTGGGTTGGTCTGTAGTAGCAGTTAGCTGTAATGAGGTCTCCAGATAAACCCAAATATGATTTTCAGTTAGAGAAGTTCCATATCCCTGTTGCTCATAAGTTCCATGATATGGGAGATAAACACAACCACACTGCCTGTGCAAGGTAAATCCATAAATGCTGAAGGCTGGAGGAAATGTTTCTCCATCGTGAATGCAAGCAGTCCAACTCATAATCTTAAATTCCACAATAAAGTCTTAGTAGGTATCCAAGGCTCAGAAACTGGCCCTTTAGGTAATAGTCTGGAGCAATTATCCTGTGGAATTAATTTTCCCTGACAGTGAAGATCTTGGATATATTACCTTTTTGCAACTCGTGGAAAGCTGGTACTACTTTTGGCTGGATTTGATAAAGACATGCAGAAATCTCAGTTTGGCTAACAAAGATGTGCTGGGTTGCTTTAGTTCTCTTTTTAAAATAATTTGTTCTTGATTAACCCCAAGTCTTAAAATACCACAAATAATTGCTATGGCTAAAACAGATAAAAGAAAATAGCGCCATTTTTTCTGACTTTCATGTATAACAAAAGATTGTGGTAAAACAACTCTCAAAAGCAGTATCTAGAGAAATGTCCCCAGATATCTGTTGTTATCTGAGAGAACCCTGGAAAAAATGACCAATGCCTTCCTGCTATAGAACTTAAAACGGAAATAACAGTTGAGTATATTTGAAGTTACACTTCATATAAACCAGTGATACAGCTTCAAGTGTTGTACTTTTCCAATTATGCCTACCATCTAACATTCCGTGGTATTCCCTGTGGCAGCTCTGCCTAAGTCATCTGGGATTCTATTTTCCGAGGGTGACATATTCTGCTTCCAAGATTGATACTGAAACTTGTTTCGCATCTCTTATTATTGCCTTACTTATGCATGGCGTATAAGACTAGACAGCGAGCTGATGATTTTGAGGTGGGTTGGAATAACTCCACTGAATTTAGAGAGATCTCACAATCTCAGTGAATTAGATGGGAGATTTGCCCTTGACTTCAGACAAGTCATGATGCTACCCTATGACAGCAGTATGAATAAAATTAAAATATGACAGATTTGGGGCTGTAAAAGAATTAAAATGCGCTAGTTGTACAAATCTTAATAAGTAAATTGTGCAGGCACAAAGACAGCCCATAAAAGCTCTAAGAAGACATTTTGGGGCCTCGGTGTTTCCAAGCAAATCTTGGATTTCTTTGCATTTTCTTGAAAAACATGTTTTTCCCTAGTGGGAATTTGATTGTTAATGGTACTTCCCAAGTGATCTAATTAGCTGCATTTGGATGTGTTAAATCGAATTAAAAAACAAACAAGTAAAAAAAAAAACCTGCCTTTTTTCTTCCTATGTTTTCAAGTTGTTCTTTTCAGAATATTGCAAAGTTAACTCACAGAAGCTAAACCTTGTTAAAGTTAAAATTCCACTGTCTCTATTAATCTTCTGCAGCTATGAGATTAAATATAGATCTTGACTTCTGGTCACAGTCCGAGAAATTCAGTATTCTGAGTGTTCCTTGTCAAAGTTGTATTGTCTTTATCTCTGGAACATAATTGTATCCTGAGAAAAATAAGGGAGAGACGCTGAGTTAGATTTCTGGTCTTTGGATCTGAAATACTTTCACAAATTAGCTGAAGTACTTAAAACTTCAAGAGGAAAGTATATTTTATATTTTTACCTCTTGCCTCCATTTAATTTGGCTTGCTCATTATGGAGAAAGATTTTAATCAGTGAAGTTAGTGAACTGGCTAATCTGTCATTATTTTGCTTTTCATTACCCTTCAAGATCATTCCTGTGCAGCTCCAGTATATTTAACTAAAATGAGGATTTAGAATTCTAGGGCATCAGCCTGTAATGATTCATTATTTCTAATATATTCAGTTCATACTGGATAATTTCAGAGTAAATCCTTTTAACTAGTTCCCTTCAGTGGTCCTTATTTGAGCACTAACAGTCCATATATTTACTTCATATTCTTCCATGAAAAGTCTTCTTTGTTATCAGATAATGAGGATTCATGCCTGTGGATTACATTTATTCAAATAACGAAAGAAAATGATATAGAATAGATATACTGTGGGCACTTGATTTTCAAAATGACAGACAGAAAGGTATAGGCTGCTCTGAAAGAAATACCTCCTATTTTATTTTGTTGGCTCATGGTGTCAGAGGCAGATGTTGGTAGTGTGGCAGTAGAGGTTGGACTTTCCCACCAATATTCTGTTACATTTTGTTGCCATGCGGCAGATGGCAGCAGAGGGGCAATCTGACAAAATGTTGTCTGACACAGAGGTGCATCTGAAGCAAAGGGTGTGGAACTGAATTCCTCCATGCAGAAAAAATAGCGCCCTTTTACTTTCATCTGTGATTCCTGAATTTTACAAGGACCAAACCGAGGATGTGATCACAGTGAGGTGGCTGGTTGTGTGTTTCAGCAGTGGTGACAGTGACAGTAGACTGCCTCCACTGGTGCAGGCTGTTGTGAGCATGGCATGCAGACTCTTGTTCATTGCTGGTGAAAATGCATATTCAGTGGTGGTGACTGTGTTGAAAAATAGTGTTTTGTAGCTGAGTTGTACTCCACTGAATAGTTAGTATTCTCTTTCTATCTGTTGTAGTTTCCATGGAAATAGGCATTGTTTTCAGTACAACTTACATATGTGTGTGTGTGTATATATATAGATATATATATACATACATACATACATATATTAGAAACCTAGACACTAAAATCAGATTTCTAACATTTCTGTGATTTTCACAGATCATCGAATTTCTGGGATTTCAAATGCAAGGGGAGTTACCAGACAAAACTCTAAAGTAATGAAATAATTGAAATTGAATGAAATGAAATAATTGAAATACTCATAACCAGCTCACTCCTGTGTAATCATACGAAATTTAAAGGCAATGTATGGCTGCAGTTTTCCTTTTCGTGACTGCAACAGAGATTCTAAAGCATTCAACTTGTGTTTTATATATATATAAGGAAAAAAATATTGTTTTTTCTTTAAGACAATGTCATGAGGATTCTTAGAAAATTTTAGCTATTTTTAACAGGTTAGTTTTGAGGAATTAACTTTTTCTGAACATTGAACATTTTTGACAAGTTCTGCAGCTGACCAAAAGTTCTCACATTCCAAGTTGATATTTTTTTCAGCAAAAGTAGTAAATGAAGAAAGCTAGATAGGGAAAGATTAAACCATGACTACTGGACACAGTAGATTATCCAGAATTGTTAGCTTCCTCATCCCAGAACTTGCTTAAATCCTTCAAACACCTTTAACACAAATAACCTTTATTGTTATCTCCTTTCTCTGACATAATGCCAGTACAATTTACTATTAGTAAAATCTAAATCTATGATGGATTAGAGTTAGAAAATTGAAGTTCATAAATAACAAATGATTAGCTTTCTGAGGAATACAGGCCCTATTTCCTCTGACAAAGTCAATAACAGTCCAGTCTTTGCTTTTCATTGATACAGAAGTGGGGTCACAACTGAGATGGTTATTACCTTGGAAACAAAAATCCATCTTTAGAAATATTTCACACTAAGGCCATAGGATTTCTTCTTTTTCCAGTGGAAAAAAGAAGTCTGTATGCAGGCAGCAGAGAGATAGGAGAAATGCATATTTTAGTCTTTGCTCTACATTAAACAGAAGAGGAACAAATCTTGTGCATGGCAGTTGGGTGACATAATCAATGAAAATTGGAGCAAGTCCACATTTAAAACTCTCTGTTGTGGGCATTCCACTACTCAGTGTCACTAAGGACTCACTGAGTCATGTAAAAGGGTTCTCTTTAGCCCAAAGAGTAGACTACTCACTTAGGAGACAGGAGGTCCTACTTTAAAACAAGATCCTTTAACCACATCTCATCTAAATATCAGACAATTGTGTGAATCTTTATACTGTTCATTTCAAAATTTGTTTCAGAATTTTGTTCTGGAATCATGACCTGTTACATGCAAAAGCATTCCTGGAAACATTGTTTACCATTGTAGGAAGGGTAGAGCACATATTTAATGGATATTTTTCAAATTAGAAGAGTTTTGTTGAAAAAAAAATCTGGATAGCTCTGCTTATGCTATGGAAAGTTAAGTTTGCTCATAAAGCAATTCAGTAAGCCTCTCAAAAACTTTTAGAGGCAAATTTAAAACTTGATTTTGAACCACATTCTGACAAGTAATTTATAGTAAAAATACCAATGAGAGGAAACATTTTCTTTCAATTAACTGTAGTTAAAAATAGAGTGGAAAGAAAAAACAATATTTTAATCAGCACAACTTTTTTAGTTATTTTTTAATTGTTGCCTCTGGCCCTGTAATCTTCTCAGTAATCCAAATCAAATATTTCCCAAAAGATCTAATTAGGCCTATTCTCCCTCCCCCCCCCCCAAAAAAAAAATAATAATAACATAAATACCCAGAACACACAGAAATCTAAAGAATAACTTCTGCTGCAATATGTTGGGTAAAGGACAAACACCCTTGTCAAAACAGGATACCTGGTCAAAACCACAGATCACTTAGCACTCTCCCTTCACACACATTGCTGCCCAGATTAGAGATAGCCAGGAAGTACATGTTGTTTACTTGGAAACTGGCATGAGAATTGCACTGATGTTCCAGTTCACCAGGATGGAGGGGGGACTAACAAAGAATGCAGTAATCATCCACAACTTCCCTCTCTAATCCTCCATGACTTTTTGACCATTAGTTTAGTTTACATTTAACAATTGGGGGAAAAAATAGTCAGGTTGTCCTAATCTTTTCTTTTTAATGGGTTTCAGTTTAGCAGAGCTTGCTTGGGTGGACTTTTGTAATTGTCTTTTTTATGTTAAATTCAGATTCTTCAGTCTCTACTTTTCTCTGCCTTCTAAATGTTGTTCACTCGTGCTGCACACTCAGGGGACCAACATCCTGTGTTTGCAATTGGATACAATAGCAGTGACAATGTTTGTCCTCTGTGTCATGATGTCAAAATACTGTATGTATTGTTCCATAAATTCTCACATATAGGCTACGAGTTTATTCTGTAGAAAAAGTTGCAAGTAGAGAATAATACAGTTTTCAGGCTGATAAACAAAGATTTCAAATGGCAAGAACGCCCTCAGTGATCATTACTAGTTTTGGGTTACTGGAAGTTTCAGGAGGAATAGAATGTCTTGGACAAGCAGCGGTCACAAAAGTGGGGGAAGTTGCCAATTTTTGATATTTTTAATTGACTGATAGAGTTGATAAAATGCAAGTGGCATCATTCCCAAGTTACTGAAACAAAAGCTGAAAAATACTACTAATAGACAAAAAAAACAAGGACATCGTGTGCCTAATGGGGCATATAAAGCTTCACTAGAAGGCAGAAACAGGAACCGAAAACATTGTAAAACATCGTTTATTTGAGGTCTTTCAATCCAGACTATTCAACTTCTGTTGAGGTCTCTAATCTAAAATATCAACCAAATGATGTCTTTGGGGCTCTAATTCACAGGACAAATGTATTTCTAGAAGCTGGTTTCCTTTGGCAGAAAAATACTGATTCAAAATTTACTAAACAAACACAGAAAACAAATCAATTAGAGCAGAAAGGTGCCTTAAGGCCTTTAAATTCTACTCATGACAAAATGTGTTCAAATTATCCCTTGTGAAGATAAAGGAACTTTCAAAAGTATTGTGTAGATAAATTACATATTTCAATTTGTGTGGTGTGCTTTCTTGGTTAGACAAGAGAAAATACACAGGAAGCTTAGCATTCATTAACATGGAAATACTATAAAGGACGGTCTCAAAATCCTATTTAAACTTCATCCAATGTGAGGCCTTTGTGGAATTTCCCTACTTTGAACTTGTACATTGAGAAACACAGAGGAAAGCTGACTAGAAGTTAACTATATTCACTTGTACAAGCACTTCAAATAAAAGTTAAGACACAGAATTTTAAAGCTAGCTCAATTCTGTTTAAGTTTGTCTACACAACTGATTAATGTGTTTTCAAAGGGAACTCAGAGTAATTGTCATAATCTCAATCCTGGGTGGGTGATCTATTATCTACTCACACTGTGTACAAGAAATATGTAGTTTCTTCCTTCAATCTGTGATCAACATGATTCATCAGTCATTCTGGCATACTAGAAATTAATTATTTCTAAAACTGCTAAATTGTTTAACTTGTAGACACATTTCTGAGTTTCTTTATAATTTCTGTTTTAATTTTAAGGGGTTAAAGCAAATCTGTTGTTTACTGTCCCCATCGCTTGAAATGTACTTGTTCTTGTCTTTATTGCCAAGCATAGCCTAGTCAGGCTTTTCTTTGTACTTGAAGAGTACAAAGGGTAGGACTCAAGTTAGAAAACTTTAATGCACAGCTTTCCATCTCCTGATGAGATCATGGGAAAACCTGTAACTCTCACTTGTAAGTGTGTAACCTGTAACTCTGCACTTGTAAGGCTGTAGTTAACAAGCATTGGGATCAGGAAATTATGAAGTCAGCATAAAGCCACATTTATTCCTTGAGTAATTTTCTACTTTTCTTCTAGCTTAAAAGCAAAATAAAACAAAACACCAAGTTAACATGTAAATACATTTTTTTTCTAATTACAAAGACTTATTTTTTCAGTAGGAGAATTAAAAGCATTAAAACAGATGGTTTCCTTCCAAATTAGTTATTTTTGTAACTGAAAATAAATAATGTGTGGGTAGGGGGTTGTATTTGATAAATAAACCCAATAATTTTTCTAGCAAATTCTGTTTCTCTACTATCAATATATTCTCCCTCAATACCAAGCTACAATTCCCGGAACAAGAAACACTGATTCTCTTCTTATTTAATTAGAAGACTTGTTTCTCATGGGCACTCATACTGATTTATGAATACCTATTGTTCTTAATTTAACTACACATTCAGTTTTGCACAATGGAAGACATACACACTGGCCTTGGTTCATTCAGCATACACATGAGACCCAAACTTCTATGTGTTACACTGTTAAGCACCTAATTCTACAACCCTTAGACTACAATAAATACGATTTTAGCAAGAATTAACTCAGGAAATCTATGAAGAATGCAGGAGTGTCTCCTTTAAGATGGCAAGTGCTACACAAATCCAATAAAAAGAGGTTTTAGTTTCAAGTTCTTTAATAGGAGAAAATTTAAATAAGCATCTAAAACTTCAGGTTCTAAATTCTTATGTAATGAACAATGACAAAAAGTATTATTGAGTTAATATCAACTGTAATTATGTGACAGTGCTTTTTTTCTTTGTGATTACAGCTCATTGGAACCTCTTAGGCCAATTACACAAAAAGCCCCCTGAAAAAAAAAAAAACAAACATGCTATGGTGGGATTAGAAGTGTTCTTTGACCTTTTCTTCTCCCTCTTTCTCCAATCCTGCTCTCTTTCTTCTTCATCTCTCACTATTATTCTCTCTCTTGTCCATACAAGTAGAGGAATACAAGTATAAGAAGCTGTTCTGAAGTAGTAAATGTGAATTGAATATTCAAAAAAGTAGTTTTTGTTTGTATTTGTGAACATCTTTTCAGAAAGGTCCTACAATTCTGGGTAATTGGTGTCAGGATCAGCTGATGTTTTCTACTTCAGTACAGACATTAAGTCCTATAAACTATGACAAGGGTGAGGAATAGGTGGAAGAAATCTCACCTTAGTTTAAATCCTCAGTGCAAAGACCTCTGTCAACTTAAATTTTTAAGGGGCAGAGAAGCAAAAATAGTTTTGAAGGAAAATAGGCTTGGTTGTGCAACATGTGTATCCACCCAGCTCTTTCTGATCAAAATGTCTTTGATGTATCATAGACATGATCAAACATTATTTATGTTAAAACGTCTTTGACTCCGCATTTTAGCAATTCTATCTACACAACTTCTGATGTTTGATCTACTTGCATATGAGATGGCTCAAGGTCATCATTTTCTCTTTATCACTCTTGTTAGCTTTGAGAAAAAGTGTAATCTTGATAAAGTTTAAAATCATTCTCACAGTTTTTCCTTGTAACTTCCACAGCTGCAGCTTACAGTGTAATGTCTGCTTCAGACTCCTCAAGGCACGTTGGCATTTCGCTAATTACTTGGATTGTGGGCTGGGCATTTAACAGGGAATTTAGCTGGGCATTTTAGCTAGGTAGATCATTCCTCTCTTTGCCTGATCAAAGAATTGGATCAAGTGGTGTGACCAAGCATAGTTTTACCCTATCTCAGGAAATCCTGCAATTATTATTTATTTTTTTTAATAGTAGAGAAATGTACCTGTTATTTCAATAGAAAAGAACCATCTAGCCATTCTGTTTTGTCAGTGTAATTTCTGGTAGATGTATGTTTAACTACTGCTAGGGATCCTGTAGTTTCTTTCCACTTCAGTGGTTTATTTCTTGCTGCAAAGCTCCTCCTGATGCTCGTTCTGAGCATTTTGCACTGCACTTCAGACTGTACTAGTCACAGATAATCATTTTGCCTTTATTTGCAGCAGCAACTTTCTCTTTGAAAGTTTATCAACTTCTTCACCCCACCACAGGTCTTTTAATCTTTGTTTACAGGTTGCTTTTCCAAAATCTCTGTTCACCTCCCCCACTCACTGTACACGATTCTTGAAGTATAGCATTAAAATTAGAATGCAGGGCTCACTTTACGCAATATTCATACAACATAATCCAAATGAAACTGAAGGATAGCTTCCTATGTTTTAAAATTGATTTATACAGGAACCCAGGTATTGCATTTGCCTTTTTCTTTCTAACATGACATTATTAATGCATTGTCCTCTGAGCTACTATAAACCCCAAGTCACTGCTAAAGAATCCCTTTCTAATGAGCTGCCCATCATAGTACAATTATAATTTTATGCAGTTAATTATTCTTGCCCAACTGCAGACCTTCAGATTTATTCTCATAGAGTTACATCCTTCTTTTTCTTTTCTGTTCATTTCTACAATTTTACGTGATCATTTTGAATTCTAATACTGTTCTGAAGGGTAGTCACAATTCTTAACCATATCTGTGACACCTGCAAATCTAATAATAACATCCTATAATACACATCATTATTATGGAAAAATAAAATAAACCCACAAAACTGAATACATTCCATAACTGTAAATTACTGCTGACTTAATTATTCATATGAATGCTGACGTTCTGGGTTTGCTTTTTTGCTTTTTTTTTTTAGTTAGTTCATTTTTCAGTAGTTCAGTAATTATGAACATGCCACTAAATGAGACTTCATGTGAATTGCATATTGATCTAGAAGTCCAGAATTTCCCAACTGCAATTCTAGATTTTAAATTGCTTTTTAATTATTATAATATATACATATATATATATATATACATATATATATATATATATATATATTTGTGTGTGTGTGTGTGAAAGTCCTCTGTAACAAGATTCTCAAACGGGACAGCATCTTAGTTCCATTTTCCTTCTGGTATCATCACTTGAGCCATATAATTAAACCATTCTGAACTGAACCCAATTCTTTTATAGTTTCCAAATGAGCATCAGCTTCTCTGTATGTAAACTAAATGTAGCAATTCCTAGCCTCCAGAAAGAAACATTAATAAGAAATTGTGATGTTTCACTTTCAGCAGGGTGTTCACTATTAAATGTAGTATGGTATAGAAGTGATAACTACTACTAGACAACAAATAGGAAGTTCTTGAGTTGTGTTGATTATTCATTCCAAATAAAGAGCCTAGCCTGTCCATGAGTTATGATACACTTTTCTGAGTGAATGCTATTATTTGTTGTAGAAATCTACATCTTTAAAACAAACATTAACTCACTTTCATTTACTAGGCATTTAAGGTTGAAAGGATGCATAGTTAATGCATCCTATTACAGAATAAGTACACAAATCTATTAACAATGTCCAGAATTTGCTTATTGCTTGTTATATTTACAGCACAGGTCTGGGTATTTGTGCCTTTGGTTTCTGCTACTATGTGCAACTGTCATTTAACTTTTCTGTACTCAAGTTCCCTTAGCTGGGCATTTTACCAGCCTTAAAAGGGTATTATAAGATTCAACTAAGGACTGGCCTTTTGAGTCCTCAAATAAAAACTGCTATTGAAGTGCCAAGCAGTGTTAAAAATCTAGGGGGAATGTGCTGACATTTAGGATGTAGTTCTCATTTTCCTTACTATCTAGCTTCACTAACTTCACTACTTACTTCTGCTATTCGTTTGCAGATGGAAGAGTCACATCCTGCATTTATTCACAGGCAGGGAAAAACAGACCTTTTCTGCCAGTGGGTAGAAAATGTACAAGCCCATTCCATTCAGCTTCCTAGTAAGGAAGGAGTTGTAACAAGGTATAGGTGAATTTCAAACGCAGTTATTTCTTAAATGAAGCAAGAATAAACATTTTGGAGTAGACTTGGGTCAGCAAGGTCAAGGGCCATCCTTTCATTTTGGTTATCATTCACCTTTGGTTTAGGAACAGTCAAATGAGAAATAGATGCCAAGAGCATCTATTAGCTGAAGTTCTGTATGACTCTTCTTGCTTCCTGCAAGGTCTTGTGCAGCAGAAGGTAATGCATCTTGTGCAGCAGAGGATAATGGCATCACAGAGTTTTCTCTCACAGCACAACACTCTTGATAACTCTCTGGGAAACAAATTCAGGAAGACCAACGAATCACCTCTTGTGGCATTATCAGTTTTAGCAAGTCAAGACCTCATTTGGAATAAAACTATTGTTAATATAATACTATTTCTATAGCCCTCAATTCCAAAATAATGTATTTATTAATTTCAAATTCTTAGTAGATCTTCAGTTATCGGTTTCCACTCTTGAGATTTTCCTTTTGAGCTATTTGTGATTCTTCATAGAATTGAATGGAATATTCAGCTTCCAGAGACCTTCAGAGACTGTGTAGTCCAACTGCCTGACCACATCAGAGCTAACTAAAAGTTAAAGCATGTTCCTGAGGACATTGTCCAAATGCCTCTCAATCGCTAACAGGCATGGTGCATCAGCCATCTCTCTAGGAAGCCTGTTTCCATGTATGACCACCCACACAGGAAAGAAATTTTTCCTAATGTCCTGTTCAATACTCCCCTTATACAGCTTTCTGCTATTCCCATATGCTCTGTCCCTGGGGAGAAGAGACCAACACCTCCCTCTCCAGTTCCTTTCCTCAAGGAGCCTCAGGGAGCAATGAGGTTGCCCATCAGCCTCCTCTAATTCAGACTAGGGCAACCTCAGTTGCAGTGCTAGACTATGTTTCCACAAATTAGGAGTATTTCAGTAACTTATGTTCAGTATAGCACATTTATGTGTGTGATCCATTGAAAGCTGGTGCTGTTTCCTCCAGCTATTGAAATGTACAGTTTTTTTGGATTAATGCTAATAATATGCTCATTTATATAAACGTATGTTCAGTACTGCAGTTGCTCATTTTTGAATGCCTTTGAGGTGAGCCAGGAGTTCTTTAGAAGCAGTAGAATACTTACCTGAAGTATAGAGTCCATCATAAAAATAATTTTAATAATAATAATAATTTTTAAAAAGACTAAAACTTAGAAAAATCAGTGAGATTTGTTGTTTTCAATGACTTCAAAACAAAAATATAAAAACAATTATTTTTAGTGACAGACGTTACTAAACATCTGTTTAGTAGATGCCACTATCATAGTCACAAATGGGTAAACATTTTGCTTGAATTAAAAAATAGTGAAAATTTTCTGTTCTTCACTGCTCAATCTAGACCACTCACAGCTTGAATTTCCTCTGATTGGATGCCACATACTATTTAACAGCCTATGAGTTAACTATAGTATTGTTATGAAATGCCTGTATTACAAATCTTCTATCTTATTCTGTATTAAGTGGCAGTAACATCTACAGTCTTCTGAACCTTTTGAAAAATGAGTATTATGCCTTCACTTCAGATTACCAGACATCCCTGGCTGAAAAGTCTTACTCTTCTTTGCCATATGGAGACAGCACCAGTTACTGGATTAGACTTCCATAAAGCTTTTTAGGATCTAGAAGAGATATCTTGAATGACACAAAGGGAATGCAGTTAGCTTAAACAGCAGCTCAAATGGTAGAACTATAAAAGCCAGTACTGGAGGAAAATGACTTTGCAGTCTTTGAGAAGGGCTTATCAAGCTGCATCCACTGCACTGATTCTCCCACCCACTGAGCTCTGATTAACACAATTCCATATGAAGCTAGGGAAAAAAACAGGATTTAGTAATATCTGCAAAATGTATTGTTCTCAAGGAAAATAGTCTAGTTTGGCTGATGGGTCTAGGATAGATGCCAAGACAGCTAAATCATCAACACTCAAGCACTCCTGGGAAAGAGTGTGGAAAGTCCCCTGACTTTGTACAGCATGTTAAAATAATTCTTTTGTTTGCATCATGCTAAGGTTGAATAAGATACCATCTGTGCTGAGTTTTACATCTTGTGACAGGAATAATGACCATAATTGGCCTCTTATCAGCTCCTGCTACTCATAAAAGAGATGTGAAGATGGGTACCACAGCAGAGCAGGCCTGGATGGGTGCCCAGGCTGACTCTCCGCTTCAAAAGTTTAAAAAATGCAGTAGGACTCCACGTATATTGGAGGCATGAGGCAATGAACTCTAAAAATTAGCTCAAAGTAAAAAGAATTAAAAGACTTTGAGAATAATTACAATTCTGGGAGTTGTTTCCTATGTCAAGAAGACATAAGTAGTCACAAATTAAATATACAAGCTAAATTAAATGTGACTGCAATTGTTTTCTGACTTTGAGGCCAAATGGCCTGTCCATTTTGTTAAACTTCCTGACCTTCCAGGTCAGGGTATTTGCATTCTAATTCCCATCGGAAATGATTCCTGGACAGTCAGGTCCTGACGTGGGCCCAGTAACTGTCTGCAAAGCAACTGAGAGCCCTGAGAGCAACTGAGAGCTATGTGACAATGTTAGCAGTCAGCTGTACCAGTGAACATGTTCCTAGATAATCTTTGTGCTGGCAACAGTAGTGCTATAAGTTTATATATTGCGGAGCCCCATCACAACATCCAGTCTCTTCTAAGCATATGTGAAAGTTGAGCAGCAAAAAAGGAGTGCATTATTTGAGGCAAGCTTATGACCCCTGCCAGCGCAGGAGTCCCTCTGTTTTTGACAACTCTGCAAAATCTGCAGTTCTCAGACTAGAGCAGTATCTGATCCATCTCAGTTCTGAATTCTCATTCTTCTATTGGCATTATTTTCCAGATGGAAGACTGAGGCACAGAAAGCCCGTTGATTTGCCTAAGCACTATGGGCCATCTGTACCTAAGCAGGAAATTAGATGGGTTTCCAGAGTTCCAGAACAAGGCTGTCATCATAGGGTCGTCTATTTTCCCTGTGCCATGGAGCTTCTCGTGAAATAAAATGCCTTTCTCTGCTCCCTTGGGAATCTAATTCTGTGTACTGAATAAATAAAAGAGTGAAAGAAGGAACAGGAATAATTTTCTTTCCTTTTTAAGAATATACAGGCTAATTTATTCTGTGCTTGTAATTCACTTTTCCCTATCTACCTTCCACATTTTCTGTATTTTCTCCCATGTTTAAAGCACGCTGTCTCTTTCACATGTCATTCTTTCTTAACAACATAATACTTGACATAATCTGCCCTCTGGATCCTTTCTGTAGTGTAATTATGTTATCTTTGTTGTTATTGATTTCTGTTGCTAGGGGATGAGGTCGTGCCACTTCTGGCCAGTTCCTTCTTTGCAATTCAGCTGTACTCTGTTAACTCTTAAAGATTTCCCTCTTGAGAATACTGAGTGCCAAGTTTTGAAGACATACAGCCCCAGAGGATGATTTTTTCTGAGGAAAGATTGCAAGATTTAATTAGAAATTAGGAGAACAGATAGCAATTTTGAGAGATTTTGATCTCAGATGTTCATTTCTGAGATCAGAATTTGGTCAGTGTACTTTGATTTTTCATTAACCCATTGATATTTTTGTTCAACAGTTTGAATGCTTCCAAGTTAAAATATTGTAGGATTTTTTTATCATCTGCACACTTCCAGTTGAATAAGGGGGCATGTCCTTTTGAATACATAAACTGATTTTACTCTTCCCCAAGTTTCTGATTTTTATTGAATCTACATTCAATTTTCTCTGCAGAAAAGAATTTTGGTTCCACAAAATGAAGGGGCTGATTTAGAACTTCTAAAATGTAAATAATATTCAGAGGAAAGTGGAAGGGTGAAAAAAATGAGGGAGCATTTTTAAAGCAAAACTTGCTTTTTCTGTATAAACAGCTTTCATGTGTTTGTCAGCTTGTTTGTTGAGACTGTCAGGAGTTGTGATCTTGAGTGAGTTTAGCACAGAATCATAGGGACTGGAAGGGCCCTTTGGAGATCCTCCAGTACAGTCGCCCTGCTAAAGTAGGTTCCCTGTAGAAGGTTACACGGAAAAGCATCCAGGCGGGTTTTGAACATATGTACAGCCTCTCTGGGCAGCATGTTCCAGTGCTCTGTCACTCTCACAGTAAAGAAGTCTTTTCTCATGTTCTGATTTCTGCCTGTGCCTGTTGCGCCTTGCCCTCTTACTGGGCACCAAGGAAAAAAGCCTAGCACCATCCACTTTAGTTATCCACTTTAGACACACTCTTTAGATATTTATAAGCATTGTTAAGATACTCTCTCAGCCTCCACACAGCAAAACAGACCCAGGTCTCAGCCTTTCCTTACAAAGGAGATGCTCCAGGAGCCTCATCATCTTTATGTCTCTCCACTGGACTCTTTCTGGAAGTTCCCTGTCTTTCTTGAACTGAGGACCAGAGCTGGACGCAAGACTTCAGATGTGCCCTCACCAGGGCAGAGTACAGGGAGAGGATCACTTCCCTGAACGTGATGACCATGCTTTTTCTAATGCACTTAGTGCAGCATTTTACCAAGTCCTTTGACTTCTGCTTGGCTCCCTAAGAACCCCTAGTAGCACACGAGGATTACAAAATTTTGCAGGTCAGCTACTGAGGGCCACAGATGGTCACATTTTTTCTATTAAATATCAAGTCGGAGCAGATAGGCTGTGCCCATCCCTTCTGCCTGCTCTACTTCAGCTTTCTATGGGCTTTGCAGCTGGATTTGCTTTGAGTCCCAGCTGATATGCTCTGTGGTTGGAAAGGGCTGCCGTAATTGACAGGAGACTCTGCAGAGCACCACAATAGTTAATCCAGCAGCTTCAAAAAAGAGTGAGATACAGTAACAGACTATTTTAAAGGGGGTTTAGCAAGCTGCTTTATTGTGTCTTGACTGAAGTTTGCTTTCCTTGCCTGAGGCTTTCAGACTCTACTTAGGATATGGTGATTTTCACACTAGAAATTCTGTAATCAACTACAGCTACTTTGTTGTGGAGCAGAATGTGGAAGATTCTCTTTCAAATAGCTTTTTCTGTCTACTCTTGAAATTCTGAAGTTATAGAGGTATCTCTGTGAGAGAATTTTAGAATTATGTTCCCTTCTACACAGTAAATGTAGCAAAAATGGTATCAGAATGTACATTTTTATTTAAGTCTGCATTTGTGTTCCTGCTTTAAGCAAGAGGGACCTCTCTTCCCCTTACATAAAAGCAAATTTCTTCTAAGAAATAGCATTGTGCTTTGTTCTTTAGTATGCCTTTAAACTCACTCTTTTCATGTTAGTAATGAATACACAGGTGAAAACAGCAAATATATCTGCCATCAAATTGCATACAGGCAAGAGGCAGTAGTTTCAGCAATTGATTTTTGAACTTTTAAACCTGAAGTGTTTGTAACAGATGCTTTTTCTTATTCCAGTCTAGCATGAAATGTATGCAAAGCTGAATGTACTTGTGCTAAGGCAAAATGCACTACTTATAGCTTACATGGTTCTTAGATGAATCATGAGCCTGATACCATAAAATACAGAGCCATGTAGACACACACATGTACGTATACTGCTTTCCTGTAAAGAGACACTGATTTCTGCATCAAGTCACAGCATGGTCCAGATTTGAAAGCTGAATGACCATATCATAGCAGCTGATGTGATTGGGTATGTAAAGGTTAAACATATGAACACTTCTGTCTCATTGCTGGAAACCCGTCAACAGCAAGAGGGCTAATGGACAGGTTTTGCTGTTCCCACAGTCTTTATGACTTTCTTATGTGGCATAGATAGATTTAATGAGTGATCAGCCAGCCACAAAGAGAGGTCTTACATTATAGACACATGTCCTTTTTCTGCTTTGGAATATGCTACAGTGTGGTAGAAGCAAATTGTTACTGAGAAAATGATTCACAAAGCCATCTCCTGAGAGCATCACAAGGAGGAATTCTTGGGAAATATTTATGTGAGTAAAAGGAAAGATATTACTAAATACTCATGAAGGGTGCAGGGGAAAGCAGAAATATCTGCAGAGTGCTCAGCCTTGTTCAAACACAAACAGCTCAGCTGCATAGTAATTTTTTTTTTTTTTTGGTTGAAAACCTGATAAGTCTGAAGTCTCACCTTCTGTTAGCAGTTCCCTGTGGTAATGCCAACCATCCTTTACGAGCCCTGTAGGAACAGCATCTTTAGATACAGCTATCAGAGAGAGGCCCTCCTCTGCCTTCTCCTGCTGGCAGAGCTCCCAGACTGGACCCGTTTGACTTACAACATGGTCACCTGCATCAGTTGATGGCATGTAAAGGTACCCCAGAGCACATGGCTCCAATCTTCCTCAAGGTGAGAAAAGCTCAGTGACAAATATGCTCAGCATGTGAAGTCTCTCAGCACCAGGAGGTGTGGGGGTGAGGTTCTCCTTCACATCAGTGGAGTCACATGCCAGTTTCTGACAAAACCTGCAATATACTTCTGTTGCCTGATTAGTTCTGGAGCCAGCCAAACCACCAGGTACCTGCCTCAGCACCTTCTTTTCTTATGAGTTTAGTCCTAAGCAACTGAATAATGTCCCTAGATTTAATATAATAAATAAATCATGCTAACAAGTGATTTGCGTGGGAGAAAACAGGGTGAAGCAGAACTGCTAGCATATTTGTACAAATTTAATCCATTTAAGTTCCTTTCTTGTTTAGAAAGATCTTGTTTGCTTCAGATCAACCTGACAGTTTAAGTATAAATCTGCTCACTGATGCTATAATCAGAGTCTTTAATCAAGCCCTTTGAAGCAGAACTTACACACTGAGCACTCTAAGTTATATATCCATTACCTCTTACAGCTTAATTTAAACTCATAGCTTATACAGCAATATGGAAGTTTTGAAATATGAAATTTACATCCTCGGGTAATCCAGTGAAAACATTTATTTACAGTGATAGCAACACAGAAGGGGATTACAAATAGCTTTCCTTTTCCAACTGCTGCTGCAGGCAGCAAAACAATGGAATTAAGTTTGGTTTTATGTGCAGTCTGATCAGTTGATTCCAGGATTACTGATTCTCTCTGGCTCCTATGGCTATGAATACATAAACCTGGTCAGTCCTGCAGTGCTGCATTTGTGCTCCTGATGCTCAGGGCGTGCTTGATAAGTTGGGAAGAAAAAGGCTGAAAGAGAAGACATTTGGAGTTAAGGGAAGGATATTGGACAAACTGGTTTGATTGGGGTTGGAGTCAATAAGACTCTCTAGGTGATGAATTGATACACATTTGGCCATAATATTTGATTCTATGAAAAATACTTTCATTAGTCTTGTGGAGACTGAAGGGTCACTGACTGGTGATTTATGATTGTCGTTCTCTTTAAATAATTTTGATGACTTCTTTGCAGGAAATTTTTGACATGATATTGCATATTAGTGTAAACAGCCCACTGTGAAGGTAAAAATGTTAATTTATTTTATTGTATCTGTATAGCCTGAATGGTATACACATTAGTTTCAGAAAAGGCATGGTCAACTCAGTCTTAGCCTTTTGATTCAAAAAAAAAAGAAAAAAACAAAAACCTGAAAGTGAGTAAAATACATGGCATAGGCATTTGGGCTTCATTTTGGGGCATTTAGTATTGTACAATGACATGGGCTGGAAAGGACCTGAAAGATCAACTAGTTCCACATTTACTGTGAAGACTTGAAACTGTATGTGCTCTCAGTACTGTAGAGAAGTTATCCACGCAGTCTTATGTCGACTTTTAAGAGAGGTATGTCAGTCAAAACTATAATTGGTTGCATTTTAAGGTTCTTTGTCTCCTAGCTGCAACTGCTCACATCCAATCTTAATTTCATTTTGGTGGGGCTAT
Organism: Oreortyx pictus; assembly: GCA_036925125.1. NCBI lineage: Eukaryota > Metazoa > Chordata > Aves > Galliformes > Odontophoridae > Oreortyx > Oreortyx pictus. Next base: position 38,562,311 of record JAUPFR010000007.1, read on the forward strand.
TCTGTTGTAGAATACTTTTGACGAGAACATCAGTGCTTCTCATAGAAATACCAAGGTCTTCCTGGCTGAGTTGGAAACAGGAAGCATTAAGGACTTCAGTTTCCTTTTTTTCCTCTGTGCTCTTTTAAAGACTTGGGCTTACTTGGAAGGCATTGACCTAATCATCAAAGACCCAGTCTTCAAACCCTTCCGTAATTTCTGCCTAGTACTTAACTCAGGCAAGGATCCAGTTGATTTCCTTGAGTTCAGCATTAGCAAGAAAACAAATTAAGAACTTGGCCTCGGGTCTGATGTCACACTCCATTTCCTTTCACTTTAACTCTTAATTTTACCAGGTAGCAAAACTGCACTAGAGGAGGGGGAGAGAGCTTGTGTTTACAACATGTATTTTTTTAAAAAAACTTCCTTTTTTTTTTCCATAACACAAAGATGTGAGGGCTAGAGAGAAGTGTGAGGAAATGCCAGCAGAGTCACGAGCATGTAAGAACTTAGTGGAGAAAATGATACTAGCTTCTCTAAACACACAGAATATAAGCAGTTATTTGAACAACTGATTTCCCATAGAGACTCTGCAACACTCTTTAGAGCTCTTTATCTTATCTGCTGCAGGTCATGATGGTATTTCCTGGCTCAAAGAGGACTGTAGAACGCTGCAGGGTAAGTGCTGTTTCCTGCGATGGCATACCCGCCGCTTTCTGCCATGCCCCCAAGCCCAAGCAGAATTTGTCTTGCGGGTATCTGGTTATACGTGTTTTTTTGCAGTGGACAAGAAATTGTTTCTTGATCGCTGATTATAGATTAAATTTATTCCCTTCTTGAGAGTGAAATTATAGTCCAAAACACACATGATTTAAAATACCAATTTCATTTTCCCGCGTGTTGTCAAGGAGACTTAACTGACTCCCAACTCTCTATTTTGAGGTCAGAGGCTTAGGAATGAGTAAAGCCTCCCTCAGGCTATGCTCGGTTCTTGCGTATTTAGATTCCAAAGAGCAAGATGGAAAAAAAACTTAGCCTTCTAGATCTCCTGCTCCCAACTGCTTCATGGGTGCTCTGAAAGAGCCTTGCCCTTTCCAATTCAAGTTAGCATATCTGATTCAAAAGACAGACAAATGCGTGATTGTTCCATAGATATGTCTGCCTCAGTTGAATGTCATTACTAATACTGGAATGCTGTCAGAGTCGATATCCTGTAGTTCCTTTGAGCCAGATGTATTTTGTCTGTGCCAAGTGTATTGGCAAACACACAAACACACACAAGTACACACTCACAAATGTATCTGTGGCTAGTTCCTAAGCAGCATGGCTGCTTGCAAACATGAAAGACAGCTAAGAAAGCCGGGCTCACAATAATCCCAGGCACACCCGGAAGATGCTGTTACTGTAGGATCCTAACAAAATTGTACAGCTATGAGTAACCAGCTCACAGTCCCACAGCTCAGTGAGTGAAGTTTGGAGCAATGTGAAACTTGTACCTCCCCGTTAGCTAACAGGTTTCAGAGTGTTTTCAAGCTGACCTTTTGAGTTTATTTTGTGCAAAAAGACCCTTTGGTAATTTCCAGTAGATATAAAACGAGTCACAAACAACAACTGTATGCTCTGAGATAGGTAGTTGCAGTTCTATTTTTACATGTGTTCAAATTTTGACAGGAAATGCACTAAATGGCCATGAGTGACATTTGTCCTATATTTCTTTATGCATCCTGTGTCACATTTTTCATTATTCATAAAACTTACTGAGGCATCAAGCATGATGGGCTTCCCCCCACCCCAGCTCCCCCATTTCAGATTTCTTTATGACTCAGGTTTTCTCAGCTATTTCTTCCTCCTGCAAAATCAGCATGATTTAGTTTCAGTTTTTTCCTTCATTCTCCCTTTCCCCTAAGCACACATACATGCCCCAGGTACAAAAGATACTGAAGATTCTGGAGCTTCTCTGTGTTGTGTGGGCTCTGCCTTGCCTTTCAGTTTGCCAAAATGCTTTGTTTGGAAGGTCTTGAACTTCAACTGGTGTGAGTAGCTGGAGCTCTGATGTCATTCAGCAAGCTGCAGCAGTGTGTAGCAGCAAAGGAGCTGCTGCTTCTTTCTTTGGTTACTGATTCTTTGAGAGGCCTGGTCTTGCGCACAGATGACATGAGTAACAGCAATTCCATAGCTACAATCTCATTTTAATGAAATGTGCTGGAGCATCACTGTTATATGAATACTAATCACACTGGCAATTTTGGATTCCATCTTGCTTCCTTCAAGTTAATCAGAGAAGTCTTGCTGCTCTTGTAAACCAGAATGCGACCCTCTTGAAGGGTGTGAGTAACCTCCTCCCGTCCAATACTTATATCAGTCCTTAGCCCATGAATCTTTCAGTAGTTTCACTGGTGTCAGTGGGAGGACATTTCCTCAGTAATGTCTGTACAATCAAGCATCCCATCAGTAATGAACACGGCTCCAACAAAGAATCGAGCATTGAATGAAAAATAATTAACCTGCCTCACCAGAAATTTGTCCTCAATCTGATGACTCAGCTTTTTAACATAATTTAATGCTGTGCAAATATCTCTCCTTTGTATTCAAAGGAAAACCCAAACCTACTTCATCCATTATTCTGTTATATTTATAACTTATATTGTTCTATGGCAAGTTCTTAGGATGGAATCAAACTTTATACAGGACTTTCATTCTATCTGGAAACCTACCTGAAGATAGTCCTATTTATCTGCCCTGACAGTTCTGTCAGCTCCAAGAAGGAGGGGATGGATGGCTCAAAATAGAGGATTTAATTCCTATAAGCAGCAAAACTGAAGGTAGTTGTTAAACTCATGGGATATAAAGTGATTCAGAAAAAGAAGTCAACATCAGAACGTCCTGATTTTTTTTCATATTTGGGTAAAACTTAAATATATTATTGTTTCTTAATGAAACTGACATTTATTGCAAATACTTCACAGCCAACAGCCAGTGAGGAAATAATATACATCTATTTGATTCCAAAAAAGCTGATAATGGTACAACTTAACTCCAACAAAACAAACAAACAAACAAAAACAAGCAGGAAAGATACAACTTATTTAAGAATTTCTCTGTCTAAAGCGTCAGACCTTTGTCTGATTAACTCTGAATGGAACCTAAGGATCAGATCGCTCTTGCTGTTGTTGGTACGAAATGCTTTGTTGCTTTGACCAGCACCTAGGCATAGACATTAGAGGAGCATGGTTGTGGATAAGGTGGTTCAGTATAGCATGCTTATCACCACAATATCTGAAAGTCTGCCTGTGCTGTTCAGCAAAGTGACTAACACAGAGGTTTCAGTACAAAAAACAGTCCAGAAGTACAGCTCTGTCACCTTATTTCAGGCAGATATAAACAGGACCAAATGAATCTTAACATTACTCTTAATTGCTTGGCTACATATGAAACTCAACTTCTCTGCTTTTTGCAAAGTAGGTATCACTAAAATTGTGTGTAGTGTAGCTGTACAGCATAAAGGCCCCAGAACAGCACAACGCTTTATCTCTGGGAATACTTACAGGCAATAAATAAATCAATAAATAAATAAATAAATAAAAAGACTTTGTAAGTTCTTTAGTTTTCAAACAACATTTTATTTAGCTGTATTGCTTTACCTGGTTTGCAATTAACAATATAGGTTTGGAAACTCTGAGAAGGGAAGAGATTTCAGTTTCTCAACTGTCAGCATTGCTTTTACTAAACAGAGCTGCGTTCATTCAGTGGTTCTGTGTGGCAGTTCATCTTTTATTGAATTTCATTATGCATAATCATTCCAGCCACTCTGCAAAAGGAATTTTATACTGTGCAAAGTCAATTTTTTAATTTTTTTTTGTTTTTTTACTTAAAGTATACTGTGCCATAAGTCTCTGTTCAGTGTCTACCTTCCATACCATATTGCTGTCTCTTACTTAGTTTTCTAAGCTTTATAACTGAGCATCGATGACTTAATTTCTAGAGGTCTTTTTCACTAGGAAGAGTAAACAAAGAGTCTTTATATCCTTTATTAGAAAGTTGTATGGGGAAGAGCAGTTGAATCTTTCTTCTCAGTTCTACCTGTTCTCTATCTTCCAATTCAAATCTGCAGAAAGTTCTAGTGTTTTAGAATGTAATTATATGGCAACTGCTGAGACACAGCCTGAACCACTGATGGAGCACCTGGAGAAAAAACCCCAATCAGCCCTGGGAGCACAGGTGAAGGCAATTCTGCTGTGTGTGACCGGAAGGGGTGAAGCCAGGCTCAACCCCTTTTAGACCTCATTTTAAGGACTGACCCCCACTGAGGAGGGGTTTGTTGCTGGATATCATTCCTTTGTGGATTTTTTTTCCTGTAAGCCTTGGTCCCTAGTGATGGGTGAGCGTTCCTTTTTCTTCTTTCTTTATAATATTTTCTCATTGTGCTAGTCCTGTTGCTGTTATGCCACTACTGTAGCTTATCTTCACTGTAGTTGAAAAATATGTATATTCATTTTCTCTCTGAGAGTGGGGATATTGACGAAGCCCGCTAATTATGTGCCTTTTAGTAATGGTTAAGCTTTAATTAGGAAAATGCTGTTTAGATTTTCCAAGTTAGGTTCAATAATTCTGAGAACTGGAATGCTCAGCTTTTTTCTGTATGTTCTAAACTGTTTCCTACAAACCTCTACTTTTACCCACAAACACTTTGTTACTTAAATCATGACTATCAAGTTGTATTTCACTTTATTTTACTATGAAACCACAACAAAGTGCATAATCATAACAACAAAGAAAAAAGTAGTAGGTGTAGAATGGAGATACACCTCTGTAACAAAGGAAGATTGAGAGAGTTGTACTTCTTTAGCTTGGGAGAAGAGAAGGCTGTGTGGAGACATCATAGTGGTTTCCAGTACTTGAAGGGGGCTTATAAGCAGAATGGGGACCAATGTTCGACATAATCTAACAGTGATAGTATAAGAGAGAATGTTTTTAAATCGAAAGAGGGGAATTTTAGGTTAAATATCGTGTGGAAGTTCTGCACTCTGTGAGAGATGAGGTCCTGGCACAGCTGCCCATGTAAGCTGTGGTACCCCATCCCTGGAGGTGCACAAGGCTGGGTTGGAAAGGGCCCTGGTCAGCCTGATCCGGTGGGTAGCTGGTAAGGGTTAGGAAATAGGTGGGATTTAAGGTCCCTTCCAACCCAAGCCATTCTATGGTTCTGCAATACCTATTTTTTATCACGTGGAAGCAGAGAACTCCTTTTCTTATGAGAGTTCAAGTGATTCAGGGCAACTGAAGAAATAATATTCCATAAAATCAAATCAATGCTCATTAAATCCAGTAGAAGTTAGTCTAAATGCAAAACAAGCTGTGAATTATTTGTTGACTTGCGTAGTTTCTGCGTGGCAGTTTGTGTTAGCTGCTTTTGGGATTGGGGGGAAAAAAACTGTGTAGGCAAGACAGTATCATTCCCTAAGTTGAACTTAAACTCCTTTATGGCTTAAATGCTAGTGGTACAAGTTCTAGTCTGGAAAATATTGGTAGCTACCACAAGGATTTTCCATGTGCATACTGATACTGTGTTTTGTAGCCTACACCAAGATAAGAATAACATCTGATAGTGGCCAGCTGTGACTGAGGTCTGTGCTTGTTGAGGGGTTGTACCACAGGAAAAGCCCTGGGGACAATTCTGGCTGACTCAAATAGGAAACTCTTCAGCAGTGTGTGCTGTAGCAGCAACTCTGCAGCCAACATGTTCACTACATGCACCACACATCCCACATACAGCCCAAAAGCTTGCACCCACTGTACCGCGAGATGGGGAAATCCCAAAGCTGTCTTCAGTTTAAGGGGAGAGAGAAGGCTCTTATGAGCTGGCAGAGAACATTCAGCAGCTCAGCCTTCGAGTTCCACATGGAAAATATCTGCAGAAATCAGTTAGTGAAGTGGGGCTTTATGGGATGATATGGCACACCAATATTTTTCAGAATATCAAGTGTGTATGTTGGCATTTTCCATTTGTGCATTGAAAAGAAATAGAATTCTAAATTGATAATGTGAACGCTTGGTGTATTTTGCCACAGCAGATTGTCTGCCTTTTCATTCTGATCATAGCATAATTTCCCAAGTTTCCAAATGCTTAAGTGTCACCTTTTCCTTTAATAATAAATCCTAATCTACTCAGAGGATACAAAACTTGTCTAGAAAGTAGTTTCTAGTGATGCATGGTGATAGGAAGACATGCATATTTGTGACTTACTGACCACTTCATAATGTAGAAATTACTACACGCTTCCAGTCCCAAACTAAGGAATGTGGGTCAAACTCCTTCTCCCATGTTAATGGGAAGGTTGTCCATAAAGAACATCCTTTGTAAGTAATGAGCACACCAGTCGATGCTGGTGAATTTAGTGTGGGTATATGCATTCTCTCATGAAACTTAATTTTAGTACATGAAATACTGAACATACATTAATGTTGATGTCCATTCATATAATCACAGAATACAGATCACTGTAGTTGTTAACTATACAGGATACAGCAGTTACTTTTTGTTGCCTCAGCACAGAAGTGAAGTTATGCTCCCCCCCCCCCCCCCCAACTTTCATTCTTTCCACTAAAAAATTCTGTTTTAAGCTAATATTTAATCAGCCAGACCCCCCTCAAAAGGAATTCATGCACAGCTGAAGAAGTTGAGCTAGTAGGATGATTCTACTCACTATTAGGGGAAGAGAATACAATGCAAATGAAGGCAACCTTCAAGAACTTAAAATCTTTCTAGGTCCCTGCTCTCATGCTTAATTATCTTCAGAGTATTTTGTTGTTGATGTTATACCCAGGCAAAATCATCTGATTTCAATTTACTATCACTGTCTCATTCTACCAGTGCTCACCTCAGTAAAGAGCTTAACTCTGCCCTCTCAATCTCTTGTATGTTGTGGGGGCAACAGTCACCACCCACAAGATCAGGCTGCCCAGGGCCCTGTCCAACCTGGCCTTGAATGCCTCCAGGGACATAATAGAGATGCTCCAGCCCTCAGATCATTCTTAATGGCTCTCACTCGGACCCACTCCAACAACTCCCGCATCCTTCTTGTGCTGGGACCCCAGGCCTGCATGCAGGCATGGAGCACAGCACATGTCCTAGCTAAATTCCATGAATTTCTTGTCAGCTCAATCCTTCTGTCTAGGTCCTTCTACAGATAACCATTCCCTTGAGCATATCAGTTACACCGCATCCATTTCAGGTCATCTACAGAACTGATGAGAGTAAATTTGTCTCCTTCTGTAACTTCAGGAAAGGCCTCTGTGGAAATGTCTGTATCCATTTACAACCTTGTGCATTAGAAAATTTTCTCTATCACTTTATTAAATAGTAAAATTATTGCAAGTATTGGATTAGAAATACTTTTAAGAACAATTCTGACCAAACATGATGATTCAAAAAAAAATTGTACAATAGTTTAAAGAAAATAAAATTGGGCTGCCAAGGTATTTTATAAGGCAATAGAAATTGATGGAGTAATTTTTCATGTTATTTTAGCATTTCCCTATCCAACAAATTTATGGGGCTGATGAGAAGTGACTAAGTTGAACTTAGTTACAAAGTGCATCCAGAAATAAATATACAGGAGTGCTAGAAGGCCCAAAAGGGAATTGAAGACCTGTATATTAAAACCTGTTGTGTACGTAGCAGGACACTGATCAGGAAGACAGAATTCACTCTGGCCTTATTTCATTTGTGCTTATCTTTGAGCCCTGCTCTTTGATGCACGTGTGGCCCTGACCTCAGAATTTGTTAATGGGATATTTCTTTGGAAACAGCAAAGTGAAACATTCTTTGAAGGTAGGATTTCTTTTCACTACCAAAACACACAAGCATAAAAAGGCAACATGCCAAAAATGTCATATTTGAAGGACAAGAGATGCAGTGCCAGAAATTCCCTGGCTTCATTAGAGGTGTGAATATTGCTATGTAGTTTTTACTCTAAGTTTTGGCTCTGTTCTCACTTAGTTGTCGTCTTTATTCATAAGCTTAGAAATTCTGCTGAGTGTGTTAACCTCCTAATTTGCTGCTGTGGCCAACATGCTCTCTTCTGTTTTAGGAATATTTCTTGCAGAATTTCTCAGACAATAAATTCTTGTTCATTTATTGGCTTGATTTTTGCTGAAAGAACAGGTAAGCTTGCTAAGGAAAGAATTCTTCCTCCTAGCTTCTCTATAGCTTTGCATCTGCCATCTTATCTACATGATTAACAGGTTAGCTGATGTGGTTGTTCTTTTCTTCATTGCTTCAGGCAGAATTTTGTGTCCTACTACTCCTAGTTGGCTGCCTGCCAGCTTTAGCGCAACTCTCTGGACCTGTATACCATGGGATAATGTGTGATATTATAGATACCTAGGTATCCTGAATGACTTGGTCTGTATGCATGTCGTGGCTTAGCACCAGAACTGCTTTCAAAAACGTAAGCAGTAGAGCTGTGCTAGCCCAGCATTATCTAGCTTCCCTGAGAAGCTCACTGCGTTATCTAAAGCTTTTCAACATCTTTGGTCACACCCTATTTTTCATTCTCTAAATATATGATGTGGCTTCTTGATGTCTGATTACCATTCCTGTCATTGAACTTTTGGGACCTTGTTGACTGTAACTAAGAAACATCCTCCTGACCATTGTAATAAAGATTTCCATTCCTAAAACCACTTTGACTTTGGTGCCTGGCTTGCTATTGCGGTCAGTGTACAGTCTTAGGCAGTAGGTCACTGAAGGCTGTGTTAGAAATATATCTCTGTTGTCTGTAAGATGAATGAACAGTATGAGGCTTTCTACAGTGAGAGCCAATACTCACACAGTGGCAAAACTACCTTTCCCAAAGGTACTTTATCTGGTACCACGTGACAGTGACACTGGATTTATTTGAAGATGATATCATCACAAAATTTTCAGCTTGTGTACTTAGTCTGTAAACATTGCAATGATGACTGAACTTGTAAAAGCCAGCTGCGAAGATGATTGTTTATCACCACCTTAGTTTTGCTGCTTTGGAAACTGTTACTGCAGTGTTTTCTGCCAGCTGGTTTCATCTGGTAATACAACTGTGGACACAAATAATGAGAAGAGGTGACTGTGGTAGCCACCAGTCCAAAGGTAGCTCAAGGTCATGGTTTTCAGACACGGTCCACAAGCCTCCTTCTGCTTGAGACCCATTTGGCCTAGCTCCCACACAGCTGTGTGAGCCAACAGACTGTAAGCCTATGTGATCCAAGTTGCTGTCAACTTGGTTCCATTGGTTCTTCCATGTGGACTTAGTGTTTTACTGCAGTGAACAACTTTAGCCAATGTCAATATTGTCTGACGTTAATGTCTATTTCTCAGTTATAGCGCAAAATGCAGAAATTTACGACTAAGCCATTTTTATTCCTTATTTAAGAAAACTCAGCTTAAAGGAAAAATCTGTTATTTTTCAGCATTGGTTACAAGTATATCCACCTTTCCAGGTGAAATGTGTGTTGCCAACAACCTTTGTAACTTTCCAAAGGCAGAAAGTTGGCTGGTGTAAATGTATGTTATTCATTTAAGATAAATGGAACTAAAGTGATTCTTGTTAGCTCAGGATCTGACCCTGAGACTGAGCAAGGAATTTTACTCAAATTAAAAGCACCAGGTGTGTTATTGCTGTACCTCCAAGTTGTTTGTAAATAAGCTCCAGAAGTTAAGACATTCATGATTTGAATCATTTGAGTGTGAGGTCCAGATGCTATGCGCTGTATCTTCCTAGAGTAGGATAGGAGGAAGAGAAAACTAATGTGTCTGCTGTACTTTTACTGATGTATGAAAAAGGAAATTACTGTGAATGGTACTCAGGGAGGAGTGCAGAAGGAAGAACATGAGAATAGGAGTTTTGTGTCCTTTGATCTGAGAGCCTTACTCTGGAGATGAGACACTTATCTCAGTTACCCAATGCAGTTTTACAATGGTAGAAGTAGACAGCTTGCAGTTTTAAATGATTACCTCTTAAAAAATATTTAGGGTGAGCAGACACGCTGCATACTTAAGCATTGCAGAAGGTATCAAGAAGAAAGAGGTATCATTTGGCACCTTCTATAATTGCTAGGATGGAAATAACAATACATAAATATCAGAAGAAAGGATGCTACACTATCAAAAAGCTTAGAACTACTTTACATATTACTAGTGGCCAACAAATAAATGGTGCAACATATGTTTTACATATCTATGAAGTAATGAACTTGAGAATAAATCATACATAATGTTTTTGAGGTGCGAGACACACGTTTAATGCTGCGGGGAAAAATTGCTTTTGATGTGAGGCACCGCATATAATTGTGAGTATTTTGGATTGTTCCTGAAAGTACTCTTTATATCTGAAATGCTTTGACTTCAGCAGCAGACCCACCACAGTTTACCTAGAGCAGGCATATAGGCCTCGCTCCAGTTAGTCACAGACACCTAGCCACTAAAAACAAGTGCAAAATACTCCTAATTTTGCCTACCCTGTCACTGCTGACAGCAATGGCCTTCAACAAGAGCCAAAAGGCACACGTGAATGCATGTGAATATGTTTATAAATAGTGGTGACAATATTTGAGTGATAGTAATAACAATAATGAAAATAATTACATAACTGCTTTCCAGGAAAAAAAGTTCAACAATTACAAGTATTGCTCAAACAGTAATAGAATTTTTTTTTCCAGACAAAATCCATGATTTCGGTTACTAACAGGAAGGAAGCAACATGATGTTCAAATAGTGGAATTTTTTGGTAATTTTTAACTCACAGTGACAAAGTCCATAGTCTGCCAAGCAGATGAATTTTCCGTCAATGCATTTCAGATGTGATTTTTTTTCTCAATGTAATAAGACACTATGTATTTTGTCCCCAGTTCTCTGAAAGGGATCTCAATGAAGCAATTAATATCAAACTGAATGACTGACCAACCATCTGCCAATTCCAGCACGTTTGATACAAATAATGCTTTATTCAAATGCAGAGCCAGAGTACAGAGTCTGCCATCAGAAGAACTGATTTAGTTCAGATGGGAAGGCAAGAATGAAACATGCATATATACGTGCTGTGAAACCTGCTCATGTAAGACTTTGATGCAGTAAAGTCTTTTTCTGCTGCACCAAAGGAGAAAAGATAACAGATCTTTCAACAAATTGTATTGTATAAGATTCAAGTCAAATTGAATCTTTACTTGTCAAGATGTTGCCTGAGGAAGAGGAAAAGCTGGCTTCTTATGGGAGGTTTTACTGTTCAAACTGAGATATTCAGAGATACTGCGAGTATTTAACTTCCAAATCTGATTAATTTTGGTGGACTTGGGCAACACTTATCTCATATGTTTTGACATCACAGAAGGCAGCTGCACAACAGGAAGCTGTTCAACAAAGGGAGAGGAAATCCTGGGTTGCTTCTTTCAATAGCATATAAATGAAGTCATTATGATGAAAAAGAAATCAAGGCTTGCAGAAGACATTTTGCCAGTTTCTGGCTGCTGATTTGGTGGAATCATAAATCTACTGCAAAGTAAGCTGGAAAATCCGTACAAGGTTTTCTATTAAGTTTGCACTATGTTTTTCAATTGGTTTGCCTAGCTGCAGGAAGATGGCTTAGAATCTTGCCTTGAAACAGGAGCATAAAATCCTCACCCAAGTCAGCATTCCTGTACAGAAAGCATCCTGAAGTCACTATGCAAAATGTGTAGTAAAGTCAGAGGAAACAGGATTTTTTGAAGTAGGACCTTCATGGTTCACTGTAGGGATTCCACATTCTGACAGAGGAAAATAACACAATAACAATTGAAAGTAAAGTAGAGGAGAAAGTTGAGAAATACCTACCTTTTCTCTTTTACTTCTTGTGAAAATAATACTCCCTCCCTTATGTGACATATCAGTCAAGCTTATCTAAGCACAGTGTGCGTATCTGGCAACAAATACAAAGGAGTCAAACTTTCACAGAAGTTGAAAGTAATAGATAATTTATTCCGAAGTCTGTTAAAGCCTGTCTTTTGATAAAACATGGAGCCAGTCATTCAGAAGAAGTTTGAGTCAACAGCAGCTCTAAGAGATGAGTAAGTTGCAGTTTGGGACTTTTATTGGTAGAGTTTAAAAATGTAACTTGCTTCTTGACCCAAAGATATGCATCTTGGTATTGGCTAAATATCTTTATTTATTCACCTGTTGGTTCCTATTTGAAGCATCTACTAAAAATACATAATCTGCATAGTCCAGATACAAGAGATGGAAATAATTTTCAGGAGGAATATGTGATGAAGGTCAGCTATTCAAAGAGTGTGTGCTTTGCTGTAGAACAGACTGAAACTAGCAGCATGTGAAAACAATTGGTAGCAATTAAGTCAGCATTCGTGTAGTTGGGCACATTAAAAAGAGAGCGAATACATTGCAGTTATATGTGGAAAAACAAATGTATTCATTTTTGATTGCATGAAAGTATTTGAAACATAGCTTTGCTTCTCCCATCCCTTTTCCAGGTCAGCATGGATTCATTTGTTGCTTCTAAGTAAGCAAAGTGAATGAACTTCACTTTTTGGCTGATTTGGCATTACTTTTCAATTGTACTCACTTAATTTATATGGAGGTAGACTTTCTGGGACTGAGCATTAACTGTTTCTATGTGATGTGACGTGACACCATTCCTACATATGCCTTTTCTATTTAAGTATCACTGCTGATACTCATAAACCTACTGAGCCTGAGGAAGTAAAACATGATGAACTTGAAATATTTATATTCCTCAGCCCTGGTTGTGCTAGCTGCTATTTTTGCTATTACTAGGGAAAGGAATAAAACATCTGTAGGCTAGAATTTAGCTTTTCTGCAGCCACGGTTGTCTTTTGTTCAAGGGTCTTGCTCCATCTGTTCCTTCAAACTGGACCTCCAACATTGTCCACTGATAATGCTGTGGGAAAGCTGGTTGAAGCTCTTGTTATTTAATCTTACTTTGCATACAGCTACTGCAAAGGGAAACTGAAGGTCACTTTGTTGTTCTCCGCACCTTTCAGAGCTAGCTCTACCCCCTAGATTTAGCTGCCTTGGTATATCAGCTTAGGATAAGCTTTCTATGAAAATAGTGAAGTGCCTATGAGATCCAGCAGATCCTGAGAGATTGCTTAAAGGTGGTGAGGGAGTTCTGTACATGTGGCTGCCTTTCTGCCTATGTTTCTAGATGATGTTTTTTCCTGTTGATGAACATGCTTCCAGCAACAGTGCAGCATCACAGAGGTGCAAGTCTGAGCCCAGTCTGCTGGTTCGTTAGGCTGTCTTGCACTGTTCTTTTGCAACACTTAAACCTGCCTTGAGAGAAGGATGACACACCTACCAAAATGATCCATACCACATCCACCCCTAAAGTTGTTATCAGAGAGGACTCCCTGTACTGGGAGAAAGCATGACCATCGTCACATGTTTAGGCTGGTTTTGCTTGTATTAAGAACTGAGTCAAAATGCAAACAGGACAGATTTCCTTGCACCAGTTTCTTTGCAGCAGCAGAGCTCTGTGCAGATGTCATGATCTGGCCGCTGCTGAGAATATATGCAACTATCTCCCTGTAGACTTCTTCTGTAAAGAAGATACCTTTTCCTTTCTGCTTTCTTTCTGTGTTGCAACATCTAAAGTGGCAGTAGAAAGGACAAGAGTCATTTAAAAAACATTTAGTATTGCAGATGTGAAATTCTTAGTGGCCCTTGAAAGTTAATACCCATCTAAATACACAGTAAGATCATCATACTCTCAGTATCTCAGGAACAGCCAGTGCTGCTAAGGCTTAATCGTATCTCATTCACTTTCAATCAGTATCTTATAGCAGCAAGGTGTGACTATCAAAACCCCTGCTGATTAAAATGCTCTGCTCCTACTCCTGCTATTATACTAATTTTTCAGAGATTGTAAAGATTAAATGATGGATGAATAAGATCTCAAAATGGAGAGGCAGCATGCTGTTTTACGAGAATTAATTTTTTATTCCTTCCTCACAGCGCTAAAGTTAAAAATTATTAACCTTACCTTTCTCATTCCCTTTTCTGAATTTCCGTGTCTGTATTATTTCCTACAAATCTTTGTCTGATGGAAAAAAAAAAAAAGAAAATCCTGTAGCTCCTTCAGCTACAGTGATATATGTCATTCCTTTTGTCTCAAACTCAAATAATAAAAAGAAACCACTTTTAGAAGGTGAAAAACTAAATATTTCTGGTAGCTTAGAAAAAATAAATTGCACTATATTTTTCTTAATAGCTGTGGGTGGTAAAATATAAATGATTGCAATTTGTGGTATTTAACAAGATTATTCATTTTCTACTTAATTGTATTTAAATAGCAATCTTGAAGTACTTACATTGCTATCTTTTATGTACTTTTTTCAGAATGCATTCTTATATTAGTGTTTCCCAGGTTGATAGGGTAGGTCTTTAAGTCTTTTAGTGTTTCTTGATCCCCTTTAAGTTCTTTTACTTATCTTTTTTTCCTATTTTTAATGAATTGTTTGAAAATAAACTTTTAAATACTTCTGCAAGATTTAACCAAAAGCATTTGACAAATATTGCATGCATAGTACAATACTTTTAGACGCTTCATCGCTATTTTTCTGAGAAATATATCATACTCAAAAAAGTTTCTGAGCTCTTCACAATGACGACTTTGTAGATAATATTACTGAAATCGATAGAATGATTTTAGTGAACTTGGAGCTACTGAACATCCATTAACAAGGGAGCATAAAGATCTGAATTGTTTCAGTGAGCTCTATGTAAAATGGTTTTCTAGCTTACAGTAATATAATAGCAATATTATTTCACTCCAAAAGGAAATACTGCTGTAGGAAATGAGAAACCATGCAGACAAATAAGTCAATGCAGGAATGCTTAACTGTACCAAATTGATGAGCCTGACTTCTTTTGAAATACTTCTGGGCCTGGTGGTTACTGTTTTCACAGTCAGTGTCACAGGGAAGAACATACCTACGCATAACTTGGAAATGCTGGGATTCTACCATCATTTTAGTGGCCTGAAAACATGAATAAATGACATTTTATTTGTCTCTTAAAGGAGTAGGTTTCTAGTGGGTCACACACATATAGTGATATTCTGGCAACTTGAATAACAATAATATTTGTAAAGTGGTTAATGTAGTACAGCTTCTTTGCTGGTTCATGGCACGTAACTCATTGAGAAGAAAAAATTATCATGGTGTTATTTACAGCGGAGTACAACTGTGCTCAGTTTCTTTGATATTTAGGTCAATAGCATCTGAAAGGTGAGGGATCAAAAAAGGAAAATGATTGGCCCACAGGCTTGCTTCTGGACTCCTATCCAGCATTTGAGCCACAATCCATTACTTTGCTAACATTCACAGGACTTTGTGCACCATCACAATGAGTTTGAGTACTAATTGTCAGAACTTTATTGAAGAGCTTGTACAAAGATCTAGACTGACAGCTCTGTACAGTGAAGCTTTCTGTTAATTGTTCTGCAGAAAATGTGTGGCAGCTGGTGCAAGGTCAGCAGTCCTGAACCCCATCCAACAGTTACCTGTTGAGAGAAGGAGCAAAGTTCTGATGTCTGTGTGCCTGCAGCATCGCTGGAATGAAAGGTACCAATGGTCCTGTTGCATGAAAATATTAAATACACGGAGAGTAAAGAACAAAATGAAAAGGTACCAGAAGTAGCATATATCCTAACAGTTCTACCTTTTAATATACAACAGTTTGGGTTCAGTATGAACAACAGCAGTACGTTACTGATTAAGATTCCAATAAGAATGTTGGGTTAGAAAGGTACTGTGCATAGATTTTTCTTTAGTTAAGATTAAATTCAAAGGCCTTCAAGCACTTCAAAGTTTGGAAAATCATAGTTAAGATCCATAAACTCATTTGACTCTCCCACAGATAAGAACAGTTTACCTTTATTCTTTTTTATCCATGTTGTAGTATTTTTGAGCATTTTTAAAGAACTTTTAGAAGTCAACACATCAGAAAGTGCTACTGAATTTTGACTTTCACAGAAAATCCACAAAGGAATCAAAGAGTGTGTGTATTTCTGGTTCTTCTTTCTCCAAGCTACTTATGAGCTAAAATTAGAATGTCAGGATAGGTTGTTGGGAACTAATCAGCAATAAACTCTGGTTCTGTACAGTTAGCACTGATTGACATACCTAATGGATCACAATGTGTCTCTCTTGTCATGTTTTTGCTAGGAGATGGTAATAACTGAGGAAATAGTGTGTTGGGTTTTTTAATTTTGTCTCAAAAATGTCAGAAAACTGCCTAAATTCTTGGAAGGCACAGAAAATTGTAATAATTATGAAATAATCTTTTTTACATAACGAAAAATTTAAAGACTGAGGCTGGGGAGTGGGAAACAAATTTTAAAAGGAGGGCAAAATAGTTGATAAACATGAAAACTGTGGATGAGCTATTGTTAATGAATGGACTCCAGGGGTACATATGAATGAGGAACCTATTATGTATATTGAAATTACAACAACTATCATTGCACAGATCATGCATGCAATTCAGTAGTGAGCTTTTCACATCTAATACCTGTGTGTTGCTTGAGTTACTTAGCCTGTGTCTCGTACTTATCCCAGAGGCACTGCAAAGTTCAAATCAGTGCTTCCAGAAGCTTAAACAATGTCAAACATCACTGATGCCCTTTCCAGTCTTGTAGAGCCTGCTAGATTTTCCTCAGCATACAAGTCAGATGTAGTTGCCTGTAAAAGAAAAGCAGAAATAAATTACCACTATTTGTTTTTAATTCTCCTTGTGACTTGGATAGCCTATGAACAAATTTGAAAGCTTAATTAATATAACACATTGAAAGCTGCCTCTAGATTTGAATACAAAATGAAGAGGTAGTGACTCATTTTGATTTGTGTTGTTGACTTTTTTACTAAAAAAGCATTGTGAAATAGTGAAATACAAAATCCTCTCTTTATTCAGTGGTTTTCATGTGTTAAAATAAGCACACAGTAGGAACATTTGGAGAAACTTCAGTTTTCTATTCTTCCCTCTTGTGTATTGCAAACACAATTGCACTAGAATTGTAGGTAATATTGGCTTTAGGAACCAAAATGGATTACAATTCTCCACACTGGTGTGAGAGTATTCTTTATACTGCTGTTGTATAGTGAAGAAGACCAAAGTGCTTTTTATACCTTGCAGAGATAACGATGTTCTGATTTAGAATCAGCAGAAAGTATGCCATTCTATGCTTATCTACAGAAAGCATCTGTATTAAGATTACAGTACTTTCTACAGAGCTGTAGATGTGTTGTAATTTCCACCAAAGCCAAAACCCAAGCATTCTGTGACATCATCTAAATGAAGGGCTCAGCCCCAGTTTAAGAAACAAATAGTATGGAAAGAAAATAAAGAACGTTAGGATTGTGTAATGAAAAAGCCCTTAATAAATTCACTAAGACCAAAGAGTCAACCTCTGACCCTAGCCAACTAAATTATGCGGTTTTTATGTGGATAAAAGCTCACAAAGCCTCCTCATATGCCACTCATTTAGAGCAGAAGGAAATGTTGATCTCAGTGTTTAATTGTGTAGCCTTGCTAATGAAGTGATTGCAGGCACATTACAAGGCAGTTCCTTTGTGTGAGAATGTATACCAACTAAAATGGCTTACACTCACCAATTTTAGAATAAAGAACAATGTCTTACAGTTCAGTGTCTTATCTCTGTGACTATACATTTCTCAACTGATGGTCACAAGTACCAAGAAGACAAGCATGTGGGCAGAGTTTCCCAGGAAAGTAGTGTTCATTACTTTTGGAGGGTTGAAGAAATGTTGGAGAGCCTCAGTCATGACTTTAGATCAATGCAGAAGAAATTGTTTTAGTGCGATCCAAATTGATTATGTGTGCAAGTATTCTTGTGATCTGAGAATATTTCAGAGATGTTTTCGTAGAAGGCAAGGGCTAAGACCTTATGTGCTCTTTTTTTAAGAGGATGTGTAATTTTAATGGTTCTTTATCAGTGAGATTCAACAGGAAGGTGCTAACATACTACCTGTCAGATGTAGGCATTACATAAATGCACATAGTACAGAGACAATACAAATGAAATCCCTCATAGTTTAATATCTTTAGGCATTAAAAATAAAGTAGAATCCCCCCAAAATACAGTGCACCTATTTTCCAATTTGTAATTGAGTGATTTGTTCTTCCATTCAGCCCTAGGCAATGAACCTGAAGGTCATTTTGTTTTGTTTTTCTGTTGTTGCTGAGGGGCTATGAAGACTGATGTAACTTGAAGACCTGATAAAGTAGTATCCTCTGGTATCTTGGTACTAGTTTGGCTGGTCAGTACTACACACATAAACTCCCACCCCTGTGATTTGTTATTGTTGCACTGAATTCCCCAAACCCTTGTAGTTACAAATAATGATTACTTCTCAGGATTCACCTCCTCCAAGATGTCAAGCTTGGCTCCCTGTGGGGTGAAAAGAAAGTCAATGACAATGAAGAGAAGCAGGTACTGTCAATTGTAGTCCCAAATGATGGTGTCCCTAGTCAAGGTTTCTGTAGTACCTGATAGGAAAACAGCCGAGAGTACTTTTTCTATGCTGCAGATGACCCTTTTCCTGAATAACTGAGTGAGAGGAACGTATTTACTGAAAGAACAGAAATTCTGGGAAAATAAATGTTTTGAATAATATTACCTTATTAATTTGACTGAAAATTGAGGGTATAAATCAACATAAGTTATTTGTCTCTGTTCAGGCTCAAAGAATAACACACTCCTACTGAATCTGCTACCAGTGTTCTGTGAGACTTGCATGTTCTGTATGTGCAGTATAGATGTGAGGAAAGCAGGATGTGTCCTTCAGATGGATAATAAAAAAGGAAAGAGGACCTTCTCACTATTAAGTTTTCAATATTTGGTTCCTTGTGGTTTGTTTCTCATAAATTTGCAAGTTTCGTAGTCCTTTTGGTATGTCTGTCATGACTATATTCTAAAGTACTGAGTCTCTTGGTATATGAAATTGTAAATCTTACGACAGGATGACCAGAAAGATTCAAAACCTGCCATCGTTGCATTGCCTGAATGAAAACCACTTACGTAACACTGGCAGGGTAATTACATAGAGTGGCAATTTTCTGCAAGTGTTAAATGAACCATAGGAAATATTATTCTGTTATGAAATCCTGTGATTTATATATGGTTGGACTGGATGATCTTGTAGGTCTTTTCCAATTTTCCAACCTTGGTGATTCTATGACTCTATGATACTGACTATTAAAAATCTTCAACTATGCGAAAGTGTGCTATAACTGGAGGGGATCTGGGCTCATATTTTGAAGCAATTCTTGATGAGCAGAGCTCTTCTTTACTTGACAGCTGTGTTATTCACCTTATTATATGCTTTCAAAATATTTCATGTCATGGATAAGTTGCACTGTTTAATTATTAAAAGCAGGTTTAAAAAAAAATTAGCCATGCATCTAATGCCTGAGGAATTTGACCGATCCTCTGTTAAATGTTAAGTCTTTGTTAGTGAAAGGCATTTGAAGAATAGCTCAGTAGTTTGAGAGCTAAACAAAATCCATACAAAACAAAGATATATTTTCATTTTTCTAGTTCTGCATGTGAAAAAAATGCTGAACTATGTAGACTTCTGCTGTTTTTCTAACCCTTGGGGAATGCAATGTAGAATGGACACTTGTTCATTTACTAAAACTTCTTTTCAGCCTCACAAAGACTTGGCTTCCCAACCTGATGAAAACATTCTTATGAGTTTATATATAGCACTGATTCTTTGAGCAGTATTGTTTGATAATAATAATAACGTTATTGTTTTAGTTTCTCAAAAGCTCTCTTCATACTAGTAGTTGAATTGTAGAAGACTAAATGCCACAGTACATTTCTATGAGTTCTACCATTTTATTCTGCACCCATGGACACAGAAGTTGCAGGTGTTGATTTTTCTCACCAAGTTTAGTGTTTCCTAGTATCCATGGGCATAGAAGTGTTACAGAGTTAAGTACACCTTGACAAAAAGTGAATACAGCTTTGTGATTAGTAAAACAGAAGCAAAGCAGTGTTTTGGAGCAAACTCCAAGCTGGTGTCAATTAACTCAGATTTATTGGATTTTTTCTTTTGTCATATTTTTCTTTTGTTGTGTGGTTTAAGGGGAATATCTTGGCGCAGTCATTCTCTCCTGGCTTAGGCTTTGACTCTTTGGAGAATGTGACAGCTTCTTCAGTGTTATGAAGTCAACACAAAACTGTTTTTTCTCATACCTCATCTGGGTGCTCTCATTCAGAAGTAGACCACTATGCACTGCAGTTTAAACTATATATATATATAAGTACTTAAAATACTCTATGTATGAAATTAAGGATTTTTTACAAATAATTTGTGATCTTCTAGTGCCTTCAGATACACAAGCAGAGTGAGCCCTTGACTTGCTCAAGCAATGTGACTGCATATTTGCTTGGTATATGTTTGTGGCAACATGAATTTTTCAAATAACACTAATCCATAAATCTAGGGATTTCTATGTTTCTAATTTACTGTTTACTACCCATGCTTGTTAAGCTGCCTTTTTTCTTACCCACAGTTGTGAGAAAATCCCATTCTCCCAACCCCAATTTTACATTATGCTCACAGATGTAGCATAACCTCATGTAATTGATACAGTCCCTAGTGACATGTTCTAATACAATAGACCAGCTGGTAAAAATGGAATAATGGAGAAACATAAGTAACTGTTGATGTAAAGATCAGCCTGATGTGAATGTTGTTCTTCGTCCAAATCAGAGCAGAAAACTCAACCAACTGAGATAAGTATCCAAAATGTTAGTGTTCTGCAGCAGTAGCTTTTCAAGTAAAAGTAATAATAATAATTAATTCATTAAAAAATGTTACCTCACTAACTTCTGGAAAAACTGAGGATTCTCATCACCTCTGAATGAAGCCTCTTTTTAAAGAGTAGTTCAAACTATTGAGGATGTGGCACATACAGCACTGCTCCATAAACATTCAGACAAATCACACTGATAAAGCCATGAGTTGTTCTTGCTTGATTGTGCTGAAAGATACAGGATGTGCACTGGCTAAAAATCAGCATAAGATGCTTATCAGACTGACCTCCTGGGAACAGAGCTATACTCTCTTTATAGCTGGTCAGAATTCTTTTTTCTTCTTAACTGTTGACTTGAGGAAAAAATACTGGGGATTATTGTCTAAAATATGCTTGAAGGATGGAAGATAGATTTTTGTTATCTAAAATTATCGAAGTTTTAAGAAAACGTTTTCTTCCGGAGAGCTATGCTTCACTATATGCATTTAACTTTTTTTCTATTTGCATACATTTCTGGTTATTTAAAAATTCGCTTTCTACTTTTGCTTTTCCTTTTTTATGGTGTTCTGATTTGAAACACAAGTTTTTTGCCAGGCCTTCTGATAATCTTAACAGCACTGGAAGTTAGAGCAGCCCACTGGGAACGGTAGCATGTGCTATTATTTTACTTGATGTTTAGAAACAACTCTGAAACTCAAAATGATTGAAGTTTTACAGCTTCTTTGACCTCACTCCTGTACTAGAGTCTTCTAAGGGAGCAGAGTGAAGTTTCACATACCAGTTTTGCATCGCTCTTGCATTATGGAAAATTCTACAGAGATTCTTTGTTAAGCAAGTTCAAAATCTGACCCACAAGGTTAGATGGTAATCTGAGTTAAGACAGCGAGCTCAGAAATGTTAATTGAAGTTTAGAGAACTGTTGTGGCTCAAGTTCAAAATACAGATTCTATCTCTTTAACACTTACTTCACACAAACTATGGAAGGTTTGATAGTATCTAATTTGACACCAAATTGATCCTAGCAGTGGAAACAATCAAGTGTTTGACATATCCAAGCAGGTGCTTGCTTACGGAGATAAAAGAAGCATTAAAAAATGAAACTCAAAGTGAGCTATCCAAAGCTCACTTCAGAGTATCCAAAGTACAGTTTACTGATGTTGCTATCTGACACATTTCTCCAAAGGGTACAAGTTGGTCATAAACAAATGAGTTGTTCTCAGTTTTGTAGAAGAGAAAAGGAGACAATAGATCAAGATGTCAAAGTGCAAAGGTATGAGAATTTCCCAACAGTATTTGTTCTTTCTTCTGTCTGTAGCATAATTTCCAGGAATCTGAGGGTAGGTGATATTTTCTTGAAGAAAATAAAGCATCTGAGGGAATAACTTGAAAAAAAATCAATTTCAATTGGTGCTGAAATCTTGATTTGCATTTTTTTTCACAGCAATCAAACAGTAAATTAGCTTTCCCTGAGAGAAAACTATGAAAGTTACTCAGTGTTGAGACTGAGGAAAAAGAAAATAAAATGAGAAAAGTACTCCAGAAAGAATTTGCCCTCACAGAGTAATTGTCCATTATGACCCAGTATAAATCCTCAGAGTCTAAGAACTTCTCTTTGAAATACTGTGTGATAGAACAATGAACAAAATGACATACAAGAATGCTCCAGTTGTAATGAGGTACTTTCAAGAGATGGTCACTCAGCTTATGCAAATTATTATTCCTTCTGTATAAGAATATAAACATTTAGCCACTCAAAGGAATTTGTGAGTTAGATCTTGATTCTGTAATAGACTATGGTCAAAACATTACTTTCTTAATAATGGTTGGCATCACATAAATTTAAAAGTTGCATCAATGTAGACCCTTCTCTCTGGATACTCAAGTCACTCTCAGTGGTAATTATTCAAATAAAAGGTAGTTTTCACTAGGTTTTCATTTTTGGGATTGGTAGATTGAGCTGTTAGCTTCAGCTAGAAATTCAAAAATTATACAATCTTCATGTAATTATATTGTTGTTGTACTACCTTGGCTAAGCTATATCTTGGACTTAAAACATAATTAGCCTATAAATATAACGCAAAGACATCAAACCAGGAGAAGGCATCTAAAGAACCAAAATTAATGCAATGGAGCTCTAAGTTCCTTATCCTATGGAAATAAACAGAGGTAGCCCCTGCTAACTTGGAGGGTGACCTCAATCACCTATCCTCACGTGAAAGATGAGAAGCAATATATTATACAAAAAATTAGCCATATTCTCACTCCTCGGGAATCTCCAGACTAGTACACTTGTAAGTTTGTAGTTTCCTTTCCTATCTGTAACCCTTTTTTCGCCTGGTTCCTTGATGTAAGTCATATTCGCTTTGCTGTGACTGTTAGACATTTAGGACAATGTAAAACTAAGTGAGCCATTATGCTTGCAGAAAGTTGCATGCCCTGAAATGGTTAAGTTGTCTTGCAGTAGTCACTACTCTGCCTCAAACATTTCCTTTGCTGTTGTATGAAGTGCTTTCTCACTAATGTTTTGAGGTGTTTCCTGTTCATAAATTGTAAACATTTGAAAATTAAAATGCTTCGTTACCCCAGAATTCCTGCCATCAGCAAAGGAGAGAATACAGTGTTAGTAACCTTGGTGACTTTTTCAGTCAGGCTT
This sequence comes from Oreortyx pictus, assembly GCA_036925125.1. Classification (NCBI taxonomy): domain Eukaryota; kingdom Metazoa; phylum Chordata; class Aves; order Galliformes; family Odontophoridae; genus Oreortyx; species Oreortyx pictus. The sequence continues at coordinate 38,585,773 of JAUPFR010000007.1, forward strand.
CTTTGGGACAAGGAATCTGCCCTAAAATGTTCCCTGTAATTGTGTGATCTTAAGCTTAATCAAGAAATCCAAAATACAAATGAATACAACAGAAACCCTTTTATATATAACCAGTCTAAGAGCAGCTAATGGTTATTTCGGATTTTGAGTTCTTGATCTTTTACTGCGTGGCCCTTTAGTAGAGATATAAAAGCTTTACTACCTTTAAAACAACTGCAACTTTTGTCCTTACATCAGAAAATGAAAATATTCTTCTCTTTCTGTGCCTAATTCTCTTCAGTTACAGTAAAATTAGTGCTTAAATTAGGGATTCTGTTTTTCAGGTTAGTAAAAAAAAAAAAAAAATCTGATGTAATTACAGCAGTTATAAGTTTCCTACAATTAAAATAAACATGCTTAAATGTCAGAATGTGACACGTTTCCTTTAAAGATTTTTCTGGAATTCACCTTCTGTTCACTCATTCTGACGTACAGCATATACATCTCTTCCTGTTCGTGCTCTCTGTGGTTGGTTTGTGCATTGGTAAAGGAAATACCTTAAATAGCTTTTTATTTGTGTGTAAACTCCATGTGAGAACATACGAGACAAATACTAAATGAAGTAACGGAGAAGCTTGTATACTCATTCCTTCTCTGCTCTGTCTTGTGAAATAGCTCAATTTTGCTCAGTTTTACATGGCTACCATTCAATTCATTATATAAAAATTATTTTTCTAAGAGTACAAAATACTGATCATTTCTAAAAATAAACTATGAGTTCACTAATTAAAAGGGGACTTATCTCCTGGAATTGTAAATAATTCGTTTTGTTACATGCTCGGAAGACTATAGTCTTGTGTTTTGGAGGAAGATGGTTGGATTTCATTCTAAATGCTGTAAAGTCAAGAACAGAATATAAAATTCAAATGACATTTTGATAATAATCCCCCTTTCAGACATAGTATGTAAAGGAAGAAGCATATTTAGTAATGGATCATTTCACAGAAATAGTTAGCAATGATATTTTAAGCTTATTTTCTACTTTTGCTTCAAGTGTCCAGAATACCACTTCTCCCATTTGCCACATATACTTTGAAAAAGCTTTAAGTCTCCCTCTCTTGGTGAAAGGATAATCCAGTAGTTATACTGAATTTTCAGTCTGAAGAGCCACTCTTCTCTGGATCTAGCTGGAGACAGGCCACAAATCTTTTATTGCCATTTGCAAACAAAAGAAATTAAATGCTGCAATACTTCAGTCTTTTGTGGCTGTGTCTATCTTGTGCAGGCTTAAAGAACTTATCTGGGTCTGGCAAATATGCTACTTTGAGAAAGCCCCTTTGAAATGTGGGAACATTCAGTCCAGGGAATCACACTAACTCAAGAATGAAGAAAATAGCAGATTGCACGGGATCCTCGTTATGAACTGTTCAACCTGCTTTGTTCCACAACATTACCTAGTGTGGTTGACTCTGTTTCATGCCATGTTTCCCTGACTACACACTTTCTACCTGCTAGACCAATCCTGAGATTTTCCCTGGACTGGAATAACTAGATCTATTCCTGGATGAAACCAACAGTTATGTAGGGTTTGAACAAAGATTATTCCACTGATGGCAGAACCTTTAAAATGTATGTAAGAACTCTCAACCCAAATGAAGAGATCATATGGGTTTTGAAGGAGAACTGGGATCAGTATGCCAATGTTGCTCAATCCATCCCACATTAAACAGTAGAGTTGTTGCTCACCTAGAGGATTTAGAGGAATTTAAATGCAGCACTGAATGTAAATGTGATCTGTACTAAGTTCCAAGGAAGGAAACTGCCACATCAAACACAGGACAGATAAGTATTTTGTATGGCACGAGCCATATGTCAGAAATGCCTTTGAATGGGGAAGAATGAAGGTCTGTGTGACAGCTGTGAATCCAAGTTGTGTATAAAGTGCAATTAATTGTGTGTTAGTATTGATTGGGTGTAGTTATGTGTGACTAGGTAAGAGCAGTGACAACATTAACTTTTCTAGGCTTCTTGGTCAAGGCAATGGGTCCACACATAGGTGAAGGTCACAAAAAGGGGAACTCATAAGACTTCATTTCCGCAATGATTGAATGAACGATATTTCGCTATCATAAGAGTTTTGTGAAGGGAACAATTAAGAAGCATTTGGATAATATAGAAGAAATTTGTATAGACAACTACTAGATGTACACTGGATATCTGCCAGGCTTCAAATAAGAAGGCAGGTGTTTAAATGTTCTGCTAAATAAGGAGGAATTTAAACAAGGCCATTAGGTCAGGGTTCCCATTTTGTCACTTCCCCTCTCTTCGTTTAGTCTCTAACAACCTCTGACGCACTGCATCATCCTGCTAAGCGCATCAGAATAGTTATGCCAGCACTTTTCTAGAAAAGCTGACTATCATTTCATACTAATTTCCTGACAGGAATGAAGCCAAATTGGTTGATTTTTTTTTTAATGAACATTATCATTTTGCAAATAAGTAGGCATAAAAATAATTGAATATACTGTACATTTCACTAGAGAAGACTCAGTTCCTGCACAAAATTACATATGTGAATCCCACTGTCCCATCTAAGATCATCTCAGCAGGCATGACTATGGAAATGCAAATTTGCCTTGTGCTGAGCGCTTTCAGATTTTAAACTATGTGTCAATAATTTGCTTAAAGATCTTGGATAGTTTGCTTTCATTCCTAGCATTTAGTGATTCAAAAATTCTGCTCTCAAGATCTGGTAAAATGGTTTTAGCTGTTATAGGTCTTATTTATACTCTCTGTCTCTTTTCTTATTTGCTGCAGAAGGTTCCCGTTCTCCCAATTTCTGCTTTGTGTAATGTAGGAGCAAAAAAAAAAAAAAAAAAGTCATTTTTCATAACATTTGTAGTTTTGCTATATTGAGAGTCAACATAGATGATAATATTACTGTTTCTCTGTTCTTCTGCAGTCAACAGTTTTTACAAAGCATTCACCTAATCACCATAATCCCTACAAGCTATGCCTACTTCAGATGAAGCACTTCCTGTAAGGAGATGCAAAATATTTTGCTTATCTGACTGATAGTTATTAGAAGGTAGCTAAATTTTTGCCCTTGCAAGCTGTTTTCACCTTGTCTCGCACAAACTGTCACAGCCAGATTGACACCAAAACTGTGAGTATCCAAAACTGATAGTCTCCTAATTACATTAATCTTTGAACAAAAGAAATAGTAGAAAATCATCAAGACTATTGTGATAGAAGTCATTAGTAGGCACCTTGATTTTGCAGGCTTTCAGGTATCTATTAAGTACTGCATCTTCTCCCCTCGTAGGAAGATGCCTGAATCTACCTTGCTCTCTACCTTCACTGTGCTGCTAGGAACTTAATGTGCGTGAGACTACCATTCTACTGCCATGCTTGGTTAACCATGTTATTGGCAACTAGATGGACAGATGGGTGCAGAACTTAATAAGCAGACAGCCACATGAGGCAAGGCTCATTTCTAACAAAGGCAGAAAACAGTGTTTCTTGTGGCCAGGCTTGTCAAAATTTGCATTTAAGGACATAATGATTCACAGAAAATCAGGGAATCATTAACTTCTTTTCCAGTTTACTGTAACGCTGACATATACCTCCTCAACTGCCAAAATTAAATTGTAGAACACATTTAGAGATGTTTTAAATACCAGTCATTGAAAAGTGTACTTCATTTGGATGAATTATCTTAATTAAATGGACTTTCTAATTTCTCTGCTATTCAGCTCTGTTTCTGAGAGCAGAAGATTTTTAGCAATTGCAGCAAAAATGATGGAGCACATTTGTGCAGCAGTGCTGTAGGTGCTTTTAGGCTGAAAGTAGTGGTGCTCCTTGAAATTAGATACTCGTGGGAAGTGAGCTTTGAGGCTTGACCAACTTAAGCATGCTGCTCAGGGCTCTGTTAGCTGTGGTTGTGTTTTGCTGTCGGCCAAAGAACAAGAGGAAGTCTAGTGCAAGGGAATTGCTAGGCATCCCAAGAACTGAATGGATTGGATATTCTCCAGTTCTCCAGTTAAGCCTTTTTTTTTTTTTTTTTTTTTTGTCATAAAAGGGTGACTCATCACATCTGGAATTATTTGTGGAACTCTGTTTTAGCAAACTGACAACAAACAATAATGAGGTTTATTGTCATTTCACACTTCTTTTCCTGGCAGGAGTTTGTAGATCCCTGCAACAGCCACTTCTTCAGTACCAGGGGACTTGTATGGGTTTTTTATAGCTTCCAGGAACTCAAAGGCACTTGGAGCCCAGAAGTCCAAGGAATCCTTGGTCCACCTGGGATTTAGACCCTCTGCTGTGCAGCTGAGAGCTCCAGCTGGAGGCCTCTCCCAGTGTTTTTGCATATACACTGATGACATTTTTTGAGACAAAAACTGTTGAGTTTTCTCCTTTTATTCTGAAAAATGGCTATTTATCTGTATTATCTGTACAAATAATTTACAGATACTCTAAGTTTAAAAGAGTCAACATATTTCTTTCTTAAATAGACCTAAGTTGCCTAGAACTTTTCTCCTTCCATATTAGGGAGAAATTAAGATTGTAAGGGTTTGTTTAGTTTTATTTTGTTCTTTTTTGTTATTCTGGTTGCTCATGTGGGAAGTAGGACTTATGTAAGCCACCCAAAAAGCCTGCTCTCTGTAAAACCCTATTCTGGACACTTTGGTGCAGATTTGGAGTGCTGATTCCAGTATCCCAGTCTGCCTCCTCATATATGAATTCTCAGGGCTTTGCAATTTCCGACACCCTGAATGCTATGGATCAACTAAGAGTTTGCAGTGGTCTCTATTTTCAATTTCTTCAATGCATTTGAACAGCAAATCATTCTGGCTATTTGAAAAAAAAAAAAAAACTAATGGGGAATTTTTTATTTTAAGGAGAAACTCTTGAAATTTCTTTGCTTTTTGTTATTTCCAAGAAATGAAGGGAAAAAAAAAAAGAATCCTAGTTTAAAATGTTCTCCAGAATATCCTCACTTGAAGCCACAGTGTTGCAGATTTAGGTATGATGGATGCTGGATAAAATAGTTGGCAGCAATCTGAAGTGTGCATTTTCTGTGATGTCATTTTATTTTTTTCCAAGAACAGCAGAGAGCCAAAGTCACAGTGAGCTCGTGCTGTAATGGAAGTAGAGATGGAGACTTTTCTGCATCTCATAGGAGGTGTGAGTTTTGGACACCATCATCCCTTACTGCCAAATGTTACCCACATGTTGCACTTCTTTCATGTTGGGATTTTCCAGCTGTTACTTCTATTAAGAAGTAGTCTGGCTCTCAGAATAGGAAGGAGTTTTGGGGGAAAAAAAGCAGAGCATTTTTTGAAATGTCATCTCTGCCACCTCCTCCCCAGCACCCCAGTGTCCTCTTTTCCTTCCACAAAGGGCTTGGAATGATTACAGCTTTTTAGTAAATCTGAAATTATCTGTTTATCAGCAAGTGACACTATACCACTTCAATAATACTTGTTAGTGTGTGGATGATGATTAGCCCTTCACCCACTGTTGCTTTCCTTTCCTGAACTTGGGAAATGATCCCGGTGAGATTAAAATGATATTGAATGCACTGTTTTCTAAAGAACAGCATTTTGGTTCCATGGAATGAGAGTTGCTTCCTTCACTGCGCTGCCAAAGCTTTTCCTCTACACTTCCAAATTCTTATGAGTCATTTTTGCAGAGAGCTGCCTGCCAGTGAGGCTGCACGTGTCAGGTGTTATTCCCAAAGTCCTCTTTTACATTCCTTGCTTGTTGTTGCTTTCCCCCAGCACTATTCCTGCCTTTTTGCTTGCTAGTCTGAAACACTCGTTCAATTCTTGTTTGGCCTTTGTTGCTGGGAAACATTGATTCTGCTCTTGTTTAGTCACCTCTGACACTAAAGGTGTCTGCCTGTTCTTTTTGAAGAAACTGCAAGCTTGAAAAGTAGAGGCCATAGTTTGCATTAGAGCAGCTGATGCTCTCAGAGAACACAGCTCTTCACGTGTGAAAACCTTTCTTCTGTTCTGAGGGAGAAGTAGCAGGGCTCACACCAGCTAATGCTGCTCAGCCGTCATGGCTACAAAAATACCACTGTCAATGTGTTGTAATGCATTCTGTGATAATGCCAGAGAAATATAAAAGAGAAAGCTGCAGAGGAGAACTTTAAATTTTTAGTATTCTTCACAATAAACAGTTCCCCAAACTGAAATAATTTTATTTGGCATTTTTCCTAGATTTGTACTTGCTCATATCTGGATCCAGAGTTCATATGACCATTTTAAAGGGCCGCAAAAGCATTTATCAGCAGGCATCTTTAAAATTCCCTTCCTCTCTTTCTTCTTATTTCAGCTTCAAGGTCATATTCCCTCAGCCCTTTAGAGCTTCATTTTCCTTCCAGCCTGAAGCCTTGTTTTCTGGTGCTTATTCACATACATAATTATGCCTTCATATTTGTAGAATATTAGGGCCAAGCATGAGACTTTTCAGTTTGTAAATAAGAGCAAAATCTACTCAGCAAGCAAAGAAGCAAGAATTCATTTAAATTCTAGATTCGAAAGACTGGGTATAAAAAGCTGCTTGAAACTGTAACCTATAGGAAAATAGAGCCTGTCATCTACTCATTGGAATTTACATTTTTTTTCTTTTTAGTAAGAAGTAGGCTTCAATACATGGGTCCTATTAATTACATCTTAACTGCAGCCATCTTAAGGCTTGCCCCTTAATCTACATGAAATATCATAGCTCTTTCTGGGAACAGAAACAGCAGCAGGCAGCTCCAGGCTGTAGTCCAACCCACCCCCTTCAAGATGAGGATGAATAGTTCTGTGGGCCTGTCTTGGATTTCCCTTCTTCTAGATAGCTAACATTAGGTGAAATGAGCCCTATTTTCTGAAATGAAATTCCTAAGATTCTCCCCATCCCCCCTTCCTGTCGAGTCATCTGTTTTTCCTAGAAGCACTAGAAGATTAAAAAAAAAAAAAAAAGCCCAACACTGGATATAGTATCAGTTGGCAGTGCCCCTTCAGGTTGGTGACTCTATTTTATTTGGGGATGATGGAGAGCTGCAGTTACATTATACAATCTATCTTAAAGCTTACTCTACATTTGGCAGAAATAAAATGCAAAGCATTTATCCCTATATTGCAAAGGGCCCTAGGGCTGCACTAATCAACACTGTATATTGCCACAGCAGCGTTCCAGCAGACATGTTGTAAAGTAGAGCCAGACTCGTTGGCTGATAACTGCATCTCTGGTGACTTTTATAAAGAGGGGAAAGTGGGAATCATCATTCTATGTGGGGGTTTAGGTAGCTTAATCCTGGGAATTGTAGTGGTTAAGGCAGTGCAGCTGGAGTGATCTATGTTTGCTTTAATTCTGGAAGACACTGAGCTCTCTCCACATATACTGCATCACTGGGGCACAGGGAGACATATTTTGCAGAATTAGCCCTTTTATTTGCAGTTCTGGTTTATAAAGGAAGTGATAGAAGAACCTTCCCTTTTAAGACCAGGAAAATATGACCAGAACATCCACTTTGAGGGACATCTAAGATCCTAAGGGATATTTACTGTGATTTCGGCTGGTTCTCAAGTAACCAGGGGTGCAGTAGCTCTTCAGGCTGTATGGAGGCACACACACAGCTATACAAAGCTGTCACGTGGCCCTACATACAGGCACTGGTACACATTCTCTCCAGTGCAGACTGCATTACCACCCAGCCATGGGTCTCTGCGAGAATGTACCTAGGCAATACACAGCAACAACAACCTTTACTGGTAAAAAAAAAACAGTCTTGCAGATCCTTATGCAAAAACCCTGCCTTTGAACATTTATCAGAACCAGGGAGTGACTCATTTCAGTACTCACAGTAGAGCCTACTTGTGCATCTCACATGTATCTAACCACTTTCTAGGAATCTCAGAACCCACACAAGTAATTTCCAGGTAAACTTTAAACTGAGCATTTTGAAACTGTTGTTTTTCCCCCAAATAAAGCTACCATTTCTCGTAGGTTATTCTCCTCTACCTCTGTATTTCTCTTTTCCTTAGAAAAGGCTGTACTTGGAATGATTAAACTAATGCTTTTAGGTATATATTTATCTGGAGGCATTTGTGTAATTATGAAATTATTGTTCTTTGGCTTTTGATTTAGGCTTTACCAGGAAGCCACTTATCCTTACAGCCACCTCTATTCAGCCATAAACAAAGCTGTCATATAAAATACCATGCAGTTGGATAGAGTGACTGGATCATTTATCAGTTTTGGGCCAAATGTTATCTTCAGTGATTACCTCATGCCACTCTATTAACTGTAATGCATTTGATGGAACTGACAGGAGTGTTCAACCTGTGCTTTCAGACAAGACTACAAGCAGTGCATCCAAAGCTCATTAAGCTGATTTCACATATGCTGATACAGTCAATGTCTTGGCAAAAAAAAATCAGTAGTCTGCTTAAGTGAATTAGTAGAGTAGACTGGTGCATGTATGGTTCGGTACAAGCAATTGCACCTTATACTGACAGAGTATTATTAGTAGGAACAGGAAAACAAAACTCTGGTAAATAAATGTTGATATTTGTTACACCCTGTAGTTATGTGGTGACAGAAATGGAAAATAAGTATTATTACCTGACAAGTTCAATACTAGTCTTCTGAAATTTCAGGCTCTCTGATCTGATGAACTCTGTGCAAATAAGCCTAGTTGCAAGCATCTGAGTAATCTAATGGAATTATTAACTCCATTGCATTTTCCTCAAACGGATAATCTAATTTAAGCTTTCAGCACCTTTGTGGCTGTTCTTTACTGTCAGATACTTTGCACCTAAGTCCTTCATGCCTTTGGAAATATGGCTAAGGGTTTTCAGAAGGCTGTTCACTGAATAGAGGCAGGAAGGAAGCAATGCTCTTTATTGAGGAATGTCACTTAAATGCCAGGATTTGGATAGACAGAATGCCTGCCTTAGTCTTTCCAGGAGTATATCAAAGCTAAGTATCAAAGTAGACAAGAGCCAAAACTGCAGTGTGACCAGAAATTCATTTGGGAAAAAAAATTAAGTGGGAAGATAACATTCAGGAGTGCCTTAGTGTGAAGTTTGGAGGTTTATGACTACAGTAGGAAGGAATATACTCTAAATCTCCTCATTACTATGGGAACATGTCTAAGAGGAGGTCAGTTTTCTGACCTGGTTGTTCAAAAGCCATTTTGATTTGCATCTTCACATTTGTACTTCACTTCCTTTTTCTTCCTCAAATGTATGACGTTAGTTTCCTAAACAGAAAATGGATCAAGAGCTCCAAGAAGCTATTGTCACTTGATTCTTTTCACTGGTAGAATTGTTCAAGTAATCATCAAAGAAACATAGAACAAAATAATTTAGAATAAACCCTTGAAGGTCTCTTGGCTAAACTACTTCTCACAGATGCTAACCTAAAAGTTCCAAATTTCTAACTTCCAGATCATGGCTGATAGTGGCATAAACCATGTACTTTGATTTCAGCCACAGTGGCCTGTGTAGGGACTGGGGGAAGAGACAGAGAATTTAAACTACCTCTTTGATTTCCCTCTATTTTTGTGCTCTTAGGCCTGCTTGGCTCCCTCTGTAAATTGAAACCTCTCTGACGTGTGTTTTGTTAATGGACCATGAGAAGGAAAATACAGTTTTAGCATTCCCTACTCTGCCTGGGTGTTTTGTTCCCATTATAGAGAAGTGCCATTTCAGTGGGAGCTAAGAGAAGGGCTGGAACAGGGTCATTCCCACAACCTGTGCTGATGGGGGAGGTTCCTTCACCCAGTCCTACAATGCCTTTCATGCTGAAAGATCAAATGTAAACCTTTCTTATGTCTTACACTGTACCCAAAGAAACAGTACAAAGGACCCATGCATTTAGGTTTCAAATAACCGTTTGTTTTTTGCTTATGTACAGAGCCCAGCTGCATACAAACTTCTACTATCTGGAGAGAGTTGGAATCCATACACATCTGATGAATTTCAAATTGGCAAACAGTGTATCTCTTAGAAAAATAATAAGAGGCTTGTAAAGAAATGAGGTATATTTTTCCAAATCAGAATTTCCTTGTAATTAGAAATATTTCAAGACCTCTTTTTCTATTTCAGTAACCTAAGATGGAAAAACTCATCATAAGCAAAAGGAAAGTGAATTTCAATCTACATGTGAGACATCATTTATCATTAGGAGCTATGAGCATATGACCGTTATTTTTTTTTCCCAGGTCTTTCATATCTTGTATTTTTAACTCAGTTTTGTATTACACTTTTGAATGATAAAGTGTTCAATTCACTGCTTAGGGATTGTTCTCAAGCTCTTTAATATAAACCACATCCATACAATATTGAAGAATCTGACTTAAATTAAATCTACAGAAGAAGAGAAATTCAAAGTTCTCTATTTTTATGAGTGTATCATTCATCTTCATCTGTCATTTCAGTGTTTCTCTGTACTGTGAGACTGTCCTGTCCATTCTAAATTGCTTAGATATCCTTGAAAAGACAGAAAAAAATCAGAAGCAGAGAATATTTTGTCATCAGCAACCCAGAGCCCAGAATTTAGTTCTTAGTGCAAGGACTGCTACTTAAATAGAAATCTCTGCTCAGTCACTGCTTTAAATCAAATAACAAATATGGGAGGCTATGGAAAGGATGCTCACCTTAGTTATGCAAGTGTTAATCAAAACTGAACTTCATGAGTATAAATGGACATATAGCAGTGTTAATCGATCGCAAGACAAGAACCCAGTTCATTAAGTGCTAAGGGGGTGACTTCCACCAATATCCCAAACATTGCATTTTCCTGCATCTCTGCAAGGTGAATGGGAAGCAGTAAATAACAGATTAAGGTACAGTAAAGTAGCAGAGGGAAGTCAGCTGTGACCTTTCACGAGCTGTTTTCCTACTATGCATTGGTTTCTCCCGCAGTTGGTTTGCCAGCCTGCAGAATGCCAGGCTGTTGCAAGACGCACATCTGCCAATTCTTCAACTAGTGTTTATTTTGTGTATATGCAGCCTGGCTTCCTTGTAACATTTAAGAAGGCAGGTAAATATACATAGATTTGAATGCAATTAACATAGACATTTGGTGCGCTGTCACCTATGCAAACATGGGAAATCGTGATATCTGGGCACAGAACATAGCAGTCTGTAGGAACTGTATTCTGAAAACACTTTTTACACCAGAACTCCAGGTGTAATGTGTGTGTTCAGAAGACTATGGACCTGTCTGCTGCTTGAAATAGTGGTGTGATATATAAGCTCTGAAGAGTATTTTCACACTCTTGATGAAGTTCAGAAACAGATAGTTAGAACAGAACCAAATGTAATCCACTGTAACTCTGCATCAGAAACCTGGTTAATTTTAAGAGCTGTAATGCTTCATCCTCATCTTAAACTGCAGATTTGGTTCACCCCACTGGAGCTTCTCTCATGGAGAAATGCTATCATACATAGGTCATGTTACATAAGCTTACAACAACAGGAGTATGTATAGATATAAATCCATGGTATCCATAAAAACTGATGCCTCCCATGAGCCCTTTTAAATGAACTGGTTACTCTTTATCATAGGACTGTATTTACTGATATCTTTCATCTGAGAGTTTTGGACCTTTTGGTTAGATCAGATAAGAAGGTACAATTTCCTTCTCTTGTGTGTTCCATTGCTTTCACTGTTCCAGCAGCCATTGTAATTGAGAGGTCAATTTGACTTTTTGTATTTATGTTCATGGTGAAATATAAAATTAAAATTCACTTTCTCTTTTTCCAATATGAGCTCTCATGAGAAGGTAAATTCAGGACAATGCCATTTGGTCCTGAGAAATCCAAAAGCTAGTACTTCAAACAAAAAGAAAAAAAATCAGTAAATAGTGATATTTTTTTGTTTTCTACTCACTGTCATGCTCCTGTCCTTCCACAGTAGATAATCGTGGGTTTTTAATATTCTGATCTGGATGCCTGTAGCTCCTCCCTGCTAACAGCTTTCAGTACTCAAAACCTCCAGCAAGCAGAAATGCCCAATTGCACAGCACTGCCCATGTTGCCCAGATGGGGAAATCTATGTTTGATTTTAGTATCTGCCTCCCTGACGCTTCCAAGAGTGTGGTTCAGTGGGATGACTAATGGATGAAACATTCTTCTCTAAAGGGCTTGCACAGAATGCAAGGAAAGAATGAACTCGCTATGTGGTATGTGTGTGTACGTGCGCACGAAATTCAAACCAAATGTCTCACAGAATTAAGAGGCTGGTTTGCAAGGAGACCTCCTGTGTTAAGATTGTAAGCTGACCACGTTCTGCAAACAGAAAGAGATGAAAAATAAATGCCGTGGGCTCTGCAGGTTCATAGTCACCTGGGAACATGGGCACATGGGACGCTCCCAGCATAAGTAGCTGCATTGAAGTTGGTACCCATATTAAACCTCTTCCTGAACTGGGACATGGTTGTGAAATATTGGCTTACCTCTAATTCTTGCCACATGGGACTGCTTCTAAATCTAAATTCATTCATTAATGTTTATAAGACGCACTGAGATCTTTCTATGCATATGGCACTATTGAAATGTTAAGTGTTGTTATAACTCACACTTGCAAAAGCAGCTGAAGATAGATTTACTTCACGTGGCAGACGGTAATGGCTCACTTGGAACAGTTACACATTCTGTTGGGTAAATAACAGGAGTGCTATAAATTGTAGCAGTGATATGTTTACATAATCTGCTGGTAACCACTCCAGAGGAGCCCTAACAGTCAGCTTAATAACACACATTTAGAAAATGATGTAAATATATGTATACGTGAGGAAGTAAAATGGCTGCAGGAGATACAAAGCTGGCAGTTGCAGATGAATACTGTATGTTTTCAACACTATATTTTAATGTTTGTATAAAAACATGCCCATCCAGTGGCTTAACATGATGGCCTAGCAGTAAATGGGTTGTGTTCCAGGGCTGTCACTGATGCGTGCACCAGTGCTATTATAAATGCTCTATAGAGGGACTACACAGTGAGCTGCTGAGTTTGCAAGTAGGTAGTGCTGCTAAAAGCTTTCAGCCACGTTTACTCCTCAGGACAACCCCCTTCACCTCCTCATTCCTCCTTTTGGCTGTGTAACTTCACTTCAGGTTCCTCCCATACTTAAAAAATGGGACCACCACACTTCTGCCAAGCTTGTGGCCTCATCTCTATGTGCACAATACCTCAGGAAAAAATTCCTCCCAGCTTTGCTTTCTGGATCTGTGGCATTTACATGGCCATGTCTGCATCATCTTGTCTTGGTTTGGGATATTTCAGGTAGTGATGTTTTGATGTAAGGAATGTTTCTGGAAAACAGTACTAAGCTGAATCTTTGGTTTTAATCGTTACGTTCATGAAGTCTGTACTCAGAATGTGTAGGGAACAATCGTGTGATAGTATAACTGCAAAAGTGAAACCAAATTCTGAATGAAAACTATTCTGAGGGTATTTTTTCAGCAAAAACACGCTTTTTGACCAAAGGAATTTTTTTTTATGGGAAAGTATATTTTCATCAAAATCACTCATTTTGAAAAGGGAAAAGGAGAGGGAAGCATGCAAAAAGATATCTGTCTGCTTTATTCCAGAGCTGCATTATATATCTACTGTTATATACATAATTCAATTCATAAAATAAAAGCTTTCTTGGTAGTTTTTCTAAATGTTATTTTCTTCAGCTTCCTTATCTACTAAAAAAAATAATAATAATAATAAAAAGATTTTTCAAGTAACAATTTAAGTATTAAAATAAACTAAAAACACTTTAAAAATTATTTTTAGTAGAATGAAAAAAATTTTTTTTGGTAGAACGAAAAAAACAGACCAAGAGACAGGAGCCTTTGTCTCAAGGAGCTCCATTACACCCTGCTCTGCAGTGGTTCTATGACAGACTAAGGGCCCTGTATTCTTACAGCTTTGTTAGTGTGATGTGATACTGTTCCTTTCATATTTACCTGTTTTCCATTTTTCTCCAAGTCTGTGCAAATTGAGATCCTGTGATAGGGCACAGCAGAAGGCCACGTTGGCTACAGAGGAGTCCACCACTCCTCCTTACCCCAACTGGTACAGACTGTGGCATCTGGGGTGGCACATGAGGAGGAAGTCTTGTGGAATGTTGGAGATGGATGCCGTTGACATAATGGAATCAGTTGGCCAGTTATGACAAGCACTGAAAAAATGAAAAAAATCTTGAAGAATGGCACCTGGGGGAGTGCTCCACTCAGAAGATCTTGTGCATCCTCTTTGTTCATAGTCTCTTTTCACCAGAGAATAGGTGAACCTGAACGGCAGGATTTATACCCCTTGCAGCTCAGTTCCAGTGCATGCTCCTTGCCAGAATGCTCTCTCTCCTTCCCAGCTCCCTTTGGCTGAGCTGCTCTCTAGGCTTTTCCTCTACGTCTATGGCAGGAAGCTGGGCAGGACAGGAGCAGGAAAGGTCTGGGCATGAGTCCCGCATCAAAGCTGAGAGAGAGGAGCAGCTTTGGAGAGGATACTGCTTTCTGTCTTCCTAATGAGGATTGTTTAGAGTTAGAATGAAACTTACTGTGATTTATTTTTTCTTTTCTAACTAGAAACAGGAGCTAAATAGTTACCTATTATTATCCCTCTTAAATGCCCAGTTTAAAATCTGTTATAATACTTCATATAATCATGGTTAAATCCAAACCAAAGATTTTACTTTCTCGAGGATTCTCTGTCCAAATTATATGTAGTATGAAAATGTTACAGCCAATGGTAGATCTTCAGAATTACAGTAAATTAGATGATGCCTAGGGACAGAAGGAAGTTTGGATTTCATTCTTATCTGTGTGAGCCGTAACCGCATTAGGATGAAGACATGCTCCAGAGATTGATTGTCTTTTCCTGTAAATACAATAGAGGGATGAGTCTTTTCAGCTACAGAAAACCGCACCCAGACATCAAGAGGATCTCCACCCTGCCTCTACTCAGTCCTTCTGATAAAAACCCCATTCTGTGGGATGAAAGAAGCAAATTGGAGACAGAAGTTATGAGGGAACCTCTGATTTAAAACACTGTCCATCGTAGTTATTTAGAAAAATATCTGGGACTGTACCTTCTCTTACCCCAGCAGCTAATAATAGCTCTGTTTCTCATCAATGTCCCTTCCAGCTCTGGGACAAGAACAGTTTCAGTTTTCATATGAAATATTCTTCCCAGGCACATAATTTTAACAAAAATGCAGTATTTCCATGATATTCTTTTCTCATTTATTTTGCAACATCATGTCATTAAAAAAAAAAAAAAAAAAAGACTTACTGGGGAAAAAGCAGAAGAGTTCCCATCAGCAAGACACTGGGAAAGTGAGAGAGACACAGATCAAAAGGAACAAAAAAGAAATTACCAAGCAAACCCAGCTGAGATGGGCTGACATTGTTCTTCTTAGGACTGAAATGTCATAGAAGCAGCAAGGAGCGAGATGTATAGCAAGATATTTTAACTGGGCTGATTTGTGGTAGTCTCACGGGAGTTGCAGAGGGACAACCCCAATGAGAAGTACATTTTAACTGAGATACAGGTCCCTCTCTTTCCTGATTTGTCTTAAAAACATTATATTAGGCAAAGAAAATGACGTTTGCTTTCTTTTTCTTATTCATGTAGTAAGAAAAGATGGATAGGATAAATAAGCTAATCTATAATGTAGGTTAAGTTCTTAAAAATTGCTTTTTGGACAGCATATTCCAAAGAGTGTTAACATATTTTTGGACAACATATTCCAAACAGTGGGAGATAAATTTTGAAGCTTTTTCTTCAGAAAATGTCCAGTCCAGTAACTTCATTTAAGTAGTTTCTGAAGAATGGTTTGTGGTGGCTGAAGAGTCCCTGTCTTAATGTCCAGTGGAGAGCATGGTATCTAAATACTTCATCTGAGTAAAATATCATTCACTTCGTGAATTATCTTCACTTTGTGTCTTTATCTTATTCTGCATTTTTTGTAACATTTCTGGTTTGGGGTTTCAAAATTCCTAGGCAATTCTGACTACAGGATTAACTGAGAATTGTTGACTATTTTTATTAACTTCAGAAATTTGGCTCTTTATTTTTCCATCTGTTACTACTTTCTGTAACTTTTTTTTTTTTTTTTGAGGCAAGAAAAAGACAAAGATTTTATTGTGGCTTTTTTTTTCTTTCCCCCACCTGCATAATCTGACTAAAAACATCTTTCTGAGAATACATTCAGCCTATGACAATATGGATTGGGAACAATGCTGAACACTCATGTATCAGGAGACAGATTTAGTATATAGTTCACATTTCAGTATATAATGTCTTTCCTTTCAAGCTTTAGTATTTTAAACCACTTGACATATTTTTCATCAAAATAAATATATGCATATTGTGTATGCATACTTCCACAGATATGTATATGCATGTAGCTGCAGTGTGTGAGCGGGCACAGGGTTTTACTGTGGCACTTAGACTATATGTGCTACCTGAAGGTACTGATGTCTGCTTTGTAAATTCTGAAATGAAACCATTATGATATCAAGAGAGAGCTGGCAGCGGAATAGTGAAGTATCACGCATGCCAGGCTGTATAAAGGAGTAGGACTTGTGTTCTGTGAAGCTGAGCAAAACCCTGTCATGCTGCTGCCTAGTTCCTAAGGCACTTCCAGCTTCATTTCTCTCTTCCTCAGATGAATAAGACAGTTTTAGATTTGAATATTTTTTCATCTTTCTTTCAATTCTTAGACGCATTGAAATAAGTCACTTTTGAAGGTGCACTTTGGCCTGGCTGCAGAAATTTCCTTGGAGGCAGCCAGTGAAATACCCTAGAAACAAAAAAGAAAATGAGAAAAACATACCCGGAGGGAATGATTTACAGACAATCTCAGTGAGATTAGCTAATGGAATAAAAGCCAAATCTACAAATGGAGGCAACACAGAAATGAGTTACTGTTCTCTCTGCAAGAGGCACTGATCCAGAATTCAGGATCGGCTCAACTGAGCAGCAATAAACAAACAAACAAAAACCAATAATGCTTACAATAGTTGGAATTGTAAAGAACTTAAAACCATTCTGAAAGCCATTCTGATACAAAACCAACAATGCAAAGAACAAAACTCTGAGTCAGCTATGGTAGATTTGCACCTTGCAAAAAAATTGGTCATCTCTTCCACCTCAGACATGTAACATAAGTACACATTGTTTCATTTGATTCCCTTAGCAAAAGCTAATCATCTCTGAATGTTTTGCAAAGTATCGTATGTGATGAGCCCTCTTTCACAGTGAGCTTTGGAAAGGTAGTTTGGAATTTTCCAGGTTTTTTTTTTCTTTTCTTTTTGGTCCAAAAAAAAAATCAAACTCAGTTTTTCAAGGATAGTATATCACTTCTGACAAACCTTTAATTGGAAAATGTTTTTCAGTCCATGAAATTGTGGTCAAATTTTGAGAATAAATATAGTAGTTTCAGTCTAGGTTTTAGTGTCTCCTGTTTGGATGAGATCATAGACAGATCCATATTTTAGGCACTGTATCTGTGTTGGTTTCCTGATCTATTAAAAGAGTCAGAAAATGGACTAAGCCTAACAGAAAACAGAGGCCACTGGTGAAAACTCTGAATGTGAATGAATTCCTATCAGTAAAACACAGCCCAACCAAAGCAGTAACTGGTGCAGCACCATGCAGGATATTTTGAAGTTATTTCTTGTTGCAGTTGTGAGTTCCCTACATGACACTCTGCTGTACAGCAGAGATGTGACAAATTCAGGCTTTGATGATTTTGCAGAGTTTTACGTCTGTGATGTAAGAGATCAGATTTCTTTTTGTAGTCAAAATCACTTCCCCCTGATTATTGCTGGAGCCCACTCTGAATACTTCTAGTGATCTACCCAGATCCCATTCTTAATCAAACTCCTTAGCTCAGTAATGATAAAAGAAAAACAAATCCGCAATTTGAAATCAGTATATCCATTTCATATTTTGTGAAACAGATTCCATACAGAATATTTAGTGCAGTGAAGAGCGTTGCTGATGAAACAAAGCTGAGGCATTTCCCACACTGCAAGCCAGGATCCTTTCACTAGAATCAAGGGATTGTTAGTACGTGTTTGGCTTTTACAGCACAAGGATGAGAAAAATGTTCTGCCTGAGAAGCCCAAGAGGTGGCTGGCATTCAGGGACAGCTCTGAAAACCAAAGTGTGAACTGTCCTGGAGCCTCAGCTGGATGTTAGGAAACATTACTTTTCTGAAAGAGTGATCAGGCATTGGAATGGGCTGCCCAGGGAGGTGGTGGCATCAACATTCCTGGAGGAGTTCAAGAAGTGTGTAGATATGGCGCTGAGGGACATGGCCAGTGGGTGTGCACGGGAATGGATTGCTTGTTGGACTAAATAATGTTCTTAGCGGTCTTTTTTCCAACCTTTACGATTCTGCAATTGTCCTTTCAGTTGTGTCACTGCCTGTACGTTAGGGCTAGCTTACAAAGAATTTGGACGTGAGGCATAAAGGTACTTGAAATCCAGCTTATTCTGCTTTGCAGTTGAAGTAAACTACTTGAAATGTAGGAGATGAGCCAAGAGCTACACTGGGAGGCGATGTGAAGCCATTGCTGCCTGGCCCCATCTCCAGACCACTGCACCTCAGCTTCCCAGTGTGCTCTAGCTCTCAGCTGCCATACCTCCAAGAGAGCTTGAGAAATAGTGTCAGGAAAACTTGCTGCAGTGCTCTCAGCAATTGGTACAGAAAAAGTCCTTTGATTTGCAGTTCTGCCAACCCTTTACCATGCACAAGTATTGCATTTACTCCAACAGTGTTTAAATATTTTTCCTATGGAAAGGAAAAGGATTTTATGCTACAAGTAAGGAGGCAAAAAGGGGATGAATAAATAAAAAATATATATTCTGCATGGAGCAGTTATGTAATATGCACCTAAAATATAATACTGGTAAGAGATCAAAATTTAGGTTTATTTTGTGTTCAGAATGAGACTCTTCACCACTGGCAAACCAGTAGCTAGAATCACTAAACAACTGCAAATACATGTTGGAACTGTTTGACATTATTTTAAAACTAAGAGAAAACAACATGAGTAAGTGAAATATAATGGTTTTGAAAGACATTTCCTGGAAGAGAGATTTACCTTTTAGGATATTTGTGGTCCAGTGGGACAAGTATTGCTAATGCTTAGACAAATTTTTTGCTTCCTCAGTGTCAAAGAGAAAGCCACTTTGCAGAGTGAATGGAGCTGGGTAAATCACATGGTCCATGGCAAGCTCTGGAGTGCTTAGCAAATGAAGTCATCCAGACAGGATTAAACAGAGTTATGTCTCTGTAGCAGAGCCTTGTTTATGGAAAATGAGTTTGGGCAATTGGCTTAGCCTAAGCACATACTGTTCTTTTTTACCTAGACACATAAGGCTTCCTTCAATAAAGTAGTCATGTCCCAAGCAAATGTTCCTGGTTTTAGTTCATAGTGGTGGAGCTTGGGGGAGGGAGGCCAGCCTATCTGTTGCTCTGATTTCCCATATCCTTGGCAGTCTTCTCAGTATATACAGCAGCCTATGCTGCTTTTTTTTTCTTATGAAATCCTACACTTTTTGAGGTACTTGCGTCTATTCCAAATGAAGCTGCCAAAAAATACATGAAGCATATACCATTTGCAATTAGAAAATGCTATTTAAAAATGATGTTGGTATCTTAAAGCATAAATATTCTTATTTGTGTGCTTCTAAAATGCTTAAATGCATACACAGCAGCTATGAGGATTTTCCTTTACTTCACTTTATGAAAAATTCCAGGAGATCAGGAATTTAAGAGCACAAGAATGGTTTATTTTTATGCCTATTTCCTTTGCCATTTCCTTTTCCCATTCCAGTCCCTCTGAGAAGAACCAGTTAATATGTGACATTTTCCACGTTCGTTAGTATCTTCCTTTTTTAAAAGGTAGAATTGGTTTAAGAGTGGTGTTTTACACCCACTAAACAGTGATAATGTTGCCTGTCAGAGGGCAGCACATAGAGGAAGCAGTGAAGATACAAAATCTGTAAATAAAATTGTTAAATTCTGCATTTGCACCTGCACTGGGATAGAACAGACACCACTACAAAACGGCATGTTGCTAAATGAAGTTTACTTTAAGAAAGCTCTTTAGTGGCCATAAATGGAAATGTGATTGCCAATGCTGTTGGTATTAGTTGCTGGAAAATTATCTGGTTACCTCTTTGCAGCAGAAGAACAAACAGATGTAACTTCAGAAAAACACCACCAAAAATGCAAAAATGTCAATGAAATGTCACCTGGGCTACATGCTGCAATCGGAGCAGCAGCACAGGTGGGGTGTCCCATCTAGATGCCATCTGGTGAGTCGTGGGCTCACTAGGCATCTGCTGCTGGTACTGCTATCTGCTCCCCTCCTCTCCCCACTCCTGCCATTTAGAAGTAGTAGGGTAGAAGTGCCCTGCTGTGGACACAACTAGTAGACAGGGCAAGTAATCGGAAAGAGTCCAGAGTTCTTGTGGCCTGAGAAGTGGTCACTCCACTTATGTGCTCCTATCACTTGATTTGGCTGGCAGGAGTTACTGCCTGCTTAGGTTTGGGCCTGAGGCTTTCTACTTTGCTTCTTGCCCTCAGTAGAACGACACAAGTCCAATGACAGCGTAGGAGGAAACAGTTATTTTTGCTGTGTCCATGCAGTTCTTGGCTGTTTATCACTTAATTTCTACTGACTATATTTAAACCCATTTTTTCATTACTATTATTTTCAATTATGTAGTGAAAAACACTAACAAGTTCTCTTCCACTACTCTTTTTCTTTCTCACTACTGAGGGGGCTGAAATGGTCTCAAGCTGTCCAGCCAAAATTGTGTCAAATATGCAGAAGTCCTTAGAGGGCATAAGACTAAACTAAGTGGTTCTTATACCCACTCATTGTAATTCTTTGCTGCAGAGATTCAAAGACAATGCAGAATTTTCCTGCCCTTCAAAGATTTCTGAAATTATGTGGGGACACATTAGCACAGACCAAGAGTGTACCCTGGAGTAGCGTCATCAAGTTTTTTGTTTTCTGATAGAAGAGCCAATGCATCAGCAATATGTCACACTTTCTCACCCTAATCTCTTTATGTATCTTATGCCCTTCTTGCCATCCTGAGCAAAACATTGCAGAACTATGTTTTTACTAGACTGGCAGCAACACTGCTCTGACCCATCTACCCCAAGGGGCACTACAGTCTCTTTCAGGGACAGTTGCCCAGCACAGAGAGGTCTGACATTTTTGGGGAAATTCCAGCAACTCGCTCTGTAACTCCTAGACGAATCTATTTTTTCCTGTTATTGGGGTTTTTAAGTTGCCAAGCTCAGCAAGCAGCTCAGACTTAGGACTCATGGCTGCAATCAAGCTTATTCAGTTCTGAAAGGAACACTAAGGTCTGATGGCTGCTTGAATTAGGTGACCAAGCCTTTAGTAGCTTGATCTCAACTATGGAAAGTACAAAGAGAAAGAAGAGAGAAAGGAAACAAAAGCATCTGTGATTTAGCTGAAGTATTACTGCAGAGCTAAACTGAGGGGACGTTCGATAATTCTTAAACTGGTCTCGCTAAACCCCTGGAAAAGTTAGAAAGGTTTTTTGTTCAGATGTCTTCATCAGTTCCAAAGTTACTGTTCCTTTAAGACCTTATTCTAAAAAATTCAGTGTGGTATTCTCTGAAATATTGAAGTCTTCTTTACCAAATTACCAAAAAAGATTGCAACTGCTTTTGATGACTGCTTATAAAGTATTGTTCCTCTGGTGGGGAGGAGGGGGAAGAGGGTAGTGAGGGTGTAGTGGAGAACCACAAGGGTCTGTTTTTAAGGAGAGAGCTATGCATATTACTGCTATTCTGTAGGTTCTGATGTAGATAACTTTCTAAGCAAAATTTAGCAAGAAACATAGTAGTAATTGGTTCCTGATGGACACAATATGAATTGTGAATTTCTAATCTACATAACATACAGCACCGAAGACAGACTCCACCTTTGAGTCATACTTGCTGAAGTTATTTAGTATCTGTTACCATGTTGCCTAAACAGTTTTATATGCACAGAAGACAAATCTGAGATAAATGTCACGTGAATCTTTCAGATTTTGTGAACAAAATACCTTACAATAGAAAGCACTTCACTGTCAGAATGCTGCAAAATTTACATGCTTGTGAATATTATGTATAGGATAACTCACCTCAAAAATAGCATTTAGCTTTTTAAAATAACATTTTTTCTGATTTTAATCAGCTTGGTTCTTCAATATCCTATGCTTAAAAATACAGGAAACAAAAATTAGACAATGGATAAAAGGACTCATAATAACTAAAACAAAATTTCCTCCCATGAAGTCAGAGATCTGAGCCTTGCAGGAATATCAAAGTAGTGCATATATTTTCTGTGCAGTAAACTAAATATTTTAAAATACCATAGAGACTTTTAAAAATAAATACCTTTATTAGAGCACTATTCCTCCTAAAAATATTCTTAAGAAACACAATTGTGTTTCTGGTTTCTATATTGTTCAAAAGAAGGCAAGAAAATCTGCTGGAGCAGAAGCCAGAAAACAGAGCAAATGGTTGTAGTGTTCCCATAGAAAAGCAAACAAGACAAAAAAAAACCAAAATCCCCACCATGGAAGGAGATTGGCTGTGCTATCCTGGTCAAGATTTTCATGGCACTGAAGAGAATCACATATGCCACATCAGGAAAAGGAAAATACATTTAAAGTTAGGTCAATCCCACTACAGAGAACAAAAAAGATAACCTAGACTTTCACGTGCAGCCTGTTAGCTTTATTTGTCACTGCCATGTGCCTGTGGACTTAAATGGTTGATTAGAATTTGTGAGGTTTGTTCTTATATTTTCATGTATCTGCTGCTTTCTTGCAGATAAAAACTTTCTTTTTGATAGTATACTGCATATGGAAGAGAGTTATTTATGAAATGAAATGCCAAACATCCTCAAGCCAAGCTTAGAGCTCTGTGTTTCAGTGTTGTCCATGGAGGCGGTGGTATACTTGTCCTGCTCTAGTATTTACACATAGAAGTATCTATGCACATGCAACAACAAAGATAGAGATATAGAGTCATAGAAAGATGTCTAATATCTGTGAATATTTTCTAAACTGTCTTGAAATAATGGTTGAGACTTCCCGTTCTGAGGCACTACTCTTCACTATCAGAAGAGTAGCAATGTTACCCAAAACAATATTTGATTAGTATAGGAGAAGATAAATACAGAGAGCCCTACGGAGTCAGTAGGTCTATCTACTATGTTCAAAGCTCCTTTGGCTTCAGCTGGAATGAAAGCAGACCATTAGGTCTGTAAGATATTTCAGGTTGGTTGTACATGTGCACTGACATAGCAGACATTTCTTTTTTATCTTGCAGTAAAGAGTACATCAGCCAACTTCTGGATTTTAGGTGGTGAGAGCAGAGTTAAAATTCACAACATACTGTTATATTAATGGTAGGTGTGTTCCACTCTGCTGTGGGCCAACACAAAACATTTAGTTGGAAAGTCGAACAGCTTGACAGATTTTGCCATGTTCCATATTAATAGATATTCAATAAATAGCTGCATGTTCTTGGAAGTTAACTGCATCTTTGGCTTTGAGCATTTTGGCACATCCATGGGTCAACAGAAGTCTTAAGCTGCCTTTCTTGATTTACTACATGACTGGACTTGTAGAGCATGATTCAGAGAGGCTAAGCCTTCTACCTGTGCCTGAGAGGATCCTTTAGAGAGTCATTTTCCATGTTTGCTCAAGTTTCCTGGGGAGATTAAATATGTGGAGTGACACTGTTTCCAGAACTAGTGGATGGAGATGGGAGAACCTCACAGAATTTCACAGTCAGAAAACTGCCGTGAGATTAGAATTCCCCAGCACAAAGGTATGTTAGGAGTAGGTCAAGAACAAAGACATGAATAGGGCTCCGAAATACTCAGAGGGACTAGATGAGATTTGAGTAAATGGACATTGCACTACTCCTGTCTGGAAGTAAACACAATGAATAGAAGAATTGAATAATGCATGGTTGTACTGGCAGGAAATTCAGTTTCCCCATCTGAAGATCTGGTGTGTCTTATGCATTGGGTGTTATGAATGAAGCAGACTATATTTTCATCATCTCCTGCTAACTCTGGCTCTGCTGGTGTATGTGTGCATGTTGAGTCTTTGCATGCAAAAAAAAGCACATTTTTCTCTATCTTTCTTCACTGTTTCCCTTCAGTGGAAAAATCTGGTTGATGATTATTGCCTTTACCTCTGTTTCTGCATGCCCTCTCCTGAGAGCAAACAATGTATGTTGAAAATTTCCCCTGCAAATGTTCGTGCCTTTACTGAAATAAAAATAAATGTGTAGACGTGCACACACACAAACACATAAAAAAATACCTTATCAGCATAAAATAATTTGGAAGCCCCTTTTAGGCTGAATTACTATAGAAAAAGCATATGCTTCCTTTTTTCACACAACATCAACGCATAGCACTGTTACGTATGTGTTCCTGTCCCATGTCCAACCACGTGCTCTGCTACATATTGAAATGTCTGTGCATTAAACAGTTAACTTGCTTTGAGCAGCTTCAAAAATTAGAAGCAAATTTTTAAGCACATTCTGCGTTTCATCCTTGCAGCCCAATTCCTGTTATCCATCAAGTCTGTTTTAAAATAGGACGCGTTTTTGGTACTGCAGAGTCAACAGTGTTGGAAAGTTGGCAGGTATGCTTGTTTAAACAACATTCCCAAGTAGTCTCCTGGCAGGTGTTTCCAGAGTACTTTGAGCACAATTCTTTGGATGGGATATTTGCCAAAGTACATAGCAACAGGAAAAAAAGTGTTTTCCTCTTACCACAGTTGGGACAGTGCAGTGTTTTAGATGCTGCTCTGTGCATCCATTTCAGGAGCTTATTTTGGCACAGGGTCAGGGCCTATACAATGGTAAAATACACAGCATATTCCTGTCTCTTTAATGCAAGTGAATACCAACTGGTATGTTATCTTTCTGACCGCAGGCCAGACTCTGACAAGCCTCCTTGCACTGATCTGCTCTTTCAGCTATACAAACTCCTTACCACAGACAGTTGTGCTGCATGGCCTTCTGCAAGTTCAGAACAAATGTTCACTTCATAGCTGGCCAAAAGAACAAAACGGGAAGGGTGGGTGAGGTAGGAGAGGGATCAGAGAGCCTTGTCTACCTGGCACTGATTTCTCTTAAAGCTGAACCTGCCTTTGCTTAATTGAAACCTGTCCTTTGGATTTGCAAAACACATGACTAGTTTTATAACCCCTCTGGCAGCTTGTCCACTTCTCAATATGTGTTCTAGACCTAAAACTACCCTCTGCATTATCCATGGAGAAATAGCCTCTTCGATATGTGTATTCTTAGATACGTACAAACACTCTCTGACTGAAAATAGAAACAGGTATGTAGAACTGTAAACAGAGTCTCAAAGAAAGAATGACAGAGCGATACGCTGATTTAAAATTTAAATTGTAATGCAGTACTGAAATAAAGCCCTGTTCCTTTGTGGTCACAGCATGTCGAGTTGTTAAATGAGTATTTGGCTGCAGATGACCTGCACTAAGTCTTGGCACAAGCCATAGAGATTGCTCTATGGCACAAAACTGGTTACCAAAATAATGGTTTTCATCCAGAACTCAGTTCTAGTTCTTGCTTATATAGAAAAGATCTAGTTCAAACCACTGAACTTGCATTTTCCTGGGAGTGGAGACAGGCTAACAGAAAAGATGTGAACTTCTGCCACTTCAGAATTATTAACACTGAAGTGACTGTAAGCTTCATACTGGCATTTATGTCACTTGAGATTTCTGTGCTTGCAACTCAGTTTCATATTGTTTCCTCACCTCCTTACTCACCTATTCCACCTGCCATATATTGGGCTACCAATATCTTCAGGTTTTCTATTTGT
Organism: Oreortyx pictus; assembly: GCA_036925125.1. Classification (NCBI taxonomy): domain Eukaryota; kingdom Metazoa; phylum Chordata; class Aves; order Galliformes; family Odontophoridae; genus Oreortyx; species Oreortyx pictus. The sequence goes on from JAUPFR010000007.1 coordinate 38,611,686, forward strand.
AGCTTCTGCAGGTAGGCATCAGTGTACAACCATGCAGCACCCTAAGCTTCAAATGACGATTCTGTAGAGTAAATACAAGAAAACAAGCAATGTGAATGGCATTTTTTTTCTGCTTCATTATGTAGAAATCTCTGTGTTTCTATCAAAATTTTTTTGGCGTAGAATTTTCAGGCTGCCAGACCATGCTGCTATCAAATCCAACTGGCGTGGCTGTAAAATGTGTGGACTGGCAGGGAACATCCCTTGTCCTTCCTAACTGCCAGCTTTCATTTCATTGAGCCTCTTTTGTTTCCCACCCAAAATTCTCCTTTACCCGAGCTAGAGACAGGCTCTCCCCTAGGGGAACACAGCACAAGCACAGACAGCCTGAGTATCAGAGACCTCCCTGTCCAGCTACAAGCTGTGAAAGAGCAGGAGGGCACGAGGACACAACTATACAGCACAGGGTGACATGATCGGTATGAGAATCCCTGCTCTAATTAGACATTGCCACTATGAGCACTGCAGCAAAACGGTGTTCTGAGCAAGAAAGACTGCCCAAAACCAAGCATGAACCTTCACTTCAGATAAGATATTCAAATACAATTTTTGTGGGTGAGAGTGTACAGTGCATTTTTTCCTAGTAAATCCTTTATGAATTGGTTTATATTACTGTGTTTAAGAATCATTTTAAAAAGAGAGTATTTTTAGAGGAACAAACAAAACGCGTGATGGATTCAGGGAAGTCTGCCCCAGTTTTTGTGTTAGATCTAAGAAACCACTTTTCAGTAGTGCACATAGATACAGGAGAATTACTAGGGCATTATAGCCACTTTAACTAAGTCTCTTTTCTGTTGCTTTGTAGACACAGCCTAGGCACTGATCATTTAATATTCTCAGAGGGTGACATTCTCCCTGATGCTGGCTCTGTGCCTAGGCTAGAATGTCACAGAAGAAAGTAAACAAAAATACGTCAAGTCTTACTGAAGCAAAATTTGAGTGAAACACTCCCAAAATGTTCATAGTACTTGCCTGACTGCATTATTTGGAATAACAAGAGTGAAGAATACCAGTAGTAGTACCACTGGTGGAAAAAAAAAAAACAAAAAACTATATTTAAGTCATTATTGGAATCCTAAGCATTTCCAGGTGTTATGCATAGTTAACAATAGTAAAAGTGGAAATTTTTCCAGCCCCCTTTCCGTTTGTATTTTGACTTCTCCTATGTTCATGAGGGATACTAGACTGACAAGCCTTGAGATTATTCATTGTTTTGCCACAGATCATGGATATTCCTGATGTATGGGCTTTTCCACTTTGACCTATGTTCACATTTATGCCTGACTTCATTTCTTCATGTTGGAATTCATGATTTCTTCTGTTTTCTCCAGATGATGGAGTGAGACCATCACTGCTTCCCATAAAACATACTTATTTCCCTTTAAGTTGCATAAACTCACAATGAACATCAGTGTGAATGAAACAATTTTCAGTGACGATGATGCCTTCTAGTCATTTCTAAAGTAGGCCAGATAATGTTTAGTGACCTAAAAAACACCAAAATTATTTTATTCTGCAAATCTCTAAATTCCGCAACCAAAAAGTGAACCTGTTGCATCTCACCAGGGGTCAGGCAGATGGAGATTCCTGCTCAAAAGAATGAGGAGTTTTTAGTACTCTAATAATTTAGGCCAGGCAAATTTAGACTTTCCTGAAAAGTATTAGTTATGAAGAAACTCCTTTTTAGCTAGTACGTGCTCGTGTTCGGGAGAGTGAAGTTTTGGTGTAGTTGTTCTAAAGGAAAATCTTTAAACATATGTGATGTTACAAGAGTTGCTTCAGTCACGCAGGCCTTGGAAGTAGAGCTCTGGAAACTGCAACAGAAATTTTGTAAAAAGGCATTTGAAAGATTTTCCAAACCTTTTGGGACATTGATTGAAATTCTTACGGTTATTTATTGAAAAAGAATGTACTTGAATGTTTTACTTCCCTTACAGTTATGGATATAACTTTACTCCAGTGCTGGCATAGCTTTCTCTTGAGTGGGCAAAGGTCTTGCAATCAAAATGGAATTTCTGTAAGTGTGGTTACAACATGCTTCTTCTGGAGAGGGAAAACAGGGAAAAATGTGCTGAGCAATCAGTGCGGGTTTTTTTTTGTCCCAGGCACTCTACTGCCTGTCATCTTTTTTGAGTAGTTATTTCCAAAATTTGTGGGTGTTTATCAGTAGCACTGCCGAGTTACCAAGAAGGATTAAAGCAACTGTTCAGGAAATCACATCTTTTCCTCTGTTGAGTGCAAGATGTGTGATAATAACTCAATGGTCACTTTCCTGTGGGAACTGGAAATCATTAAAAGCCTTAGAACAATGTGTTTTCTAAGCCCATCTGAATGGTCACCAGGCTGGAGTTGAGTCTAGGCATGGCTTCACAGCCTACCACTGGCTTCATCAGTTTATCAGCATACTTCCACAGGACAGATCCTCTCTCTAGCTTCTACATCAACATGCTACAGCATTTGGCTGCCAGAGGCCTAAGTATCAGTTCTGACATACCCCATTTCCTTTAATCATCTCACTAAACTATGCCCAGGTTTCTACCCAGCCAGTGCAATTGAGTCACAACAACAGACGATAGCTATGCTTTTAATCCAGTGCTGTGCATTCAAATGTGCTACAGCAAATAGACACTAGTAGTTACCCCAGAACAAGATAAACACTCTCTGGCTAATGTATCCTAATCAGACTAACCCAGGATCTTTGAATTTTAAATGATGAATATCTTTGCCCCACTACCTGCAAATGATACACCCACTGAACTTTGACAATTATATATATTTGAAGAAAATCAGAAAGTGCTCGCAGATTTTTTACCAAGAGTTTGTTTCACTGAAGAACATGATTTGCTGTTTACTTCTTTACTAGTGATAGGGGGAGAGAGAGAAGTAGGGAGGAAAAGGAAAGTCATACAACACAGAGTAATACTGAATGTTTTAGGCTACAAAGCAATTGCGTGCAGAGATTAGGCTTCAACTGGCGCAACAAACCATAACATATCAATTCAGTCATCTGGAAATGAGATGTTTTATTTAACAGCAGTCTAGATTCTCTCTGTAGCCAGTGGCAAGTGGGCACCTTTGGAGTAGTCATCGCTTTAGAAAGGTTCAGTTATCCTCCAGTCTGATTACAGAGGAAATAACTAGCTCAGTAGTCCAGACAGTTATCCTTTAGTAGGTTAATATTAAGTGAGATGAATCTTACTTACAGGAGGATCACCCTTTCCATCAGGGGCAAAACTATGGGTCAGAGTTTATTGCAAGCGTAGTAAGTGTGTTTACCTAATGCAAACAGTTCTTTATTGTCTGGCCCTTCAGCAGGAGAGTGCTAAAGGTGCTCACGTCATGGCTATTCTGTCATGAGATGGGGTCTTGCCCTGTGCAGCAAAGGAGCCCCTGGGGCTGGTGGCACTGGGAAAGGGCAGCTCAAGGAACAATGGGCTCGTAGCTGACCATGAACAAACAGGGAAGGAAGCCATTTATCATCACTAGGTCATAATGGAGAGCCACTTCCTATTAATTAGAAAAACACAGAAACTGAAAAAAAGAAAACAAGAAACTTACGTAATATGATCTCAGAGCTGGCTGATGTGCTAATGTAAAACACAGGGTGGAAAAAAAAAAGGCTGATAATGTGGAACAGTAGGGCATGACTGCTGATCTCAGAGAAAAAACATGCGGAAAATACTATTCAAAACACTGGCAAAATGACTTCATGTGAAAGGCGGACTTCTTCTTTTACAGTGGGCAGAATGTTCCAAAAGAACTTGCGTGCATCTGCCTGTGTGCTCTTTCCATTAGCAGACACGCAGATGGCCTGGTTTCTCAGGGCCAAATGGGCAGTGCTTGGTTCAGATACTGTGAGCATCTATGTCCTAGATCCTAGATTATGAACATACTAGATTGCATCCAAGACATTTGCCCTCTCATGCCCTGGCTGTAAGGCTAAGAGTATTTGCTGTGTTTTGCAGGGCTTCAGAGGCAAAAGAGTGTTTTCAGTCAGATGCAGTCCCACAGGTCTGCCTGTCTAGATCCCAAAATGGTAATGAAAGTAGAATTAGCAGCAGAATGTTGCCAGTACTTGTTATTGATAACTAAAGTCTGGAGACTAGGAATTGACTGGCAACACTCTCTGCCACGTTCATTTAGTGACCATATATGTTTTTTGAAAGCAGTTATAGCAGAATCACAGAATTGTAGGGGTTGGAAGGGACCTCTAGAGATCATCAAGTCCAACCCTCCTGCCAAAGCAGACTCCATAGACCAGGTTGCAGAGGGAGGCAGCCAGGCGGGTCTTGAATATCTCCAGAGAAGGAGACTCCACCACCACCTGGAGCAGCCTGTTCCAGTGACAGAATAAATAAAAACACCCATGATACTGTAAAAAAATGACAGTTTACTAGAGAAAACTCCCCTTCTCTTTCAGCTGCAGCAAATAAGGTTTAATAGTGATTGGTTTTGAAGAGACATGTTGCAGTAAAACAGGAAATACATGGTAATTTGTGTGGAAGTGCAAGTTGGTGTTCAAAATCTTTAGTATCTCCTAAAAGTTGAAGAGGAATTTCTCCATTTGCTTGTAAATTCTCGCTCTCGCTATTACACAGTCAAACACTACACTCTTTTGCTGTTACTGGTAGAAAAATGTGTTTGACAGTGGATGACTGGAGGTACACAAAGGTGTTGGTCTTTGAAATGCTTTTTTTCCTGCCTTACAAAATCAATAACAGCCTTGGACACTGAATGAAATCCCACATGTGCTGAGAAAATAACAGCTAAAGAGACCTCAGACATTCCTTTGGAGATGAACATGGCTTTCTCCTAAACAGGTATTACTCTGTCACTTGACCACTCAAATGGTCATCAACACTAACATTGTGACCACAGGTTCTGTCACTTCCTTCCTTCCCATTTAGCCTGTGCTTCCTATCTGTGCATTTTTGGAAACCTCAGAGCAAAGGTGAAGACTGCCCTTGTCCACTAAAAAAGGAGTGGAGAGCATTTACTCTGGGCACTTGCTGCTAGTTTAATTGTTTTGTCTTTAGCTGGCAGTTCTTCTGACACTTGGTGTTATGACACAGAGACACCTGTAACTCTGTGTCAAGATGAATGACTAAAGAAGTGATTTTTTTTTTTTGCTCCTAAGTGATACATGCACTATCTGGCCTTGGTAATGTCATCATCTGTGTTAAACTTTCATATAAAAGCAACCGGGATCACCCAGCTTTAGAAAAGAGTATTTTTATTAGGTCAGGCACTGAGCTGACTCAGATGTAGCTTACATTGGCTTTTGGTTCTTTTTAAAGAGCTATACAGATGCCATGGCAACTGACTCAGGCTAAGAGAGGCAGGCTGGACACTGTTAAATGAAGCTTTGAGCTTCTTTAGTGCAGTTCACAGGAGAATAGCCTGACCTCCATGTATATGGTAGTCAGTCAGGCTTTATAAATATTTCTTTTTTGGTTAATAAAATGTTTTTGTATAATTTCCGACTTGATGTGAAGTAAGCTTGGCATTTGCAAAAGCTCTAATATTTGAGTAGTCCCCAGTGCTTCAGCAAAATGGGTGTAAGAACAGCATAAGCGATACAGAGTGTATCAGGAGTTTGTCTTTTTCTGTTATTGAAATAGGAAACAAAGCACATATTAAAATTTTATTCTGAATCACTGCATTTACCAAGAGGAAATCTACGAGTTTCAATAGATCACAATCAAGACAGGATATCCAAATACGGCCCACAGGTATTTCTTAATGCTACACAGCCTAGAGCTGGCAGCACTGTTGTACTGGAAGTATCAATAAAAGTTAACACCTCCCTGATTCTGTTTGAATTGAGCAGAGAAAGCACTGTCTCATAAAGAATTGAGATGCCACTATTAGTAGCATTTCTGTCTTAGAGCCCAACATGTCCTAGATTCTGAGGTATTTTTTACTGAGTATATTAGGCTCTCTTTTGGAAAAGAAAACTATTTTTAGATAGGTTGCTGCTTCCTGACATAGAGTACTGGACAAAATGTCATGCTACCTGGATAAGGAAGTTTTTGTAATGTAAATAGTGCCCCACATTTTCTCTCAAGATGATTTTCTCTGCTCTCTTTTTCATTTCTAAAACAGTTCCAAGCTGAAAATATGTCACGTACCTTAATAAAGGGTTGAAATCTTAATCCTAGTTTTATGAGGTCTGTGAAACTGATCTGTATTGCGCAGTGTAGGAATTAATCCCAGGTGACTGTGAGGTAAGCCTGATGCCTGTAGTTATCAAGTGCTAGTCTCCTTCAAGTACATGTGTGATCTGTGAGTTTTCCAGTGTGTGCAGTGTATTCTGCGTTACAATTTAATGAGATAAAGAGAAGTGGAATGTGTGCACTTTTAATCAGTTCAAATGGTAGTATATCCTAACCCACCCCATCAAGAAGAGCTAACAGTTGTTCAGGCTCGTTCCAGTGAATAATAGCTTTCAGAGAAAAAAGAACCATTAAAAAATAGCAGAAATCAAAATGAACTTACAGGCAACTGGCAGTCATTCTGTCCTAATTACAGCTGTAATAGCTGTAAAAATGAATGCAATAGTCCTTACCTCAGACATAGAATTCCTGGGAGAATATTATCCATGAGATTGTTGGGGAGTGGAGGTGGGAGGACAGAACAAAAAACATATTTTTTTGCCTATTTCCTTCTTGGGTGGCTTATTTCTTTATCTTAAAGGCTGTTGTGCAAATGCCCTTTCAATTTCACTGTCTGCTAACATGCTAGCGGTGGTGTGGCAGTGGTGAAGACAGGCTGAGTTGTTTCTGAAATATCAAGGATGAAGCATGATTTGTATCACAGGATGAAGCATGATTTGTATCACTGTAGGAAACAGTGAATTCTCATTTTTAAGGGAATATATTTGGAATAATCTTGAAACTAGTTTTATAGTATGAAGTGCATTATTTTATCTATTTTGAACTTAGTGGATTGTGCATGCGCCTCCAAACTAGATCTACACCCTCTCTTTTCTCTTTAGCCTTCATACCATCCTGATAAACCTCATTTATCAATGGGACATTTAAAAAAAAGTTCAAGTTATCACACATACTTAAATCCTTTTTTCATAGGAGATTTGACAGAACAAAATGTGTTCAGATTTTTATCCCACTTCTAACACAAAATCCTCATTTCCCACTGTGTGATGATCTTTTCTGTATTTCTCTCTCGTACTTCTGTATCTCTCCATATATCGCTTTCTATATTTCTCATAAAAGAGTTGACAATAGTTCCAGTGAAAATGCACTTCAGTCAGAACTTTGGGGTACAAGACTGAAAGACTCTACAAATGCACTATCAACACAAATTCTGATATTTCTATTTAAAGTTTTAGCCCCTAACTGTACACAGAGCCTCTGAAATAGCTGCAAAGCACAGCACTATTTCAGACAAATAAGCCTTCAAAGACCATCAACAGCCTAATTCTGCACTCACTAATACACTGAGAAATCTCAGTGAATTCAATATGTCATTCAAGAATTTAATTCCTCCCCCCTCCCCTCCCCTCCCCTCCCCTCCCCTCCCCTCCCCTCCCCTCCCCTCCCCTCCCCTCCCCTCCCCTCTTCTCCTCTCCTCTCCTCTCCTCTCCTCTCCACAGATTTTTGACCATAGCGACAAATACTGAAATAAATTGCGGAAAAAGTAATGTTTTTCTAAGAAACGAACCCAGTATAACCCAGTGTCCTATCAGCCTGGACTCCGTCATCCTGGGATTTTCTTGTATGTTCAGACATTACTGGAAAGAGTCAAAAGAAGTGACCCTTGAGAGTCCTTTCTTACGGGAAGCAAATTTTTTTGAAAGGGTTGAACAGTGTTCTTTAAAGACAGCCTTAAGTGAGGTGGGAAAGCAATTGTCAGAAAAAACATTTCTTTTGCCAAATTTTGCATTTCATACTTAAAATCTGTCTATAGGAAGTCTGCAAAATCTGTGGGCAGCTGTTACCAGAAGTAGCTTTGCCTAATTTCCTGACAGAGTTCATCCAGCCTAGTTTCCTGAATTCAAACACACCAACATTTTGAGATACAAGTTAAGATACTGAACATTTCTATGCACGTAGATGGGTATATAATGTATTTGCATGTGAGAAAGGATTGTCTCTTGATCTTTTTTTATGGCCTTCTAGGCTATAGCCTGATCTTGTGGGGCATTATTACATGACAGTTAAAAGCACTTGTCTGTGGAGACAGGTATTCAATCTTGCTTCCTTTTTTTTTCTTTTTCTTTGTAATTGTGAAAGATTAATCACCGTTGTCGAGCAAAGTGAGAGCCTCAGATACATGTGTATTGCTAGAGAGTCTGGTATGTTGACTATTTTCACTGAAAAACAAATTGAATGAAAACAGATTTAGCAGGACTTGTGGTGCCTTCCCACAGCAGAGCAGGGAGCTGAGGTGCCTCAACCTCTCTTCCCCATCATACTTCAGACCACTGGGTTTATTTGGCTGTTCAGTAGCCACTCACCATCACTGAGTATCTCCCCACTTTGCCAGGTGGCCAGCAGTCAGCCAGCCCTGTCTGAGGAAGGGCTGAACTTTGTTTAGGGGAACAGTTGATAACTGAGACGTTTTGCAAAAGTACACAAAAATGTCAGGAGGAACTTCCATAAAGCAAATGAAACTGCTTCTCTGTAGCACTTTTCCAGACTTTTTCCTACCTCACGGACTAGCTTAGTTTTCCCTCTCCTCCATCTCCATTTTCTCAGGTACTTGGGTAGCTACCCTGATCCCTATTGTTCAAAAATAATGTTTCAATTTTCAGATTATTAATCCTTGCACATAGCATAGGGTCAGAAATCAGCCTGCATTAAAAGGAAAGACTCTCATTCCCTCATAACCCTTTTCTTAACTAGAGCTTCAAAGCATAGAGGAGATCAAGGAACTTGCTTCATAACTCTTAAAAGTATAATGCAAACAAATTTACTGGGAAAAAAGCGTCCTAAATATTGCAGATCCAAATACAACAACTAAGAATCAACAATAATTTTTTGTCCACTCTAACACTAGAGTTTGGCAAAGCCATTCAGCCAAAACTCCTACGTCATTGATGGCTGAGCCAAAATATTTTGTATGACAGGTCACAAAATGGTTTTGCAGCATTTCCACACAGCTGGAGAAATAATCATGCAAACAAAAGGGCAGCAGCTGTGAGATTTCAAAATCTTACCACAAAAGGAATTCTGGAAATGTGGTAGACATTTTTAAGTCCTCATCATCTACCCCTTGTCTTTCTCTCTTTCTCGCCTCCATTTGTCTCAAACACTAAGAAATTACTGATATGGTAAGGTTCTGCTCTCCAGTTTTAATCATCTGATATTTGGAAAAAAAATTAGCCATAAATAAAAGTAGAAGGGTTGGACATATCAGTTTATGTACTAATTTTTTATTTCAGGACCCATAAAGGGTGGATGTCTATTTGAATCCAGGCAGTGTGATAAAACAAAGACAGAAAAGAAACCTTCACAACTGAAAGTGCACAGCAGCCATGGTCTTTCAGCCCATCAATAACTGCAGTCTGTGTTTTTCAGCATACTCACAAGTCTCACAGAGCACTGCCTAAGAGCACTGTGGAATGAGCAGCTTCTTGAGCTGCAAATGCAATTTGTCTGGTGACTGCCAGTTTGAACAATATGCTTGAATGCAGGAGGAGAAAACGAGGCAGTAGGCAAGCAATCAGCATCGTGATTTCAGGGGGAAATTTTTAAGAGATTTGGTCTGTATCTTTCAGAATTGTTTGAGTAAAAGAATGGTTAAAGAAAATCTTCCATCTAGAGCACCATTCCTCACACAAAAGAGACTATTTTTGGTTGAAAAATCTCCAGCTAAAGCAAAAGAAGGATTTATTTTTGCACTCTTGAATGTTGTTATATGCATTTTGCATACACCTTTTCTGTGTAATACTGAGGAGTACCAGCCAGTATATACACCTTATTGTTCTTAAACCTTTCTTTCACTTATTTGATTCATTACAAATCAACTTTGCACTATGAGTGCTCAACTTAGCATACCCTGTAGGTACAAACTCTGTGACCAGCTATAACAATAAACTCCTATTGACGTCCATGGCAGTAAGAATGTGTGCTAAACAGAGTTAATAGCAAGCACTCAGAAAGCAGCAACACTAAGCAGATGGCAGTTTCAGATTTACAATCTGAGAATCCACTGGTTTCATCAGTACCATATGAATAGCTAAATCCATCTAGCAGTAATTTTGTCATATCTACGTATTGGTCTCCAAGAAATGAGGAATCTATTACCAGAAGGACTTAGCAGCTTAATACAGATTCTTGGAGCTCAGTTCCTTTGGGTTACTCAAGTTAAAGATTGTCTAAGATTCCCTTAGCTTTCATGAATGGCAGAGTGGATTTTATTCAGACCTGAAAGACTCAAGATCTTGTGTAGGTGCTGAGGCCTTTGAAAATCTGATCTTTTGTTTAAAATGTTCAGCCTTTCTGAGAGGGAATTTTATACTTTTGCTCTCTGCATGCATCTTCAAACGGAATAGAAGCAGATAAAAAATTCTCAGCCAGCATAGCCTGCTGAAAACCTACCAATAGCACAGGGTAGCCACAGCTCTGCCAAGAAATGGTTTCTGTCATGAGGGGTGATACAGAAGATCCCCACTAGGAGGCTCTGCCAGACCCCATTCTCCCATTTATTTTGTTCAGATCAGTCTGAGATTCAGCATAGAAGAGAGTTGGCCCCTTTTACTAAGTGTTCAGAGCACACAGCATGGCCATAGCTTTTGCTAGGGTATTAGTGAGATACCTTATAGGGAATTCTGCCTTAATACAAATTACCTAACACTTACTGCAAAGTATGTCCACACAAGCTTACCTCATCTTGTTTGCTCTCCTTTGCACCCACTGTCAAGCTATGCAACCATCATTACTTCTACCATGTCAAAATGCTTACTAGTAACAACTTATATGAACAGTCAGTTTAGGCTGAACCTAAGCAAGACCAAAATGTGTCTGGATGAAATGGGAAATGCTTTGAAGAGCTGGCCAAAACACTGTCACCACCCTTGCTCGAAGAAATATAGACCTTATTCCTCAAAGTTACGGCTGACTCCTCACTAGACTTGGATGATCAAATTGCAGCAATTTTCAAAAACACTTTCTCTCTCCTACAGCTCACTAGGAAATTCTGTCCTTCCCTTGTAGATAGGCATCTCCTCCCAGTGATTCATGTATTCACCACCTCCAGCTTGAACTCCCATACTGGAGTGGAATCTGAAACCTGTGAATGGATTCAGAAGCCGACTGATAGTTTTATCATGATGCAAAATACTTGTCTGAATTCAAGTCTCTCAGTGGAAACTTTTCCACTCTATCTCAGTGTTTGTTTACAGCCCTGAACAGTATTTTCAAAACAACTATAGAAATTTCAGGGATAGCTACATACCTCTGATGTGCTTTCAATCAGGAGGTTCAAGATGTGTCAGACTGTGTAACAGATACTCACACTATGAATTTGATTTTGCTTTATTATGTCTGCATCTCTTGTCAAAGTAATCCTGCTATGGAATATTTTGCTAGAACCTGACCATGTTTAGGAAATATTGCAGTTTTCCCTATGTGGTTGGGCTGGGATGAGGATTTTTACCATATGTGACAAAATTCAACAGCTGGTTTTGTTTCTTACTCCCTTCCTTTCTTCCACCTTCCTCCCACCAAAAACACATTTCATGAATGTTGATCACACAGAGTGTATGCAAAGAATCCCAGCCAGGCAATTAAAGACTTTTCACTATTGCTTTTGATGTCTCCTGGAAGGCACACAGATAGTACCTTGTTCTCATTAAGATTTAAGTTTTAGTAGCTCATTTTCTCACCTTTAGGATCTTTCTAGCTTCTGCTACTTTTATTTCAAGGGAGGTCACAGCTTTTTAAGTACTCTGAGTTTTGAACCAATTAGAATTCTGAAGTTCCATGAATGAGGCCTCCTGAGGACAAAAATCACTTCAAGTGTTTCATTCTCTATCTGTGGAACAAAATTCACTTCAAAATACTTGAATACCGAGGTATTCTCTGCCACTTCAAATTGTATTTGGGATTGTTAAAATAATATGTTTCTGATGTGATAATAAAACAGTTGGAATTAGTGAAAGGCAACTGTTTATTTTATAAAGAAATTTAGAGAAAGGTGGAAGGCAGTATTTGCAATGTGCTTCTAAATGAGAGAAGTATTTTAATAGGGTTATTTTGACATGAACTAAATCTAAGGGAGCACAGGTCAGATCACTATAGAGAAGATCATTTTCACATGTTAGTAAAGAATGTGGATAAAAGTAAACTAAACTGAAAGACTTAAAAACGCACGCAAGATTATGTACATTGCATAGCAAATGGCTCATGGCCAAAAGTTTTACCTGATTTTATGGGACGAGGATTTTGGTGGTGTGCTTGAGTCTAAGTTGTGAAGCACCAGTTGGCAAATAGGGTTCTGCTTTGAATTAAATAGGGCAATAGACCTGTGAATTCATATGACAGAAAGTCAGCCATAAATTTGTGGCCAGCAGACTTGTATGGAGAGGACGATGACAAGCTCCTTTGCACCAGTTAGGTGTTGTTACTTTGGTTATATATATAGCAAGGGAGCAGTAGTGTGTCTGTAAAGCCCTTCCCCACTTTACCTTTCTGTCACCATTTAGGCTGCAGTCATTTCTGGTTAAGGGACATACATTAGCAAAAAAATCCCTGTCGTGGTATGTGACAATCTCACAGCCTAAACTCAATATCTGACAAAGGTAACTAGTTTACAAGGTAGACCAAGTAAAGGCTTGTAGAAAATTGAAGTATTTATGTATGACTGTAAGAATTCTGGGAGTAGGGCCTGTCTTTGGTTCTCTGAGTTCTGTAACGCTTACAATTGGATGAAATTACAAACCAGTACCAGAGTGGATATGAAACTCACCATGGCAATCTCAATGAATGGTTTACTGTTTCATGTATGCTACAACTGCAAGAAGAGAGAAATAATTCAAAACTGTCATCAGTGTAGGAAAATAAATAAATAAGTAAATAGAAATGAGTGGGCAGTCATAAACATCCATTGTAGACATTACTTGAGAGAGACATTTTCCTATTCATGAAGATTATTGCTGGGGGTGAATAGGCAGCCCAGAGATTTTAGACATGATATTTGGTTTGAGTTTAACTAAAATTCACAGAAATACCTCATTTTCTAGAATTATGGTATTATCTAGGTTGGAAAAGATCTTCAAGACCATCAAGTCCAACAATCAACCTGACCTACTGAGTTCCACCATTAAGCCAAGTCCCTCAGTGTCACATCCTTACTCCTCTTGTATACCTCCATAGAATAGGACTCCATCACTTCCCTGGAGAGCCTATTCCAATACTTAGCCACCATCTCTCTGAAGAAATTCTGACAAAATTATAGAACCATTAGAGTTGAAAAGGATCCTTAAAGTTCACCCAGTCCAACTCTCCTGAAATGAACAAGGGCCATTTCCCCTTGTACAGTCACTAAAGGCACTAATAAAAAGACTGTCCTTTCTTATACTCCCCTTTAGATACTCAAAGGATATTGAAATTCTTCCTAATGTTCAATCTAAGCCTCCCCTAGTGAACATTTATAATTGATAAGAAAGCTCAGATGACAAAAAGGAAATGCCACTGTTCTTCAGTTGCTGCAGGAGGAAACATTTGACCACTGCAAGGCTTTGTAAACTGTTTAAATCTAAACACTTACAATGTTTTTCAGTATACATAAGATTGTTTTTATTGGATATGGAGAGCATCAACAAGAAAAAAGAGAATAACCTAATGTGGCAAGTTGTTTACAGTTACCTGAGTCATTATTTCTGTCTCCAGCTGTTCTGATTAATTTTTTAACTGCCACAAAAGCTGTTGTGCTCCTCACAGGAGGATGGTAATAACATGGCAACAGTTGTTACCAGTACTTCCAAAACCTAAAAACTTAATGAAATTGCATACTTTTCTTTAGTGAAAAGGCATTATTTTGAAAATCATACTATCTTTTCTTGCAAATATGGAGATTCTTCAGGACAAATGGAAATTAAACTTTACTTTTTTTCTGATTATTTGTCCATTTCATACTGCAGGGGCAAAATGAGGTGTGCAGACAGAAGAGGAATAGCAGTAAAAACAGAAGGAAAAATACTTCAGAAAATTCTAAATATTTTTAAAGTATTCAGTGGAAGATGCATAGAGAATGAAATACTGCTCTCCTTTGAAGCATGCAAAATAATATGTCTTTCTTTAAATTTCCTTAAGAAGTCTTCACCAAATGTCATTCCTTTCCGATTTCATTGATGAGAAATCTTTGCAAGGGAACATGGGATTAAGTTGGTTGATTCAATAGATCCTCTTAGAGAAATCATAAAAAATGTTTCATGAAACTTTCTCAGATTAGAGAAACATACTGTATTTGTTGCTTCCTTGTTTGTTCTCCTCTGCAGAACAGCAACACAGAAAAGTCACTTCTCAGGAGTGTCACACCAAATTAATGCATGGATCCAGGGGGCATAGCTCACAGCAAAGGAAAAAACTCTTCTGATCAGCTGATCAATATGAATTGCTCAGTCTCTCATGATAATTTTTTCCTGTCTGTTAAGACTTCATTTATTTAGGATCACTAAAATTAGAAATTATGACAGAGAGAGAGAGAGATGGAGAGAAAATGAGAGTAAAATAATTGCAGTCCCTAGGAAAAGGTTTTGCTTTTTGCTTTGGCATAAAGTAGTGAGTAGTTAGTTGAGCTAAAAGAACGCTAACAGCTGCAGCCTTTCCAGAAAGATTCTCACTGGCTCATGAGTGACCAATGTAGATTGATTTTAGCAAAGTTAATTCACCGATCTCTTTTTTGTAACACAGATTTAAGTTTACAATTCAGAAACACAGGCATCCAAAGGCATATTTGTTTGAACAAAGAGGCTGAACACCTTCAAATCTGCCCGTATTTTTTTCTTTTCCACAGCTCAAAGAGACAAAGTATCTGGTGGAATATACTGTACTAGCCAAATAGAAAAAGAGCTTGGGCTTGAACAATAATGTTATTACAAATATCAGTCAGTTTGAAACAATGCATTTGTGCAGTGCTCCATCTGAACAAGTCATATGTGCGCAGCACATATGATTGCCTTGTTCTCCAAAAAACTGCCAGCTGGCACTGTTGCAAAAACTCTTGCTAACTCTGCTCATCTCCAGGGGTAAACTGGTAGTTCTTGCAGAACTGCTTATTGTAACCGTTTTGCTATTTCTTTCTAGTTCTCACCAATAAAAGTTGCTTTCCTGGCATTAATCTCTCTGTGAAACCATTATAGGTACGTCTGCTGCCACAGCAATCAAACAAAATATTGCACAGTGCCAAGACATTATGCTATGAATGATTTCTCAGCACATAACTCTCCAAGAACATCTTTCCACCCAGCTAAAAAGGGGTGGGACTTTTTTCTCTTTATTTCCCTTGGCTGTCTCTCCAACAACTCTCTCCCTAATTAAAGCAATCCCAGTGCAGATTATTTTGCCTGAACTTACTCAACTGAGAGAAATTATACATACCAAGAGTTTTAAAGCACATTCAGAATAGGGAAGAAATATGATGTAAAATTCAAGACGAGGTGTGGTTTGTGAAGGAGAAAATGAGCTAAACATCAGTTTGTTTCCCAAATACTCAGCAGTAGCAAGAACTTTAAGATCTCTTTTCTGTTTTCTTTTAATTTTAAGGTAGTGAAAGATCTTTCCATGAATTGTATGGATACTTATACTGAAGTATTTCCATCAGTTTGAACAATCTGTTTGCAGCAGAAGACAGCAATTCTTCTAGAAAAGGCAACATACAGCTGAAGGACAAGCATCCCACATTAGTAATGAGCCCCAAAGTGCTGATGCATTGAGAAGCTGTCCCCTTCACAGATGTGAAAGTATTCAGAGTGCTTTATTTTCCAGAGACGTAGGCACTTAGTAGCTTGCTCCTTGCAGAGAACTGCATGTGTTTTGAAATGTTAAATATCTTGTCTATAATCACATGGTGTGAGCAGTATCAGAGCTGAGAAGTGACCGTAAGTAACCTCATGAGGTTCTTCCTTTTTCCTCCTTTACACAAAATAACCCATATGCATCGTAGCTTGATGTGACAGGTGCTGCCATGACTCAAATATTTCTTAGACCTCTTTTCTGATCTTTAAGATCTGGTAAAATCTTTTTTTTTTTTTTTTTGCTCTTGATGTTTTTCTAGGCACATTGGAGCCAACTTTCTTTAATCAGGCTTCAGGCTTCTGAAAGTGAAATTCAGATATATGAAGATTTACTTCACCCAGCATAATGAAGTGTCTCACAAACTCTGAACAGAACCCACTAGTGTGTTTTAGAGACTGATGGTCCAGAAGTACCATATAGTGTTGTGGAGGAGTGCTAGGTTTGCAATCACAGGTCACTGGGGCTGCTTAAGAGGAACTACAGCCACCTCCAGCTGCTGACAGTGTTTCTTTCTACATGGTTGGAGAAACACCTGTTCATACAAATAATTTTTCTCACACTTTTACCAGGAAGTTGCTTAACGTGCATCTGAAACTGAGCATGTTCAAGCTGAGCTCTCTTCATTTTGAGTCAAATGCTGTTTCTGTGCTGCTCAGTGGGCACGACCCATTCAATTGAATTTTGTTATAAACAAACAAAAAGGATAACAAGTACCATACCCTTCAGAATGTCTCTCTTTCCTAAAGCACGACAATTTCCAAAACCCTTTCAGCACACAGCTAAGAGCAAAAACTGTTCTAAAATTCCAGTGAGAGTCTGGGGAGTGCTGTGCTAGATATATTACTGCCCTTTCCTTCTTACCACTGGTGTTCAGGGCTGTTCAGCAACTGAGAGCTTAGATCAGACTTCGGCATTACATAATGACAGAAAAATAGAAACTGTTGCCTTGGAATGGCTCAGCCGTCCACTCCCACCTGTTATCCTATCTCAGTACAAAATCTTTCAGAGGAAGCAACCCACCACCTCAGAAACAGATATTCGAATGCATGAGGTCAAAACAACCAAACCAAAGCAGGATATGTATTTTTTAACACTTGTTAATACTAACTAGACAAGGCCGTATGTCTAACAAAATGAAATGTGATCAGAAAATGGTGATTTCTACAGACTTCAAGCGTCTGACTGGCAACCAGAAGTTAGGCATGTAGGAAAATGCCTGATGTTACCAATGATGATACCAATGTTGGCATTGGTCTTATCTGTGTGACCTAAATGCCTCTCTTAAACCAGTATCAAGAAAGCAAGACTCTACTGATTTTAATGGGACAAAGATCTAGACTTAAATTTTGTACATGTAGCAGTTTTCAAAAACATCTAGAAATGGAGCTAAAGCAGAACTACAGCCCCAGACCCCAAAGCTTTCAGGAAGTTTTGGTTGGAAGGCGAGCTTTGCAGCTGGGCTTTGATCTGAATGGAACAAACCCAAACCTAGGATGAGATCTCCTGTCAGTACCTAAGAAAACTGTGTTTGGATTCCGATTCAGACTTTACAGTGCAGGGGCCAACTCCTAAAATGGTGTAGAAGAAGGCCAGGGGAAGCTGCCTGCTGTACAGCAGAGAAAGCCCCCCACAGCTGTGTGCTCTGAGCACCTCACTGTCTGGGTGCAACAGCTTCAACAGGGCAAGCCCACAAGGAAGTCTCTGTGGTAAATTGGTTTGCAAAAGCTAAAAGCATTATGCATCCTTTGTAGCACAATAGCATAAGGTTATTCTGTGGCTGCTGCAAAACAACCTTAAATTCCTATCTATGGCTGCAAATGCAGCTTCTGCAAAATATGTGTAACAGCTTTGAGAGCTAAGTTCACACTGCTTCCTGCTTTTTGCATGTTGGCTTTACACACACTCTCAGCACCTACCACTTCTCAGTTGTCACCACTTTCACACCTGGGAGCTCACATTTCCTGATGGTGAGTGGCACCAACTGAGTTACAAGTAGTAAAGTGGTGATGTCAAGATGCCCAAGATGATTCACATTTGATACTGCAGATATTTTCTTAGGAATCATCAACATGAACACTGCAAGGAGAATGGCATTTGCACCTAACAAGCCACTTAGAAGAAAACATACTAGAGTTACAAAGTGCATATGGGTAGTAATTTTTACGTCTCTAGGACAAGAAAAAAAATATGTCCACAGAGTTGAGTTTTCTGCCATCTTGTTCCTTTGTTTCAACCACAGAAATGACAAAGAAATACACCCTTGTTTAATAACCTGCTCAGTGCTACAAGGAGAGGGACTATTTTTTTAAGTCACAATGTTCACTTATGAGAAAAGAAATTCACTTATTCTTCCTGTGGATCTTTTCACCATGTTTTCTGGCTGAAGAATTAGAGCACTTCACTGGGAGTGGTTTACCTCTCAGTCTACAAGAATCATTTGGTTTCCTTTGATTCTTAGGAAGCTCCTTGTATGGCTCCCTCAGGAGAAATTTAGGCTATCAGTAGACATGGTGGAACAGTGATCATTTTTAGCTTGGAGTGGCTTTTTCCAATGCATATGTATATGTATATTTATCCTGCAAAGATTTACAGGAAAGAAATAATCAAATTCCTCTAGCTGTTGCCTTCAGCCATTATTTCCAGCAATGAGTTACTGTTCCTTAAATAATTCAGTGAAGCAAAAACCTGTGTGTCTATGGAGAACAGACAAAATGCTACCTGGCTCCTTTCATCATCTCAGTGTGCTACCTGCTTTTGGCTGCCATTGAAGCCCACTAAAAAGATACGGTTTCTTTTGCCATGAGCTGAGTGGCCAGTAAAAGGACATCAGGAAGGCAACAGAGAGATTTGCTCTTCTTTCCATCTGTGTCACCCAACAAAACTGAAATTGGCACCATTTCTCAAGGCACGTGGAGGGAATTTTGTGACTTTCAGGGTGTGTTCTGTATAACTGATGATTTTAGGAGCCTCTATGCTAAGTGATTAGGCTGACAACTATGTCTGCCTTGGTATGGAAAAGGGAAGGAAAAATACTTAAGCTTTTTTGCGTAAATTCATTCTTTGCCAGATTCTTATGGTTCTCTCTACCACCTAAGAGGATGAACAACATCAAAACTAATCAACAAATAGCAGCTAGGTATCCAAGTCCTTACAAGTCCATCAGCACTTACTCCATGTTGTTGTGTGAGGAGGGACAATGATTAAATCCTTCTGTCAGTGATTATGTTTTAATGACAGTATATTAAAGACAATTCAGTGTTAAAAATAATGTTTACCGTTTTAATTACTTTTCACACCGCAGCTAAATAGAAAATGAATTAAAAAACAAAGCTAATTGAGGGTTTTTTTTTTCCCTCTAATTTATTTATTTATTTGTTTGTTTCATAAACTGTAAGAGAAATGCCATATAAAAGCTTCCACAAGATCATTTGACAATGAGCCGTACAGGATGAGCAGGGATATGCAACGCAGCATTCCTTCGAGGGGCACAACAGTCCGAAGTCAGTATGTCAGAGTCCTGCCAGTGGGGTGGCTGCCCAGCATAGCGGGCAATGGGCACAGCAGGCAAAGGCAGCTGGCAGGAAATCACAGAGGCTAGAAATAGCAGCAGGGAAGCTGAGAGAGAGGACCTAGGGACTGGAAGGAGCAGGTGAGAGCTTACACTGACTGCTGGAGGAAAAACAAGAGAGAAAGGAAACTGAAACACTGTGCTATAGCTCTAGGTTATGTCAAAAGCATGCAGCTGTTTCAGCTTCCTGTTGGTTACAAGGAAGATACATCTTCACTGAAGTCAGCTCTGGCAACCTGGATCTGAGCATGTAAAATGACTTAGTTGAGCTTTTTTCCCTTTTGTTCTCCCAGGAAGTGTGTCAAATGACTAGGAGTGACTGAGCAGAATTAATCTGGGCTAATGATTTGGTCCATGCAAATAGTGGAAAAGCTCCCAGATCCCAGTTCAGCTACACCCTACAAGCACCACACTTCTGTATGATTGCACTGGTACAAAAAGATCTGTGTCACAGCTGTTTGCAGGGTTTTACATCAGAGCTTCTCAGCATATCTGTGAATAGCTAGAAAAAAATTGTCGAAGGAAGTAATGGCACAGAGACCAGCCTGAGCTGTAATTCTTCCCTGTAGGTATCAGGGCAAAGAGAGCTGTAAAATGTACTATACTGCTCCTATTTCACAATTTTTTCCACTTTGACTAGAAGATGGTATATGAGATCCAAAAGTTCTGCCATTGATACATTATCTGTGTGGTTGTTGGATGTGAAACTAATAGTGTAGATTTTTTTTCTGAATGAGATGTTAACATGAGCACGTATACAGACAGACAAACAGACTTTTGAAGAAACATCTTGTTAAGTCTTTCTAAGGGTACTACAGTTTGGGGTAATAATAATTATAAAAATGTTAAAAAATGTTTTCTTTTCAATATGGCAGTATGTAACTGATGCCTGATGGAAAAGTCAGTGTGGAGAGAATAAAATACAATGAATAAATAAATTGAAAGAAAAAAAGGAAAGAAATATTACAGAATAGGGGAAATAGGGAAAGAAAACCAAGGAAAGTAGGCAAAAAAAAAAAAAAAGGCAAAAAAAAAAAAGAAAGAAAAATATGTCAATTGAGAACAGCATGTCCATTAAAGGAAAGGCATTAAAATCATAGAAGAGTAATGTCGTAATGCCATGCAGACAACTAAATTACTTTTCATTTGTAATGGAGAATATTGGAGTTGATTTTTCAGTCATCTAATTTTTGAATCACAATAAAAAAAAAAAGAGGTGAAAACCAGGCTAATATTTATGGCAAGTAAATACATGCATGAAATAGTGAGTACTGTAAAAGCTCTTCAGAACATTCATCCTGAAATCAATAACATGTCTTCACTTCCTAATCAGCATCACTACGCTTTCCCACACAACATTCCACTCCTTGGTCTGCCTGCCTTATTTACTCACTATAAAGCCTACAAACTCCTCAATTTCTATGCAGTTTTCATAATAGGTGGGCAGCAGTCCTTCAGGATAGGAAGACTACAACATCTGCCTGATTCACAGACCAAACTGTGGAAGACTTGGGCTAAAATGCATTTTTATCTCTATTTCAGTCCTGGGCTAAATATGTACTTATTTGTATTTCAAAGCATTTGATGATACAACAAATATCACTCACACTTTCATCCCTCATCAGTTTCCATTGCACCTCAGTTTGTACTTGCCAGGAGAATTACAAGATCACTCTCTCCAACTGTAGGTCACCAAAGATGAGAAAATATTCTTACAGATAGGGCAAAGTAGAGCAAGAAATGCTGTGCATCTCTGTATGGAAGACTAAATTTAAACCAGCACCATTCATTTGTTCCCTATTTGCAGTCACTATCTGGTTGTAGACCCTAGAGGCACTCCAAAAATGCCAAATTGACAGAAAATGCATAGTGTTATTTCTCCATAGACCGTAGAGTCAATCATGCCTCTTTTATTAACTGCAAAGCATCTAATTCTCAGTTACGTTAAGGACTATTTGGGTAATAACATTGGTGTAAATTACACTAAAGCGTTCTCTAATGGCCCCTGTATTGTCATAGTGATGTAGAGATCCTTGAATATCACTAAGGCTGTGGATTAAGGATTTCTCCCAGATCTTTAGACAAAGTCCTTCGCTGAAATCCTTAAGTCCCCCAGGGCTTGTGCCCATCCAACAGATAATGTTGCTATCCTATTGAGAGTTTCAACGTGAGCAGTGTGTAATTTGGACTGTTCAGTATTAGTCATCTCAATTCAACTGAAACCATTGAAGGTGGCCTGGCTAGTGTTGCCTGTGCTGTGAAGAGGAAGTTCTGCTAGCACTCAGGATTGGTCAAGACTGGGAGGGTTTGTCATGCCCATCTGGTGGACACAGAAGACTGCATAGCCTGAGAACTGGGCTCTCAAGCTAGTTTGGTAATGTTCTCTAGTCACGGAAACAGAAAAACAGCAAAAGTGAATTGAATCAGGAGCACTGAAGAGCTTTTCACATAACTTGTGCGGACTTTGTGAATGCTTGTGTAAACATAAGCTCAACAACAGAATGCGGAGGCCACAAGAACTTGCTGTCAAGTAAAGATAAGAAAGCAGGACAGATGTCTTATTGTTACAGATCAGGAAGCAAAACAGATGCTTCAGCTCAGCACAACACTAGCAGAGGCTGGTTTGTGCTACCCCCTCCCCCCCCCCCTCCCCCTAAAGTTTAGAAGTTCAAAGTGAGGAAGACTCCGAGCCTTCAAAAGGATGACTACTAGCCTTCCTCCAACAACCACCAGATGAGGCCCAGAGACCCTCCCCACATTTTATAATGCATGCTCAGAAAGGCAGGACAACATGCAACCACATTCTCAGAAATATAATGAATATGTATATATAAATATATGTATATATATATAAATATGTAGTTGCTGCTCCCCTCGGTGTGCATATTTGGTGGAGTGATCCCTCATGCACCCAGCATGGTAATGAAAGAATACCTGCTTGACATAACACGTTGGCATGTCAGGATACTCTGTTGGATTTCTTGGCTTCAGAATGATAGTAGCTGAGCTATTTGCAAGCCACAATCAACCCATTAGTTCCAGGGTCAGCTGTGTTGCAACAATATCCAGCTCGCAGGCATGCTGAATCCTCCTGTACTGCACACTTCTGACCTCTGAAGCACAGTAGCCACCTACTGTGACCACAGATCATAAAGCTGCCTTGCAGATAAAAATTATGGAACCTTCCTGAGACAAACAGCTGTGCTATTGCAAGTAAATTTATTTAAAGATCCTGGTCAAATGAGCCAGTTTAGCATCATCAGTGTACTGCATTTCTGAATAACACAGGCACAATCGTCTGCTGTCTGGGATGGGAGGACACTTTCCTCAGTTCTGGGGCTTTGCGGTTGAAGTATTGGGATTCTTTCAGATTAGATTTAGGGATATACTCTTAGATTCACAACTCCCTTTCATTCCAGTGGGAAAAAAAGAAACAGAAAGGCCTCTGTGTTGTGCTACTTTGGTTCTTTGATAGCTTCAGATAGATTATGAGGCTTGGCATCCAATGTTCAAATTCTTTATAATGAAGATCCTAACATAATGAGCTTTGATGAAGATAAATAGCGCAAATTATGTGGTAATGGAGACAAGTTCCACGGGTAACAGTATTTTTGAGCAATTTATATTATATTCTGTGCATATCTACAGTGATTTTGTTACATGTACTTAAAAAATGCCAGTATATCTAGTCTGAGTTTTACAAATTTCTGTACAAGTGTTGAGAAGAAAAAAACATGTTTATGAAAACGTGCAAGGATTTTCCCCAGCTCAGATACCCATCATGAACATTACATGACACCGAATGAAACAGTATAGAAGTTCTTGAAATATCTTCAGTTTTTGGAAAATGGCAATTGAGTTCCTCATGTAAAATACTGCGTGGTTAGATCTGTGGTACTTCCTGCTTCTGGCCCTACACTGAAGGAACAATATATATATTTTTTCACACTTTTGTACTTCAGCTTTCACTGTTGGGGATATTTATACATACAGAATTAAAACACAGAACAAGCCAATTCAGTGAACCCTAAAAATGGTTGATTTGCATGACAGATAGAAGCCAGAAGTCCTGTGAACAGCGGTGCCCTGGGAGTCTAGTGCTAATTTGAATAATATTGCTGAACTTTTTATTTTGCTAAGTGTCATTCGCGAGATTTGTACAGAAAGCATTAGGAAGATAAATTTAGAAGATAACATTCTTCTTATTTCCTCTGATGTATGCAGGACTCGATAACAAGCTGATTGCCTCCTTCTGATGGATGATTACATACAACAGATGTTTTAATTTGATTATATCTGTGAGATAAGCAGAATGCTGTGCTAAGTCCAAACACTTTTTATTAGTCTTTCAAAACATTTTGCAATGAATGTAACCTTTTGTAAATGTCCTTGCTTGAGGCTGTGTGTGTTCCTGTAACAATGCAAATTATTAGCAACAAGTTCAAACCAGTGATTATGCCAAAGAAGAAAACTGCATTTTATAGTAGCTGTAATTCTGCGCTCTCTGATAACTTAAATGAAGAGAGCAATATGATGCAAGCAATGATAAAAGCACAACAATGTAACACTACTCTGCAAAGCAGTGTGTGTTGTTCCTCAGCAAATGGTGCACAAACTGGGTAGAGTTTTTTGAAGAATGCTGGAAGGCCAATACGCTATGTCAAGTACCCTGAATATGAAAATGAACAGTCAAATGTCAGCTTTGTGAAAGGACTGCTGCAGGGAACATAAGTTCTGGTTTACAGACAACGTAGGGTTACAAAGTTTGATTCTGATATGAACTGAAATGTCAAAATTCCCCTGAAAATAAGCCTCTTCCTTCACTGAAGTGAAATCAAAATGCTCTATGTTGCTCTCATATTTTGTTTTTTTAAATTTAATATACAGAGCAAAACAAAAAAATGCCAAACTAATTCATTATTTCAAAACAAACAGTGGTCTGTATCATACAACATGGAATGTGTCGACTTGTAAAGAAAAGATTTCCCATTCTCTTTTGAAAGCAATATGACAAAATACGAAGGAATTTAGATGGCCAAATAGCTTGCTGCCAACGTAAGGGTGGTTCAGCTCCTCAAGCCTTTGTCCTCCTCCCTTTGGTCCCAGAGCCTGATCTGAGACTAACTCACTACACTCAAATAAAGGAAAACACTCCTTTGGATGTTGTGAAAGCTAGCAGTTTGTCTCAGGCATCTCTTTGAGCCTCACTCTAAAGCTAACTTCTAGACAGCTAAAGTGAGCTGCTTTCACTGTAAGCCACATATATCAGCTTATAATAGGCACGAACACTACCTTGCGTTAGTGCAGCTGTATATAAGCCTTATTTAGATCTTAGTAGATCTGGGAAGTAGAATGTTGTGGGATTTTTAAGCAAAGCAACACTGGACCCAATAAACTAGTAGAAATAACTACTTTACGGGACACATCAGCAGTTTTTGGCTGTGGGCAGAATGTCTTTAGATTAGAAGTGTATGTTAAGTACGGTGAAACTACGTTTTTAATTAACAACGCAAGTTTTGTAGAAGCTTGAAAGTGTTCTTCATATGAGAATAATACTGTAAATTGATCAAAATATTGACAGAAATATGATACTGCAAGATGAGAAACGTTTGGAATAGTAGAGAGAAATCACTTGTATTCAGTACTTTTTAGAGGCTGTCATAAAACCTAAAACTGCAGCATGAAGCACTTGTATTGTCTTCACTAGAAGGCCCCCGAGGCACAAATAGTACAGCTTGTTTGTGCTCTGGGTACCTTTTTTGAAGGCTCAGAAAGAAAACACAGTTTTCAATACCTCAATATTTTGCCTATCTCAGTAGAGAACTGAAATTAGCCGGTCTTTCCTCACCCAGACAGGTGGCGTTAATAATTTACAGCTTCAGTCTGAGGCTCTTTGATGCTGGTTCTTTTGTACCACAGTTGGGCCGAGGTTAAATATTCACCGTTTCAATCTAGAAGTCAGTAATAAATTGCAGGCTGCAAATAGAGAACTGGGAACCATGAATGAGGAAATGGAAAGAAATGACCAGCTTAGCTGTGTTTCACATATTTTGATTATCCAGGAAATCCTGATTAGGTTGCATTTGGGCCCTAATAGGGAAGCTTATAGTACCGAAATGCAGGACATGAGCCAGCCTGAGGCAAATCTCTGAATCAAAGTGGGATTGACTTCCGTGTGGACTTTTGTGACAGTTAGTCTTTTACTGAGGATAGAATTACAGAATCATAGAACGGTTTGGGTTGGTATAGACCTTAATGCCTCACCAGCTCCAACTCCCAACCATGGGCAGGGCTGCCACCCATTGCATCAAGCTGCCCAGGGCTCCATGCAACCTGGCCTTGAGTGCCTTCAGGGATGGGGCACCCAGAGCTTCTGCGGGCAGCTGTGCCAGGGCCTCCACATGCTCTGAGTAAAGAATTTTCAGTACAACACAGTACTCTAGATCAGGCCTTACAAGGGCAGAGCAGAGGGGCAGGATCATTTCTCTCTCCCTGCTGGCCACCCCTCTTTTGATGCAGCTCAGGATACTGTTGGCCTTCCAGGCTGACATATCCAGGATATCCAGGCAGGATATATTGCTTCCAATAAAAAATTTGCTAGTAACACCCACCATTTTCATGGGCTACCACCACTTTCAAAGGGTGATTGTAGAACAGTTCCCTGCGTGTGCTACATCTGGAAATGAAAGCAATGCTCATTTGGAAAAACAAGGCTTCTGAAGTCACTTCTAGCAGACCCCTCACTTCATACAAGGAGAAGCAGAGCTCCCTTGGTTGGTTGAGCCCATAGCAGAGGAACTGAGGGGCTGCAGCTCCACACAGTGAGTGGAGGGGCAGTGCTGATCTGTGCTCAGTGCAAGTCCAGTAGTTCTCCATCCTTTGGTTGGAAGGTGGTGACTGTGCCTGTCTGAATCCTGACTGTATTTAAAGAGGATGAAGACAAGGAAAATGCTTGTGGAGAGTTTTATGAGAATTTGCACAATAAACTGGGTCTGCACTGTGAAAATCTGCATTCAGGGAGTTTTTAAAACCAAATTTACATAAAATCACAATGAGATTTTTTTATGTCTGTTATAGGCCAATTAAATGCATTACACAAACATTTCCAAATTCATACAGAGTTAATCTGGGGCATTCAGAGCGTGATCACACATACACTCATTGAGGTCTCAGGCTTTTTTTTTTTTTTTTTTTTTTTTTTTCTAAAATACTCGAATCTGCACCTCTAACCAGTGCTGTCATTGAGACAGAAGTGAATCACCAATGGTTGAACAGGAATTCTCAAATTATCCTCACGTGCATCAATTCACCTTTCCATCAATGCCACTGAACTTGGAATGGAAGGAAGGCTCTGGGTATCAAATTGGGTCTCAAGACAATTGCTGGCTACCCAGTGTCTGGATTGATGTTGGCATAAGGCTTGGGCTTCAGCCTAATCGTGAGATAGGTCCAGTGCTTCCTTCTGGTCCCTCGAAATGCTAAGCTGGCATCACAGGCATGTTTTTGCTCCATGAACACCATGCACAATTTCTTCCTTTTGGAGAAATCTGTGTCAAAAAGTCAATGGAGTTGGAGTGAGGAATGGAGATGAATATCACCTGTGTCACACACGTCAAATGGTGTGTGTCTGGTCCATTTGGGAGCAAAAAGACAAAAAGAAAAAAAATAATAATTAAAGGAGGTGGGTGACAAGTGACAAGTTGTCTGCCTCAGGATCTGCAAGCTGAATGCCAGGCAGGTCTGTGCGAACATTTCCTGTTATTACCCTAACTTCAACCTCCCGTGCTGCCCCACTGCAATTCATCTGGGCTTTTTGGCCATCCTTCATACCGCCCTTCTGCGGGGGGGATCGCGGACTGCAGCACCATCGCCAGTAACGAAAACGGGGACACAGCGAGGAGAGCTGGGAAGCCCCAAGCCTCGGGCACAGGGCAGCCCGAAGGCAGAACGCACGGCTCGAATCCCAGCTCTTGGAGCCCGAATCGGGGCCCGGAGCTGCGGATGGTCTCCGCTATAGGGAGGCGGGCGCAGGGAGCCGGGCTGCACGTCGGGGCTGGCCCCGCTGGCGGTGGGAGAGCCAGACCTGCGAGGGGCTGTCCTCTGGCAGATGATTGACACCCCAACTGGGTGAGGTTTCGTGCTTTAAAAAAAAAAAAAAGAAAGAAAGAAAGAAAAAGGAAAAAAAAAAATAGAAAGAAAGAAAAAGAGCGAGCGTAGAGAAGGGGGGGCGTGAATGTGGAAGGGGGGGGGGGGGGGGGGATAAGGAACTACTGTAAGAGTAAGAAAGTCCTGCCCAGCTGTTCGTTTAAGATTTCCTGTTTCCCCTGCAGCGCCGAAGTGAAGTTTTCAGTGAGTCACCCGCAGCCCCGAGCAGCGCAGCCCGCTCCCCGCCCGCCCCGCCGCGGCCTCCCGCTGCCCGGCCCGGCTCCTTCGCCCCGCTCCGGCTCCGTGATGCCTCCGCGCCTGCGGCCGCTGCTCCTGCGCGTGTCCCTCTGGGTCCTCGTGGGCTCCTCGAGCCCCGCGCTGCTCCGCGGTAAGTGCCGGGCCGGCCCCGGCGCCGCGCTCCCGCTTGACAGCTGCTGGGGCCGAAGGGCAGGCGCCCACCGCCGGGGGAGGAGGAGGAGGAGGAGGACAGGAGGAGGAGGAAGGCTTAGTTGCTGAGCACGTTTTGAAGCTGAGGGAGCGGGGGAGCGCGGTTGTTTCTCGCCCCTCTGGAAAGTAAAGACGATGGGAGACGCTTAGCGACAAAAGAGAAGGGGAGAGAGAAAAGTGAGCATCGGGCAGGAAGCTCAGCGGGGTCCTGTTCTGCGGGAGCTGACTGCTGGCCCTGGGCAGCACCCGCACCTGGAGCCGGGGATTGGGCCCGGGCGCTGCCCTAGGGACGGATTTACAGACGGAGGGATGCAGGGATGGAAAGGACTGCCACGGGGCCCCAGGCGCCGTTCTCCGAGCTGAGGCCTCTGCACGGGCACGGCTGGCAGCCGAGGGGTCGGCGTTAGGTGCCCGGGGATTAAGGTGCACGTGAGTCAGTGCCTGCAGCTGAAGTCAGCCGTGGTTGTGGGTAGCGGGACTGGGAGCAGCACTCGTTGCTTGAAAAGTGTGCATTAGGTCTACTTTTAATGATACTTTGCTACCCTTACTCTGGCGTTTCATTATGAAGGGATCTATAGGTTTTTAAGGCTGTGGCTTGCAGTTGTTTTCATAGGGTAATTTGGAATGTACCAAGAACTTCAAGTGCTGCTGCAAGAACCAGGTCCTCGCCTTGAAGGGCTCATCTCACTCCTACCCACACCTACTTACAGATGTACAGTACCTGCAGGTTTAGGCCCTAACTCATTTTGCAGCATAACTAGCAAACCTAAAAAACAAAAACCAAACCTGAATCAGTTTTGAAATATTAAGTACATTCTGAGGTGTCACGTGATATCAGATTTGGGATTTCAGCCTTCAGGTAAGATGCACAGACATCTGAGCTGCTACCAACTTTGTTCTGGGCTCTCCAGTTATCTCCTGTGCTCCATTCATGGTCACTAAAACATAACATAAACTAAATAGCTCTTGTTTAGTCACTGCCAGTGGCTGTGTACATTATGAATAACTTCATGCTTTGTTAATAATCCTGTCAAAGTCAACAGGTTTTACATTCCTGCAAAGTTACTCATGTAAGCGTGGGGCATATGAAGCACTGTGGTGTACCAGGACTCAGCCGTGTTACTGGTTTAAACTTGAAGTGTGTGGCTTCCTGTTGATTTTGATATATATTTATATCTCTGCTTGATATAAATCATGCTTGGCTAGGAATGGCTTTTGTTTGGACACCAGCCCCACGTTTGTTGTGTATTCCTATTACACAAAGCTTTAAAAGTCCTGCTTTTGTTAGCCTCCTGTTATGTTTTTTTTTCACTCAACTGCTAGAGATTTTTATTTGCCACGAAACAGAGTTCACCTGTGATCAGATAATCTCTAGCTCCAAAACTTTTTGAAAATGACATTTTAATAATTGTTCTAGGTTTCGTGTAACCAGTTGGTCAGAAACAAGGGTTTGACTGGGGGCACAGAGCTTGAAGTTTGAATATTCCTTGTTATTTGTCATAAAAGTGAAAAGTGTAGCTGCTAGCTATTTGAGGAAGATAAAGCAGGACAGAAAAGCCACTGACTTTAGATTGTGAGTAGATTGTGAATTGTTTGGGTGTTGTGTTTTTTTCAGTGGTTGTGAATGCTGTGTTGAGTGTTTCATCAATAAATGGCAGCACAGACCAGCAGTTGGCAATATAAGAAAGCAACACCAGTGTGGATATGAATCTGTGATTTGTATACGGGTTATAAAAAACCAAAATTTGTGCTTTGGAATAACCTGTGTAATAGTTGCTTATTTCTCCATATCTGGGATAAAATTTCACCGTTCATCCAAGCACTGACTTCCATCACTGTCTCCTTATCTTTTAAAAGCCACATGATAGTCTGTTGGTTTAGTAGTAATAAAACAAAAACAAATATAGAGTTCCAGATAGTTTCATGAGAGGGTATGAGAACAAACATGGCAGAACATGTTTGCAACACGATCAACTCTATAAGTGCATTCCTGCCCCCCCACTAAAGCTGTGGCAAACTTCCAGTTATTTCAGGAGAGGAGTAGGAGAGCAGAGATATTATTGCTATTTCTTTTGATATATCTTTAAATTCTGAGAATGTTATACCTGAGACTTTGAAAATCGCTTCTATTTAATTGCTGTATCGAGCTGTTTAGCTCATACTTCTGTAACAATCAGGTGGTGAGTTCCATGTGGGAATGGATTCTATCAAAAAACGATGAGCCAGATATTAAGCTGCAGCAAATGAATATAGTTCCATTACCATCAATAGAGTAGTAGCATATAGGTTTCCTGAAACTATTTCAAAAGCAATTAAAATAAAGAAAAAAGAAAAGGGGGCAATGGAATAGTCTATTTTTTCATATTTATAATTTTTCCTTCTATTTTATAAACACTAATCATTGTATGACCTACATTTAGCCAAATAGCATTGCTTCACAATCAGATACTCCTTTCTGGGATGAATTGTTTCCATTTCAAAGGTACGGTGTGCCATAATGCTGGCTGATAAAAGTTGTCATGATGAGAAGTCTGATTGTGACCTTAGGAGCAAAGATAGTGACAGACACGCAAAGGTAAAAAAGTCTTTTTTTCTTCTTCTTCTCAGAACTAGGCTTCTAGAAAGGAGTTTCTCTTGCGGTGGGGGGAGGGAAGAGTAAGCTCTCACTGTAGCACCAGTTGTTGGAGTTTCCCATGATTATACTTCCTCTGCAAGATATTTTTAAGTTTGTACTTTTGCATTCATGGTATAGGGACTTTTTTTCTCACAGTGATGTCTGGGCACACTTTGCTAGTGTTCACGGTGTGTCAGTGTCGCTCCAACCTCAGATCTGTGCCTTGCTTAGCGGTTGCAAGAATGAGCAAAACCAACTGTTTGGGGCCAACTGGTTACTGACTTGGGTTTTGCATAACCAAGTGCATTTGTGTCAGCTAGATCAGAAATAGCATCACTAGCATGATGACCTGTGAGAGATCTGTGCATTCTCACCACTGGCTGCACAGAGTTCAGCACTAATGGCACAGTGGAGGTCGAAGCTCCTGCCTGCCTTTGTGGCACCAGGATCCTTGCTGAGCAGAAGGGATGTGCCCACATCCCCTCTGCATCTGGTGAGCCCTGAGGCAGTGGGACCTGCACAACCAAATCTCTTGCCACACAGAAGCGCTTTGACTCAGGGGACACTGCCGAGGGGCACATCCCTGGGACATTAATTAGCTTGTTTTGCCAGAGTATTGCAGACTTGGTCAAATGAACGAAGGCATGAACAGCATGGCAGGACTCTTTAGTTAAGGCATATGGCATTGATCTGTGTGCCATTGTCAGCAGTGAGTTGGTACTATGTGTTTACAAGACTAGGTTCTCAATGGGACACCTGAATCTTCAGTGGTTAGTTTTTCATAGTATTGCTTGATTTTGGCATCAAGACAGACTGGCAGAACTGCCATTGGTTGAATACAATGATTTATATCCTGCTGCACAGAAGGATGCAGATTTTGTTAATATACACGTTTAGTTTAAGAGAGAACAAAACAAGTGAGGAAAACTTATCCGAATTAATTATTAATACTA
Organism: Oreortyx pictus; assembly: GCA_036925125.1. Lineage (NCBI taxonomy): Eukaryota > Metazoa > Chordata > Aves > Galliformes > Odontophoridae > Oreortyx > Oreortyx pictus. The sequence continues at coordinate 38,643,435 of JAUPFR010000007.1, forward strand.
GTTCATCTCATCAGGCAATGCCGAATTCTGTTTCTGCTGGTGACCACATTGCATGATATGTTTCATCCCTTAACTTCTAGGGATTTAAGCAGGATTTCAGTTTGAACATGTATTACGGGGGCTGTCCCTGCTGTCTGTGTGGATTCCTGAGTCCATTTGTTTGTCTTGCTACAAAGTTAAACAACTGTTTCAGATTTTAAGAGGCAAGATCACTAACAGCGGCAGGAGAAACGCAAATTGCTGATTTGTCAATGTTTGTGCATTTTTAAAATACAGTTTGTTTTGTTTTCTCTTGCTTTGAATGCTGTTGTAGTTGTTACAGCTGGAACTACCTGTCTTTTTTCTCATATAAGTTGTAGAGCCTTTTCACCTCTGGGAAGATCATCAGGGGAAGGAGTAGTTTTCCTTTGCTCAAACAACTGGTATTTAGCAAGAGCTTCCTGCTGGCATTCATCCCTGAGTTAATCTGGTTAGAATTAGAGCTGGTTGAGAGCTTTTGACACTGTTTTTCATGGGAAAATGCTGATTTGTCAAAACTGAAACAATTTGTGGAAATGTACCAGTTTCCACTAAACTTGCATCAGGAAACTTTTTTTTTTCTTTTTTTTTTTTTTCCTCCTAGTCCACGGCAGGATTTCTGATTTGGAAGAATCAGAAAGAGAAATCATCATTAATCAGTAATTAAAATAATTACTGCTTGAGGATGAAATAAAAGCAGAATCAAGTGCTTGCTCTGACTCAGAGCAAACATCTGAATCTGGAGCTCCCCCTATCCTCTGTCCCCTGGACGTTGGGTGGCTGTCTCTTTTCTGATCTTGCATGCATGAGCAAACACCCCACTTCAAATGACTTCTGTTTCACTCTGGTCACGAATATGAAAATATAATAAATGTTACAGTATTCTGCAGGTCAAGAAAAGCATTTTTCTGCCAGTATTATTTAGGTTGATCTGTGTCCGTGTGTTTGTCTTTGCCTCCTTTGGTGGGAATGGCATTGCACAGAATGGAAGGCGTCTTCAAGTCTTTGTTTCATAATGAACGCTGAATTCAGTAATTTGTGTCAGGCAGAGAACCACAGTTTTCATTACTAGCAATCCTGATAGTCTGATTCCAATTCCCCACTCATCCAGAGTAGTATTTTAGCAGAAATTTCACTATAGATTTCAGTAATGGATAAAGGAGTCTGCTTCCTCGTGTCCATCAACTTAGAGCAGAGCAGAACATTGGAACAATAACATTCTTAAGAGTGAAAAGGTGATTTGGAACCTGAGGTATGTCCTACATTCTTTTTGTACCTAAGTACTTCGGCCCAAATCTGCTGAAGTCTGCAAAAGTTGCCCTGCTCCTTAAGGAGATTTCTGAGTTTTTAAGGGAAACAAATGAAAGACTTCTGAAGCAGCTTTAGCTTGGAGTTCAGCTAGTGATTTGAAAGTCACACCACATTCTTTCTGTCTTTTCGTAGTCATCAGTAATACAGCTTTTGAAAGATAGCTTCTGCCCCCTGTGCATTTGATCAGTTCTTTCAAAATATTGCATTGCTATGCCTGTGGGCTCAATTTAATTCAGCATTTAAACTCGGTTACAAACCTGGGCTATGCCAAGGCATTATAAAATCTATCTTGTGTTCCCAAGGTTGTAGTGGCTCTGTCAGGGCATAGAGACTTCTGTTAGGAAAGCAAGAGAATTTGAACAGTGCATACTCAGAATGCTGTGGGAAGGCTTCACAGTGTTAGTCCTCAGAGCAACATTTTCCAAGTAAAGACCCAAGAGTGGTTCTTACGTGCCTAGGGCACTTTAATGGGTTTCTTTTAAAAACTAGCATTGTGCAAGTGGAGCACATGCAGGACCAGACTGTCAGCTGGCATAAATCAGCTTTACTCTGTTGAAGGCAAGGAACCTGCCCTGATTTATACCAGTTGAGAATCTGGCCATGGAATAAATAATAGGCAACTGTATGTTATGAGGCTGTAATTCCCTTGAGGGGGCTTTTGTGATATCAATCTTGCTGGAGCCAGAGTGATCTGGTTCTCTTTCTTGGAGCAAAAGAGTAATTTGAGTGGGGCATTGTGACGTCCTCAGAACTTTAGCAAGGAGAGATTTCAGGCAGTCAAGGGAAAGGAAGTGTTTCCAGTCTTCTTGCAATTAATCATTAAGGATTTTTGTCCAGGAATAATGATGGGAGGGGAGTTTGGGAGGATGGAGATTAATTGATTGGGGATAGGTGGTCCTAAAGAAGAGAAATGTTCAAGAGGGATGATTTTTCATCAAGACCAGGCCTTTAATTTGGAAGCAGTCATGTACATTTCCCAAGCTGCATGAAAACGGAAGCCTCCTTTTATCACTGAACAGCTGCTAATCCTATTGTAATTAGTAAGGGGCAAACTCCTCGCTATGCAGATGCATGTTTTAATTTTAAGACCTCATCCCAAAGAGTCATGAATGAGCTGGTGCTCATTTTATTGGCAGAAGGATAAAGGGGTTCAGTCAATTTTTCCAGGAGCTAACCTGAAGTTCTCTCAAAGCTAGGTATTTCAGCCGTGAGATGCAGGTGAATGGCTTCCCTCTGGTTTCAATGCTGCTCTAGATTCTGCAGCACAGGCTAGGAGTAGTAAGCACATCGCATACATCACCTGTTGGCACAGACAGGTTGTGCCTGGGGCTTTTGAATGCTAATGCGATAATTTTGTAGATTTCATCTCGCTAACTAATATAAGAACATTTTTAATGTTGCTGTACAAAGGAATGAACTTTGAAACAGACCACAGATGATTACTAATGGATTATGACTCCTGTTTATTTTCAGGGAAGGAAGCAGAAAGCCATCCAGAATTCTTATGTGTTTTGAGATGCCGATTTATTCTGATCCTTGAGGTCCAACTAGCAGTTCCGATACTGAACTCTCTATGTAAGGCTGCAGAATAGCAACGGGCTATAGTCTTTGTGCACCTGAAGGAAACTCATAGTAGTCAAGTGGAGTCAAAATTTCTTAACTTTTTTGTTTTTGTTTTTTACAGAATTGCTGTCCTGCTTTTATTATTGCCTGGCTGTCCTAACTAACTTCCATATGCTTTTCTGAGAGCTGTGGCTGAAGTCATAGTTGCATCAGGTCTTAACGTATCTTGTGCACTTCCAAAGTGCTCCAGGAGAGCAGTGTTTGCGAATAACTTCTGTTTGTTGAAGTGCCTGTTTGGGGAAATATGATTCTTAAAATATGCTATCAGTAGGCATTCAGTATCCACAAAGCAATTTTCAGGTCATTGCTAAAGGGAGGACTGTAGCGACATGTCCATTTATTTCATTTCAAGTCAGTGTAAAGCTACTAATTGAGTAGCACTTCTGTTATTCTGAGCACAAGGTTACACAGGCTGCATTTTACTCACATTTTATCCTAAAATGTGCTGCATTGTAAAAATATACATGATTAAGGATGATATTTTTCACTGTGTAAGTGAAAAAATGGAACAATAATAAAATCACATAGGAGATTTCAGCATCTGACCAGCACCGAGTTGCTTCCAGAGTCCGTGTGCTAGTTGGTCTGCTCTCAGTACACTCCTCTACCTCTGCAGCTGTCTCTTACAGGACCAGGTAGTGACTCCAGGGTATCCATTCTTCCTGACAAATTCATAGGAGTACAGGAATAAAGAAATAAATCTTAGTGTGCTTCACTAATGTGAAGAAATTAATGAGGTTTATGATCAGTACAAAGTTGTCCATCTATGACCAGGAGCCCACAAAGATCTCAAGAGAAGAGCTGTCATGTGCAGGTTGTTGGTCCTTTGTTTCCATTAGCTGGTTCTGTGTACAGATGTGCAACAATTACCCCTCTCATTTTTTTTCTGGCATACAAGGGGATCTATGATGCTGCAGTGACTGTGCTGTGGCAGCTGGCCAGCTGCCCTGCTGTGTACTTTCTACCTCTCCACCGTTCCCATTACTGATTTTTCACTGTTTTGCTTCCTTTTCCTGCAGCAGTTAGAGCCTTTGCCTGGAGAGTGGGAGGCCCGTAGTCCTGCCACTCTCAGCCTGGGAGTGTCTAAACTTTATCAACGAGTTCTCTGGTGGGGAAGGATCCTTGCTGGCTAATGCTGGGCAGGGCGGTAGGGGCAGCATTCTGCAGGGAAAGGGCTAACGTATGTGCGGGTGGTCCCCCGAAGCATGTCAGAGGAGAAGAAAGCTTGTTCCCTGATGGATTCATTCACTATTCCAGCCCCTGCAGGGTGACTGAAATTCTCTTCAGGGAGTTCACACTGCAACAAAAAGAGACTTTACGTACAGAATCTTTTTTTCTTTCTTTTTTTTTCTTTCTGTTTTTAGATTGGAAACAACCATTTCTCATCCTCATGAAAAGATCACGGAGGACCATGTAATAGTCATGACTTTATAATCCCCTTTATTGCATCTTTCACAAAGTAACTAGGTCCCCAAATATATACTTCTGGGCTATTGAATATCCCCTTTCTCTCAGTCTGTTCTTCCATTTCCTCACCCAACTTTACCACAAAGGAATGCCTTAAGTCAGAAATGTGGGAAGCTGATCCTTTTATTGCATTTGTAGTATTCTCATCTGGTATGTACAGTGCCAGGCCATCAGGCTTGCAAAGCTGGTGTAGCCCAAGTTTGCATGTAAGCAACAGTACCACATGGTCTGGTTATAACTAAAGCCACATTTGTTCTCTGCTTGCTTGTGCATGATTGAAATAGGAAGACATTCAGCGGAAAAGATGGGTGAACAATTCTGGAAATGAGAACACAAACAGAAAGTGTTTATTCATCATTGCTTTTCTTTTATGTTAACTCCTTTTTGCACATTTCTTTACTTCTCACATTTTACAGTTTTGCCTTGAAGTTTCTGCCTGGCTGAGGGCTTTGCTGTTCCCACTTTTCCCTGAGGCCATTCTAGTGCTATGAATATGAGTGCAACATGAAGAGCTTTCCATATGTGCATGTCTCCTTCTTTTAATGTGTATGAGAGAAGGTATAAATGTGATTCAAATTAAATCAATTAGATCCAAGGGTATGAGATTTAGAGTGACTAGCCAGGCATAGGAAGATTTTGCACTGTTTAAAAGGTAGGTGCCTGAACCTAGAAGGAAGATTTCAAATTACATGAATTAGGTATGAAAGCTGTTTCTTATGTGTGTTAGGAGAATTTAGAGACTCCTTGTCTGTAACAATTATAGAACTTGTGGGAAATGAAAAGAGGTAGTTTCAATACTAGTCTATTGTGAATGGGAAATTCAAGTTCAAAGAGAGTCATAACTGCTGTTATTTCTCAACAGAAGTTTTGGTTGATAACCCTCCAGGAACCCTTGTCAGCCCCAAATCCCCTGCAAAGATCAACAAGATAGGATTCACTCTTCCCTCCACTCCATTTCTCCGCAATTAAGAGACTGTGTGCTTCAAGATGCCAGGGAACAGTGAGGGCACAAAGCTGTGTTTGTCTTTTGAAGGCCCAACTCTTCCCCTTGTTGGCCATGTATATATTATTCATGATTCATCCCAGTTCACACTTCTCCTGCCTTGTCGACTTTTGTTCTGGTGACATGTAGTGTGGTTGTCAAACACATTCCTACTCGTGGTTTGAAGTCAGAAACATACTGGCTTTCTCATGTTTGAAGGTGGGTAGCAAACCACTAATTATTTAAAATGTCTTACCCTTGAAGGTCAGTGACAAGGCAGCCTTACCACTATCATAACCACACATCTAGAAATAGAAAACACTGACACCTGTCTTTTGAAGCTGTTGCTTAGTGTGAGTAGTTTTGTGTCAATGCTGTCATCACTCTTCCTTTTAAAAGTTGGTGTTTGTTTTAAACTTCCATTTTGTGCTTTTCCGTCTGACATGCAGATAGCTCTGCCTAGAGTAGTAGTTTCCGCTCTATTGTCTTTAGGCCTGCAGTGGATTAGGAAGGAGGTATTACTTATTTGATTAAGGAACCATATTGCTTTGTTAGCACTTTCAAGTATGAATTTAATGTTATACTTGCCTAGTTTTTGAAAATGACAGACTTTCGTTTTTGTACATAAGAAAAAATGAAAGAATTAGGAACAGTACGTAGAGCTGTTCTGTGGTTGGATACAGATTTGGTCAGACCTGCAGGCAGTTTGCCATGCCTTAATAAAATACCACACACTGCATAAACAGCAGGAGCTGGGAGCATTTGCCTTTAGGCAAATGAAAGATGGTGTAACCTAGCTGAATTTGCTCTGCTGTGGGTAGGAGAGCAGTAAGCAGCGCTAACTTGATTTTTCCTCACTTTGCAGGGAGGGAGAAGTAGTATGAGTTTATGAAAAATGAACATGCCCATTCCTACAAATGGAAGCTGTGAGTGAACTGAATCTCCTCAGAAACAGGGTGCACATTTTTAACAAAGAGAATAATATCATGATTAGAGCCCCGTCAAGGGTTGTGATGGACTTCCTGATGTGAATCTCTGAATCAAGGCAGGATTTTGCTTTTTATGCATGCACAGGGGAGTTAGAGCTTGATGCAAAAATAGCTGGGTGGAGTGATTTTACTTGTAAGAGGTCAAACTGGGAAAATCATCCCAGCACTTCCTGATATAGAGATCTGTAGCCTAGAAATCTTGTTATACATTCAGTAACCACCACCAGACTGGCCTTCACTTGTGTCTTTCAGAACTCCCACTAGCATCTCCAGAAGTAACAAACAGTTAGGGGACGTGGCTAACTAACGGGCTGGAAGGATATTTCAAATATGCATGAGTTATAAAATTTTGCATCCAAGGAATTTAAAAAGTGTCTCCATTCCTACAGAGTATTTTCCTCTGGTATAAATTAAGATATTATTGTGTTTGGAAAGCTTGGAATTGTTCTGTCATGTGAGTGCACTTCTGAAAACATGTTTTGTTCTACGTGAGTGCAGTGTTTGTGCAAATGACAACTTCAGAGAATGAGCTGACCATATCACTGAACAGTTACACCAGAAACCATAACAAAGCCTGGCTCATGATGTTTGAACGGATGCTGAGTAGTTCAGCTACTATGGCTTTGTTACACACAGCTTCCTCAATGGCAATTATTGAAATATTATTTTCATGAAAAAATGATTAATCCATTTGGCGTTTGATGAAAATGATCAAGGCATTTCTTAGAAGCCTGTCGACATCCTGCAGACTATTACTGATTTCTACAGTTGAGTAAGTGGTCATTAGGCAAAAGATGATTATGTGCTATCATGAATATCTAGAAACACTCAGTGACTCTAAGCCATTAAACATTAGCTAGTATAATTTGACATGGCAGCACTCAAAAGTTGCAGATTAACATCTGCTGACGATCTTCTATGAAATTTCATAGAATCATAGGGGTTGGAATGGACCTCTTGGAGAGATCTTGGAGATCTTGGAGTCCAACCCCCCTGCCAAAGCAGGTTCCCTACACCAGGTCGCACAGGTAGGCGTCCAGGCGGGTCTTGAATATCTCCAGAGAATTTAACTCAGATGTGGCAGTAGACATTTTCTGTCCCATGGTTGCAGAAGAGGGAATGTTTGCTTCTGTTCCCAAAAGTGAACTGTGCTATTTAAAAGTTCATGAAGTATCATCCTATGCTTTCTGTAGTTCTCAGTTGCTAGGAAATTTTTGAAGTAATTGGATGAAACTTTGAAGCATTCAGATGAAAATTTAAAAGCCACTAGAAGGTTTGCTTCTGAGCTGCTGCTTGATGCATTTGATCTTGTGTTTGTCTTATCTCTTCCTAGCTTTCTCCCTGAAACAATTTCTTCATTAGGAGGAATTGTTTTATAGACATTTATAGACATTTAGATTTATTTCTTCCTTGCAGTATTTCTTCTAAGTAAGGCAACTTGCAAGCATGTATGCTATCTTGCAGTGCTGGTGAAAGATTATGATCTTGAGAATTAAGCAATAGCTTGCAAACAATGGCCCTATCAATAGCAACTGGGAGAGGAAAACCCTAGAAATCTAACTCCATGTGTATATTTCACATTCTGAGTTTATTTACAGTTTTATTCTGCGTCATCATAAACAAAGTGGAAGAGTCTGCAGTCCCTCACACGTCTTCGAGCAGGTAGACTAAACATTTTAGACTGTCACGTTCCTTCCCACTGAGCTGTGTCAAATGGACGAATGTCCTCACCTTACACTGTAATGTCAACCTTTCTAGGGCTGACTGCTGCAAGTGGTGGGTAATCACAGAATCATAGGGGTTGGAAGGGACCTCTGGGGACCATCAAGCCCAACCTCCCCTACTAAAGCAGGTTTCCTACAGTAGATTGCACAGATTGTGATGTGTTGTGTATAGTGAGAATTGTTGTATACCTACATGTGGATTTTTGAGTGCCCAGTGCTAACTTTTTAAACATGAGAACTTACCTGCAGGACAACGCACACACACAGAAGAGACTGTTGTAGAAATAATTTATGGTAAACTGAATGATTTACTCACACTTGTGGTTTGGAAATAATGAATTTTCAAGGGACGCAATTATGGGTGAAACACATTTATTTCACAATTGTCAGATTTAACACATTATTTTTGTTTTTCATCAAGCCCAGTAAAATGTCAGGCACAAATAGAAGCGAATGGTCTGACTTACTCTTTCCCTTATTTCAGCAGAGTGGTATTGCCAGTTGCTGATTCACTGCCCCAGAGGTAGCTGAAGGGAGTCGTTTGCAAATGCATGAAAAGAAACAGCTAATACCTGGGGATATGATAGCAAGTTTACCCTCGGCAGATAAAGGAAATGCTGCTTTGCTGGTAGAGAAGCTTCCACACCAAGAAATCTGATTACCCTGTAACAGCATGCCACAGCAGTAGGATTTCTACAAAAGAAATCAACAAAAGGAAGTTTTCCTAAGGTTGGAAAACATTAAAAGTGTGTATTCTTATGTGTGTGCTCTTTTCTCAATGCTCAGTATGTAATTCCCATTAAATGTTGTGGAAGTTAGATACATCTATCAAGAGAACATATTCCCAGGGTATTAAATTGTTATTCTGCTTCTATGCGTGTAACTTGACAGAGACAAATATAATCATCCAAGCTACTGAATTTGAGAACGATCTGTGTTTTTCCCCAAATCCATTCAAAGTGATTCTACTTTCAAGGGATTACATTTGAGTCTAACTTTCCTCTGATTTACTATTTTAGCTGAGCTGATGGATTATGAGAGAGAGTAATTTCTTTTTCATACTATTTTCCTGAATCTGTCATTCAAATCTTACTGTGTGAGGACAAAATGGTTCATAAACATTATTTTCTTGGAGGAAAATGCCTCCTAACAGCAAAAAGGAGCTCTGAATAGAGCCTCTCCATAAACAAGTTTGCATAAACACTGACAGAGGTGTCTCTGTGTGTGCAAAGGATGTGGATTTGTTAAATGAGACTTTTTATTTGGAAACTGTATTTCAAATAGACTATGAAGGATGGGTTGTGCACAGATCTAGAGAAGGAAATAGCACAGGATTCATTTTTGTCAGAATGCATGGATGGTATTGTACACTGTGACCACTGCAGGAGCATCCTTTTCTTGGAGGATATGCCTTAACTTAAATTCTAGATCTCCCAAGTATTCCTGAAGTTTAGAGGTCTTCAAAGAGATAAGCAAAATGAAGCCTTTTGTGATCTCTATGTTAGTAAATTTTCTTTTTATGTTAATCTTAAGCCAAAATCGCCAAGTCTTAAACTGTGATGGCAAATTTTGAGCCCTAAACGCATTTTTCTTTTGTTTCCTTATTTGTTTGATTATGGCTGGGAAGCCACATTTTCAAAAAATCCTGCTAATGCACTGCTTTTATCTGGAAGAGCAGATATTTATAAATCCATCTGAATCATGCAACTGCATAAAGATTGCCAGTTTAAAAGCAGTTGTCTGGTTAATCAATTTAAATGCTTATTTTGAATGGACAACTGTCAGTGTTTTTGTGTGCACAATTTCTCCCCACATTTATTGTTGCATTATGAAATATTACAGAAATTGTGGTCTGATTTAATAGCAGTACATGTACACTTGTACTGTTCTCTATAGTGTGAGATAGAAACTATCTCCAGTCAGAGTATGGCCTTGCTTAAGTTGGGCTGAAGACAGCTTGGTCATTTCCAATGGTAGCTGTGTAGATTGTTCTGATCTTGTTTTAGGCATGTCTAGGACCTGCAAAAAGCAGCCCCTAACACATGACTTGAATGTCTTCCAGCAGCTGATACAGAAGATGCACTTGTGAAGGGCTAGTTACATGAGCTTAATATGGAGCTATGTATGAGAAAACATTAAGAACTCAAGTTTGAATTCCTCTGCTGCAGTGAAAAGACAATGCTGAACAGTAGGACTGCAATTTATGTACTCTAAACCATTCCATTATACCTATAATATTCTAATGATATACTAATGTCCCTTGGACCCACGTGCTACATAACTGTGGAGTATTTCCTATTTTTGAATGTGACCCTTTAACAGATAGAAGAGATGCATCCCAATAACATGCAATTCAGTGTTATATTTTGGGACTGCCTTTCATTTCTATTTATTAAAGCACAAATCTGTTACAAGTAATGTTATAAAGAAATGTAGTCAGAATCAGGCTGTCTGAAGATGGGAATTAAAGTTCAACAACAGTTTCAGAGCAAAATCTCATATTCAGATAAGACTTCTGTCTGGGTTGACAGAAAGTTTTCCCAGACTAGTGGTAGTTTCAGACAAATGTTCATCAGATTTTCCCCTGAAACAAAACAGAATTGAGGTGATTTGGCTGAACTCTGTTCTGTTTTGTTTTTATTTTGTATTCAGGTTACAGATCTGCAGCAAGATGATGTATTTCACAAGGATATCTGTGCTTTGTCCTATTTGTATATCCCTTTCACTTCAGAAGTGTGTTCTTGACTACTCTGACTCCTTCAGCATCCTGTGAGGATGACCCCTGATAGCAGTCTGTGTGCTGCTGCTTATAAAGTTGCAGAGTGATAGCTGTCTTTCCAAATGTCTCCCATAAGTCTCAGTAACTGACTTGAGACGCCAAAAGTACTTTTCATACACTGTCCCCTGCAAAGTTAAAGTAAACTCCTGCATACTTTCCTAGTGGATTTAAACAGCTGCAGGGTCTGTACTGAGGTGTGTGCAGATATTTCTGGGGAGAAACATCCAGCCCTTTGCTTCCCTGATCAGAAGGACTACAGAATCTCCTGTCTTAGAAAAGGTGGTGTTTGAAAGCAGCCCATTCTCAGGCCTGAGCTAACCTAATGTTCCTTGTGGCTGTAGCACAGTGGGTAGCCTGACAGTAGGCACACAGGCCTTGAGTGCAGCACAGCCCATGGGGCCATGCACTCACGGCTGATCAGCCCCGGTGCTGCTGTTGAAATATGCAGTTTTACATTGTCCTAGCCATGGGTTCCTACAGATCACATCGTGTTCCTTGTTGCATTTGCGTGGTCAGATAGCTGACTAGACTGGAGAACGGTTCTGGGTTCAGACTGTCCTTTTGGAGGCGGAGGGAGGCTCAGTGAGGTGAATATTAATGCAAATCAAACCCCCGGTCTGGTTCCTCTGTGATAAAAGAGAACGTGCAATGTGGGATGGGAGCCAGTAACCAAAGGAGGTGAGCAGGACTGCTGTTTTCTTTGCAAACTGTGACTGTTTGTGCAGATATTTTCAGTATGGGCTCACTACAGAGGAAAGGAAATGGGAAGATCTTTTGTATTCACGATGCTTAAGAAAGAAATCAGTCATTTTACTTAAAACAGTCTGAGGCCCTCTCCAAGAGGCAGACAATTGTTGCTCTCAAAATATGTGTTTCCTTGCTGCACGAAAAAAGAATGGTACTAAAAATAGGATGTTAGTAACAGTGTGCAAGTGGGAGGCCGTGCGGCAGGATCCCAAAGGAGCTATCTGCTGAGGGCTGAGGAAAGCTGCAGGTGACAGGAGCCCTCTGGGCACTCAGGAACTGCCATGGAGCGTGTAGCTCACATTGCAGTGACCATGTTTCCTATCATTAAAACGCATCATATGGAGGGAAGATAGGTATGGCCTTATATGCCTTCCAGAAACTGCCCAGAAACTGTGCCAGTAGTTTCAAGGGGATATTACCAAAAAGAAATAAAATGAAAAATGAAAAAATGAAATGGCAAATACAACAGCAATAGATTTTATGATTCACGAAGCAACCTAGCTGTATGAAAGGGAGCCTGAGGGAGTGAGAAGTAACTCGGAATTTTCTCTCTGTGTGGTTTGTCAGTCTTAAATGTTTGTGCTTCATTTTCTCAACTTCAAAAAGCAAATAAAATACTTCCCCCAAAGTAACGTATTTCATGACCTTCCGTGGAGGTTTTTGTCTCAAACTAGAGAGGGTTTGCAAGTGTCTGTCAGTCTCTTGAGTGAATGAGTAGTGTTAATATGCTGGCCTGTTTTAACCCTTCATAAGCCATAGCGGCTGATATATAAAAATATTTTTTACAGTTTCCTGTGCATTTTAGTTATTGTAGTGTTCTTTTGAATGCACTATGGACACATATTTAGCAAGAACTTAGCTTCAGCAAGGGTTAACTGTGCTTTTAGGAGGTCCTTCAGGAAAGGTTTTGGGGTTTTTTTGCCACTTGAGTCACTGTATGCTTTCAACATAGAGGTCAGTCTTTAAGCCACTACCATCTTGCATTTGGAAGAGATTGTTTTCTGACAGCTATCTAAAGCTTCCATATTTCTGTTAAAAATGCCGCAGGTGTTCGGGTACAGTATGGAAGCTTTTCTGCACATGGAATTCACACATCTTGAACTTCCAGTTGATTTGGAAGTAACTGAGTAGGCCACAGTAACTTCACTAGTGATAGTTCTTAATTCTGGCACTGGCTAAACTGAGGTAAATCAGTCACACTTTAAAAGATTCGGAGATCAGCACACAAAACTGTACAACCTCTACCCCTTTGATCTGATCAGTTAATCTGATGTGGTGTTGCAAGGGTGCCAGGCCAGCACTTAGTCATTTTAAGCCATTTGCTAAGTTAAACATGACAAGGCCAGATACTAACAGACTAAAGCCCTGTAGGAGTGTCAGAGTGTTTGGCTGAGCAAATATGTTACTATTTTTGATTTCAGTGTGGCTTTGATTCCGCAGTGTTCTGTGGGAGCTGAGGGCTGCCTGCTTTAGTACTGCAGCGTGGAGCAGGCGTGGCAGTTGTCTGCAAGGGAGAAGAGGCACTATGCCCGTGTGTCTACTTGCTGTGGGTGTTACAGGTACAAGAACAGCAATTGCCCATGGCAATGAAGGCAGAATTTGGCTATACAATATAGCAGGAAGTTCATAACTTCGCACTAAGCAGCTATCACAAGAAGGACACCCATTACCGTTAGTAGTGAAGTAATGCCTTTAGTTTAGCAGTGATGATACCTTTAGAATACAATTCTTTTTTCTGTATTTTTTTTTTAATGGTCTCATGGATTTTTCAGTTTGTATGGGGTACAAAGCCCTTTCAGCATCTTTACAAATAAACTGAGTGGACAAGACCTGTTTCTTTAGAATACTTGGATTAGTTGAGGTAGCTTGACGATGAAATTATTGGAAAATGTCCTGAAATGATGTTCCACCTATACTGGGTGAACCCTCAAATCTCCCTGTTAGAAATTGGAATTTTTATAAATAGACACTTGAAAGTAGAGTTGAATGGCTTTCAAGTGGACATTCCTCATGACTCTTCTAGTAAAAGAAAGAAGGGCAAAAAAAAAAAAAAATAGAAACTAAGCTTTTGGAAGGAATATGTGCTTTTTCAATATAAAGATTCACCTTCCCCAAAGCCATTATGAAGAATGAAAATCTCTATCATATTTTCAAGTAGGTTATTGGTGGCAGTGTGACTCTTGAGGGGGCAGAAGTGCAGAGAAGCATGTTTCTATAAGCAGACTTCTTAACTGCTTTGAGGGAGGTGGGATGGGGTCAGAAACTCCATTCAAGGTACTCAGAAGGTTCTGTAGCATGCATTTGTTCTGGTGAGGATCTGTAGTTGAGAGTGGAGGCATATTTGTGTTTTTCTGAGCCAGAAGTATTCTTAATTGTGTATGTGTAAATATTGTGGGATTTGCCCCACAAACTCCTCTGTAATGAAAAAAACTTTTTTTTTTTTCTGCTTTACAGAAAGAAGTATTTAATACTTGAATACCTACTGTCTATTTTCAGAGCATCTACGTTGAAAAAATATTTGTATGAATCCGAAGTGTTTATCCTTTTTCAGCTATGTTTCAAGTGAAGTAATGACAGCTTTTACTGTACACAGTTTCAACGGAGGTGAAGTTGCAGGATATGCAGAATTAGAGTTAGGTCAGAATGCTATGAAAAAGTGAGTCCTGAACTATAGATCATTCTTGTTCCAACAAAGCAGGGAAGCTGTTTTTCCTAATCTTCTGGACCAGATAAGCATTGCTGTCCTTGATACTCCCTATATATCTGAAGTCACAGAAGGAGTTAACCACCAAAGATAGCTTCCAGTAAGTTCCAAACTTCATGCATTATTCAGGAAAACTAGACCCCATAGTCATAGCTGTATAAATTTATCTTCGTGTTATATCACGTATCATTTTCCAGTGCTTCGTGCTGCTTACTGGCTTTGTTAGGGAGGATGCAGGTTAAAGTCAGAAGACGAAACATTCCTTTGAGTGCCCTATGGGAAGCCATCATTTAGATACATTTTTTTCATCCTTTTTGCCTGAAGACAGTATTCATTTGTTCTGCCTATTGTAGCCCACCATGAAGTGCTAGACAGTGGCCCGAAAACGTGGAAGAGAGCAGTGAGTTAAAATCTGCAGGTAAAAACTTAGGTTATTAGCCAAAGCATCACAGCAGTGTTATTCTTGTTGTCTGTTTTTAAAGTATGAACACATTTCATTGTAAGTGCTGAGCTAGAGTCGTTTCACCTGAACTAATGTCAGCAGTAATTTCGCTGAAGACAGCTAGCTCAGTTCTGAGGTGTTTTTGAGGCAGACAGTTCACTACCATTCCTTGTATGAGTGAGAGGAGCCCAGCCCATGATTAAAACTGCCAGCGTTAGCCCATTTTGGAATTAGTGGATAAAAATAGCATTATTTTAATGCTTTAAATACAAGAATGATTTTTATCCTCAAGATCCCCAGCTTAGTGTTCTGCTCCCTGCCTTATTTTCTCCAGTTGTATCCCACCCCCTCACTCCTGCCAGGTATGATTCTGTTTCCGTGTCAGTGCCTGCAGCAATCCCTAAAGCAAGGTTTTGCCATTTCCACATGCTGCTAAAAGCCAGGCACTTCCACTGCAGAGATTAGTTAAATGAAGTTTTCTAACTCCTGTTCCATTTCGTTTTGTTTTCTCCTGCTCATGCCCTTCTTGCTTCTATGGGTTGGAAACAGTGGTTTCCACACTGAAGTGCAGCACACCCAATAGCCTTCCTGTAGCGAACCGGTTCTTCTACTGTGACCTTCCTTTCTTGAACTGGGGGTGTCCACACTATTCTGGCTAGTTCTAGCTCATCAGGACAGTTTCTAGCAGACTTCTCAGGTATGGCTGAAGACCAGAGTTTGCAGTCCATCATTGAACCATTGCACCATTGGGAGGCCTGTGGGCCCTAGCTGTATGGTCTCCCCCATCTCATAGTGGCTGATTTATAATAGAATGGGGTCGTGAGACTGTGGGATGAACGTGTGCCTCCTTACATTAACAGCCACGTTGTTACCATCTGATTGGCATGACATGCTTTTTTCTCTTTCAAGTGACAGACAAGACCCTTTACCTGATAGGGAAAAGCCATGATGTTCATCTCCTCCAATTAATTCGTGAAGTGTTATTCACAAAAAGGTCATTAGTTTGGTCTTTGTTCTTTGCAGAACCTATTAGGCTTGATCTGACAGGAGAGCAACACAATGGTCCCAACCACTTTGCAAACAGAAATGCATTTACCATACAAAGGCATGGCCTTAGACATCAACTAAGGGAGCTACTGTGCTAGGCTGGAAGACTGAAGATCAGAAGGAAACCTGAAAGGTGAAAAACCTGAAGGAAGAAAAGGGATTGACTTGCTAGGGGCAGACCAGGCTGACTTCAGTGATTTCTGACTGTATATGATACAGGATGAGGCAGAGAGAAACATGGAATTCTGGAGTCCTACCACAGAGACAGTTAAATATGGAGAACTAAACATTTCTGGAGCTGATTTTGCTCTGATATAGTTTAGTTGCATGTAAGAGATTGTTCATATTTGGCTTTAAGAAGGCTGTCTTAGCATGCTGATCATCATTGCTGTTAATTGAAACAGTCACAAAAGCGCTGTGCCTATGGCAGTCCCACTGGCCTAAATTATAGTTGAGATTAAGGATTGTAGCCCAAAGCATGATTCAAGACTGCATGAGCTATGTGAGTTCATACTCATTTCAGCTGATGATGGCATTAAACTCAGAAGTGTCAGCTGAAAAACCTGAAAATACTTGCTCCATGGATTACCCCTGTGTGTTGCCATGGGAGTTACCTGATGATCTGCAGAGTTGCCAAATCCTTTGATTTTATCTTGTCACACAATAGCTGGTATATTTTCTTGAAGATTAGGCTCCTGGATTGCAATGTTTTTTATTTTCTTAACTTCTGATTTTGTAAGCTAGTAAGTTTCCAACCCTCCTGCTTGTGGCCGAAGTTTCAAAACATTACTCAAATGCACTCTAAGAGTACAACAGTGGTAAATAAAGTAAAAACCCTGAAGGTTTGGGTTTTTGTTTGTTTGTTTTTGGTGTTTTTTTATTTTTCTAACTTATTTTATTTCTGTAATTTCTCTGACTTGTCCTGTGATTTTGTGACTCATGATTTTTGAATCTTTAGAGTTGATTACGATACTCTCTTTCCTTCCCTGTACTACTGCACTGTACATAACCAGTATAATTAAGAATAGCCATCAGGATGTTTCCAGGCATGAAAAACAAAGCTCTGATCACTCTTTTTCCTCAACACCCTTCTACATTTGAATCATCAATACTTACAAGGCGTTTTTGGAATACAAAGAATGATTTTGTGACAGCACTTCATTTTTGTGATTCTGGTGGTGTTTCTATGCATTCTGATTTTCTGCTGAGATTACGGGTCGTGCACTGGAAGTGGTAGGCAAAAAATAAATTAAAAAATGTTGTGTATAGTATTGATCTAGCAAAACTTAGTGTCTCTATGTTGGATGAGAAGATTTATGCAGTTTGGATTTTCTTCAGAGCTGCTACTGCTATTCATTCATAGAGATGCAAGGCCATGGAGTTGTTCTGCTTTGTGGAACAAGGACGTCTTCCTTCTTTCTGATAAAGGCATACTTCTCCATGCGCATTTCCATGATATAGTGGAGTGAAATCTTACATAAGACTTTCAGTGTCAGCTGGAGTTACTTCATAGCATCTGAGTTCTCATCCCAGCATCTTCCTCAGCAATGTCTTTTAAAAGAGATCTGCCTGCTCAGAACCACTGTTTTATATATATATGTGTACCAGAGGGACTGGGTAGGACTAATTGTGTCTTACAAGATAGAAGTGAGAGAAATAGGCAAATATTTCTGAAATGTATCATAATACATAAAAAAAAATCCAATGTAGATATTCCCCAAAAGACAACATGGTGCTTTGGGTTTTATTCAAATATTGCTGACTTCAGAAAGGCCTGTAAGGATACCAGTAAATAAATCATTGAAAATAGGAAGAATGTAAACTATAGACTGAGGTCTCAGTGAAATTCACAGGTCTGTGAAGAACAGATGCAAAGCAAACAACTTCAAGACAGTCAAGTAGACTTGAGGTGAAGCATATGGGTTATAAGAGCCTGAGAAGTCAAAAGAATGAAGTGAACCATGAAGTAAATGTATTGTCCCACTAGTCTGGCTCCACCAGAAGCCATGGTGTTAATATTTCCTATGTGGCTGCTGTGGTGCCTCATCCATGATGTTCAGCCCAGGTGTTGGCTTGCATGTTCCATGCGTTTTAACCATGATGACTGAAGCGGTCAGCTGAAATCTTCATGGCCAAGAAACTGCTGTCTTTTTTGAGCAATCTTCATGGACAAAGAAGCAAGGAAAGCTAGATTTAGACTTCCTGCAGAAGTCAAAATAAGAAGTAAAAATAAGGAAACATTAGAGAGTAGATGAAAAAAAGACCATAAGAAGCAAGCATACTTTTTAGAACATTGTCCTTCAGACAAGCAAATCTGTGTTTTGTCTGTTGACTTTCCCATTATATCCACACACATTTTTGTTTGTTTTTTCTTTTTAAGAAAAATGAGAGACTGCTTCTTTCCACAGTGTTAATGTAATTTTGCTTGTCTGAACAGGAGAAAGACTTGGGAAGCTGGCTCCTGTCATATTAGCTGGGAAAGGGGGTAGTCAGGCAGTTTTGAAGACTCAAATTAACTACCAAATTCATGCTCAGTTTGCCACCAGAAGAGGAGTAATCTTGATGGTCATGAGCTGGTCATTATTTGTAGGGACATTAGGGAATTACTGAGTAAAATTCTCTTCGGAAGAGCCATACCAACTTCCCATTCTCCAGGAAAGATCCTATTGACTAGAGGCAAGCCTGAGTTTGTGTGACTTGGAAGCAGACTAATATTTCCTCTAAGTCGTCAAAGTCTGGTAACATTTCTGTAATCAGAAGAGTGTGATGTTGATGTTTGCATATGGCTCCATTTCATCTCAGAACGTTTGCAGAGATTGATTTCAGCGTCAGTCTGATAGGGAATGGTCAAATGTGTCTTTAACCCAATTAGTTTGGAACTGAATGGATTGTCAAAGAGGGCAAGGCCAAGCTGTAGCAGCGTACAGTATACCAATACCAGCAACATGAGAAATATTTGGGAAGTAAACTGCAGTCCCTCTTCAAATCAGATGCTGAAGTATGCAAGAAAGTTTGTGTACTTGAATAGTTTATCCAATACCATGAACTGTCAAGGGAGTGGAAACAGAAACACTGTATTGTCAGCCTCTGTTACAAGAATTTTTGGGAGAAAAGTCCATTCAGTTCTGGAAGTCCTAAAACTACATTAGCTTTTACCATTAATGTAACCTGTTCAGAAAGAAACTGCCCGTTAATACCCAGCCTTTTGCTAGTAATTGAATAAAAGCCTGTACAGCTCTAACTTAGAAACTCAGTGTTTGTGACCTTGCAGGGGATTGCTGTTCCCTACCCATTTATTTATTTATTTATTTTTAAATCAAGATGCCTGGTTTGGAGATTTCTCACTGGGAAGAGGTCTAAACATATTTCTGTGTGTTTGTTCCAGTGGGTGAGACTTGGCAGACCTGGCATGGGTGGGAACAGCACAGAAACTGATCTGTCAGCTAATAGTGGAGACAAGGATGCATTATGAATCCTTGATTGTCTATTGTTGGTTGACTAGCAACATTAGCCCATAGAGAGCAGTATGAACATGACTGTAACACACAGGTGGCTGTAAGAAAAGAGCAGTGCTACATGAATCTTAGGATTAGCATGAAGTGATTCAGCCTACTTGTCCAAATATATTACAAAGTGAGTCAGAATGAAAGTGTTGTAAAATAGTCTACTCCTCTAAAGATAAAGTTGCATATTCATTTTAAATTCAGAAAACAGATTGTGTTGGCATTTTCAGTTCCTTTCACTCATGCTAGCTTTTCAAAATATCTTTTGAACTAAAAATATGTTTCCTGAAATTCATGAAAATGGGATAAATAACATCTCCTCCTTTACTGCCCATACACTGAAGCAAATGGAGAGTGCTATGACTTTTGCAACTCATAAGCAGGTATCTCTTCAGTGCCTGGGTCCAGAAACACAGCTGTTACGTAATGCAGAATCCTACAAGAGAGCCTGTCATTGCGTGTTAGCTTCAATTTAGACCCCTGGAGTTAGCCCAGGAACCCACCCACAGCAGCTCACGTGAGCTCCATAGATCCCCTGCTGCATTTCCAGCATGAGTTTCACCCGTACCATCTGACATACCATCTAACTTAGGCTGACAGCAAGTTCCAGCTCTGTGTTTCTTCTTGGCAAAGAGCAGTGAGATTAGGGGTGACACGTGGGCTATGCCTCAGGTTAGTGAAGACAATCTTGCAAAATCCATCATGATCCATGCCATAGTAATGACAGTCACCTGATGCACGCTCCCACCATGGTCTCCACAGTTACTTTGGCAAACGGTGATGCAATATATTGCAGATAAGGGACCAATACGCTGCCTGTGAATAATGCAAGTGCATGACTGCGGAGTAGTTCTCTCCGTGCAAATTGGCCTCAGATTAAACTTCATTCTGCAAATTGCAAAGAAGCTTTTCCATCCTCTGAAGTCTGTAGGCATTGACTTCACATTTTAGATTTGCTTTGATCATCCCATTCCTGACAGTGTGGCACTTATCCCGTTGCAAAAAAAAAAAAAAAAAAAGGAAAAAAAATGATGGTTGCACAAGATTAGAGGTTCTCTAATTTAAGGTATGAGGGAATTTTTCCTGCTGATGAAATCTTAATCTTCTTAATGAGCATTGACACAATCTGATAGCATACCATTACTGAGATTCCTTCTCTCTTTTTTTTCCTTTTGCTGGAAATACGTCACCTGTAGACAGAAGCAAGGAAAATGGACTACAATTGCCCCGACTATGCAAATTCTGTGACATTAAAGCATCAACGTGCTCAAACCAGTATCAGTGCAAGAGCAACTGCAACATCACTTCTATTTGTGAGAAGAATAATGAAGTCTGTGCAGCTGTGTGGTAAGTTATTTCATCGTACGTTTGGGGATGAGAGCACAACCACATTCATCATTACTTAGTACTTTTCTGAATTGATATGATATTCTCAATCTCTGTGCTATTTTGCAGAGTCACACTGAATCACAGAATTGAAGGGGTACGAAGGGAACCCCAGAGATCATCTGGTCAAATTCACTAGGCTTGTCTATACCACTTCCTGCTCTTACTTTCACTCAACATACTAAGCTTTCCTTGAAGGTGACAAAATAAAAAAGTTTTAGTGATTTTATTTCTGTTTGTTTGTTTATATAAAGCAGTTCTGTACCAGCTCCATCTCATTTCACAGTAAACTGGCTGATATGACTGGTGTAAATAATCCTTGTTTACCACGTATAGGTGAAAATTGTTTCTCTTATTTGGAAAAAAAAAACCTCCTATTTGCATAAATGAGTGCCCTAAGACAGACGGCATTTTAAAATGACTTATAACTCTATTTGTTGTTGACTCTAACCCTCCTGTCTAAAATCTGGGTCTTCACCGTTCCATACCAAAGAGAGCTAGCAGCACTTTTCTTGTGTTCCTGAGAGGATAAAAGAAACAGAACTGCATATTTGCAACTTTGCTGCTGATACAGAAGCATGATGTGAACCACTTAGACGATTAAGCAACGTATTGATTGAGCAGTTACATCCCTTGACTTGAAGAAAAGTTGAGCCTTATTGGTTGTCGGTGCTTGAAATGCAGATTCAGTCTGGCATGCCGTTCTGTTTTTGTTCAGGGCTCCTTGAGTATGTATTCATTGTCTTTTATTTCTATGGCACAATGGTGACCTTGGATGGCAGATACGCACTGGCTTTTTCATGCCAATATAGCCAAAAGGTACATGAGTTGAGAAATGTGTTTAAAGTGCTCTTTGCCACTTAGTCTCGTATCAGTGAAATCAAACCTGTGGAGCAAGACAAAACACATGTGGATCTGGGCCAGATGATCAGCTGTAAATATTTCCCTGACAGTGAGGTCGCTCTGGTTTGTGCCAGTTTTGTTTTTCACAAACAAGATTCTGTGAGTAACTCCTTGAGTGCAGAAGCTGTGCTGATTGCAGGCCTCAAAAACAAAACCAAAAATCCCAACTCGCTAGACTAAATTCCTCAGATTTTGAGGAAATCGTTCCGTTTTTATCATAATTTCCCACAGATTTTTACTGTCTGCACAGTGACCACAAAAACCAAAAGTATGTTCTGAAGTTCACAGCAGTTCATTGAGCATCAGCTTGGATAATTTTGGGTGAGACTTTCAAAGGCAGTCCTTGGAGCTCAGTGGTAGTATGACACAGAGTAGCTGGACCACCGTGCAAGGACCCCAGTGTGGAGTAGCCCAGGCACGACCCAGTTGTCCCCATTCAGGAGAGACAAACTCACCATATTCTTTCAATCCCCTTTGAGCTCTCAAACGAGGCAATCACTGGGCAGGAGTGATCCTGTCTGCTTCCTTTCTTAAATATTCCATTTTTTTTTAATTTCAGTTTTTCTTTTTCCTTCCTAGGAGACGGAACGATGAAAACGTGACATTAGAAACGATCTGCCATGATCCCCAGAAAAGGCTGTATGGTCACATGTTGGATGACTCCAGCTCGGAGCAGTGTGTGATGAAGGAAAAGAAAGATGATGGGGGACTGATGTTCATGTGTTCCTGTACAGGTGAAGAGTGCAACGATGTTCTTATTTTTTCTGCAGGTGAGTTTAATAACTTCCTCTTTGTTCCTGGGCTCAGCCTTGCGTGTGATACTAAATCTGACGTTAAATCCAATGGTCTTTGGAATTGCATTTTGTGGAGAAAAGCTTCCAAGTGGCTGGAGACTTTTTGTCCTCTTCTGAAACTGCAAAATCTCGGCCTTTCCTTTTCTGTTTTCTGGAGTTACTTCTTCCTGCCAGGCAATCTTCCTTCTGAAGCAGTTCAGCTATTCAGCTCAACACATTTCACTGTAAAGTCACTTGATGGTAAGAACAAGGTGCTCAGAATTGTGTCAGTGAAACACCCAAATGCAACAAGTTACAAAATAGAAACGCGATGAAAGTACTATTTCAAGTCAAACTTGTGTTACTAGATAGTATGTATATTTAAAGTCATTTTCTTGTTCTTGCATTGATCCTTTTGTGAAGTAGCACATAGGTTCCTTCAGTGGTATATAAGCTATGTTATGCTTCTACAGATTATTTATTTGTTACTATAGCACACAGACGTGTGGATGTTTAATTAAACCATTTAAAACCATGTATAGTTAGATACACTAGTATATAACCTATCCCCATACTACTAAACAGATGTTTACCTTGACTGCCACAAGTGGAGTAAAGGTGGATGAGATGCATATAGTGCCAGCATTCCTTATGCTGCTCATTGATAATGTGCATGTGTGCATGCACACACCTCATTTTATTTTCCCCTTTCTATGTGCATCCTACAATTGTAATTTTCCTTAAACTGTATCAGGTCTTGCCTAAGCCAGCAATGGCCTCTTCAGATTTTTGCACACATGCTTCTAAATGAATATGGCCCACAGCACACTCCTCATCAACTGCATGTTCCCCCGAAAAGGATATAATGTAATTCATTCTGTCGGAGATAAGAAAGGGTTGGGACTCTATTATCACATCTAGGAAACACGGTGCATGGAAGTGCTGAGGCAAAGGTGCATAAACTTGTGAGTCACTTCTGCCTATAATTTTCCAGCCTTCAAAGAAAGCTAACAAGGCTGCAAAACTGTAACAGATATCCCAAGAGCAAGTTAGAACATCTTCGCTCTAGTTGGCCTGGGCTGTGCGTATATGGTGCTACCTCTTCACCTCTACTTCATCTCTTTCCCAGGCTTAACCAAAAGCCAGACAGCCTGACTGCTGATCACTGTCAGTCTGGTCAACTTTTGCTCCTGTGGACTTACAAGAGTTAGGGAAAATACTGGAATTGATTTGGTCCTGTCTGATAGACTAAGGACCGAATTGTAAAAAATTACCTTGACTGTTTCAAAGAGAACATGTTTGAAGTGGTAAGTCCTTAGTTTGTGTAAATTGCCTCAGAGTTTTCGTGCAAGTGACTCTTCAGTACCTAGGTGCAGAAACACAGCTGTTACGTAATGCAGAATCCTACAAGAGAGCCTGTCATTGCGTGTTAGCTTCAATTTAGACCCCTGGAGTTAGCCCAGGAACCCACCCACAGCAGCTCACGTGAGCTCCATAGATCCCCTGCTGCATTTCCAGCATGAGTTTCACCCGTACCATCTGACATACCATCTAACTTAGGCTGACAGCAAGTTCCAGCTCTGTGTTTCTTCTTTGCAAAGAGCAGTGAGATTAGGGGTGACACGTGGGCTATGCCTCAGGTTAGTGAAGACAATCTTGCAAAATCCATCATGATCCATGCCATAGTAACGACAGTCACCTGATGCACGCTCCCACCATGGTCTCCACAGTTACTTTGGCAAACGGTGATGCAATATATTGCAGATAAGGGACCAATACGCTGCCTGTGAATAATGCAAGTGTATGACTGCGGAGTAGTTCTCTCCATGCAAATTGGCCTCAGATTAAACTTCATTCTGCAAATTGCAAAGAAGCTTTTCCATCCTCTGAAGTCTGTAGGCATTGACTTCACATTTTAGATTTGCTTTGATCATCCCATTCCTGACAGTGTGGCACTTATCCCGTTGCAAAAAAAAAAAAAAACAAAAAACAAAAGAAAAGGAAAAAAATTGATGGTTGCACAAGATTAGAGGTTCTCTAATTTAAGGTATGAGGGAATTTTTCCTGCTGATAAAATCTTAATCTTCTTAATGAGCATTGACACAATCTGATAGCATACCATTACTGAGATTCCTTCTCTCTTTTTTTTCCTTTTGCTGGAAATGCATCACCTGTAGACAGATATAGGGAAAATGGACTGCAGTTGCCCAAACTATGCAAATTCTGTGACATAAAAGCATCAACGTGCTCAAACCAATATCAGTGCAAGAGCAACTGCAACATCACTTCTATTTGTGAGAGGAATAATGAAGTCTGTGCAGCTGTGTGGTAAGTTATTTCATCGTACGTTTGGGGATGAGAGCACAACCACATTCGTCATTACTTAGTACTTTTCTGAAGTGCTCAGAAATTCTGAATCATTCTGCTATTTCACCAGGCTCTTATATACCTCTTCCAGCCATATCTTTACTCAGCATTCTGAAAGATGCCTGAAATTAACAATTCTGTTATGAAATGTTCTAGCAATTTTTTTATTGTTTTTTATCAGTTATGTTCCAGTGTGTTCTGTTATTGGAAAGGAGGAGTATTATTGCTCAAAGCATTTTGCTACACATATGCACAGTACTTAGTGTTTGTTAAAGCTCTGAAACTAAGAGGACAGTTCTTCTCTTCAGCCAGCACCACAGCAATTCTTTCCCATGTTTCGCAGCAAACTAGATTTACACCAATCGTATCAGCCACGTATTTCACCTCTTACCACATATAGGTGAAAATGTATCCTCTTAGCTGGAAAAAAAAATCCTATGTATATACAGTGTCATTGCTGTCTTCTGCTTTTTATACAGCATATATGAGTGCCCAAAGATAGACCCTATTTGAAAATGACTCTGTAATTTTTAATCTAAACTGAGCCTGCTCTCTAAAATCTGGGTCTTTATCCTTCCATAAATGGTAAGCCAAAGATAGCTGGCAGCACTCTTAATGCGTTTCTGAGCAGACAAAAGAAAGAAAACTGCATATTTGCAACACTGCTGCTGATATAGAAACATGATGTGAACCACTTAGACGATTAAGCAACTTATAGAGGGAGTAGTTACGTCTCTGGACTTGAAGAAAAGTTGAGCCTAATAAGTCTGGCATGCCGTTCTGTTTTTGTACAGGGCTCCTTGAGTATGTATTCATTGTCTTTTATTTCTATGGCACAATGGTGACCTTGGATGGCAGATACGCACTGGCTTTTTCATGCCAATATAGCCAAAAGGTACATGAGTTGAGAAATGTGTTTAAAGTGCTCTTTGCCACTTAGTCTCGTATCAGTGAAATCAAACCTGTGGAGCAAGACAAAACACATGTGGATCTGGGCCAGATGATCAGCTGTAAATATTTCCCTGACAGTGAGGTCGCTCTGGTTTGTGCCAGTTTTGTTTTTCACAAACAAGATTCTGTGAGTAACTCCTTGAGTGCAGAAGCTGTGCTGATTGCAGGCCTCAAAAACAAAACCAAAAATCCCAACTCGCTAGACTAAATTCCTCAGATTTTGAGGAAATCGTTCCGTTTTTATCATAATTTCCCACAGATTTTTACTGTCTGCACAGTGACCACAAAAACCAAAAGTATGTTCTGAAGTTCACAGCAGTTCATTGAGCATCAGCTTGGATAATTTTGGGTGAGACTTTCAAAGGCAGTCCTTGGAGCTCAGTGGTAGTATGACACAGAGTAGCTGGACCACCGTGCAAGGACCCCAGTGTGGAGTAGCCCAGGCACGACCCAGTTGTCCCCATTCAGGAGAGACAAACTCACCATATTCTTTCAATCCCCTTTGAGCTCTCAAACGAGGCAATCACTGGGCAGGAGTGATCCTGTCTGCTTCCTTTCTTAAATATTCCATTTTTTTTAATTTCAGATTTTCTTTTTCCTTCCTAGGAGACGGAACGATGAAAACGTGACATTAGAAACGATCTGCCATGATCCCCAGAAAAGGCTGTATGGTCACATGTTGGATGACTCCAGCTCGGAGCAGTGTGTGATGAAGGAAAAGAAAGATGATGGGGGACTGATGTTCATGTGTTCCTGTACAGGTGAAGAGTGCAACGATGTTCTTATTTTTTCTGCAGGTGAGTTTAATAACTTCCTCTTTGTTCCTGGGCTCAGCCTTGCGTGTGATACTAAATCTGACGTTAAATCCAATGGTCTTTGGAATTGCATTTTGTGGAGAAAAGCTTCCAAGTGGCTGGAGACTTTTTGTCCTCTTCTGAAACTGCAAAATCTCGGCCTTTCCTTTTCTGTTTTCTGGAGTTACTTCTTCCTGCCAGGCAATCTTCCTTCTGAAGCAGTTCAGCTATTCAGCTCAACACATTTCACTGTAAAGTCACTTGATGGTAAGAACAAGGTGCTCAGAATTGTGTCAGTGAAACACCCAAATGCAACAAGTTACAAAATAGAAACAAAATACTTAACATCTTGTCTCTTCTGGAAAAGTTTTGTTGTTATGTGGTGACATCCTTCTGTACAGGTACTGTTGAGTAATTTGATAGGATGTGCATGTAAAGGCAGCTCCTCTGTAGTGATTGAGTTTCTGAACTTCCTTGTTCTATATGTGAAAAAAAAAAGCATGGTTTCTTTCAGTGGTGGATATGCTACCTTATGCTTACTATAGCACAAAGTAATGTATGCGTGAGTGGCTTTTCCCTCTTCTTCCCAGCCTTCAAAGATGGCTCAAAAGTTAAGGCGTGATGTGCCAAGAGCAAGCTAGAAGGTCTTTGCCCAG
Source organism: Oreortyx pictus (assembly GCA_036925125.1). Lineage (NCBI taxonomy): Eukaryota > Metazoa > Chordata > Aves > Galliformes > Odontophoridae > Oreortyx > Oreortyx pictus. The sequence continues at coordinate 38,670,601 of JAUPFR010000007.1, forward strand.
ATTGACCAGGGCCAGCAGTGTCTTGAGCTACCGTCTATCCTCTCCCTCTTATCTTCCCTAGGCTTAACCAAAAGCCAGACAGTTTGACTGCTGATCCCTCACCATCTGGCCTCGTGTTGCTCAGGTGGACTTTGAAGGATTTGGGGCTAATATTGATATTGATTTGGTTATATTTGGTGGACCCAGGACCTAGTTGTAACTATATTGTCTAGTTTGTATCAAAGAGAACGTGATCATTCTGAAAAGACCTTGCTTTGTGTAAGCTGCCTAGGGTTTTTGTAAAAACTAGCCTCACCCTTGTGGATTTTGGCTAATTTGTTAAAAATTACTCATACTATAAGTGTCTCTCCTGGAGCCATATGAGCTGAATGTAATCACTCTGACAAATTGCGTGTCTTGTTTGTGTTTACAAGAACCAGTCGGTAAATTCAGCACCAACTGCTTTCACTCCCATCTCCCTGCAGCTGCCCCCTGCACTTCAAGATCAGCTTAAAAGGCTTTGTAGTGTAAATGAAAACATTACCTTTTTTATCCTAATTCCTTTCACTCTTTGTAGTGAAGGTTTTCATTCCATGTTATGTGCTGTGACTCATGAAAACTGTGCCCTGCATTCACATGTAGAAAGGGAATAGCTACATATAAAAATGGATGTAGTACAGAACTTCAGTTTGTAACATTTCCAGTTCATTCACAAACACAAGCGTTAGCTCCAGTTGGGAGGGTGGAGAATTGAGGCTTTGTCATTCCTTTTTTATTGTTGTGGATTAGTGTTTCTTTTAAATGAAAACAGCCCCTTTGGGTTGCTTGCCTGGTTATCCATGGCAGGAAGACAAACGATTTTTACAGTATCAGACATGCGGTTTCCTGTCTGTGTTTAACTTTGAGCAGAACATCACAGCCAGCTGGTCCGTGCTCCTCCAGACAACTAGATAATAGCCTGTAATAATTTTGCCTTTGGAATGACTGTCATCCAGATCTATTCTGTACATTGTTCTTGCATTCTCAGTATATTCTCAGTATTTCTTGTACATCAGAGTAGGAATTTTTGCACTGTTTTTATACATGTTACAACTTTAAAGAATAGACAAAAAGCTACTCTAGGAAAACCTTGAAATACTTGACCTAAGTAGCACCTACTCATTTCTTAGCAGAATCTGGAACAATAAAAAAGTGTTGTACTCTTTCACCTGATAATCACAGCCTTTCCTGACAAGCTATTCGTGTAAAAGATAAGCACTGTAGCTCTTCTTCCTCGTGGATGTACACTTAAAACAAACCAGATTTAGTTTGTTCCTGGTGTTCATGGGATAAGAAAGAAAATTGCTAGTAAGGTGACATGTTCTAGTTTCCACCAAAGGTTAGTCACTGCATTCCAGTGATTCACCACTGAGCTGCTGTTGCTTATAGAAGAGCTGATTTGTGTCACTGTTGGCTTGTATCAGTCTTGATTGCAAAGGTTAAACCTCCTAACTCTGCTTTTAGACACAAACTTCTAAAGCTTTTGGGTAGTGGGAGGTATTGTGACTCACTGAAGTGTGGCTTTAGAAATGTTTGAAGTGGTTAGAGCCAAATCAAATGTCTGTCTCTTGTATGGACTTTTGTTTAAATTGCCAATCTGCAAAATGAACAAGGCACAGTCAGACATGTGCCTTAACATGCCTGTAGTTCTGCTGTGTCAGAGGGCTTCTGGCCCTGATGCTGATCCCTGGCATTTCAGGCCATGAGCAGTTGGTGGAAAATATTATGCACAGAATAAATCTGAACAATATTCTGTGGTTCTTGGAGGTATAATGTTTGGATGACAGGTAACCACTGCAAATCTGACTACCTGATGTTTATTTTTTAATTCCCCTCTCTTTTGCCAAACAAAATTGTGGGTGCCTGGCAAACAACTTGCACCGTTGTGGTGGAAAAATGTTTCTCACAGCAAAACTCCATGACAGTCAGCTTTAATTATTATTTATTCAAATGTCTAATGTCAGTGTTACCAGAAGTCAAAGCCAAGGAGCAAAAACACTGGAAAAGATTAGCCAAAGAAGGGAAGAAAAGGCCCCTGCTGGCTAGAGAGAAGTCGACAATGTGGAAGACAGGGACCTTGTCATGCTGTCTTGGAAAAGATGAGCACAAGACTGGACTACAAGGGATTTTTCCTCTCTGATGTCTGGTTGTGTGTGGTGGATCTCCTGCACAAAAATTTTGTGTTGGCTTCTTACACTGGTTTGTCTCTAGTAGTTTGCACAGTTTCAGGCATTCCTTTGAGTTTGGTCAGCTTTGCTCCTTAGCATTCCCTTCACTACACCATCTTCCATCCAGTGAAAGCATGACAAGTCCTTTTAACTTTTTCTTAATTAGCAGTCGCAAGTTATTTGTCTGAAGTCAAGGCTACCCAAAGGAATAGGACTGTTCTCCTTCCAGCCTCATGACTGATCTGTTTTTCAGGAGCAGAGAGGACCAGGCACTCTCTTTGTAGCCAAGGATTTGAGATGCCTGTATACTATGCAGTGTATGACCTACCTGCGTGCAGTGCAGCATCTTCCTATCATGTAGACTCATTCATCTGCATAGGAAAGGGTGACCCCAGCACTGGAGACTGCAGACAGAAGAATGAAGCCTTTAAATCACAGAACTGTGTGTACTGTTTCACTATATATGCTGTTGTTATCCCCAGTGTTGAGTTCAAACCCAAGCAAAAATCCAGAGATTTAGAAAGCCATGTCAGTTAGTTAATCTTTAGCCCATCTCTGGTTTAAAAATACTTCCTTCAGATAATTTGAACCACGATCATTTTTTCATCCTTGCCTGTTTTGCTGTGCTGTACAGATATTCTTGGGTTTTGCGGCTGACACTGAGGCAGACTCTATCTGTTCCTTAGGTACTGTCAGGTGAGGTCTTCACATCGGGCATTCTCACTGCACTCTGCCAGAATATGGGATAAACTTCTAGCAGCAGTGTATACAGGTTTTAAAGATTATCTGAATTATCCAAATAGTTGCACTGAATTAGCAAAACTTCAGTGATAGAGATGACTGATGAGTCAACAAGAACTCATGACAATAATTAAGCTAAGTGGGGAGGTGTGGCAGAGGAGGGGAAGATGTGTTGATAACAATCTTCATATTGATCATAGTTTTCCTAGGTTGTTAATTGAGATTATAAGTATTTGAATAATCAACTGTGGCTGAGTCATTTGCTTGAACAAATTACAGCATTTAGATAAGCAGTGTGTCAAGTGTTGCAGTTGCTCACTGTGCATGGATGTTACCTTGGAGATCTGATGTTTCTGCGACCCAAATGATCACAAGCGTGCCTGCATAGTGCTTGTCCAGCATCTCAGTTGCAGGAGATATTGATAATGTTTTAGAATTTCCTTTACTTGATATCTGTCGCTTGTCTCTAACATGTTGCCCCTGTCTTTTCCTTTCTTTCTCTCTTTTTCCTCTCCCTACTAGACTCAGAGCTTTAGATTTTACTTGACCACATAGGAGGATGTCAGACTTAAGAGCATACTTAAGACCTGTGCACAATCAGCCACCAGGCCATAAATACTCATGTGATGAATTTTCCAGTGCTCAAGGAACAACAGAAGGGCCATGGTTACAGCTGGACTGCTTGCAAGCGGATTTTAACAAAGGCTTTCATTAATCTGTTTTTCTGTTATCCAACTAACATGTTGAGAAGTAACTGTCTTCCAGCTGCCCCATAAAAGAGGTCAGTAGCATTACATAATGTTGCACAGAGCCCCTCGCTGCTTGTATATTGGCATTGTTCTCAATGTTTCCTCTTAGGTATTTGCAGCCACAGAGTCCCACCCAAAGCTCGCAGCTGTATGCAACCAAAGGAGAGGCTGTCTAATACTGAATGTGTGATTCTCTTGGTGGAATAGGAAGGAAATGTGATGGAAAGAGGCAAAAGAAGCCAAAATGTTGTTTTGCTCTGTTTTATTTATATTGTTTGCTTCCTAGGAAAATAAGCATGCAGAGCTCAGATACAGATTTGCATAACAACAAACTCGGCAGTGCTCTTCAAGCCTGGTTAGAATATTTGTTAGAATTTGCATCACTTGAGAGCTTACTAAGTGTGGGAATGTGGCCAACCTTTTATCAGGTTGTCATGGAAGAGACTTTAATAATTATAGGCAGAAACAAACTGTAACTAACACTGGCAACATAATATTTTGGGAAAGGTTGGAGGGGTGAAACTCAGGCTGAGAATAAAAATAGTGGTTAATGTGTGGCATCTGTTGGAACATATTGAAACTGGAGAGATTGATTTGTTCCAGAAAACCATCAGCCAACAGCGGCAGACACAGCGTTGTGTAACTGAGGCATGTATCGCAGAAACATGGTCACATCATGTAAAGTTAGAACATGTCAGTTTTCATATTCCTGAGTAGGAAAGCTCAGCTACAAAAGTCAAACTGCATGACAGATATCATGTACACACAGTCAAGTGACCTGTTAGAACAGGAGAGATAAGAGAATGCATCCAGGAGTGGGTGCTGTGCCAGCATACTAAGGAATTATACTTTTTTTTTAGACAACCTTGAGGGAATTAAACAGCAGGAAACTATTTCTCCTGTGTTAGAACTTAAAGTTTCTCCAGCTCTCCTGAATGAATAGTATACTTGGTAGACAGCTGAAAAATTAAGTTCTGTTTACAATAGCTAAAATATCTGTTTCATCACCACTGCCCAGCCTTTACATTCAAGTTGGCCATCCCAAGGAAACCTAAGTTGCCTGCCACACATCCCTGTGACAGTAATTAAGATGCAGCTGTTAGATGCACGTGCATGACTCTTCCAACATGTAACTAGGATGTCTAACTGGAAGATCTCCTCAGCCATAATAGAGATGTCTGAGTCCTGATCATGGCTAGTCAGTGCTGAGGGCAAAGCTTCTGGTCCCCAGGGGAGAGCAGTACTGAGTGTCTCACAGCTTTTCCAAATTGCTCATACTCTTGCCTTACCTCTCAGGAAAAAATGTAATGGCCTCAGGCTGTGCCAGAGAGGTTCAGGTTGGATAACAGGAAAAATTTCTTCTCAAAAAGGGTGGTGAGGTATTCGGAAAAGGCTGCCAAGGCAGGTAGTGGAGTCACTGTCCCTGGAGGGGCTTAAGAAATATGTTGATGTGGCACTGAGGGACATGGGTGGTGAGGATGTTAAGGATGGGTTGGTGGTTGGACTAGATGATCTTAGAGGTCTTTTCCAATTTTAATGATTCTATAAAGTGCTCTGAGGGCTGGGCCCAGTTCACCAGCCAAATGTTGACTGCTGCTTGGACATTCAAACCAGTGAGGAGCCATAAGGTCAAGGGAATGAGTTCCAACACCTTCAAGCAAACATCCCCTCCCCCCAAATTTTGAGCTATAAGGAAACCAGTGCTTCAGACACTCAACTGTAGAAGCCGGCTCTAGAGTTGGCTGTACCCTGTTATTTCCACTCTTGCTGAACCTCTGCAGGACCAAAATGTCTGCCAGCTACCACTGCTCATACTTCTCCAGAAGCTGCTTCAGCAGATCCTGTCACCGGGCTTTCAAATGCCCTGGCAGTATCCTCTTTAGATTAAATACAAATACAGACATCTCAAATGCAAACTACTGCCCTTTACAGACTTGATTTATGTAATACAAAAAAAAAAAAAAAGTCAAATTCAGGAACTGGCTTTAAGAATGCAACTTTCAGGAAAGTCCACAGGAAATGCCAAGGTTTATTTTGCTCTGGATAGCAACATAGAGTCTGCTTTGGTTTTAAAAATCTAGTAATCTACATCTTCTGCCATGAGATGGCTCAGCATAGAAAGGGAGGGATGGAACTGATTTCCTGTCCTGCAAAACTATGAAGTTGTAAAAAATCTCTTCATCTCCAGCAGGGATGGAAAATTAAAATTTTTCCAGGAAACTGTCAAGATTTAGGAAAAAAAGAAAAATGCAGGTTAGTTTGAAGTGCGGCATTTGATTTTTATTATTTCCAAATATTTTGTGTTGGAATTAACTACTTTCCACTGAGGAAAAAGCACCCCTTTCCCAATTAAAACAAAAAACAAACAAAAAAAACCAACAATACTCCATCTCTCCCCTACCCAAAGCTCAAAAAACAGTGCTTGTAAAAGTAGCAGAAGTTTCTAAACACAGAAGTTTGATCAACTTTCAGACCACTTTCATTCACAAAACAAGAGTTTCAGAGAAAAATTCAGGAATATCTGACAGAGTTTCTGTTTTGATAGCCAACATTTCCCGACTGAAAATGTTTTGCTGAAGATTTCTGAGCCATTTTAATTCTAAAAAGACCTAAATTAGGGAGAAACATGAGTTATTGAATTTCATTATCACTTGAGGATTCCTCTGTAAAATGTTACCACAAGCAGCTGCTCAGTCTGTGAAAATTCATTTCACTGAAAATAAACTGTTATAGGGAGTTAGTTTTCATCCAAAAAGTACCACTAAAGAGATGGGCAGACCTTTATTTTATTTTATTGCCTAGGGCTTTGCCCAGAAGTCAGTATGCACATCAGATTCAAACTCACATTGTGCCTGCTTCAAAATTATCAGAGATGGAAAGGGAGGGAGAGTCCCTGAATCAAACAGAGCAGAAACCTGAACTTGGAGCTCCCTAACCCAGACTGGTCCCCTCATTGATGGGGAATCGACACTCACATCTCTTGCCAAATTGCAGCATTTGTGCAGAATTCTGTTTATGCAAAACATTCGAAAAGTGTTAGTTTTCATTCCAGTGTGGAATTGAAACCAAACTCTGAAACCTCAGAGTTGCTGCAAAATGGAGCTGTCCTTCAGTCAACTCAGAGGTCTGCTTTGTGTTTCAGGAGCTTGCAAAATAATTGGATCACAGGCCACCTTCTGGACCCAGATTTTGTGACTGTGTGTTTCTGAAGGATTTTAAAGCACTAGACAAGCTTGCAATCCATTAGTATTGATACGCCTAGCCTCAGTTCTGCTGGTATGGAATATATTCTTGCCCTGCTGTGTGGCATTGACTAGCAGGTGAATAGGCAGCAACTTCAGAAACAACACAAGCAGCAGCAGCTTTAAAGTAGTTCTGTCAGTAACAACTGTGTGCTTGTGCTACCCTGTGTGTTAGCATGGGTCTCAGTTTTATTGACGTTTTATTTCTTGTTTGAAAGTTCAGTGACACAGAGGTCAATCATAGACATCAAATCCAACCTAGAAAATGTACGGGCAACCAGTGTTGTGCATTGAAGACTTCTGACTGAATGCAGTTTCCATTCTCCTTGGCACCTGAGTCCTATTCCCTAAAGGTTTAGGGAGTGCTTAGGGTTGAGCAGATGGGTTGTGCTCAATTTAAACCGCACACAGGAAGCTCTCTTTTAGCTAGACTTCCCTATTGTTATTCTATATTAATAGGCTCGTTTGAAGCTTGAGAAAGAACTGATCTGCCTGAATGATAGTTCTGGGTGGGGAAAGTTATTTAGGAGTGTGTTGGCAAAACCTGAAAGGCTGTTTAATTTAACCATTTCCATGCCTGCTTGTTCAGCCAGGTTTTGCTCATAACAGTGCCCAGAAAAAGGGAGCGGTACTCCCATTTTTGAAATTACGTGGTTTGAGTCATAGGTATTTATTTATAAGCAATGAATATGTTTATTCTTAGATTCCCGCAGTCGAGCCAGAAAATGTTGGCTTGCCACTATACAAACATACAGATACACTCTTCATTTTGATCCTGCCCTGACTTGGTATGCAAATTCAACTCATAAGTACCCCAGACTTGTGCTAGAGGGGCTGATTTTGTTTTGCTCATATCAGAAGTCAAAATCCGATGAGGTTACCGAAGCACCTTTCCTGGGCTGACCCTCAGCACCACCACCTGAACTTCACTGTTGCTGTCACCTTTAATCCTGCTGGCAAGCAGCTGCATCCCATCCTTCTATGCCCTGGGTTATACACGGCCAATCCTGAAACCAAACTCTCTCTATTTGGTGCTCATTCTTGCTCTTCCCAGGCCTTGAGTGGGACTTATCTAGTGTCTTAAAAGCTGAGAATGAACAAAACAACCTTCTTCCACCCTATGTGCAGGATGTGCAGCCATGTGCTTTTTACCCCCTGCTTCCTCCACTGGACACTGCCAAAGTGTATTTGTCACTTTGCAGCAGTGGTGCAGGATGATACAGTGCTCAGAGGAAGTGCTCAGCTTCTGCTTTAATTTTTTTTTTCATTCTTTTTCAAGTGACATCTGCAAGATCAGCAGTTCCTGTCTTCCACCCAGAAATTCCCCTGTACCACTAGCAGAGCTTTCCCTTATGCAAAAAGAGGAAGAGTTAAAGAGTCTGTGAAGTCTGGGAGAGATTTCTCAGCTGTAGGCCGCAGTAATACAGCCTGCACTCAAATGAGTAACCAGAGATGCTCAGTGTACCCCTAACAGTAAAGGAATGGAGACTTGCATGAATTGATTCTCAGTTAGACCTGCACCCTCAATCTGCCTGATGTCTAATACATTTCTTTTTATTTTCTCCCTTGTTTAGAAGGGTAGCTATATTTCAGATACCTGAGCTGCTTACTGCAGCTCTGTGGCAAAGTAGAAGGCCTTTAAGTGTTATAAAAATGCATGTTTATCTTTGTTAAAAAGTAGGCCATGTCACATAGATTGCAGATGACACATTGCTCAGTTGCAAGAGCAGAATCCAAACTTTAAGCATTCTTTTCTGTGGCCAAGGGGATAGAAAAACAGCAATACACACAAACAAAGGCAGAACTCTAAATGTTCATTAGAAGTGCTTTATCTGATTTATAGAATTGCGGCCTTCTTGCAGCCGGAACTTGGAAACAGTGCACAGCTGTCAGTCTTCTTCCAGAGTCTAGAGTTTCCCTAGTGCTTCTAAAAGTATATTTCCTGAGAGTGAAGAACTCATGTGAGAATAGGCAATGTAAATCTTCTGTTTACTGACAGTGACATTGGACTTTCTAAATATACTTCTCCAGTAAAGGCCATTAAAGAAAAACATTGAGAAGCAGAAGGGCTGCCTGTAATCTGTGATTGTGCATATGACTATAGACTTGTTACTAATGTTCTGTTATGGCAGGAAACTGCTTGAGAATAAGGATTTGTGGTTTGCATAGGTGTGGAAGAAGGATTAGGCTTTAAAAGTTGATTTGCATGAATGAAATAAATTCATGTCTATGTAGGTGAAGCATGGGTGTTGCTGATTAATGCCATTAACCTGTGCTAGCTGGGAATGTTGATGCTAGAAAGATACTTCCCCTTCCTTGAAATCCTGTGAGAGATGCTAGGATTGAGTTACTTGTTCTACCACTGATTGATGAACCTTTCAAACAGAGGAAGCACATCCTGGTTTGGGATTCAGGCCTTGTTCCAAAAAAAGAACATACTCTTCAGATGTCCTGTCACCTGCCTTTGAATAGCTGAGGGCTCCTGCTGCTTGCCAGCTGTGTTTCTAATGTAAAAGGAATTATAAATGAAACTGAAGGGTCAGAGGTATCACTTATTTTAATTGTAAACTCTTTATCCGTGCTCTTCTCAGCACTGCTCACCTTCATTTTGAGAGAATTTTCTTATGCACTACTCAGAGAATCGTAGACTTGTGACTAACATAGTGGCAATTTCCCTTCAGAGCTTATTAGACTTTTCTTACTGACTTATTTGGCTCTATACAGAGAACCTGAGACAGTGACATGGTCATAGGCATCTGCCAATGCTGTGATGCCAGCACTTGCTTAATTTTGGTTGCAGTATCAGTTGTTTTAGTCCATTCATGCTAGACTCTCAGGGCTTCTTCCAGTCAATCCCTTCCACTGCATAATGATAATGCAGTATGTATGTTTACTGCATTATAAGAAATAGTCTAACAGAGTATGTTTTCATGGTTCCAATCAAATCAGGTTCAGATGAGCATTGACTCTCCTTTAATGTGTTTTCTGAACAAAACTCTTGTCTTTAAAATGTTTATTTTCCCTAAGACTTATCTCCCTTTGAACTAGAAGGATCACTTCTAGGGTTGTAAGGGCATCTCTCACCACTAGAATATGTTCCTCACTGTTCCCAGGATGTGTATCTATTCAAAAATATGTCCCTGTTGTCCTTCTATTCCCTGTCCATGTGTGTTTCACCTAATAATATGTTTACGTATAGGCTGCATCAGTTAAAGTGTTTGGAATGAGCTATCTGCTCTTTTCCAACAGGGTAGCTGGTGTACAGCCAGCAAGTGACACACACAGGATGTTTTCAGTTTCATAAATCCATGCAAAAAGGGCATGGTGAGTGACGGTTCTCAGATTTGCCATACATGCCTAATTGTGCCTGCAGGATTCAAACACCTGTGCAAATGCAGGTGCTGGAAATATGTTGTAGCAGTACTCTTTCCCATATATCAAAGTAAGAGAATGAGTTTTGTTTTTTCAGATCTATACACAGCCGTTTATTTTGTGCTTGAATATTAGCAGGCAGTATTTGTGCATGGACAGGCTTCCTGATGTCTTTATATGGATTTTACTGAGATATATGGGATCTGAAATGGTAATTGGACAATTTTATATTCATATGCTGTAATGTCTATTTATTTATTCATTCAGTTTTTTCATAGGAAGATTAATCGTTTGATATAATTGCTGGTTAAAGGGGCTGATCTGTCAAGAATATATCACCAAAGTAAGTGCAGGAGACTTTGGCTATTGTCTTCAGGAAAGGGAAGATTTTGTCCATAATGTATCAAGAGCCTGAGAGAAAAACAAACCTATTAAATTGCATTAGCTTCTTGCTCATTCTGGTCTGGCTCCCTGTAAAATAATCAGACAGGGAAGTCCTGGTAAGTAAAGGCTCATATACAAAACAACATTCTGAGAAAAGGAAGTAGTGATTGTTTTTATTACTTCGTGTTAGTGGAGGAAGTCATGTATGGCACACTGGATAAATGCTATAGGTTACTGACAACTTCCTGTATACATAAAGCTATGCTATCATGTGATGTATTTCTTCCTTCTCTTCTTTACAGATGATCCCCATAAGCCAGAGGAGAAAGATGAAATTTCCAAAGTCACAATCATAAGTCTTGTCCCCTTATTGGTGATTTCTGTTGCTGTGATTGTTATCTTTTATGCCTACCGCACTCATAAGAAGAGGAAGCTCAACAAGGCCTGGGAGAAGAATGTTAAGCCCAGGAAACATAAAGACTGCAGTGATGTTTGTGCCATTATGATGGATGATGACCACTCAGACATCAGCTCTACCTGTGCCAACAACATCAACCACAACACAGAATTGCTGCCCATTGAGTTGGACGTTGTTGTTGGCAAAGGGAGATTTGCTGAAGTGTATAAAGCCAAATTGAAGCAAAACACATCTGAGCAGTATGAAACTGTGGCAGTAAAGATCTTCCCCTATGAAGAATATGCCTCCTGGAAAACTGAGAAAGACATTTTTTCGGATGTAAACCTTAAGCATGAGAACATCCTCCAGTTCTTGACTGCAGAAGAGCGTAAGACAGATCTTGGTAAACAGTATTGGTTGATCACTGCCTTCCATGCTAGAGGAAACTTGCAGGAATACCTCACACGACACATTATCAGCTGGGAAGACCTCTGGAAACTGGGCGGGTCCTTGGCCCGAGGGATTGCCCATCTGCACAGTGATCACACACCCTGTGGTCGCCCTAAAACCCCTATTGTGCATAGAGACCTGAAGAGTTCCAACATCCTGGTGAAAAATGATTTAACTTGCTGTCTCTGTGACTTTGGGTTATCCCTGAGGCTGGACCCCTCTCTCTCTGTGGATGACTTGGCCAACAGTGGTCAGGTAAGTTAAAAGTTTGAAGAGGTGTGTTGTATGTTGTACCAGTTTATTTGTCAGTTCCTCGGGAGAAAAGAGGGGGAAAAAAACCAAAAACATGTGCTGTCATATTTACTCAAAATCTTTAAAAATAAGGAACTGTTTGGGTTACTTTTGTTTTTTAAATAAACAAACAGTCTCTAAACCTCACATTAAAGCAACAGTGAGGGGAATGTGAGTGTAATTAAGATTTTGTTCTGATCAGAGAGCTGACTACTTATGTGACACCACCATCCTTTCTATATACTTACAGTGAAACATACAAGCTTGTTAGTTATTCTGTTAGTCTGTTATTTCAGACACTGCTGCAATGAACACACGCAGGATAAGGATATGCTTCATATTCTGAGGTTAAGCCACAGTTTTCAGGCCTGTTAGCACTAGATTTGTATGAGTAGAACTATCGTGTCAGTGTACCCCAGCATATGCAAAGTAAGACCTCTCTGTCCTCAGCACATGTAAGCAGACAACTGGAGAGACAAATAATGACATTAAAAGGCCAAACATAAACCAATTTAAGATTATGGGACTTCCTCCACATGCAAGCAAATGCAATAATGTCAGATGAAAATAATTGCCCTGTTGTTGCTTTTTGAACTGAGTAGCGTGGATAATGCTTATCTATTTCGCAGGCGTGCCATGATGATATTTGTGCATGCTTTGAAGTTTTTCAGATATGTCTCTAAATATTGTCTCTTCTGATGAAAACTCCTGTAGTGGAAATTGAGACCATTTCTTAAGTGAAGAAATTCCTCGTTATGTACCTCATATAATTATATGCAGGTCCCATCCAAAGCGTGCTCATTTACACTGATTCCTACCCAACATGGAATTAGTATTTTGATTTAGGGATATTTCAGGGACAACTCATCAGACAGTAGTGTTCTGTTGAGTTCATGAAAACTTTGCTGCTATGTATCAAATTAAGATCTTTGTCTTAAGATCTCTGAAGTCTCATTAGTACAAGGGAACTGCCCTGATTTGATTTTGAAAGGGTTTTTTAACAAGAGTCAGGAGTGAATGATAACTAAGGAAAGCATATTTAAAATTATACAAACACCACTCACTGTCACATATAATTTCAGCATGCCAAAACTTTTTGGAGTCCAGTGAAGTCATACCATATTGACAGTTACAAGACTGTTACAGTGAAAGCAGAGTATTTGGCAGTGTATGTCTATGACAATGTCGTAGGCTTTGAAATTTAACCCCAGAGAGACTTTGCTTAAAGCCAACCCATATTTCAATCTGGTTCCTTTGGCATTGCTCACAGACATTTGGAAGTAGGAGGATAGCGTTAATTAATACTGCCACTCCCACAGTCCACACTGACACTGACAGCGAAGTACAGCTCTGCTTAGAGCACATTGCTGCTTTAGAATTGATGCCCTTGGGCACTCGTGGCAAGACCCAGTGTTGTATTTTGTTTAGCTTCACTGAGTCAGTTTTGGGATGACCAAATTAACATTATTTTTCTCCACGGCAAAGAGTGAGATGAGGTGAAGTGGCTCCATGTAAACCATGTCATTTCTTCTGCGCACACAAGCACTATCCACTCAAATGTGTCAACATGCCAACTTGTAGCCTTTGTCAAAAAGATTTTGCACAAGAATATGCCATTTGTGTCATTTCTGAACTTTACACTTTCACTAAAACTCTTTCCGTCAGTAGGTCCAGTTTTTGAAGGTATATAATGGAGTGGACACACATTTGAATTGAAGGAAGCCTCTAGTTTCCTGTGAAATAAACAGAAAAAATTAAGCATTTTACCATTTTTCTGATCAGCCTTGGACTGCAATATTCTAGTCAAGTTGTTAGTATTAAAAAACTATCTTCTTTCCCATCTGCACAACTGCCTTGTACATGATGCAGATGTAGCCATTATTGTCAGTACAATACCAATGTCCTTTATGACTGACTGAAAACCATATTTTCCACAGACTTCTTGCTCTTTTCCATTTAGCTATCTGACCGTTCACAATGGTTAACATTTGCAGACATTACTTAATGTGAATATGTAAATCTGGACCCACGTCCCATTGTGTTCAGAGGACTGCTATGTGCCAACAAGGCCAGATGTTCCTCATCTTGGCAGCATCAGCAGCTTTATAGCAGATGGTCTTCCTAATCACACAGAGAGGGATAGCCTCTACTTCTCTTAGCGACATACCTCAAGGCACAAAACATCCCTAACAACTTGAAGAAATGAAAGTTCTCCAGTATAAAAGTTCCAGAAGTCAAAAACTTTATGAAAAGTACCACAGGAAGAAAAATGTTTCCTCGCTGAAAGCTTTGGAAGAGAAGAACAGAAAACAGACTGATCTTTTCAATGAGAGAGTACCTAAAATGTCTTTGAGACCCAGAACTCATGTTTTGTGAGGTACAGGAAAACAATCTTTGACCAAAAGACCTCGTAATCTGAATTCAGATAAAAGGGCAGAAGCAGAGTAGAACAGCTGACAAATTCTAAGCAGGATGGAAACTGGGTTAAATTGATATCATTCCTAACATCATTTTAAATTTTCTGTGCATTTTCAGTTGTTCTTCTTAGTTATAGAGCATGAGCTTCCATTGTGCAGCAAAGCTGCAGAATCATTTTCACTGCTTGCAAATAGCGCATGAGACATTGCCGACCTAGAACTGCTTTTGTGACAGTGTTAAGAATCTAATGCTTTGGTGGGATCTGCTTTGGAGAGAAGCTGTGTGTTGGGAAAGGGATAGGGCTGAGAATAGCCTCTGCTGCAGGGTTTCCGTGTGTTCATGTTCAGTAGGGCAGGAAAGTACTGGTGAACTCTGTGGTGCTGGGACATGGTTATACCAAGAACCTCTTTAATGTGTTGGTGTTGCTCATGTCTGGCTTTAATTTTCACAGATTCCATACAATAGGGAATTTAACTTTTGGACTGATTTCACGTATATATCTTTTTCTAAATAATGACCTTGGTAATGCAACCATTTGTATATCCTCAACAAATAAATTCTCTGATGTTGCACAGTCCTATGACAAAGCAATGTCCTTGGCCTGTACTGCTGTATTCTCAGGGGGCACTACACTTTTTGCAGTACTTTTTCCCATTTGTACTGAGCTTGGGATGATTATAAGGTGTGTTGCCAGAAGCATGCCGAATGCATGTTGTAGGGCACTGTGCGTTTGCTGTGTAGCTGCCTTCAGTTGCAGACCCTATAACTGAAATGTTCTTTTGCAGTCCTGCTTGCCACTGAGCTCTGGACTGATGGTTGTAGCGCATTCTACAAATAGCCCTTTTTAACCACAAGTCCTACTGCTTCACCCACATCTGCTTGTCCATTTTTCCCGTCATTGAACGGTCTTCCATTTGAAGCTGTCCTTGCCTGATCTTATTATTTTTGGACTTCTTCCAGAGAGAAGGAGAGCAATTTTTTTTATAAGTTTAATTTTTTTAAATCAACTGCTCAGTGATCCAGTAATTATTCCTTGCATCTATTCTTGTGATAGGAACAGACACTTAAACTTTGACTTCAGTAATGTAAGGTCATAACCTAGACCTCAGCAAAGCTGCTAAAATCATAGCTGAAAATTATTGAATATGTGTAAACTTTATGGGACTGGCTTTTCAAACAAAAAGGGGCCAGTATTTGGTTTCACTTCAGATGTGTGCTTATGCATTCAGTACTTCTTCATCAGCTTTCTTGTGCCAACCACTTTCATTTTAAGACCACTATGAAAAGAAACTGTTCTCTCTATAATGTGCAGTGCAAAAGAATACAATGTGTTTCTTGCTCATCTGAAAAACACTTGGTCAGTGGCAATTGCTCCAGGCCCAGAGGACGGAGTTTATCTCAATGAACAGCCAAAGAGTGAGAAAGCTTGTCAGTATTAAAAACATTTGCTTAAGGAACTACAAAGGGCTGCTGTTGTTCTTGTTTGTTTGTTTCTTTGCTTTTAACATTTTTTCTTTACCAAGGGAGGTGCACATAAAGTTGGTAGTCAAGACAATGCCAGATTCTTTTGGCAGCAGAAAGCATGACCTGTGCCAAGTATGGCTTGCATTTTTGGATACATGTCAAATGGCACCGTTTCTATGAAAGCTGAAGTCAATCACAGCAAAATCCAAAACAATTGCAGCTCGTGAACTCTCCCCTATTTCCTCTCATGCAGGTTGGCACAGCAAGGTACATGGCCCCTGAGGTTCTGGAGTCCAGGATGAACCTAGAGAACATGGAGTCCTTTAAACAAACGGATGTGTACTCCATGGCTTTGGTCCTCTGGGAAATGACATCTCGCTGTAATGGTGTTGGAGGTAATCGCCATCAGTTTTCTTATCTCTAAAAGTATGTTTGGATAGACGTGCTCTTGGGGTTGTCTGTGGGTTTAGGTGATTCTTTGTTGTTCTACTGTGCCTGGCTGCTGTAAGCTAACAGGCCTTCAGTAATATAAGATGCACATGTGTATGAGCAGGCTTCAAGGACAAGCTCCTGAAAGCATGAGGAAATTGCTCCCCCATTGCTGTAAAGATAATTTGCTGTTAGGTAAGACACATCTAAAGGTTATTAATGACTATTTTTCTTAAAACTACAGCATCTTGAGTAGCTTGTGTAAGTCTGTCTGTCTTCTCCCAAAATAATTGTTAAAAAGATTTGAAATGTTTGGACTTGATGATCTTAGAGGTCTTTTTCAATCAAAATGATTCACGAAATATTATGACCAAGAAGTGATAACTGTCCCCCATTTGCCTTCAGGGAATGTTAACTCTGAAACCTAATGAGGGCCAGTTAAGTGTCACATTTACTAACTATCATTTCAGTAAGAAATGGGGTACAAAAACTTTTCTGCTTTCATGAAATCCATAACTGCCACTTATCATTTTTGGGATGTTGCAAGGGATCATCCACATGAGAAACCAAGGGATGTTCATTGTATAAAGTGCAGTAACAAAAATAAGTGTAACTGAATATCACAATAGCTCCAAGAAGAGCTACTGTGCTTGTTCATATTCAGACTTTGTTCTTTGAAACAAAATCTACATTTCTGCTTTGCCTGAAGCTGACCCAAAATTCCAAGTATGTTGTGCTAGTACGTGCTAGTTATGAGAAAAGTTGCTGTTGATATTCTGCATTATATATTGCCATATTAGATGATTTTCAGCTTATTTCAGGGACTCAAAAGAGACTAAGTTACATATAAAATTTTTCAGTCTGCCTGTATCATCTGGCAACCATTCTAACAAAAGTCCATGACTCACACAGGCAGTCTAAGAAGCAGAGCTATTGCATATAACACTAACGTGGATATCATGGTAGATATGTGACTCTATTTTGATTTGTTACCCTTCTCCCAAAACCACGTAAGTTCTCTTTTCATTGACTTGGCACAGTTGAGTCTTAGAGGGCTGCAGCAGAGACAGGACAATCAGTAGAGCACTGCAATATGGGGAACATAGTGTACAGGAGAGAAACCAATGTCCTGCTGGAAGATGAATATCGCTGCTCCTTGTTTCTCTGCTAACATCTGTGGGACACCACAAGGCCGTCTGCCCATGGAGGACTCTGAGCTCTGAGGCCACTCTGCACAGTAGCAGTGTGGCATCATTATGTTTATGTGCAGGAGGGAGAAATGCCTGCATCTCAGCCTCTTGTTCTGTCTGACCAGCATTTGATCTTTGTGGGTGGGCTGCGCTGTGGGCAAATAGTTATGCCCTTGTTTGCACCCTGCCAGGAAATCGGGGTGTGCAAACAGCTAGTGCTTGCATAAATGCATGTAACATTTTTTTTCTAGTCAAGCATTTCAGGGAAAAAACATATGGTGATCCAAAACCTGAAAGTTTTTGAAGTCCAGCATATTCCAACAAAAACCTGTCCACATTTAACAGTTCTGGTCGTGTATGTTTCTAAATGTGCTGGCAAAACCTCAGCCTTTCATTAGCACTTTGTAAGTGCAGCTGAGAAGATTTAAAACCTGAGAAAAAGGATCTCTGCCCTGTCTCTTGAGCTCTCTCTGTTTCTTGCATTTAGGAACTCACCTTATTAATATAAATATGAGCTGTTCTTTGTGGAGTCTTTTTATCTTTGCTGGTGCCTGAGTCTGTTGCTGTTCATATTTGCTGAGTACAGTGAAATGGAGTTTGTGGCAAGAGCAAACCTTATTGCTGCTGTTCTCAGAAGGCAGCTGCCTAAAAGAGGATATAAAGGGAGTTTCATAAGGAAGGGAAATCACTAGTGTGTTTAGCTAGAAGAGACTGACCCCTTATAACCTTGAGAAGAAGAGCTGGAGTCATTTTAGGAAAAGGAGATGTTTCTCTGGCTCAGCATCCCCTTTGCTTTCAAGCTGGAGCTTAACCCCTGCCTCCTCGTTTTCCTTATTCATTCTATCCCTCAGCCATTCTCATCTCTAGAAACACATTTCTTGAATTTTGTTCCCATACTTCAGTCATCTTTCCAGGTGGTTGAACTCCCCAGTGAAACCATGGGAGTATTTGGGCAGTTCTGTAGTGGGTAGGACTTGTGCTTAGTGTGTTCAACCAGAGCAGCTAAATATAACTCCCAGAATGCAGCTCCTTTATCTTGTCAGTGGTACTGAGCTACAGAAGCATTGCACAGTTTCTTTCGTTTCCTTCTCAGATCTTCCCTTGGTTCGTGCAGTCTTACTCTCTTTGCAACCAGCTGGTGAATTGCCCTTACAGTGATTCATGACTGCAGCTCCCTCTCTGCTTTCTCTCCCCATCTGTCACTGGTGAAACTCTCTTCTCTCCTTGCACCCTTCTGAGGAGCTGCCTCCACTCGCACAAACCCCTCGATTTCCTGACCTGTTAGGCACTGAGAGAAATGACTTTGCATGTAAGCCAGGGCAGGCTGACCTAATTGCAGCCTTTCCAAAGGAGCCTAAAAGATGTAGGTGCTGTCTCCCCAGTGCAGGCCCGTCTGCAGTGTGGGCTCCTTCACACTAGGGAAGGACTGTGGAAGTTTGGAGAGCGGCCTGATGCTGAGAGAGGAAAGCTCGGGGTGGGGGAAGGGGGTAATTGCCATGCTAAAGGTAGTGTGAGTTATTTCTTTCACAGGATTCGTCTGTCAGTGTGCAGGTGTTTGGTGAGTGTGGGAGGTGATGGAGGCAGGTCCTTTCACTGCAGCAGTTTTGTCTCTGCAGAATGCCAGGACTTTTCAGTCAGCAGACGTTTAAATGAAAATACCCAGCAGCATAAACTGTACTGTGAAGCTGCCATAGTAAATATGCAGGTGGGGATCAGCTTTCGAGAAAGGCCATGCTGTTCATTGTTACTTTGTTGTGCTAAATATGGAGAAGCAGAAATGGGGCACAAGGGAGAGGGAGACAGAGGCAAATATCGAGTTTGACTGTTTTTTCACCAGAGTATAATTTAAGAGGCATATTTAGAAACTCAGCAATACTACTTCGGGGAGAACTTCGGCTGCTCCACGCTGCCATTAACTTGGTATTTCATTCAGTGCAACAGCTGTGCACCAGATGCTGCACGTTGCGAGAAATACAATTTTCATCTCAACTGCTTGCTTTCAGTGCGACATGGCTTTGGTGACTGAGGCAAGTGCAATTTCTCCGACAGCATCCTAGAAAGAAAAGGAAACCATCTGCTTTGTATTGGAGCTGCTGCAGGCAGGGGACTGCTGGGGGCAGCAGGGGAGAAGGAGAGGAAGGGAGCCTTGGGATGCACAGGGCTGGTGAGGAAGGAGGAAAGAAAGCCCTCAGAAAATGGCGACATTGCTCGTACAGTGTTGCAGTGCCTGGAGGGATGGCTGGCTTTGGTATAACAGCAGAGCCGTGTCTGAAATAGCAGCCTTGTTTTACCAGAGCTCTGTTTCATGTGAGTAAAAGAACTGGTTAATCTTATGCTTGCTTGGAAAGAGTCAGCCAGGAGGCGCAGTTTGGCAGCTAAGCATTTATGCGTTTTGTACTTCAGGGAATGCTCAACATTCATCACGTTGAGGGTGCAGAGGTGACAGGTTCTGGCAGCACAGAACATTTTGATAGCCTGTGCAGTGGGGCTGTGCCTGTGTGTTAGGTCTGTGCCTGTGCATTAGGACTGAGGTCTCTGCAGCAGCGACCTGGTTTAAGCCTCTCCTTTGGGGAGAGGAGCTCAAATGGGGCACATCTGCACTGCAGTGGCATGTGGAGGCATGCATCCCACATCTGGTACACCCACAGTGCAGCGTCACCACTGTTGTGGATCAGCAGCTTGGATCCCAGGAATTCCCTATGTGTCACCACAGTAGTACACGTAAGCTACTAAGTGCTGTCCTTCAGCAAGCCCAGGTAGCAGTAGGTAGGATCACCCCTCAGGGCACTCTTACACTCCATTCCTCTGCTTTCCCACCTCAGGATCCAGCACACAATGACTAAGCAGCCTGTAATCATACCCTGATGGAGGAGCTTGGGCACTCCTAACCCTTTGGAAAGGTGTCTGTGTCTTTGATCATCAGATGTAAAGTCACTTAAAACATGTCTGTGCAAGGAAAACGGCACAGCGAGTTCACTCATCCCAAAGCATCCTCACACTTCTCAACTAGTGTTCACATTCTGAAGGAGTAGGTCTGGGAAACCTAGGGAAAACGTGAAGTAAGCATCTGACAACTCCTTAAACTTGAACTTGAAATGGCTTTTGAGCCTCTGCATAGTTCCTTTGTGCAACAGCTATGTAGACCCACCACCCAGATTCTTCTAGCATGAGGAAAGACACAATCTGCACGCACATGCAGATGTGTGTGTGTGAGCGTGTGTATGAGTAACTGCATCATCCCCTCTGTGGCTCATCCCTCCTATACTCTATATTACGGGGTGTTTCAAAAGGATCAGAAGTTCCAAAACATCAGATCACTGCTATGAACTGTGCTCCACAGCTGATTTTTGCTAGCCTTCTTTCTCCTCACTCCTGCTTAATTTAATTCTTAACTAAGCCTTCATCTTCCAGCATGAGGAGTTGTCCCACAGAAAACATAGCAAAGCATATCACACGAGGGAGTTCTGATGGGGTTTGCAGGCGTAGAGTTTTGACTTAAAGGAAGAAAATCTCACTACAATCAGCTTAGAGTATAAGATTGTATGTGAGAGGCAGATTTTCATGAGGAGCCCACTGCCAAATGTTCTAAAGCATTCATCAGGCACAAATAGATTTTCAGAAATGCCTCCGGGGCTAAAAATCCAGTCCCAGCCTTTCTGAGAGTTATGGCCATGCTGGTGTCAAAGGGAAGCTGAGGTGCAGTGATTATTAGTGCAAGGTAGCTCACAACCATAAAGACTAAATGCTAGAGGTTAAAGTTGAAGAAATTCTTCCATTATTGAAATGCTAAAAGTGCTGTGGTTCAGAATACCTGAGATATTTATGGTGCTTCAGCCAGTTGTCATTTTTAGTGCCTGACTGGTCTGAAAACAATCAGAAGAAACATTTAAGTCATGAAAAATAGATTCAGCATCTGTGTATAGGTGTGCATGAGTATCCAGCAACAAGCACCTTAAACTGCCTCAAATTGACATGTATGACATCTACTGCAGCACACCAACATGATCCATGAATAACCTCAGCTATTTCTCCGAAATATGTCTGACACCTGAAATTCCTCAGCATATGGATGATTTAATGCAGGAGAATTCAGTGGGCTTTTCTTCTTGAAGGAGAGAGAGGCAAGATAATAAATAGCAAGAAGATGCTGCATGCTTTTCGGAGTCAGGAAAAGTACAACTGTGTTACCATAAAGTCATTACAGAGAATTAGCATCTGGCCTCTATTTCTCCTCTGTAACAAAAATGCAAATCTAAAAAATGAGCCGGGGCTCTTCAGCTTGGAGAAGAGAAGGCTCCAGGGGATCTTATAGCAGGATTCCAGTACCTGAAGAGGTCCTGTAGGAAAGCTGGGGAGAGTCTTTTTATAAGGGCATGTCGTGACAGGGGGAGGGGAAATAGCTTTAAACTGGAAGAGGGTAGACGTAGACGAGATATTAGGAAGAAACTCTTTACTGTGAGGAACAGGTTTCCCAGAGAAGTTGCGGAAGCCCCCGCCCTGGAGGCATTCAGGGCCAGGCTGAATGAGGCTTTGAGCATCCTGGTCTAGAGGGAAGTGTCTCTGCTTGTAGCAGGGATCTTGGATCTAGATGATCTTAAAGGTCCCTTCCAACCCAAACCATTCAATGATTCTATGAAGTGAACAGTCTTGTAAACCTCAATGGCCTTCAGATTAAGCTCAGTGAGAGGAACAGGCAGCACTGCACAAGCTTCCCTTGGTTTGTCACTCAGATTCCTTTGAGGCAAACATAGTAGGGCAAAGCTAGAGCCTGGCTTGCAGGGAGTCATTGAAAAATAATGTATACGCTCTCAAGATGGCCTGTTCATATTAAAAGTAACTTACATAGTGCTGGGAATATTCAGTGCATCTGTTAGTGTCGTGCCACACAGGTGCCACTGCTCCACATGTCTCCCATGGCTCTCATCTCACCTGTGCTTTTCTGCAGCCTGTGATCAATTGGTCCCAGCAGCTCCTAGAGGCTGGGATCATCTTCTATACTGGTGCTGCATATTGAAAGATCTCTGAGCCTACAGTGGAAGTCCAGGACCACTATCACAAGCAAACTGTGCTCGATGGAGATGTGCAGGAAGTATCCAGATAGATCATGCTATTTAGTTTTCCTCAGCAGTCTCTACCATCTTGAATTAACTTTGAAAGCAAAGGTATCAGATTTGTAATCATTGTGCTTCCACTGTGTGGTAATCCAGGTCTGAACAGCAAGATGACAATTTCCCATTTAACTTTTAAAGTCTTGTAAATCTTATTTTGGATGAGTTATCTCTAACAGAGATTAATGTGGGTGAAACTGATAACAAAAAAGCAAAGTAGACTTTGGCGCTTGCACCTTAAAGAAAGAAATTTACGTATGAGAAGGTAGGACTTGTGTTTCAGAAGTATAGTCAGTCAGCACTACATTGTGTGGAGAGTGACCAGCGCCAAATGGTTCACAAAAAAAAATAAGAGGGATACATCTGTGGGGTAATTTGCCACACTGCATGTGTAGTTGTTTGCAGTTGGATTGCTAAACTCTGGACGCTTCAGTGCATAAAGTTTCACATCCCCTCCAGAATGTTTTGCTATTGTGACTTGGGCTATTCTTCTAGTGATCGCCTCTTTTCTGTAGCGTGGTGTAGTTTTCACCTTGTGGCCATCACCTAGCAATGAGATCTACAGCCTGTCTCTGAAATTCTGGAGAAAAGTCCACCTTTTAGTTTTGTTTTCATCACGAGACAAGACAATCAAAATGATCTGATAGATGTTTATCATTAATTACTTTGATGCTGTAGCATGTACAAGAGTAACCAGAGCCAAATGTCACCAGTCCTTCCCTTAACAGGACGTTTCCTTCTGGGCCTTTATTCATTATTATCACCCTTCTCAGAGGTTCTATTTACTATAAAATGCCCCTCGAGAGAAGTGAACAGTACTGGACACTGTATTTGAACTTTGGTTGCAATATTATACAATCCCATCTCGTTCATCTTTCTTCACATATCTTCTGGACACTCGCATTCTTCAACCTGCCTAGTAGATTACACATCAGTTTTTCTTGCCCTCGATTAATTCCTAGAAATAAATAAAAGGCAGCAGAACAGGCTAACTTCATAAATCTTTATCTAATACTAGCAAGTCATTAGGCCTGTGAGTAAATTCTCCATCTGTTCTCAAAGAAACCACAGCATTGTCTACATTGTGTCAGCATCTACCGTAATATTTCCGCTCTTGGAGATTTCTTGAGCTTTCTCCAAAGATCCCATATGTCTGCCTCTTCCTTTCTCTCCCCTCAGAAAGGCAAAGAAAATATGCAGCATGCACAGAAAAACTAGAATGGCAGCAGCCCCTACAGGAAACTGTGTCCCCTTCATCATTGGTTGAAACTGACCTATTTTAGGAAAGAGGTCTAAAATAAGAGCAGACTACTAATGGCTCAGTAAAATAAGCAAGGGCAGCATGGCAGCTTCCAGCACTGTTCCTTGTGGCACCTTTGTCTTTTTCAAGCAACTGTTTCCTCCTGGCAATCTGGTGCGTTAATATCTATGACCTAGATTTCAGTTTATATTTCACCTGGTCAGTGTGTGGGGACTCCAGGGAACCTTAGGGGAACCAGCGTAGCCATTTCTTTCAAACTTGGCTTAAGCAAAACTCACCTTGAAGTCCTTGTGAGTTTTACCTCAGTGGTGACTGCACAGCTCACGAATGTTACTCTGATGCTCTGACTGTTGCTAATATGATTATGTGCTAAAGAGTTTAGATGCAAATTGTCTAGTTGGCTAGGAAGGAAAAAGGGAGGGAGGGGATGTGTGGGAGAAACACATTTGAAACATATTTGAAAATGCCAACTGGCTTTGCTTTGTTTGGAGCTGGTCAGGCAGAACAGTGGCACTGTGCAGCTAATCAGTGGCTCCTACTCCTCCGGAGAACAGCCAGCTCCCTTCACACTTGGCACACATGCAGCCCAGCTGAATGCCCTTGTGTTTGCTTCTTCTCTTGGCAGAAGTGAAAGAATATGAGCCCCCATTCGGCTCAAAAGTGCGAGAACATCCCTGCGTGGAAAGCATGAAGGATAATGTGCTAAGAGACAGAGGGCGACCCGAGATCCCCAGCTCCTGGCTTAACCATCAGGTAAGATCACTACATGGCCCATCTAGCTGCTGCCCAAAGCCTGAGCCTTGCTCCTGTGTCCTGCTCCGCAGGAGAGCCCTCTTTTTTTGCACTGATTAGAGCTCTGTCACATGGTAACACTGGTGCTGACCATAGTTCAGACACCACAGTCTGCACCATGCCTGCTCCCAAGACCCTGGGATTTCTGCTGCCCACCAGTGTATATTGAAAGTGACCAAATTAAAACAGAAAATAGAAACCTGAGACCCCACAGTCATCCAGACAGCCACAGAATGATTAGGGCCTTAAAGCACACTGTGTGCAGGCTCTGAAAGGTCAAAGAGATCAGCTTCACACACGGGTCCCATCAACAGAGAAAACAAACCTCAGCACTTTATCACGTCAAAAAGTAATAGTGGCATCCCAGCTGTTGACAGGTTTAAGAAAATAGGAAGTGAGTCGTCAGCAAGTCGGTTTGTTTTTATTCAGGGCAGTGTAGTGGCAGTCATTGGCATGTTGGGAAGCACTCTGTCAGCTTTCTCTGTTCTTACACATCATGGTGGCACTTCCAAGGCGATAGTCGCAACCCGGTTTCTCAGTAGCTGAAGCTGAATGGAAAAGAGCCAAAGGCATGCATTTCTTAACTTTTGCTCTGTGCAGTTTTATCAGAAGAGATAAAATGAGCACCAGATCAGAGAAGCGAGGCTTGGTCATTCCACTCATCAATGATATATGTTGAGTGGTCTGTACGGACAAAAGGAAAGCATCATGAACATTTGCGAGAGCCCAGGCAACCAAGATCAGCTGGTATTTCCATCAGGAGCAGCGTAGCACTCTTTTTTTTTTTTTTCATTACAGTTGAAATGTTAAAATCATAGCCTAACACTTACTTAGGAGAGGCCATGTGAGGGGCTGTAATCAGTCACTCCTCCAACCAGGAGCAACGGCATCTGCTGCCTGATGACTGCAGCAGAGTGCACCCCATTCCTGGACCTGTCATCTGCAATGAGCAGGGTTATTGAGGAGGAAGCTCTCACTAGGGAGGAGAGCTCTGTTCTGTGGGACACCTGGATATCTGATGTTACCAGTACTGAAAGGCCTATGACATTTCTAGAATCTATAACTACAGCCATCTTCTAACAGATCTGTTTTGCTGGGAAGTAGAGGTTACATTTGTGCTCATCTGTACAGAATAGAAGAGGCTGTAATTTTTTTTCTTTTAATTGTGTATGAACTGGTATGTCATCAGGAGTTGACTGCAGCTGTTAGTTTTCTACAGAAGCAAAAGGAAGTCCAAACCAGTAGCATACATGCGGAATTTTAGAAGAGCCCAATTAACAAAGCAGAAAAGAATCCTGAGCCAGGTCACTGAGGAGGAAAAAAAAAATGTTGAAGAAAATGCTTAAAATTACTAACAATGTGAGAACATTTCTGAGAATATTCCAAAGTCATGGTCTTAACGTGTCAAAAAAAAAAAATATATAAAAATAAAGCTGCGTAGAGAACTGATTAGGGAAACAGAAGAACAACAGGAAGATCTGTGCTCAGTAGACTTGAGGACAGTAAGTTTTCTCAAGAACGAAAGGAAATCAAACTTAGCACCGATCCATCACTGCCTGTGCTGCTTATGCTAATGCAAAGGCAGAAGCTGTCAGCAATTACTTCTGTTCTGCATTTGGGAAGGGTCAGATGACATGCATGCAGTAGAAGATGGCAAAGGCCCCGATGAAGCAGAAGTCGTCGATGCTTGGAGCAGGCCATGGGTACTGTTAAGAGGCCCAGAGACTTGTCAGCACTCAGGGCTGAGCTACCCCTGCAGGCACCACGCGGCGTGGCCGTAGGAGTGGCAGCGTGGCTGGTCATGCCCTGGTGAGGGAGCACGGGGAGCACCTTGCACGTGTCACGCTTGGGGTCCCAGCAGTGCTGGGGGCAGTTGTTGCTACCCACATTGCCCAGCACAGGATGTCCTGCCAGCTGGGACGTGCTGCTCGTCTTTGTGTGTAACTGAAGAGGGCACAGCTGGCTCCAACAGGGCTCAGTTCAGAGTCCAAGGCAGAAAGTGAATGCCTGATAACACCCTCCCAGGACATTTAGTGAAGGTGGATTTAATTCCCTTTGTCTGAATCCCTTCAGCGGTTCACATTGCTCTATCTAAAATTCAGTGACGCATGGGCTTCAGCGGGGCTGTGACAGTTTGCAGCAGCTGAGGATCTGCTTTGAACTCCACAGAAGTTGCTCTTACTGTAATAGCTCTTCCATATTCATTTCCTTCCTCTGCAGTCGTGTTTTCGTAATGAACTCATTATTCATCGTGATAAAATTCTGGAATGGATTTACATATTACATTTTTTCCCCCTTAATGAGATTTGTTGCACTATTGATTTCAAGTTAATGTTTAATATTTAATTTAATTTACTGCTTGTAATTTCAATGCCATCAGAAAACTAATGTTATTTGTATACAGACAGTAACGTTCTGCTATTAACATTGACATCAGTCAACATCACAATTAGGTAAATTACACAATTAATGTAGTGTTGTGAAATGTTATTTTTTTAAATAAGAAGTTTAAGATAAATCCTGCTTAATGGGCTTACAGTGTCATAAAGCAAAGCACACAATTTCCTGGCAAATACCTCATGTTTACAAAATGCATTACAAAGATGCGACTGTTTTTTTTTGCTCCTGTAAACATGTGCATCAGCATTGAAATGAAGGTTAAATAGTTACATCTGTGAGTGACATGTGTTTAAGTGTTTGTGGGACTGCGGCCCGTATTTGCACATAGTTTTAGATCGTCTGTGGAGAATTCATAAAGGCTGATGTCAGGCCTGATATTGCTGGCAATCAGAATTCTGTTCAGAAAAAAGAAAAAGAACACAAATAGAATGCAGCTATGCGAGGGGATGGGTTGAATGGGAAGCTGTTATCTAGGCATTCTGATTGTGTTTATTAAACCAAAAACTACTTGATTCTGCTGGTCCAAACCAAAAAGTCTTTTACGGTGAGGGCGGTGAGGCACTGGCACAGGTTGCCCAGAGATGTGGTTGATGCCCCATCCCCGGAGACTTTCAAGACAAGGCTGGATCAGGCCCTGGGCACCCTGATATAGCTGTGGTGTCCCTGTCCATTGCGGGCGAGTTGATTAGATGGCCCTCAGAGGTCCTTTCCAACTGCAAGGATTCTATGATTCTGTGTCTTAAAATGACAGTACCAGTCATCAGAACCACTGATGTGGTTAAGGTAGTAGGGTTTTTTAAAAGAAAAAAAAAAAACACTGTATCCCTGTTACAATGACAGAAGAGCCCATTGGGCTCCTTTGGGACCGATTCTGTCACCACAGGAACGCAAACAGTCCTCTAGACTTCGAAGGACACCAAAACCAGCTCTTACAGGCGCACTCTAGCAGTGGCTCAGTGGCTGTCCCCACCGCAGTGCTCTCTCTGTGCTCTCCACAGGGCATCCAGATGGTATGTGAGACCCTTATCGAATGCTGGGACCACGACCCCGAGGCCCGGCTCACGGCACAGTGCGTGGCGGAGCGCTTCAGCGAGCTCAAGCACCACGACAAGCTCTCAGGGAGAAGCTGTTCAGAGGAGAAGATCCCCGAGGACGGCTCCGTGACCACCGCCAAGTAGCACACACCCAAGAGCTCCGAAACGGAGGGAGGTCGCTCCTAAGCACGTTACCTTGGCAGAGGAAGAAGTCACGATCGGTGCCTTGACTTGCTTCCTGGAGGACTGAGGCTGTCTCTACTCCCTTTGGAGCTGTGGCTCTGGGGCAGGGAGATTTACGTGTGGGAGTTAAAAGCCAGGGAGTGGGTGTCGTACCCCAGCATCGACAGCCGGAGTCATGTCATAGGAGGAGCTAAGTCTGTTAGCACTTCCTCAGGAAATGAGATTTGAGAATAGCCAATAACATTATGCACTTTAATAATGCTTGTATATAACTATGAAATTGCTATTTTTATATATATATATATATATATATACGTATATATTAAAAATGTCTGTGTATGTATGTATGTATCTATCTATCTATAAACAGCCATGCTCTGAAGAAAAGACTTCAAAAAATGCTTGCAGGAAATTACCTGTGCATTAGAGATCCCTCCCCACTGGGAAAGCACAGGGGGAGTCTGGCGTATCAGGACACTAGCAATTGTGCACTAAGCGCTCTGCCAAAAAGATAGGAACAATGAGCAATGGGAGGATGGCTTTGGAGCACGTGCTGCACGCACCCAGCTGTGGCCCAGGAGGTGACAGTTGCAGCAGCGGTCTCACAGCAAGGAGGCAGATCTGGCTTTGCAGTTGTAACTACGCGGTCCTGCCTGCAGCATGTTTCAGAAGGCTGGGGGATGTCTTTGCGCTCTTGCCTTAACCCCGAGGTCTTCGCAGCCTCCCACGGTGGGAGGGAGCGTGAGGAGGCTTGGTCCCTCCCACCTGTGTTTCCATGCAGAGGTCATTGGCGTTTCATGTTTATTGCTTTGAATTCATGCCTCTCGCAAGCAGGTTGCAAAACAGCAGCGGGATGAGATTTTCCCCTCCTCCCTTCCCCACCCCCAAACCACACACAACAAGACACGTCCAGCAGTAATCCAAGCAGATGTTTTCTATTCGCTCTGCATTCTGATTGCAGACAGTACTTTTCTTTCCCCCCTTTCCTTTTACCTTGATTGTGTTGCTGTGAGAACAAATAACTTTTTCCCGGTACAGCTTATCTAATTGCTTGACATAACCACGGCCTGACTCTGTTCCACGCTTTCTGGAGAGAAGTAAGAGACAACACCCAGTGCCTTTGCTTTTGCACAAGGACCTTAGGGATGAGGCAAGGCTCCATGATGTCAGGTTCATGGCTTATCCTGCCCTCCTCTCTGCAGCATAGCAGGGCTTCAGGTCTCCAAAATGCTTAGGAGGACAGTTGGCATCGTACTGGAGTTATAGAAATGACAGCAGTGCATTGAATAATGCTAACAGTTTTCTCTTCAGCAGTTCTGCAGTGATTTTTCACTTTTTTCCTCCTTGGCTTGTAAGCGGGCCATGGAAACCGGGAGACACTGCCAAGTAAGTCAATAGGAATCAGGCTCATTTAAATCGGAGCACAGACTGACTCGCAGTGAAAAATACTCCATTTCAAATGGCTTCGTATCCGCTTTCATTTTAACCAGACTCCTCAGAAATATTGAAACGGAGAAGAGCAAAACCCCCGCAGCCGCGGCGGGATTTGTGGGGCACTGCTGTCAAATTTTCGGGGGAGAGGGGAACTCTGGTGCTTTCAAAGAGCAAAGAGAGCGACAGCGCTGCAGCCGCGGGGCCACTGCCATCTAGCGAGGCACTGGTGCGGGCTGTGCGGCGGGGAGGGGCGGCTGGGGGCCCGCACTGAAGGTCAGGGAATGGCATCCAGAGGTTACTGACAATACTGACATTTATTTCCTTCTGTTGTCGTTTTTTGCGTTATTACTACGTGTAAATGAATCTTTATTTTTTAATTCTTTTAAGGAGTACTTCAGCTGTACGCCGTGTATGGAATAGGAATGTGAACAGTATATACTCTTCTTTATCAAACGTTTTGAGCACTTAACTTGCTTTGTAAGCAGTGTTTCTGGGGGGGCCTTTTTGTTCTTGTCGTTTTGTATAAATCAAATGTTCATTGCAGCAAATAAAATAACCCCAACTCAAATTTGTCTTTCATCTCTGGAGCACCCAGAATAAGGAGGGGGCTCTTGCTAACATGATCTGTATCCTAAAAGGATTTGTTCTCATCCCTTCTCACCAGGTGCCTGGATGTCCAGCAGCGTTTGCATGTGTCCCACTCTGCTAGATGAGCACCAGCAAAGGGATGCAGAACGGCCGTTCCCTAAACGTGTAAAGCCTCCTCTGCTCACAGGAAGGGGTGAGAAGCGGGCTCACAGCTGACTCTGTCCTACTATTAGCTCAATCCCAAGTGCAGATAAGGGCTTTGTTAAACCTCGGTCCTTCTGGTACTGGTATTAAAGCGGGCCAGGACGCAGCGCACTACATCTGTGTCACGGGGAAGGGTGTGATTAATGGGCGTGTGCAGCACGGCTTCTGTGCTGTGCTCAGAGCTCTGGGCCAGCTGCCCCTCCTGTGCATGGCATGTGCTGAGCACAAGAAACTGTTGAACACAGCTGGATACCTCCCTCACCAGCCCCAGCAAGTTGCCTTTGCTGGGGGAGCTAGGGCTGTTCAGCCTGGAGAAGAGAAGGCTCCGGGGAGACCTGAGAGCGGCCTTTCAGTATCTGAAGGGGGATATAAGAAAGGAGACAGGCTCTTTAGCGCCGTCTGTCATGACAGAACGTGGGAAGTGGTTTCAACTAAAGAAGGGGAGATTTAGATCGGATGTAAGGAAGAAGTTTTCACAGTAAGGGTGGTGAGGCACTGACACAGGTTGCCCAGAGAGGTGGTGCCCCATCCCTCGGGACGCTCAAGGTCAGGCTGGATGGAGCTCTGAGCACCCAATGTAGCTGTAGGTGTCCCTGTTCCTTGCAGGGGAGTTGGACTGGATGGCCTCTGAGGGTCCCTTCCAACTCAAACAACTCTGCAATTGTATGATTTATTTTGAGCATTGCCCTGCCTGGTGTCACCGTGGCCAGCCCCAGCCATGGTTCTGCCCTGCTCACCCCTCACCCCTCCCCACCGATGGCCGTGCATTGTGCAAAATCTTCAAGCCCTGACATCCTGTTTACATTGGATTGAAGTCAATGTCTTTTTGGAGTAACAAGGCGAAAGAGCGTTGCAAAAACAAATACAGTGTATTACAAAATGTAGCAGGCAAACTGCAGAGGCCTTTCTGACTTGAAATGCACAGTATCTGTGAAGTGAAGTACGCTATATATCATTAATTTTCCATTTTCAGCTAAGTTATTTGCCCACTTCCTTATCCTAAATAGGGTATTCAATACTCTTCAGTGAGCAGTTCTTAAATAGCATGGTCATAGAATCAATCACTGAGTCATAGAATCAATCATAGAGTCACAGAATGGCTTGGGCTGGGAGGGACCTGAAAAATCATCCAGTTTCAACCCCTGTGCGTGTCAGCCAGCATTTTAGCACCAGGGTACACAGACAAGCTGTGTGCTGCAGAAAACCATCCTTGGGGTTACTACTGACCCCCACAGTGGTGTAAACTGGGATGGCCTCTATGTTACCAGTTTGCACAACTCCCAGTGCAGAGGGGATTTCATTCCTGCTAGGCATTCTCCAGCTGTTAAAGGAAAAGCCATAAGCATTTAAAAATATCATGCCCCAGCTCCTGAGGGGGAAAAGAAAAGCAAATCAAGAAGAGAGATATTAAGGTATCATTATTCTGAATGCTCCTGGAAGCAAACTGGGCCGTGTGTCCGGGAACTGCAACACTGTCCTCTTGTCACGCCAGCTGTGCTGGGACCCAAAAGCTCCCTTTGCTTTCAGAGGAACACTGATTAATTCATTTCCTGAGCACTAACTCCTTCTCTTGCTTTTTTTTTTTTTTTTTTTTTTTTCCATTATTTATTTTTTAATATTATGGTTGTTATAAAACACTGCCTATGGCAATTTTTCCCCCCCAGCCACAAAGAAGGTGGAACAAAGCCTGCCCCAGTCCTTCTGCCTGCGGCTCCTGGATGCCGTTTGGATGTGTTCACACCTCCTTTATTACTTGGCAGAAAGTCTTGCAAGTAGACTCACACCATATGCATGGTCGTGGGTGCCAATGCCACCCATCTCATCCCAGCACTCAACGCAGGTATAAGTGCTACACCTCGCTGCAGGACGCTGGTGTGCTTTAAGGCACATGTGTGCTCCTGGGAGCACTAGGACCCACCAGGCCCTGTTGGCCTGAGCCCATGGTGAGCCCTGCCAGCTGCCCCATGAGCTCACGGTGCCCATACCATCTTCCACCCAGCTGTGACCTCAGGTGGCTGAGAGGCCTTGATCCCGGGCAGGAGGCTGAGGACAAAGCCAGCGGTTTGTTGAAACACAGCCAAATTGAGAGGCTCCTGGGAGGGCCGAGCCCGGGAAATAGATTTAAATCTGTTGAATAATGAATGCTCTGAGTACCGACTAATCACTTCATGAAGAGGCAAAGGCAAAAGTCAGCTCATAAATTATCTGCTGTGGAGTATTTTCTCGGTTTTAATGAGGACAAACGAATCTCTTCGGACAGTTGCATTTAGGTAGCTAAAGTCTTGAAAAAATATAGCAGCCAACAGATGCGTTGAACTTACTGCTCCTCAGACAAGCTGCCATTGATACCTCCCTGATATTTCTGCCCAGCTTCAGCCATCCCTTGGCTATCTGGGGAGGGGCTGATAGCACTCCCCTTCTTTCTCCTCCATTTCAAAAAAGTTTTCGTCTGGAAACAGAGGCCAATTCATCTCTCATTTGCCAACCAGAAAGCCCAGGCCACCATCTCCCATCTGTGGGCATTGCACACCAGGTACCACCATGGGGACCACACGCACTGCTCACTCAGCACAGAGGGAAGGACTCACTTCACCCTGGAGTCAACCCAACACGCCGGGCTTCCTCTCACAGAAGCACTCCTTCGTGTTTCCTGGAGGGGGTGAAAAGTGTCATTCCCTTTCTCAGATGGTAGACAGGATGAATCTCTTCTGGGATAAATATCTGTCTGTCTGGTTGCAAATATTTAGCATGCAAAGGTCAGTCTTTATGTCCCGATTTTCCTGCGAACGTATGCAAAGACATAGAGGGTTTCTGCAGTGATCCATCCAGGTTGCCTGTGCTCTGACCATCCAATAAAATAAGAACATAAATACATCAGCATTAAATCAGAATGTGTGCAGTGGCAATTTATGAGGAATGCCTCTCAGAGTTGTAGATGCAGCGATTGCTGTGAAAATATGAGGCCTGCTTGGGGCTGCCTCAGTGAATCACTGAGATGATCACTTGAAAATCATTTAAAGTGAAACGCCATTCTTGAAAGAGCAAAGCCCTTTGGACAGGGTGTATGAATGCCTTTCATCTCCCTTTGCTCTAACAGTACTAAACTGAGGGCTCTCAGGGAAAGGCTCCAGTGAGAAAACACAGAGAGCAGCTGCTCCCGGCCCCGAGAGGAAGCACTGTGTGGTGCTGCCCCGAAGTGCTGCCCCAAGGAGTCCACGAGGGTTCACACAGCACAAACCAAACATCACAGCCATAGCAAAGGCACTCAGCCAGTGGAAGCTGTAACTGCTGGCTCCTGCAGCTTCTGAAGGCTGAGCTTTCCTCCTTGAGTGAAATTGAAGTCAGGGAGTGATCCTCTTCAGCCAAGGTGCTCGCTGTCCATTATCCATACAGTGTTCTTTGAGGCAGAAGGAGGGCAGCTATAGCTTTAATTAGCGGAAAGGTTTTGAACAGAATGTAAATCTAACCCCAGGACTTTTAACTTTCAGGCTGTTAAGCCTTGCAGTCTTTCCCACAGACTTACTCGTGCTTTTGCTGCAGCTAACCCCATGTGATGACCAGGAGTAGCGCATCCACCACACTCCGGTGTCACCAACAGTTCAGCATTGTCAGCAAGGAGGAGTCTGCAAAAGCATCCTGCAGGGGATTAGGCTAAAATCTTCCTTGGGATGCTCTGAATGGCACAGCAAAGTGCTCCCCTGTTTCAAGGCAGTAAAGGCATCTCCCACGGAGAATGGGTTGTTCAGCCCGAGTACTTCTGGAGAGGACATATAAGTCTTATTAAATAAGGCAAAAGTAGAAGGCAAGTTCATTTCACTGTAGGAATGTTAACATTCATGAATGTACATTCCTTGAAATCATTTCTGGAATGGTGGCTTTTAAGGAACTCATCTTAACCAAGCCAAAGGAAATGGAAAAAAAAAAGAGAATTTAAATTAACTTACTTCATCCTTTTATAAATTGTTTAGGTTAATCACAGAAAACCAAACAGGATTCGGCCGTACTTAAACACAGCCTTTGCTCTTGTGTAAACTGTTTATTATATCCACGACACACAACCAGACAAAATTCATTCCTGAGCTGGGGAACAGTCTAATTTGGTTTTATTAGGTTTAGAGAAAAACGTTTTGGCAGAAGATCCACTTTAGAATGTAAAATATTTTCATATTTTTCTCAAGAAAGTTCTCCCAAAAGAGAGATGCAGCACATTCCCTCCAACATCTCTGGTTAAGTAAATCGGTCCAAAATGAGCTCCTAGAACAGGGCAGGCCCTGCCCTGGGCTTTTCTTTCCATGGCTGCAAAGGGAAACACCAGGGAACCTCACAAAGGGAGGTTCAAGCTGAGATTGCTGAGATGAGGCCCACTGTGTGCTCTTGGGAATGGGCAGCAAGAGAAACATTCAGACAGACTTTGTCCCACTGTAACCCCACTGAAGTCAACAGAATCACAGAACTGTAGGGGTTGGAAGGGACCTCTAGAGATCATGGAGTCCAACCCCCTGCCAAAGCAGCTCCCTAGCCCAGGTTGCACAGGTAGGCGTCCAGGCGGGTCTGGAACATCTCCAGGGTTGCCTCTGTATTTAAGCAATTACACCTATGAATTATGGGCAGATTTTCTGTATGAATAATGTGCTTTCCTCACCAACATGTGGGGAATAGACATGGAATATTTTAAAAGATAGTTTTTCTTTTAATGTCTTCACATTGCTGCTGCTTCGAAAATCTTGGGGTGAAATATGAGGGCTCCGAAAGTGATGCAGGCTTTTCTTCATCCCTGGTGAAAATGCATAGCTGATGATGGCGACAACGTTGAAAAATAACTTTTTGCAGCTGAGAGTTTGCTCTATCACATAGAGTTGTTGTGCTCTTTTTATCAGTTGTGTATTCCATGGAAATAAATAGGAGGCCTTATTTTCAGAGCTACTTAAGTACAATAGATTTTTAGAGAGAAATTTTTGATTTTCAATTTTCTGTTGAGAATTCAGACAACCCTTGTTGGGTACGGACTGCCACATGCGTTGGTGGGTCTGGGATTGGTATTTCTGCACTGCTTGTCCTAAAGAACAGATGAGTTGTACTGGTTCCTAGAAGACAATAACGATGGTGTGAGGGCTCTTATAACAAGCAGGGGAAGGACCTCTTTCTTTAATGTCTTATGCTAAGTGTGTGAGGAAATAGCCCTCCTATGACATCTTCTGATCAAGCTAAATACTCCAGGATGGGAACAATGGCCATATCTTCCAGTTCTGGTGTTTTTAGGAAGGAAAGTGTAATAAAATAGAAAAGAAAACCCTTCAGGAAGAATGGAACAATGGCAAGAAAATGTGGCTGAAAAAGACAAAACGTTTGGTACTTGTGTGGTTGCATCAGTCTTCTTTCTAGCTACAATCAAAGATAATTCTTTTAGCTTGCACAGAGTGAGAGTAGCGTGGAAAATTTTACATGTAATGTATTGTTTCAAACCTGCTGAGCTGGGTGAAATTCCTCCTTGGTTTCCAGAAAGGATTAGCAGAAGCTATTTTAGATCCCTTCGTGCTTATCTTTGCACTTGTCCAGGGTAAAAGTCAGCATGGAGCTGTCACGGTTTGGTTTCTTGCAGAGCAGAAGCCCTTGTAAATGGAGAAGATACAGTAAATGTCTTGAGCTGAGAAAGGCTTCGGATGTTGCCTTAATTGCCATTCTTGTTAGCAAAGGAGGGAAGTGTTGTCTAAACTCAAGTAAGGAGTGAGTGCAAAGCTGGCTTGAAAGACATAATAATTGCCATGTACACCCCTACAAACATCTCAGCTCCACAGTGACCTGGGTTTATCCCTACTCAGTATTTGAAATAGTAGCCTAGGTGACGGACTGAAACATGCACTTATTAAATTTGCAAGCCTTATTGTGCTGCAAGAGGCTGCAAGCATGCTGCAGGATGGAATTCCAATTCAAACTGCTCTTGACAGATTGAATAAGTGCTTTGAAAAAGCCTCATCCTCTTCAGCGAGGATACTTAAACAGAAGTAATTATGTCTACGGCCATCTCACGGGGAAAAGCACGCACAGCAGTTAGCCAGCATGCTCTGGTGGGCAGAGTAGAACCTGAATCTAGCAAGAGTCAATAGTGACTTGCTGTTACAGGGGAAGGCGAACATCATACTGTGACGTATTGGCAGCAGTGGTGGCCGAGAGACACACCAAGTAGTCTTGCCCCTCTCTGAAACCCTGGTAAGGTTTCAGAGGCCTGCTCTGGCAATAGTTTTTGAACACACAGAAGCTGCAAAGCGGAAAAATGCATCATCTCAGGAGTGGTTGTCTTCCCAGTTCAGAAGGGAGAATAAAGGCGAGCCATTAAGGCAACCTCATGGGAAGACTTCAGGGTGTCCAGAATTTGAGATAATGAATTACAGGCTACACCATCTCTCTGGTATTGCTGATCTCATCTTAGGATGGACAGCACAGCATCTTAATTGCATCTTGGCATCCTTTCCTGCCAGAGGGGCTGTGGTTCTCTCTTTGCTCTCAGTCTCCAAGGGTCTGACTTCAGGGAAGACAAGAAGCCAAAAATGCTGTTTTATGGGAATTTTGTTTTATGGGAATTTCAAAATGCATGGGGCTTTGAGAATAGGACATCCTCTTTTGTAACTAACCATAGAACAGCACTGTTTCTCATGGAAAGGATGTTTTAAAAGCCATTCATTCTTATTGCTTCAGAATAAAATCAAGCCTGAAAGCAGCATTTGAACATATCTGTCTTAAATGTGGCCAGCACACTCACAGTCTTGATGAAGAGGTAATGTTAGAACTCATTGCTTAGCTGAGGGGCTCTCTGGGATCTGCATGGCTCAGGGCCCCTGAGCTCCCAATTGCACAGCCAAATCCTGGATGTCCGCATGCACCAGAGTCACTGTGGGGTATACACCCTGGCAACATATCCCTATCACCATGTGGGCATTAGGAAAGGATCACCATAAGACTGTAGTGCCACCCTGCATGTATCCCTAAGTGTCCATTGAAATCCAATGTTTTTCACAGAAAACTTGGCCTTGAGCAGAGAAACATTTTCTGACATCTGCCACATCTGTCAAGTGCAAGAACACTTTGGAAGAGACATCCTTTGGTTTCAGAAGTTTGTTACCAGAAGAAGCACCAGTAGATGGAGCACAACCTCAGGCAGCATTGCTCTTCAGTGCAGTAAAACCCATCAGTGTCATAGCTCTTCACTGCACACAGCTTGTGAAAACAGACCTGGGGTCTGCAGGCCTGGAACAGCCACCCACCCCATGGCCAGCTCAAGTTTTCCTGCTGCCATGCTCCAGATGAGGGCTCATTCTACTCTGATGTTTAGCGCCTCATTTCTTGGCTGACTTTATTAATGTGGTACTTGGGCTCAGCTCATAGAGTGTTTATGCAATCTTCAAATCCATGCCCACAATTTTTCTCAAGTGTTTAGTACACACTACCTCTTGCAGCGTTTTGCAAACGCCCAAAGCCTTTGCACAATGTTCAACTGAGTCTGTCTGCCGCATACTCTTACATTTACCTTGTTCTCTGTGCTTGCCAAACTCTAAAACTTCTAACTTAGATCCGTCAGAAAATTTCACGAGTGTATGTTTAATTGTGAATGTTAGTGGTGACAGTGGTACCAGCAGGGAAATGCTGCTGCTTGAGTAGCATCTTCCTTCCCGCATTGCCTGATCTCTCACTAGATACTCCCACCCACCTTACATTTGCTGTCCATAAAACAGAACAAGTAAACACTTCCTTCTGCCACACTTTGCTTCAGTTTCCCAAGGCGGCCACGTTGATCTCTCCTACTGTACAGAGCATAGTGAAGCTCCGATCTCGGTGTTGACGTAATTGTGACAGCAGCAGTGGTGACAATCATCTGAGCATCAGGAAGGATCTATGGCTGAGACAGAGAAGGAAAACACCGCTCCAAGGTACCACCCTGAACGCTGCTTTTGCTCCAGGTTTCAATCTTCAGCCTTCTATGCTGACATATTCCCCCACAATGCCAAATACAGAAAAACTCCCTGCAAGTTTGAAGGGCCCATGCATGCCACTCTCTGTTATTTGGCCTATCCTTCCTAAAATAAAGATTTCACCATGTCTTGGGATCTGTTTTAAATTAATCTAAAAAATAAAATCAGCGATCGATTGTACTTTGAACGTACTTGAGCTTAAAGTGGTGCTCTCTGGTGGACTTTTTTTGACACTGCCCTCTTTCAGTTTCACTTTATGCTGTTATACACAAAACCATTACCACACTACAAGGCCCGGCGCTCCCTTTAAGGTCTTCTCTTGTCTCAGTGGGTGGACTGTGGTACTGAGGGGCAGACTGCAGCAGTGTTGACACACAAGTTCTGTGGTGATTCTACAATGGGCGCTATCATCTCACCACGCTGCTCCTGCACGTAAATTAGATTTTAGCAAAGGTTAATTGTTCCTATTACCATTGTTTCCTTTTGTGGGTTTGCCTTGAAACCTTTGACGTTCTCTTCATTGTACCTCTTGCTGTGCAAATTTCCTTGTTTTGTTTTGTTTCTCAAAGTAATTTTTAGATGATTATTGTGTAGTTACAGAATTAGAGTAATAACATCTAATTGTACCTCTGAAGCAAAAACATGTAATTGTGGGAGCCTACGTTCAATTTAAAGGAACAAAGCCTCTCCACCAGGGTTCCTCATGGTTTGCACAGTGCATTTGCCAGGCAGTGTTGCTTCAATTGCATCTAACCTGCAATTAACATGCACAATTGCATTATGTAACCATATTTAGCAGCTACTACTAAGCACAGCACCTATAAACGCAAATGATGTATCAGCATTTACCAGTTCTGCCGAAGGAAGAATGGCCAACATGTCAGCGGGCCTCACCTACAACAGATTTCCTGGATGAACCCACTTTACTCTCCCACTGATGGCCACAACAGCAGCCAACGGGGAAGAAAGGCCATGCCGATCTGGAGCTGTTGAACACTGGGAATTAAAACTACATTTCTGAGTTTACTGTTGGCTTTTCACAGAGCCCATAGGTGATACAGTAAGAGACAGCGAGCTGAGCATTAAATACTGATTATTAAATATCGAAGCACTGGCACAAGCTGCCCAGGGGGGTTGTGGAAATCTTCTCTGGAGATATTCAAGACCCGCCTGGATGCCTACCTATGCAATCTGGTGTAGGGAACCTGCTTTGGCAGGGGGTTGGACTCGATGATCTCTTGAGGTCCCTTCCAACCCCTATGATTCTATGATTGCTGTTCTCCTCCTCTGCATTTAACATTCTGTAGCAGGTTTTGTTCCTGTTGTTTGTTTTTAAGTCTGATTGTGCTACCTGAGGACATAGAAATACAAATAATTTGCGTGTGATCAAATGCTGGGACCTGAGTCTAATGAGGAAAGTTTGAACACAGGGTTTTTGCAAACAAATCCTACAAATGCAACTCTCTCCTTTTGCTACGCTTTTCTTAAAAGGTATTTCTTGCCCTTTAAGGATAGAATGTTATTTGAAAAGCATCTTAATGCATCATCAGATGATAGAAATGAAAACACATTACAATTTAGTCTTACAGATATACAGATAAATCTGATTCTTCAACGTGAGTCTCAAGTAGATG
Organism: Oreortyx pictus; assembly: GCA_036925125.1. Taxonomy (NCBI): domain Eukaryota; kingdom Metazoa; phylum Chordata; class Aves; order Galliformes; family Odontophoridae; genus Oreortyx; species Oreortyx pictus. Next base: position 38,710,516 of record JAUPFR010000007.1, read on the forward strand.
AACTGAGAGGCACCGAGTGCCAAACTACTGCTACTGAAATGAAACATCCCAATCCAGCAAAGGTTTCCAGTTAAATCAGAGGAAGTCAGAGGCACTAAAATCGTACAAAGCAGACTCTATTGATTGGCATTAATCTTTCACGGGATATCGCAGTAGAAGTCCTGAGAGCACAGGGCCGCCTGCTTTAGGCACGATGATTTGTGAGTGACGCTGCACATGGATCCACCACAAAATGCCCAAAGTTCTCAGAAGATGCATCCATATAACTGACAGCAGTAACTACCTCAGCATCCCTGCTAAGTATTTACTTCCTTTCCTGAAGCTCCTTATTGAAAAAGGATTATTAAAAGTAGATGCATAAAATTGCAAGGAACTGAATCAGCCACCGGATCTGTTTCTATGCTGATTTATAACTTTACTTCCAGTACTTTCACAATTGGCTTAGCACCCTGAGAGATGGTGCTTCTCAGCAACTAAGAGCAGGTAGGAGCTAATGGGCCAATCCCATACAGTTAAAAAAAGAAAAAAGCAAAAAAAAAAAAAAGCCTTTTCTGCAAAAATAATTTAACTTCTGCATTTGAAAGCGAGAGCGAGATAAATGCTGACACATTTTCATCCAAGATGTTTATTAAAGATGATAAGGGCACAGCACACAGATAAACCACATCCTGAAGCATGGTTAAGCTAGGTTTCACATTCTAAAGCTGTGCAGGCAGCTTGCTGTTTCTCCATCTGGAGAGCTCATTGGTACCTCTCTTAGACATATCTGTGCAGTTTTAGATTGACAAACGACAAATGCAGCCTGCATTTATATGGGTGTCATTTGCTTCACTTTGTATTAAAATCATCAGCTACAAAACAGCCATTTTGTACATATCAGTCCTAAATAAGCAACTATGAAAAAATGACATTAGTCCTGAAATGAGGCCACCATATTGTGCACGTTGGACGTGACAATGGGTCAGAAACACGAGAAAATGTACAGGCATCAGATAAGGCACTCGCATCACACTGAGAGCTTAAACCATACCTTTGAAGACATCAGTGCACAGGTTAATCTGAGACATATTTTCTGCAAACAATGAAAAAGTTCAATTTTCCCCTCATTTAAAAAAAGAACTATAGCCACTACTGACACAGAAGAAGCTGTTAGCTCAGCCCAACACATGCCGGAAGTACCACAGTATCTGGAAACAGAAAAATGCACTAACGCGGAGAGAAACAACACTTTTTTTTAAAGTAGTGGTGCCACAAAACACCAGGTCAAATTCATGGCTGATGGCAAGTGGCATGCTTCCTCTGAGTCAAAAATTAAGTACTCACCAAGACGGTGGATAACAATAAAAGAATCCTGACACTGTATTCTGTCTTTCTCTTCAAGGACAAAAAAGAAAAAGTGAAGGGTTAACAGTCCTATCTACCTCAAGAAGCAACAGCGAAGTCACTGCATTCGTTCAGCACTCCTTGCCATGCTCTGCACTCTACCAGAGTGGCTGCGAGGCTAAATAAGCCTTGTGGGCCCTGAATTTAGTTACATGCTTTACAAAATCATAACAACTAGTATACCCAGAAGCACTATGATAGTAAATGGTAAAGTATTCTGCAATCATTACAGTGCAGAATCGAGGGGCCACATTGGGCCGTTTATTTTTATGCTAATATCAGTGTGGAGTTCAGATTAATATCCAGTGACTCGCTGTAACAGCAAAAGAATAATCACTTCCAGGACACTGCTAAAGACACCTGTCCAGGTCTGCAGATTTGACTCTTCCTCCTATCTACGGCTCCAATAGTGTGACCTCCTAGGTTATCATGACCCTGTTAAGCCTTCAACACCATCATTCTGGAGGCGGGAAGTAGGAATGTCACATGATGTTGGATCCTAGTATAATGTAGGAAATGAAAATACAAAAGCGTTGCGTTTAAAGACAACTTTCAGCAATACATTACAGCAGAAAGATTTGCATTGGTCAGTGCTACTTCAAATACAGAATAAGGAGCAAACATCAAAACAATAAGTGGGTGCTGATCAGATGATGAAAGATGTTAATCTCAGTAATCTGCTACAAGAAATTCACCCCAAGAAATACATTTCTAGCTTTACAAAACTGCCCCTTCTATAGCTAGAATGACAGAAATCCAAAGGATACTATAATTCTTAACACAAAGTTAGAACTTGATTTTGCAATGTAGGATTAACAAAAAACACTCAGATGCCTCCCATCATGAAAATAGGTAGGCTTTCACTGATCACCTCCATGTTCATTGCAGTCCCAAAATATACGTCATACACTGATAATGTCAAATCAAGTCATCTCAAATTTGTAAGCAAATACAGACTGACAGTGAAAATTCTCATTCTTCTGCACTTTTAACATACAGTCACCATGTTTAAAAATACTTATCTTTCAGGTAAATATGCTTCATTCATCTGTTATAATTTTCCAGTGCATCTAAATCCATTAAATAAATATTTATGCTTTAAAAACAGAGGAAGATGAACGATAGTTTAGAAATTATAGGTAACTCCTGTTACCAAAGAGGTGAGAATTTCTAAGACACTTCCAATATTCTCAGCACTGCAATCGCAGTGTGGGCAACATTGGCAAACGATGACCAGGCCCAATCATTTGATTTCACAGAATCACAAATGGTTCAGGTTGGAAGGGACCTCCGAAGGTCATTTAGTTCTACTGTCTCAAAGCAAGGTCAATGTTGACTTCTCAGGGCTTTGTCCAGCCAGGTCCTGCAAACCTCCAGGCCCTTGTTCTACTGCCTGATGGTGCTCACAGTGGGAAATCTGGGCAACTCACCAAATTAGAGGCCTTGAGGAACTCTCCATGTAAGTTCACGATTTCCAATCTTATCAGTGTAAATACCAACCGAGTCTCTACTCTTAAACTCGTACCAAACTACAATATTGACAGAGTAGACAGAGTACTAACGAGCGTTTTAAAGCTCACCGAGCTAAATTCACTACTAACAGTAACTTCAGAGGAGTATTGCCTGCCTATATAAGCAATCAGTCCGAGCTACGCAGGCACCCCATGAACAGCAGCCCTCTCTGGGATACAGACACCATTTTCAGAAGTGCCCCCTGCTCCAGGAAACACTTCCCAGAATGGCTGTGGTGCTGCAGGCACTGACCTGTCCCAGTCCCCACCAGCAAATACTTTCCTGTGGAGGGATATACCTGCAAAACTCTGAACGTCACAATGTTAAATGATAGTTTCCACACTATACGTCAAGCTTTTTACTACCTTTCACAAAATAGCACCAGTACACTGCTGCCATTCTGTCTCCATAATTATCACACACAAGCAGTGCCTGGTGCTGTAGAGCTACAGCTACAAGTCCTTAGCAAGCAGTTCTATCTCATCCAGCAAGAAGTCCATGTCCTCTCGACTCACTTGCGGGCTGATCACCACCTGGCGGAAGAAGTTGACTTTGCCTTGATTAGGCTGGTACCCAAGCATCATGCTGCCCTTCTTCATCATCCTTTCTTTAACTACGGGAGCAACCTGAAAACAGAAAGAAAGAAAAGAGTTGTCGTCACCCTCAGAACTACAGCAGATTTGTACAGGAACTGTTTTGCGTCTTACGAAGCTTTTTTAAGTGCCTGAGTTTTGCACCCCGTGGCTGCCTCCCAGCTGTTCTGCCCCAAGAAATATTACAGTTCAAACCTTAAGACTTAGAGCCAGACTAGACTGTGCACCGAAACCTTTACGTTCTGGGGCTCATGGGAGAATCAGAGCAAGATCTAAAGCCCTCAAAAGCCTACTGCTCGCGGCATTCATCTGCCACATGGGAAAGCTTGGGTTAAGGTCCCTACGCCCTAGATTTAGAGAAAAGGCTTGAACTCAGAACATCAGCTGAAGCTGGTTAAGGGTACACTTTATCTCCTCGTGCTAACTATCCTAGGCCTGATTACTTTCACTTCTGGGCCCTTCAGCTGCCACACCTGCAAAGCAGCTCTCTCTAGAGGACACTCTACATTAAACTCCTGTGAAGCTTAAGCTGCCAGAGAAGTCAGAGCAATGCACTATTAAGGGAGACGTCCTGATCCCAGAGGTTAAGATTTCATCTTTAGATTTACAATGTAAGCAATGTTTGGCTACACCGCTCTTGTATGCAATGGGATGAAATCTCATCGGCGTCTCAGCGTAGAACAAACTATAAGGAAGACTGCAAGAATCAAGTCCCTTACAGTTGAACACTTGATCTCACCCCAGCAGGGCAATTAAACTTGTGCAATTAATCTCGTGCTAAACTTTAAGCACGTGAGTAGTTCTTCTGTGTTCTCATGCTTGAAATAAGTCATAAACTTAAATGCGTTGCTTGATTAAGCACTCCATTCCTTGGAAGACAGAACTGACACGAGTAATATTATAAAAAACATGCTGCATTTTAATATATTACTAATAACACTAATGCATTTCAGAACAATTTATTCCTTTGCATCCTTTTGTGACAGTCTGACTTTGAACTAAGCAAATAAGTGTAGGACCTAACCTTGGCTTCTGCATTAATTTATTTCAGCTCTAGAAGTTAGTGCTGGAAAATACCACCAGATCTGCAAAAGAAAAATGATGGTGCCAACCATGCCGTAATAGCTCTGTTTTCACACGGCACGTCTTAGTGAGCAGCTCCCATACAGTCTGCTTAGACAGAAACATCTCCAGATTTCCATATTTGCTGAATGGCATGTCTATATTATCACCGCTTCAAAATGTATATTGAATTCAGAGGGGGAATGTTCATGGTTCTAACTTCATTTTCCTCTCTGACTTCACTTTATCTTTGTGACAAAGCTACCTGGTTTTATTTAGTGTTTGTTTTTTAAACCCTGAGAGTGATGGAGTTAGGAATTCTAATTAAAGTCTAGAGCGTGACATTAGTATGAATTATGCACCTGAGAGCAATGAATATCCTTGCAGGATGCAACCTGCAACCAGAAGTTTGTTTTTTTGCATAATGCTACAAGCAAAAATTAAGAAGTAGTTTATGAAAGCAGTTCTGATAAACATTTGGAAAACAAGAAGATAACAACAAGGACAGAAAGATTCAGTGTTACAGCAGAAATGTTAAGATGCATAGTGTGATACCTTCACTCACATCCAACAGCACCCTTTACTATGCAATCTAATGCGGAGCTCTGGGTGCACCTCCTGCATAAAGATCCTAATGAAAGCTCGCAATAAAATCACAATTCTACTGTATATCTGCAACACGTGCATCGTTTAGAAATAGAATTCATCAAATTTACTCATACACCGTGGAAAGAAAAATATCTCCCACCTGGATTTCTGTTTGCCTGGCAAATGATTCAAGGATTCTTCAGCTCTGCTGTTTTGCAGCTCGGAATCACAGAATCCTAAGAGTTTGAAGGGTCCTTTAAAGGTCATCTAGCCCAACTCCCCTGCAGTGAACAGGAACACCTACAGCAACATCAGGGTGCTTGGAATCCCATCCAGCCTGACCCTGAATGTCTCCAGGGATGGGCCATCTACCACACCTCTGGGCAACCTGTGCCACCCTTGCTGTAAAAGGCTTTTTCCTTATATCTAACCCAAACAGACCCTCTTTCAGCTTGAAATGATTTCCCCTGGTTCTATCACCGCAGACCCTGCTAAAGAGTCTGTCCCCTTCTTTCCTGTAGCTCCCCTTTCGATACTGAAAGGTTGCTCTCAGGTCTCCCCGGAGCTGTCTATTCTCCTGGCTGAACACTCCAGCTCTCTCAGCCTGTCCACACAGGAGAGGTGTTCCATCGTTCAGACCATTTTTGTGGCCCTCTTCTGGACACATTCCAACAGTTCTGTGCCTTTCCTGTACTGAGGGCTCCACGTACGGATGCAGTACTCCAGGTGAACCCTCACTAGAGCAGATCAGAGGGGCAGGATCACCTCCCTCACCCTGCTGGACACGTTTCTTTTGATGCAGCCCAGGATACAGCTGGCTTTCTGGGCTCTGAGGGCACACTGCTGCCTCCCATCCAGTACCCCTGTGCCCTTTTTGGCAGGGCTGCATTCAGTCATTTCATCCCTGTTTGTCTTGGTAGTTGAGGTTGCCTTGACCCAGGTGCAAGACCTTGCACTTGGATTTATTGAAAAGAATCACATCAGACTAACCTCATTTAGTCTGTGCTCAAGCAAAAAAACCAAAACAGAACAAAACAATCCAAAACACAAACAAACAAAAACAGTAACAATCTCCAACAGCAACAACAAAAACACTGCAGTTCTTCTTGGATAGAGAAGGCAGTTATTTGGCATGAGACAGATTTTTTTGCCCTGAAAGGTATTCTACTTGGTAAACACTCCTCTTATTATTTCAGACCAAATATTCCAAAACGCACCCCAACAGATCAGTGAGTACACTGCTATACAGTCATACCATGAAGGCAAAATTCGGGCTCTGTAATTGTTTTTGCCCAACTTGCCAGTTGGTTGAGTCACAAGGAAAAACTCTTGGTTGGGAACACTCCTGGTTAAGCACATGAGCACACAGGCCTACAATGCACATTCTCTTATCAAACACTGAATAACTTTGCAACAATACACGTTCTGCTACTTCTCCTGCAGTTTGTGCATGTTGAACCCTCTAACAACACATGAGGTAACTAAGAGCTCTACTCTTCCATTCTTACCCACACCAGCTGCGGGCTGAGATAACAATGACAGTGACAGTACCCAGAAGACATCATGCCCAGGAGGTATCATACTGAGCACCGTATTGACACAGAAAAGAAAAAAAACTCCTTCATCCCTGTCCTTGACAAGAACCCCCATGTGACTTCTACTCATAGAATGTGCAAACAGAGAAGTGAATTCTTAATCTACTTTCTCAAGCTCTTCTTTAAGACTCCAATCCCTAGGGCAACTTTTAGCCTTTACTGATGTTCCATCAGAGTTATTTCATCTTTTGTATCACCCTATTGATTCTCTTCATCTCAACTCCCAGTGCTCCACAATCCATCATCACCAGATGCACAGTAGCACAAATGGAGACCATGAAAGCAAAAACATTTAGAGCTTCAGCAACATGTGGGGCTGTAAGTCAGTCATTCTTCCCTCATAGAGAGGAAAGGCAGAAAATTGCATTTTCATTATCTCAGTCATTATGTCACTCATCCTCCATGCGAAGGAAGTCGCCCTCTTCATATTTGTTTTGAAGTGCATCCTTCCTTTTCTGAAGGCAAAACAAACTCATCCTACTTAAAAAGAAGGCACACCTAAACTAAACCAAAGACTATCTTGCACGTTTTGACAGGATTATTCTTGGCAAGGTTTTCCATCAAGTATTTTGCACGTTCTATTTGCTAATGTGATGTCGTGTAACAAAACTGTCACGAATCCTGTCCACAGCAAGCAGTAAGGAGCAAATATAAGCACAAATGCTTAAGTACGTGTCTCACAAAAGAGCCATTAAATGATGCATAGATGCTAAGGCTGGGACTTGAGGAGCACTGGGTCTGACTACTAAGTGAATGTAAAAGCAGCTACCGATTTGCTGCAGAAAAATCAGACCTACATGGAACTAATTACCTAGTGAGGAGTTCAATGAGTTCAATTCCCACTGAAGTCAATGAGAACTGAGGATGTTCAAATATCAGAAAGAGCTGCACAGCCCCATTCAGGATAGGTTCCTAGGAAAGCAATTTAGTGAGAGCAAGATTGCTTCACCATTCCAATTATTTTTACAACGAAACTTACTTCAAATTGTAAACCTAATTCTTTATGTTGCCTGTCACTGGAACAGTCTCAGAATTTTAAGTGTAATGTATCCTAAAACTTAAGTTCTCTCCTTTGTTCTCCTCACCCTGGAGATCACTATTTAAAAAGATCACTTCAATGGTGCTTTAGCTACCAGACATGCCAGAAAGGTGGGGAGGGAATGCAGCACATAGAAGACCCTCCTCCAGCAGGGCTGCTACAACAGGAGACCCACAGGATGGACCTCTGCATCTTGGCCTTGCTGTGCCGACCCACACAGGGAGTTTAACACCTCATGCTGCCTGGATTCCTCCTTCACTTTTTATAGCGAAGGTTTTATGAGCTACAGCAACAAGGACATAGTAGTTCAGATCCTTCTGAGTTTACCTGGATGATGGAATAATCTCTTCCACTACTCCCTGCCACACCATGAACTCCAGAAAATTTTAGCCAAAAATGTAAGCTGTTCCTATCAAGAGTTCAGACTGTAGCTGACCCATATACACATTCCTGTGGAAGGTGCCAGTGTTGCTTTCCAGTTTGTGCACACACACACACACAGGGCAGTGTAAGGAACAGCAAGGACCAGCATGGACACTGCAGCTGGACTATCTACATGTACCAGGAGGATGGGAAAAGCAACATATTTCCCTCTCTGCATCTCAAATATCCTTGAGAAGAGCAGTTTTGTGCAATTGTATTACAGGATGATACCTTAAAAGTCACTGTGCTTTTGTTCACGAGTTAAATCCACTGGGCTCCCAACCCCACTTGTCCTAGTGCTACTGGGTATGGATAGCCAAAAAAGTTGTCCTAAGGAGGTCAAGAATTTCCCAGCAGACAGGCTACCTTGTTTATCTTGCTTAACTAAAGCAAGGAGCACCTACAGGTTTTAATTAGCTCCTTATTCTTGTGCTCTAGTGCTATCTCTGGCAGTTGCAATTAATAGATACCTTGTAAGGGCAAGAAAGCTCAGATATGTCTAACCTTGGGTGTGAATTTCTTTCTCAGTGCCTTCCCTTAAACAGTAATGGATCTCCTTCACACTTAATCCAGTATTTTCAAATTGTCCCATCACAGAAGATTTTCTATGCCTCTATCACTGTACTTCTGTTACCTGAATGCTACCCACACTGCCATGACTCTCTCAGACTCCAGCCATACTGGTCTAGTCATATCAGTTACTGTCATAATGTAACAGCTTTCCCAATATCTTTAAAATTTTGTACTGTCCTAATTTAAATACTAAGTCATAAGGAATGAGTTACAAATTGATAATAATGCTGGCTAAAAAATAATAATAATAATCTACTAAGCAATGACTTTACAAAAAGACATTGCTCAAAGGAGAAAAACGTAAATGAGACAGCACAATTGAAAACATAGCACTAGCCAGAAAAATAGAGAAACCAGAAAAATGTAAAGTTTTCTGAATTTTTAAAACAAAAGTATTTTTGAATAGTTGTTTCACCCATTTTTATTTCAGGGAGTGGAAAAGAACTGATGAAACCGAAACCAAGCAAACTGCTTCATTTCAGTACATCTCTGGTCAACTAAAAACAAGAATTACTTTCAACTTCTTAGCTCAGCAGCCAAACAAAAAAAATCCATTATTTGCACAGCCATAAATACATAGAGTCAATAGTGCTGACAATGCTTAACTAAAACATCTGTAGAATTTTTGCCCCTATAAAAGACAGAAAGTATGATAAATTTTGTGGGATTGCATGTTTACTTGGCAAAAATTGGCTGGGAATAGCATGTGAATAGCTTAAAGCAGTATGGTTGACTCTAATCTTGCTAGCCTAGCAAGTAATACAAAGTCAGAATGTATCTGTAAAAACTAGCGTTAATAATGGTAAACTTCATAAGCAGCATTTTTTTCCAAGAGCTCCCAGTTCACCACACACCTACCCAACACAAAGCTGAAGAACTCTTCCAGCTCCTAGTAGCAGTAACTCACAGTTACATAACCCATTCTGCTCCTTCTGAAATAATTTCAAAATGGCCACAGACAGAAATGGAAGCAGAATGCCATGAGCTAAATTTCCTCCTTCCTTTTTCAGGTGGCAGTTTGCAAAAAGCCTTTACAAGAGAAAACCACACTCGCAGTAAATCAATAACCTTTCTAGGGATCCACGAAAGCAGGCTAGACATTGCTGGAAGGATAGCAGTGTATTAGCAGATCAAACTATTACTTTTCCTCAAATGCAGCCCTTATGAAACTTTCAGAGGTACTGAATGCTGCACTAGAAATCGGCAGAAGAGGTGTAGCCAGAAGACAAAAAGAAATAAAAATAAAAGGAAGCATTGCCTTTCGTACAAAATGGAAAGATCACATTCTCGTGATTTCACAAAAATGGAAAACACATTTTGTGCTCTTGCCTCGGTTATTTCTTGCAAAGTAAGACAAGTTTATGCAGAACAGCCTCTCTCATCTGACCACAAAAACTCATTTTGACTACCCCAAAAGGGGCAAGCTTGTGTTTGGAAGTTCATGGTTTTTACTTAAAGGTGACTTGTTGGCTATTCGAAGTCTGACAAGTTACACTTCCTGCAAGAAATGACAAGTTCAGACTCAGGTGCATTCATTACAAACCAACTATGGTACAGCAATTGCAACAAAAAGTAAGCAAAAATCCAACTCATTTAAGTCTTTGGACACAATTTTAAACCTGTATATATTGCCTACTGATTTCAATGTGTCTTTACAATGCGTCTTTCTTATCTGACTTGAAGGACAGCAAAGTAGTTGAACAACTGGATAGACTCAACAAATAGGATTGGTCCTTAACCCTGCCAGAGACTGTCTGGGTTGCCTCAAATAAGCAACTCAATCTCTTTTGGGTGTTATGCTTCTTCCCTTCACAAGGAACCCATGACTCTTTAGGACACTGAGGTTCTCTGCATTCATATATCTATTGTAATCGACCCAAATACCTCATGGGTGCTCTGTAGGTTAGCATGATATTTATTTGATAATTTTTGTGCCACATAGGTCTCACAAACATCCGTCACAGCATATCTGCCTCCTTTCCCAGTGAGCGCAGAACATAACATTGATATCAGTGATACCAGTTAGCATGAAGTGAGAAATGTGACTGATATTTTAGTATCAATCATTGGATGCTGTACAAGTCAACAAAACACTCCGGTCGGCTGTAATCACAAAACTAGCTAAATACTATAAATACTTGGAAGTAAAAACACTTTCAACGTATTAGAACGCTGAGACAGTATATCCTCCACTGTTAAATATCTTCTCTTGCCTTGTGTTTTAGAATCAGTTGCTGGCTTTAAAACAACAGGCTTTTTTTTTTTTTTTCCTTTTGGTGATAATTAAAAACAAACTCAGACGATTTGTCAGCTGTCACCCCAACTGGGACAATCGAAATACCGAATACTTGTACACCCAATCACAGCTTTGTTCCTGTAGCCAAGGCGCTCTGTAAAACCCAAACATGTTTTTCTTTTGTCTAGAATTTGTTCTGGGCCCACATCCCTAAACCACTAATAAATTATTGCTGTATGCTATTGCGCCAGTGTTCCCCTTGTGCCACACCATGCAACAAAAGGAGAAATAAGCGCATTTGTCAAAATAACAGTAACCACTTCCACATTCTTCAGAACAACTAACATATCAAAGGAGGCCAGATGCTGCTGTATTTTTGCCCTGATACAGACATTTTTCATGTACCTTCTACTGAGAGCTGTGCAGAGCGTCTACATTATCAGATTTTAAATATAATCTTTTCTCCAGTTACTTTTTGCCAGAAGATCCACTAATGAACACCACAAATCACTGCAAACGACCTGACTAATAGGAGATGGCAGGTTGGCTTCAGATTTTGATTGCCTTGAATGACTTCTTTAGCCAGTTATTTATGCAACAAAAAATTGCCTTCAGCTTAAGGCTTTGACACTAAGGGTATTTGATTCTAAGAAGGAGGCAGAACCAAGAGAGCCCACAAATCAGCACTTGGAGATGTTTGTGTATGTTTTCACTCATACACTGGCAAGCACCGCTATTTTCCAGGTGTCTTTCCATGACTTCCTCCTAAGTACATGTATCTTTTCAAGACAATTCAAATGATTCTTTATTAATTATACTCCTCATCATTTCTCACATTTCTCTGTTGCTTTAGCAAAGTTTTATTAGCAAGCCATGTGGAAAGTCTAAGTACTAAGAAACCATGAAAGGCATGTGCACTCAGATCTGTTTAAAGAGCAGCAAGAGACTTGAGTGTTACTGGTTTTATGAAAACAATTGTTTTAAATGTTTTCATAGTGTACATGAAGTTCTTCTGTGCCACACTTCAAGTTCCCATTTTAGTGACTAGATGTTTCCATTCTTTCAACTCTGCCAAAGACAAGATCCCCCTTCTCCATGCAGGATGAAAGGGCAGCTTAACATCTTGAAAGCAAGAGCAACTAACAGAAAAAATATTCTTTTTAGTTTGTATGCATAGGGATGAGCTTCTGTTCTTCTCCACTGAGGGAAAAGATGACAGCGCAGTGAGAATGTCTGGGGCTGGGAGGAGCACTTTACACTAGGCAGATTACATTGTTTGGTGACACAAATTCAAAAGCTCAACACGTTTCTGGAGTAGGAGACGAATGTCACTGCGGAATGTCAGAATGACTCCCAGCTGTTAACACCTTATTTTCTACTTACACAGGTCAGATTCTGGCATAAAGTAGCACCTTATGTATTTGTATTGCATTATGTGCTGAAGAACAGTAACGAACCTTTGCTCATATTCTTTAATCAGTTCTACACGGGGATAGGTGGGGGTATTCCACCACAACAAGGACTGCTACTACAATAGCAAGTCTGCTATCTGATGTGACTGCCTAATGTAACAAAGAAAATGACACCTTTCCCCTTCCATCCAGTGAAACATAGGACCAATAACTGACACTTTAATAAGCTGCTTTGTCTATAATAAAATTGCTTCATCTGCCTGAAACTGATGTATTTAAAGCCTAATCTTGACATGAAATAAATGCTACCAAACCTTTCCAGATGGAATCCTACTAAAGTCATCACTTCTCCCATGTTGATTCCAGCTCCGCTTTCCTTCTCTCCTCATCTCCTCATTAAGCATATTTTCTTTTTTTCTTTTTCACAAGCAAAATGCAACATATGTTACAAATCTCTGTGCTTAAACGCATGAACAGTCAGGGAACTGAAAGAATAAAACAGGATCCATAGGGTTTCAGAATCTGCAAATTTTCTAGCAGTCTCAACAGGTGCAAAGTGAAGGGAAAAGAATAGTTTACACCCATCATTGTTTGCAATTAAAAAACCAAAGTGTACATGATTATGAGAGATAGATTAGGAGATAGGATTACTTCTGACCTTTAAAAAACGTGAAGGCAGTTGATGGGGAAAGGCACACTGGGCTCAACATTTACCATCTGTCCTGCAGAGATTTGTAACAATATACTTACCTCGAAAATAAATATATGGAATAAAAAAAAACAATCCGTTAACACTGGGCCTACTCTACATCTCTATAGCTAAGACTCAGCATTCAGCAGCTTAGAATAAATCCTCTAATCCTGTATACCAAAATGATCCAAGAATCTTTTTTCTACAGCCTGGCCTACAGGCCATGGCAAATGCCACCATTTCCTTCAGTGTCACAGCAACCTCTAAATCACGCCAAAAAGGTAAAAGTACTACAATTTGAAACACAAGAATAGCACGGTGAAAAAATGTGAAAGACTGACACATTTTTTGCTAGGCTTCTGCACAGCATACCTATTTTTACAAGAGAGATTGTGCACGCAAGAACAATCTTTTGATCTTAAGCAGTTATGATCTACTGTAAAAAATTCATCCACTAAAGTCTACTGGATCTCAGTTCCTTTATTGAAAAGGTTCCACAGAATTCAATAAATACAAATAATCTTTCTACATAATTTATAAAGTCTCCATTTCATCGGCGGCTCAGGAAAAGATTTTCTACATTAATCAGTGTTCACCTACAGAAGTCTGCCATCGAAGATAACTGGGAGTTTTATATCTGGCTTCACCTGGAATAGAGTTAAGACTTTGGCACAGCTCCTTAGAACTCTATTAAATTTGAAAGGAAGGTCTAAATATTCTACTGAATGGATATCAGTCTCAATAATTTTCTACTGTTTTTAGACAAACTCTTCTTGGTTATGAGAAATTTTCAAAGACTTGCAGATATTTCTGACCACAGTGATCCCTTCAGAGATTATCAAGAAGTTCCTACCCTGCAGGCATGAAAAAGAAACATGTTCCATCCCAATCCTCTTGAGATGCCTACAGCTAGAAAGGAATCTATGCTTAAATATCTGAAGTACAAAATGAAATCTGAAGCACTACAGAAAACTTTGTACCTCAGTACACATCAGGCACCACTGATCACAGCATTACACAAAACACAAAGACCACTTAACTGAGCAGATGATGCAAACTACACAACTTTTCTGTGGCAGTGCCATGGATTTCTTCTGGTCATTTCAGAAATTTCTATTTATCAAGCAAGATCAAAGAATGGCAGTTAAGTGAAAAAATGACAAAGGATGTAGACTCAAACTCTTTTTCTCCCCTCTTTACAAATTCAGGGCTTTCTTGCAATTTTCTTTAAGAAGTGTTTGATGCAGCAGAAAGGAAGCGCAAGTCTCCTCTCCTCATACTGAAGTTGGTGGCAGGAAACATGAGAGTGTTAACATAATAAGTAAATAGTCATTTAAGTGCAGGCAAGTTTAAGATTTATTGACCAGAGAGCAAGAGGTCAATATTTATTCAGAGAACAATAAATCTTGATACTTGGTTCTAACAGATGTTAATCTAAAGCATTATTAAATCCATCTCATTAAAACTAATTAGATTGTGTGTCTTCATGAGTCTTATTGCCAATAGTCACTATTATTGCATGGGTCATAATTACTACACTTTTGATAACTGAATCAAATAATTTCCAATAAAAATAAATACCTGAGGATGGAAATATTTTTTTTTCTCTACTACAACTGTATTAAACTACATTTTGTTGTTTTTTCCTTCATGCTGCAGGTACTTTCCTTCCATTCTTCAGCGAGGATCAGCACAGCTAAGATTTCAAAAGCTCTGTTTGAGCTATACCACTTCTTAAACTTTCTCATTTGTTTTAAAACCTGGTATTCCTACAGCCACATCCATCCACCAGGCAGGTGAGAAGCAAGGAAACAAATCAGTAAGTAGCTGCTGTCAGGAAAAAGAAAAAGTGAAAATAAAAAAAGAGACATAATTCTACGTATAAATGAAAAATTCCTCTTATTTTGGAGTTCTACTGTTTTCCACCCCCACATACAAGTGTATTTAACAGATAAGGAAATACTATCATCATTATCTTAATTCCTGGAAGGAACCGAGGCACACAAAAAGGAAATAATAACTAAGACCTTAACCACATCCCTATGCCAAAGCTAGATGTCAGTCTGGTACATTCGTGATTTCGTGAGTAGGATGGCATATTTTTAGTGTGTATTTGCCTTCCAAGTAGTCTTGCAGAACCTACACAATCTCACTGGCTCAAAGTGGTTTCCTTCAGGAAACCTGCAGTGTAGATGTGAACTTCTCTGGTAGTTAATGCTCCATGCTCTCATAGCACACATCACGGGTTGGCAACTGGTGTCAACTTCACTGATTGTGCAGCATTAGTGTGGACATGGTGGATTACATCAAATCCTGGTTGTTCCATCCTTATGCCACACGTTCATTAGTAATATAGACTACAGTTTATAAATTTCATCTCCATATATTGGCTGATACTTTTCCCTGATAGTATTTTTCAGTCAGGGCCTGCACTGAGTACAAATGGTGGTTGTTTACTTCACACAGGTGAAGAAACAGCTTGAGAAGTGTCAGCACTGCACTGCAGCTCTGAAAGTAAAACATAAGAAGTAGGATTCAACTCCCATCATTTTGGCAGTCTGAATGTTGGACATCCAGCTTACTCATTTAGGTTTTTGCTTTTGAGGCAGAAAAAGGTGCACCTCTAGGGAGTGATTTATTCTAGAGCAGATGGGACCGATTTGGAAAAGCCTCTCTCCTACTCCGTGGGCTTCAGGGAACACCTTTTAGATGACTGAACAAGGTAAAACAAAACTTACGCAGATAGTTTATCTTAAAAGTAAAGTAAATCTTAAAAGTTATCAAAATACGTAAGCGCTACATTCCTGGACAGGTCCAGGAGCTGTACTGGTCATAGTGGAGAGGGAGAATATTCAGAGTACAAGTAAAGCCCTGCGTTCCAGTTACTGGCACGACAGCTGTCTGTTAGGTGATGAGATGAAAGATTAACCACAGAGAAGACAAAGACCCAGCAAGGATCAGAACAACTATGACCAGCAGAAGAACCCCCTGGTAACCCAATTAAGTGAAAACAGAGCACGCCATGTTGAGTACTCCTCTGACTATTGAGGGAGAGGACTCACCTCTTTGTGGATATGAAACCCACAAAGAGAGATAAACCCACAAAGAGAGATAAATGAAAAATTCTCACAGGAATGCCAGGAGAGGAGTACAGTACTTCTCACAGGATGTAGAGGGAAGAAAATTCTGGGACTGCAAAAGACGTATTACAGGAAACTTAGGTGAAGAAACCTAATGTGTGAACAGAAAGAAGTCATGGTGGATTAGGGAAAAAAGTGTGAGGAAGCGGAGGGAAAATATATACAGGGCCATCAGACACAAAGACTGTTGATTAACATACTCATCAGTCTGACCCCTGCACCTGACCACCACAGTCTATGCCATATTCATATTAAACATTATTTTTGTTTTCTGCTGGATGTGTAAACACTAGCGAACTTCAAGATGGACAAGCAAACTAGCAGGGTAAGAGTCAAAGTATCTGCAACCTGAAGGGTTTGCAGATCCAGGTACCAGTAACAGAACAGACTGGAGACAGAGAACCACAGTGATTTCATACACATTGTGTGGAAAAGAAGGAATCCCCATGGATCCTGAGAGCACCTGGACTGAGCCACTTTCTGACACTGTACTCTGCATTGCTTCTGCTCTGAAGTCTTTTCTCCAGTCGACAGCTGACAGTTGACAATTTTCTCTGAAGTTGTAGGGACATGTGCTTTGAATCATTTGCTATAAATAAGAACTCATTTGCATTTCATCCCAGAAGCATCCCATTGGTCCCACACATGCATACTGATAATTAGAAAACTCTGCCTTTTAAATGCAGCAGGGATCTTCATCTGCCACAAAGTTGAAATGGAGAACTTCAGACCAGGATTAAATTCACGTCTGCTTTTATCTTGTTATCCTGTTGCACGTTAGGGTCTTTGAGCTCAAAAACTTAAAATACACAGCAAAAGACAATATGTGGCTTGAAACCTGGATTCTGTTTGAGGGAGAGCCATCTTTAACCAAGAACAGTTGTGAGAATACAAGCTAATATCATATAAAGGATGTGCCTCAGCTCTCCTGATGCTACTTCCCTTCATACTTTCAGAGCCAGTTTTTACACTTTAAGTGTGTACAAATTCCTTTGGTGTTATTCTGCCAGGCTGGCTGCGTGTGCACACAACGATCCAGTTCTCACATAGACTATCTGCTTGCATATATTCCATTTGGTGGGTGAGCTAGATGTTCTCCATGGACTTTTCCAACCTTAACCTTCCTATGATTCTGTGCAAGCAAGTGCATCCGTGCAGCTGTGTTGGTCCAAATTAGAACAGCCAGCCTTACGGAGGACTCCTCCAAAACCCACACAACAGGAACACAAGCCAAAGAAAAAGCTCCATCCAGTACGTGGCATAACCTCCATCTCTCCTACGTGCAGAGCAATTGACATAGCCCTTCTGCATTTAGCATGTTCACAGGCTACTGCCTTCCCACAGGCTTCAGACTGTTATTTTACTTCCCTCAGACGATACTCATTACAACAGGGTTGAGTGCTGAGTTTAGAAGTGAGTGTATGAATCATACCATCAACTCAGTTGTCTGGAATCTGGCTTTGCCGTGCAGTTCCTCATTGCTACATGGATCACTAGTGTAGAACATGCTGTAGCTGAATCAAATTTCTTTTTGCTGTTTTAACTCTACAGCTGCCTGCGAGTAGATAGTTTTTAATTGCTCTCCAGTTTCCTGACAGCTGGTCAGATGTTCCTTCACTGCCTGCCTTGCAGAAGTTGCAGCGAGTTGCAAATATTTACCTTGAGGTTAAAGCCCAAGAGAACTTTCTCTATCCTTCTCCCGGGACAAGACCTAAGCATTGAGTATCTATGTTCTGCCTAGTAAGAAAAACAGGAGACTCTCAATGCTAATTTAAGCCATATACCGTGCACCATCAGATCTCTTCCATCTTCCCCCAAATGAAGGTGGCTCAGAAGCATTGTATCTTTTGTGACAGCTGTCCACCATGTCCCAGCTAAAGAATAAGACTGATTCCACCCCTTTTTAACCTCAGGAAAAGGATGCATGCACCAGAGATACTCAGGGCACTAGTCCTGAGCCAGGCTTTTGTTGTTTTACTTAGATTCTCAGAGGATAAAGAAACAACCCACCCATTTACCAAGACATGCTTTAATCTGACATCCTCCTGTTTTCAACTATTTATTTGAACTATGTTGATGATCCATAATGGCTAAAGTGCAGGTCACAGCAGTCTAGTGTGTTGTACTTTCTTCTGTCCGAACACTGCACTTTCTATCAACCATCACTCTAAGCAATATTGTACTAGTCTTCCCCATGTCTCTAATCAGCCTAAATCAATATACCAGGCTCCAATACCTGAAAATTACTCTTCAACTTCTTAGTAAAGGAGCATTTTTGTCTGATTTTCTTTCATGGGCTTCATTTTTCTCCAATTACATAATGCGAAATACATCTTGCATTCTTTCTCTTTGAAGCCAGCAGTATTCCCAAAGTACAGGAATAGCACAGCAGTTTTTATAATTTTGAAGGGGGCAACATAGAGGAGAATTCTCATTCTCCTTTTTAATTATAAAAAAAACCCTGTAAGCATATTTTCAAAGCAGTGCTCCTCCTTTTCCATTATTATCTCATACCAAACACTAGTGCTAAATTTCTATATTCAACAGCTGGGTTTCGGTCCATAGCAACTATTTTGAAAATTAGTATATTTGAATTTCTGGATCATGTAAGCAACACTAATCCTAGCTTGAACCTATGAGGTATTTTACAAAATTTCGTGATGGCAATAGCAAAAAAAATATTTTCTATATGCTTATCAAACACATAATTCAAAAGCCACAGGTTCCATAGGATATTAGAACTTAGCAGCACCACTAAACGTTTTCACTTCTACTCCAATCTTTAAGATGATTTTGCTAAAAAGACTAACTACTCAGGGACAGAGGAAAAGTTAACAGCAGGCAGGAAAAATGGCCAGTCTCACTGTGCTTTCATTACCCACGGTCAACCGTGACAGGGAAGCAAAGACAGCACACAACGTGGGTTGCTTTTGATCACCATCTAGTGCACGAATTAAGGAGCTGCACAAATTCAGGGAAGAGACTTTCTGCTTTAAAGTTAAGCAGCAGTGGAATTAACAGTTCTTTTCATCATTTTCAAAAGATCTCAGACAAGCTTGGGGAACCTGAAGTCAGGAATTTCCTGACACCCCTAGCTGCCAGATATTGCATAATGATACCGTTTTCTAAACAGTAATGCTGTGACTGTGTTGATCAAGGGATATAAAAGCAAGATCTGCACACTGACGCAACATCTTTCTTCGTGACAAACTACTTAGTGAGAAAAAGCAACATGATTTAAGGCTAGGAACCTTTTCATCAAGTCTCTGTGTTCAAATGCTACGTTCCTGTCACAGTCATTTGATTTTTTGTCAAAACTGTCAGAAATGAAATATTCTTTGAATTTTTTTTCACTTGCAAAAATGGATTATGTGCGCTGCTGCAGCTAAGCCCCACGTTCTGATTAATTATCAGTTCAACACTGATTTCCGGAAAGGGGACACTACTACGAGACTGATAAATCTGTTAAACAACTAGATGGCAAGGACCACCAGTGCCATCTGGGGTGATTGTCCCTTGCGGCTTCAGATTTTGATCACTGCAGGTGACTCAGGAAAACCTGGATAATGTTTTCAAACAGCATCAGCCTAGCCAAGTCATGTGCTGGCTAGTAGCTTTATCTTTCAGAAAGCATGCTGTGACTCAGGACACGGGAAGTCAGTAACTTCACTGAGGAACTTTAAACAGCAAAAATAAAACACGTCTTTGTGGGAAAAGGGTCACACCTCCAGTAGTAAATAATAATAGTGTAATTTTTCATGAAAGACTAGCAGGAGCAATTTCAGGATTTTACAGAAAACACACCTTGAAAAAACCTCTGCCTACAAAAATCAGACTAGCCTTCTTTTTAAAAGGAAAAACATATTTTCCCACACTAAAAGGCATTTTGAGGTTCAGGCAGATACTTTGACACTATGTCCTAGCAGTAGCCAACCAGTCACTGTTATATGTGCCCGTGCCAGAACCCACATAGAGCCACTAGCAAGAAAAAGAAAAAAAAAAAGCACTCACTTGTTGTTAGAACTGTATGCTGACTCTCTGGACATAATAGAATTTAGAGTTTACATAGAACAATCCAAATGCCTAGGAAGGAGAGAACTATAAAATCTCTACAAGCACAGATCCACATTTTATTTTCTCATTATTTTCATTTTTTTTTATATCACTTCTCTGTAATAATTATTCAAAAATATCTACTTTCCAGTCCAAACCTTGTAAGCAATATGTATTTTTATACAAAGGATTAAATGAAGAAATAAAGAGAAGGACGTTGCTTCCCAGAATATATGAGACGAATCACGCTTGGTATAGATTATTCTTTAACAGCTCGTGCCTTCAAATGAACTGGCAGTATTACCATGGAAATTATGTTGATTTAAGAACTGGAAGAAATTTTCTCCTGTCCTCAGACGTCGCTGCTTTTTGTTCCTTCCTGGCCCAAACAGACATTAGCGATTCGGGCACTAATTAGCTGTTCAAACCCATTACTGTTGTTCTGGCGCCCCCCGATGGTCTTCTACATTTACTGCTAGCTGCGGCTCAGCGTTGGAAATCCTGCCCCAGAGGGCAACCCTCAGAAGCCCGTGTAGCTTTTCACTCTGCTGGGTCAGCAAGCCTAAGCCCCGAGCCCGTGTACAGCCATCAGCACGACGTACTGCTAATATTTGGATTCCAGAGCTGAGCACACAGAGCAGGTTCTACAGTCAGCATCTAACCACCATGCCGAATCAACTCCTGAAGAGTGATTGGCAGCCTGAGCAACGAGCCCTCCAGTTCAACTCAAATATCCTGTGGCTATCGTTGATCGCGAAAATGAACCTGCTTCCTGAGCACAAACACTACTTATAGGGTCTCTGTAAAAAATGATGTGACATTAAATCAACACAGGCATCTTTAAAGCACGGAAAATATGCAAACACTCAGCACTCTCCATGCCTTCCCTGGGTTCCCCAGTCACGACATCCTTTTACCACACACACTGATACAGCCCAGGTCCTCAGTCAGATTTTACACAGCATCACATCCCATCCCAGCTCAATGGCAGGCGTGGAGTGCACCCGGTATGCTACATCTTCATTTTAACCATATCATGGCACTGAGGTAAGTCTCGCCCATCTATAGATCAGCCCTTCCCTCTGATAACAGCCTGATGCAGGGCAGGAAAAGGATGCTGCCAGTCACAAAGGGCATTCCAAAAAGACTTAATTTCCAAAAAACTTCAGGTAGAAAACAGATGAAAGCTTAAAGCTCCATTAGAAGAGATTAGATGGCCAAAGGCTGCAATCTTTCAATCAAGAAAGAAGACATACCATCTCGGTTCATTGGCAAAATGAGGATAGCAAAGCAGTATTTAACAAGTTGAAAAGGGGAAATGGATCAGATAGTAATCAATATAAATGTGACACGGAGAACATTTAACAGAAGGGAAATAAATCCTTGATTGACAGGATTAAGGAAAGAAGAAACATTTTATGTACAGAAGTATGGATGTTAGGATTGAGTGAAGCCAGAGTCATGGCTAATCATTAGAAATGCAGACAAGGAAGAAGTGCTCAATAAACTTTCCATTTCTGCAGGGGGGGGGGGAGCAGGGCAAGGGATTCCTACCACAAAGCCAATGAACTTTCCAATCCAGTAGCAGCTAACATTAAACATCTACAGAGGACAAATTTTCAGATCTATAGGCCTGAATGGCTTATAGCCAAGGATTTTAAAAAGCTGACTGAATCTCTGCATAAATTTTGGAATACTAAGGAAATTGCAGAAGACAAACATTAGAATGCAAACAAAGATTAGAAGTGGCAATGTGATGGACCTAGTGAAACCAGGATGTTTAAGTCAATACGAATATAACGTAAAATAAAGGAAATGCTCATACCTGATCACGTTTATAATGAACAAGAGGGTAAGAATATATAGTTACTTTAAAATTGATCTGAACATATTTGAAACTTAGCCTTTTGGGTATAGTTACATTTGTATCTTTGCCAAGCACTATTTTAATGGTCAGTCTGCCTTCTCAATTTTGCTGATATTACAAATTTTCTTGTTGATTTACTCACACAAAGCATCAATAAGAAAGCCTTTTAAAAACTATCTAGATGAAAAATAGCAGGAAAAAAAGTAGCGCTAAGATTTGAATAACAAGCATATCTTCACATGCAGCAAATACAACATCCATCAAATGCAGTTGCCTTTGAGGCTCCACAGAGATCCTGATCAGTCTTAATACTAATCCCCATTGTTAATTTTCTGGAAGTCAATAAATGACAGCTGATACCATGTGTGAGTGAGAGACTCGTACATGAAGAAAACAGAAGCAGACAGGCCATAGCACAGACCTGCTGTGCTCAAACCCACTCTAACAGCTTTATAATTTAGCCAACAGTATTACAGAAGAAATACCATATTCAGCTCAGAATGGATGACTATCCTAAAGAAAATCGTACAAGTCAGCAACGAAATAAAATCTCTATGAGCTTCCAGATGACATACCAGAAACTAAGAATCCTTCCTGGCAGGAAACAGAGTTCTCAGTAATTATTTTCACTCTACATCATACCCAAGATCAGCTTTGAAAAGCTTCATCAAGAGACAGACAATAAAGATTTGTCATTAGGTCTTTTATCTGGATGACTTTAAAACAGCCAGGGCTGATCTTAACATGGATCCCAGGACCACTGGGATATGAGTCTTTTCCCTGATCCAAAGGGAAAAAAATAATAATTTTAAAAAATCAGTTTTCACAAATTCTTTTGTTTCTGAACTAGTCATTTATTCTCCAAGAAAAGTTCTCATTTCAACATTCATCAGTGCAATACACTTATTTTGCAAAGCCTCATCAGCTTGAGCTCCCAAAGGAAAACAGAAGATTGGTCATAAACATTAAGAGACAGTTTTATCTTCACGTGAAGTATGGGAAACTCAGGTTCTGGCAACAATACAGAGTTCAGATGCTTGCTTTTCTTTTTCTTTTTTTTTTCTTTTTTTAATATGATAATGAAAAACTGGAAGAACACTGAGTACCACAGAAATGATTCAATGACTAATAAAGACTTAAAGATGTGAATTCATTTACTTTATAAATAAAAGAATGAACAGTGACTTGACGATCGTTTGTGAGTGTGAAGATAGAGAAGTAGGGTAGGAAAGCTATTTTAGCGTGGAAATACACTTTTTCATCTCTTCTCATAAATCTCTTTTTATTCAGGAATGCAATTTAACAATTCATATTGTCAAGGAAAACTGAAGTTCTGCCATTCCTTGATACTTTCCATTCAAGAAAAGAAGCCCTTCTGGAAGATGTGCTTATTCAGGAACCTCTGGGCTTGCCAGAGAAAAGCCCTGATGAACACAGAGGAAGCCAGGTAGCTTTTTTTGCACTTTCATTCTTCCTCACCATAGGCTTCAAGTTTATGGCTAGATGCAAAACAGCTGCAAACACGTACATTATAGTTTATTCACCTAGATTCTTCACCTAGATTCAAAAGTCACAAGCTGCAGCTTTAGCTTGTTAAACGATGGGCAAAGCATCCCTGCCTAGGAGGCACGATTCTGTTTAAGTGTACTTTAAAGTGAAAAAGATAAAGCTAGTTGATATCTTTCACAGATCTCTGGACACCCACCATCCACACACATCTCTCCTGGCATATACGGCCCATTCAGATTGTAAGAGCACAAACACTGTACTGGTAAAGAACTGGTGCTAAGAAGTGGCAGGAAAGTGCAAAGAGACAGCAGAATGGCTGGAAAAGCACAACAACTTCATTGCTCCTCTTCGGCAGAGAGCATGCTCTGTAGTACTTGCACTCCTACTGTGGTGTTCCTCAAAAAATGCATCCTTGGACTACTAGGGACAAAGCAAGGACATTTTCATGCACTACTCTTCTTCCACAAAATCTACATAAGCTGTCCAGTATAAGTAAAAGTGTAAAGCCATAAATGTTTCCCTTCTATCTCGAAACAACCACTAGAGAATCCTTTGATTAGATATTCGTAACCCATGTATGTTTGTCGTTCTTTTTTAGAAACAGTGCATATGCACTAGTACTCGTTGCAACTGCACATGATGTGGAAGTTCCCCACTTACGCCCAATATAACAAATACAATAAAATACTTCCCCAGGTAGGTTAAGTCAGCGCTGAAACTGTTGCCCATGTTTCAGACCAAAGAAAAAGGATAGCTTTTCTTGGAGGTAAAATAAAGGCTTGTACAGTTAAGCAGCTCCTGTTTTCTCTCTGACTGGGCAAAGAGATATCTTATCTAGTTTTCCATCAAATACACGCCATCTCATGCTGTGAGGGTCCATTAACTACGGGTGGAACTCAAATTATAATTTCCTTCTCTCTAATTCCCTATGAAGAGATCAGAAAAATCCCTGTGCTATTAATCTTGTAATCACTTGTTATCACGCTACAACCAATTCATTGTTGTTATTTATTAAATGCAACAAAAACAACAGAATGCTAGAAAACACTAGGTTCATTCAGAAACCACAGCAGTTACCAGCTGACAGGGCAGAACGGTGACAGTGCCACTGGAAGGATTTGTAATCAGAGGAAACTTCAGCCCATATGCAATTTCTGATATTCAAGTACCTTCATAAAACATTTAACACATTCAGAGAATCTCCTGTTACCACACTCCTGCAGAGGGAGAGACTGCACTGACAAAGACACAGACTGAGAAGTAGTGGCTTCCACTCTACAATACAGTTTTGCTGTGGGCAAAAACAAGAAAAGTCATGCCCTAACTATTAAACAACTGCTGAAAATTACTTTTGCTTGGCCTCGTTCTTTGCTCTCACTCTCAGCAAGATTCATCCTATGCAAAGGACCAGAGAGAGAACAGTCATCACTTTCATCTCACATGAATCCTTCTGAAATACCGTGTATTAGCAAGGCTAAAGAACATACACAATGATCGTGTACTAAACCAAACTTCTGTTGGACAATCATTTCATCAGTCCCTTGAGCACCCTAAAATGTTCACTGCAAGTGTTCACCTGAAAATCATTATGTGTTCTCATCAGCAAAGGACCAGTTACGATGCTTCAGAGCCTCACATGGGAAAGAAGTAAATTCAGAGCTGACGTGCAGATCAGCTTCACGTGCTCAGTGCCATAGCAGGACCATTCTGCAGGCATTCAGAAGGGAGGAGAGAGCAGTGATCACACATAATGCAAACTTGAAATGTTCTGAATGACTGTTTTTCTCATTTCTCAGAAAACCAGGAGGAAGAAGGAGAAGACAAAGGAGTTCATTTTCCCCCAGAATGCTAGGTAAAATCATTTAAGTGAGTGCATTAAAATACGACTACTATTTGTTATAGAAAGAAAAGATGAGGGAGAGAGGGGGCAACTTTTCTTCAGGTAAAAACTGAGCACAGAAAGAAGCTTCTAGTGACCTCAGAACTCCAGTACTTAAACATTCCTAGGATGCTTCAATTATTGAGTTCCCCTGCGATGTATATTGGGTTTCATTTTGATCCACAGGCTATTAAACATGATCTATGACACTTTCAGAAGAGCTATAGTTTGGAGTTCAGCCTGTAACTCAAACTTTTTTTCCTTCCATCATTGGTTATTAATGTGCATATGGCACTGAGTGAGCATAATGAAGAGGTGCACAGACATGTAGGAGCACAATGCTGCTTTACAAGAACAGAGCCAACAGGACCAACCAAAATTAAATTAACTGTGCTGAACATCTTCAAACTAAGCTTTCTTATTAAAAGCAGTTCTCTTCACAGGCAGGCACCAAAGGCAACTTAAAATATTAGTCAATATGGTCTAACTCCAAAAGGAAGCAAAGGAAAGAGTAATTAGCCTTATTAAGTCAAGGAAATACATGCTGTTTGGGTAAACAAGTAGTATAGTCAGGAATGTGGATGCACAAAGATGAACTCTACAAAATACATCAGCAGTTTAACAGTTTGCCATAGCTAAAAGTAAATCTCAGGAAGGAAAATATTTGGCAGTAAAAAGCCTAAAAATGCACACTAAATTTTTGTCAAAGAAGATGCCATATATTCAAGAGTTCACAATTTCTTGAAAAGTATATATTAAGATACCAAAAATGTTGACTATGTTTAACAGAAATTGGAACGTGCAAACAATAGATCTATTTAACCTCAAACTGGTGGAGAATTTAGCTGACAAGTATCTCATAAAGGGAGCTGAGACCGTTTAGTCTAAAGAAGTGGAGGCTCCAGGGGATCTGATTAGGTATTTAAAACATGACAAAGGATGCAAAGAGAACAGAGCCAGTCTCTTTTCAGTGGCTCACAATTTAAGTATAAGAGGCAATGAGCACAAACCGAACATCAGGGGTTCAAGGTGAACATCAGAAAGCACTTCTTTACTGTGAAAATGACCAAACACTGTCACAGGCTGCCCAGAGAGGTTGTGGAATCTCTGCTTTGGAGATCTTCCCAAAAGCTACCTGGACATGGTCCTGGGCACCCTGTTCTACAAGGCACTGTTTGAGCATGGATTGGACCAGATGGCCTCCAGAGGTCCCTTCCTACCACAGCCATCCTGTGTGATTCTGTTAACAAGTTTTTCTAAAAAACAATTAATTCAGTACTATGCCTTATTTTATCCTCCTCCTCTTCAAGAACAGTTATATTTCAGATTATCCCAATAGATACAAGGAACAAATCTTTTACTGTGAGGGTGGTGAGGCACTGGAACATGTTGTCTAGTGATGTGGTTGATGCCCCATCCCTTGAGACTTCCAAGACAGGGCTGGATAAGGCCCTGGGCACCCCAATGTAGCTGTGGTGTGCCTGTTCATTGCAGGGGAGTCAGCCTAGGTGGCCCCCTGAGGTCCCTTCCAACTCTAAGGATTCTATGATTCTATGTAAATATACACACAATCATAAACTTGCGTATGCAAGAGCATTCACATGCATTTATATCCAAAAAGTGCATGTAAACAATTTCCAAAAGTCTCACAGTATTGCGTTAAGAAAAATATACAGCTTTTCATCACTATAGCAATAATGAACAAAGATGCAATATTCTGAGTGGCAGCATAACTCAGAAAGTGTTTATTTTTATAACACTACTATGAAATCAAGAGAGATACAAATAAGGAAGATGTGTTGGAGTGCTCTTGTGCAAAACCCGCTAGAAACTCTTACAATAATACATCATTTCAATCATTTTCTTTTATCTGTAAAATACTGACAATTCTTCATTAACTTACCTACCTTTCACATATGTAACAAGGAATAACTAGTAGGACAGATTGACCCCAAATTCCCTTTGCCTTCCTATACTCTTAAAATAGTTTAACGTTTGCTTTTAAAAACCATCGCAGAGTTGTCTTGGTTTTCAGATTAGCTGTTTCTGCGTACTAGCTTAAGGACCAGCTAACAGCAACAGAAAAGATTACTTTTTTTTTTTCCCTTATGTCCACAAGAACAATCATTACTTTTCGTTTCTCCCTTGGTCATTCACGATTGCATACAATATTCTAATGCTTCAATTTTACCCTAGCATAATCAAGATGACAATTATCTCCACATTAGGAGCACTTAGATATCTTACATTTCCAACTCTACATGAAAATGAAAAGAGAAGTTTTCTTAGGTGCATCACCAACTGTCTACTTAACTTTGTTTGAACAATGCCAACTTTCACTTAATACCCAAACAAATACACTTTTCTACAAAAGAAATGGAATTTAGTTTTCCTCTCTTTTACCTTCTATAATTGTTGATACTTGCAACTACGAATGCAAAACATCCATTGCTTCAGATAACAAGAATTATCTACTTGAAAGTGATATAAATTAAAGAGTACAGTCTTTGCTCATACAGAAATAGCAAGCAGTCTGTGCAGGGCTTAAGCACCCTTTAGTGGATTGAATCTTGCAATACACTGAAGTGGATCCCAACGAATCTGCGTGGCCTTTGTTTCTGTAAGCTTTCAGTTTGAAAATAAGGCTCTTTAGATGCTTCCTATACGTAAAGAAGGTTTTATAGTGTGTGAAGCTTTTAACAGCGCAGTGGTTTGAAATATGCTCATTTGTTTTCTGTATCCAAAGTGAAAGCTAGAATAACCCAGGTTTTAGTGAGGCAGTATGCAAAATTAAGGCACTGCACAAGCCAAACCTGTAAGAAGGGAGTACATCGACACAAAACATACACCACTACAGTAAGTTATTTCCTTGGGTCCTGAGAGAACAGTCCTATTAGCTAACTACTCCTAGTGACACAGATTTGAATACAGTACTTAATTCAGGCTTAAGTGGCTATACTTCTCCTAGCATATGAGCTAGATCCACAGCCTTACATACTGCAATGAAAAGACACCTTCCCTTTGCTTTCAATCTATCAGTTGCATAATTTTATTTCCACACCACTTTCTTCTCCTCTTTGTCCATCCACCCCAGCTTCATTTCATGTCACTGCATGTACCGTCGTACAGAGAAATAATTTGACTCTCCATTATCCTTAAAAGAACTTTAAGCAAGAAACAACGAGTGTGAAATCTATTTCACCTCTCAAGATCTGTGCAATCTTGCCCTGCAGGTGGCATGGGGAAGAGGAAATCCGTGTTCAGCCTACATGCGACTTACAGAGCTGCAGCAAAATCTCTCCCAACACCTCTGATTGCTTTTGTAGGCTGAGCACTAGAGATCAATAGACATCAGTCCTCAGTGGGCCTTGAACATGCACAGCTCAACATTAAGTCTCTGACACAAGTCACCCTGCACTCTTGTCCAGTAAACACTACAGCTCCAAAGCCAATTGGGTTTCTTTTCTTAGTTTTGAGAATTGAGGAGTACTTTCAGAAGCCATTTAACAGTGTTCCTAAGGTAGAAATGCTTCGCTGCCAGAAATGTTATTATTGCTGGATGGAATGTAAATATCATCAGTTCCAGATATAACCTGATATTACAAGTCTAGGAAGTGACTGAAAGATAAAAAAGTCATAATCAGCTATCCAAAGGATGGAAATTGGATGGATAAAATGAACCAGAAGGAAATTATCAGCTCTTTTACTGATGTTTGTTCCTGCCTATATACCTCAGTGAAAACAGCACCACTGATCTAAAAATGTGAAAAAAGAGAAAGAAAGATTTATCTATGAGTAAGACTACCTACTGGAGCCTACTGGTACTATTCACTCCTGAAAAGCCAGACTGGAAGAGGGGCAATGCAGAAAGCTAGAACATAAATTTCTACAATTGCCGTATGATGATTTACTAAAACATCACTTAGGACTGCTGTAGAAAGCATGGTTTTTGCCTTATTTTATCACCTCTACTGTAGGTTACAATACATTCATATAAAAACACATCCTTTCTATTCCCCCCCACACACACATCTAAAATGCCAGCCATCACCATGAAAAGCAAGTCTGAGAATAGGTCAACAGAGTCACAAACCATTGAATGCAGGCTGAAAGTTAAGCAGGTGTAAAATTCCACCAAGGTATATAACACACACTGGAGTGCTGCTAGGATCCACGTCTGATGTGGGATGGGCACTGTCAGTGTTAAAAGGGTCAATCCCTAATGCTATTCGTAAGAGACTTTAAGAGTCAATCTTAGACCCCTTAGTCTAGTCCTACTACTTCATTATTCATGCAAGATTAAATGTAACAGAAAGAAAAGCCATAAACTCCAGTTATGTGTAGATCAGTGGTAAGAAACGCAAGTATTCTATTGTTGATCAATGTTTTTCTTTAAGAAGCATGCTTTTTTCTGTTCTTACAAGATAAATCTAAGGAGGATACACTTAAAGTCATGCTGAATCTATTCTTTAATTAACAGCTCCAAATAGTTTCTACTGCTGAGTTAAATAAAACAGCAGAAAATATGTATTAAAAAGGAAGCATGCAAATCCCTCATTAACAAGGTAGTAAAACAATGCTATAATTTCCCTCTACTACTTCAGCCCATTGTAGCGTTTCTTCTCATTTATCAGAGCTCAGACCTCTCTGCTTAACAATAAAAGTAATTTACATGCAGCTAAACTACAAAGACTTAATTCATCTAGTACTGTATATCACATACTATTAGTTGCAAAATAGGAGGAGGTGTTGCTTTAACATGTGATGAGTTGTTTTATCATTGAATTTCTGAGTACCATTCTCTCCTGAGAAATGGTCATATTACTACATAAGTCCTTCTTGTTACTGTATTATTCATTTTGTAGTTTCAGGACTTACTGCACCTCTCTCTCATGAGCTCTCTGCATTCTGCCCTGCCTCATCTGCAGTACTGCTCTGGCCTCTCCTCAACCTAAAACAGAGAATTCAGAAAGTCCCATTGAATTAGGATATTTTGTAACTCTTCCCACCAGGAGCTGGTGAAACAGAGGCCTAAGTCAGCACAGAGCACGCTCAGGATACATCACTGGATTCTTCTTGTGCTTATGAACTATGGCATCCATTCTGAGATCCTAGCATCCCTGAATTTCCCCAATGAATAATGAAGACACAAAAATCTTTCCAAAGGGTAGTTTTGACACTATGTTTCCTGAGTCATGACCTGGGACTTCCTCTTCTCCACATTAAGGACTCGGGGAAGCTGTGCCAACTCCATCTAGTGTTTCTGCCTCAAATCACAGAGGATGAATGAGAAACCCTTGTTGACCATGAAGATTTTGCCGACAAACCAAGATTCTTCAGACAACCCCTTTTTGTAAGGTCCAGATCGCATTCCATCCCTCTGGAAAGTGTTTCCTTTTAGACCAGACAAAGCAGTCTCTTCTACTTAAACAAATCTCTACAAGTTCACAACTGATTTGGTAAAAAGGACGTGGCACTGTCTCTTAACAATCCCCATGCTTTTGAAAAAACAAAACAAAAACAAAAAACCCAGATCTTAACCCATTCTTTTCCTTTCTGTTCTTCTCCAAACACATTTATGCATGATATTTGTTCAATGCAACAAGAAAACACATGGTTTCAGAAACAATTAGATCAATACAGAGTACTCACAAATGACTGATGAACAGCTCCAGAGCTGTCACTCACAATGATTTGGCCAATTTAACTCCCATATAAATCTGTGTAAATCTTACCATTGATTTTCCTGTCATTTTATATGCCCCTCCTAAGAAACCCGTGTTAAACAGATCTAGAAGCCAGAGTCAGTAGCACTACTTATTACCATAACAATTACCAATGTGAGCAGAAATCCCAGCAACAGGTCTCCAATATTACTCTTTAAATAACACTTTAAAATATTACTTAAGTGCATGCAAGGCATTTAAGCAATAATATTTTGTATACACATCTTAAATGGAAATACACTTGCAATGATATCTTGGGAACCTTTTTAGTTCATTAACTTGGGTTCTCTGCATTTAATACTGTGGTTATAACCCATGCCACTCACCTTTACATGCTACAGAATAGATAGAGAAAACTTTATTAATACAATTTGTTGAAGTCTTGTTTTCCTTTCCCATTCAAACCTATTACTATAGTAAATACACGGTTTGAATACACAGAGAATACTGAATCGGGTCCTTGATTAGCGTTTGATTTATACCACAAAGACCACAAGATGCAGAGGTTGCCAAGGCAACACCACTTCAACCCTCTTATATTTCTGCTTTGATATGAAGCTTCTCATTACATAAATGTATCACAACACCCGCCAGCATGACAGGCTATTTTACAAATATGCCTTCAGTTAGCAGACATCTATATTCTTCTGTTAAGCAGGGGGAAAGGTAGGAACAAGGTTGCCCTTTACTAAGTGGCAGAGAGAAGGGGCAAAAGTGACATTCCAAGCTACACCAGCTTTATTATGATACTGTATCCTTGGCTTTCTAATATTGCCAATAAAGTTTGGACTATTTGTCGAAAAATCCACAAAAGGACAGAAGGCACAGAATAAATAAAGGTAGATTAAAAAAAAAAACACCAACAAAGAGTCCAAAATTATGACACTAGAATTTTGAATAATTGAAAATAACTAAATGTACAAAAGCTTTACTGAACCATTGGAAATCTGATATTTCAGCCCACATTTAGAACTATAGCCATTACAAAATCTAATAAAATATAAGAGATGGATGAGAAGTGGACTGAAGCTTTTTTATAACACAGCTTTGAGGACTCTGGTATTTGGCAGTAAGTACCACCTTTCTTCTTTACTCTGCACTATTCATTATGCAGCAGCCCTACCTATAGTTTATGCTCCAGACCCTTAGGAAAGCCAGGCTCCATAGAAAAGGGCTCTTTTTAAAGACAGTTACTTCTGTTTCTCCTTAGTCCTCCAGACCACACAAGGACTGAGCAAACTGCCAGTTGATCTAGAACATATATGGAATAACTGGATGGAACAGTTAGCAGACATAATGGCAACAGTTACAGACATATCCTTCAAATACTTCCTTGTGCCCTAATACAACTTTTGTTTCCAGGAGGCTTTTCAGAAACAGAATTATCAATAATCAGGTAGTCCAGCACCACTTGGAGACATTCTAGTATGACCTGAATTTTTGAACCTTTGAATTTTTAAACAGAAGATCATCACAAGTAAAAATAAGCATAGATATTGACAGCATGGATAAAATGCAAACATCTGAATGGCATAGGCTTGAAACTTTGATTTCTCTCCTCACTCCCACTTCTCGCTTATAATTTCCAGTTATGCTTATATCACTGTGCATAAGTGATACTTTGATTGTGACTAGCAATAAACAAAGGAAGTCTTAGTTTCATGAAAATGAGAGGAGGAAAAGCACCACTAGGGGGCACATACAACTCTGGCAAAGTGATTCCAAGGCTAGCTCCTTCGCACCATGAATTATGTCATTCCGGGTCAGCAGCAGCAGCTTCTATTTTGCAATGACAAAACAACCACACGTACAAGTATTTCTAGTTGAACTGTATAGTAGTTCCCCAATTACACAGATTTCCATTTTTCTGGTTTCTAAAAGAAGAAATCCCGCTTAGGAAAAATAATATTGTATGCCACCTTGCATTACAAGAGTTTTGTCATCTGCTGTATAGTGAGTACTGCAAAATATTAATGACATGGACTATCCTAGATCACATATTTGTATCCAGTGCATTGGTGTACTGTAAAAAAATCACCAGCTTCTACATACACCTAACTCCAGCTGCAACTCTAATAGATGTAAATGTTGCAAGGCCATCGTTGCACACAGAATTCCTGATCTCACTGATTAACAGGGTGATATACCATTTGTTCCTGTCTTCATACTATGTTGTTTCTCATTTTCTAAATTGAAGTGATGACTCATGACCAGCTAGTGGCTGTTTCAGGTCTTCTAGAACACTCTTTTCCATCACCTTTCCATTTTAAATGATAGAGATTCTGAAAACAAGTTATGCACCCACAGTCCACCCAAGACTCCAAAACATATGACACAGAAACAAAGAAAAAAACTAGGGGTAAAAAAAAAAACTTCAGATAGACACAGTTTATGTAGGACAGATAGAAGACTGACATCAGAATCAAGTATCATGCTGTGATCCAGTCCGCCCTGACATTTCCACATAAAGTAGACTGTGAAAGTTGGAGAAGAGCCAGCACAGCAGAAAACCTCCAGGGTTATTTTGCATAGGACTATGCAAATTCTTCATGAATCTGAGGACTTGAGATCAGGGTTATTGGCTTATCAACTCTCACCAGCACTAAAACATACATTGCTAACCTTAGAAGACAGAATTTTATTTTTAAACATACTGCTGAACAAGCAGTTGAGTAAAATCAATCACTTGCTCAAGGGATTTTTAAGACATGTATTTCCTAATTATTGTCAGATATGCAGGTCAACAAAAAGAAAGATTAATTTCTGGATGAACAGAATAACTGATGTTAAAACATTACATGGAAAGACAGATTGTGAACTAAAGCATCTTTATGTTTAGTTTTGTGAAATGATGGAAAGATGCAGGAGTCACTTGCAGTCAAAGAACTGCATACATCCCCATCTGCCCATTGATGCCATGAGGCAAAACTGGCTCCAGACTATATCTTCTCATCACTTACACCTTACTAATAAGGACGCATTCTTTCCTGCCCAACCATGTACTTGTACTGATTAATGCAATACAAAGAAATGACTGTGTTGTTTGCACCAGCAATCTTAGGTCACAGAACAAACAGATATTCACAAAAAAAAAGTCAAGTCAGCCTTATTTTGTGTGAGACTCAGTGCTGCCAACTCACCTCCATGTTATGTTTTAGGATTTTGTTTTACTTAGTTCTTCATCAGAGGCACTAAGAATTGAGAAAATGTTACCTTGCCAGTGAAAAGCATTGTTGAGATCTGCTCAGTTCTCGGGAGGAACTTCATACAAGTTCTCTCCCACAAAACACCTGCTAGGAATCTGCATTTCTTGGCTCAAACTGTATCACTGCTATTCCCCACCCTGACTAGGTGCACCATTGTGCAGTATAGCAAAGAACCAGGAATTCAAAAAGCTCACTCACACACAGTGTATGTGCTCAAAGCCATTCACTGTGCTATATTTATTCCCTCCTCAGTCCTCTCCCTGGCACACGTAAGTCAAAGGTGGCAGTTGCTGCATTATTTCTTCTATGCCTTCCCATTTCCCCTGTTTTCAAATCCTTACTCCTGTACAGACAAAGAAGCTGTTATACAGCTATGTACATGTATATATGTGCCTTTCAAACTAACAAGATTGGATGGTTGGATCACAGTCTATCCATGCTTTGTGAAAACATGGTAAAAGCAAGGTATTGCAATGGTTAAGTACACTTTGCAAAACAACACAGTGATGTTTAAGGAAGACCTCACCCCAAAAAGACCACAGCATCCAGCATATATTGAAAGCAATTCCTGTGAAAAGAAATCTGCTGAAAGAAAAGCCAACTTTATAGGAAGTATGTATGCTTTGTCTGTTTACACATATCAGTGCTACAGTTTTAATTTCTAGTAAGAAATTCTATGGAAAAAAATACATACAGAACACTTAGTGAATATAATTTCTCACAGAAGAGTTGATTCATTGATACACAATACTAGTGTCGACTGGCTTAATAATCAAATTTCCCAGCTAGTTATTTCAAAAATTTCACTGCTGCTTTTTTTGCCGTGAAAATGCTCTCCAAGAAGTTTCTACCATTGTATTTCTACGTACTCTTTCGGGTTAACATCAGAAACTTACTCTTAAGCACTTCCTCACCTACATTTTCTATGGCAATGTGAGATAAGTTCCAAGGACAACGTTCAGCATCTGAAATAGGTAATGAATACTCTGTCTAGACAGGAGATGCAGACAAGACTGTTCATCTTCTCTCACTTCTGCCATCTGCTAACAGCATTGGTAGTAAGCTGAATAATTGTAAATGTCTGCATTTTTTACATTAAGAAAAATATAAATTTGCTTTGTCTAAATAGAGAACAAAATTAAAAATGCTATTACTATCTATTTAACAATTAGATCACTATTCTACAGATAGTTTGAAGTCAGGAAAACGCAGGGGCCATTGCACATTTTTACATAGCACACGTGTACATCAGTAGGCTATAAATAACACTGCTCATGTGACACTCACCTGGTGTAGCTTCTGCCAAAATTCAGGTCCATCCTCCATTTTTCTTAAGCCTGGTGGAATGTACCAAAAACAAACATTTGCGTACTCCGGCTAAAAAGAGAACAAGTGATTGCTTATGAAATATAATAATTGGGACAGGAATACACATTAAAGCTGATCAACAAGTTCTGCCTTATTTGGGTAGAGGGAAGCCTTCAAGACTGCACTTTCTTGTATCCTCCAACTCATCTTTTGTTTCTCCTCTATGAAAAAAAGAAATAGTTTTTAACATTGCCCACTTCTCTCCCTGCTGCCAGAAAATGAATTCTATTGGGACTCCTTCATTTCTTGACGCATACCTACTTAATTTTGCCTTGCTCACAAAATATTAGGTTAGGGAATGAAAAATGGTGTAAGAAGCACAAAGAGCAAACATGGATTTCAAAACTGTATTTTTCTCCTTAAAGTTACTACTTTTTAGTGCTCTTTTTAAAATAGAAATTTCCTATGATGCATTTTATACAAAACACACAAGCTCATTATTTTTGGTACTGCTTAGCTTTTGCACACCTAGTCATTTTTCTACTCAACTACACCGATTTTTTCTTAGATCACAAGACATGCAGCACACTATGTTGATACGGAGTTAATGCTGGTCTTCTCAGAAACTACTGTTTTTTTTTTATGAATCTCAGGATGTTTTTTTTTATATATGCCATATAGTAGAAAGATCTTGTCCGATGTCTAAGCAGGTCTTTTGAGCAAAAACTCCACATCCCTGCTTCCCTCCTGAGCAATGTTTCATTTAAACTCAGTGGAGAGTAAACTGCAAGCCTCCTGACAAGAAGAATGGATGTTCATCATGCATTATAAAAGAAAGCATTTTGTTTTATGAGGTTTCCGTTTTGTCTGTAATTGAAAAAAGGCTCCCAGCAGACCACTCCAGAATCTGACTAAATTTCATGCTAATTTAGAACAAATTTTATTCTATTTTTTACCTGTACAGATAGCAATAGCTCGAGGAGTAGATATGTGTTCCATTTCTATTCAATACTAGCACAGCAACACTCAGCTAATCTTGACCTGTATCATTAGCAATCCAGTATTTAACGGGGTTCTAAATCACTACATGGATTATAAACTAACACTCCCTCTCCCTCCCACACACCATCCTCATTAGTATGGTTGAACAAAAAAAAAAAAAAAAAAAAAAGAAGTTAAAAGGAAACTTGATAGATGGATCACACCATCACTTCGTCCCACTGAATGCAGCTGCTCTTACAGCCGAGGCAGACCCTGAATGAGGAGAGCCCACCAGCTGAGATGTGCTCTTTCATGAAAGGGCACTGGGAACTGCTCATATCATTTTCTGCCTCGCTTCAAAGAATGCATTAAATACAATTTAATCATCAAGGAGAATATCGTTGTCAGCAGGAACAGAACTGCAAACCTGCCACCTGCTGTCACTGAATGAAATAAAGCTCAGCACTTGAAGTCCCATTTCTTTCCCCTAAGTGCCTGCACTGAGTACACACAAACACAGACCCTGAAAAGGAAGTGATTTCCTCATGAACGCAAGCATGAGCTGACTGTTGGAGGGTTTATTCTTAAATTGTTTAAAATCAGATGGCAGGACAAAGCAGATGGCATATATTGCCACTGTCTATATTGCCTCCTTGATTGTCTCTGTTTCCTTTCACACATCAGATACTTCATCCCCCTCTGAAAATACCATTCATCCTAGAAAAACCCAACTACCCCCAGCCATGCTTCACTATTGCTTGTCATCTTGTCACAGTTCTCATCCAAGCAGGTAAGCAATTATATCACAGAGGAGTTCAAGATGACACATTCATGACTGGTATTTCCAGGCTGCAGAGCGGTTCTCGTTAGAGAACTTTCTCTGTGTGTATCAGAGGGTCACCTTCCCAAGATTCTTGTCTGAAGTCCAATTTCCTTTCGTAAAGGGCTCACGAGCCTCACTGACTTTCCTTAAATTCTCACTGCTTGTTCTCTTGTGCCCCTGAAAACTTCTTCCTAACCTTCACTCAACCTCCTTCTCATAGCCCATACTACAGCACTCTCTCCAACCCCATTCTTAATCCAGGTGTCATGTTCCTGAAGGAATTAACAGCAGTTGCTGCTTTCACCAACATCTTTCACATCTACAGTAAATCTAGCCTCATTGCCAACCCCTACAATAATGGAGAAGGGAGAGTGCCACTTCTGCAAGCCAATCAATTGCTGTTCCCCAGCATTCTTCATTCCACATAGTTTCCCAGTATGCACTTTCAAACCAGCAGTTTTCAAAGTTAAAGGAAGAAGTTTAAGTTCTACAGGAGGTACTAAATACATTTTATATTTCATATTAATTCTAGCCTAACCTGGAATGCTCATTGCATCAGCAAATTTAAACTAAATCTGCATCTTTACATTCATTGTTTTCTGAGTGTTCTCTTCCTATCCATGTTACTCACCCAGCAGTCCTTCACACGCATACCCTTCCAACAATGTAGACCATAGGTCTTTTTAATCTCTTCTTGCCCTTTTCCAACCCGAATATGAACCTCAGTAAACAAAAACTGGGGATCGGCTCAAAAACAAAAAAACTTTAGCCCTGTTCACTGTCCCCTAAGCAAGACCATCATCAGATATTAAGCTGACAGGTTTAGCAATTATGAAAATAAACAAATGTTTGGTAGCTTTTAGGAAGATGGTGATGGAAACAGAATTAAAGGGGAAAAAATGACTTCAACGTTGAGAAGTCCATTTTAGGATCAAAATATTCTGATTATTCTTCCAGCATACAATCTTAACTGTAAGTCTACCAAGCACTACCTTTTTACAGTCAGACTCTTCACTTTCACAGAAACATGGTCCATTTATACACCCTGAGGTAATACAGGCCCAGAAACTATGAAAATGGGCAGACTGGTGGTAGGGACTACAGAACATACGTGTTTGAGCACATCTGTGCATCACAGCTCATTAAATTATACACTTCAAATATAAAGTGGCACTTGGCTAAAAAGAACAAAACCAAACAATAGACAGGAAACCAGAATAATACCATTTCAGTTCAATTCTCACTTACCTCCAAAAGAAGCTGAAATCCTTCTCTTTTCTTAATTTCTTCCACGAGATACCTGTAATTAAAAACACAGACATTTACAACATAGAACAATACAGTACATACAGGCAAGAAAAAAGGCCCTGAATACACACATCTTTTTCCCATTTTCTTTCACAAATCTCCTTGAAGAAACTGCAGAGTTAAACCTCATTTCTACCTGCTGTGAAAATACAGTAACTATCAGCTCCTGGAAACAAATGAAAGCTACAGCAAGCCAAGGAGCACTGAGGAGAGGCCAAATTCTGTCCTCAGGCACAGACTTTCAGTGGAGCCACATGGCACAAATTGATCCTATTTACATCAGGCTGAGAATGTTCCTGATGCAAATTTCCATTGATGTTCTCCACAAATTCCTCAGCTTCTTTTCTTCAAGTGCTGATGCTGTGCTGCTGCCTTATTCCCTGGTTACTCTTACATCTCTTGCACTACAACTATTGTTACCAGGATCCTGTAGTTTCACCCAGAATTTAAGTTTCCATCAGTTTTTCTGCTGCTGTTGCTGCATAAAATATGGAACAAGAATGTCCATCCACATTCAGTGACGCACTGCACAATAATGCCTGGGCAACCCTTTCTAACAATACACTAAAATAGACCTTTCTTTTCTCTTTCTCCTGTCAGCAGGCCAAAAACAAAACAAAAGGAAACAAAAAACTTAAGATATAGAAAGATCAATTTACATTAAACCTTTAGATCCAAACATCATCTTTTTTTAAACATGACCTCATGGACACTGGCAGATGTCGCTCCATGTTAACTTTACCACATAGCTTGGTATCACTCAAAAACTTGGTGAGGGTACAATTGATCCCACTGTCATTGATGAAGATTTTAAAGAGGACTGGCTCCAGCGCTGATCCCTGAGGGACATCACTCATCATCTCTACCTGGACACTGAGCCACTCACCACTATTCTCTAGGTACAATCTTGTAACCAGTTCCTCATCCATTGAACAGTCCACCCACCATATTCATATCTTTCCAATTTGGTGATAAAGACATTGTTGAGGATCATCTCAAAGGCCAGAGAGATTACATCTGTGACTCTTCCCTTGTCTTTTGATGCACAGAAGCCCACTAGGTTGGTCAGGCAGGACTTGCTCTTGGTAAAGCTGTGGTGCTGGTTGTATCATATCACCTCTCTCTCTTCTATTTGCATAGCTTCAAGGAGGATTAGTTCCATGACATTGTAGTTTCCTGGATCATCCTTTCTATCCTTCTTAAAACGAATGTGATGTTGCCTTTTTCCCAGTCACCAGGGACTTCACCTGACTGCCAGGATTTTTCAAATATCACTGAGAGTGACTTGGCCACCACATCAGCCAGTTCTCTCAGGACTATGGCAAGCATGGACCTGCAGACTTAGGGATATTCACATTCCTCAGGTGGTTGTCAACCAGATCCTTGCTTACAGTGGGAGTGACATTGCTCCCTCAGTTCCCACCTTCCAACCCATCTGGCTGAGGGGTGTATAAAGAACAATTTCCTGTGATGTCTGAAACAAAGTTGTTCAGTACTTCAGCGTACTCCTTGTCTGTTTTTACCAGCCTGCTTGCACTGCTCACTAGAGGGGCAGTATGACTTCTTGGGCTTTCCTTTTCTGATTGATGTACCTGTAGAAGCCTTTCTTATTCTTCTTTGTGCCCCTTACCAAGTTCAGTTCCAATTGGGACTTGGCTTTATTGACCAGGATACCTGTCCTCGCTTCCACTGCCTGTGCATTTTCTTCTTGCTCTGCAGTTTGACCAGCAGTTCCCAGTTTAGCCCCGTGGCCTCTTGGCTTCCTTTTCTGACATCCCGCACCTGGAGATGAAGAGCTCTTGTGCACTAAGGAAAGTAGATTTCTCAGCTCTGCTTCACTCCATTCCCTCATCCTTGAGGACAGGGGATTTTATTGACAAACTCCCTGTAGACCTGGAAGTTGGCTTTCCCACAGTTTAGCATCCTGATTTTACTCTTTGTCCCATATCCCTCATGAATGTGAGCCCCATCATTGCATGATCACTACAACCTCCAATCTTAGTGCCAGCAATCAGTTCACTTGTGTTGGTGAGCAACAGGTCCAGTATTGCATCCCCCCAGTGGGGCTGTCTATTACTTGGCTCAATAATTTGTCCTTGATGCATTTCAGGAGCCTCCTGGATTGCCTGCAGCTCATAGTACTATTTTTCCAGCAGACATCAGGGTGGTTGAAGTCTCCCAGATGGATAAGAGCTTCCCGTATTTGGAAGAAGGTTTCATTGACAGGTTCTGCTTGATCAGGCACCCCATAGTAGATGTCAACCACAAGGTTCCCTTTGTTGCCTCTAACTCTCACCCATAGGCTTTTGACCTGCTCATGGCTGTTCTTCAGAGTCAGCTCTTCACACTCTCTTTTTTGATGTAGAGGGCAACATTTTCTCCCCTCCTTCCTCACCTGTCCCTTCTGAACAGCTTGTAGCCATCAATAGCCACAGCCCACTCATGGGAATTATCCTAACAGGTTTTAATGACAGCAACTACATCATGGTTTCCTAGTAGCATGGTGCCTTCCAACTCCAGGCTACATGCATTGGCATAGAGGCACTTTACCTGGGTAGACAGCTTTGTCAACTTCTTGGTGGATAACTCCTTAATTTCTCTGAAGTACTTCCTTTGAGTCTTATTTTTTCCTGTTGCCTCAGGGATCCCTGGCTCATTGTCATAAGACTTCAGGTGTGCTGCAGTGTTGCCAGCACATCTCAGGGCAGCAATCTGAGGGCCCTCACTAGCATCCTGTCCCTCTAACCTACTTATGTCATCCTATATCTTATCATGGGCAGGATTGCTATTACTCCCCTCCCCCTTCAAACCTACTTTAAAGCCCTGCTGGTCTGTGTCTGTACAGAGTCCGTAATTCATTTGATGGCAGTGGAGCAATTTACTCTGCATTTTTCCATGGCAGACAGTGGGATTTTATTATCACATCATGTTTGCAGAATGTCAGAAGGGCTTGAATCTTACTGATGACTGGCATCCACAGAGAAGAGCTATTTGCTACGATTAAACCTTGTGGAAAGTGAGGGGTGGGAATCTGCAGCAAAAGTAGACATATGTCTGTTAAAAGTAGGTGTCATTAAAAGAAGTAAAAGGCAGAAAAACTGCAGTATGCTGAAGCACAAAGCGCAGAGTTGGATAGTTACATCTAACATATTAAGGTTATCATATTGAAAACGGTTCACCTCTAAACCAAGAAAAAAAACTAATGGAATAGACAACAAGTAAAGTTTGATGCAACAGAAATACACAACTGCAATTATCTTAAAACCTTTGCAGTTCTAGCTATCCACAGAAAAAAAAAATCTTGCACTCAAATTCTGCAGTCAATGTACCAATTCCAGAATTAATCCAGGTCTGTGTCCATGAACACTGAAATACTATCTCAGTAATATCAAAGTAAAACCTACTGCAACAAATCAGGAGAAAGACTGCACAGCTGTTGAGTAGCTAAAAAAACCTGGCATAGTGCCCAGTAAACCTGATGTCTCAGCTGCAAAGTGCCCGTGTACATGCAAGCTGAAGATAGCAATGCAGTTACTATAAAGAATACACTTCATCAGATAATGACTAAGAATTAATTTTCTTCTTCAAGCAAAAAAAAAAAAAAAAAAAAGAAAAGAAACAAAACAAAACCCAGTCGCTCTTTAGAAGTGAATCCAGCTTAGAAACTGAATCCTAGCATTTAAAGAAAATATTGATCCCAGAGAAGTCATTAATCACTCCACACTCAGTCAGATGACTTTGGCCAGTGACCTTCATCTGGCTGAATTCTCCTGCTGATAGTGGAATGAATTACAGGCTCTGTTCAGATGTAGACCAGTACATTGCTTCAGAACAAATACAAGGTGCAATCTAATCAGAGATTTTAAGGATATACGATCAGTCAAATAATTAGTGGCTTTGAAGAAATCAGAGAGAATAAGGCCAGAGCTCAACTGGGCTTTTCTGGTTTTGATTCTTTCTTTACTCCTTCCTGATCCATTCTGGGTTGAAGTCATGGATGTTTCAACTTCTGCTTTATGTTATTTTGTTAAAGTGACACTATTTGTCTAATTTTCAGTAAACCCTAAGTCCTTTTAAACTTGGTAGCTTACATTAAAAATAAAATGGCAATATGATATGGATGACTGCCTTTAAATACTAATGACTTGCACT
Organism: Oreortyx pictus; assembly: GCA_036925125.1. NCBI lineage: Eukaryota > Metazoa > Chordata > Aves > Galliformes > Odontophoridae > Oreortyx > Oreortyx pictus. Next base: position 38,753,575 of record JAUPFR010000007.1, read on the forward strand.
ACAGCAGCGCATAGGTAGCCCAGGAGTGGGTGAAGACTTCAGTACAGTTTATCCTGTATCAATTCTGAACAATCACAGTACTTCAAGTGAATTGTTTTTAATGGGCCATTACGCCACTTCAGTATTATTGCTTCTATTACAAGATAAAACAACTGGTGTACTGGAGTTTATTCCCAGAAACTGAGACATCATCACCATTTAAAATATATCTTCTACCAAGAATTTTATGGAATTCACATGTGAATACCAGATCTGTAAGATCAAAAAAATAGTAAAATTGAGGAAAAAAAAACAAAAAAACACCACCACCAAACAACCATCACAAAAGAAAGACGTGTTTCAGCTCCTAAGCGAACATACTACAAGCATTAAGAAGTTCAGTAAACCTACAAAAAAAAGTAAACATGCATTACCTCAAAGCAATCTGCCTCTGTCTTCATATAGCTCTACTACTTCCTAACATTAGCAGCATCCTTGAATGTATTTCCCCACAAACAAACAACACTGGCATTCTGTGTTTCCTCAGTCGCGAGGAATTAAATGAGCAGAAGAATGGTTAGGTTCACTTCTTGCTGGACACAGCTCAGAACCTGGCACACAGTGCTCCTTTTACATTAATATGAGAACACAGTTATGAGCTAGAAGTGGGAGGGAATGCTGGTAAGCACTGTCCTATGCCTAGTTCATATAACATAAATGGTAAGCAAAGTAGATTGATAGATGAATTCATATATATATTTTTTTAAACCATCCCTACTCCTACAAGGAACAATTACTATTAAATACTTTAACAATAATTTAACAATTAAATATTTTAACAGTAACAATGCTATTGTTACTGGTTCCTTCTTTGTGTTTTGTAGAAACAAAAGGGGAAAAATATTAACAGTTTGGTCTGTTCCCAGTTAGGAAATGTTAGCACTGTCAGCACTTCAGACAGTCAGTGAAACAGAATGGGCATATTCAAAATTGTGAGGAGGTACCTAGCCAAAGCCAGAGCCCTGTTCACTCTCTCCTCAAGGCCTGTGGTTCCCAATGCTTTCCACATGAGCCAGAATTTGAATGCATCCGGACGTCTGCTGCACTGAATGGACTTGTCACCGGTGTCATAGCTGACATCATAGAACTTGTCCTGCTGGAAGAGGTATGCAGCCTTGGCAGAGTAACACTTCTTCAGGAGGCCCTATTGGAAACACAACAGAAGCTTAGATTGCTGATAAAGTACTAAAAGTTTATCTTCACAAACCAAAGTCTTTTTTCCTGTCTGAACCAACCTTTCAGTAAAAAAGAAAAGCACGGGCAGGACACCCTTCGCAGCTGGTTATGTATTAGAATGCTGGATGAGCCTGAACCACTAAAGTCAGCGCTGACGACAAGAAAATGTTGCAGGTTGAAAAGCATTTCTGCCACAAATCTCAAGGAATTGCAGGAGTGGAAACAGCTGCCCAAAGACATAAACACACTGGGAAGAAGGAGAAGCCTGTTTACACTGCTACAACAAAAGAACAGACCGAGGAGCTAACCACACTTTCGCAAATGGCTCAGTATATTTCTTCTTTCTTCAAAGGCCAAAGGACTTCACACATGGCAGTTAGCTGTATGTGAGGAATGTTTTAGTCCAAACCTAAAGCTTTTATCAGAAGACAGCCTCTAAAGTTTGAGCATTTGTTATCTGACTGATCCAGAGGAAATACCAGTGACAAATCAGTATAATGCCAATTTTTGCTTCCATTCACAGATAAGACAATTTGAAAATAAGCCTCAGAGAAGTACTTTAGTGTACCTTAATTAAGGATTGTTAGTGAGATCATTTTTAGTCAGCAGTCTTCAGCTTCCAACTTCTAAGAGGCTGTCTAGGCAAAGATGACCATCAAAAATATGAGTATGGTGGCATGTTCCAGCAAAGAAAAAAAGCTATGAAACAGAAAGCAAAGAGGCTCCTAAAGGTTTAAAGGTGCGGGGGAGAAAAAGAGGCAAAGGATTGGCCACTGGCTGAAGAAAGGAAAGTAGAGAAAAGAGCTAGCAAAAGGGAATCTGCAAGAGTAGGGATGAAGATGGCCCCTGCAAGAAGCCCAGGAGATGGGTGTGATCATAGCTTTGTCAGGGATATTACATGCAGGTGAAAAAAAATAGCTTTAAGACAATACTAGAATAGAAAATTAGATTAGGTTGAAAACATGGCTACAGCATGTGCACAGAAGTGCACAACATGTCAAAAGACGCTATGCTATTTAGCAGACAGCTTAACTCATTTTTAACAGAACATCAGTCTTCAGTTTGAACCAACTGCACCATCTTGAGCCATTTCTCCACATTGCTGCGTGTTTGAACTCCAAATGGAGGTAGCTGATAACGCTTAAGGAAAATATGATATTCTTGTAACAGAGGTACAATTTTTAATCTACGTCACAATACACTGCTGATAACTTTAGAACTAGTGGAAAAAAAATAGAGAAAAAACTTTCAAGACAAAGTAACCCAGAAATACATGAAAATGATAAATATTCAGTTGGCATATACAGAATAGTCTCCTTGTGTCCTAACTTTTTCAATTCCCTCTGTCAATACATTAAAAAATATATTAAAAAACAAAATAAACAAACCCTGTATGCCCATTTGAATAGCACAAAGGGAGAAAAACAACATGAAGAAAGCTTCTCCGCTGCTTCTGTGGGGATTCAAATTTCTGTTACTGTCCTACTCTCCTGGTGCTTCCAAAGCTTACAGGACATGCTGGTGTGATGTTCATTTTCTATCTGTTTATCTTACTACTCATAGAATACGCTCAAGAAATCCTGCTGAAGATACCAGCTACTCTCCCTCCAGAGGCAAGTACAGTAATACCCCTGAAACATAACTTGACCAGATAGGAGAAAAAATAAAAATAAAAATAAATTAATGTGTTGTGTGAGGGAAAGGGAATATGCCAGAACAATTCAAGAAGCAAGGTGGAGGAGCAAGGTGGAAAAGGTGCAGGATAGGGTATGGGACTGAGGGAAACAAAAAGAAAAAAAGAAAATCCAAGATAAATTTTCTGTTCAAGAAAGCAGTTACTCTGTGATCATTGCTGATGCAAAAGTAAAAAGATTAAACATGCTGAGCACATTAAATGTCATCTCTGTTTTCCCAGTCAAACGAAGGAAAAGTGTAGAAGAATTGGAAGAAAATGTACGTTTTCTAATTCAACATTTTCAGTCCCAAGATGACACCTATGACTGTCCACACAGTAACTGAGCTGCTATATCAGCTCAGAAGAATCTCAAACATTTCATTAGAGCTGTCTTATTTGCAAGTTTGAGCTTCTTTCTTCCTTCAGCATCTTTTATCTGTTTCTACCGTTTGATCAGAACTAATTATAGTGCTCTGTTTTATACTGGGGCTGTTTCAGAAAGTGGAAATGTCTTTCCATAAAGGCCCTAGTCTGCCATAAGTTTCTAAAAGCTATCAGTTTAGATAAAGTCTATAGATACTTGTCACTTGTTATAGTTAATGGCAGATAAGTAGTTATTGATACTAAAACCAAATACATACAAGCTCCAGTTCCTTACAGTACATAATTCAAAACACCTTTTTCTCATTGAACACACATCTACTGCAAGTCTTCTGATCTTTTTCCATTTCCATTGCCAGTTATAAGTAAATCTGAATTATGTTAACACAACACGAACAGCTTTTTCTCCCAAGACAAATATCTTCCTGATTTCATTCATCTAAAGCAATAACGACAATCTTTTGAATGGCATACTTGAAAATTTTCAAAAGCAGTGCACTACACAAGGCCATCCCTGTAATTCGCTTCAAGAGGTGGGAATGAGCTCTCAGTGCTATCAACCCTGAGCAGAAAACAAGGGAAACAGAGTGCTTCCTGCAACTGCTCCAAAAAAAAATAAATAAAAAAAATAAATAAATCAGTGAATTAGATATCTTCACAACACTAATGATGAGGAAGGGATTACACTGTAGGTATGTCTACCAGAATCAATCTATAATGTTCTGTGCTAAACTGGGACTTCATTAGCCACATTCTTTTAGATTTCATTTTTAAGCAGTAAGTGAAAATTCTGTTTATTCCCCAGAATGGATTACTAATCATCTAACCGAGATCTGAAGAGTCATAGAACTCTGGCATTTGTAATAATTAGTTGTCCATATACATGATGATAATAATCACGTTCATACGATTATACTGCAAAGACAAATTGGAATAACTGTGAGGTTTTAAGGGATTATGCACAACCTAAGGCTTATTCATAGCATCTTCAGAACATACAAGAACAAAGTACACTCACTAAATTTTTCAGAATATCAGTCCCTCTAGCTCTGTTTAAACAAGCATTGTAATTCATACCACAGCAATACAAGTGTGTACTGAGAAAGTATATCTTGTCACAGAAGTGATGAAAGTTACTCAGGTTATGGCAGTGAAGAAGTGATAGTTGTGCATTTCTTGAGTGATTTAAGCACTGAAAAAAAACATTGTCATTGATCTGATCTTTTTCAGAGGATTAACCAATCCCTCATTCCCTTTGGTGAAAACACTTCTTCTAATCAAGTCAAACAGGTATTTCTTTTTTTTAATCTCTACCTTCTTTGGAAACCATTCCAATTTTGCTTCATTAAGGCTGGAAGATTTCCTTACTCAACATTTCCCTGTAGTTTATCATTTGAAAAAACAGTATAGGAATGTAAATTGAGCATTTCATTCTAATAATCTAGCTGCAATGTCTTCAGATTATTAGCATTGCTAGAGCACATAGTTTCACTGATGCTATGTTGCAAAAAGAAAAAAAGAAATAAGTATAATAATAATTATAATAAGCTACAACCAAACTAGTCATTACTAGTCATGTTGCTAGTAGGAAATTCGGATGTTACTACTTGATCTTGAGAAAGAAGAATTTTATCTGATAATCTGTTGTAACAAAGTAAAATACAAAGCTTGGTCTTTACTATTAAAAATAATAATAATAAATAAATAAATAAATAAAGACCTGACAGGCTTTATCTGTCCACTTAAAATCACTCAACTCCAATGTTAACATTATCTACAGTTTCCAAACAGACCTTAAATCGAATGGGAGTCAAGCCAACAAAATTTCCTTAATGACACCTTCAAAACAAGCTAAGGCTTGATTCAAAAGTGGGACTTAACATTTTGCTGGTCTGATTTCTTAAAGTATTCATCATTTCAGAAACAAACCTCTTGAGGCTACTTGAACGTTTACTAGCACAGAGCAATTTGTACTAAACTCTTCCAGTTTCCACCTCAGCAACCTACTTACAGAGTGAGGGGATTATGTTCATATTCATATGTGGGCTTCATCTGTGATAACTGACATACACATAACTTAGAAGCAGCAGAAAAAGTTTCAAAATAAGAAGTGGAAACATATTCTTCCCTATTCTTAGAGGTTTGCAAATAACATTTTTAATGGTAAATAAGAGACAGGATCCAATTCCCTGCCCTGGATCTGGTATAGTTGTGATCAAAGTGAAGTAAGGCCCTTCTAGTAAAGAGTCTTAAATATGCATTTCATTTTATTTTTCTTAGTGACTGATAAGAAAATTCACAAAATTACCACGTGCTCATGTTTGAATATAAAGATTACACTGTTACATATACAAAATGCTTAAGTGCCAGTTTTCAAAGGGTTAAACACAGCGTAAAATGTTCTCCTTCCCAGGCAGAAAAGTCTTCCACTTTCCAGACCATGTCACACTGTACAATAGAATCTAATTCTATGATCAGTAATGCTTTTGTGGCTTCACTTCTCAGCTGCCTAGGATTGATCTCTACAAGTACTTCCAGCACAACACTGCATAACTGTGATTCAGAAGTGGAATAGGAGTGCTCTAGCAGATACTACAGTCCATGGAAGAATACAAAGGCTACCGAGTCCTGAAGGTGGAACAGTGTTTGTAAAGTGACTTTAAATGCCAAGGCTGATAAAATATTTAATTCCTCCCTCTTCCAGAGAAGTTCCCAGTATGCACCCAGAGCAGTCTTAATCATTACCTGAGGCTACATCTATGTATTGGGCTTAATTAGTTAAAAATACAGAGCTGAGTTCTTCCCAAGCCTGAAACTTAGAGACTACATTAACCTTAGTCAATAACTCTACTATGCTTCCTTTTCAGTCTGGAACAAAGATAAAATGATGGACCCTGTCTGACTGGTTCCCAGTCCTGGAACCTGTTATCTACTTTAATCCCACAGACTCCATCCTAAGGTAATGAAGAGTCACACATCTTGTTCTTTTGCCATGTCTCACCCACAACTTGGAATTAACTGCTCCAAGAGAGCACTAATTAGTATCTATGCTCTTTAGACCTCATCAGTTGTTACTACCAGGAGTCAGTAATCAGTTACATGAACAGATAACTCATAGCTGAATAGAAACCATAAGCTGTTTTGACAGAGACTTTTAAAACTAGTTCACAAACCATGACCACAAAACAGTGATGCAAACCTCAGAATCTTCATATCCTCATGATCTTCAGTCATTGATAAACCAAAGCACAAACTAAAACATCAGCTTAACAGTAGACAATGTTCATAAGCTTTCTCAGGGCTGAATTTGCAGTGGTACTGCAAATAATCTTTTACTACTTTCTTTATGTAGATAGAAGGATTCCATAAAGATACAGCAGATAAATCACACTGCAGACTCAAGTCCCTTTTGAACCACTTGAAATCAGAGCTTTGTTTGCCTGCTTTTGGAAAGCCTATGTTACCCCAGTGCTGAGGAGAAAACCAGTAGCTTTGAGAAAAGAGGGCTCAGTATCTTCAACTGCGTATGCTTCAACAACTATCCCTCTCCTTTCTCACTCTTGTTCACCCATCCAAAGAAATGCCAAGAGTAGCTCTGCTTAGATGGCACTCCTTAAAAAACAACACAGTACTACTGCAGTCTCAATGGATGACAGCTATTCTAAAGACTCTGACAAGCTTGCTGTTTAAGTGCAGCAGACCCACTTAACAAAATACTCAAATCTGAATGTAAATCATAAACAGAAGCTAACTAGGAAGGGTTACAAACTTGAAGGGTGACTTCAATCAGTTTGGTTCTGCTCTCTAAACCAATCTTTAATAATTTCTTGGTGAAATTCAAAGTAGTAACAGACAGTATCATTCAGCCCTCGCACTGCAGTAGAGTAAAACTGACTCACAATCGTTGTCTTTTATCTCCACTTCTCCATTACAGCAATGACATTCTACCACATTAAAATAAGGAGAAGGAAGAAAAATAAATAAATAAAAGACAGAAGGACTTACAGAGTTGTCTTTCACCAGAAGAGCACAGCACTGAATTCCTGCCAGCAGCATTTTGTGAGGATTCCAGGCAACAGAATCTGCCCTAAAAATTTGTAAAAGAAGAAAGGGAAGAAGGCAGAGAAATTACACCTATAACCATTGACTCTAGAGTCTGAAATGCTTTCATGCACTGCAAGCAGATAGATCAGATTTTCTTTCTTTCTTCTTCCATACACCCACAGGTTCAGAAATCTCTCAAATTAATACTACTATGTGATTTTGAAAACACAGCCTTCATGGTGGCCATGAGGCTGTTTGTCTATCTTAGACCCTGATAGGAATGATCACAAACTAGAACTGCCTTACCTTTGGATACCATGAAGAAGTTTGCGATGTTTCCTCGATATCAAAGCTGAGCCACCCCAAGAAGCCTGTTGGAAAAAAGTTACAGAGCCAAGACAATGTTATTTTTATAAACTTGCATTGTTTTATCTAATTTTAAATTTAATTTATTACATGGTAATGGACTAAATTATGTTTTCAACCTCACGAACTGAGAAGAAAGATAATTGCTTGGAGTTCTTTCTAAAATAGAAGAGCTGATGTTTTTTTCTAGAACATCACCCTTTCAGTATAAGCAAGGGCATGAATTTAAAGGCTTCTGCATAACCACATCCACTCCAGAATCAGAGATGCATCCAACTCTCCAGCCTAAACCTAAGTAATTATAGAAGAAAGCCCCATTTTGTACATCTTCATCCTTCTAGCATCTCATTTATGAGAAATTCTCACAAGATAAAAGAGAATGACAATCCCTGCCAACCGCAAAGCCCAGGCTTAAGTACTCTGTGGAGTTTCAATATGAAAAGTCTGCAAGGGCAGCATTTCTGTGACCAGTAATCCAACTGATGTTAAAATGGTGTGGCACTCACCACATCTATCTCAAGTCATCTAAGAACTCTAAGAACTAGGTATGTGGTCTAAGCATCAGTGAAGCATTCTCTGTAGTGAGCAGCTCTCCACTAAAACTCTTTTATCCTCTTATCTATTCCAGATACCATCTCTGAACAACACCTTTTGCAGACGTCTCTCTCCCTGCACTCTGGAAGGAGCCTAGACAACAAGCACAGATTATACACACTTAACTTCTGGACACTTCAAGTTAAGAAAGGTGATTCTCATCTGTGAATTCTGAGAGGACCAGATATCACCCCCCAGCTGCAGTGTATATCCAGTTCTCAACATTTATCCAGGGGGTCAGAGTGGTGTCACATACTGTATTTGAAAAATTATACTAAATTTGAAATAAGGATTATCAGTATTTATGAAGACAGAATCCACATAAAGTTTCCTGTAAGTAAGCAACACTCCTCAGAGATGCAGAGGAGGCATCAGTCCACAAAACATTAAGATTCAGCTTACTGTAAAAAAAGATTCATACATATTGGGTTAATATTGAAAAAAAAAAAGTCAGTGCTGTGAAGATTCTTGATTTAAGTATGGTAAACTTGTGCTTGCTTGGCTTTGGGTATGTGTATATTTTTTTGTCTCTTTGCTTGGGTTTTTCTTTTTTGCTTGAAAAAGCAGCTATGAGAGCTGATCTATGAATCAGTGCTAGCTTCACATGCTGTGCATTAGGAGTTTCTGGGAAACAAGCAGTAAAGGCTCACAAGGGAAATGAATAGTTAATAATTTGTGCTAATGCATGTAGTTCATTAGTTCTCATTAATGTGGTACACAAACACCAAATCATATTTTGTGTTGTCATGTTCACAACATACTTGCTGAGAAAAGGGCTGCTGCTCAGTCTATATTTGCAACATAAGAGAAGAAATGGTTTGCCTCAAATTCCTCATTAAGCCTCTGGCAGAACCAGGACTTGAAACCGGGTTTCCCAACCAAAATGGTCTTCCTACTTATCGACACATTTTGCTCTTCTTGTTCAGTAACCCAGCCAAAAGAGTCATGAAACTATTCCCCAGTTTTCACAATTCATAAGCAAGAGATTGACATACAATAAATACTTTAAAAAATTGCAACCAAAGCTGTATTTGAAAAAGTTGACAGTTTCACACTGCCTATAAAACAGAACTAGAAAAGCTCACAAGAGCTCATCCCACTGTGTGCAACCTCCAAAAGCAGGATCAGCCGTACCTATCTCATTTCTGCCAAACATTTCTCATTTGTATGGAGTAAACACACCCAGCTTGTGATCAGCATCAAAATGAAATATAAAGTGCAAAGAGACATTAGCAACTGCTGCTTAAGCAGCACTGTTGGCACATCTATCTGCCCTCATTTTAAAAACTACTAGAGATCTGGAAGAGAGGTACAATAGCACAGCATCTCCATCACCTTCCAATCCGTCCTGTAGCCACAGTAACATGAGGTGAATTTGTGCTTCATGGTTATTTGTCCAGTTCACAGATCAAGTGCTTAGGGATACAGCCTCAGAAACAACCAAAAGTGAACCAGAAAGCACCTATGAAGACTGAGAATCACTGGCTTTGTTTTTAAAGAGTTTTAGTGATGGACACTGCATGATTTAGCTACCTGATTCTTGTTTAATATCCAGAAACCTACAGAATGAAGTGTCAGTCCTGAACACTGTTACCTCATCTTACCTACAGTGAGCACGGGAAACACTATTCATTTCCCCTTTGCAGCAGCTTAGCCTTGTCCAACCCACAACCTGAAGGCCGCAAGAGGCCTGGCCCAGTCTACCCTGTGGCCATCCCCTGCCCCCACCATCATGGTGGTGGCCCTGCCTGGCCCCAGCAGTGTGCCCATCGCTCACAACAGCCACACGGTAGTGTGGGGTCAGCACTGTCTCGGCTGAAACCAGGACGTGGGTACAGTGCAGTGCAGTGCTCAGTTATGGCAAATAATTGTGTGCGTAGGATTGGACGAAGAGCAAACTATTTGTAAAAGAGCATATGACCAGTAGCCCAAAACAAGCCCTTCTTGAAATGCAGCTTTTGATTTCAACTTAGTGGATATAGCAGGTGGAGCACCAAGCAGAAAGAATTATTCATTTTTATTCAAAGAAGCTGTCAAGATGTTTATCCCTATCTGCAAAGGCTTAAAGCTGTTCATCTGTGATGTGCTGCAAACATCATATCTTTTTCTGGAGATCTGCTATCTAGCCAACATTCCCAATCTCCATGTGCAGCTCATTATTAGAGCTTATACCTAGAGCACTATCATTATTGAACTATAACCTAGTTTTTCCACTTCCTTCTTCAAACTGTCAAGATCTCAAATTTCTAATCCTTTCCTCCCACTGCCTCTTGTAGTTTTGTTATCTTCATTTTTAGCTAGTGGATTCTTTTTCATACAAGTTATTAATAAAAATACTGGATAACATAACCTAGTCCTGAAGTCTACTCAAAATATTATTCCAGTTCAGCAGTGAACCACTGATAGACACTGAGTGTATTTTTCCAGCCAGGCTTTCATTCACTACCACAGTTGCAGCTTGGCAGCATTTCTCTGGCTTTCTAATGAGAATTTCCCAAGTTATTGCTGCTTCTCCTCCAAGCATGAGACTAGAGAAGAAAGGTAGGCTGACCAATCTAGATGGGCATGTTTTGTTTCTAGTAAATACAACTGAGAATAACACAAACCACACAAAGATCAGCTGCATCCCATGGAATATAACTGGCTACTAGGTATGAGAAAATGATCCTTTCATGTGTAAGAAATCACAGCAAACTGGGTGTTTGCAGTGTGATTAAAGTAACTACATAAGCATTAGATAATGGGTTAAAACAGCTTTTCCGCTCTGGTTGGCCATGGGAAAAACTGTCAAAGACCAGCAGGAAGGAAACACCCATGTGTTTAAAGCTTTATATCTACACAATACACGAGATACAAGTGCTCAAGCTTGAGTGTATATTGATGATGTCAAACAACTAATTAAGAATGATCTCATGGATGTATGATAGATGGTTGCCACTATCAGTGTATGAATGCTGCAATGAGCACAAAATACTGTCAGTGCTCTGGCTGTTGGATGACTTCTGAAATAGTTTGGGCTTATTGGTATTATCTTCAAAAAAAAAAAAAACTAACTTTCTTTTCAGGTCTGTATCCACAAGAGAACTTATCTACTATTTTTGACTTTACTAAAATTTATCTTCCTGAAGCCTGCTGATTTTTTGTTGATTTTCTTCTTTTCCACTTTTTAAGGATCATGAGCTTTATCATTTCATACCTAATGAGAAGAGTCTCCCTGAGGCAAACATATCAATTTTTTCATATCAGAAAATATTCTGAAATGAGATAAAACAGTGTAAATCCGGAAATAATACCACTGACATTTCATGGAATAAAACTGCAAAGACGGTTCTTGAGATCGTTTACAGTAGATAATCCTGATTCTATCAGTGATAGAAGTCCTAAATTACAGCTTTGTTTTTAAATGATTGTTTTAATGGTACTGTGTATTTTTTTCCTCCAAAGTTATGGCAGTTAACTCACTACCAAAGAAGCAGTACTTGCTATAAAAATGAGACCTCACAATGTGTAAAGCATTCAACTGGAAGACACATCCTCCAGAGGAATGTAGACCTTCAAAGATTTCTAATATAATCTTGCCTATAAGGCTAGAAGGCAGTTGGCTTGTTCAAAAGTAAATTAAAAAAACTCAAACCCTTCACTATGTTTCTTACACACTATTTCTGAACGCCAGATGCCTGATTCCTACTTCTCAGCATTATTTCAGTAAATCTATTTCAAATGGTGCTGAGAGTGAAGAACACGTCACATTACAAACTACAGTCTGCTTTTGTATCATAGCATGTTTGTATATATACCTATGCCATATGCCACTTATCTACAAAGCTTTCAGTCTCTTCCCCTTATCACATTTCCATATAAATAGTTACAAACTTTAAACAGAAATAAAGAAACAACCATGCACTCAGTTCTTGACAGTTCAACTGAGTGTGAAGATGGAGAAAATACTGACAGAACTCCCAAGAACTAACAAAGGCTGAAAATTCAGTGAGAGGTTAATAATACAAACTGCATTTTAGTAGAAAAATGAATCTTCTAAACCATAAACTACCCAGTTTTTGGTTGTACATTTGTCATTTTGTGTGTAATCATTCAACATCTGACAGTCACCGTTAAAACAGAAAATTAACTAAGATATTCGCTGGCACTTTCCCTATAGATTAACAAGAGATAAAGTTGATGGAAAATTTAGTGTTTTTTTTTTTTTTTAAACAGAACACCAGTAACTGCCTATGTCCAGAATATTGCTCCAGTACATACACCTAGCTTTAGTTATTCAGCCACAGGGAGTAGATTAGGAGGACACTCATGGTTCTCCCATGCCCACTGGAGATGGCTCCAGCAGTGCCACCTCTTAGGTGAGTACCCCAGCAGAGACTTGAAATATACCCATCTCTTCAATGTCTACAAACAGATACACAAGAGACTAACACCTAACCAGAATTCTTCACTTCTGCTGTAAATCTACTGGGTAATTCTCACCAGCATAATACCAGGAGGAGGCTCTGCAGACACTTTAAATATTAGAACTAAATTCTGCCTCCAAGGACTCTTGACTCACACATACAAAGATTTAATTTATTAAAGTCTGGGACAGTTTTATGCATGTCATTGTCTGTGTGATTTTTCTTTAAATACTTGACATTAAATAAACCATTTAAAAATTTAAATCAGATCCAAAAATCTCTTCTAATGTTGCTCCAGATTCCCTCATTATGCTGTGGATTTTGGTATAGATACTCTGGGTTCATGACATTGTCACTGTAAGAATAATCCAGTATTAGAAAATATGAAGAGACCTAGTTTTAGAAAAACACATTTGCAGCTAGCTCCTTCAGGTAATGGATAGTCTCAATGATTATTCCAAAGAGGTTCTTCCAAAGAGGTTCATGAACTGATTTTAAAATGCAGGTAATAAAAACGGTCAGTGATTATTCCAAAAGGGTTCATGAATGGATTTTAAAATCTAAAGCTAAAATTAAAAATAAATGAGACAAGAAAAATTTCTGAACAATTTAGGAAAACTTAAGAGGATGTACGGGAAAATCTGTAACTATGAAACCAAATAATTTATGGTTGGCTGAGCCAGAAGTACTTTTATTTCAACCTGTACGAACTATATGCCACATTTCTAATGTGTCCATTCCCCAGCAGAATGTGGTTCTACTTGCATATAATCATCCTCAAAGCATTTTGGGTGGTAGCAAGAAGGAAACAGAAACTGATCTTAAAAATCAATACAACATGACGATGACAATAAAGTTTTGACTGCTTGACACAACCAAATCATTCCCTGGCTTTCAGCATACAGAACAGAGACAAGTAAGGATATATATTTCTGTTTTCTAGTGTAAAAAAAAAAACAAAAAAAACCCAGTGAATTAAGTCCAACTTACAACATAGAACATCAACAGTCTAAGAAAAATGCCAATTATAAAAGAAAACCATGCAGTGTACAAACTCACATCAACATGAAGCCAGAGGTCATGCTTTTCACAGATATCAGCAATTTTATCCAGAGGATCAAATGCTCCCAGTACTGTTGTGCCTGCAGTAGCACAGACAAGAAATGGTGCTGACCCCTGCAATAGAATTCAAAACAAAAAATTGTCATTCACGCCATTCATTTCCCCCAGTATTTATGGAGAGCTGAAGTATAACAAGGTCATGAAAAGTAGGACAAAGATGTGACAATCTACATTTTAGTTTCCCAGCACCGATAGCCTCACATAGAAGTTACTGCATTTAAAAATGCTGACTCTCAGGGAAAAAAAAAAGTATTTCCAGCTAACACCATCACAGGGCAGACTGTTCTGGTTCAGACAGCTTCAGACTGTTTTGACAGATGCCAGTTTTATCAAGATGAAAGCACTCTGGATATTTAACATCTCTTTTTATACTCTGATTTTTCTTTTTTCTTCTTCTTCCACACTTTACCACCCAATTTGCTACCATTCTGCCAAACACAAATCAGGCTATTAGTACACCCAGCAGGCTAGCCATGCTGGGAAATGGCTCACCCCTCCAGGGACTCACTTGTGCTCCCTCTACAATGCCTACATTCTTTGCCAAGGGAAGAGGAACCTTTAGCAAGGGAACATGATTTGCCTTAGGAAGCACTGGCCTATACCACAACTTGACAGTTACTATCTGACTCCAGTGCCCAGTGTACAGCCAAGTCCTATCATCTTGCTCCTTCCCATCTAGAAAACAGGAAGCACTGTTGATGGCAACTGAACCGCAGTAGAGAGACCACTGGAGATTTGACAGTTTAAAGATTAGAAAGGTGGAATAAGGAAAGCTTTTGTCAGGTTGTAGCCAAAGAAAAGCATCACAAGACATCCATTTCAGTATCTTTGCTCAGAGCTGTCCTATTCCACTAATACCAGGAGTACAACAACAATAGCAGGCTAAGTCAAATACTTCACCCCTGCAAATGTATTCACCTGTGCCTACTTAGGAGTAGAAAGTACAGCAAGGAAAAGAATTGGTGGGGTTTATTGCAAGTTCCCAAAATTGAAGGTATAAATCCTAGCCATGACTGTTCATTCTTGTGTTCTCTAAGTACATGCTGAAGCAACTTCACTGCTCATCCCAGTATCTGGCCCGCAGCATGACAATGCAGCTGCTGAAGAAGCACAGAAGTTGTTACTACATTGCATGATCTCAGATCCCTGAAGCACATTTGTAGTCAATTAAATCTCACAGATGATGTAAGTCTCTGTGCTGATGTAACTCAGTGTAGCTTCATTGAAATCTGACATCAGATGGAAATCAAACTATGTGCAAGTTTTTAATGTACCTTCACTTTAACTGAAATCTGATCTTCTTTGTTTTCCTTTTTTTTTTTTTTTAAGTGCTGCTGCTTTTAAAAATCTACAACACAGGCAGGCAGGCTTGATTCACATTTACATTCTGATAGTTTTATAATTCATAGAATCAAAGAATGGGTTGGTTTGGAAGGGACCTCAAAGATCATCTAGTTCCAAACCCCCTGTCTTAGGCAGGGTTGCCAAGCACAAGATTCAACTTCCCGGGAACCCATCCAAACTGGCCTCGAACACCTCCAGGGATAGGACATTCACAACTTCCCTGGGCAGCCTGTGCCAGTGCATTACCACCCTCTGAGTGAAGAATTTATTCCTAACATCTAACCTAACTCTTCCCTCTTTCAGTTTAAATCCATTCCCCCTTGCCCAATCACTATCTACCATTGCAAAAAGCCAGCCCCCTCCTGCTTGTAAGCTTCTTTCAAGTACTAGAAGATCACAACGAGGTCTCTCTAGAGCCTTCTTTAAGCTAAACAAACTCCCTCAAACTTTCATCACAGGAGGCACGCTCCAGCCCTCATAATTCTTTATGAGAGTAGAGGAGTGTTAGAATAGTACATAATTATGATGTATATGTATTTTAAAATTTCCTTACAATTCGCTAAAGCAGTGAAAAGTGGCCTTGGAATAAATTAAAATTAATCCCACACACTCACAAAGAATTACCAGCCTGTAATTCACTTCTTGGTTATTCATTCTTACTACAGCCTCCAACATAAGTCAATCAAACTTACAAAAGAGCCTGAAGCTCAAATATAAAACACTTTCAAGTGAGGCAAAGACTTATTCGCTGCACTTATCAGTTTCTCTTATTGTTATCAATTTTCTTCCACAGCTTCATCACAATGACACAGCCTCCCTAGCTGCCAGAAGGTAGCCTAACTGAATATGGGGACAAGTCTAGGACTTCTAGAAATTCAAAAAAATATGGTTACCAATGTAATTTTCTAAAAAGAAGGGAATCATACTTTTATTCTTGCCAATAAAGTTGAATAGATGTTCTTGACTAAACCCTCTAAAAACAGGCCTAAGACTCTTCCTATTCACAGCCAGTCAACATTCTGTGCTCATCACTAGTGAATGCATCCTCTGTTGTTTAAGAGTCATTAGAATATTCACTGTAATTCACTGAAGTGTCCTTCTGTACAAAGTTATAAAATAGCACTTTATCAAGGACAGACACAGTTACGGAAGCTGAGGTGAAATGAAAAACTTCCATTAAAAGGCAAGCAAAATGTAAATGTTTCTCAAAAGTAACACAACTGTGAGCAGAGCATTTTAATATAGAACATCATTTTTAAATTGCAGAGCACTGAATTGAAGCTGACTTTTTTAAACAACAAAAATGCCAGATGATCTTTTTAAGTAACCATCAAATCACATAAAAAAAGTTTTTCCAGAGCACAGAGCTGATTCTCCTGTCTGCCTGCTTTTTCTTGCTCCATACTTCAGTTCCTCCCCCCCCCCCCCCCCCCCAAGATTGTTCAAATGAGTGAAGTACAGATTGTCTTCCATGGATAACAAAGGGAAGAGTCTTCTAGGTAATTAAGGACACCATGCATCACCAAGTCTAGTGTCAAACCCAAAGGGGAGATAGCTATTTGGCAGTAGATGTATTTAAGGAAGGTTTTAGTTAATGCAATTGTGGCCACACAATCTGACAGGACAGCAATGCTGTGCCACTTCAATCAGCCACAAGAACTCCCTATGTAGGATCACACGGTAGGCAACATCCATACCAGGGACGCTGCACTAGTTTGTTAGTATTCTCAGATCACGGACTAAGGGCTGAGGTTCAAATCCTACTGCTCTAAGGCAAGAAGCAAGGTGGCATAATCAAGCCAAAAGAAGATGCTCCGTGCCTTAGAAGTCATATTCAGTCCTCCAAACTCTTTAGAAGAAATTACACTGAGTACAGTAAGCGCTATCTTACAGATTGTGGGGGTGTATATTAATGTTGTCCTAATATAACACCAATGCATTTCCAAATGCTGCCCTTTCTCTTTCTGCTTGGTAAAGTCCCTGTGGGAAAAAAGGCACAATGGAATCTCTGCACTCTTCCAACAGGACTAGTAAGGACAAAAATTAGAATTGGCAGCATGTATGATAGTTTCAGAGACCAAACCATATCTTACAACTCTTTCTCAGTGCAGATGCTAGCACAATAGCTGCTGTAATAATGAAAAACCTTCAGTTTTCATTTACCTTTTAAGATACTGCATCCATTTAGTTTAATAAAGATTAAGGGCAACAGAAGACTCTAGACAAAGTGTGCTAAATACTTCAGAGTAGCGTTGTACTGAGGGTTTTCATTAGTAGTGAAAGCTCTGTAGAATTTTACTCCCCAGAACAGTGTAATACCTAAGAGTCTTGGATTGCTCCACAAGCTTGGGGGAAATGGATTGCACCTGGAAGAAAAACACTAGCAGACTAACTGCTCTATTTTTAAGATTTCACTTACTCATAGTTTTCCTTCCTTTCACTCAGACACAAGCACACAGTCTGCACACACTCCTCCTCTCTTTCATACTTTCTCTCCCCCTCTCACCTCATTCCTGGCCCGTTGGACTTGTTTCTCCAGTTCCTCAGGTATCATCTTACCTCTACGGGACACAGATTTAAAACTTTTTCAGTTACATTCAAATAAGTTGGTTAGTACAGCACTACTGCATTTCAAAAAGCTCAGAGACCACAGCAATGGTTTTTGCTTGCCTACCTTTCATCCGTTTTGACGAAGTAAACGTTCTCTGTACCAATACCCAGGAAAGAGGCTGCCTTCTTCATGGAGTAATGGCACTGTAAATGAAAGGCATTAAAAAAAAGCATACAATTAAAAATAAAGAAAAACTCCTTTGCATAGGAAACAGTGACACTGAAATCAATTTAATACCAGCTAACAGTCATAATAACAGCATATTCTAACGCATAAAGCAAACTGACAAAGCTACACAGTAGAAAGACATATTGTATTTAACAATTTGACACACTGAAGAACAGGGAAAACAAACAAAATGGATGTGCACCATATTTAAAATGTTGGCTTAAAAATAAAATGCTCTATTACATATGAATTGTTTAACCTGATTTTGCATTAGAATGAAAATAAGAAAACAAAGTTTCATAAGGAAAGAATGAGTAACTGAATCAAAATGTTTAAACAGAACTAAAAACAAATGTATTAAGAAGAGTAAAAGGCAAATTCACAGGAAGAAAGGTCTAAAGGGTATTGCACTCAGCAGCCCAGAGGCAGCTGATAGGTCTGAATATCCAAAAGCACTGCTCCTGGGAAGCTGGACTCTTAGTCAGGATGTTTATAACCATGTCTCTCTCTACCACTTGATAATTTTAATTTTTCTATGTCTTCTCTAAACAGCAGCTGTTAGATGCTGTCACATACAGGATACCTATGTTAAATTGACCTTTGGTCCAACCCAGCAATTCTGCTCATAAGATCATGAAGTCCAAATCCAAAGATTTACCAAAGCTTTAGTGCTCATACAATCAGGACTTTCTAGGCTTTCAAATTCTTGAAAATCTTGGTGGTTAGACCATTAGACCAAGGTTGTCCGCATAAATTTGGATCTTGGAAGCCATTATTAAAGCAAGCAGATTTTAGAAGGCACTTAGTATATCATCTGAAGTCTTCAAATCAGTATGGATCATAGAAGTTCCAGTTTGTACCAGCCTACATTTTAGTATTTCAAAGAATGAGGTAGGTCCTGTCAAAAAGATGTCCATGAACAAATGCAAATGAACACTGATACACACAGGATCCTCCACACTTTGCACTGAATAAAGAGCATTTGTGTATGAAGCCTGTAAAATGACTACAAAAGATGTCCTTTCACCTGTTTAAACCATATCAGAAATGGGCTTTTATTCAATCAATAATAATATTACTCAGATGAGAAGGACACTTGAGCTCACAGCCCACTCTGTATATTGTCCACTTTTTTTCTGTTAAACATTCAAGGTCTTTTAGCTTCCTGTATTTCCAACATTCAGCTTTATAAATTAGGAGCTCTCTATATGGATATTGTTCTTCAGTGTAACAGCTTTTTGTCTTGTTCCAAAATAAGAGCATGTTCATCTCACACAGCTTAATCAATTTTCAAGAGTAGCCTGGGAATTCAAGACAAAATAACCTTCTTAACCTGAACTCATTCTGAGATGTTAAACTTTCAACAATATGCAACATGACAAACGTCTACCCGCTCATATCAATGAGCCAGTTTTGAGGGCATTCAGCATCTCATAGGACTACACAGTTCTAAAAATTAAAACTATCCAAGCCTGGGACTATTACTTAAAAAATTTTTACATATGATTACTGAAGAGTTAAAACAACCCTTATTCCAGCAACCGTGACGATGTCTCGAATTGTTACTTTTCAGATAGAAGGTGAAACCAGGTGGATAATTAATTCCATTTTCTTCCAGAGTGTTCACACAAATGGAGTTACTGCAGAACATAATTATGAAAAATGTACAACATTTTAATGTGTGGGTATGAATATATTAAGGATATTAAAGCCTGTCACGCTTATTTTGATGAGATGGATCATCTCAAAGGGCTCTTTTTCTTTTTGACAAAAAGCTTTTCGCCTCACCATCACACACCTTTTTAAAGGCATACAAAAAAAAACTACCTGATACTATCAGTTATTTCTAAGAATGCTTGCTTTTGTAACATGACATAATCACAAAGTCTTTAGGACACTCTCATTTAGACTGCTACAAGAATAACAAGATACATAGGTAGATATTAGTCTTATATGGCATCAATAATGATAATAATTCTTGTACAGTGGCTATGTATTGATCAGTAGAAATTTGGAGATGCTTTCAACTATTTAGTAAATTGTTGAAAATAAAAATTGTTTCTATCACTGATTTCTGTCCATTAGGGTCAAATGAAAGGTATAAATCACTGTGAATAATAATATCATTTCAAATTTGGAAAGAGGTAGAATTGCAAAAATCACTGTATTAGTAAAGAATTATTCACTAAAAAACATATTACTAAAAATGGTATAGGAGACTCGAGCACTGGAGGGATTATACTAAAGAGAAGAAGAGGGAAGAATAGACAGAACACCAAAACATAACAGGCTGCCCAGTGTATTATTTCTCACTTTTACAAGTACTTCTGCTCCTCCTTCTGTCCTACTGAAGACCTGATAAATTTTGGTAGGTCTACAGTAGGACAGAAAGGAGACTGTGTATTGCAACACTGACTTGAAATGTGCTTTCTTTTTTCAAAGTAATCTTTCAGTTATTCTGATAGAAAACATACAGTAACTTCATTTTTTCACCATCATTACCATAAATCCAAATTACACCACATCCTTCTAAGAAAAAAAAAAAACCAAGAACATTTAGCTGCTCAAGTCATAACAACATCACATAGTTCATTTGTTCATAGTGTCCTTTCAAAAAAGGAAAAAATACTCAGATAAAATATATTATTTGTAACTATACTACATATACATTACCAAGTAATAACTTTTAAAACTAAGGGCTGAGATTACTTTTGAAATTTCTTTTGTGGTTTTGATCGGACATATTAACTCTGTAACCATTAGGAGTGAGAAATGAATGCCATTAAACACAAGATCAAATGGAAACAGTACATTTAAGATGAGTTGCTATACTGTTTTAACTATAGCTAGACAGTTTTCTTTTTCTAATAAGATTTGCAAAGATGAGTTACTTTCCTGATGTGCCCATTAAAAAAAGACAGATTTGTTCCCTTGATTTTGAAGAGTTTCCTAGAAACATGATTGCATAAAGCAATTACATTATTATGAGATTGGTTTATTACTCATTTTTGTCTGTTGTAATTTCAACAGGGGGCAATATTGTGAGTTAAAGTTGTTTTCTTCCTCTTCATTCCTTTCACGATCAACTTGCATTGGGGAGGAATTTAATATCTAAATCCGCATCTAAAAACTGCTCATATCAGCATGTACATTTCAACTGTTTATTCATACTCTTCTACCCTCAGTTATTTCAAATTTAGCAATTCCTACCTTTCAGATCAATGCAATACATTTTTGGGTCAGAATAAAGCTCAAATGAGAAAAACGATAAGCAGGTGGCATGGTCTACAACTGCAGCTGTATTCAGATGCTACAGAAACACTAATCATGTCTCAGGAAAATGAGATTTAACAACAACTCTGCTACTAAAATGGTCTCAAGAGGAATCACTCTGTAATTGTCCAGCAAGAGAGCTATAGAAAAGTACCACGTTCATGGAATATCATCATAATTTAAAGTAGTTTAGTTTTTAACTTGCAGGAACAAGGAGCATTTTTGTTGCTGAAGGGCAAACAGAGCATGCAAAGACCTTCAGCAGACCACACGTTAAACACAGAACTTCATATTATCCACAAACATACAAAGAATACACAGTCCCCAGGTCACATAAGATTAAGTCACTCACAACTCCATGCATTCCCCTACTCTTTCAGCCTGCCAAGAGCCAGACAGAAACTGTGAGACTTGGCAACTCAAAGCAAAAATAATTTTAATTCAATAGTGTTGAAGCCAAGCCCTAAAACAAGAGTGCTTTTAGCTGACAGTGCATTTTCACTCCTTATCAATACTCTCAGTTCATTAAAGTCTCGCGGCTTCTCCATGCCAACACTATTTGCCTTGCTTGCTTTAAAGCTAAACACAGGTTGCAGCTTCTCCATTATCATTTTTTTCCAGTCATTTGCTTACACAACACAAAACAGGTCTATGCTCTCTAGGTACTCTTCAGAGAAAAAACAACAGTAAAATGCTCTAAAAAAGAAGCCTCAAAATAAAAACAAATGAAAAATGAGTGACATGAGTATGCCTCTTTCCACTGTTGGGCATATATTAAATACTCCTAATAACAGGACACATCTGAATTAAACTAGCTCCCAAAGATAGCAAAACTTGGACTAAGTACAGATGGATCAAAAATAAAGATTCACCAATATGTGCTTTCCTCCCTCAGAATGAAGAAAAAAATAGTAGAGATCTTTGACTATTCACCATATCTAGCTGCTAAAAGTAGCAGTTTTACACCAAGTAATTAAGTACAACATGGTTCTGTTAATCAAGCAAACTATTACAAATCAAGAACACTGTCTTAAAAGTAATCTAACTTTTTTTTGGTTTTTTTTTGGTTGATTCTGTGTTTCATGGTTTGGGTCTTCCTAGTGAAGCAAAAATATCAAAGTAAATGAAATTTGTTTTGCCTTTACAGTGCACTCTTATTTAAATCTTGCACTGAAATAATACATTACTTCATGATGAAAATTTAATGTGCTTCATTTCCAAGGCATTAAAGTAAAATGTTTCAACATCATTTTTTCTTCCTTATCTATTTTAAAGATGAAATGTGATGAATTAAGCATGAATTGGCATGTTGTTTTCTTACATATGTCTTTTCTGAAAGAAAAAAATAAATACATTTGGCCTGAAAAAAATACTACTTTAAAGATATTTGCATTAATTAAATGTCTTGGACAACTTATAAAATGCCTGAGTCTGTCAGACCTCTTCAAAATAAGTCTCTTGTTCAGTTACCCAGCAGAACATCAGGGCATAAGCTTGTGAGCTAAAATTATGTCAGGAACTACATACATTTTACTACAACAAGGTCCTCAACACCACAGGAGATATTACAGGAGTGTAATAACACATCCGCACTAATTCAATGAGAAAATTAAAACTGAAGAATTAAATGAGAGAAAAGAGCCTCAAAAAAGACATTATCTTCAGGATAAATGTATGAACATATCTCCATTTTCCACAAGCAATCTGAACAGATAATACTCAAAAACTTTAGAAATAACCACATTTTTTTTAATTATTAAAAAAAACTGTCTAAAGATCCAGGAGGATTTGCCCAAATATTCTGTAGCAGGTTTTGTTCACTACCACAGAGAATCTGTATTCACATACAGAACACAGTGGGAGACACAAAGAGTCATTCCACAGGTCCAGGGGTGTTCAGCTCAGTACGAACTTTGACATAATGCAAGAAAAACTTCTGAAACCTACGCACAGCTCCTGCTAGACTTTAACCTGCAGATTTCCACAGCATCCCACATGCATTCATCTTCAGGTTTACCCCATGCACAATCTTTTTCTATCAGCTGTTCCCAAGAACAAGAACACCCACGGTTGTTCTGACAAGAGAGCTTCTGTAGGGAACTTCTGTAGGAAAATTTATCATCAGACTTGTCCAGATAGCTCTGACATTTCACATCATTCACTGATGGCAAATTCATTGTACCAGAACCCCAATAAGACTAATATATTGCTATAACTTTGCAGCCATTGAAAAATAAATTTCACTGTTAGATGCTTTAAGAAACTTTTTGCTGTTTTTACCTCTTCTGAAGTGAACAGGACTAGTCTTGGCAAACCTGAGAGCCCTTTTTCTTTTATCTCTGGACAAAATTTGTATCTTGCTAAGTTCATAGCATACATATTAGAAACAGAGCCACCTGAAAAAAAGAGACATACAAGTATCACATTAACCACAGTTCTAGCACCCTTCCCATGTCTGAGCAATTGATCTATTAGGAAAATAATAAACTGCAGAGTTGGCCTATAGGCACATCCACTGTAACTTAATTCCTCCCCCAAAAACTTGCAGATACAAAATGAAGTGTATAATGAATGGATAACAGAGCTGGTTTGAATGCTCTTTGGAGATATTTCCTAAAGAAGTAAGAATTGTGCTTAACTAGTCCTCCCTGATGGAGAACACACTGTAACAGCACCTGTTGATATACACCAAAGCAGCATCAGTTCAACTGCGGCTGTACCTTATGGAGCCTAGGAGATCTCTTAGGCAATCAGAGCATTGGAGTAAATAAGGAGTAAATAAAAACAAATCTGTGGTGAGTGCGATCTGCAAGGTGTGATCTAGATTTCTTTACTTAAAAAAAAAAAAAAGAAGGAATGCTTCATCTAAAACCAGCATAAAAAGGCACTATTGACAGTATTTCAGTACAATTCTAAATTAAAGGCAAGGATTCTACTGAAAGTACAAATCAAATCTGAAATGAAGGAATCAATATTACTAATACATTTTTCCACAAGTTTTCCAGAGAGTTTTAGTTTACATAGTTCTTATTTTTCTATGACTCATACATAGACTAGAATTTCTAGCCTAGCTTTGGATTTGAAAGTGGAGCGCTAAATCTATTTCCTAATATAACACCTTTTCCCACCCCTAACCTAGTCACAAAAGCTTCATATCCAGTTTAGTAAGTAGGAACTTGAACAATCTGTGGAATAATACTATGCTTTATTATTTCCATACATGGGGCTGGAATACTGCTTGAAAAATGTAACCTATCAGGAAGCTTAAGAAATCTTTGTTTGATTGGCCTATTAATAACATATCAAAAAACTGTCCAATTTCAGAGGAATTAAGCTCATGACAAACCCACTAAAACAGACTCTGGCTCCTGCGTGTGATAGGCAGAATAAATACATCAGTCCCTTAGAAGCAACAGGTTGGTGTCTAGTTCTCTGTCCGTCATCTAATGACTTAATCTAATAAAGCTGTTGGTATTGTTGTTAGATCAGGAAGGACTTCTGTTACAAACAATTCATTTTCCTCCTATTTTCATCCAGCTGCTGATCAGATTCACTGAATTATTACTAGAATACATAAAATGAGTGTGGACACAATAGTTTCCTCTGTGCATCGCTGGATTTTCCATGCATTTTCAAATATTCCATGAAAATCAAGTGTTCATAGAATTACAGTATCAGATGGTTTATCACAACTACTCCTGAAAATCTGAACTGTTCTTACCTGGATTAAATATGCCATCACCTTCTTCCCACCCTATGAACTCAATCATTTTCTTGATGACTGCTTCTTCCACTAACAGAAACACAGGGGATACTTCATATGTATATCTGAACAAAAATAAAAGGAATATGTTTGGTATTAAGATTACAGAACTCATGTCACAGCATCTTGTTAAAATAAGATAGAGGTTTCTAGCACCTTTCTCTAGCTTACCAGAAGCTGATTGCCATCAAAAATAAAACTCTAAACTGAAAAGACTACGGATCTGACCCAGCAGAGCAATTGCTTAGCTCCTGACAGCATTACATTGACAATTCCACACTCAAAGTAATAACACAAAGTTTGATTTTAATGAAGGTCACAATGCTTAAACTTCAGCAGTAATAATCTATTGCAAGCTGCAATTACATTTTTGTGCAGGCTTTACATCTGCAAGAAAACAGTAGACAGGTAATCATTTGCATTCAACTCTGTACAGAGTGAATCAAAGGAAATAAACAAGTAAGTTGGATTCATTCATTTTTGTATTTTTATTTTTTAAAGTGTCAAAAAAAAGATCTCTCCTCTTAAACCCCAACTCACAAACTAGGAAAATCATCAGCTTAGTCAAGATTCCGGTGAGCTATTCAGACAAACTAGACTGCATTCTTCCCCAAATTCCTGCAGAATTCCTACCTCCTCTGTAACACTGAAAACAGGAAGACAAAATCACAAGGGGGAGAAGTGGGGATAATGGTCAGGAAGATGTTACTTCAAAAAGCATGCAAGATTCATCATTACGAGTACAAGGAGCTGCACTTACACGCTTGGGTTCAATGCTTCAGTAATGAAACGAGCCACTAATGAGTAATAATCTATTCCAGCATACAGCTGATTGAAAAATCTTGGATGATCTGAAAATATAGATGAAAAGCAAGCAGTGATAGAATGTACACGAGAAGAGGCTCTCTCAACTGAATGCTGATCCCTGTTAACTGTGATTCACTTCACCATTCTCTCAGTACTTTATGCTCTTACTATCCTTTTTTAAATTAGACAATCCTTTGAAAGTAAAAGTTACACGCATTTTTAGGTCCCAAAACAAGGCTGATGTAAGCAATGCACAGAATCAATGTGGGTTATTCACAAGCTATAAAGATCAAAAAGAAGTGACTGACAACTGAGTATGCACAGTGGCCTTAAACAGTGGTGTTCAGAGACACCATGGACTTTCAGCCAAGTTTTGAGAAGCAGTAAAACACGGGAACCTGACGACATCAGGCAGCTATCCTGTGCTCAAAATCAGTCTTAGTATTCATACATGAAGGCAGTGTAACAGCTTGAAAAATCTTGCTGCAGACTTAGAGTTAGAAGTTGAGTGGAACTGTCTACTTGCCCAGAAACAATGAAATAACTGAATTATGAGAAAAAAAAAATCTGTATTTTTGTTGACTACGAAAGAAAGTCAGTTCAGCAGTGGGGTCACCATCTAAATTTTAATCTACAGCATCGTACTTCTACATGCAAAACCAGGAAAGCTGTATGGCTCCATGTCTATTACACCAGAGGCTTCAATACATGTTTGTACTTAGATTAAAAACTATTTACACAGCAAATTTTTCTTATTTAATATTCTTTCTAAGGTGACAGTATAAAAAATGAAAATTCGAAGGCAATTTGCACAAGACAGATAAACAGAATGCCTTCCACTAGCTCAGTAACTGTATCTGCATATTATTAATGAACTGTCCCTTTAGACCAGTATTACTGCATGGTTTTCAAAGATAGGTTCATCCTCAAAACTATTTTACAGCTTTACTTACTGTAGCAATAGAGATGGTAGGAAGGAATGTGCCCTGGAAATGCACAGCAATTATATTACATAACCTCACCTTCCAAAAGACAGCCCAAGCTATGCCACATCTGAAATCCTGAGCTTCTGACAAACAACACTATTTCCTATTCATCCCTTTTTGTTAAGATTAAATTATACTTGACATGCTGCAGAAAGGTTACCCACAGAGAACCAGTCTTGCAGAGATGTCTCGTACCATCTCCAAAACACTGCAGGCTCTCTGCTCACAGCATCTGGAATGGGAATTACTGCCTATTGGCAAATTAATACCCTATAAGACTACTGCTCAATAGAAAGCAATAGTAAATGCAGGATAATCATCACTAAGAATGCATTCTTATTTGTTCAAGGGCAGTGATGGTGATTCCACTCCTCACTGCTCAGCACAAAATTACATACAAAAATCTTTCTGCAGTTTGTCAGATTGTTACATCATACCTGTCTAGGCAACTTCTACAACATCTCAGGAAGACAGAATCTACCATTAGCATCAATGGCATTATGAGAATTAGGTTTTGATTAGTTTTCGTTGATAACACCTTCTGAGCAATCACAGACACCTCTGGTGACCAGCATGCAGTCGAACAACTGAAACAACCAAATACTAGCGTATCTGTATAGGCAAGCAGAAAGCAAACATTCAAACCCCTAGTTTCCTGGAAGGTAATAGAGTTTTATAAACATTATCCTATCTCCCTAGGTAAGGATACAACAAAACAAGTTCGTTAGAAATTGCATTCCTACTGGTTTTGACACTGTACTGTATCACATCCCGGCAGAGCTGCAGGAGTTTCTGATGAGATTCTCCAGTGTCTCTCATCTCCAAATCAAGAATCTTCTTCAGTGTTTCAGGGGCCCGCCATTCACAAACCTAATGATGGGTACATAGGATACACCAACAGTGAACTGGTTAGCTAAAAGGAAGACAGTTAGAAAAGTGCCAGGTAAGTACCATATTCAGGATTTTTCTCTGGAACTGCCCATGGAGTGCAGCAGACCACCAGAACAATGTGTCTGGTAATCTGGTCTCATGCAATCTTGGCTTTATTGCACCTCAGACATTCCTTGACCATAAAAATTACAGCAGGGAAGGCAGAAAGATGTAAAAGACTGGGAGGAGAAGTGTGCCTGCTGGAATACTCAGCTGTAAAGAATCAGCCTTGGGTCACACAGCTGTTTTGCGCATGGCTCATATATCCCAGGGGTAAAGAGGCCTACCGGTCAAAGTTTGCCCTTAGCTAAGGATTTGTAACCCCAACACTTTCAGACGCTGTTCTGCCCAGGGGTGGGAGCAATCTGTGCATGCCTGAGGGCAATCACATTTTATTTTCCAGTTCCCTTCCAATGCATCCTCTTAAGCACGGTTTCCGTGAAACCCAGGGCAATCTCACTATATTCCCTTCCACAGTGATACCACATCCACTGTCCCTCCCTCTCTAATCCCAGTGCCTCTGAGGGGAAAACAACTCCCCACAACCAGAAGAGAAGAAGCACTACACCCATTTGTCAGCTCAGAGAAAGTCATCACTACATTCTGAGACAACAAATAAATAAATATTATTTTCTGGCAAACAGTTATGCTGACCAGGTTATTGAAAGGATTTTATAATTTGAATCAGCACAGACTACAGGCAATTTTTATACTACTTGAAGTGCAATAAAATACAGCTGAAAAAACGATGTATTGTTCATAGTCTCTGCTGCAACTTTTCAACACTCTATAGCTTTACCTTTTCTGTAACATCGTCAGCTTTCTGGATTATTTCTTCCATTATAATCTTACAAGCCTCTTCCACAAACTTTCCTCCTGCTTTTGAGTCAGTTATTGGACCATTTAGGATGACTCCATCCACCAAGACTGCATTCTTCTTCTTCTGGAGTAAATCTTGTTTGAAAGTACTAGCTATAAGATAAAAAAACAAAAAAACCCAAACAACTCTGAATTAGACAAGGCCTGGTCATCCTGAGCTACAAAACATTCTTTCACTGCTGAAGACTTAGTGAACATAACGAAATAACATTCACACTGTCTTCTCACATGAACAAAAATCCTAGATTTCGTTGGAAACATTTACAGACAAAAACAACCACCCTGTGTGACTTTAGACCCAGTCTGATATCACATGAAGAGTAGCCAACTGCATGGTATTTACTGCTTTCTGTAGCATACAAAAGCAAGCAAAGCACTTTCCAAAGTTAGACAAAAACACAACTGTGGCATGATACAGCTGGATAGATGAAGTGTGAGATAATAGACACTTATCAGCTGAAAATATTTCTTTCCTATTCTCTTTTTTTTTCCCCATGATACAATTCCCAGCTTCACTAACCATATTTTTATTCTATCCCTTCTCTCTACGCAGTCATGTTGCCGAGTTCTGTGTCCTCTGAAAAATTTCACTGATTCCACATCCATGAAAATAGCACATTCTGAAACTGCTATTTATATCGTATGCCTGAACTCTCTTTCCCACCCTTAAGTGACTTCAGTCACCTACTGGAGCATTCTGCTGTGTATACAATCTTTTATATTTACTTCTCCATTGATGATCTCCTTCCTCTCCCTACCTTTATCCATGACACATTCTCCTGATGTACTGCACAAGTACAGCACTACTCCCTTTACTTCCAAATGAACATCCAAAATGCTTATAAGACACTGGAGAACAGTGACAATCATGTATCCATTTCATGTACTGATTTCTTACAGCAACATTAGAATGCCAGTTTTAACTAATATGAAGATAAAGACGAAAGTGAGACATTAAGAAATATAAAGGGAACAGACATACGAAACAATAGCATTGACAGGAGAAGCAGTAACTACCATATCCAAGTTACCTGGGTTACACACAGCATCATTACACTGATCTAGCCCTAGAATAGCTACAACCTAGGAGGTCAGGCAGCATTGCCTTGGCGGGTCTTCTTCAATCAGAGCTACATGGAAAATGTTGGAAGGGTAAGAACATACGAAGGAAAAAAATCTTATGCTTGAAACAGCTCAACCATATGCAGAAGTAAAGTAGCTTTTTCACAGGTGTACACAAACAGCTGAATTTCTAGGAGACTGCAGGACAGTCCGGCACATTCATTGTGCCTGCACAGGATGACATAGAGCAACAGTGTGTCTAGAAAGCTGGAGACCTTCAGGGTTCATTGACTGAAAGAAGCCCTGTCAATCCCTTAACTCAGAGCAGCTCATCACTTTACTTTCACTTATTAGGATAGGTTGAGATCAAATTCTAGCATGAGATGGAACCTCAGGCTTCCAATAAGCAGGACACCAAACCTCTGCATTTTTGAAATTACTTCTGTTTTTAGTACAAAACAACATTCTACTGAGCAGAACATTTTGCACATTGTTACAGGAAAGGCAAATGTTCTCATGGAGCAAAGCTAGCATGTAAACACTATTCCATTTTCAACAAGCAAAGAGGGAAAATCCCGCACATCAGAAAGCTAAATTCTCATCAAGCTTCCCAGCACACCACAGCAGGATCACTAGATAGAAATTGCAGCTTTAAGGAGCTTTAGAGGCTTCTCTCAGAAAACATAAGCTAGTAGGTTAACTTCGCAAAACCTAAAACAACAGGTATTAACAACACCTGGGAAGGCAACAGGTCTTTGAGGGGAAAGAACAGAGACTAATTTTGGATTAAGTGTCTGTTCTTATCCATATAAGTGAATCCCTCAAGTATTAACCACAGCTTAGTGTAAACACAAAAAATCAACTTGCTATCTCCTCAAGAGATGGAAATAGTCATCTACATTGGAAATGACTGTCAGGATCAGCAAGCTCAATTGTCAACCTGACCTACCAAGTCTTATCACTAACCATACCCTCTACTGTCAAACCCATACATCTCTTAAATATGTCCAAGGTTGAGGACTCCACCATTCCCCTAGACAGACTGTTCCAATGCTCTAGGAAGAAATCCTTCCCAGTGCCCAATCTAAATCTTCCTTGGTGCAACTTGAGATGTTCTTATGTTCTACCACTTGTCACCTGAGAAAAGAGGCCAACCACCTCCTCAATGCAGCCTCCTTTCAGGTAGCTGTAGATAAGTGTTGAGGCCTCTGTCTCCTCCAGAATAAACTGCCCCAGCTCCCTCAACTGCTCCTCACATCTCTTGTTTTCTAGTCCCTTCAACAACTTCGTTGTACACTCTGCATACACTCAAACAAGTCAATGCCCTTCCTGTACTGAGGGGCCCAAAACTGACCCCAGCTCACCAACACTACATAAAAGGGGACAGTCACTATCCTCTGCTGCACTCTGCTCTCTCTGCTAGAACCAGAGCTATGCAAAGGCTTTTGTTGGTAACTCCCATTAGCCCTACTATTGATACTTTCACACAGAAGTACAATACAAGCACTTCCATGACTTTTTACAGAATTTCTTGAAGAAATCATTGTAAAGAAAGTGCACAACTTTATGTTACTTTTTCTCCCAGGTCTTTAGGCACTGGGCGATGGGTCTAACAAGAGCTCTGTATCTGAAGCAAGTCTATTAACCTTTACAGACAGTTTTAGAGTCTCCAAAGGACATTATGAAGCCTAAGGAGAAAGACGTTTCTGGAAAATGGGTGACAGCCCACCCCTACTGTCAACACATCTGCACTGAACCTCAGGCACAATCTGTGAAAGAAAGGCAAAGTAGAAGGGTCAGGAAGAAGGGAAGGAAAAGAGCCTTCATTTCAACAGCAATCTACCTGTGTAAACCTCCACTGAAGGACTTAACCCACATTGTATCTCCTTTAAAAATACACCTGGGACTTATTAACCATTTTCTCAGTAACTTTTCATTACTGTAGGGCAAATAACCCCCAAAAATAGCACTCAAAAGAAATAGTGCCAAAGATAGCATATTTTTGATGGGCTTAAGTAGATGATATACAGATGATTAATAAGGAAAGAGTGTCTCACCTTTGAAGATGGACCTTTGAAGATGGTTGAGGCTCACCAGTAACTCCACAAGAGAGGGATCTCCAACCAGAGATCCTTCCCTGGTGGTGGTCAGCCCTTAAATGGGGTCTTGGGAGAGGTGGAGTCAAACTCCACCCCTTCCAATCACACTCACTTGTGCCCCTGCGGCTGACCCAGTGCTCGCCTCAGGTGATCAATCAGTGGTTCAGGCCGTGATTCAACAGTTCCCATACAATTACCACGTGCCTCTTCAATCTGAGCTTGCTAAAATCTGCCCCACAACACAGCTTTATACAATTAAAGGAAAATGTAAGTGCTGCTCCAAAAGTAATGCCTCCTACTTTATTATGTCATCAGAGGTGGGTGGTGGTGGTATGGCAGTAGGGGCTGAACCTTCCCACCAATATGCCATTATACTTTGTTGCTGTGTGACAGACTGCAGCAGAGGGGAATTCTGAAAGTGTGCTGTCTGA
This sequence comes from Oreortyx pictus, assembly GCA_036925125.1. Lineage (NCBI taxonomy): Eukaryota > Metazoa > Chordata > Aves > Galliformes > Odontophoridae > Oreortyx > Oreortyx pictus. Next base: position 38,785,731 of record JAUPFR010000007.1, read on the forward strand.
CACGGAAGTGCATCTGAAGCAAAGCAGTGGAATTGAATTCCTTCATGTGAAAAAAATGGCACCCACTGACACTCATTAATGCTTGGGAATGCTTATGTAGACATAACAGTAAATCCTGGCACAGTGAGGTGACGAGTGGTGCATCTCAGCAGTGGTGACAGCGGGTCACCTCCACTACTGCAGACTTTTACAAGCACGGTATGCAGGCTCTTATTCATCACTGGCAAAAATGCATAGCCAATGGTGGTAACAGTGTCAAAAAACAGTGTTTCACAGCTGAGAATTTTCTCTATCAAATAGTATTCTTGTGTTCTCTGTATCTGACGTAGTTTCAATGTAAATAAACAGGAGCTATTACTTTCACAGTGACTGATGCAATAGATAAAACTATTTCTCAATCAATAGCTAAAATGCATGAGAACATACTCATGTTATGAACTGAAGGACTTCAGGTTTTGCAAACAACTGTTGGATACAATTACTGCTCCGATTCCTCATGATTTCACTCCAAATTCTGTTACACTTAATCTTCTACTTATAACTGAACTCTAGAATTCTTATGAGAAACCTAAACTCCACTCAAAAATAAACTTTTCTCCTTATCGCTGCAGCAAAAGTATTGAGAGGAAAGCTAAGTGGATAATAAAAGGCGAAAATTTTCAAAATAGAATTTACTGTTAAAATTGCTTTTCTTTTTCACTCATTTTTTAAAAAAAGAACTATGACCAGTTTGCTGCTTTGGATGGGTGAACCTTGAGAAACATTCTAGTTCCATTTTTCATGTTACAGCATTCAAATTAAAAGATGTCTTCCCAGAGCACAGGTTAGAAACACTCCCGCTATCTTTACCAGCTAATAATTTATGTTGCCCATCTATTAAAATAAATAAGTAAATAAATTTCAAGTGCTTAAAGCATTCTCCAAATATTTTAGGCCTTTTGCATATCTTTGTCACAAACACACCTGATAGCATTAATGCAATCAATCAGTCCTGTGTTCCACATGGAGCCCATATGCTCCTCTTTTTTTGTTGTTTTTTTAACAATGTGGTATGCAAACAATTTAGAGGTGTAGCAGCAATAAATATAGACTTTTTCATCTAAGATTACAGAAACAGACTTCTAAGCAGACTCAGAAGACAGACTCCCAGAAAGCATATCAAATGACATTTCTGCCAACTGGCAGCAGGCTTGAAACAGAACAAAAACTTTAACAAATGAAAAGAGATTAAGGATTATTGACTGTTCAAGATACCCTTCTGCAAAAGAAAAGACTTGATCCTGCTCGGATTGAAAATAATTGGGGTCTTATCCCCTGGCTTCAGCAGGAGTAGAATCAAGCTCATAATTCTGACATTTCACACTGAATGAGATATTGTACTATAGATGCTTAAGAGTTTCTAACTAGCATGTCATTTTTACGATCAACATTATTTTCCCTGCAGAAAACAAATTAATTGGAGCTGAAAAGAAAAGAAAAGAAAAGAAAAGAAAAGAAAAGAAAAGAATTTTTCAGATGTTGTTCCATCAGTATGTAGGCACCATTGAGGATCTAAAAAGCTGCATCTATGTTTCCATAAACATAGAAACTTTCTCTGTTAAATTCTTGTGCTACAAAAAGAAACTGTAGCCTTGTACTTGGCATATTCTGACAACATTTGGGGGAGTAGTGTAATATGCCCAGAAGGTTTTATTGCTCGCTAGGAAGACAGAAACAGAAGGGGGTGGTTGTGAAAGAGTGGCTTGTGCCTGAATGCCAGAGCCAAATTCTATTCAGTTTACACTGTACTAGTACCACTGACTATTCAAGTGAAGGAAAAAGGCTGGCTTTGACCAAAGACTGGCTTCTCCTTTGTAACAGATGCAGTAATCACTGCCAGTATCAATCAGAAACAGATCTTAAATTTCTTATCCTGCATGATCTAGTCATTATTCTTCTTTCAGAAGATCTCAGCCTTTTCTTTCTATGTGTCAAGAAAAAGAAAACAGGAGAACTTCAGCAAAGAGATTCCACACTACCATGTTTAGTATAGGAAGGCTATCCAGATATAAAGAGTATGCACTGGTACGGTAGGTCTCCTACACTCTGTCCTCCTGTTTTGTAGGCACGTGGACAAGACCTGTGGGTAGGGAACAAGTTGGGAGCTTCCCACTGAAGGTTTGCAACAGGCGCCTGCACACAGAAATGCTTCAACTGCATACATGCAGAAGTGACCTTTATGGGACAGGATCCGAGGAAGACAAAAGCGCTGTGTCTGGACTCAAAGGCTGCTTAACATGCTGCCAGCACTGTATGGCATCACCACAACAAACAAAATTGTTTGCCCCACATTTGAATTTCTCATTCCAAAAGGAAAGGTCAGGAGAATGGAGGGAATCCTGGAGCAATGAATATCTGACTGGGAATGAAGGTCCACATTAGGAGCCAGGTTCTGCTTCCAGAGAAGTTTCCAGGGTCCCAAATAGGCACTGCCATTAACTGAATGCTCCCAACACTGTGCCTAGTCACTGTATGCCAAGTGCTTTCATGCACAATAGTACCACAAGGACACATACACAAAAACTAACAGAAGCAGATAAAAGCAGCAGGAATCAAGAATCTTTACATAGGCAAACCTCAATAATGGCATTTTGGCACCTCAAACAAGTAAATGGAGGAAAGGCTAAGGCTGTAATATTTCTAGTCAGCAAAAAAGGGAGTGGCTAACTGGAATTCACTTTGATATAAAATTAAGGAATAGCAAATCCCAACAACAAAATGGAAACAGTAATTCCCTGACCCCAGCAAGATTCTCTCAGCTCACACTTTCAACTTTAACATCTGCCTACAGAGTAGAGAGCATATGACACATACAATGGCTTTTATTTCATTTAGACGTTGATTATTAATTTTATGTCCTCTCCTTTTTCTGTGGGGAAGTGGGCACTTTTGCAGCATCCATGTCAGACCGGGCACTATGCACTGATAGTGAGGTTAGAAACTGTAGGGGGCTGAGTTTGAATGCAAGTGACCAATACGTGGGTGAACCACAATGAATGTGAAGAATCCATGAGATTTCTCTGCTTCCCACTGGGGGAAAAAAAAAAAAAAAAAATTGAAGTGAAAACACAAGTGTTTCTTTCCAAACACAAGTCCTGAAACTTGATTTAAAAGAGTGCATGACAGCCTGCAAGAACTGTGCTTTTAGTGATAATATAAAAACAATTTTAATGCAAGTCATTGGAAATTTGTCTATAAAAAAAGTAACTTACTAAACCAGTTTAGTGGGATTCAATAGAAGTTAAAACGCAAAAATGGATGAGTCTAAATTCATTTTAGGAAATTTTCTCTCTGCATTCAATTTGCACTTAAAAACAATTATTTTCCTCTCACTTTTTCTTCCACACTTTGTTTCCTGTAGAGTGTTTTCAATTACTGTTCACTAATTTATGTCTACAACACTGCAATGACGCACACCGTTATTTACTAAGATGGAGAAGCCAGGGCATTGCAAATCAGGATGCGACTTTCCAGCACATTAGGTTCCCTAACCAGCTCCTATGTAGGCCTTCATAATTTATTAGTAACTTATGTAAAGCAAAGAAGTTCAGTGCTATTTCCAAATGGAGCAAGCTGCCTTGTGCACACTTGTTCTTCCAGTTGTACAAATATCAGATGGTAAATTCACATTTCAGTTAACTGAAACTGCCCCTGTCCAGACCAGACTAAGGTCCTCCAGATCACAGACACACTAGTTCTGCTCACTGGTTCCTCTATGGCAGTAGAGGTTGAACCTTCCCACCAATATTCCATTATATTCTATTGCTGTATGACAGACAGCAGCAGAGGGACAACCTGACACAATGGTGTCTGACATGGAAGCGCATCTGAAGCAAAGGTGGAGAGCTGAATTCCTTCATGAGACAAAAATGGCATCCATTTACATTCACTGATGCTTACAAATGTTTATGTAGACGGACAGCAGATATTGGCACAATGAGATGAAGACTGGTGCATTTCAGCAGCGGTGACAGTGGGTCGTCTCCACTGGTGTGGAGTTCTACAAGCACAGTATGAAGGCTCTTGTTCATCACTGGCAAAAATGCAGAGCCAACGATGGTAACAGTGTTGAAAAATAGTGTTTCATAGCTGAGAATTTGCTCTGTTAAATATTGTTAATAGTGCTCTCTATGGCTGTTGCAGTTCCCATGGAAATAAATAGGAGGTATTACTTTCAGTGCTACCTACGTATATATGCATGTATCTATATACGCTGACAATTCCCAAAAGGCAAATCTAATGCCTACCAGTGGGTTGCTGAGTACAAAAGGAAAACATATTGCAACAGCATGACAGTAGTTTCAGACTTTACCCTGGAAAAGTAAAGGCACAGCAAAACAGTATGAGCTGCTCAAAGTCCTTAGAGATGTTCACAGCAAAAAAGAATCTGAGACCAAGTTGAGCAATCGGTACTGTCAAATGGGGCTCTGTATGCATGCTGGAGCTTCACAGGACCCACACAGTATTGTAAGATAGCTGGTCAGGTCAGCAGAGATCAAGCATACAGCTGAGAGACCGTGCAGGACACTGGAGGCATCACTGCCCATCAAGCCTGCCCTGCTTCTCCTATGTGGTTTTAAGTAGCCACCCTAGAGGTGCAGAAAGTCAGCGTCATGTGGGGAGGCAACACACAGTGGGCAGCCTTCAAAAAGCCACTGTCAGTCTGTAAGGAGGACAGCATTCTGGATGATGTTTGGTAGAAGCACAGAAGTGACCATACTAGGCATGCTAATGCTCACCAGTCAGTGTGCTTCCTGTGTACGTAAGGTAGAGTAACCACACCCCTAAGGAAGGCAGAAAATAGGTAACAAATGTTGGGAGGTTTTTGACCATACCAATATTTTAACCAGACATTTCAGATCAGCACCATCACTGTCACCAAACACCTAGTTCAATTTAGAGCAGTGGTTGCTTGCTTTTTTCCACTTTGACAAGTGGAACACTTTTTTGTCACATTTTATATTGTTATGAGCTCAGTGGTCCCCAAACAATGCAGTAGGTGTTGAGATAGTATGACAGGATCTTTCTGGGTAACAACTTACACCAGTCAGGTCGGTTCAGTACAGCAACTTTATTAGAGACATCTATTGAGGTGTTAATTCAACTGTTTATCAACAAGTATTACACAGTAGTTACTTATCTGCAAAGGTCAATCATTATTCCACAGTAATGTTAATCACATCCTTGGCTTACCTTCCAAGTGCCAAAGAGTCACTCAGTGTCAGGGAAGCTTCCTTAGCCTGCATCCTGAGCCCACGGCTCAGCACCTCACAGAAGCCTATGTCAGGAGCGCTCTGAGGCTCAGGGTGTCAGCCTGCTCATACCCAGTGCCTGCTGTCTTCAGCCAAGTGCTTGACAACATTTCATTTGCAGTTTTACATCTTCTAAAACTGTATCTCGTGCAAAAGTGAAGGCAGTTTTCACCATATACATCACAATATCAACCAAGCCTTGACTATAGTTACAACACAGTCAAACCTCTGGCAGCTCTACAGCCACAGGATGTCTTGTCTCTCCACATTAGGTCTGCTGGAGAAAAAGAAATTTAAGCAGTGCAATGAGACACAAGCTGTCTTACAGTGTAACTAAGGGAGGGATGCCAAGCAGTTTAAAATCAACCTTTCTCGTTGAAACCCTGACATTTGCCAATGGATACGGTCATATTTATATGGCTTTTCAGCTCGCATAAAGTGAAATGTGATGAAGGGCTAGGACATCCAAGCCTTAGAGCCAGAAGTTGTTCCAAATCCTCTAGATTTAACCCATTCCTTTGTAGAGCTCTGGACAAAAGACCTTGATCACGAAGAACCACTTTCCTCATCAGCTGTGGCACTGAAAAAAAACTCTGATCCTGTGACTTTTTCTTTAATACACCTCAACTTATCAATGTTTGACACGTTTTTCATTAAGAAAAATCAAGATCGCATATACATTCAAGAAGCAGTAACAATGATGGACATGGAAACATATGAACCAGTGAAAACGATCACTTACCACCCTTTGACTAACCCTGACCATCATTCTCACCAATACCATCATCAGAAATCTCCGCTGATAATGTACAAAACAACCATTTGCCTCTGTTATTCCCTCATTATCACCACTGATGTTAAAATAACTTGTGTGCACAGATGGAAAAATAAGGAGGGAAATGGCCACAACTCAGTTATATGCTGATGGGATTCCTTAACCATCAATGGTTTGCAGGTACCTCCAACAACCTCTCCAGTTAGTGACAAGACAAGGCAAAAAGAAATGGAAAAAACTGAGCTTTTGTTTTCTCCAAAGCCTGAAGAGGAAGTCTCCTGAATCTGACCATGGACAGAGAAAGCAGAAATACAGAAGGCATGCATTTCAATGTGTCCATTTTTCACGTTTTGCACGTTTGATCAACTCTTTAGGAAATGCAAATGGTCTTTACAGAAGCCAGCAGCTTAAAATAATTAAAACCAGGTAAATTAAAGCACGTGAAATCTGAACTGTCCAGTAGGCAGTAACAGTTGAATCAGGATGCCATAAGATTACTTCAGTGCTTGGAAGTGACATTTTTTGGTTGTATAAGCAATATTTAAAAGATGCAAGTATTTACTGAATTCCTCAAGAGTCAAGTAAAGCTTCTTTGCTAGATGTTCATTAACTGCCAAGAAAATCTGTACTAAGATTAAAGCACAATGAACATACTCATGCAGAATTGCTTTATTTGACACAAACTTCATTTCTGGCAATGTTGTGTTATTCCATCTTACGAAGCAGCATTTACTAAGATGCTAGTATCTTTTTCACCAAAGCAGATCTTACGATATAGAAGAGATCTTATCCCTGTGCCCTGACCAAAATACCAACCCCAGTGTCACATTACTGGAGCCTTAAAGTCACCCTTTCTACCATGCTTCACATTACACCTGCTTCAGATGGCAACATACTACATGAAAAATGTTTGCTGACTCATCTCCCCACTCTGCTGGCAGATTCAAATGACACAACACAACATACCATATACACAGCAGAAGCCAATAACTATGAAGCTAAGAGACAGCATATGCCATAAATGGTGGCAGCTGCCTTTTCCCTTTCTTATGCGGTTTCCAGCTCTACTGTACTCAGTGAGCTAGTAACTCGCTTGAAACTCTGCTTAATAGAAGGGAATATCCCATCTTCCCACCCCATCCCTCAAATAAGTAAATAAATACAGAATGCTCCAGGCTTTCTTCATGTCAGAACAGCCTCGGAAACCTTTACTGATGCCAAATGACTGAAGGATACATGCAGTCAGATTATGCTTCTGCAGCTAGAAGTGGGAATCTGCAGACTGGTCCCTGCTGAAACACAGGGCTTTGCCATCTCTCATGTTAGAGAAAGCATCGCTTCTTACTCATCTCTGCACAGTCAGTAAAGCTTCCCTTATGGATAGTAGTGACAGAGAGAGAAACCCAGCTCAGGCAGCAACAAGACAAACCTCACAAGCACACAATTTCAGATGCATAAAGGGTGTTAAATCAATGTCACTCCCCAAGAGTACTCCCAATAAGTTCAAAACTGCAGCAGGCAAGTATAATTCAATGCACGAGGAAATACACCTATTTCCTCACTGCAACTGTACCTACTCTTCTAGTTGCACCAGCTGTGCAAAGCAAACCCAGCGCTACTCCTGCAACAGATACGTGCCCTTCATTTCTCAAGCAGCTCAGGGAAACAGGAGCAAAATCTTCCCACATCGCCTGAACTCCCAAACAAGGCTGCAGTCAACACCCCCAGCCACAGTACAGCCCCACCTAGGAGAATTTTATTCAGCAGACAGTGTGGCAAAAAAAAAAAATAGCAAGTCAAAGTAAAGGGAAGAGAGGACGTGAAGACTGATGAATTCCTGGTGAGAGAAAAAGTATGCAGAAGTTATGCATGCTGCTCATGAGCAAGATACTGAGAGACTGAAAAGCCTGCAGCTGCGGGGTGCAAGGAAATTGCATTACTCATCTCTCTTACTAGCACAAGCCAATTGTTTTGGAAAAAAACTACGTTTATGGCAGCCCACTTTGGGCAGCATTTGAACAAGAACACTGTTGCTGACCTCAAGGGAACACCGGGATCCCTGTCTCAGTGACCACCAGCAGCCTATCTTTGGTGTTATCTTGGCAGAGGACATTAATATGAATGACATTTGAAGGGAGACACTTTTGGAGTTGCTGCCATTCATGCAGCATTACTGCTACGTACACAGCAGAGGATCATATTTTGTGCACAACTGCACGTATCTTACTATATAAGAGAATCATCATATTACTTTACAAAGTTCATTCATTTAAGGGAGAGCAAATTATATTTCTTAAATATCTTCTTTTTCTTTTCCACCCCCAAAAGTTTTCTTTGAAATATATTACTTTATTTGGAGATTTTTCCACTGATAGATCACTGTTGACCTACTTCATCCATGAATGCAGGACACTGAACTTCTGGTAGATAAGTGAGGAGACTTTTTCAACGTGGGAATTAAAATTCTTCTTCTGTTCTAAAGTCTCATTCATGTTCAGTGTAAAACTGGAAAAAACATGCTAAACATCAAGCCTTTTTGACCGCTGCCCTAAGAGATTCCCAACTTACGATAATTGGAGAAGCTCTTGAGAATACTGATCTTATGGGAGAGAGCTCAGCGCTGCAAACACTTCTTTTCTGACTCAGCAACCAGTTTCTACTCACAAGTCTAAGGCATTCCTTATTTCTTAACCTTGCAAATAATGGCATATCTGGAGCTTAAGTGTGCCACAACTCATCCAATTACTTTCCAAGCTCATCCAGATGTCTCACTACCGTATCAGCCATAGGTCTCTCACAGTCCCAACTTCCATAAACATACAGATAACTTTTGTTTTTCATTACACAATGATCTTCCTGCCGATGCAGGTACACAGGCTGCTGATACATTTATGAAGCGGGATTAACTCCTCCCTTCCCAGGACCACGGGGATCAGCGGACTCGTCGCAGCACATCACCGTACTGCCCTGCCTACCTTATTCCGGTGCCTGGAAAGAAAAAGAAGCGCCACTCTTCAAAGATAATTTATTTCAACAAACATCCTGTAACGCAATGCTTTTACAGTAATTGTTGCAAGCGCTACACCTTATTGAGACATTTGAGTACATCTCAGCCGCACTCAGAGGAAGGAGAGAGAGATGCAACAGGCACTCTCTGCCCATCCACACGAAGCTGCTGCCCGCCGGGCTCCAGACCCACTGCCCACCGGGCTGTAGCCGGCCCAGCGGCCCACCCTGACCCTTTAAGCCGAGGGAAGAGGTGAAAAGCCCCGATGGGGGCTCAGAGCAAGCGAGGCGCTGCTCGGCCAAGCCCGCAGCCCCACTGGAGCGGGTTGGGGAGGGGGGGGGGGGGGGAAGAGGAGAGAGAGAGGGCGGCTCTGGCACCGCAGCGTTTACCCTCCATCTCGCCTTCGTGGTGGAGCCGCCGCCGCCTCTGCTCGCGAGGACCGGAGACGAGGGAAGGCACTACCGACTACAGCCGCTCCCCCGCCGAGCTGTCCTGTGCCGCGTTGCGATCGAGACCGAGCCTTCGCCCCGCACGCCCGCAGCCGCCCAGCCCTGCCCGTCAGACCACGCCGCTCCCCCCCCCCCCCCACCCCGGGCCGCCTATTAATACCCTCCGCGCTGCAGGCCCAGCGCCAGCCACCGCCTCCTCCGGGTGGGGGCAAGATGGCGGCGGGGCAGCAGCCTCGGGGTGGCCTTGGCACCGGGCACTTGTTGCCCACTTGGGAGCAGAGCAGTGGCAGAGGCTGCCCGCATTACTACCTGGAGCTGCTCGTAGGGAGTTTCGTTATATCCGTGTATTTTCTTTGTAATTAAATCTACGGCTAGATTGCAGAATCACTGAGGTTGGAAAAAACCTTTACGATCGCCTAGTGCAACCGTCAACCCATCCCCACCATGACTGCTAACCACGTCCCTCAGTGCCATATCCACACAGCTCTTGAACACCTTCAGGGACGGTGACTGCACCTGTGCCACTGCCTCACTGCTCTTCGGAGAAGAAACATTTCCTGATATCCAAATTGAACCTGCCCTGGCGCAACTTGAGGCGATCCCCTCTCATCCCATCAGTGTTAGCAGGGAGCAGAGGCTGAAACCCACCTTGCCACAGCCTCCTTTCAGGCAGCTGTAGAAAGCAATCAGGTCTACCCTGAGCCTCCTCCCGGACCAAACAATCCCAGCTCCATCAGAGGCTGCTATAAGACTTGTGCTCCAGACCTCAGACCCCTCACAGCTTTGCTGCCCCTCCGTCTTGGTGGTTGGACCTTTCCACAAAGGTAGAAAGGCTCTTCTGAAGCATTCACATCTAGCTCTACTTAAATCAACATAAGAAACACTGATTTGATTTTAGGAATTACAATACAATTAAAACATTCAGATCAGGCTTGTTCCTTGGTGAGATGACTCCTCTGTGGCAGCTCACATCAGAGAGGCTGCAGTAGGTTAAAAGAAGGAGCTGTTAGCTTCCATGAGCTCTCTTTCTTCTTGAAGGAGGGATACTGCTGTTGCTTGAGACCAAATTCTCAGAAGTCTGGCCCCAAAACACGCAGCCTTCTGGCAGGTGAGCAGTGGTGCAAACAGTCAGGCCCTGCCAGGCTCCTGGCTTTGCTGCCAAAACCATACAATTGTGCTAGTGTGCCTCGGCTTATCAGAGCCCTGCTGCAGCATCACCAGACGTCAAAGGCTACTTCCAGGCCTCTGAGTGAACTGTGGCTGACCTCCTTATCCCAGTTTATTCCAGGACACCAATGCCATTCAATGCTACACACGTGTTCCTAATTCTAGTCCCTTTATTCCCTTATAACCGTTGCCTTAAGAAAAATAAAACAAAAAAAAAATTCATTTTGACATAAGGTGTGAGTGCTGTTGCTCCAGCAAAATCTAAAAATGTCCCAAAATTAATTACCAGAGCCCCCCCATAGCTCATTTTCCATTAAAATTCAGGCCTGATTAAAGTTTGGCAAAAATTTTTGGAAAACTACTGAAATATTCAGGTGTGAATTAAACATTTATTCACATGTAGTATCCTCATTTTCCTTGTTTGTGAGGATATAAATTGTCTAGCTTCAACTGCAGCATGTACTAAGTCATTAATAACTTCAACACGGTAATTTTGTAGTCCTATAGATATCCTTCACTGCAAGAGATAAGCATTCAGACTTCACTGTGATAGATAAAAATGGTAGATATCACTAAATTAAAAATTAGGTGTTGCCTGGGAACTAGTGTTCATGGCCTGATTGTATTCACTGTGGGGAAATGAAGAACAGCCCCAATCAAAACTATGCATTTCTTCTGCTTCAGAAGAGCTAATTTCCTCAAGCTGAGGAAAATGATGAGGAAAACAGGCAAGACAAAAGAAAAAACAAAAAACACCACTGTAAGAGGGGCTCTCTTAAAGTCTCTAATAAATGGCCAAAAGACCATGATTCTTCAGTCACAGAAAGTAGTAACCAGAAAGTAGTAACTTTCCCTTTAGAACTCAAAGGTGGCATTCAGAAATAAAATGGAAAGCAAAGAGAAATGATATGTGTAACACTTGATATAAATTACAAGTTACTATATCAAAAACTGATAAGGGGAGTTATTAGGCAGAGTGAATCTGTAGTTGTAACAGCTAAAGACAAATGAAACATTTTCAGTGTGTTAGAAATAAGAGAGTACCCAATGTTATATTGGCCCATCAGTAAATGTAGTTCAAAAGTGGTTTTGTGCTGATGCAGGAATTGTAAATATGTTACTAGTAAGTACTTCACTACTACAACAGAAACAAGTAGTCAGTCTCATAGGGACTATAAAGAACTGCTCTAGCCTGATAGTAATTTAGAAAGATAGGAAACATCACCATTCCCTTACCACCAGCTTTGGGTAGCTTTGTGTCCCCCTTCCAGGACAGGTACTGGGGCTCTTTCATCTGTTGAGTGTTTAAAAATTTGGAATACTTTTGAAACTGATGACCTGTAGTCAGAAAATGACAAGTGCATTGATGGCAAAATTTAGATCAACATCAATTATTGATGTGAATAACAGATTTAATCCAAAAAGATCTCCAAGAAAGGAATAGAAATAATTCCAGTCTTTTTTATGAAGACTGGGCCTTATCAAAGTTCTCTACATTTATTCTTCGGCGAGACTGCTCATTTGGCTAAGTGCATATTGATGTTTTTAGACTTTAATGATAGTCTGAAAGAAAAATGTAGTACCCCACGATGTCATTAAACCACATGCTAAATTGACTAAGATTTGTCTAAATGACTGATCACAAAATGTGGCTGACAGTATGGAACCTTAATCAAACAGCTCTGTTTCTGTGAAAAGGCGATCACATCAGAAAATGGCACAAAGATGACAGAAACAGCTAGGGTAAAAAATGGTAAACTGGGTCTTATCCAGCAAAATACATTTGTGCTAAGTAAACCTCTATAATGAGTATGAAGGTTTGTAGGTGCTGTGTACTGAAGGGAGACTACACTTAGTGAAAATGATTTAGGGGTTGTAGTCACCAACCCATTGTAAATCCTCACTGACAGTGTTACAAGAAGGATTAATCTGTATCAGGGGAGTGGGAAGCCGAGAGATAGTTTTATCTCTGGATATACTGACGAGACCAATCTCGTATACTGTGTTCCTGTCCATGTTTTGAAAAATTACTGAAAAATTGGTGAGGGGGCAGATTAAGAGCTGAAAATGCAATCCAAGAATTGAAGAAAAATGCTGCTAAGTGAGACTTAAACAGCTCAGTCTGTTTATCCTATCAAAAAGATTGACTTGATTACGGCATATAAGTACCTCTATAGAGAAAAAATACAAAATTCTGAAGAGCTCTTTAATCTAGCAGAGAATAACATAACAAGAAGGTGTGATAGAAGCTGAAGTCAGACAAATTCAAATGAAGCACTCTACTTCTCTTCTCAAATTGACAGTATGTCACTGGAACAAGCTCATGAGGGCAGTAAGAAATTTTTAATGTTTTTATATCTTTCAACCAGGAAAATTACCTTTCTGAAAGACAGGTTTTAGCCAAGTGCAGATTACTAACCTCTGTACTTCTACATGTATGAAATTTAATGACACAGGAGAAAGAGATCAGTCCATATGTCTTAAGAGGTTCTTTGCAGTCTTACTTCATTATTTCTTCTTATACTAAGTAAATATAAGAAAGGTTATCTACTGGTGAGCATTTGCTCGAGACTATATTCTTTTAACAACTGACTGCAGTCGGTCTCTGTGAAAAACATGACTTCTCTGAGTGTGTAGGATTTTAAACAGATCACAGAACACGAGGCATTCTTGGCAAGCAGAGTATGAAGTATCAAAAGACAACTGACATTAGTCACCTATTTTCATTTGTCAATGCACTAAGCTATTTCAATTCATCTGAGTCACAAAGGAGCTCAGAGGAGTCTAAGGAGAAGCTGAACAGAGGTACAGAAGCGTGAATCTACTAAAGACACAGTCCATCAGACTTAAGTGATGTGCAATTAAACAGCAAGCTTTGAAAGTGGCAGACAAACCAGAAAATTAATTCTATATACAATATTACACTAGTAAATATACATCAGTTTAAAAAATTTATGTTTCTTGCCCACCTTGTGCGTAAATGAATCAAGTTACCTCACCTGAAGCATAATGAGCTGTGGAATGCAATGAAGACTAAAAGGTTTGACACCGACAAGTAATACCTAGCTCTCTGAAAGCAGCCAGGACCACACAAGTGAATTGTGTTGCACATAAACTATTGAGAACTGCATTTAAACATTAATGAATTAAATTGTTGTATTTGCTTCGAAGTGAACTTACGTCTTCTGTCTTCTACTCACAAAGTTGATATGGCAACATTAACCTTAAAGCCCTTTCTATTCTCATCATTTGACCCCCTCACTGCAGTTTGCTACATGAAGACAACAACTTTTTCATCAAGTACACAACCTCCTCTGAACTACAAAGAAAACCAATGGCATCAAACAAATAGTTAAAAAACAGTAGAACAAAAATACATTCCTTGCAATGGAAGAAAGAATAAAGTGGAAGATTGAGAGTTAATATGTAATTTTTTTCCTATTCCACCACCCCACAATAAAATAAATAAATAAACAGACAGTTTTACAAACAAGAAAACAATATTAACCAGAAAGGACTCCAATGTATTTGCCTAATTTTGTATGCAAACATTAACACCCTGTCAATGGTTCTGACTTCTGAAATTTTTTAGAAAAATTCTAGGCCCTTTAGAAGGTGTTACAGATGGAAGCTTTCAAAACCACTGGATATTTTTGCAAATCTAATCTGAAAGCAGCATAAAAAAGCATCTTAGCTCCTTGTCCTTTCCCCAGAACAGACTGTGGACTCCATTTTTAGAAATACATAGTATTCCCAATTCTAAATGGGGTAAATAAAACCCACAGGATTACTGGTGTTCCGAAAATCAGATCCTAGGGCATTAATAATTGAAGTGTCATGGTTACCTCTATTGGTATCAGTATCACCTATGGAACTCAAACATTAGTAGTCTGGTGCAGGTAACTGAGACGGGAAAGAAAAAGCATTAAGAGGTTGGAGGGCATTCATTACCTTTTTGATGCCCAGAGGCATACTGTTGCTGTGCTACTGGAGGCCAACCAAAGGTGAAGGCTGATCATTCTATACAGTGAAGTAAAGAACTAGTTAGACTCTCAAGTTGCAGCATGGATGCCTTCAAAGAAACAATATTACATTAGTTGGCTGGCAAAACACATTGTTCAGAACATCAAGGCTTGAAAAAACAAAACATCAATAGGTGAATCTCAGACCCTAAAGGCATCAGCAAAGACAACAGAATCAGCAGTAGGAATATTGAATTTGAACAGCAAAATATGGCTACAGGACACTTTCCAGAGATATTAGAAGATATTATTCAGCGTATCAGAGGTGATCAAATGTAATTCTTTTGAGTCACACACATCTTCTTCTGGACATAGTACCTTCAGAGATCAAAAACTCATACATGCTATGGAGAGTCCAGGTGGAGGAAAGCACAGGGAACCTGAAAGGATGTCCCACCATTCCACCACAGGCCGGGGCTGGACTGCAGCAATCGCACGGCACCACCTTTCTCCCCCTTCACTGCTCAAATGGAAGCACTCTCAAATTTCTGGCAAGTCTATTGGTGGTTTAATAGACACAGTTTATATACTCACGCTGTGTACTTAAATTTAGAAAATCACACCTATATCTTCTTGTAAAAAAATGTAGGGACATTTAAATAAGGCTATTTATAATCCTTTAATGTGTAACCTTTCAAAACTGACTTTTGTTGATATGAGACAATAATGATAATTGCAGATCTGACTGTTATTATTCTCATATTTAATAAAAGAAGCCTCACAATGTATGTTATTAAGGAATAGACTACCTAAGGTGCCTGAGTTTAGAATTGTAATACTATTTTTGAAGTACAGGTACATCTTGTACATTCTCCTTTAATTAGCATTGGCAAACCAGGTCATCCCATATCCCATATCTCTAATGCTGACTGTGGTGGAAGGCAAAAGAATATAAAACCTCATAGGAGGAGGAACCTTGAAGGATTTGGAAATCAGCAAACTGCTTCACCCATTATGTTTTAATTAGATATTTTCCTTGGGTGGATATGTTCTCTAGGAAAGATCCTCATGATAAATAATGTTTAACAAATCTCATTACTCAAGTTTATGAAGTCACTTGCCCCTTCTGTAATTCAGAGGAATTAAATCACTCCCACAAATTAAAAATAGGACTATCAACTGATTAGTGCTGTTTGAATGAAGCAGACAAAAGAGTAAGCAGAGGCAATAAGGAAATCATGTTCAAGTATTGCAATGAATAAATGAGGTTATTTCAAGTTTCAGACTCTAATTTCATCTCAAGAGTTTGTTAATGACAAAGGAAAGGACTGAGCAACCTCCATTCTTATGGTTTACAGCATTACCAAAACATTCAAATCTTCGATAGCAATATAATTCATACATCCATTGTGTTTTAGACAGAAAAGCCTAGGGAAAAATGACTAAGAAGGGTACTTTCATTTGTACAGGGTGATTTTCACATACAAAGGTGCTTTTTTTAACACACAGATCTGTTAACATGCCTCTTTAAGCACAGGAAGAGAAACAGGATCACAAAGAAGGGTCAGAGATAAATTAGAGAAACGCCAGACACTGCTCTGTTGTGGTCACTGCAGCTAGTGTGGGCATCTATGCTCTATCTTTAAGCTAGCAAGCCTGGATATTTCTGGAGACATAGTAAAAGTAGCACAATGCACAATGCAAGCTGCAAACTCTTCCTCAAGGCTGGGTGTTTGGCATGTGGCCCAAATGGAGCTACACACTGCTGTAGCCAGAGCGCTACTACGCACGAGGCTATCTATCATAGATGATCATATGTGCTGGCAGAACGGATCGTTGGTTTATCCTGGAATTCAGCAGATAAAATCCATGGATTAAGATTATGAAAGCTGTAGATGCTATTAGTAAAAACACAAGATTTCACTCATCAGAGTTAGCTGCATCAGGTAGACCCTCTCATGATGGCTCTTCTCCAAAATATTCTGTAGATCATTTAGAATCAAGCCTCATTCCACCAGGTACTTTTGAGAGAATGAAATCTGCAGAGCACAACAGTAGGGGAGATGAGATAGAGAAAGGGCAAACTCTACACTCTTACATTTTGAAGTACCAGAAGTTTTAAAAAAAATCCTATACTCTTCATTTTCCACATAAAGTAGCTTTCATGTTTGGTGCTTTGCAAAAATATGTGTGTGTGTATATATATATATATATATATATATATACACACACATACACACGCACTCACACATGTACAAATATATATATATATATATATATATCTATCTTGTGTTTTCCAGAAAAACAACAACCAGGAAATTTTGAGTAGGCTAAGTATATGCCATCCTGAAATACACGTATGGCAAAAGCTGTAATTTTCACATTAGCAAGCCATAAAATGAGAGGCATGAATATCGTTTCTAAAACCAGGATTTGTGTCCTTTGTAACATGCAGTCACCAGAAGACAGCATAAGCTCAAGAAATGCACTCAAACAGGTCTAACACTCCATCCAGTGCAAGACACTGTGTGGAAACGCTCTGAAGTACATATAGATACTGCAGGGTGTAATCAGAACATAACTGCATAGCCCTCCAGAACATGTAACCACCTCAAGTAAAAAGAGTTTATGCATGATACTCCTGTTTCTGTGAACTTCAGGAAAAGAATGAAGGTTATATCAATTCAAGACAGCTTTTATATGAATCCTTTTTGGTTGCAAAACCAGAGTCATGCACCACACAACACTCAGAAGGATGCAAAGCAGCAGACAATTTCAGAACCATGCTGAGCAGTGTTATTTAGCTAAAAAAAAAAGGAGCCTGTGGGTTCTGCAAATGAAATGACTCCAACAGTCACTTGTGCATGGCAAATGTAGAATTCTTTGAACGAGCAGTGTACATCAAGCATCACAAAACTGCATTCAGGAAAAAAAAAAACCTTTTAAGATCTGATATTACCCGGCACAATTTCTTATAAGTGTGCTAAGACCTGTTATGGACAAAAAAGTCTGAGGTGAAAGGAAATCTGCTGAATGCAGGCATAACAATTATTGATGCCAGTGACTGGGATATAAAAACTATGTGCAGGCAAGAAGGTAACAGATGTCATCAGCCCACACCCAGAACCATTTTATTTATTTTTATTTTTGTTGACAATTATATGTTTTAAATAACGCAAATACCACATGTAGATTATAGAGACAGTTTCAGTCAGGTGGCATAGCACTTCTCTGTACTTCAGGAGAAATAATGCAGCAATGAAGAGAGGACCACTTTAATCAGGACAACATTAGGTATATGAAACCAGGAGGCACTCTGGCCTATGTCATAGAATCATGGAATCACCAAGGTTGGAAAGGACCTCCAAGATCATCCAGTCCAACCATCCACCTACCACCAATACTTCCCCACTAAACCATGTCCCTCAGTACAACATCTAAATATTTCTCAGCTTTCTCATAGCATCAGAGGCAGAAGTGAAAGAGTTCAATAGCTCTTTTGTTTCTCTGTACATGGTTGGTTAAAAAGCACAGCTATGCCAAAGAACGTTATGATAACTGGGAAGAGTTTTAATATGAGAGCTCAGCGCTGAACACAAAGTAACCTATTACTACCAATGGTCACATCTGTCCCGAGCCACCTGGTTTTGATGCATTTTCAGAGTACTGAACAATGTCACCATCCACAAATAGGCAATGTACGCATCAAGCTGCCCTTGCAAATTCAAGCTAAAGACCAAGAAACAGAGACATCTGGAAGTTGGGCATGATACAGTGCATATCTGGAATGTCTATAATGTCTTTTTTTTTTTTCTTTTCATTTATTTCCCTACTAACTCTTTTCTAGTGAGGAAAAAAAGGTTAGTTTGTGACAAAGCATCTTTTCTAAGATCAAAGGAGATAAACAAGAAATATAAGCACCTCTCAGGACAAGAATTATACTAAGCAGCTCACTCCCCTTATCATATTCAGCTCTTAAATAACTTTTCATAAGTCCCTATTGTTAGATTAAAGAAAACAGCTTGCATCCAGACAATACAGAAAGATCAGGACACTTCCAACAGCTTTCTGAAAGTAAGTTAGCTAGTGCACTCCTGAGAGAGCTTGGATCTGAATTCCCATATCCTGCACCTGGAGTATATTTAATGTTTTGAGGCTGAGAAAGAACCAGTGATTTAGAATTGTTACACAGAAGGAAAAAAAATAAATCAGAAAGTAAGAAAAAGAAGTCCTAAGACAAGGTACATAGGAGAAAAGCTTAAGGACTAGAAAGAACACTTTCTCCAAAGGCACTCATTAAAAGCACCAGCTGTTTCTGCTGATAGGGCAAAGCTAGGACAGGTCTTCTTGAGAAAGTTTTTGATGCAATGTAAGATGTACTTAATGAGTACAGCACCACCTTTTTTGTAGAGTGGAGATGTGAGGTGCATAATTACAGAACTTTTGCAGTATGACACTTAAGAAAAGAAGTCAAAAGAGTAAAAACAGTAGCGTGCAAACAAGTGACCAAATAGGAGAACTTTGAACCAAGAAGTGCTATTGACAGTTTTCAGCTGCATTTTCACTTTGGCCAACACATGCATAACTGAATAGCTGAACTGGAGCCTGTGTGTCACTCTTCTTTTCACCAACAAACACTAGAAAAAATGAGGAAACTAAGATTTTGCAAACTGTCCTCTTACAAACAGCAATTCACAGAGTATTTTTAAGACTCCTTCTAGAGAGTAAATTTGAGAAAAACGTCTGGCCATTTGCGAAAGAAAAGCTGCAGCCTGAAGAAATGTTTCCAAGTCCTGGATCTTGCAGTCATGTTTACCCTTTTTCACAGAGTGTGCTGGCCTCAGGCTGCCCAGGCAGGAAGAGGAATTATTTCCAGTAACTATTTTTACTTTATCATTCAGAACTGACTTCCACCATTCAAACTTTTAAGGAATTCTTTGCTGAGACACCTTCTCTCTTGAGATCTCTTTGGATTTCACAGGTAGAGAAATGCAGACTGTAATTGCTCGCTCAAGCAGTTATACTCAAAATAGTAGAGATGACAGCACTGTGTAGTCTTCTGTGCTTAACAACAAAGAAGGATAAAGATAAAATAAAAAAAAAACCTGCTGTACAGCCATATCAGAAAGAACAGAGCCAAATGAGTCACTAAGTACAAAGCCCACCAGCAGTGCAATTGAAAGAAATCAAAATGACCTTCTGCCTTTGTTTTAGGAAAGATGCCAGTACCATTTAAAAAGAAAAAAAACGAACAGCAGAGAATATCTGACAAGTACATCATTTTAAAGTGTATAAACATATGTACATACTGGAAAAATTAAACAAAGAGCAAATGCATCATTTTAACACGTTCTTTTTGTGTCTTCTTATGTAAAGCAGTACAGAGGGGTACATAACACACTTAGTCATAAAGATGCCACTAAATTATATACTCCAAAATTGTTCAGTTGAAATCAGTTACATTCCCTCCTGAATCATAAATTATTTCAAACATTTAATGTCAGAAGCAACATGAGATCAAAATATGCAATTTTACATATGTTGCATCTTTCATGCATGTAATCTATTTCTAAAGGTTTTAGTGTCAGTGTAGAAGTTGAGACATAGAAAAACTAAGAAAATCACTGAAACATACTCTGTTCCCACTGCTATTTAGAAGCACTAAATCAGTAGCTAAAATCAGCATTCTTAATTGACTTTTAAAATAGAGTTACTTATATTGGTATAGATAATTCTTAAGAATGTAGCTATTAGATTCCTCTTCAAAGGTCAATCTCTATAGTTTAGAACTTTTTCAATTAATAGTTTCAGTCCACTAATATAAATTGACCCACTGCAGAAACACTAGGCAACTCAGATTACTTCCAATTGTACAGGATGACCCACTAAGACTTTTTATTACAGTACTTGAGCAATGGGCACAACTGCTATTATTTTTGACCCTTCTCTGTAAATCCATTAACTTATTTTTTAATCCCAGTCTCTTGTTACTCTGTTCATTTACAGTGACAGAGTGGCAACGATGGCTTTTGTTCCAGTCTGGATACTTTAATTTCATTTCAGATGTCAATGAATCAATGGCACTAACTGCACCATTAGTTTTCAAACAGAAATCTCTATTAATAGCTAACAGGAATTTTTGGCCTAACAAGTCTAGCCCTGGATAGCTTTCCAGTTTACTGCTCCCATTTTCTCTGAGGCTAGTATAAACTAGTGGAATAATGGAACTTCAAGTATCCCAAAGAGAACTCGCTTTTTGTTTTCCAAAGAAAATTAAATTGAATTTGTTGGAAGAAATATGCAAGTGTCTGACCAGCACAGAATCATTAGAAAAATCTCACATTTTTAATTCTGATACTCTGAGGCATTTTTCAGTATCCTAAGTCTCACAACAATAGAAGTTAGGCACTAATTAGTTTTATAATAAAATAGTCTATCAAAAGAGAGAGATAATCAGTCTTTCCTTCCTTACCAATCCAAAAATTCAATTCAATAAAAAGTTTACAGCAAAATGGTATAAACAGGGCTGCATTCAGAGGTCTTCCAGAATCTACCAGCACTAAAAAGAATATGGAAGTGTTGTTACATTAAAGTATTTTATACCAAGTATTTAGCAACTATTAGGAACAAGTGATCCATTTATGCATGAGAATTCTAAGGTCTGCATCTCATGGTTAACCTTCCCTGGTGTGCTGAAGTGCCATACTTTCTGCCCCAGTACAACATAACCATGAAGAATTGTCCCCTCTTTGCTGTGCTCCACTCCAGAATGCCATATACAACCTCTCAGTGTAAAGAACGGACTGAATCTTTAACTTGAATTCTCTTTTATTGCGCCTATCCATCTGCCTGCTTCTACTTTATTTAAAGGCTGGAAACATATGGTTTCCAGTGGTCTTAAATCCCATGGGGTAATTTAGCATCACTGTTTATGATATGGAGTCTGAAAGTTAGCCTAGTTTGACAGCAGTCCCACCTCGAGGGTTTGAATTTGTAAAAATGCATGGGGGAGGCCAGATTTTCTATCACATCCTTGCTACTACAGACAACAATGAAACAGAAGCCAGACACATATGGTGGCAACAGAGGAAAGTCAACAGAGCAGACTCCTGTGCTATTCTCTAATGAGCCCTTTCTCTTTCCCCTTGAACCAAGGACTAGCTGGAAAATAAACATAAAAAGAAAGCTTATTTTGTTTTCAGAGTCTTGTTTGTTGCTGCTGCTTTTCCAGTTTGACTATATTTAAAAGATTTGACAAGACGTCTGTCCTGGTGGGCAAAGGGTCAACATAAGTTTGTGTCCATTTGGCTCCTACTTTGTCTCAGTATCCTTGTGTCCGTAACAGATACTACCAGAGAACTCCATTAGCTGTTTAAGAAGACAGAGACCAATGAGAAAACTGAATAGGTATGCAGGACAAATCCAAATAACGATGCATCTTGCTCAGGCATCGAGTTAAGCTCGTCTTCAGATTAGGAGCCAAATACTTCTTCCAGAGTGGACTGGCAGAGCAGGCCTGGAATGTTTTGATCTGCATCAATAGCATGAGTGATTATTTACTCTGTAGAAAATTCCAAATTTCTTTAGGGGTCAAATTCCCCCAGTGGTTTAGAGTCTGAATGCACTGATAATGCCGCCATTTTCTTCTGCTCTCTTCCTGTGGCATGGCATGCTTTTACTGCTCTAGCTTTTGTATTATGGACTTTCATTACTACAGGTTTGAGAGTAGTGTTCTGTGGCTCCTGGGATATACAGAGAGTAGCATTTCTGTTGGCTTGCCAGTACTAAACATTTATCACAGGGCTGCTTGGTACTGCAAAGGACTATATTTGATGGCCCAGGTGCTTCCTTTCAGATCCCTGTTCCCTCTAGACAGCCCTTTCAAGTGTATGCACAAGCCAGCTTCATGGACAGCTCCCAGGAAGCATGCTCCAAATCTGTCCTGCCTGGACACTGAAAAGAAAACTAGAAAGTCTCCAGAGCCATCAACACAACATAAGCACAATGCTGCTGTTAAAATAAACGATAAAGGCAGAGATTTCTCAATCCGACTGCAGCTGCTGCTGCTTCCACCATCTCCTTTCTCACCCCAGGGAATCAAACTTCACACTGCAGATGTTTTCACAACACATCCTCCCACCCAGTTGGCTGATATATTAACGCCAGACTTGAAACGACACAGTTTTTCCATCTACCTCTTTCTCTAGGTCATTTTAGTCCTTAACAGGCAGACATTACTCCTTTCCCTCCTGAAATTCGCCTTCTCATTTCAAACATTTTTAACTTCAAAGAATCCACTGTCCTTGCCATGCATGCAATTCCAAAAACAATAGGAAGGAGTGGCACTGAGGGCAAATGGCAGAATCCAGATGTGCTACCTAGATCCTGCCCTGCACTATCATAGGAATTACAGTGAAAAATGTTCTCCTACACAACTCAGGTGAATGAATTACTAACAGAGTCAGATTTTCTCCTGTGGTGACTAAAGCTCTGAGTAAAGCACTTTATGCTGAAAGCTCCCTTTACAACTACAGTCAGAGGACCTAAATCAATTAGTGAGGTATTTGGGGGAAAATAGGGAGATATAAGTAGATCCACATTTATACACATACTCACACACACCCTCCTTCACCCATTCTCCTCCATCAATTTACCTGACCCACTTTCTAAATCCCTGTTGTTGCAGATGTTGCTGATCCAAAACCTGTTTCAGCTTATTGGGATCATACATTCATCAGAAAAATAATGCAGCGCAGCAGTGTCTTCTTCTGTCAGGAGCAGCTGGAATTATTGCTTACTTGGTCACCCTAAGGCATTCATAATTGGTAGGCAGGAGATGTGTGCGCCAAGATAGGCTGTAAAAGACACATTTTATGCCAAAAGCAGGTTGGGAATGCCTTCGTAAGTACAGCAAATGGTTTTATTTACACCTTAATGAAGGCAATTTTGTTGGATTTCATTTTCGTGGTTTGCATAGAAGCATTTGATCTGGTGCAATAAACATTCAAACAACATACATTTATGATGGCGCAGTACCAACAACTGTTACTTCCATCTGAAGCAAAATCATAATTCCATGGTAAAGAAAAGAAATCTCAACAGCTCTCTTTTCTGAGTATTCAGATATTAAGCTGAGGATTTAACTCCACAGTGAAGTAACGTTAATTTAACCAAAAGTGACTTCAAATCCATTTAAAGACACTTAAAATTAAAATTAATTTAAACATAATTCTTACACAAAGCATGGTACTTTAAGCCCTGCTCACCAAGTTTAAAACAAAATCACATTATCTTCCAATGTGTCTGATAGCTTGCAGTAACAAAGAATGTAGGAATATGTGAAGATGCCAGACTGTGTGAATGGGAATGGCTGAGGCATGGGTACACATTTCTTTCTGCCAGGTCTCACTGCTCCAGTTACTGGAATAGTAACTGCTGGCAGATGGAGGGTAGAAGACAGCAAAGGGACTGTAAGATTGTAAACCAATACAGCTGTTTTCTTAGCAACTGCCTACCCTGAACAGCAAATACACAGTTCTGGCAGCTTTACCAAGTTGATAAGTTATCACCTGTCACATTCCCTTGCTTGGCCATAGTCTCAGTAGAGCTACCAGTGATGAAAGAAAATTAGCTAGCTCCAGGTGAAGAAGGCTTGTGGGCAAGGTTCCCTCTCTTTGCTCTGTCAGTGATGCTGCTCACGGCATCCAGCTGCAGAGCCAATGAGGAGAGCAGCTTCCTCACCTCATCTCTCCCCCGCCCACCACACAGCCTGGGGCCATGGAGATGCCATCAGACTGGACCTGCCCTATCTGTGGGCAAAGTCAAGATGATGTTACCTACCCAACCCCCTGTCTCCACCAACTTTGCTATGGCTATGTACTCTGGTGGGCAAGGAAAAAGCCAAGATGTGCCATGTGTGGGCACATGATGAGGACCCTCTGATAGTCAATGAGAGGCCAATGTGAACCTTTCAGTCTGCTTCTGAGGGAAAATATAAATAAATTCAAAAAAAAGAAAAAACATCTTGTTTTCTCTGAACAGCTTCCTTTAGACGTGGCCCCAATATGCAGCCATTTGAATGTTTCTGGTTTTTCTTTCAGAGAGACTTTCTATTCTCTTTAATGGCTTTCATTTTATATCCTATTAAAAATCCAAGTATAATATTAAATACATAGAAATCCAATCAAATTTTTGATATTCTATACATATTAAAAAGCCATTTAGACCAGTCAAAGCTAACCTTGGAAAGGATCAGATTCAATTTCAGGGGAATCATCACCATTCTACATTATGTTCCCATTCATAGAGGAAGACTCATTTAAGTGGCCAAGCTATTCCAGCCAAGTGGAGCTGTGTTCCCAGTAGCTTGAAGCTATTGAAGATAAGCAGTTAGGTGACAAAAGGGTCCAACAAGGTCAGAGAAAGGCTAAGGAATGGAGTGAGACTTACAGGACCATGATTACCTTAAGCGAAGCCTTTCTTCCAGGTGTCATTGTAGGCCCAGTGCTGCCTGGCTCCCCCCACTGTCCTTTTAGCAAAGCCCATGGGGATGTGGTCAAACAAGCCATGCTGAAACAAGACATGCTGAAACACCTATGTGACAATTTTCCTATGCAAACAGACAAATGATCTGCAGCTGGGCTAGAAAGAAAGGACCACTCTGCTGGTCTGCAACAATCTTTTCCTTTTTACTGTCATATATGGAAATATAAAACCAATAATTTGGTTTCTATGGGCTGGGAGTGATCTCTGCACTCTAGGGAAGTCCCTCTCCTTGTTGCCACTGAGATGGCATCTGCCAGCTTTGGGAAGGAGGAGAAAGGTAGACCAGAGTGTCCTGTTTGCTGCTGGGAGGTGCCAGGCATGCCTAGTGGAAAAATCTTTTCCCCCAGAGTAGCTCTGGAAAATGTTGTTACAACATAATAACCTGTGGATCTTAGGCGGCACTGCTTGACAGAGGGCTCTGCAGAGCACTGAGCTAACATCTTCACATCTGCATGTGTGAGTGCAGGCCAACAGTACCACAGAGGTCAGTGTGATGAGTTTCACCACACAGTGAAGAAACAACCTCTATACCTTTAATGCCTCTATGCAGCACTCAGAAAAGTGCTTCTGCAAAGATCAAGGTGCAGCAGGATTACGGCCAAAGACAGTCACACACAAATCTGCACCATAGTAAGCTCGTCCCTAACACCTCTTCCTAGATTAAAAACAAAAGCTAAACTAAAAACCCTACCTCCAAACTATCAAACACTTCTACTTTAATATATACTTTAACTTTTCTGATAAACAGAGAACATATTAACTGGAATTTTCTAGGAAAGAAAAAATCACCTGGAATTTCCAGATCCCTCTGCATTTTAACCAAAGTGGGAGGGTTAAAAACGGAAAAATAAATTAAGATAATTGTCTTGACACAGAGGAAGAGAACACTGATCCATTTTGACACTTAAGACTTTCAGATCAGAGGCCTATGAAACAGTGCTGTCTTGTCAAGCTGGAAAAATGAACTGGACGAAAATCACCTCAGCAATGCTAATTATGACTATGCTTTTCTGTCCATCTCTGACCTGCCAAGTGTTGAACTTGTGATTCTTTCCTCTGCAACAGAAATTGAATGAGCGAAAATTCTGACGTGTTGCTGGATTGCACTGACCATTAAATGAATAGATGAGGTTACGTGAGATATATGTTAGTTCATCTTATAACTGAGCTGAGAAACACGCATTTTTAGGAACAAAAAGGAGGGTTTGTACCAAAGCGCGGGATTATGGCGACATGATCAGCATTGCTGAAGACAGATACCTCAAGGCAAAAGCCTGAAAATACATGTCTCAGAGCAGCAGCATGCAAATATAAAGTTTCCATAGGAATAAACTACTTTGGTCCAAAAAGAAATTACTTAGTATTCAAATTGAGGTGACACTTCCAAGGCAAAGGCCATCCTTTTTCTTCCCTCTTGAGGTAGTAGAGGTTTCTTTCCCCACTTAAACATTCATAGTCGTAGAACATGAAATCCATCCAAAGTCAAGGAAGTAATTAAGAGAGGGAGTGTGTTCACATCTTTTCTAAGTTTATTTACTCTCAATGAAAACTGTTAGCTATAAATAGCAAATGTTCTCTGTCTTGCTGGTCATCACTGTTGATAATCATTATCACATCACAATCCTGCTGTCACAGTGATCATCATTATAATGTGCAACAGTAGAACTTAAAATACTCAAGAATTTCAATCCTTATAATTATATGCTGTACTCTAAGCAGGGATAGGGTACTGACCTGATTTCTGGACCATAATTATTGATGATATGTAGATGTTAGCACGTTAACAGTAACGGCTTGTTCTTACCAAGTAATTTGGGCACTGCTATCATATTTTCAGAGAGAAAGAGTATTTAATAGAATAACAGAATGGTTTGGCTTGGAAGGGACCTTAAAGCCCAACCAGTTCCAACACCCTGCCATGGGCAGCATTGCCACCCACCGGATCAGGCTGCCCAGGGCCCCATCCAACCTGGCCTTGAGTGCCTCCAAGGATGGGGCACCACAGCTTCTCTGGGCAGCTGGTGCCCATGCCTCACCACCCTCTGAGTAAAAAATTTCCCCCCTATATCTAATCCAAATCTCATTAAGTTTAAATCGATTTCCTCTTGTCCCACCACTATCTGCCTGTAAAAGGTTGCTCTCCATCATCTTTATAAGCCCCCTTTAAGTACTGAAATAGCATGTGAACATGATCTAAGCTACACTATTTGGCCTAAGAGCAAAGAATGCTCCCTGGCCCATTTTATGTAGTATTGGAGACATAGTCACTGCCCGTACAACATCTTATTTATTTATTTTCAAAAGAAAGGGAAATGAAAACTGTTCTATTTTGAAGTCATTAATGACCCCAGAACAAATTATTCCTCCATGTTTATTCTAACAAGGACATTTTTAGCTCCAGTAGTCTACACTCAAATTCAATTGATGTATTTAGGGTTTGCTTTGTGTTTTTTTTTTTAACAATAGTAGGATAGTATATAACTTCTTTTATATTACTTTTCAGAAATGTTCCCTATATTGATAGTTCTTTAATGGCAAAACTAAGCCAGGAATCCACAAAACATTTTTAATTGGTTTAACATCATCAGGTAGAAGAAACGCTGTGGACTAAATATGAAGATGCATGAAACGTTAAATAGAGGTAGTGAAAAGCAGAGGCACTAAGACACATACTTGGAAAGAAAACGACAAAAAAGAGAACTACGGGAGCAAGATTTTTCAGAAATCCAATTCCCTGTAATACCAATGCAGATCCAAATTAGATCAGTCTCTGCAAAACCAGAGGGCAAAGGATGGGAAAAGTCAGAGTTCTCCCAAACAGCTGAGATGAAGACAGGTCTCAGGAAAGAAGAACATACCACTGCAAAGGCTAAAGGCCAAAGGAAGCAGGCAGAGGACCAAGATTCTCTGCCAAGAGAATCCAAAAGAGCAAATTCCAAGTTCCAGAAATATCATTCAAGAATCCCTAAACAGGGATAGCAATTGAGAGCATATAAGGACATAGTACCCATTGGGTATGCGCACACAGAAGGAGAGGCCAAGACTGTGAAGTTCAGAATCAAATTCCCAGAATTCCATGCATAGGGTATCAGTGTTGAGGCATAATGGAAGTAAGACATGGTCATGAATCAAAGAGCCTGGATTTAAGTTCTGACAGCTAATTGGAGGAACTTGGGGTGTCAGGAAATGTAGAGCTTCTGGACCTGAAAAAAAAATCAATCAATTTTTTTTTTTTTAAAGTTCATATGTCAGACAAGCAAGATTAATTTGCAGGAGGGAAATAACTATATTCTCTACAAAACAGATAATAGCAGGAATCTGCACTGGGAATGGGACATAGGTAATTTTCCCAAATTCTGTGATCTGTTCAGCTGAAGTACCTATTGTCTGCTATTGTAACTTTGGATTCCTCAGAATAGCAAACATTTTGCTTCAGAGTCACCTATGTCTCTTAAAGAAGGTGTTTGCATTGCCTCCACTGAAGGAGATCATTTGTTTTGTTTTGTTTTCTGTTTCTTTTCTGTATCTTTTGTTTGCAAGCTGCTTCTTCCCCAGTATTCATGGAATCATAGAATTGCCTAAGTTAAAAAAGGACCTCGTCTAGGTTCAACCCCCCTGCCATGGGCAGGGTTGCCAACTTCTAGACCAGGCTGCCCAGAGCCACATCTAGCTTTGCCTTGAATGCCTCCAGGGGTGGGGCATCCACAACCACTCTGGGCAACCTGCGTCACCACCCTCTGAGTAAAAATTCCGTATTCAAGTCCTAAAGCCTTCAGTGTGTGTGAAAGAAGTAGATCTGGTTCCAGCTGAGGAATTTCTGGAAATCTCTTTCAAGTACTGGATCGCACAAGAAACCCTATCTGTGTTTCATGGCAGCACTGTAGCCTTGAGTCTCCACCACTCACGTACCAGGAGCAACAACAGATTTACAGGTTACATCAGTCACACACATCCTCCATCACCAGGTTCCACAAAGAGTATGGTAAGGTGTTACACAGTGAATGGATAAGATAAATAACAGGTAGGCAAGGAAATAGGATGAGACTTTGTGGCAGAAACCTCTTGAGAAATCATGAGATTTGACAGGTCTGTGAATTCCTTAATATAAAAAAGAAGAAACATTATTCTTTCAGAAGAGCTTGCAGCCCTTAATCCTAAGGAAAATCACCCTAATAACATCCTAAAAATAATCCTAATAATGGTTATGATTTTATTTAATGATACACAACCACTGTAAGCACTGTTCTTTGGGCCCTCTTCAGCATGCCTGAAGAAGTGTTCCCCAGGCCTTCCTGTCCCAGCCTAAAGGCAGGGAACTGGTGACAGCGACCACAGAGCAAGATGTGCAGAAACCAACTTAAACAGTCAGCCTGAGCTGCCTAAACCTCACTGCACCCTTCATGCATTTGCAGCCATGAATACTGAGGGGGCTAGTTCTCAATTTCACAGACCACTTGCCAAGCAGGAGATACTCACACAGAGGGGAAAACAGGACAAGGATGGAAAACGTCTGATCAGATTTCTCCAGTATCAAAAGCATCACACAAACAGATCTTTCCGTATTCACCTGTTAATAATTTACAATAAAATTAGCATACACTTAAAATCTATGCGTACATTGACTAGAAAACTTCCACAAAGCTTTACACAATCAAGAGAGCAAGTGGATGCGAGATGCACAGCACCAGGGATCAAAAGCAGGAGCTGCAGCGAGTCCTGACAGAAGGGCCTAATAACCAGTTTACACTGACACTGACAGGAGCATCAGCTAGCAGCAGAGAGCAGCATGAAGCCACCATTGAGCAGAACTTCCTTTCTGATATTCTGTTAAGAAAGGCAGACAGCTGACAGGACTGAAATGGGCTCTGTCACAGTTAAGAGACCAACTTTATTCTCTCACTGGTGCTATAAATATTCCCTTAGTTTAACTGGTTTCCAGCAGTAAGTGCTCAGACACATCAGGAGAGAGAGGTGGTTTTTTACAAGGATTTCAAAACTGCTGTCTCAATGACTTCCATTTAGGGGGGCGAGTACATGCCAATCCAGATTGAAAAATTGTGATTTTAAATAGCCTCCTTTGAAGCCCCACACTTGTAGGTAAGTACATCTTGACAAGCAGAAGAGAATTATGGTATTTACCAATGTGCAAAAATGCAGTTACCTACAAACGGGAACAATAACATTTTTACTTAATAGTGTATTGATAGAAAGTGAAAAATACTACCTAAGTGCTCAGTTAGCCTTCTGCGCTGTGAAACACTCTGGGCTCCATTCTGCTTTCTTCTGCATCGTATGCTAACAGCTCCCCAGGCAAAGCACAGAGATGTTCCGCACTTCATGTGACATTCTCACCTACCTTGTACATTTGAACGTACATTGTACAGAACCTGCTGCAACTATCTAAGATTACCGTAAAGGTCATGTAGATTCCTATAGTGACAAATCCAAAAATAAAACTTTTGCAAGGACAACGTGCAGAAAAGAAGTCAAAATGGAACTTTCTGTCTAACAACAAACTGAGTTCCGATATGAAAAGCAGTGTGCATCACCTGGAGCTGTCTGAACAAATACTGCTGGATTTTTCAATAACTTGCATATGAAAGCATCCCAGGAAAAGCATGCCTCGATGCCTCAGTGCAGTCCAACACGCTTTCAAGCACTATGCCGTTACAATCTGGAGTCCTACTAATTAAGCCTTGCAGGTGGAAAAAAAAAAATACCCTGCAGGAATCATTCAGATTTTCTAACTTTTCCCAAATAGTTTTCTTTGTGCAACTTGTGCAGCTGGCACCAAACATGCATTGCTGTGGTTTTCTTGGCATGAGGTTGCTATGGCTGAAGTCCATGTTGTTCAAGTGATAAAGCTGCTAAGTACCAGATGCACAAAAAAAGCAAGGGCATCTACATTTCACTTGTCTTTGTATTTACCACCCAACCCTGAAGCTTAGATACATAATACTTCTGCTGGCTTCTTCCTTCCTTCCCAGTTGGCACTTAAATCCCCAACTCCCTCAAGGGACTCAAGTGTAAACACAAGTGTTCTTCAAGTGCTTGAAGTACTTGTGGTCCTGCACACAGATACTTAAGTCATTTGGCAATGTGGTGCCAATCCCTGCTGGGCCCCAGCAGTTGGTGTTCCAGCTGGTGGGTGATCCAGGTGCTGATCTATCAGCATGTCTAAAGGAACAGTGGCACTTCTGCTTTTTGAAGCACAAGTAACAGATGAACTACTGTTCCCCTCTATGTACAACAATCTAGTGCTAAACTCAGCAAATGAAGCAACACAAAACACATTTTCAAAGGCACATTCTGCCTTGTGGCATGCAAATTCACCTCTTCAGAAAACTGCTCTTACCATAAGTGTCTGGCTATTTTATGAGGCAGATGTCTTCACCATCCCTCCGGCTGAGCCCGTTTCACTTTGTATAAAAGATTAAAAGCACATTGGGTGAAGGAAAGAAACCTGACTCTGTCACCTCGTAGTCAGGACTCTCCCCAGGGACTTCTCATTGCCAGGTATACAGAAATGACTACACATTCTGCAATAGGGAGTCACAGTAAACAATGAGAGTAATGTCAGAGGAATTTCCACGGGGGAATTGTTGATTACGAGGGATATTCTCACCTCCAAATTTTTAACAATTTTAAGAACCCCTGAATGAGATTGAGAGGGTGTAGAAATACTGTCCCTTAACCTCATATCAGGGGAGTTTCATCAGGAAAGATGGGTTAAATCCCATCAGGAAGAGCAGAACACTGTGTCCCAGTACCTCTGAGTACTGGCCCTAGCCTCTGAGCAGCCACGCTGCTGCATCATTCTTTAGACAAAAGGACTAACATAAATTTAGGCTTAAGAAGAATGCACGCTGCAAGCTGAAGGATGACTGATAGATAACAAAACTCACACTCTTAAAATATACTAATTAGTATGCTAGTAGCTCTTATGCCCAGGAACACTAGGAGCCTCCGAGTTTGGTCAGCTTGCTATCCAACAACCATTTTACACAGGTGAAAAGAACTCCTGGAGTGTCACTGTGCCGTGCTGTTTAGACAAGCAGCTTCTGCTTGTTTTCTTTCACCGAGAGAAATCTCTGAGTCATCAGCATCATTACTGCCTCTTTTTTGCTTACCTCGCCTCATTAAAAGGATTAGACTGATCAGCAAGGGGCAGCAATTTAACTGGCGCACACTCCATAAACAAAGGTTTACCAATTTCCTTCCATTTCCTCTGATATTTTTTGCCTCTGCTGCTACACGAAGAAACACTGCGGCCTGATCTACCCCAGGCAGGACTTTTCTTAAAGAGGCAGTATTTATTATTTGCTATTTCAAATACAAAACATGTACACGTTTTAATCCATCCCATCAGCCTAACATCTCTACCTAGAGTAGGCCTGAGATGCTTATCATTCTCTCAGCTAAGTGACTGTCTCTTACATGGCAGAGAATAATAAATGCTCCTTAAATCTCATTAAAGTCAGAAGAAGATGAGTCACCGAATGCCAACTAAAATAAGCACGGCATTGAACTTGTTTTCAGTCACTACTGCACGAAGCCTATGGATAAAGACAGGATGAATGACACCAACCAATTGTCTATTGGCAAAATCTGTCTCTTTCAAAATAAGATAGTAACAGCAGCTGAGATTAATGATCTAAAGATCACAAAGCATATATAAATGTAAACAGAAACAAGCTGCGAGCATTTCTGAAATGCAATGAGAACTGCTTTGAAAAGCTGTCATATGGTACAGAGAAGTGTTAGGGGACAAATAAGTCAATTTTTCTCATCCATGTGAATGACAGATTTGGCCAGGGGACATGAGGGTAAGGCCTGTTCTACCTCAACAATGTAACTAATAAACATAGGGCACGTAATGGCTCTGGGCAAAAACAGCCATTGCCTCTAGTACGGAATTATCCTAAATCTGTTTCCTGCCCCACCAGGGCACTATTTGATGCTGACACAGAATGCAGAATACTACCTATTGCCCTTCTTCATTTGAGGATAACGTGTTCAGGCCAGTTTGCCATGTGAGCAGGCACCATTCATGTACTGGCAATACATCTGTAAGCAGCTCATAAGACCGATGCGATATCAGGGCTTTATAGTAGAGGATAGCAGCAGGGAATTCTTTATCTTTGGGTTTGACTACAGCTGGATATTTGCATCCCACAAACAAATGCTGAATTCTATGCCCTCCTCATCTCAGTGGGATCTCTGCCAGAGGGGTATCAATGCATATGATGTAGTTCTCAGCATTTCTTCTCTTCTAACAGCATCTTAAAATTCTATAGCTATTGTTAAAGAAAAGCTAATGAATAAGTTTTTGCATGAAGTAACAGTGCAGGCTTTAGATCTTCCTGTTTATTGCATTTCACTTACTGAATTTCCTTGCATGGGACTTAAGATGCAGCTTTCTACAGCAGCAGCAAATGTTTTGATTTCTAATATAAAAATCATGTTGATTATGCAGGTCAATGGATCCACAGCAACCGTGACATTACTTGTGACAAGTGATGGGAACATTGGATATTTTTCACTACAGATAGTAAATAGGAAGACAGTTGAAAACTGGAGCCAACGCTGGAAGAGATTAATGAGAAACTAAATGATTTACAAGAACCATGTCCTCATGTGACTGGAAATTAGATAAATTAACCTAAAAAAAAACCAATGCTCTAATGAAGCAGAAGAACAACTCCACAAACACATCACAAATGGACTTGATGGGGAGGAGAGGAAAAATGGAAGGAAAAAAAAAGCGAAGAAAGAAATGACAGCGTACATTTAAACTGTGCTTGGCAACCCAAGCAATTAAATGGGAACAATTCAAGCAGAAGCTCTTTAAAGTTGTTTCCTGAAGGTGACAGGCAAGGAAGGGGAAGCTGATATATAGTAGCCTACCTAAGATGGCAGGTACAACTCTTAAAAAGAGAATACCTTGTATGGGAGAGTTACAGGGCAATTGCTACCCAGCACGATAACAAAAGTGTCATTTTAATTATTACGGACTTGTCAGACAGAGGAGAGTTGTAAATTCTGGGGGTAGAGGCTGGGTAAGGGGCAACTAGCCTACAGTAAGGAACACATTTCTGGAGATGGTCCAGAATACTCTCCCATAAAAAAGAAATGCAAAAACCATGCAATTTTTCCTTCTTCAGCAAATTAGCATAGACACAATATGAAAAGTATTGATTCTGCACCAAAGTGTATATATGACAGAGAATGCTTCTTGGGAACCTGCAACAAATCACCACATAATAGGAGCGGAACAAAGGAAACAGCACAGCTGGATTTCAATAATTTTCATCACCAGATCCATTTTGCAGGCACTAAGTTCTGTCTTTTTGTTGCCCCAGCCACCAACGGGGCTACACCTGCAGCAGAGGATGACTAGCAATTTAGATATTAGAAGTTCTCCCTCTGGCCTTTTGTTTTAATGACAGAATTTTCATTGAACCCAAGGGCTTGTCACTACTTGGTTTACCTTAATTATTTTAACAGGCCCACTTCTATGCCAAGGTTCCTGGAAAACCTTCTGATTCAATGAAGTTTACTGGCCAGTTCCATTATCCCTGCGGTCCAGGTGATTCAGCTAAATCTTCTTAATTAAAGGTCTGTTAGATATTACATCAGATTTAACTTTGGTTAACTTTGCAGCTGAAATAGCTATATCTGCGTAATATATTCTATTTAAACTTCTATTTAGCCTGCTCAAAGCTTCCTGTTCTAAAACTTAATAGTGAACCCTACAATTAATATGTATATTGCTAAAAGCATATTCTTCTGAAGCTCTTCTTGGTCTTGAGTCACCAATAAAAAGAAAATAATATCCTTTTTTTCCTGGTCCAGCTACCAAACCAAGAAATGGAAATAAAAATACTGTGACTCAACACAGCTATTTTAAGTTCACTTTGAAAATCATGCTTAATATGAAATATATTCCGATAATTGTTTGACAGGAGAAGGACAGTAAGAATCATTGCAGATGGATTCAGGTCTCTCTTGAAGGGTGCTATCTGGTCTCTCTTCACTGCTGCAATGTATATTTCTGTATTACTGTGCATTAAAAATGTTTTAACAGGAGGATGTCAGCACCTAGAGCAGCACTCTAGAGATGAGTAACAAAGGTTTCTCCAAGATGTGAGAACAACTATTGTGATTTAGGTTTGGATTGGATTTGAAGCTTCCTTATCTAAATCCCAAGCAAAAACCACTGTAATATGGGCTATTAATGTAGGAAAGAAACATACTGTCCCTTACTTTGTTGGTCCAAATGGTACCTCAGTTCCTTTCTGAATCAAAGCTCTAATGTTGAAATCCTCATGTTTGGAAAATATCAGAACTATTCTTGTCAGCATTTCCACTTCTTTTTTCATTTTGGTTTGTTTGCTTGTTTCAGCCAACATCATTTGATGAATTCATTCACATTCAAGAATTGTTCTGACCAACCAAATATGGTCTGGAAGGAAGCAAGAAAGATGCAATTCTGTTCCAGGTAAAGGCATTTTGCAGGTATTGTTCATGTGGAACAGGTTAAGGAACATCACAGGGATCATGAGATGAGCTGTCCCTTCTGTGTGACATATAGCTAATTTTAACAGCATACTTAGAGCCACCAGAGAATCAAATTCATCTCTATGTAGAAAATTGCACTTAAACCTTCAAAACAAGGCTCTCTAAGTGAGACATAAATGATGGTCTGTACCTCTCCCCGACTCTTGAATGGAGCTGAATTTCCTCCCAGGAGGTTAGGATAAATACAAGTACTCTTCTGAAAAAACTGCAGAGATGCCACAGGTAAACAGAATAACATTTGTTTTAATAAAAATATTGAACCAGAGGGGTGTTGCGGATTTCTATTAAGATTGCCCATGTGCAGAAGCGCCCTCAGTGCACAGGATTCTTTATGGTAAAGGTATTCAGGTACAGCCATAACCATAAAAGCAACATGGTTTTTTCATATTTGCTGCAGAAGACTTCCTTCTCAATTCCATTTGTCTGTTTAGGTGAAATAGAAAAGAAACACAATACCCAACAAGAATCCTGTGCACATAGTTACCTCCGCTACAAAAAAAAATAGCTGTGAATCAACAGAGAATCCTAGTTTGTTTTAATTTGAAAAGGTATGCAAATTTGCTGGATGTTTTACAATTATCTTTGCCTTCAGTAGGGCAACTTTAAAAGATTCATAGATCTAGAAGCATATCCAGTTTTTTGTCCAGTCAGCATGCAAGCATACTTTTTCAGGGATTTGAATGTGAAAATAATGTTGTTATGGAGCAGCGCAAAGTAATATTTACCCAACAATCCATTAAAACGCTCATTAAAATCCAGTCCTTAGATAGATGCTGACTAATCTGATGAGAGCTGGTTCCCTCTGTGCTTTGCAAAGGCTCTCAGTCTACTGCAGCAGAATCAAATGGAAGACAAAACAATAGGAACATATGAGAAAAAGAAGAAATACATTTCCCTTCTGTTCTGCTTTAAAGATATTTGCTATCAATGTTTGCAATGCTGCAATGAAATTAAATCTATTCTACAATACTGTATTCTCAAAACAAACACATACTGATTTATTTTCTTCATATAAAAAGTGTATGCCTATCTGGTGAAGACAGTGTCATAAAAGGAGTAACTTCTGATGCACAGGGAACTTGTTATGTTCTTCCAAGATCTCTCTGAATGTACACAGTAATCCAAACTGTCAGTCTCAGTAGGCAGGCGATGAAGGAGCACTAAAGCCACTGCCCTGCTGGCAAGAAAATGACTTATCTCTGTGCACAAGGCAAGCAGCACTGCTTCACCTCTCTCTGAAGGAGTACACCCCACCTGCCAGAATAGGCTGGGCAGGGAGCAAGCTACTCCAGGACAAAGAACCCACTGGGCACTTAGCAAGAGAGTGCAAAGCACAGAAAGCATTTGTGGGACTGATTAAACAAAAAAAAAAAATCACACAAGAAAACATGAAGGCTTTTTAAAAAGAGGGCATGAGATGGAAGAGAGGAAAGGATCAGACACTCTGTGAGGTCATGGGTGGAAGTGATGTTTGTAGCTTCACTTGGAGCATTTTTGAGATTACTCCTATCAAATTCAGCAGAGTTAAAATATTTCCTGGTTATTTTGAAGATAATATGGAACAAATTGGAAGCCAGGAGACCAGCCTCAACATGAAATCACTCGATTAGACCAGTAAACATTAAAAGGAAGAAAATCAGGTTCTGAATGTAGATTGTAGATAACTCAGTACTAATATCCAAACTACCAGATCACACTTCCAGAACTTCACAAAACATTGCACCATAGGAAAGCAATTTTATATAATAGAAAGAGAGATCAAGAGGAAGAAACCTCAAGGACAAATTATTAGAAGTGTTTCAGCACCCCACTGTATTCATTTCATTATGAAGATCACAAACGATGTTTGATGGAGTGACCAAAGGTTCCAAACTGTAAGAGATTCACTTCACTATTAAATTTCAAAACTTTAATTATAAAAATGTCTGACCAACTCTATCTGGCACCTGTACCATTATGATAATGAGAACAAGAAGCAAGGGGACTTACAGACTGAACTACTCTTTCATTCCTTTAGATCAGCCCTTTGGATAAAGGCAATGGCATAAATCTTGTAATTAGGAGAGAGTTTGAACTGCTAGTGTTTGAGCTACATGAACTAGATTTGTCTTGTGCATAAGCAGGGGCTTTTAACCTTGATACAATAGTTAGGGCACATGCTTATTAATGCCTCTCTAGATCTATCATATGGATATTTCTTTACTCATCTGTGTCTTCCATTTCCTAGTCATGAGCTTTGAAAACTTGAAGACTTTTTCTTCTTCTCCCTCTTTTTCCTTTTTTTTTTTTTTCTGCTTGCCTTCTGCCTTCTCTTCCATTCAGAAAGCCAGCTCACATTCTGTCAAACCAATGCCAACTTCATGTAGAGGACTGGCACACTGTCTATGGATTATCTGAAGCAAAAAGGAAACTCAGTTGATACACAGTCCTTGTACTAATCCTCCAAACACACAGATCTTTTCCTTGTGACTACACCTGAGTAAATACTAAGGTACAATGAATGCAGGAATGTGACAACAGTCACAGCAGATGTGACAAAAGGTCCTTCCTGCCAGAATCCTCTCTCTGACAAGGGCCAGAATTGGAAGTGTAAATAAGAACAGAATTAACATGTAGAGGTACTGCCTGAAAGTACAATGACAGCCATCAGCAATTTGTGTTTTCCTGAACTATTGACAATGTACGTTTATTTCCAAGTCCCTTAATTTATATTATCACTTCTGGAGCCTGGATAAAGTTGTCAGATGCAGAACTACACCTTCTTCTGCCAGGCTTGATTCTACCTAACATCTGTTGTCTAGATCTTTAATATCTAGTTTATATAACTTAAGTTTCCTTCACCAATTGAAAGCAGTCTTTGCAGTGGGAAATTCAACTCATCTGAGTTTCACAGATACATAGGATAAACTGCTTTGAAGTGAAGCCTCATTGTTCCTCACTAACTTTGGAAAGAGCCTGACAAATGCCTGGTGTCTGACAGCTATAGTAAGGTGACACAGATTCATTGCCAAAGACATGCCCTGGAACACAAAGTACCATTGCCAGAAATGATTGATCCAGGAGTTCTTGAAAAAAGGGCTAAAAGGGACTTTGATATGAGTCTCAAACTATACAAAGACTCTCCGGCCTCTGATCTGAGTGAACCCATTGCCCTTTAGGTTAGAGCTGGTTACTGAAACGATCTACACACAGTATGTAATTTCTCAATGAAGTTCAGGGATGTTACATACTAAACTAGTACCTTATTTGATAACACGCTTGAAATTTCCAAGAAAATGCACTATCAAATAATAACATCAGTAACAATAAAATGTTTCCAAAAAGCAGAAAGTGATTACGTGGTGAACTGTTAAGCTAGACTGAACATAACTTGTTAAGAGGCAAGATCATTATGCAAAAGTACGAGAAATAGTCTTGCACAAATATCAAATGTCACAATTATCCATTTACTTGATAAAACAAGTACTCTGCTGTTTTTTTGTTTGTTCGTTTGTTTTGTCTCAATGCTTCATTCTTTAGAGAATAAAACATCGGAATCAATTTTAAGACATTAAACTTGATAGAAAAGGTTGATCGGGTGCCTGAGGTAGAAATCCTCTGACAAGTTCTGAGGCACTTTGGAGGTTCTGTATTATCCACTGCCTTTCACAGATTTCAGTTCTGCTGCTGATACTGAAGAGGTGTGTAGAGACCACAACTTTGTTTTCAGCAGACTCTCTTTTGAGAAATTTAGTCGTTCCCATCCCACTGGCCAGTTATTCAATGCATGCAGTCCTTGCTGGCTACAGAATCTGGCCACAACACAAACAAAGACAAAGTTATTACACTCTGCTTTTCTGTAGAACCAGCCTCAATCTGGGTTTAAGCAAACATGCAGGAGTCATTGGGGTGCTTCAATCTGATTTACCATGGCATTTTTATCCCAGTGTAACTTTATCATGTGTCAGCAGAAACCCAGAGTGACATGGGAGCTATTCCGACCCAGCTATTTAGAGCTCCTCGGAAACAAGCCGTGTGTGTTACAGTAGGTCTGCTTATGTAAGAGGGGAACCTCGTGATCTACAGCTCATGCCAGGACCCAGAAAGGCCAGCTGCTTTCTGTCCGTATTACACTAGTGCTGGCTTGAATGCAAAAGTGCCCCATCAGTTCTGGAAATCCCTCTGTTTCTACATGGAGCTATTTCAACATCTTGCTAATCATGTGCTTATTTCCAACAACAACGGCTCCTGCTTCTACCACCAAATCCAGTAAACGCTGACCCCAATCTCCTTACCCGCTCACTCAATCCCGTCATTGAACTATGTCCTGCATGATATGAAAGGGTTCTGCCATGCAGCGTGGTCTGCTAGCTTCTTGAGTCAGTGGACAAGGGACAAATTTAAACTCATCAAATGTCTTCTAGCAACATCCTTGCAATGGGAAAGAAGAGGGTGTGGAATGGAGAACATGCAGCAATAACGGTTGCTGCAGTACTAATACCTGTGGGGGTACCTGGGGAGAGAAGGCAACTGTGAGGAGAGAGAGAAAGTAGGACCTCTTTCAATTACATCTTCCTTTGGTAAATACAGATGTACAGAAACAAGAGCTGAAGGATGCTTAGCCTGACATGCTGGCATTATAAACCATCCAGCAAAGGACAGTGTATTGAGTGAATACAATTACCTCTCATCTTCTACACATTCCGTACCTTCTTTAAAAAATCCTGACCATTTGGGCCAGAATTTTCAGAAATAGAAGCTAGAGTTAGAGCTACATTTAGACATCAGCACAGAATGGTTAGTGAAGCCTACTGTATGCTCAGGAGCTTTGTAGCCAGCTTGTGCCTTAACAGAGACTTGGCTGTTCAGGTCTGTGCTTCTATTTCTGAAACCCTTGTGTAGTGAACTCGATTCAATTGTGCACCAAACCCCAGCCCTGCCTGCTTGTTAGTCTGTGATTCGGTAGCCTGCCACCTAGCCATATGGTTAGATGAATGGCACACAAGACTTTCATAGCCACTTCTCGCCTTTTAACGTGTTTTCAACAGCTGAGCAGATTAGCATTCAGAGGGCACAAACAACCACATTTTGCTTCATTACTTTTAAGTAATAAACACAATGGATTCTCAAAGTTCTCCCAACCTGTTCCTCGCTCTTTATTGTTTTGATACACTAAACCACAGTGTCCCTACGAAGGCATATTTCTCCTGCATTCAGCTTATTTCACCGTGAAATGACTCAATTCAGCAAGTGGGTTTGAAATATACACTGAAGTCAGTGTAAAACAGCGCCCTTAACAAGTGTGGAAAAAAATGTGTAGCTCATAAATGGAATATAAACTGTAGATAAAACAATATCTTACAATACCTAATGAACTCCGGAGACAGCAGGGCTTGAACCAGGCAACATATTCCTCATTTCCACACCAGCTTTCAAAAAGTCACAGTGTCCATGAGTCATATATTTCCCTATGCCTCTGAAGAAATGTTAAATCAATAAAATACCTAAAGGTCGCCAAAGAACCAATGTTCTGTAAAAATCCAAATATTATTGCTGAGGGACAACATAAGAGCCAAATAAATATATGCAAGTAAAAGGCCATCCATCCCACTGGAGTCTATTTATATAGAATCCCAGAATCATAGAATCACCAAGGTTGGAAAAGACCTCCAAGATCATCCAGTCTAATTGTACACCTACCACCAATATTTCTTCGCTATACCAAGTCCCTTAGTACAACATCTAAACATTTCTTGAACGTCTCCAGGGTGACTCAACCACCTTCCTGGGCAGCCCTTTTCAGTGCCTGACCATTGTGGTACCAGGGTAACCAGGCACACGTCAATGGACACCAGCAAGCTGGCATAGTACTGGCCCACTCGCTTGTCTCTGGCAGCTTTCCTCACTGATGTAGGATACCTCACACACTATCACTTCCATTTCCAGAGTGCTTCCCTGAGTCTACTTTTTAGCAACATAATTAAAACCCAAGGTTGCATTGGTGACACATTCACCAATTTCTGTTGTGGCACAACAGCACTCATTTTTTTCACATTGTACTTTCTATATTCAGCCTTTGAAAGGCCACAAAATTATCTATTCCTTGACTGTGAAATCAGATCTAGGCACTTGTTAAAGATCACTGTAGACCTTTGTTGCAGTTGTTTAAGTATGTACCACAGAGATACAATCTTCTTGCTGAGAAAGACATACAGGGAAAAATAAAATACACTGTGAAAGCAAGCTTTGATATTTTGCTGTGAATCCAGAAATATAGCTTAAT
Source organism: Oreortyx pictus (assembly GCA_036925125.1). NCBI lineage: Eukaryota > Metazoa > Chordata > Aves > Galliformes > Odontophoridae > Oreortyx > Oreortyx pictus. The sequence goes on from JAUPFR010000007.1 coordinate 38,827,770, forward strand.
GGTGTCATAAAATATGTTTACTTTGTGTTTCCTTCACGTACTGACATTCCTCTTACTAGACACATTAAAGTGAGTGGAGTCCTTAGAAAAGTCATACTATCATACTCTTCTACCTGATTTCACAGTAGAAGAAATAAATATAGGTGCCTACTTCCTCAAGTCCTGAGACAAAACAAAACAAAACAAAACAAAAGTTGATCTTTTTAGGCTGGGAATTGAAGAGAGGGCAAAGCAGTCTAAAAGCCATTCTAGCGTTGACAGGGAGGCTAAGCTTTGCTGGAATTAGAATGATTTTAACTCCTTGCAAAGGCTGGAACTAGAATCTGTATCTCCTGATGTTAACATTACACAAAGTTCTCTCTTTTCAGTCACAGCAGCGTACAACTCTGCAGTAGTTTCAGAAAACAATAATTATTTCCAGAAGGAGTGTATATTACATATATTATGTGTAGGCAAAAGAGTTTTCCATCCTTTTTTCCTGACACTAAAAATACAGGTTGTTCACAACTATGCTTTCAATATCCATTTAATTGTTTTGCAAACAGTATCTTTGACAAACGGTGTTTTTGGCTAGGCTTCAGTGAGCACTGTGTTCAGCTCCATTACCATGCTCCCACTGTTGCCACCAACACAGATATAGAAAAGAGGTCTTACTGTCCTCACAGTCACTCTCCTGTAAGGTCTGAAAAAGCCAATCTCACCTTCATTTCATTACTCACCTCAAAGAATTTGCCTCTTCAGGAGTGTCAGACAACCTGTGGGCTGTATGCTAGTCTTAAACATGTAGTTCACATTCCTCCCCAGATCTTCACTTCTCTTCACCTAACAAGTTCCATGCTGGAATGGTTTCTAACAAGAGCTAATTTAGAAATCCAGGCACCTAATAATACCAAAGACCTTGCATTCAATAGATGATTTTGTGTGTGGCCAAATGCTCACCAGACATACATCAAACTTCTTTCCATTAATTTACAGGAATGCACTTATGGATTCTAAAATGCTTACCATCATGTATATTTCAACATTGCACTTGCTGGCAAAAGCTCATGAAAAGCTTACTCTCACCTACATGCTCTGTAGAACACTTACTTGCAATGCATCACTTTTTTTTTTCTCTCCTCTGATCAATCTATTTGATTCTCAAAACTATGGATTACAGATCTATTTGATTTCTTCATACCTTTCCTAAGTTAGACTTTGAGATACTGGGCAATGAGAAGCAATGTCAGAATGCATTCTGCTAATGTGTTTCCTTGTAAGTATACCAGACATTTCCATTTAGCATTTGCAGTGATTTTTATCCCATTCCAGTTATCCTTTTGATTATATTTTATAATCATTTTTAAACAGATTTATGGAACACAGTCATTCTTTTAACTGTAATATTAAAAGAAAATTCTCTACAACACTGTATTCTTCATCATTACACTGTATACCTTTTGACCAACACCCATTTCTTATTTATATTCAAGCCTGACAGAAGAGATACAAGAGGGATGATGAACCAAATTCATCCATGGATCTTTTCAACCACAGAGAGATTAAACCATTAATTAATTAGGTCTAAATAAGCAAGGCTCTACCGCGGGAGTGACAAAGCAGAACATATCAAACACTGTGTTGCTTAGGAGTGAATATTCACAAAAGATCAATACATACAGAGAGCTGTTCTCCTTTTTACAAATTCTGATTTCCAGATCAACATTAATAGCAGCAGCTGAGTTCAACAAAAACAGACATTCTTCTCTGATCCTCATCAAATGTAATGATTATATCATTCACCCATCAGTCTTTGACATTAATTCAATATCAGTCGCAAAAAATAACAGCAGAGAAGGTTACTTTGCTCAGTATTTTACAGGTTCTAAACTGAGAACTGGAGAGGGCTCTTTTCCCACAAGTTTCTGTAGAGTGCGTCTTGTGTTTTTTGTTGTGGCTAAAGGAGAAAATTATGGGTAATGCCATGACAGCTGCCTTTTTGAACATAAAATGGCTTGGGTTGGAAGATACCTTTAAGATCATCTTATTCCAACCCCCCTACTATAGTCAGAGAAACCTCCCTCTAGTCCAGGTTGCTCAAAGCCCCATGCAAATGAACAATGCATGTATGCACCCTAGCATAGGGTGAATCTTGATACTGATTTCCAAAGCAGATAGTCAAACCCTAAAAAGCAGGCTGAACAGGCTCACATGCCTTCCTTGTGAGCCCTGAGAATGCTGGGCACAGCATGACTCCTGTTCGAGTGTAAAAGTGAGGCTGAAAAAAGCAGCTGGCTTTTTGTTGCTGGGATGCTGAGGGTACTACAGGGAAAAGACAGTTAAGGATCTAACTAAATCAACATCCCTGCAGGAAAAAAAATGAGACTGCTAAAATGAATGCCACTTTTACAGTGCTGTTTTTTTTCAGACTTGGGAAATGGTATTGTAATGATATCACCTCTCTGCCTGAACTGTGTCGGATCCAAAGCACATGCACTTTGGATATACACTGGGTATAGATAAGTCTTTTTGTTTTAAAAGAATCTGATCAATAAAAAAGACATACAAGTGGTGAAATCTAAACAGCTGAATACTATACCTACAAAAAAAAAAAAATCAGACAAAATGAGTCATATATCTATTCTCCTTCCACATACTACTCAAAATTTTAAATATGATCTGAATCTAAGCTAAGAGCACAGGTGCTGATCAGACACAGCTGTGTTAGCCAGCTTCTCAGTAAGTGTAAACTGATGCAACTCGATTTTATTTTTTAGGCTGATGTTTACTTTCTGTTTCTAGAATGTTGCTCAGTGATGACATGGAGAACTGGTGTAGTATTAGGATCAAGAAAATAAGATTAGGCAAAGCTCACCACTGTCAGCTTCCAAGGACAGTCAAAGTTTGGACTGTACTCCAAGAACAGACTGCCTGAGCTTGCACTATGTGACTGGACAGGCTATAGGTGGGACTGGCTACTGCTGGACTCTCACATGAGGTCCTTCAGATGGGAGCACAAAGAATTAAGTGCTCCCACACATTTAGTCAAGTGAGGCCAGAAAGAGAAAAAGTAATGACACATTGCACTTGGTCTTTTTTGCTAAGCCTGATTTGCTGAGTGGTTCAGTTTCAAATGAAGTTGTATCAGTAGGGTTCAGGTCACTGAACTCTTCCAGCCACTCTTCTTGTCTGATTAACTTTGCTTCTTTAACAGCTTTCAGGTATGGTGGAGTCTGCTGAAAACCTCTGGTCATGTAACAATGTTATGTGGTATAGAATAAATGCATTGTTATTTTGCCATATCACCTTAAATCTCAGCTGAAAACAGCTGTTCCTCAAGCCTGTAACTTGCCATGACTGTCTCCTTCTGCTGTTATTTATCTCAGTAGCTGTATTACTTAATTTTGTGAAATATATTGGAATATGTTTGGAGAACACTATTAAGTGCAGAATGAAGTGGTACTCTTAAATCAGATTTCACTGATCGCTTTGAAAATCTTCCTAAAAATTCTCACCTGATGCTTCCCTTACAGTCATTCTTTACACACCTATTCCATAACACAACATGGAAGGAATTATGGGCTTCAACCTTTCTAATTTCTGACACTGTCATCTTCTGGAAATCTTTCAGATCAAAAAATTCATGACAGTTTGTCATCTTCATAATTACGCATTTTTAAAAGGTATAGCTAGTGCAAGAAGTTACACATAGTTTTTCTGCGTCAATGAATTGTTCCAATTAAGTCAGATTCCCTGTTGCTGCAGGCTTCGCTGGTCAGATAATGGACTGCAGTGAGATATTTCCTGAACTGAAGTCTACAACATGGGCAAAATTAATGCTGGGAGAAAATTGACATGAAAAGCAGAATTAAGTGGAATGACTATAATGCAACAATGTAATGACCTTCTAAGTTGTGAGAAAAATGAGAAAAGCATTAATCTTCTAATAGTTAATGGGCCAAATTAATTCTTAGCTTATTTAGTTTTTTAGGAGCTAATAGAAAAGCAGGGGAAAAAAAATTTATAAAGGCCATTTGAACAAGCTGCAAAACTTAGCTGAAAATTTTATCTTTAAACCGGAAAGCTACCAGAAAGAATTTTATTTTTCTAGGGAATAAAGAAGATAAATATTACAAAGGTAATCAGTTGCTGCAAGGCTTTCACACTTTTGAAATTCAAGCCAATCTGTTCCTACTTGGTGGAGACAGGACTTTACTGACAGGTAACATGCAACCAATTCTATGACTCTTTTGCAATTGTTTCTCTTCCTAATTTTCTCAGAATCATAGAGGTTGGAAGGGAACTCTGGAGATCACCCAGTCCAACCTCCTTGCTGAAGCAGATTCCCTACAGTAGGTCACACAGGAAAGTGTCCAGGTGTATCTTGAATGTATGCAGAGAAAGAGACTCCACAGCCTCTCTGGGCAGCTTGTTCCAGGGTCACTCTCACAGTGAAGATATCTACTATTTAAACTGAAAGTTTTCTGTGCCCAAGATTGTCACGTATTGCATGTATCTGCAGCAAACACTATACTGTGTGTGTTGTGTGGTATGCCCATTGTGACTTGATTCTTATTAAACTGTCAGCAAGAAAAATATAACAGGAGTACAGAAAAGAATATTGGTTTTGGTTACCTTTTATGTCACTGATGTATATGCATGATGAATAAACAGACTATAGGCCTTGGGCAAAGAGACACTTTTCACCTGAGGTGTAACATCTGAGCCAAAACAACTTCAAGATCCCAACCTTGTCCTTCCCCAGCAAAGAGCAACCACTGACAAAAAGAATGACCAAATGACCTGGGCTTGCTGCAACTAAACAACAAACTGTACTGGTCTTGTGATCTCAAAGATGTTCATTTCCTACCACAGCAAGACTTTTAAATAATCTGCTCCATAGGCTGGTTACCAACTGTGATACAAAAAGGCAGGCTGGCCAAAAATTCTGGTTAGTTTTTGAGCTAAAGGAGTTCGGACTGCAATAAACAATACCAGACTAAAGAACCTTCAAATTGGCCATTGTGACCAGTAGCTTCTGTGATATGTAGCTATAGACACAGATTTGAAGATGTTAAAAGAAAGAAAGGATCTTAAACATTCTTTGTAGAAAGGAAAAATGCAAATACATGAGTCATGGCTTCAATTAACATGAAGTGCACTCTAAGGGCCAGCTTCATTTTGTCTGATTCATCATTTAAAGCTACACGTACTACTGTAGAATAATAACTACAGATTCACTAGTACCATCATTCAACTTGCAGACTTCCAATGTTGCTTCAGTACATGAAAGCATTCTCAGCCCTTGGCTGTCTTGACAAGTGCATTCTTAGGGTTTATAAACACATCAGGCATCACACAGCTTGCCCAGACAGACTTATCCAAAAAATCTGGCCATGGTGGGTACTTGATGAAACTGGTCCTGCTTAGAGCAACTATGAATCTTGGAAAGAACAAAAAGCCGTAAATAGAAAGAGAATATGATCTACATAGAGAATTTTTTTCAGGTCAGAAAAATAATGTTACATAGCTCTGATATAATAATTCCTTTGATGTTTCCCAGTAACATTTTGACATGGAGAGGTGAGGACACTGTTATTAGACTATTTCATTTTAGCAATGGACTAATGAAGACAGACTAATGGTTAACGAACTTCAAAATATTACGTCATAACGTTTCTCTTTATCAGTTCCTGCTCCAAGTCCGAAGATTTTGTGCTACTGAATGAGAAATATTTCAAAAGAAAATATCAAATCATTGTTTCAAAAAAAAAAAAAAAAGCATTTGTCAGGAACTCACCACTCTCGTACCTAACTGCTTTTCCAATAATTAATTATCTTCTCTGTTAGAAATGTGTATTTTAGCATGATTTTGTGCATTTTCTAAATCCCATTGTCCACCAATTAGGATAACTTCTAAAAAAATTACTCTTCTATTTTCTTTTTGTGTCCAAGTGTAGAGAGATCTACAGCAGGAAAGGGAACTGAGGAATGGGATGAAATAGGTACTGGCACAGCCTGAAGCATTTATTTATGTCCAAGTTACAAACAGGAGAGTAAAGGTTTACATCTCATTAAAGATGTGAATGCGAAATCATTTGCTATAATCTTTTTCACTCAGGAAGGAAGGAAGATATTTTTCTGCCCTAAGCAGAATTGCTGGAAAAACTCATTTTTGGTTTTATTTTTAACCAACAATTATCCACTAAAATGGGACAAAGCATCTGAGTACCAAGGAAGTGATATCAAGCAAAAAGTCAGAGACCCTCAACAAGGAAAGGGCTGAATCAGCAACAGGGGTAGATTTGAACAGATTTTGAGACTGCTGGCATCTTATGAGCTAAAACATATACTAAGAAATAATGTACTTCTGTGTTTTGTATCACATCAGAGTAGTTCACAGAACTATTTGGTCATATTTTCTTTTTATTTTAATTTACAGCATAGAATATAATACAGATATGCAAGTTTTCACTAGTAAAAACCAGCTTAACTTCTAGAACCAAATATAAATGAAAATGTTTCCATGTGCCCCATTAACACTAAAAACAATCACCCTACCTTTTATCAAGCTTAAAATTTGTGAGCATTATCTGTCTAGATTTAAACTCCAAAAAGACAAAGACTTTCTTAGAGGTGAAGAGCATCCACAGCAAAAGACCACGTTTGAGAAGAAGGTGAGACAAAAACTAACCAATTCATTCTAGACTGATGGTGCAGTGACAGAAAAGAGTGAATGCCTTGGAAACTTTTGCTGAATGTCTTCTTACTCAGTGACAGGCTATATGGGTTCCATCATTTCTTCATTAGCACTGTTGACAAAAAGACTCAGCTTTGGGACAGGGAACAGAGTTGTACACGGATGGCTGTGCTAATTTAGATCAGGATGTCAAGTCAGGTTAATTATAAAAGTCATTGATTTTATCTCAGTCAGGCAAACTATTTCTAACAGACTCCAACAATCATATTTACTCTTGCAGACTCCTCACAGATTTCTCAAGTACTCACATGATAGGAAGACTGCAAGTAGACACAATGAAATTTACTTTTAAACCAAACAGTTTCTCCCCCTCAACTCCTTTCCACCTTTCACCATTATTTACCCTGCTCAAACAGGCAGAATTTACAGCAATCTGTTTAAACAAACAGATCAATTCCTTTCCCTCACCTTAGAAAAAGATGAAGTGGTGTGTGCAATCCAAATTGTCTTCAATTTCTGAGGGCAATAAAGCCAATCTACCTAGGCTTACACTATCTTAGGAGGTCCAAAGGGACCATACTCTCTGACATCTTTTGCATGGAAATTCCTATGCATCCTAAATTTTAATAACAGATGAGACCCGGACAGCAAGAAATTGTTTGTGGCTAAATTCTGCTAAGATCTCTGCTGCTAGGCAACCTGCCTTAAGCACTGTATGAATAAGGTGAGCCACTCAAGTTCATAGTTCAATAGGATATATTTTCTGCGAGCAAAATATGGTAACAGACTTGATCTCGCTTGACTCCAAGTTTCCCCTTACTCTGCATATCTTCCTCTCTGTACTTGCTCAGCTTTTTATCAGCTTTGAAATACTGCAAGGATAAAGCACTTCCTGACATAGGCTGATGCCCTGACCAACACAGATCTCACGGGAGAAGTTGATTACTGCACGCACATAAGCCTGACAACCTGCTGAATGGTCTGCCTTTCACCAACTGAAGATACACAATGCAAACTCTTGGCAAGATGGGATAGGGAAGGCCAAATGGTTGGACTAGATGATCTTAGTAGTCTTTCCCCATCTAATGATTCTATGATTCTATGAAATATGCTAAGTGGATTTACTAGTAGTATATTTACTACTAGTAAAGTGCTCAGGGGACAAAGGACAAGTCATTTCATAGTAACTTCATGTTACAGACTTGGATTCACCCCAGCTAACCTCAGTTGCTCAACTGAGACATCTAATGCCCTTTGGTGGGCAATTCGGAGAGTCTCTGGTAGGAAATGAGCTGCTCTGCCACTAGCATGCATGCTTCAGCTGAATGTCTCTGATGCAGGTGAGTGTGGGGCCTTTTATTCATAATGAATGGGCTGAGAGCACTGCAGGGATTGTGCTGCAGTTCCCTGATTCAGTGGTGACATTATGTCCTCTAACTCCTGTTAGCAGTAGTTGTTGAAGTGTCTGAATTGCCAGAATAACTAAGGACCCTGGATTCCACTGTATTAGGAAAAAAAGCTTTTTAAAGGAGCATTTTCAGTTCATATGTGTATTTTTCCAAAATACTACTGTCCTGCAGCCATGGATAATTAGTAAAAAATTGATTACCTATCAAAGCTATCAAAACTCATCTTGCTTTGACACTCCTTCTAGATATACATTAAATAATGAATCCACAACATGCAAACATGTGGCTAAAATCTACTCCTTACAACTGCGAGGCAAAATTGATCAAGAAGGCTTTTGATCCAACATAAAAATAATGCAAGCAGTGAACTGCATCTGTGCATTTTAAGCAGGCTGAATGCATAATACTGTAATTTTTTCTCATTATTTTTCAAACACACTACAGGTAAGTTGAGCACATTCAGAATATACTTTTTCTTGCTTGATACTACAGAACATATTCACATTATATTATGCTATTATTATGTTTGAAGTTTTACTTAGACTTCTGTGTTGTTTGTTTTCCCACATCCAAAAGAATCTGGCCATGAAATAATCATATACAAGACCTGTATAACCATTGCTAGAAACCTGTACCTGATAGAATTCTATGTGAAGAGTGCTTCCTGAAGAACCATGCACAGAATGCAGGTGACAATGACCATAGTAAGCAAGATAAGAACAAGTGCAAGCAGTAATAATAAGTCCTCTTACTTTGATATCAAAAACAGTCACTACTGCATTTTGGGTTCTTGAAAGTTTTATGAAGTAAAACAAAATACTTTTGGCTAACGACTGTATGCTGGTCTATATCACTACAGGGCAGAGGGTTGGGTTTTTTTTTTTTACTACCAGATGGCTGTTGGTCCAGTTACACGAGCCTGGATATATGCTGACATCTAGTGGCCCTTTAAAGAATAAATATTGTCCAAACGTTTATTAATTAAGAATAACCTCAGATTAAAAAAAAAAGTATTCCCTCCTGCTCCTCCATTTTCCCCACAACACACTTAACAGTGGTTTTAGATAACCAAATTTCAATGATCATTGTCCTTTTCAATATTTTTTCAAGCTGTTCTAAAGCACTCTTCCCGCTGACATCATGCTGAGTCCATTGGGAAAATCCACCTGAAGGTATTTCTTGACTAGCAATTATCATAATATTTAAGCAGAGGCTGTAAGATTAAAAAAGAGATGGATAGGAGTATAGTTCTGAATTTATGAAGCCACAGCATGATCCATATTACACCCGATTTCATTAGAGACCCCTAAAGGTATTCCTGGGAAACTCAGATCAAAATCTGGCCTTAAACCACTATTTACCTATTAATATAAGAAAATCAAATCAATAGACTTTAAAGTATTAAAATAACTCTTTGATTTATACTTACTTAGTTTACTATTAGATTTAAGATAACCAACTATATTTTAGAACCCAATGAACATTTATGAGATGACAGTCAAAACTTTTATTAGAAACCCAGTTTCCACAGTATTTACTCCATTTCCATTTGGCATGCATTTCTGTACCTTTGCAAAGCCATGCATGTAATACATCCCTACTAAGAATAACTAAGCCAGGTAAAAAGCACCAGAGCTTTAGTCACTGATCCAGAAAGATTCAGTCAGAAAGAGGAAACAAAAACCAGAAAATCAACTACCTTTAGGAAGAACGGATTCAGGAGACCAAAAATCCTACTCTCTTGCTTAGGTTTCAGCTGATTTTAGATCCCTCATTACTGAAAAATCTTTTATTACTTAAAAAATAATGTACCCAGAGGTCCTACAGTGATGCACCTGCTGGTCAGTGAATCCAGGTCTCCAATACAGCACATTCAAACCCAGAAAGAAAGGTACCACTTCCCAGAGCTTCCTCAGGCCAGCCTTTGCCTTCTTTTGATTCTCAGGAGATAGAGAATAGTTCTTCAGTCTAACAAAACATGCTACTGCAGAATATCCTGCTATATTTAACACTAGCGCAGCCTCACCTTCAACACTGCATGCAGTTCTGGGCTCCACAATACAAAGAGGATACTAAGGTCTCTGAGAGCATTCAGAGGAGGGCAACAAGCTGGTAAAAGTACTGGAAACCATGTCCTGTGAGGTGAGGCTCGGGACACTTGGGATGCCTGATTTGGAGAAGAGGAGGCTGAGAGATGACCTCACTGCTCTGCAGCTCCCCGAGAAGGGGAAGCAGAGGGAGGTGCTGGCTCTGCTCATGGTACCAATGGTAGGGTGGGAATGCATAGAGCTGCACCAGGCGAGGCTCAGACTGGACATTAAGGAAAATTTCTTCACCTTAATGTTAAATATAGATCATTGCTGTTTGAGGGGCATTGTCATTCTAGCAGCTGCTCAGCTCCTACCCTATAATGCTCCATAAAGTGTCCTTATACAAAGTGTTATTTTTTTTTCATTTTTTGCCTTGATGCAAGGCCTGTTCATGAGTTATTCGTTGTAGCAAAGCACAAACCCATAATTTTCTTTTATTGAACCCACTCTGGGTAGCCAACACTGCAGAAATGCAGATGGTCATCTTATTCTTTGTGACAGGATGAATGCCACAACTCTGCTGACAAAGACAGTAATGCAGTCATTTATAATGGTGGGAGTATTGTTCAATTTAATATCTAAGTTAACTGCACCTATTTAGGCATTTTGAACACAGCTTTCATAAGATCTCTCTCTGCTGATACTTTAGGACTTTCAATGTTAAGTCAGATTTGTATAGCATGTAAACTGGCATCCATGCATAATTTCTGAGCTTACAGCAAATGAAATAGAACAACACTGCAGAAAAGGTTGTCCCCTAACTGAACTCTGACCACAGCCAGGTTGTTTTTTTTTTTGTGCATATTTGAGATATTGCAGTTTAATAATTTGTCTATCTCTTCCCATAGCTCACACTTCAATTTTCAGGGCCATCCACATTGCAATCAAATTCTGGATCATAATCCATGAGCTTGAGTGAATAAATACTTCTTTAACTATTTTGTTGCCAATGGAATAGAGGAAATGGTTCAGAAAATGTGTCTTTAGAGAAACGCAAGGGCAGCATGATGCACAAGTACTTCTTTTGTTCTAGAGTAAGAGAAGCAGTGAATAATTCACAGCACCACGTGGAGTGCCCAGAGACATGCCCTGTGATGACCAGTGAGTTTGTGGAGAAAGAAAATGTGGTGTTGAGTATGAAACACAAAGATCAGGTGTTATTTTATAAGCACCCTGTCTCATTCTGCCAGAGGACCCCCTTACAGACTAACAGCTGAATCTAGAATGTGCTTCATTCTCTCAGAGAACAGAGCATCACTACAGAAACAGCACTTGAAGAATAATTCAAAAAAACAAAAAACACAGATGCAAGTTAAATCCTGGGGATTACAGTATGTAAGTGTTCAGAATAAGGGGAGATTTACCTATCATATTCAGCGAATGGATTCAGAGAAAAACTACATCCACCATGTGCTAATGCCACATTTTGGCACTGCCTCTTCAATCAGAGTAATTTATATAGCTTAAATGTTCATATCACCAATTAATCTCTCTTAAATCAGATCAGAATATTAATTGCTTGAAACAGGCTTAATATAGTCATAAATACACAATACATTAATATCATTTTTCATAAGAATTAGGAAGTCACGTTGCCTTTACTCTCAATTTGTCTAAATGTTCATACGTGAGAACTTAGCAGTTACATTTTATCTATACCATCTCTCTCAGTTACGCCATTGGTTTGTCTATGGCATCTTCTGCTCAAGGCACCAAACCTGTTTAAAGCATAGCTATTGAACACAGAAGTTACTGATTTTCTTAGAGCTACATTTGGAATGACTGTAACTCAGCAAGAAACCTGTACAATATTTTCCACTTTGGAATAGGCTCAGTGAGAAGAACTGGGCACACTGACCATCAGACCCTTTGTTTGCAGAATGGAGGGCAGGACAGGAATTTGCAGTGGGAGGGCCATGGAGCTTTGAAAGGGAACTGCTTTGTGCTGAAATTACCCAAGCATTATATTATGCTTCTGTAACACAGTTTGATCGCCTCATTCGCTACTAAGTAAGACCCCAAAAGTGACAAGGAGATAATTACTGTGACCTCTGCTTGTGGAAACTGATAGATAGAGAGTTGATAGCAGTACCATGAACTGTCCTCATGTTTCATTTGCTGATGTGCTGTAAACCTTTGACTTGTTGCCAGATTTTGAGGTTGCCTTATGAGATAATCCCAGCTAAATTCAGTTCATGTGCATCTTCCTGCCCTTTTGTTGGAGACAGGGGCACGATGCAGTTAGCTAAGTTAGCTAAGAACAGAAACACAACTCCACAGCTATGAAATATGAACTTGAATCAGTTCCTGGATTTGCAAATGATGATAATGCTATTTACCCTCATATTTTAATTTATAAAATACTTCTTCCCTGCTGGAAACGAAATCCCTCATTAGACCACCAACAATTCCCTTACATGTTTCCCACTGACTTTAATTGCCTATTCCCATTTTTTCAAGGATATTTTCCTTATGGAAATAAATAAATAAATAAATAAATAAATAAGAAATTCTGTATTCAAAAACAAAGCAGTTACAGCTGCACTCAGGAAGGGTATGAGAGTTGACTTGCAATAATAACTTTAAAGATACTGTAAATGCTTTATTAATCCACGCTGTTGACAGTTTTGAATGTCAAATTATCAACATTGCTCTGAGCCATGAAACTATCCCACGAGGTACTTAGTCCACCTTGAGACAGCAGTGAAGGCAAAGCTTTGATCCTCAAGGCTGACTTGAGTAAATTGTTATTTTTGAACTCTTTAATCCCTCATGCATTTCTAACGCATAATTTTAGTAATGCATTTGACTTAAATTTCCCGTTACTTTATAATTCAGTCCAACTTCTACTGCAAATAAAGTCAGAGCTCCCAGGGGCTCCAGACAGCAGAGCCAGTCCTGCTCTACTGCAATTATCCACTGAACTGATGAGGAGACAGAAATAGTATGTCATCAGGAACCTGAATTTTACCTTCTTTTGGACATTTTTTTTCGCACTTTCACTGTATTACAGCTCAGCATTTTCTGGAGATAAGGACCACAAGGTCTGGGACTCAAGAGGTTTCAGTTGTCCACATCAGTTCAGAGATGTGTTCTGTTTGACTCTTGAAGAGCAGTTTCAGAAGCCGCAGTGAGCAAGGTATGCCCCCATTGACATGCCCACCTTAGTTTAACTGCCAGAAGGTACTGCAGATGACATATCCCAACACACAACACACTAGCTCAATTGGTAATACAAGGGCTGCTCTGAAAGTAATGACTTCTATTTTATGACATCGGCCTATGGCGTCAGAGGCAGATATTGGTGGTATGGCAGTAGAGGTATCTGTGTAGTATATATCAGTTGTAGGTTCCATGGAAACAAATAGAAGGCATTGCCTTCAGAGTGACCTATGCACTAAGATGAGGATTTGTACATTATTTATATTACTATTCAAGGCCATGAGGGGTGCTGTCCAGCCCCCCCTACATAATATTTGGCCCAGGCTTTCCCTTTGCTCCCACATACATTATCTGTGGCTTGAATGATTAAATATTATTTCTTTGATCTGAGCTAAGCAGGAAAGCCATCACATTATTCAAAATACATAAGTCACAACTCATCAAAATAATGTTTTATCAGTATGAAATTGAGGCCATAGGTGGCATGCTCTTCAGTGTAGCAGAAGTCTTCAAGATGCAAAACACTCCAGGATACGGTTGGTGAGTGGGGAAAACAAACTTGAACCTGACAACCTAAAATTGCTCCAAGCTGTTAAACAAGTACTTACCATGAGGGACAGCCAGTAGCTCTGGAAGCTCATTCCGTCATCCTACTCTCTTCTGCAGTGCAGATACTCTAATGGAGCCCTACATGCTTCAGCTGCCCCATTCTGCACGGCAGGTTCTCTGCCTCTACAGGATATACAGGGCTGCCTCAGGCTGCCCCTCCCTGCAGACATGCTTTTTGTGCAACCAAATGCAAGCTCAGCTCCTGCCTGTAACACACTGATAATAACATTTACCCAGTTACTTCCTATGAAGGTCACCTTGTCAATGCCAATACACCACTCATTGAATTAATTTTTTTGCATGTGTGTGTCTATGAATATACGTTCTGAACAAAAAGAATAGTTAGTTTTATACCACTTCAATTGCCTGCTATACCTTGAGTCAGGCAGTCACTTGCCAAGTGCTGTAAAACACACCCAGTCCTGAAACTGCCTCATCTATTAATTGTCAGTTCAAAAATCCAAGGCCAGCTGAGTCCCTCCTGGAAAAAATAATCAGCTCTTGAGTATTGCTCCAGCCTCCTGCTCTCTGCAGTTTCTGGAAGGATGGGTTCAAAAGGGAGCCAGAGAAGCTCAGCTTCAGGGTATCCCCCCCAGCTTCTGCCCACAGAAAGCATCACCAACAAAGCTGAAAGGAGCTGTACGTGATTGATCAGAAAACCTACATACTTCTTGCTCAGCTGTTGTAAATTGCTGCTGATTTTCATGGTGCTACCATAGCTCAAACATCATTCCAGCTGAAGGAAGCTTATTTTGTACAATATGCAGTGTCCTGGAAGAAAGCCTGTCACTACTGTCTGGAGCTTACATTGCTACCAGGAGTCAATGAATCTGTGAACTTGACAGTGTCTTTTGAAAACAAATTTCTTACTGCTCAGGAAAATGTCACATGCCTGGTATGAAAGGGACTGATAAAACAATCCATTTCTTTGTCTGTTCTACTCTTTTCAACTCAAAGTCTTCAAAAATCTCCTCGCTGGAGGAAATTAACTGAAAAAAAATTATGCATTTCTGTTTGCCAGAGGTATATTCTGCACATATGTACTAGTTAACCTGGTTTTTAAACAGCATTAAAGAATATGTATCACAATCAGCTAAATGCTTCAGGTATTTTTCTAGCTATAAGGAAAGAGATACATAAAAATACAAAGATAGGCGGAAGGAAAAACATCAAATTTGTCAGCATGAAGCATCATTATTCATCGGTAAGCCTTCCCTCCATTCACTACTGCACACATGGCTAAGGCAACAAGTGCCCTCATGCCTAGGCAAAGGAAAGCAGGGAAAGCATTCTTCCACCCACCCTGGAAAAACAGATGAATGATGGCTCTCTGGATTATGTCTAGCAAATATCATTACCTTACAACAAACTTGTTTACATGAGCTGCAAAACATGACAGCATTCCCCACTATCACCACCAGTAAAAAAAAAAAAAAAAAAGAAAGAAAAAAAAACCTACAATAGATGGTTCCAAGCTACAGCCCGTGGCTCAGCTCTGACTGCTGAATTTTGCATGATTCAGGGAGATGGAAATAGCAGATGTGCTCCCATGTACAAAGATCTTGGTGAGCAGTTTGCTGTGCTCACTTTTATCTGCTTATGATGCTGTTCATCTCTTGATCTACATGAAGAACATAATTTCTACCCACAGAGCCCTGAAAGAGATGCACGGGTATAATAAGACATGCCCGATTCCATGGCTGTGTGTCAATTGGTCTTTCTGTCCTGCTGGCATTAACTTTTCCTGCAGAAATGAGTGCTAATAATTCTGACAGCGAGGTCATTGGTGTATGTTACAGACCTTCATGCTTAGACATCTGTAGCTTACCAGTGCCATGCAGAACAGCTTTGCAAAAGGGAATTAACAGTATGGCCCCCAAATCACATTTGCCTGGCTAACAGAATGAGAAGTTAGAAGGAGACAAATTGGAGATCTACAGAAGCTTGATACGATGTATTATTTCCATATTCCTATTACTGGGGGGGGGGGGACGGGGGGGAGAGAAAGAAGAAGAAAATGCAGTGAAAGTGTCCTTTCACAGTTAAAATGAGCCATAAAATAATTGCTAATGAAGTTCACATGCTATGAATACCGAACTAGCAACTGTAATTCCTATAAGAGAATCAATTATGATCAGCATAATGGTAGCAATATATAAGTTGATGTGACAAAATAAATTATCTTCAACAGTTCATTAACATTCAAACTAATATGTCATTAATGTAGCTTCAGAAAATACTCTTGAAGCATTTTTAGGTATATCATTTCATGTTAGCTGAGCATTTTAAGTCCTTGTCGTTGTAGAACATGAACACCTTACAACTTCCAAAGGAAGTTCATTGCTTTTCATTTGCTTTTTGTGTGTGTGTGTGTGTTTTCTAGAACAGAAGAACATAAAGATAATGAAAAATTGTCTTTTTTTTCTTGCTCTGCATATTTATAGTAGAGTTAAGCATTGCTGAGGTCTTCCTGGTATAATAATGTCAATCAAAAGCCTGACTATTTTGCAAGAAAAAATAAGCTACAGCTACACAGACAACAACTGTTGAAGCCAATTGAGAGAAACAAATATGACTCTAAATTCTATTTTCTCTTCTAGATTCTCCCACAAACAGAGTGAGGAGCCAGCTCCATGGGACTCAGAAAGGTTCGTGCCATTTGTAAAAGGACACAGTAATAGTTTCATCCTACTACTTTGTATGCAGAAAGAGATGCTGCAACTTGACATCCGAAATAATGTCTAGGAACTGAAGGCAGCTGTAGGATTTGGGGAAAACAGCTTATAATGAAAGGTGAAAAAGGGCTCTGTGCAACTACTATAACAGTCAGGCAAGCTACAGATACCCAACAATATGAAATTCAACTGTAGGCACATGCTGAACAGAGAGAATTGAAGACAGAGACGATGTTTCTTCTGCTACTGGGTAAATATCAATGCCATCAATTACTACTGAAGAGAACCAAAGCAATAGAAGAGGTAGACCGCATCTCAGGAAGACTACACTGAAGATAAGTGACTACATTTCAAAATGAGAAGGTATAAGAATGGGCAGCAGTGAGGAAATTGCATTAATCAGATGTTCCTTCCTCTTTGTCTCCTACATAATTTTGCCTGTTTGCGATACTCTCCCAGCCTTTCTCCTTCACCATTTTTACTCCTAACGATTCCTTCAATCCCTTGAAGTCCTCAGAATCCAACCTGAGCTAAGAAATTAAGTGCAAGCACTTTAGAGAACAAAGGGCAAGTGGAAGCCAATGACAAGGAACAGTTGACTAATGGAAAGCAGGTGAACATATCCTTCTAAAAATCCATGTACTTCCAAAAATCCTCTTCAGTTCAGACTGCCTCTAATGTCTGCTCTCTTCAGACAATAAATTATAGGCTCGTTCTAAACTGTTATCATTATCATGCCTATGAATCTGCTCACATCTACAGTAGCTTCTGCAGTCTTTGTAGTACTCTGCTTAGAAAACAAATGTAGTACTTCATGCTACTTGGGTGATCAGAAGGACTGGGTGAGTAGAGATGTTCTCTACATTAATATGTGGCCAGCAGAAGCTAAAAAACAGCACATGCAGAAAAATGATAATAAAAACATCCTAAAACACTGAATTTTTAATTTTAAATCATTAGAGAAAGCAGTATGGAATTACTCATTTTCTCTACTGACTTGTTAAGTAGATACATAAATGGCACTATTCTTCCAGAATCATCCCTTAAATAAAATCAGACTCAGACGTCTTGGCATGCCTTATTCAGAATCAATAAGTAATTAAGTAATAATGCTTTCTGAGGTGTGTGAACTCTACAGTAGGTAACAAGATGATATCATTTTAAGCAGTCTGAACCTTTAATGATATTAATTCTGTTCTATATTCAGAAGGCTCACAAGATAAGTCACATATAAAAATGAACTAGCCTCCACCTGTTCTTTATGTTTAATGAATACATTTCTTAATTATTTGATTAAATATCTTACTGTAACCATGCATGTAGTCAAAAATCAAAGTTACGTTTGGGTTAATGTTATATTTCACCCTAAAGCTAACCCTGAATCTAACCGTAACTCTTACCCAAAAAGCTAATCCTAACTCTAAACCTTATCCTTTACATAAACCATAGCCCTAACATTAACATTACATAAACCATAACCCTAACCCTAAACCTAACCATAAATCTAACCCCAATTCTAATTGATCCTAACCCTATCCCAAACCCTAACAGTAATTGTTGGTATTCCTATTTCTAACACTAGCTCTTACACTTAGCCTTATCCTAACTATAATCTGTACATATAATACAAACCCTAACCATAACCTAACTTTGATTTTTGACTACTTCCATGGTTACAGTAAGATATTAAACCAAGTAACACAGAACTTGTGTGAGTCCCTCTTACTAGGCTTAAGTATAGAGAGACAAATATATCATCTTAATACAACAGAATATTGATAATATGATTTCCAGTAGATAATATAGTTAATTTATATTTATTACATAAGTATCCATGCTATAGGTACCACCTTGTATATGCTGGATTTCAATATTTCCTTAGACTAGTTCCTGCTTTCTTGAAGGGGGTGTTCCTAAGGCTACTCTAAATTACAGTCTCAAGTTCTCAAGCTTTTCATCTCAGCTCCTCTTCCCAGTCCTTGCATTTCAGACAGACCACAATTTTCCACAATCTAAGAAAAGTTATCACCTGTATTTAAAAGCCATTGGGCTTTCTCTTTAATTATAGCTTAGTACAGAATCATTCTGCATACTATGCAAGTAGAAACAAGAAAAATTATAATGGCTTTGACTGCAAAGCAATGGTATAATGGAGAATAGCCAAGTCTAGTTCCTTGCAGATGGGCAGAAACAAAGCACTGCATCTTTTAACACATGAGGTACACATATTGTGGGTGCTCTGAAGGCATTCTGTACTCTACACTAGAAATATGTCTAATCTAATGTGAGCACATATGAAATTTCTGGTCCACAGGCTGTTTTTAGGCAAACACATATAGAAGCAAAGTAAAGTTGGGTTTTTAATAGCTTCGTGGCATTGGAATCTTGTTCTGTGATTTACATATTTGAACTTGAAACAGCTAATACAGTATCAGCATACTTCTTGTTTCAAAGCAAGACATGACCTGCAAATTACAGCTTTCAGAAGACACTTATACACCCACTTGCAAGATGCACAGATACGACTTACATAGATAGAATACAATGCTTAAGATTCTGATGCCTACATATCACAAAAGTGGGTGCTGTAGAAAAGAGACATACTGGGAAGAGAATTTCTTTCAAATGCCATAAATTCTCACACTAGAATGAAAATATTGCATGTACATTCATACTATTTCATATATACAAAAGTATTTAATCAATTCTGTTAATTTAGATTTCTACCTCTTCACTGTTCCCAGTTATTCAGGTGAATTGATAACTCACAAAAGGTTGCTAGAACTTTTCATATGGGACCAAGAACTGTCCTCTTTACTTCATTAAGCATCAACATTGATTACTTGGACCTGGGAGGCTCAAAGATGACAATCACTGGAGATACATCAGAGTTAGGAAACATCTTCACATGACAGGACATCTCTATGGTGTCTCCTGTCACTGAGATCCAAACAAGTATACATGAAGGACACACATACTGTGTCCCCGCTTTTCCAAGGGGGACAGATGCAGCAGTTCAGATTCTAGCCCTGGGCTGGTACAGATGGCTGACAAACAGAGCGAAACATGCTGCCCAAACAGCTGTTCCACACCTCTTCCAAGGAAGAAGGGGGCCATCAGATCCAGCAGCTGAATGATGCTGCTTTTAGACCTGAGCACATGGGCAATTTTAAGCATGTGAACATAATGAGACTCAGTCACAGCACTTTGAGATGCTACAAAGGTATTTAGAGCATATCAAAATTTCCAAACCATCTCATCAACACGACACAATTTTGACACAGACTAACGAAGGAACTATTCCAGCTCCAACTGTAGTTATCTTTCAGCTGTTTTACTTACAATTTAGACAAAGCTGGTAATGTTACTAATCCGTTTTTAGCAAACACTGACACCATACCATTCACCAGATCAACTATCAAAGAGTAATACGCTCAATTTAAGCAGACACTGGTCATTCAATATGAATTGTCTCAGGTTGTTATCCGCAATAGCACATACACAAAGCAAATCTCCATTAGATTCCAAGCTGTGCACCAAAGCTGCATATAGGATCACAGACAAAATGCACCCACTTCAGAAACAGATGATACGTTGCCATGGGGGGAAATACAAAAGAGACAACACTGAGAAGAGGAGAAAAAGAAGACAGTAGGGTAAAAATTAAGTCCAAATGCTTAGCAGTGTGAATACAGTTGTCTGTCAGACAAAGAGCATAGTCTCCAATACTGTCAGTCATTTATCATAGAAAACTACAAAGTTGCTTTTTGAACTGGTCAGAGCCCAGGAGACTTCACAAGAAATGAAAAGCAGAATGAAGAAATGCCAAGAAGGCAGTGAACTGTTTAAAGATCTTTCAGTTATTAAAAAAAAAAAAAAAAAAGAGAGATCTGTTAGAGATAAAAAGGCAAGAAAATATAGTTTTAAAGAATATCTTATGTGTAAACATTCCAATTGGCACTAAGCACAAGATAATTTCCTTAGTACTGTCAAATAAAGCTCAGACAGTGAAAGCATTTTCCCAAGTTTTATTGCAATTCCTTAACATTTATGAGGGCAGTTAAAAGTGATGTGATGCAAGGAAGGTATTCTCTTAGCCTTTTATGACAGGTATCAAGATGTTTTACTCTAAGGAAATAGCTATACCTATTTCCTACTATATACAATAATGATGCCTAGAAAATGGTTACCTCAGTCAAATCCATTGTAAACCAGGATTCTTTTTATTTTATATCTGAAATGATCTTCAAAGATATTGCCAGAATTAAATCCTTGACAATTTTGGATGTGTAGAAAATTAGGGCTGGGTAGGCATATCATGCTGCTGTACCTCTAAGAATTATTACAAGAGACTTAGCGGGACTGGAAGGAAATGGATTGTAGAAAAGAGCTATTCAATCCAGAAACATATTCAGTGGGAGAGCTTGGGTTCTGTGGGGAGTGATTTAAGATTTAGTCTTTCCTCTATATTTAGCTCATCATTAGAGAGAAAGGTGTTTCTGGAGTATCTTTTCAGAACATAAAATCAAAGTGAAGGTGAATGCCAAACCCAAACAAAAGAAGTGTTTGTAATTCAGATCTGTATCTCTGTGAGGAAGAGATGTTCATTATTCCAGGATGCATGCATCAGATGCATCTTAAATCTTTGGACTGTTAAGATATCTGGTCAAGTTTCTTTACAGGTGTCCCAAACTCTAGTTTGCAAGGACAGCACCATACAGAGGCAGGCATTCAGGCAAGGATTTCCAGAAGGTCACACAAAGAGCTGCCAAATTCTCCTGAACTTCAGAAAGAAGTGGATTCATGGATTCCTACCTCATCTGGGTGCCTTGGCAGTTACAGTCCAGGGACACAGGCAACCCTGAATGCAGACATTTTGGTTGTATGAGAGCTGCTCTGAAAGTAATATCTCCTATTTTATTACATAGGCCCATGACAACAGAGGTGGATGTCAGTGGTATGGTAGTACAGGATGAACCTTCCCACCAATATTCCATTATATGTTGTTGCCATGCAACAGATAACAGCAGAGAGGTGATAAGACTGATTGGCATGGAAGTGCGTATGGAGCAGAGGTGTGGAACTGAATTCTTCCGCGCAGAAAAATGGCACTCACTGACATTCATCAATGCTTGCTAAATGTTTATGGAGATCAAACAGTGGATGTGAGCACAATGAAGCTGTAGGTGGTACATTTCAGCAGTGGCAACAGCAACAGTAGGTTACCTCTGCTGGTGCAGATTGTCACTAGCACAGCATGCAGGCTCTTGTTCATGGCTGGCAAAAATACATAGATAACAGTGGTGACTGCTGAAAAATAGTGTTTTGTAGCTGAGTATTTGCTGTATCAAATAGCATTACTGTTCTCTTTCAACCTGTTGTAGTTTCACTGGAAAAAAATAGAAAACATTACTTTCAGAGCAATTTATATTTACCCCATACTTAATAAGCATGAATTCTCTGATGTCTGTTCAAACACACTTTAATTTCAGCACTCTACATTGTCCAGAATACTGCGAGTCTTCAGTAGAAAGCAAAGTAGAAAAGTTCATGCAACTCTTGCAAATCACTGACATTATACTACACAATACAGTGCATTGTTATAAAATAATTTTTCTCCTTAATTTACCTTCCTATTTTCTCGTTTACTTTTGATTGCTGCTTCAGATGTGTTCCACAGCCCTACATGTTTGTGCTGATGACAAGAGAATGCCTACATAGGCAACTTTCCTAGTACTCCAAATAGGGTGACAGGATTATATAATACTTGACCAACTTTCTGTTCAGAAGTTTGAAAGAGATGTGGCCTTCCATAGAGAAAAAAAAAAAAAGTAAAGGCTTCTGAGACATGCTTAAAATAACAGGCATATATTAAGAATCCAATTTTACCTTTTTTCAGTCTTACCTAAGATACTTTATCTTATTTATTTCATTTTCTACATACAGGAGGCTGATATGTCATTATCTTGAATCTTGTTCATTGTTCTGTTGTGTTGACTGGCAAGAGTTTTTGTCATAAACACTGTTCAAAATACAATTTTATTTGCTTTTGTTTAGGATCAAGAAGAGCATTGGCTGACTATTCTTCAGTAAAGAACAAATACTAGAAAGCTAAGTCTACATCTTGATACTGGTATTACCTCAGGGCATCTTTTATGTGCATTTTTATCCTGCCTTTTGTGGCAATGGTATAGCTACCCTGTAGTCCTGAGTGTTTGCCAACAAACAAAAAGGGAGTTGTTGGAGGAAATATATAGGATTACTCTTGTTAAACCAACTCAAGACCACAGCTCTTTTCTAACAGGTGTTTTATACGCGCGAGTGTAGAGTCTGTGCCTTAAATAGCTTCCTGCCTAAATAAGCACAAGCAGAGAAAAATTAACTGTTATTGTCCTCATTGATGAGAACTGAATAAAAGACTGACGAGCTCTAGGTCCTGCAGGAAAGTGATGGCAGTGCTGCTGATGAACATAAGCATCCTCAACTTCAATCACAAATAAGCCCTTATTTGTTAGACATCTGAGGGATAACATCCTACAATATAGCTTGATATTTCTTTCCCTAGAAGATGTTCTCCTAGTGCTAATCTCTACCTTAACTTTTTTTTAGGACCCATAAAGCTTTGAACTTGTATTAAATTCTTGGAAGAAAGACTGAGAAGTACTTAAAGGTGGTATATACAATATATACAAAATGCTCTTGGGAGTCAGTTCAGTTTTATTGCATTTAGTCTGCTCAGCCAAGTAATATATATCCAGTTCCAGGTACTTGCTTCTTGTCTCAGTTTGTATAGTGTTGGGAGGAAATTGGCACCATACATTTTCCTTACAAGAAGGAATGATGTACGTCCCTACATAAAACAATTTTGAACAACTCACAGGAGCTGAGAAAACGCTAGTTAATTTTTTCTTTGATTTTCTGCATCTGAGGAGCAGTTCTCAAGATATTTGTTAGCTGACCTTGCAACCTGGAACACATGGTCTGGTGTTATTTCTTGCAGACCCATTGACAGCCTATGTTTGGATGTGTTATAAACATGTATCCTCTGTATCTATATGTCAGTGCAGCTCTCTTGTCTTTTCTCTCCAGCTTGAAGCCTGATGATCCTTGATTATTTGCTGAGGGCTTGATAATGAAAGGAAGATGTTAAAGAGGAGAGAACAATTTTGTCTTGTCCACACTTCAGTGTGAAGAGACCTGTCAACACACAAAAGACGCTTGGCTGTGAGGAAGGGATCCAGAAAGAGAAGTCACGGTTTGCCTTTCTGCGTAACCTCACTTATACATATTTTGCTTCTGAAATGGAATATCTCACAAAACCTGATAACAGTTCTACAATATTCAAAGAGCAAGATGTAGTTTTCTGCAGCCATACTTGGCAGAGGAGACATAAGAACCTTTATCAGGCTGTCAGGAGGAATTTCCACCTTAACACAGAGCATAACCCTCCCTGCTGTTAGGCTGCTATAGAGCACAAACTGTCACAGTCACATAACATTTGTTTTTGTTATGCAAATATCTGAAAGAACTGAACAGACAACTTTACATGTGTTTTGCCATGTGTGTGATGCTGGGCTTCAATCCAAGAGAAATTTATTGATGTAAGCAGGAACAATTTGAGCAACTCTTCTTTTCTTCAAAAAGAGATGCAGTTGTTCATGTCAGTCGTATGTTTGGACCTCACCATGGGACAGGTAAAGGCAAAGTGCATATGTTATTACAGCTTCCCATCTGACTTTTCTGGTTATTCTAACGTGCTGATTATGTTATCTCTTAGTAAATAATTAGTAATAACTATCAAATGAGTATTAGCTGAAAGACTAGAATTCTGCTTTATGAATAAAACAGGCAGGCCTGGGGCTACCAGCACAAGAAAGACATAGAGAGGGGGTCCAGAGGAAGGCCACAAAAGTGCTCAGAGGGCTGGAGCACCGCAGAGAGTGAAGGCAGCACAGGCTGCCCAGGGAAGTTGTAGATGTCTCATCCCAGA
Organism: Oreortyx pictus; assembly: GCA_036925125.1. Lineage (NCBI taxonomy): Eukaryota > Metazoa > Chordata > Aves > Galliformes > Odontophoridae > Oreortyx > Oreortyx pictus. The sequence continues at coordinate 38,852,384 of JAUPFR010000007.1, forward strand.
GGCACCCAATGCCAGGTTGGATGGGGCCCTGGACAGCCTGATTCGGTGGTGACAATGCTGCCCATGGCAGGGGTGGAACTGGGTGATGTTTAAGGCCCCTTCCAATCCCAGTCATTCTACAGTTCTAACGTAGAGTAATCTTTGCTAGGTATTGGGCTGTAGTGATATTTAGGTCCTCTTGGTTATGTGAAAATTTTCCTAAAGACACAAAGGATATTTTATCTAAATATACTGACAGACACTAAAATCCAAGTCATGATGCGCTATCCCTCTATTTTTACATAGGAAAGCAAGCTCTCTCTATAATTCTGAAGAAACATTATACCACTGTGTAAATACACGTTAGGTTTGGTTCTTGCATATACTAGAAGTTTCTAGTTTCTCCTTCTTAAATAAAATATATCTTAACAAAGATAATCACAATTATAGAACAACTTCCATAATATGAAGAAGAGTATACTACCATTGTTTAGCCTACAGAAAAGTTGATCATGGGAGAACATGCTCAAGTCCATAACGCCTGACAAAGAAGTTGGATAGAGAAGCTGTAAAACACAGGAGACCTCAAATGAAACTCAATGTTTCACAGTCAAAAGAGGCACTCCTGTGTCTAACGTGTAGTTCAGTCACAAAACTTATCACCACAAGACACTGACAATTTTTGAGTTCATGAAGTAGTTGACAGATTTACAGGAGAAAACCACAGGGCTGCTCAGGAGAAAGCTCTTGTGAGTTACCAGCTTCCTGCATGTTACCAAGGCAGAACTGTGAGTGAATCATTTTTTCTGTTCTTACGCTCTGCTCTAGGCAGAATGTTGCTGGCCAGAGGTAGAGCTGATGTAGGGTAAAGATCCAGTGTGGTGCAGCTGCTACTTCTGTTCTTGTATTCCAGAAGTGCATTGTCTCTGTGGCTGAAAAATGTACTTTGTGGGTTTTCTGGCAACTTATGGCTTTTTTTTTTGTTTGGTTGGTTTATTTTTTGAGGTGAAAAGCTGTTTTTGGACACAAACTTCATTTTCTAAAGAAAATATTCTCATGAAGACTGATGCTTTTTTAAATAACTTGTTATTGTCTAGATAGCTGATTATAATCATAAAAGTAAAAATGGTGAAACTCTGAAAGGCTAATGCTGAATTGTACAGGGACCTTTTCAAGCATGCCCTAACAGTTTATTGCCATGCACATATGTTGCTCTGAAAGGAATGCCACTCATTTATTTCCACGGAAACTACAAGTTACAAAGACCACAACAACACTATTAAAACAAATTCTCAGCTGCAAAACACTGTTTTTCAACATAGTCACTCCCTAATAGCTATGCCTTTTCACCAGTGATGAACAGGAGCTTGCATGCTGCACTTGTAAAAATCATGGCTATTACCAAAGGCATTGTTGCTAGGAACATGTTTCCCACACAGTCCAACTTTCACTGTGCTTATATCCACTGTTTGGTCTCCAAAATTATTAAGTAAGCATCAATAAGCGTCAACAGATGCCATTTTTTTTCTGCATGAAGGAATTCACTGACACACCTTATCTTCATCCGTCCTTCCATGTCAGATGCCATTCTGTCAGACTTCTCTGCTGTTGTCTGTCACACAGCAACAAAATGTAATGGAATGCTGGTAGGAAAGTTCAACTCTACTTCCATACCACCAACATTCACCTCTGACATTGTGAGTCAACATAAAAACACAGGAGGCATTAATTTAGGAGCAGCCCTCGTATTTCTGATGACCTTTATATTTTTTAAAAATTTGAATTCTGCTGATTCATTCAGAAACCCAGTATAAATTATACTTGTAGAAAATTGGCTCCTTGTGAATTAGCACTACCTGAGAACAAAACCTGGAATCTGAGTTTTGTCCCATTCCTTCAACTTCTGTGACTCACTCTTTCATGAGAATTTATATAAGCTGCAAATTGGATCTAAAAAGCGTAAAATCACACCATATTTTCTGAAACTATTCCTTAAGTAACCCTTCACTTCGATTTTCTATGTGATGTGAGTTTATGATACTGTTTTAGATTCTAAGTTGCAAAGTGATCTTCAGTGCTCAAACATCACTTCTATATCCTATAAAGGGCAACATTTGGAATGTGAACAAAATTATGGTATGTCACTACAAAATGACATTGTGCTACTGAGTAATATCTGGCAAGATGAAGCAGTTGGATATGGTTCTAAACACTTTTGATATTCATCCAAAGTGAAGAAAATTCTATCTGCTCTGACTCGTTGTGAATTGTTTAGAGCAATTTATCAGACTACTGATGCCAAAGTTAGTGCTGTGAAGTACAGATCAAAACAGTAATTTTGGTCTGGAAGACCAACTTTAATTCCAGTATTAAGAAAACATAATATTAGCATACATTTTTGCAATTCAGACATCTGTCAAATTAGTTGTGCCATGAAATGAGCTTTGAGAGATATTAAGGAGCTAAGATTTTTTGTTAATTACTTCACTACTAGATGATGCACAAAGTATGCCTAGCAATAAAAGCATCCATTCTGGATAGCTGTAACTTGTTGTGAATTAACACTTTCTTTCACCTGAATGGCCCTCTCACTGAAAATAGCTGACATACACAATCCAAACTTATTATCAGAAAACTTGTTTCACCTGTGACTTATATAGTTGATCACAGGCTTAATTATTTTGAGCATACAACTGAGGTATTTGATACATTTATATGCAAAATAGTACTTTAATCTTTGGTCGCAAACAAGGTGGCACAACATAACAGAGACTTGATAATCAACTGAACAAAGGAAGCAAGGAAGTGCCTGACACGAAAGGAGTAACTTATTAAACAGAAAAGATACAAATTTTCCTCTACATATATCATAACTATACATAAACAGAATTAATTTATAACAGAAGATTTACTACTACATGCTCAGTACAAGAAACAAACCCGGGTTCATGTAATCATGACAACCATAGACCACTTCTTCCACATTTCCTACCCTCTGCTTTGGCCTCTAAAAAGTGTTTTTTCTGCTCCTGGTGCTTCTGAAACAAGTTCTCTGCTTTGCTCTCTAGATGTGCTCTACATTTCTTATCAGTTTATTGAACAGAGCCCCATTCCACAACTAGTTAAGATTCCATCACTTCATTTCCAGCCTTCAGGTTGCTTTGTCTGCCTATTGTGTACTTCATGTTACACCACTCTTTAAAGTTTCTTTCAATTTAATGCACTTACGTGTAGCTTCAGGATTTTTTTCCACTTTTGCTGATCTCCACGAACCCTCAACTGCTTGGCTTTTTCCTAATGGTTTTCCATACTCCTTTCCAAGCCTGGATTGCTTAGGCATGCCCATCACGCCAAACAGACCAATTCTGCTCTTTCCAATTGCACTGCAAACATATATTCTTTTGCTAACACTTGGCTATTTAATCTGCCCTTTTTTCTCTTCACTACTTACAGCACCACTCATGCACGCAAGACAAGGAAACAATATTAATACCTTGAAATTATCCCAGTGTCCCCTACAATTCTGTGATTCTGTGTTCATTTTTATTCTGTTTACAGTCTGTTCCTTTGGTCCCACCACCAAAGTTGGTTACTATCTATTTCCATACTGTCACACAAAGTTGCAAAGATGCAAAGATTTACTTACTCAACTGGTGTTCCTCTCTATCACTGTTAGTAGCTCATTGCCAAAATTCTAATTCACATAGGTAGACTTAAAACTCTTTAAAAAAAGGACTGCTCTTTTTAAAATATCCTTTGAAGGCATTTTGTCTCACCTCTTTTCTCCTACACTTGAATTCTCAACCCTCTTTAATGTCCTGCAGCCCATGTTTCAGATGTGGTTCATCTAGCTAAGGTGCTTTTTTCATTCCCGTGTTTTTCTCTTTTCCAGAAGAAGCACCTCAGAAATTAATAGATATTGATATTATTATAGAGACATACACACTTTTTCTCCAAACTAGTTCACAGTGTCTTTTAACTTTTAAGATGAAACAGTATTACATAAACTTTTTTCAACCTGAAAGTCAACTGAATTCCATCAAGCCTGCTGAGCAAATTAGATCTATAACTTACTTGTTTTAATCTCAGTTTCTAATCTATAAAATACTGCCTTCACATATTCTTATGAGTGCTAATCGTGAGTTGTTTTTTTTTTCCTTTTTAAGTGAATTTACTTTCAGCATCCTTCTAACAGCAGCTTCCACCTGCACTGCAAGGACACTGAAAACCCTGAAATCCTCTTTGCTTTTTTTTCCTTTTCTAGGCCAGTCCTGAAGTAATGTTTCCTAGAAAAGTTGAAGAGAGCTTTAAAAGAGACAAAGTTTTTTCCTCTGTTGTTCAGGCTTTGATTTTTGTCTGCTCAGTAGAGTCACTCAGTTTATATGCCTCGTTTCATGAATGTTTTCAGGAGCTGAACATCAGAGTTCAGAGTCCAAGCACAGAAGATTAACACAGACTGTTCCTATTGAACATTTCCTGTGCCTGGTATCTACAGAAGCACAGCAGGATATTTTACTGTTTTTAGTACCTGTTTAGAGACATGTTTTATACATATGTGTATATATGTGTGTGTATATATATATATATATATATATATATAAAATGTATTTCAAAATATCTGATATTTTCAAGTGTTTCATTAACCCCATATGTTTCACAGAGAACTACATTTCTTTCTACTCCAAAAAGAAAATAACATTGCTATGAATATTCAAATATTTACTGTAAGAGTACAACAGGGTCTTGCTTGAGAGTGTGTCTGAAGTGAACCTTCAGTCCCTAGGCATTCTAGCTGACATATGTAATACATGTGAGTACACAGGGGAATGCTAAGGGACAACTGATGAACCATTAACAGATCTAGAGGATCTAGTGATGCACATATTCTTCTATTCATCCTTTTCTAGAGTGTGTATGACTGTACTTATTGAACTGAAGATCTACAGAGCAACTCCTCAGACTAGAGCAGGAAATTTATTTTTCCTTGTCAGTCCACTATTTATCTTGACACTGGACTTGACCCAGAACTGAAATAGACAACTATTTTTGGCAACAAAGAATGCTCAGATCACTATGTTCAGAGTAGATTATAGACTAGCGATTGGAGATGAGAAGAAAGGAAACAAAATAACTTGCTACTCCACATCATTTTCCAATTGAAATCTGCAATTGAATACGGTTAATGTATTAGAGCATGGAGGGTTGTGACAGATGGCAAAACGCCATCAACTATAGACTTTATAGACAGCTTCATAACTAGGAATTCTTAGAAAAACAAGGACTGAAAAGCAGCAGAAAAATCAGTCCCTGGGGACTGGATTTCACTGTTACAGCAGAGACCCTGAATGGCACAAGCAAAGTAAATAGGAGATTACAGACCTTGCACTTTGCATAACAAAGTTCCATTCTTTCCCTAACCATGCCAGTCAGAGTACATTCAGCAGTCAAATGTATGACTATTTCTTATACTAAGGTTATATGCGTAGAAAGTGAAAAGCTACAAATACATATACCACAGGATATCTCCCCTGATCAAAAACAGCAGAGGAAAGTGTATACGTATTAGAAAAGTATATGATTCTTCTCAGTGTCTACCTGTAAAACCTCCCTTCCACTTCCCACAGATGCAAAAGTGCAAAGCCAGGCAAACCCAGTAGAAAAAGAAAAAACAAAAAAAAAAAAAAAAAAAAAAAAACTCTAGCATCATTGCCAGCTGTCCCCTGACACATTGTGGCGATAAGGCAAAGACCTTTGTATGAATACAATGAAGAACAACAGAAAAGCTTTACCTTACTAAGAAAATTTGTCTATGGAAATTTCCACTGATCTCATCAACAGGAGGAATTAGTTCTCTCCCAGTTCCTCAGACTGAACCATCTTGCTCCCTCTGAAACAAATTGAGAGCAGACAACTTCAGGAGCCACTCTACGTACATAGTGCTAACCTGCTCATGTGGATTTGTCCTCCTCCGCCATCTCATGTCATACTGAGGACATGCAACAGACATTCCTTGTCTCACATTATAAACTGAGAACACCAACAGGCTGTAACATAGCCCTCATGGAATTGGAAGGGTGGGAATCACACACCAAGGCTGAGTGTCCATGGGCTAACTACGAGGAAAGTACACTCATGGTGCTCTGTATGATGTTGTAGCCTTCTTATAATGCCAAAGAGGCAAAGAGAAGATCATCCCACATGCTTTGGAAGAGACTCAGCATACACGTATCATACTCCAAGAGACCAGAGTAGATCGTGCTCTCTGGGCCACTGCTTGTTCCTACCAAAGGCTGTCATAGCAATCATATAACCCATAACATTTCAGTACTCCAGATAGCATCTGGTTGTAATACATAAACAGGATTTAAAAAGCAGAAAGACTACCTGGATGTTCCCTGTTGTCATTATACATCTCTACAAGGTCAGGCAAGCACAGTATGACCTAGAGACATTAGCTTTGTGCCAGCTGTTCCCTTATTCCAGGAAAATAATCTTGCTTTAATCTTATTTGCAAGAGTCTGATAAAAGAGAATCATTTATCATCCACTTTAAATGAATAAATCTCATTTTAAAATCATTGTGATGCAGCTTATATGTGATCTATATTGTTAACTTATCACTGCAAAAGCTGTCAGGCCTAAAATTAGATCATCCAGCTGCATATGGATATGGGGAGATGAGTCTGAACGCCACGCTATCCCTCTGCTTCATTCTGCATCAGGGTAGTGGAGAGAAGTCAGAGCAAGTGCATAGCAAACAGAACCTACAGGCATTTCAGTACTTTGAAATGTATATCTGGTCCCACCTCAAACAAGGAAAACTGCTGCAAATTATCACTGAAACAACCAATAGGGTATGTTTGTGCACGCACGTTGGTGGTGAGTTGGCTATTACACAAGTAATAATTTAGCTTCTCAGACTTGTTCCACTTGTATACATAGCTCAACCACTTTAGGAGCAATGGGATAAAAGCTCTTTTTTTTTTAAAAAAAAAAAAAGCATCAGTGGACAATTTACATTTTACATGTGTCAGTCTTGGAAATACCCCTGTCAAGTGGCATGTGAAAGGAATTACACGGCAGGTGCTCAAGAGTACTAAATTTATAGTTTGTTGAACATAAGGAGGTTTTCAGACAGAAGAATGTGAATTCACCAATAACCAGGCATTTCATTGACTTCTCACATACCATTGCCAGTCTTGGGAAAAAAAAAAACAACAATATAATAAAAAAGGATCTCTGACCACCAGAGACCCTTCCTGAGAAAATAATGGTAGGAATTAGAGTTGCTTTTGCTCTATGCCATCTGACTCAATTTTTCAGTCTTGAATACACACACAGGTATAGAGTGATTGGAATTGGCAGGTGTGCACAAGTACCTTACACCATTAACTGTATGTACAGGCAGTATTCATGTGAAGTAAATAGGACTACAAGGAGTAAGCAGGAACTTCTAAGTGTCCATACGAGTAAGATTAATTGCTCTTCTAAGCACTACACAAGACTGAAAATAATACACTGTTCAGAAACATCCAGGAAAGATAATATAACAGGAAAAAAAACAAAACAAACAAGCAAAAAAAAAAAAGTCATCTAAAAACCAAAGAAAAACATTTTGCAGTGTTTTGAAAAGAATAAAAAGATAATCATTGCCTGGTGAAAGCTCTCTGTGTCTTCATGCATCTCTCTACTGACAAACCAAACAGAGAATGTTTAATGCAGTACTTAACTTTTGTAAGGTGGGAATTCAGAGCAGTGGAAGGTTACCAAAGAAACCAAGCCATAAATCAGGGAAGTCTGTAGCATCGGAAACCTCAGGGAGATGAACAGAAAGCTTTGAGATGGAGATAGGGGGAGGAACATTCTTCTATAGCAGAGGTGCTGGTCTAGCTCCAGAAACAACTGAGATTAAAGATGAGCTAAGCTGGAAAGACTCAGTGGCTCAGGAGACCAGCAACAAGCTACAAGAAAGCAATTCCAGGCCATACCACAAGGACTGACCTGAGAGCCCAGAGGATATTCCAGAGTAGTAAGAAAAGTTAGGCATACAAACATATCCAGTATTTACTGGTTTGCTACTATCTTAGTTGCTTTTCTTCATGCAGGTACAAGTACTGACACTTTGGAAAGGAGTGTGCATGTGCCTGCATCCATTGCACTTCTACCCTGGTGCTCTGATGAGTTACAGTACAGACCAAAGTATACATACAGTTGGATGATGTGAGGAAGGATGCTAAAGAGCTAAAATGTTCAGATATCTTAGGGTAAGCTTTAGACATAAGCCAGCAAGGCATCAGAAACAGCACCAAGTAATGTGCTATTAGCACAAGAAAATCTAGGGCATACAATCTCCATTAGAATCCAGCACAGTCTGCTGAGTGTCATTACTCCAAAGGAATGATTAGAACTGTGCCTAATGATTTGTCACATCTCTTTGAAATAAGCATGTTCTGTATTACAGTATTAAAGGCATTTAACCCAGGCACCAGAAAGATTATTAACTTTCAAGCACATGCAATATGCTCAAGTCATTTACTAATCATTTCAGTTCCATTTTAACCTTCGTGTGTGTGTGCTGTGAGAATATTACAAACACAATTATGCAAATAGCTCTGACTGTGCCTTTCTTTCAGGTGTCTGTGCTATTTCCACTGTACACCTGGTGAGCTGTTTCATATTTGGGCACATACCACTGATTCTGCTGTCTGCTTTCCTCAGATCATTTTGCTGTTCAGCAAACGTCTGCACTGGCATGTAAGTGCACAATGTAATACTGCATTGTACAGAACTAGCTAAGGTACTGAAGCAATGCATGGTAACCTTGTACTCCAGCCACTCTAATTTTACGCACAAATACAGTGCTTGGTTTCATCTGGGACAGAGTTGCTTTCATCTGAGTGTTCGGTATGATGCCATACTTTGGATCTAGAAGAAAAACAATGCTGATAACACACTAACGTTCATAACTGCTGCTAAGCAGGGTTGTACAGAGCTAAGGCCATTCTTAGTGAAGGGCCCAAGGAGCTGGGAGGAAGCAGAATTAGAACAGCTGACTTAAACTGGCCAAAAGGATATTCCATGCTGTGTGGCAACATGTGAGAAGAGTTTTGAAGGGAGATGGAGTTCCTCTGGCTTTCTGCTGCTGCTCAGGGACTAGCTGGGCATCAATAACAGGGTGGTGAGCAATTACTTGTGCATCACTTGTTATATACATATATAACATATACATATATACATATGTATGTGTATATACATATATGTAGTCATAACTATTATCCTTTTCCCTTTATCTATTTTACATCAACCCACAAGTTCTACTTTGTGTTTGTTTTTTTTCCCCCCAATTCACTCCCCCACCCCATTGGGAAGGGAGAGAGTGAGCAAATGATTGTGTAATGCTGTGCCACTTGCTGGGTTAAACCGCAAGTGTGCAATATAAACATACTCTCACCTCCATTTTCTTCAGTGCTTATTCTTCTCTGGTACCAGGCACAACTTAGTTCCTGACTGAACCAAATAACACCAAATAACGCTTGACAGTAAAAGCAAGGCTTTTCTGAGCACATGGAGTAGAAGGGGTACAAATGCTCAGCACTGCAGCTACTCAATTTTAATTTCCTTTGCAGGCATTCCGCACAACGCAGGAGAGACACTTCTCCAGCTCACATGCACTCATATTAGATGTGTTAGCATACACTTGAAGGGTCTCAGAGACAACAAAGCAAATCTATTACACTTCGTACTCATAGAATTTGTACTAAAGTTTCATGTAGAAAAGCTGTAAGAGACAGCAGATCACAGACCTTTTCTTGTGCAGGCTGTAAATAGAAAGATCCTGTGCAACTCCTGTTAATCTAATTATGCTACGTTAAAGAGTTGTTAGCAGATCTTTGGAAAGGAATTGATCAAAAGTTTCCAACACTTGCAGACTGGGGACAGGACTTGCTGATATCCCACATATCCACATGATAAAAATGTCTGTGGATTCAAAGAATGAGACAATTTCAAGGGAAAAAAAAAAAGACTAGTAAGCCTCCATTCGGCTTTGATATTGGAAGAACGTTACTTATTTACAAGTTTCACTGTTTGAAGATCAAAAATAGCATTTCTGGGACTGGGTCACGATCATCCTCCATCTTGTTAAGGAAACCACATGGGGTTGCAAGTTGAGATTTTACTGAGAGTGAGGGAGTAGAGACTGGAAAGGAGAAACTTCATGAAGTTCCAGAATCTTGGCACACATAAATGAAAAGAGCATAAACTATTTTACAGTGCATAAAAGGAAGTTCAGAATAATCAAGATCTGAGGTCATGAATGGGTAAAAAAAAAAAAAAGTCTACTTGGCAAGGTAGAAAGACAGCAGCAGATATTTTTTTCCATTATTAAAAGTACAGACATTAAGTGGCCAAAAAAAAAAAAAAACAGCTGAAATTGATGCAGACAAAAGTTAGAATTCTGAAAGACTTGGAAACAGAAGGAAAAAAAGAGTCCCATCAAGAGAAATCTTTAAGCAATGTTTTAAAGATACATTACATTCCCATATCTTGCTGAAATACGGTAACTAGGCAATTTAAGAAGCGAAAAAAAGAATTGTCATGATGCCAAGCAACATTGACACTGAACACACAAATATCAAAATGAGAGGCTTTTCAGCACTGTTACTCTCATTAGTATTCCAGTCAGTCTATTACACATAGGCATACAGTTTAATTTTACATGATAATGTATAAAATGAAGAAGAATACTTGTAAGTGAAAAACAAAATACAAGAACTTGGCTGGAAGACAACAAAGTTTTTCTAATCAAGATCACTGAACTGAGTTGCAAACTTTTTTATTAATACAAATTTCTCTGCTCTCAAATTATTAGCTTAAGTCCATACACTATGTGAAAGCAAGTGTACGGGTGAAAATATACATATCCTGAAGCCATGAATTAGAGCTCCTAAATTAGGGACTGTTATTAGTTGAATGATATTCAGGTTGTTGTGCACTAGGGCTACACAATACTACTTGTGATGTTGTGGAAATCACGTACTAGGAGCATACAATAGTCCTCTGAATTTGCCTTCTTTTTCAAGGAGCAAAACTTCCTCTGAATGGAAGCCTTTTCATATGCTGGGATTATCAAATTCAGATGCTAGATAGCTCACCTTGCTGCACAGCAATGGAAGCAACCAGGTGTTCATGCAGATAGGTCAGCACTAAGGCAAGTTAAAGCAGCAATTCAAAGAAGATTGCCAACCACCAGACTAAACAATATCCCAACTGATATAAACAGAGGAAAAAAATAGATAAAATCCAGATGCCAGCTAGCCCGAAGGCAGCATCTTCAGAAAAGATCTGCTTAAAAAGAAAATGCTGGAGAAACAAATAGTTTGAAACTGCCACAGAAAATCAGATGGAGAAAAAAAGTTACATGTAGTCAAAGAATAATTGATAGGACTGGAAAAACTTGGGCTCCATATCTGCACACTACTCTCTGTGCTCAACCCTGTAAGTGATCACATCCCTTGAAAAGAAATGGCACTCCAAAGGCAGGCATCTTCTCATGTGACTAAGATTGAAGACAGAATAAAATGCACGTGATCCAAAATTGTTTGCCTTCACCTTATCATAAGTTTCTTTTGAGGGGAAGGAGGACCTGTTTATTTTCTTGCCAACTCACACAGCCTAAGAAGTGATTGGTAACTAAGGAACATGATGTAATTAGAGAGCTGAATAACATAATAGCAAACGTATCTTAAATGGAGTCAAATGCAGAATAATGGAAGCAACACGGTGAACTGCTTGTGTACTCTGATGGCCCATGCTCGATAACAATTTAGAAAAAAGGGAATTAGATATCTTTCTGATAAGAACAGTGCCCAATGGCAGTATAAAAATACTGAATAGCTTTTTAGCCTTCATTACAGAACAGATAACAAGCAATCCAGAAAATACCACAGTGCCATTACAAGAAAAAAAAAAAAAAGTACTATCATACAGCAATTCTGCTCATCCAGTTTCATTAAAAAAAAAAAAAAGTAAATAGAAAGGGTAGCAAAGGGCAATAAAAATAATTGAAGGCACAGAAATATTCCCCTACTAGGGGAAGATTAAAAACAGAAAGATTATTATTTTTGTTTAGAAAAAAAATTGGGAATGACATCTCTATAAAACAATGTATAGAAAATAGAATGATGAGTTCCTAGGTAAGAATGAAACACACTATAACAGAAGGAATTTTTTAAAACAGATCAAATATATAACAGATTAAACTGTACTTCTACAGGATATTCAGTAGGTTTAAAGAGAAGTATAATTTTTCTGTAGACTCTCTAGTCAACATGTTGTGATCCCCAGCACAAAAACAACACTTTTGAAGCAGGTGAAGAGAAGGCTCACTAAGACAATCAGAAGGATGGAGTACCCTTCCTATGAAGAAAAGGGATTTGGGCTTGTTCAGTCTGGAGAAAAGAAGGCTCTGGGGAAGTCTCATTGTGGCCTTCCAGTACGCAAAGGAGCTTATAAACATGAGGCAGACTAACTTTTGAAATGAACTGATAGAGACAGGACAAAGGGATGGTTTAGAACTTAAAATAAATAAATAAATAAATGTAGATTTAGAATAGATGTTAGAAAGAAACTCTTTACTCAGAGGGTAGAAAGCCATTGGTACAAGCTGCCCAGAGAAGCTGTGGATGCCCTGGCATTCAAAGTCAGGTTGGATGGGGTTTTGGGCAGCCTGATCCAGGGGGCGGCAGTCCTGCCCACTGCAGGGGGTTGGAGCTGAGTGGGCTATAAGGTCCCATCCAACCCAAGTCATCCTATGATTCTATGATAATATTGCAAAACTGACCATTAAAGACTAAATTTCACTTTCAAAAACACACAGTAGTGGCTACTGTTGGTGTCTGGAAATGCACATCTGGATGGATCTTGGGTATAGTCAATTACAGTAACTCCTGTGTTACTGACATACTCAAACCACCTTCAGTGTTTTCAGTAATGTGTTGGTAAATAAGCAGTTAACAAGCTGACTATTAACTTGCAAGAGATTAAAAAAGCAAATAAAATATCCTAGGGAATTATTTGTTTAAGGGGCCATAGTGGGAGCATGATAATCATCAATTAAGTTCTTGTTTCTTTCAGTTGCTGAGCACAAATAATTTTCACCAGTCAGTGCAAGAGCCACAAATGCTAACAATTCTGACAAATATGACATTGTAATATCTTCTGGAATTCTAGAGCTTCAGATAAATCTTACATGCACAAATTACATAAATTTCCTCCTGGTTCCTCAGCCAAAGTTAGCAGCTATCTCACCCATGACAGTGCTACTGCTTTAGGAACTGAAGTATGCTTTGAAGATATCGAACTTTTTATGAAGCATCACAACTAGGTTTAACAACTCCAGATTCCCCTCATTTCTCAAAGCCAACACAATTCTATCTGACTCATTTCTGTCTGCCCTTTATTTACAAGCTACTAGCACTATTGAAGTATGCCTGCTTTGATTATTCTACAGACACCACCTAATAGAGAAGTTTGAGCTTTCCATGCTCATTTGACAGAGCTTCGCAGATCAGACTCAAAACAAGGTCCCAGGGAAAATGCACTTATTTATCCACTGAAGGCATCTACTGGAAAAATCAATATCTCAGATGTAATGAGTTGTAAGACAAGTAAATTAGAGTACAGATTACTCTGTCAATTGGAACACATAACCTTCCTCTGTAATTAAGTGTTTCATAGGTACTACATTGCATTTGGCACTGGTTGCTTTGTCTAATTACTGTACTTTTTATTTTAAATGAACAAGAAACTTCCTAAAATACCTTGGCTTACACTTCTGTCCTTTCCCACTCCAGCCCTGCTACTGATGCAAAAACAGTTACTTTAGGATAGCTCAAAATGCACTGTTCCTGTGAACAAGGTAAGTGGTGGATATGAAAGGCAACATGAAGAGCTCAAATTCATAAATCAAGGAAAGATTTCTATTTGAAAACACAGCTTAGAAGAATATACTCAGGTGAATATATATGTGTGTGTGTGTGTGTGTGTGTGTGTACATATATGAAGAATATGTTCAGGTTTGCAGACAGTTGAGACATCTGAAGTATGTTACACCTGTACTGACATACAAATATGCTGTGAGCTCAGGACACGTACAGGCAACAGCTATGGAAGAGTAAGACCTTGAGATAAGTGTGGAATCCTTGAAAACTTCAGAATATAAAGGAATAGTTTGTTCATGTTATAACAGTAGCTGAAAAGAATAGCAAAAATCTGACACAGAGCTCTTGTAACATGCAAACCTTTGCCCTCAGGAAGGAGATAGCAGAAAGTATACAGCACCTGCACTCCAGGTGCATGCCTGTATACCTATAGTTATGAATGGACTCTAACTCAATAACTCAAAAGGAAACTGAAAGTTTAAATCTTGTTAGCTTTAACTGAACTGATCTAAACACAAAGCCAATAAACTCTAAGTTTGAATAGATCTGGGAAAAATCAGAGCTTTATGTACTTTTTCTGGAAAAAAAAGAAAAAGGACTATGTGGCTACATATGCAGAGCTGTGGAGTACAGCTTAGCAAAATATCTACTGGAAGTCACATACCACCATGTATGCACCAATTATTTTTAAGACACCTCACATCATCCTGTGTCTTGCAGGTGTTACATGTGAAAAAGTTTTGCTCACTCTAAGAAGAGAAAAAGGACTGTTGTCTATAGTTCTAAGGAATCTCTTTGTGGGCAGAAATCAAAAGTTTCCTATGTTTTTCCTTCCATCCCCCCCCCCCCCCCTTCAATTCCTTCCTTTTCACTGCTGCATCTGATCCACTACCCAGAGAAATCAAAGGAAGATTTTTTCTGATCAGTGCTCCTGTGTTGGTGTCAGTGACAATCAAAGACTGTGAGCTTATTATGTGACAAAGTGTTGGGATTTAGTGATAGATCAGATCAAATCAGTTAGAGGAAATGACCACAGATTGATGTTTAAATTGCATCGCTATCTTCTTCACAAAAGCAGAAAGTTTTCTTCCTTGACAACAGGTTATGTTTTGATACTGATCTTCTCCTTTCAAACAAAGTAACATCTAAAAATATATATAGATCTATGAGAAAATAGTTGTTTAGACTGTCTGTTAAGTGGGAATTACAAAATCCTACTTATTTAACATGCACTGAACAGAAAATATGTCATTAAGTCTGCTTGTACCACCAGTAATATAGAACAGAATTTGTCTCTGTAAACTTACCTCAATTCTAAGTTCATTTTCTACTACCTGAGTGATGTAAAGAAGTCATTGTGTTACTGAAGATAAGGCCATTCCCATCTTCAAAAACCTCTACTGAAACATATCTAAACATCCAGTAGTTGATAAGGAACATCTTTCGAGCCTATCTACAATATGCAGCAGAGTAATGGACAGAGTCTCTAGGCAGTAAACCAAAGTGGCATAACACAGAGTTGTCTTCTTAGATCTCAGGTCAAGAAGCTGTATCTGACTTAAACATTAGAAAAGTTGGAAAAGGATGCCCATATTGCTTCTGAACCTGACTGACTCAAATTCCTCTGACATAACCTGTTCTCTCAAAAATGTTTGTTCTCACCCTTTCAAGGCCCCTTGCAATCAAAAGTAATCCATTTCAGGCAATGAAGATGTAAGTCAATAAATCAAGGACCATTTTACAATGCTTCTGCGAATCATAGCTTAGCAGATCTTAAACAGCAGTATGGTTGCGCTTTTTAATCCAACTGACAGGAATTGTGCCTTCTTCACGTGACAAGTCCCATCCAAGTCAGAAAGATCAAAGGGACTGTGTTGGCACTGACATTGTAAGTGACAGCACACAGACAAACTGCTAAGACTACAGCCAAAAACCTGTGGCGATTTTGACTCTGATGCTACTAGTTGCCATATTTTAGCTCCTTTTTTTGCCAGAATTTACCTATTTATGTTTGTTTTTAGATACTGCCTTTGATATTCTGTAGACCTGGGGTCTCATCAGTATCACACAAATGTTTTCCCACAGTAAGTATTGCTTGAGATAAACTATACACTACTTCAGCAAAGCCTAAACAATTTTAACCTTCCTGCCTCGTACATACAGCTCCTCTTCAAAGTGAGGCAATTGGCTTTAGATGATGGACCTGAGGGAAAAAAAAATCATTACAGTGGAAACAGCATGTAATTTCTTAAACTATTGCCGTAGCTGGACAACACTCTACCTGGTTCCTAGTACTTTGTCTCAAACAACATCAGATCAACACAAAGTGGAAAATCCACACTCTCGAATGAAACTGCAGGAGACAAAGGTTCTGCCACTCTCATCAATACACCATGGAGACAGATGCACAGTCTGAGCCATCCACTTAGGCAGCCAGCAGCACAAAGAGTAGGCACTGAGCAGAAGTTCAGAAGTTTCCCAGTAATTGAGCACTCAGCAGGGCTTAAGGTACAACTCACCTGATAACCTTAAACAGCAGAAATTCACATTACAAAGCAGAATATAAGCCAAGAGAACTATGGCCCTTGAACAACAGCAAGACACCTTACATAGCAGTGCCTGTCTTTATAACAGTCTTCTGTCCAGTCTGCTAAAATGAGATGCCTTTGTCACTCTTCGTAGGCATTTATGGTGTAAACACTGAAAATGTAGAAGATGCAGGTGCCTGAACTGTTTCAGTTCAGAACACAGAAGTACATAAAGATCCATGAACATCTATTGATGCAGACACTTTTTCCTGAGTACCATGCAAATGTTATTTCCTGAGTACTGATCATAGACTCCAATCCTGAATGTCATGTTAAACTAGGTCCTAAAGAAAGCAAAGCTGAAGCCATTTTTGTTTTAATCCAAAGGAACTAGGTACAGGAAGATGTTCAGGAAAACTGCTCCAAATTCACTTTTTAAGAAGATTAGTTAAACTGCATTAAGCTGGCAAGTGGATGCTTTTACTCAGAATCAAAGTGGCCTTAACTTGGTTTAGTTTAATTCGCTTTGGAAAGAGATCTGGAGTTAATCCTATTTAACTAATCCACTTTAATTACATTAATTACTTCAAATTCTTGAGTTTTCCAGTACACATGAACCTACTTTCATCTCAATTGTCTGAGCTTCCAGATCTAGATGGAACAGTTTAAGGAGCGCATTTCAGATACAGACCAGCATCTCCATGACTAAACCTCATTAAATAATTATGTGATCTTTTCCAATAAAGTGCAATTGCAAAAAAAAAAAAAAAATTAATCACCTTCAGTGGTCTAAAGAGTAGGCCATGTGCTCACTAAATACAATACACTAAATCAAGCAGGCTTGACAGATATTCTGTTGCTCAAGAGGCTTTTAGCTGATGGCTGGGTGAAAGTTTTACTGCTCAGATAACTTTAGCAGCCGAACTGGCATACTGAAAATACCAAAAATGGATTACAAAAGGAAGAAAACATAACTTTCTTCTCCATCACTCATGTTAGCATTGTTTCCTACCTGGCTGGTTCCTCCTCAAGTAGTTGAGAGAAACACAGGACAGATGTTCTGAGGAAGAAGTTTCCAGGTGGCTTTCGGGCCCTGATCCATGATCTGGAGGTGATTCTGGTAAAAACCTGTTCAGTATTTTCAAAGATCTTCCAGCTATTACCTAAAGGGAAGTCAAGGGATGGATATATTAGTTATTTTGCAGGACTTCTTATAATAGAAATTATTATTAGATTAGATTATTAATAAGTGGCAGAAATGCAAGTGGTAAGATACTTCAGAAAAGGATGAGGGAGGAAAATGTTAGGCCTGCTGCAGTTGTTCTTTTTAGGGTTTGTGACACGTATCAGTCATGTTTTGCAACCTTGCTCCATGAAACAGATGAAGAGCAGCCTTACTGCTTCCATCCCAGACCAAATATCACCAGCAGTTTTCAGCTGCCAATACTGTTTTGGGAAGAAAAGGTTGCTTGTAGCTCAGGGAGAACTCACATCTCCACACTTCCCACCATCACAGCTCCCTGAGGAAAGGGCTGCCACTCTCCCCACTGTACACCTCCACCAACACCAGCAAGCAGGACTGAGCACAACTGGGATCCAGACATTTTCCATTGGAATGACCTAACATAGGAGGGGAACAGCTTGGGACAGGGTAACCAAATCCATTCCAATGGCCTGCCTGGCCTTCAGAAGGAAGGACGGAAGAAGGAAGCACAACTAATGACACGGTTTACAGCTTCAGGGCAAGTATATGACCCACTCAGCCACTGATCAGGGAGAAGCTATGCTATCTAAACATTACAATATACTCTCCAATCAGTTAAAAAAAAATAAAAATCATCAGCTAGTGGGAGAATGCCTCTAACTCCATGTAATCACAAGGCTCTGGTGATCTCTCGTCACTAGGTAGCTAAAACTGCATAGCGATTCTTTTTCACATTAGAGTCTGCCTAGGCACTCTAAAAGAACTGATCCACCTTTAACTAGCTCCTTTTAGATTAAATCCAGTTGCCACAGTAATAAAGTCATAGTGATGTAATCCCAATGATGAGACTAACCTCTATGACAAGTTTGTATAGATTTATATAGACACTTAACACTAGAAGGTTGCAATAAGGCTGTAAGAGAAGCAAATGTGTGGTTAGCTTTGTCTAGGACTGTTAAACTTTCAGAACACCAAAGTAGGTGAAAAACAAAAACTAAATTTAGAACTGAATAGACTTTATTCCTATTTTAAGGCTTGGTTATGGCAATAAAAACCACTATCTTCCACACGTATGCAAAAGATGATGGAGGAGGTTTTTTATTCATTTAGAAACAGTTGCCTTTTCTGCTAGCCAGATATTACAGCAATGAAATAAAAGCCTCATACACTCCATAAACAAAACACTTTGATCATAAAAGCCAAACTCCATGATAAATATAGAAATAAAATCTTATGTCTTAATCATGATACAACCCAAGAGACGGATACAGCAAAAAAAAAAAAAAAAAAATTGGTGGTCTGCAGCAGACTGCAACAAAATATTGTTGTATTTAGTGTGCTGTCTATCACTTGCATTTATCTCCATAATTACTGTGTTCCTTGTTACTCTCCAGCTTACCTACTTTGTTTATGGATGGAGAGAGAAAAAAAGAAATTCATGATTAATGATAACTTCTAAACATTCTGTTTTAGATATATTTAGCATCTCCACAGGAAGAAAAAAATAAGAAGGATAAGGGGAGAACCTCTTTGAAGTGCTATTACAGATACATAATTCACAAAGCAGTTTCTCCCCCATAATAGTTATTTAAGCATATTTTCAAATGACATACATGAGATATTTCTAGACATCAGAACATAACCTGGAAATTGATATGAAGCCTTGTAAGATCTAGTTAAGTAAAAAAAAAAAAAGAGACAGATAGGAAATGGCTACATTAAGCAGTTCATAAACTATGTTGTTTGTTGTTTTTTTTGTTTGTTTGTTTTTAAACACAGGTTTTGATACAGCACAGACTAAAACACAAAGAAAAGAGGATTTTCTTGCTGCTTACCTTTATCAGACCTGAAAGACCACAGAACCTTTGTTTACAGAGGCATTGGGCTTGGCAATACAAAGAAAGATATTTAATGAAGTTGTTCAAGCCCTCAAAGGATGGGAAAAAAAAAAATAGGGCATACTGCCTTAAAAGCTTTTATGGTATGGCTATGAGCCCACAGGCAGATAAACAAACATGGAGCTTCTGTGCCTCTTCTTCCATTACATTTCTATGTCCTCAAGTATGCAAAAAAATCAGCATTGCTTCTTACCAACTCTTTTCCAGACTCCCTCTCTTCTCAGCCATCACAAATCCTACCACTCCTGGACCTTCTGATATACTGCTTTTTTACCAGCGGTCTTTTGCCTGCACCTCTTACCTCCATATTTCCTTTAACCTTAGCTGTTCCATGTTTCTTTAATGATGCTAACCACCTCCTGCCCTTTCTTTTTCTTTCTCAGTTCTGAGAAATACATTTCTTTCAGTTCTGTTCACAGACTGTTCAGTATGCCCTTTCCTCACCTCTTCCACAGGCTGTGTGTGCTTCTGTTCGCACTCAGTCTACCTCCATTCTTTCATTTGATTCTGAAGGTACATTCAATAAAATCCAAACAGAAAGCAAGAAAGCCATATACCTGACCTGATCACAGCTCTGTATATCCTCCAGCAAAGCCTAACTCCAATAGCCTTGCTAACAGTTTAAGAAGGCCAGCAGATCTCATTCAGCTAACACACTCAGAGCAGGGAATGATTGTGATCAGCTGTCCTGACTCTATCACATGTCATTAGAACAAAGTCAGGTGTTGCTCTTGGTGTATGACATAAACACTCCACAGGAAACCAAAACTTAACTTAAGACAGGATAAAACTATTTACTTGATGCTAGTAAAGCATCCTTGAAAATAAATTCCCAGATGACTATTGCTCTTCCAGTTGTGCAGCCCACAGCCTTGTGCCTTTCAGCAATCCAGCTGAGACAGACAATAACCACTCTGAAAGACACTGCTGCCCGTGGTGAATTATTGCTTAATTAGATAGAGCCAGGATGTTCTATCACATGTGCAATGCTTTATGAATAAAATCAACTGCATCCTGCTTTCTAAGCATTCATCTCACAGCAGCACAAAACCTAGGGAGTGACAGCTTGCTACCAGGAGGAATGCTACCTTAAAGAGATGTGTGATGTGTTTCAAAAAGGGAATGCAAGTATGAACAGCTTAAGCAACTCAATAGTATGCAGTGCTGCCAGTCATAAATGCTTATCTGGTGCAGAAGCACAGAAAAGCTCCAGGCAGTATAAGGACTCCACTGTGACATGATGCATCCACGTGGGAAAATGTCCTAGTGAGTTTCTCCACAATAACAGCTCCATGG
This sequence comes from Oreortyx pictus, assembly GCA_036925125.1. NCBI lineage: Eukaryota > Metazoa > Chordata > Aves > Galliformes > Odontophoridae > Oreortyx > Oreortyx pictus. The sequence goes on from JAUPFR010000007.1 coordinate 38,873,228, forward strand.
TCACTCTCTTTTATACATGCTTTAATTCCTCACTAAGGAGGCCTAGCTATGGCTTACACTAGCCTTGTTTCCAAGCTGGTCTGAGGCGATTCCTGTTCTCTGAAGGAAGAGAACAGGAACTTTCCTGGAGGAAGTGTAATCAGAGACTCTAATTAATGAGTGGAAGATGGCCACAAACACCAGTGGAAAATGCAGGTCATGTATGTTGGACTAGAATCTGTGTTTATTAATGTGTGAAGTGCAGTGTTTTGAAAGCTGGTCATATACTAAATACCATGAACTAGAGATTCTATGTGTAATTCATCTCTTCCAAACATTAAATATATGACATTACTAGCTTCAGCAGGATGTTAATATTTAAATGTTCAAGACCACTCTGGAAATGGGTAGCTAGCCATGAGGGTGGCCCTTAAAGTTTGCATCCAGAAAAAGCCATTAAGCCCTCCAATTTTTATTCCAAACACCAGTTCTCAAAGACATAAACCACAGGTGATCAAAGACAGTGAAGCTTTCAGAAAGGAAAGGAGGGAGGTAAGTTCCTAAAGAGAAGAGGGAGAGTACTATTGGCAACTCAGCATAAACTTTGAAGCTGAAAACAGTGAAAAGAAATGGGAAATGACACTGATGAGAGTCTGTCCAGAACAGACATTTCAGATCTGGATTTTTTTTTTTTTTTGTTTTACTTGAAACAATTTCTTCCATCTCAGCATGCAACAGAATGGCCTTAAACCTTGCCTAGGAACAATTCTCCTTGTTTGTCCAGTTAAGTTTGTTTGAAGTTGACCACAAGATTGTTGGGAAAAGCTGCTGAGCTGAGGAGATAGTAAAAATTCCGCTGTAACAACAATCCTCGTGGACCTGCGGGCATGTTTAGGAAACCCAGTGTTGAAGGGCATTTATTGATACACTGCTGATGACCTTTATTTGCAGTCATTATCACTGGTGCCAAGCTTTGAAAAACAGCTCCCCAGGGCAAATGCCAGACAGCATTTCTCTGGATTTTCAGTTATTCTTCTTCTCCTTGTTTCCATAATTTCAAGAGAGCTTATGGAAAAAGCCAGGCAAACACTGTCATAACCCAAGAAGATTTTCTGAACTCATATGCTTACACTGCTTTACTGGTTACCGCACAAACTAGTTCTTTTCTGTTAACTGAGGAAAATCTACTGTTTCACTTCAGTGAATACTCAAGAGTATTGCAGATAAATCAGATAGCAGAGGGAGGAAAAAGAGGGACAACAGCTGTTATTTTAGAGGCTGGTGTATTTAGTGTGCTACTCTCTTTCCTGATTTATATTGTGCAATTCTGCAACATTCGTAGAGTGGGAGACCCCCTGAAACAGCTGTTTGGGAAAGTAATTTGAGTTTGTATCTCAGAGGCTGCAGCTGCCCCGGCTTGGATAGGGAGCGACCATTCTCCAAGTAAGCCTTACCTTAAAATGAGCTTTTGTTATTCATCAGACATCGTTCCACATCAGCTACAGTCTTGGTTTCATTGGATTATGACAGTTTTGCCAGGAATGTGCTTTTCATGTGAGCTTAGTGCCAGTAGCCCCACAGAAACTGCCTGCATGAAAAATTCATTTGCACCGAATCACTGCAGTATCTATTTTATCAAAGCAAGTGCTTCTGAAACAAAGCCACAGATGGGAGGTTTAGGCAATCAGCTGCAAGATTAGGAGAAAATCCGAATTTATAGCCTGCGCATAAATTTCTGAAGTGAAAAAAATAAACAGTAGCAAAGGAACACTAGGCAGAAGGTCACTGCAGTCCATTAAATATTTTATCTACTTCAGTAATGAAACATAGATATTTATTTGGGATAAAAACACACCACTGTACAGTCTGCTTTGATTAACTCATCACATAAATCCTCTCTTGTAGGAATTTTCAGAAGTTATTGAAAGCATTATTAGAAACGTCAAGGCTAGAACTGTCAGGAGCTACAGTGTAGAGGAGCCTCATGAGAACAAAGCAGCATGTAACAGGAAGAAAACTCTGAATTAAAAACACTTGATTAACTTAGATTTCTTATATGAAATAAAGAAGTTTGTTTTCTGATCTTTCCCTTGTTGGTCAGAAAAGCAACTCCACTTTAGAATTTTATTTTGATTTAATTTCCTGCTGTGATTACCCTAAGCATTCTTGCCAATTACATGCCTTAAGTGAACTTTAATGAATTAATACACTGCTAAGTTTTAAACTGTGTCTAGTTTTAATATTGCCTCCTGCATATATCCAAATATAAATACACTTTTTCAAAGAACTGGTATCAGACAAAGATGATTCAAATTGAGTTCAAGTCATTAGAAGGGCTGTGGATGTTGATATCCCACAGACAAGAATGAACAATGTTTTGGAGTTCCTCAGAAACCTGCAAAGCCTGTGGAACCTTTGCAAGGAAAAGGATTCCATATATTGTTGCTACTAGCACTTCCAACTCCTCAATGTAGTTTTTGTGATGCTAATCTACTTTTTAGCAGCTAACACTGCATTTTTACAAAACAATTTCCTGTTTTAGAAAAGATTTACTTAACGGCTAAAATAAATCAAAATAATTATCACGAAGCTGGGAAGATCTCCATTTTTTGTTTACAAATGAAAACCCAAAAGTATTTTACATGGATACTTTGTTACAAAGGCTCACAGAAATCATAGATTGGCTACTAAATGCTCCCATTCTTTCCTGGATTTTATCTTCCATCACTAAAGATCTTCTCTCACATGGATTGAGGCTGTCATAGCCCCACTGCGAAGGAAGGAAATTATGAACCAATATAGAAACATATTTTGGTTTCAAAATAATAACTGATTTGAATTAAATACTCTATTTTCAAGTATTTTGCCAAAAATCTAATTGTTTTTAGACAACAAAAACAAACTCAAGTATCCATACACACTATTTTAAAGTTTTGCTTACAATGGATACAATGGGAACCATCAGGCACCACAGTGAATGCCCACAACAGTGACTTACCTAAGTGTAGGAAACCTAAGAAAACCTTAGATAAAGGCACAACAAACTCAGAGTAATTTCATCGACTTTGGAAATACTATTGAAATTACACATATTATAATTTAAATCATAGAAAATCAAATTTAATTTATTCATGCAGAATTTTTATTTCCCGTGGGATCCTCCATGACAGGGCCTATGCAAAAATATACAGGTATCCCATGCTTTATTCCAGCTTCTTTTTCCAAGTCAAATGTGCTTACCTTTTCGGTGCAATAAATCCAGAGGGTTACTGTAGCCAGGGAATGCTAAATTCTTCGCCCTTCCCAGAAGGAAAGCAAACAGGACCTGTGAAAAAATAGAAAAGAAATGCCTGAGATTCTCCAGTACAAGGCAAGCATGTCCTTTATTTCCCAAGTGTTAAGTCACAAACTGCTTTCTTCATCACACTATTTAAACTGGAAAAAGGTTTGCTAGTGCAAAGAGGACGGAGAACAGTAAATTAAAAGGATTAGTGTCATAAATGTGTTAATGCTTCAACCACATATATTCTTGAAAGGATACATTTTTAATCTGTTGTATTTCTCAACATACATACTGCTTGTTTCCCTCTTCCCACACACCTTGACAGATAGTTCCTTTCTTTTATTGTCTTTCTCTATCATCTGTTGGTTTTCAGAAATTAGAACTGTGTTTTTGTTAAAAGCATAATGAATTTAAAGGTATTATCTAATGTAAAGACACTCAAATCACTAAAAATAATAATCGGTGTAAGGGTTGCTCTGGAAGTAATGCCTCCTATTTTATGACGTTGGCCCACACCATCAGAGGTGGATGGTGGTGGTATGGCAATAGGGGCTGCACCTTCCCTTCCTACCAATATTCCACTACAAGTTGTTGCTGTGTGACAGTTGGCAGCAGAGGGGCAGTCTGACAGAATGGCATCTGACATGGAAGTGTGTATTAAACAAAGGTGTGGAACTGAAATCCTCCATATGGAAAAAAGGCACCCACTGACATTCATCGACACTCACTGAACATTTATGGAGACCAAGCAGTGGATGTGAACACAGTGAGGTGGTAGGTGGGGCATTTCAGCACTGGTGACAGTGAGGTGAACGACAAGCCATGTAAGAGATAGCCACACAATTTTTTACAGTCATGGCATGCAGATTTTTGTCCATTCCTGGCAAAAAAACAGCATAACTGATGGTAGCGACTATGTTAAAAAATAGTGTGCTGCAGCTGAGAATATGCTCTATCAAACAGTGTTATTGTGTTCTTTGCATCTGTTGTAGCTTACACAGAAATAAATTGGAGGCATTCAGAGCTACCTACATACATATATTGTCCTAGACTGCAGAGATCTAAGTGCAAGAATTAAGATTCAGTATTAAGTTCCAGTGGTATTTTGACTGTCTTAGTATAGACTAAGCAAGGATGGAACGCCTGCTCAGATCTTCATAAACCAAAGTTCAGCTTCTGTGTAGACTTTGAAATCCTATTTGCATACGCAGATAATGCTATTGTTTATGCAAATCGGACATTTATTCACATAGTAAGTAGAAAATGTGCAAAATGCCTACACACAATTAGTGCAAGCAACTGTGCTATCCACACAGACAAAAACAACTCTAATTACAAAAAATAGCTACAGAGTAACTCCCACTTCCACGCTACACTTCCTATGCTTCCACACTGCGCAATTATCAACTTTACTTCAGCAGACATTTCTAGAAATTGCCAATAATCCAATAATGGAAAGAAATTGATTTTCAAATGTAATAACAATGGAGAGATGGCATTATTTGGAGACAAGAAGAAAAGCATAGATATTTAAGTCAGTATTCCTGAAAATAGTTCCAAAAACACTTGCACTCTCAGAGACCTGAGCTGCCATTCCTTTACCACCACAGACGATTCACATCTGCATATGTATATGACTGTAAACAGGTAGATGAGCCAATGAGGAACATACTAAAATTGCTGCAAAGTTATTCATCTTTCTGCTTCAGTTACTCACCCAAAAAATGATTAATACATACAGACTTTGAACACATTATGCAGGCCAGGCTTGGCAGGGATGCTTTGATAAGTGGGTTAAACTATGAAGAAAATCTTTTCTAAGAGAATAAAGGTTACCTCACATTGACTTTGAAAGTCTTTCTCATATCATCCTGCGATGAGATGCATTTCTTTATTCTCAATTTATTTCTCTGTGGGAGATACTGTCATGAAGAAAAAGACAAATTTTAGCCCCATCAAGAGAAAGGGAAGGAAGGAGGTAAAGAAACTGTCTTATTCATGGAACAGAGATACCTAAACAATGACCAGAGTATCTGTGAATCAACACTGAAAGCACACTTCTGATCTATGTTATTTAGTCTTATTTTAAGAAGACAGATACAGCTATAAAAGTTATCAGGAATAATTGCTGCTATTTTCACTGAAATAAAGGGAATGTTCATCAAGTCATTTGACTCTGCTAGACCTTCTTCACTCATAGGGAAATTGAGTAAGAACAGAGTTTTAAGCTGAATAGAAGCTCTCTCAAAACTGTTCTTCTTGAGCACCCCTACAGGTCTATACACACTTCAGTCTTCACACTTCAGCAATAACACAGCTGTTCCTCAAAAATGTTCAACAACTGTTTGAATGCCATAAGTTTCACAGTGTAAATGGGTCCTAAAATAGCTGGAACATTATGTCCTTTACCATTATACCTTCCTGCCTGGCTGCCAGATTGTTCTCTTTTCCTTTTTTGTTGGATTAAGCAGAACCATAGCAATTTGTTGATTTGAAAACTAAGCAATCTCTTTAAACTGTCTGTGTGCTCATTCACTACTGTCACTGGCTCTACCTGAATTCATTTTGGAACCTGCAGCGCAAAAGCTTTACTCATGAGGAATTTGCATTTGCAAGTAGTAGTGATGAATCCGATAAAACAGACTCATTTCTTATCCTTAAAAATCTACTTTTTTCTGTTCAAGAGCTGGTGCTTTCTCCCTTCACTTCTCTCCTTGCCTGTCTTTCGGGGCATAGGTTGACTCTGTCTACATTTTAGTTGCAATGAATGTCATCTCATAGATGCCCCCGTCACTGGACTCTGCAGAAATGCAAGCAATTACAGCATTCATCCAAGTTTTGTCAGCAGCATCAGGGCTCGATTCAAACATCAGTGCAATTTTTCTTGAAACAAGCAAAGAAAATAGGCCTTTTTTATTATTTTTTATTTTTTACCAGAAACAAGGAAGAAATAAATTGACAAGAGACGTGACATTTGAAATACATTCTTCCCCGTGACTTCACCACTGAGAGTTATGCAGGATCACTGGCCAGCTGTTAAGGTTTTAGCTATGACATCTCTTCACTCAGAGGAGAAAAATTGCGTCCTGTTACTCTTAGTCCCACATCAAAAAGAAAAAAAATATTCCAAAATCTCAAAGTGGAGCAAAAGCTTGCTCCATTTAATGGTAGGGAGCATGGGTAAGGTCAGCTCCCTCTGACTTTTCCCCCATTTCACCAATAGATGGTGGCAAAGACCCCCTCCGAAGCTGCCACTGGACGCACAGTTAACATTTTTTAAATCCATCTAGGAACATATAAAAAGGAGAAGGCAGATGCAGACATCTCCTTTCTACTCATTACCTGTAAACAACTTAATTGTTTTTTATTTCTAACTTATCTATACATAATTATTCCGTTAACGCTAGTTCTTTTCTTATCTTCAGATATGAATGCATTACTTTCCTCTTTTGTGAAATAACAATAGCGTTTCCCTTTAATTTCATGCTACAGAGCGTAAAGAGGAACATCAAAGCAAACTCTTATAAAATAGATTAAGAAATGATACTTGTTCCTAAGAACTCAGTACACCTCTGCCTGAAAGAGAAGAGGGGGCACAGCACAGGACTCAACAGAAGTGATTTTAAGCTCTTGTTCCAGTACGTAACAATTTGAAGTGTAGGCTGCTCTCCTCAGAATTGCCAGCCATGAGGACAACTCCATGCCATTTCAAGAGACTCCAGGAAGCTGCAGGTCTCTCTTGGCCAGCTGTGCCAGGCTTGGGGAAGTTCTGATGACTCAGGGGAGCCAAACATCAGAGCCTTGTTGTGCGGGATTTGGTGGTAAAAAAGCAATGATTTTATTTTGATTCAAAGGCTTTTTGAGTGTCATTCTTGTGCTTCAGAAAGCCATGAGGAAAACCTATTTCTGCCCAGCTGAGAACAGAGCAGTACAGGCAGAGCACTAAGGGTGGCCGGAAAATCACTAGTGCAGGTGATACTTAAAACAGAAGCTCTGAGTGTCTGCCAAGAACCCATCACAGAACTGGCTGAGGTAAGCCAGACCTGCTGCCCAAACTGCATAGCTTATAATAACATCCTGCCTGTCTTAATATGATATTGTTTTCAGATCATGATAATATTCTCTCTCTCATTTCATGATCCTGTGTAATGTTGCCAGCAAACAACTGTTCCATTCCATGCTAGCTTCTGGGTGATGGCCAAGATTTATTCATCTTTTATTTGAGAACAAAGAGCTCTGGGGTCCTTGGGTGCAAACTGATTAAAAAAATGCTACTTTAGTCTATTTACCATTGGGTTCACCTCTGAACACAACTGTGCTAGTTTCTTTTACCACATGCCTTTGTGGTACAGTTCACAAGGATTTTCTGTATTTACAGATCTTACTTATATGCTTTTCAGTTCTTTGCTTATTTGCAGTAACTGATTTCGAAGCTGGGGAACTATGGTCAGCTTATTTGCTTAAGTAACAATCTGTCAGTATAAATAACTCATTGTGCATCCAGCTTTCCCACATGAAAAAAAAAAAAAAAGAAAAAAAAGAAAAGAAAAGAAGAAATAAAAAGAAAGATAATCTTAACTGTCTTTCTTTTCCCGAGCAAGCATATGGATGATTTCCACCACTATTCTGCAAAGAGAATAATCTTTTAAATTTTTATATGTGGACTCTAAACTATTCTTTTCTAAATCATACAACTTATTTTTCCTTCTGTATTTCACGTGTAGGCATTCAGAGAGTCTGAATAGACATTCCTAGTGATCCATGGGACTTTATTTCCTGCAGAGAAATGGAAAAGGCAGCTCTGGACCAGACGTCTCTGCTGTTAGACCAGGTGAGCTTCCGAGACTTTTAACAACCTGTATTATTCTATGAATATGTGATTCTGTAGTTCATTATTGTACTAGTTTGCTTCATCAAGTTGTTGTGATAATGTTTTATTTCAAAGGGAAAGTTAAGTTCAAAACAGAAAAGGATAAGTAGACCTGAATTGCTGTGAACATAAACAATGACAAAATACTCAGGCTCCCAAAAGGTAGTTGGACAGCAGTACCTGAGGGAAAGATCATATAATGAAGAACAACCAAACCTCATAACACTTGAAGTGCAGGCAGAGCCTTAATTCTTACTGAGTCATATTCTCGTCAGTGTGAGCTGCTCACTGTCCACGTGAAGTGGTATCTCTATTAAATTACAGAGCAGATGTTCACTTGTGGGATGTGTCCTGTGCCTTAATTCATGTCTTCCAGAACCAGCTTATATTATATTTTAATTTCATCTGTGTATTTAGATTAGATAAGAGGATGGCAATAATTGGCACTAGGGCTTTTCTATTATTATTATTGTTTTTGTTGTTGTTGCTGAAGCTGTTGTTCCTATAGCAGAATATGAAGAATTTAGCTATATTCCCAGCCACCATCATATTTATTGTCAGTTGACTTTTACAAATTTCTGGACTGGTCTTTCTCATGATAAAGCATACTCCTGAGAGTTTCAGTGCAGTGCATTTTTTTTACAAAAAAAACTGGATAAGAGTAGCAAATTAAACCACAGTTGCTGTACTACAAAGGAACAAAATCAAGTCATGAACAGTTTAGGAAAAAAAACCTAAGTGAGGGTGCACTGCACTGGACTGAATGTTGTTCACTCTCTTTGCCAGAATATTTATCATAAAAGAGAATCCTTGGGAAGAGCGGATTACCTTGTTTCTTCTGTCAAATAACATAATGGCTTGAAGGAAAGGAAAAAAAACATACCTTCAGAAGTCAAAAGTTTCCTTACACACCAGCTCAGCTCTAGACATGGAGGAAAGAATATATGCAACAAAGGCGTTTTAATGTGGTTTTCCAGTCTATCTTTGTTTGCTGGGTCTAGGTCGCTTCTCAGGTATAAAAAGCTTCTTCAGCCTCTGCAAGTTGAACTGGGAGGAGCACTGCTACCACTTGGGTTTGTGCAGGCAGAAAAGGGGGATTGTTTGTTGCAAGTCAGGACACATAATGGAGGGAGCAGCATTCGGTCTGAAGAGAATTTTGGCATACTCAGTATAATTTTTCCTAAAAGCTCGGCACTTGATCCAATCTCTGTTTAAGTCAATGGGAGTTTTTTATTGACTTTTGGGTGATAGATAAAATGGGCCATTAGTGCTCTTTTTAAAAGCTCTGCTGAACAAACACATCACTAGTTGGTTCAGGTCTTTTTTGTAATGCCTTTCCTTCTCTCTCAAATACTGCATTTATCTCTACTCTCGTCTATTTTATGGCAGTTTGTATTGTAACACTTTCACCTTCACATGTGAGGAGAAAAATACCTTTCTTCTTAGTCAGTAACAGAAAACCTACTCCATTAGTGCCCTGAAACCACTGCAGATTAAGAAACTTCACTAGAGTATAAAAAGGAAGATTTGGGCACTTAATTTTGTATGCCTAAGCTTTAAAAATTTCTTTTTCCTTTTAAGTTCTAATTAAACTATTTCATTAAAGAATTTCAAATATCCCACTTTGAAGTATAGCAGAGTGAAGCAACTTGGCAAAAAGCATGGTTTCACTGAATGAAAACCACTTTGGTTTTATTTACTTATGATGAACATTTCTCAGGGGAGTGAAGCAATAAAAAAAAAAACAACTTTAGGAGATTCATCTGCATTACACCAAATTGCCATTCTATTCTGTCTTTTAAAAAGGTCCTCTTAACTGACAGCAGTGTAATTTCATAGCTAAGATTAGGTAAAAGTAGGTACCATGGAGAAAAGACACTGCACACATAAAATACAGCAGCAAGCTCTCTTGCATACTCTAAACCTGGGCATTAGTCTGTATGTGCTAAGCACCCTGTATTCAATTCACAGACAGAGCCAGAAAAAGCTACCAGCTCTAGCTGTATGGACCAGTAACACCTTCCACCTGCAATGGTAATCAGTTGCTTGCTTTTTTTTTTAATAATCTGTTTAATTGAAATGTAGTGCACCCAGTCCTGACACCATCGACAATATCAGGGAGAAAACCATGGGCAGACAGGCTATTGATACTTTTCACTGCTGGTCTAGACCACCAAACAGAGATGTTTACCTGTTCTTTTACTAGTCGCACTACTAGAATGGAAATACTCAAAAATAAGCAGTCCTTCTGCAGCATGATGCCCCTAAACAGCTGGAATTAATACAAAGACAACACTGCTCTTATCAGTTAGCACAAGTGGCGGGCCAGTTTCCAGAAGCATCTCAGCTGCTGAAAGGCCTGCATGCTGGTGATGCCACTTTTATTTGAAGTGCAGCAAGCAGTGTTCAAAAGGAAAACTTTGGAATTGAAGACTAACTTCTCTTCCAGAAGCATAAAAAATGAAATCTTGGAAATGAAACATTTTCAGATAACATTGCCTTTCAACTCCCCTGTGCTTTATGAGACAAGCGAATTAAAGTGTAATGATCACAGGGATAGGGCAACGCTCTGCTGACATACTGATATCATGATTCAAATAATAAACAGTACTACATAATTAAAAAAATTAACAGATCTTGATTCCACCATGATGTCATGTTAACAGCAGAGCACACTCCTCAGTGCTACCCATGTCTCTGCCCAAATGAGCATGGGGCAGCAGTTGCAGAACAGCTTTCCAGCCCCAGCAACTGGCATCTAGAGGAGCTGGTGTGGCCTGCCTCCATTAGGCATCAGCTCACCTTCCTCTGCCAAGAGAGTAGAGATGAGGTGAGACAAGACAAGATAAGATGAGGAGATGTTGTGCTTTTGCACACCGTAGTACAGTCTAAGGGGTGAAGCTCAGTCTTTTTCCCCTAGACAATTAATTCCTAGCCTGAAATCAACTATGTAACAAAAACTTGTGACAGAATCTTTATAGATTCACAAGGTATTGTCTCTCATTAAGCTAACTGTGGACCTCCAATACCATGCAAAAAAGAACAAAAATGGAGAATACAGGAGTCAGTGTCAGACAGAGATGGAGAGGCACCACAAAACACCTTGTTGTTATTCATGAAACGGAGCACTATTTCATTTTAAATTAAATTCTGAGGCTATCTATTTGTCTGAATCACGGCTTCTTGCTGATGTGCTCTCTACTTACTCTGTCTAAAGTTTCTGATTTTCCACCTGGGTATTTAACAAACATCATCATTAACTGCATAAATCTTTGTTAAGTTGGTTATTTCCCCACATACAGGCATGCAAATATGTTCCTGTTTTCATCACGCCTCTCACAGCAGTGGAAAAACAAAACAAAACAAAACAAAACCTAGCTGTGCTACAGTCCTGCAAAAATTCTTGTTACCAAAGCTGATGGAGACCCAGCCTTCCCTTGAACTTTATGGCTTCTCTGAGTAAACCCAATTTTACCTCCCTTGTCAGGGTGCAAGGACAGAATGTTATTGTGAACTTTCCAAACACCTTTGCTTGATGTAAGGGAGGAGGGAAGAAAAAGATGGAAAGTGTCAAGAGGAAATCAAGGTAATTCTCACTCTTACAAAGTACTGCAAACTGTTCCACAACCGCACATGATGCGTGCTCTCCTCTTTCAATCTCACTCCCCAGCTTTCATGCCATCGATTTGAAACAAATCACAACACAAGTTAAAGCTGTCCTTCTTGCTGTTCCCCACCAAGGACAAGCAGCAGCAGCTTTTCAGGCAAAACTGTCAGCATACGCTTATTACTGTAAATAAACAAATACAGGATTACAAGTTCCTAATGAAGTCTGTGAAGCTTTATAGATGAGGCTTCTCAAATTGCAGTTCTCTGAAAAAAAAAGAGCCTTGTTAATCATAGGATTTGTGCTTTATAATTTTGAGAAGTTTGCAGTGCTGCTCAAATGATGTGATCTGCTCTAGATTTGTCTCTTGAGGAGTTCAATAGAACTAGGCATCCTTTCTCTTGGCCTTGCTTCAGGAAAGGATTTGGTCACAAACTTAAGTCTGTTTATTCCGAAATTCACCTAGGCATGAGCTTAAAAACAATACAGATAAATCCCAGCAGCTCCAACAGACTTCAATACACATGATCTGAAAGGTACATTTTCCTGACCAAAGCTTCAAGAATGGATTCAACAACTGAAAAAATATTCTGTAGGATATAGAAAGCCTTGCCTGCTGGACAAGCATGTAAGTTGATGCTATTTCAAAGGTTTTGTTCTTAAAGTTCCTTCTCCATGTTCAGATATGCTGAGGTGGCAGGTCACTAAGATGCTGGCTAGAGAGTTACGTCTGTAACTCTCTTCCTCTTTTCCTCTCTTTCTCTTTTTCCTACAGTGCTTTAACCTCATTTACTTATTTATTTACTATATTTACTTCATTTACTTATTGTGCTGCTTTTCAAATTTGTCTTGGCAAATTTGCATTAACATACACCTAACTCTCCCAGACCTCTCTTACAAGGGTTTTCTCCTTCCTGTTTACTTCAGTTCACCTAATTCTCAACAACAGTTTGATTCTTATGCAGAAAACAACAGTTTTTCCCTTAGTCCTTCTCTTTAGTCCAGCTGTTCTCCATAAAAGTGGGCAGTCCCAACTGCACGGTACTTCTACTTTGCCTACAGAAGGCTCTTTTCACACCAACAAACACCACAAAGAGTGAACTGAACACAAAGGGTGTTTGACTGAGAATTCAGAAAGTTAAGCTGCTGAAATAAGTAGTTTATAATTAAAGTACTGAGAAAACCTTAACCAAAGAATCACTAGAGCAACACTATAATTATGCCGTCCTTCATATCCTGCCATTAGCATTTCTACAAGTGACATAATAATAATGTGGCTTTTTTTCTCTTTAGGAACTGTCAGCTCTCTTTACAGAATTCAAGTAAGTTTATAAAGAATATCAAGTTCTTAAATGGAAAATGCAAATGATGATTTTTGTGTAAGAGACTTGACAGTCACATTAGTAAGCTCATGAAATTCATGGCCATATATGTTTCAAGTCAGTATGAGTAAAACACCTTTTTCCTATTTTTTTCTCTCTATCCAGGGTTCAAGGAAAAAAAAAATTGAAAGATCTAACAATATCTCTTTTGAGCTCTCTTGTTAACAGCTTGAGAAACATAGTATTTTTATAGGAGCACACGGATAGCACATTCTCATCTACTAGAAGGAAAATTCACATGCCAAATATGATGAAGACTTTGAGCAAACAGCAACTAAAGCTGTATTAAGGCATATTTGTGGGATGTCCTGAGGATGTATTTTAAGTTGTTGCTCTCAGCAGACATTGTTTCTTCTGCCCCAATAGCAAGGGGAAGGCTGCAGTACCAGCCATTGCTGTGGAATGCCTGGGCACGCATACCTTGACCAGTGAATCCTTCAGAAGGTGTAATTCATTCTGGCATGTCCAAACACATTCAGAAAGGTAAAACAAAGCTTGTGTCCTCATGTTACTGCCTTACGAAAGCTAGTGATGCTTACTGATGATTCCAAAGGAGGTTAAATACATTTTCAAAGCACAAGCCATAAGAACTGAAGCTCACAAGAGGCTGCATGGCTTCAGCATCCAGTTCTATTCTGTTGATTTGGAGTCAATCGTAAGTCTTGATAAGAAAAAAAAGCATTTAGGAAAAACTCATTTTCTGTCAAACAAGCAATACAAGTTTAATGGAGACAAAATGAGGTACCTGAATGTCTTAAATATTTTGTGGAGTGTGAAAGTGAAATAAGTACTAAAACAAATCTAAATGTGTTCCCTAATAGACTTTAATTATTGACTGTTTGGAAATAAATTATTACATTAAAAAAATATATGTGATGTTGATTAAATTCCATGAAATTATGAGGCTAGGATATCTCACAGTGCCTGTAGTATAATTTACTTAAGACCATAAAATATTTGCTTGAGTGCAAATATTTCTCATTTTAATAATTTTTGGGGCAGACAAGTGTCTCACAACTGATACAGGCAGATAGCAGCTACCTGTTATATATATGTATATATAAATACTGACAGGAATTAGAGTGAGGTTCTAGGAAGATGCAAATTAGATATGAACGAGATCTGCATTTACCAAGTTAGTGCACTATCAAGCCCATCCCATAAACTTCATAAATTCAATGCATACTCATTTGAATCCACCATAGCCTAAATGTACATACACTACTTACAAAGACCCAGTCCCACCAACACAGAGAGGCAATATAAATAACTCACAGCTGTCAAAACACACTAGGAAAATTGTTGCAGGTAAAACCTTGAACTTTCACTCTTTTTAGAAGCCTAGTCCCAAAGCAGTGTAATGCAAGGTGGCCAGGTGTCCTCACTCCCTGCCAACCGAAGCTTCCTCTTCTATAATGATCTGACAGTGATAGGACAAGGGGGAATTGCTTTAAATTAAAAGAGGATAGATTCAGGTTGGATATTAGGCACAAATTCTTTGCTCTGAGGGCAGTAAGGCCCTGGAACAGCTGCCCAGAAAAGCTGTGGATGCAACACTGTTGGGGTGCTCAAGGCCAGGTTGGATGGGGCCCTGGGGAGCACAGCCTGGTGGGTGGCAGCCCTGCCCACAGCAGGGGTGCAGATATGGGTGGACTTTAAGGTGCCTTTCAACCCAAACCATTCTGTGATTCTATGATTCTATGGTAACTGTGATCACACTGTAACACCCGTGTGTAAGAGATGCACTCCTGTGCAAGTCTTTGTCAGACTGCATTGAATGTAAGAAAAGATTTCACAATAAAATTAAATCAAGCTGTGGCTCAAAAATCTCCCTTTTCTTTATACAGCCTAACCCTCTCTTTTACCTTATATATGACAAAGACAGTTTGATCTGATTGTCCTGTAGAATGAGGGAACTACATCAAATTAGTACAAGTCAGTTTTTTATCCACTCACTCTTTACAGCATATTTTGGAGTGGCTAAGGGCTGGCCTGCATCAGATGGGGGAGGAAACAGTGAATGTCCAGGATGCTCTGGTATTTTGTTTTCACATTAAAATCCATGCATCTTCACGATGAAGTTCTTCCAAGTGAACTATAAAACTTCTGCCAACTGTAGAGACTCTTCCACAAGCACATTACATTCTTTTAATGTTGAGTTAAGGCAGGGGAAGGAAGAGTACACATGGCCGCATTCATCCTTTTTCAGACTTTGGCAGTCTTCCTGCTACTGTCCTACACTTTGCTGCCTCACACCATGCCCAGGTTGCCAGAACACCATGCTGCTCAGTAGTGCACCAGGGTCAAGCTGACCAGCTGCTAGTTCACTGCTTTGAAAGTTGGCATGCAGCTCAGAGCGCTCCTAAAACTGGTGATCATACAATCCTAAAAGTTATCCTACTCCTACTCAGTGTCACATCAATCATACACTGTGTAACTGCCAAGCACTTAGCAGCGATCCCAAATTTTCCCTGACACCTGATAGGAGAAATGATTCTGCTTTTAAACCTGCTGCTGTAGTGCTATGAACAAAAGCAAAGAACAGTGTGATGTGGTATTTTGCCTCAGATGCATCTTAGAGAATGTCAAAAAGAGGTGCAGCTTTTTAAACAGCACAGGAAAGAAAGAGAACAGAGGCTAAATATTAATCAGTTGTTAGCTAAGATCTTTTCTGAGCCTATTTGGCTTTTTTCCATGTATTCTTGCAAGTGTGCTGGGAAATTCACGTCAGCAGCAATTATTTTCTTTCTATTTTCAGATCCCACCACCCTCAGCTACTTCAGCACTTACCCCTCAGCTGTCCCCTTTCATCTGTCTGGCATTCAGGGCATATTCCTCCAAGTGCCCTGTATAAGGCCTCATACAACAAAGCAACAAAGAATAACTTGGAAAAGAGCATCAATGATGGATTAAGCATCTTTGTCAGACCTTTGTACCTTCTGTTTCAAGTGCAAGGCAGATTCCTTTGATCTTTCCTTATCTACTGTATTTATACACAAGCATGTAAATTGAAAGAGCAGACAAATAAACAAAGTCCCTCAGGTCCACCAAAATTAGACATTAACGAACAAGTTTTTCGTCCTAGAAGGAGAGTCTGAGAAGGATCCTTGTAGGCCACAGGGTTGATTGTAGTCTGAAGTCTACGTAAAATGGAATTATCCTTATTAGTATCATGACTGTGCATGTCATCTTTTGACATGTAATATGCATATGTATGCATACGCCTACATATGAATATAAATGTTTGTTCCCTCCTATTTAATCATTTTAAGTGTGATTTTTCAAAATTGCCTGTGTGACTTTCCCACCTTAATTTAATTGAATCACATAATTACTGGAGATGGCAGCACAGGGTCAAATTCTACCTTTGAAATAATTGAATTCTCTGAGGATTGTGTACACTCAGAAGACCACCACTTTTGCAGATGCTGAATATGCAAATTCTGCATACCTGTAGCAACCCAGTATGGCCTCTTGCAGTCAGTCATTAGAATCACCCCTGACTAGGGACTGTTGGCAACGTCTTAGACACATGCACCATGTGGAAAAAAAAATCACATAAAAGGTCTCTTCTTTCCCAGATATCTGTGCTGGAGGTTTTCTAGCACGTATCCATAGTTTGGAGTGAAAGCCATGAAAAATTTTAGGGCAGAAGTTCCCTTGTAAACTCGTCAAACCTCTCAGTCACTCCATCTTTCCTGTAGTAGTGCCATTTCCAAATCATTGCCACCTGCACAGGTGAAACACTGCCACACAATGTGATTGTGATAGTTCTAACAAAGTTCACAGAACGTTTCCTTCGGACCGTCCATCCAGGTGGCTTTAACAGATACTGGTCCTGAAGGCTTTTGCACAGAAAAAAAAGGTGGATGATTTGCTGTAGGCTCTGCCTAGATGAACTTGCCCTGGAAGTTCATCTCTGTGATGTGAAGCAACATCTCTAGGTGGGAAACATAAGCCTTTTTTATGAAGGATGATAATGTGATCATGGCAACAGAATCAGAAAGAACGGAAGAAACAGATTGTGTCTTGTATGTACAGGGCACGATGTATCTAATTATTTACGCACTACTTAACTTGCTGTAGCCAAAGTAAATCACTGTGATTCATCACTGAACATGAACAGCTTACACTGTAAACACAAAGTAACTGGTTTCACTTCCTTAGAATAGGGTTAGGGCTGCTGATAACTCTGAATGAGTGACTGCATCTCATACCACAAAGGGTGGGGATGAGCAGCTAGATATATAGCATCTTCTGGAGGTATCTGCCTTCTACTGCAACAGAACGCTTCTCTTTAAAGGCTCAAGACCTAAACTATTTGGAACTGGGAAATGAGTGGTAACGTTGTGGGATTTTTAATGATAAATTTCAGAGAACAAAACTGATACCTTCACTACTGTGTGCCAGTGGTATAGGAATGGAGTGCAAAAACACAGTTTACATTAAATTATTGTATACCACCAAAGTAGGGGAAAAGAGATTCCAGCTTCTGAAGCATCTGATAATAGCATTTGTGGAGTCTAAATGGGGAACAAAATCCCAACCTCCTTTACTCCTGTGAATAGTTTTGTGCTAAGCTATCTCAAAATAATTATCAATTCCCATTCAGCGCTTTTTCCCATAAATTAGTTCCTATGATGTATAACAGTCACTGAAAGAAGAATTGAACAGGGGAAATTAACTTGCTTTTCAATAACAGAAATTTATCAAGGCCACAGTTTTTATGGGGACAAAAACAATTCATTTAAGCCTTGTCAAGATTCCTAATTAAAAATCCTCTTCTCCCAGTTGCAACTTGCAAATACTGTGCTTAATTTGGAAGTTAATAATGTTTCCACACATTTCTGCTCTGCTCTCCTATAGTAGCCACGACACTTGTCTGACAACAAGAGAAATGAACCCAAGCCAGCAGTGAATGACTTCCCTCATTTCTGTGTGAAAATGAAACTTATTTTGCAGAAGGAGGGTGGGGAAGTCTGAATCGGCATTTATGACACAGATTTCAATTCCATTGTATGAATAAGAAAGATCTCTGTCTTTCAGGCTTAGGCTAATGATACTGCAGGCCTGAAAACTGGCTTTTTACTGTGAATCAGTCAGTTCCCACCAGGCCACCTGCTGCCTGGAACAGGTAACTTGGTGTGTGAACAACTTGGATCAAGAATCACACTAACAGAAGATCAAGCTGCCGGGCATGAGTAGAGCTCAACTCTTTTCAATTCATTAGTTGTGAGCTGGAAGAGGATTTCTCCTTCTGTCAGACCTTCAGCATGCTCAAGGATCAACTTTCTCTTAGAGGAGATTATAATTAAGATTATTCATTTTTCTGCCAGAAGATTATGATTTCTTAGGAAGTCATTCATGTCTATAATATCTTGCTTAGATTTTCTATGCAAACTACAATGTGAACTTGAAAGAAAAACAACTCTCAGTCTTCATCAGCGCATAACAGTTTTTCTTCCTTCACTTACAGAGGAAAATTACAATGAAGTATTCAACGTGGGACAAATCTGTGCTAAGTCAAAACTCAACATCTGTTGCATGTTTCAATAACATTTTACTTTGAAGCAACACATATTCTGCCATCACTATACATCAGTAGAACTATTTGCCTGTAACATCTCATCTGTCTTTGTTTAACAGTTGTCTCCTTGCTTACCATCTGTGAGACAAGTACATGTACAGTAAATCACACGTAAAGTAAGGGTCCCACTCTTCTAATTTTCTGTCCACTAGCAATCTCATTACCTCAGAAACCAGTATGTTGAAAAATTTGTAAGGATATCAACTAAAAATAGATGGCCTTAAGGAAAGATCTGAGAGAGAAACAGGAGGCAGTTTCCCTGATTTTTATAGGGAAAGATTTTCTAATCATAACAAATTGAAGGACAAAACTAGAAGCAGTGAGTTCAAAAAATCAAACTAAACTAGATGTAATGAAAGATGTGTTTCCTGACCAACCACAATTTGACCTAAATATCTTTTAACAAAACAGCTGGAAAGCAGACTCTACTTTCCTGATGTTTACAAGCACTCAAAGAAGAAAAGAAAAAAAAATGCATGAAAAGTATCTTAAGAGGAAAATCAGATTTTCTGTTCGTAGTTTTGTGTACGTTGGATATAATCATATTCAACAGTCAAAAAGCAATTCCAGAAATGGCAATACAGACAAGAAGGGAGGAAAAAAGAAAAAAGAAAAATAAAAAAAAAAGCCTCAGCAAAATGATCTCATCCTCCTTTGCTTGTTTGTTTCAGCTGAATATAAACATTATTATTTGTCCTAGATGTTTCAGAGGCATTTTGTTGTACATTTCTCACTTTAATCACCTTAGGAATCATTAAGAGCCAAAACCATGTTAGAAATAGGTAACAATGAAACACTTTTTTTAATCCTTGAATACTGGCATGCATATCAATTTATGAACTCAAAAATGCATTGTGCAAATCATCTGACTACAGGGAAACCTCTCAGGACCTATAGCTAATACTATTTTTTCTCCCTTTGAGAGTCATTAAGAAAACTTCTCATCATGCTACTAGGGCCTGATCTAAAGCCACCAGAAACAACAGAAGTCTTTCTAGTGATTTCAGATCAGGCCAAAGTTCCTGCAACAAGACCATCTTAAACTTGATGAATTATGATTCCTCAGCACTGGCAGAGCACTCTGTCACATCAAGATCACAACATGAAGCCTCACCGCTGCAAGCAAACAGCCTGTCTTTACAAACTAAAGAGGATTTCCAGTGGGTTATCTGTTTTTTTCAATCATCAGTTTGCATCCAAAGCACAGGGAAAGAGAGGGAGAAGACTGAGTCTCAACTACGCTATTCTACCTGATACTATCTGGCTTATTTTTTATTTTTCCCAACTCAAATATACAAAAGTTTTGTATTGGGTATAATTATATACAATAGTGAATACCTGGAATTCACCTAGGCATGAGCCAAAAACATGACACATCAGTGAGGCAGTGGATGTTGCATTTCAGCAGTGGTGACAGCAACAGTGGGTCATCTCCACTGGTTCAGATTTTTACAAGAACAGCATGCAGGATCTTGTTCAACTCTGCTGAAAATGCATAGCTAATGGCGGCAACTGTGTTGGAAAAATAGAGTTCTGAAGCTGAGATTTCGCTCTATCAATGATGATATTGTTCTCTTTATATCTGTTGAAGTTTCCATGGAAATAAATAGGAGGCATTACTTTAGGGGAGATACACTTTTTTTTTTTTTTTTCTGTTCTGTAAATGCTAAAGTACAGGTATTTTAGCCTATGGAGCTAATAGCACAACTAAACTTATGTAAAAGTGTTTACCCAGTGATGTGCTACAGCACTGAAAGTTCAAAAGCTTACAACAGCCCTCTAGCCAGCAAAGTTTAAACAATCTGGGAGATGCTGTTCTCATAAAACTCATTCACCTCCACTCAAAGAGGCTGCAGCATGACCCTGCATTTGGGGATACTTGGAACAGAACAGAATGTTTATCTGCAGAGATTCCCCAGGAACATCTGGGACCAGGATGACACATTTCAAACCAGTACATGTAACACACTACTCCTGTAAGCTACTGAAAACTGCTGCCCAGGTAAACAGTCAAAAATGGAAGTAGAGACGATCTCTTTTCCATAACTTCGTATTGTTCCATGTGATAAAAATCACTCTTTCACAGAGACAATAAAGATCCAAACTTCATCACACAGATCCAATTACTGTGCAGTAATTAATGTCTGCATGCAGTCCAGCCTGACCTAAACCACAATCATAGGAAATGCACTTGGAAACTTAATAGCCTCACTGAAATTAGATTAATTCCAATGACCGTAAGAATACACATGACTACTGACAAAAGGTTCTGAACGTCTAGAAAATGTTTCATCATCTGTTACGGCTATTATAAAACATTAAATGAATAGATGGAAACACTTTTCCTACATATGAGATCTCATTAAAAAGAGCTCCAAAAGTCATCACATCCTCTTCTAGTAATGCCATGGGTCTGCTGTCACAAATTTGCCATCTCTGGACATACAGGTTTTTCATCATCTTGCCAGACTGGAAAGTCTTACTGATACTGAAACAGTTCAAAAACACATATATACTGTTCAAAAATATCCACAAAATTCCATTTATAAAACCATGAAAAATACTTAGAGTTGTCATACATTTTGTGAAACAATACTAAACTTTCAGTTTTCAAACTTAAATCTACACCTAATGGTGGCTCAGGAGGGCACCTAATATAGAGAACACATTGGCCTCATTTCTGCATGAAGCAGGTGGTTTTTTCCACCTTCCCTCTGAAACATCTGGTGCTGGCTATGTTCAGAGACAAGTCTGTACGGTAGATTGATATGAAGTCTAATTCAGTATGGCAAATCCTATGGAACAAATTCCATCATAGCATACAGATGTGCTTTGACTCCAAAGTCAACAGTGTTCCATAATTTATATCATGATAGATTTGTCTCCGATTGGTTGAGTATGGGAGTTGACTTTTTTCCTGCTGATGTTTGTGTCCCTGTTTTAGAAGGACTTTGAGTATTTTAATTTATGAATATTTACAGAAATGTGTCCATTTACTGTACCAACTCCTGGATATCATGATAGATTTTCTTTAAAGCAGCTTAATCCCAGCAAGGAAAAAAATACACTGTTTCATGATGTAGTCACATTAGTCATGTCAAGAACTGCTATATTTGGCACTACAGTGGGTACTCTCCAGCTCTATTACCCAACATAAGCAGCACTTAATCAGTGAGAAAGCTATTGGCCACCTGCAGTCTGTCCTGACAGTCAGTTATTTTACTTCTTCCTTAAATGCACACACAACTGAATGTAAATCAGAAGCAGCGATTTTTAGCTGGATGCAATCTGAGAATCTGTGACCTATGCACACAGGGAACCAACAGGGAAAAACAAAAGGAATGAATAGCCTTGTCCTGATCTTCTTGATTGTCTCTTGGGAAGACAGAGAACTTGTGGACCATTTCCTTTCTCTCCCATTGAGGAGTGATTTATTTTCACTCATCCCTTGCTAGACAAGGTTGTGTTCTTGTAAGAATCAGTGTTCTTGTAAGAATCAGCAAATGCTTTTTTTCCTCCATGAGAACTAAAATCCCAATTCTTACATTTAATTAAAAAAACTTTCAGAATTTATCAAAACATACACAGCCATGCCCTCCGCAGAGCTTTGATTTTATTTACATCAGGCATTGATAACACCACATAAAGACAATCATACAAAGATAAAACTGAAAAACTATGTGATTGCATAGCAAAGCTGTTGACACACCTCTCATACCTGATAGTAAGCCTCCATGACTGCAGTTGCAAGACACAGGTACAATCAACCTACATTCTACTTTTACTTCAGGACCTGTAATGGATTCCCTCATGCATCCTGACTAAAAAAACCACCAAGTATCCATTACAGTCAATACAGTGCATTATATTGTGAGCTCTCAGCTGTAGCGAGACCTTTCACCCAGCAGAAATCATTCCATGTGGAGGGCCATTAAGCACATGTTAAATGAAAGTAAACTGCAATAGAGGGAAATTACACTCTTAACTGACTTGGAAATGAAGTTAGCTCTTTCTCTACCTGATCACAGCAATCAGTACAGGTGCACTCTGCTGGCAGAATGAATATGGGTGCCAAAAGTCCTTCCTGATAGAAGTTTTATTAAATGCCTTTATCATTAAAGAATACATCATTGGTGTTAGACAAAAAAACAAAGACAGAAGCAAGCTGTGAAAATAGAATAGGAGCCCAGGAACCAATCCGACCTACAGGTGACACTATAATATAGATGAGCGTCTAACGACAGATATGACACTTCAAGTATGAGGAAGAATCCACACATTGCTTGCCAAAGTAATGTCTGTGGGATTGTACAAAACACACTAAAAGGCCTACTGCTCCAAAAATGTTGCCAGAATCACACTCTGTAGAAGCCCGAACTACCTATTTATCTAAAAAATTGAATATTTTCTTTTTCCTTCAAACTGCTTCTTAAGTGCAGATTTTACAGTGTATTTTTTTTTCTCTCTCTCTCTGCAAAACTTATAAAAGCAAGGGATAGGTCTTACAAAGTAGTCAATTATCGGAAACCAACCTAGCTTGACAATTGCCAAAAAGCTAAGAACATACAATGGAATTTGCTTGCCAACGGTCACCAACTGAAAAGACAAAATATTACTAATGATTTTATTTATCAGACAGAACTCACTAGCTGGTATAATGTACTACGGGCAAGGAAGGATCATAGAAAGGGCAGAGGTACTCTTCTGTAAAAACACCATCCTTGAGGTTTTATGTCTTTAAACAAAAGATTGGAATTAGCTAAAGTTCAGAGATTTCCAGGAGAAGCCCATTGCCAGATTTTAGAATAAATGGGCCTTTCACAAAGATAGGAAATCTTTGAGTTTTCTAAAGAAATGAATGCCAAATCCAAAACTCTCTTTAAGAACTCAAAGACCTTAAATGTAAATCACTGAAGAAATGACAGGCAGTGAACTTGGCTTTATTTCAAATGTCACCATGGAATAAGAAAAAAACAAATAAATTAGGAAGTCTTTGTCATAAACCATGTAATGATGCTTCCCCTTTAAAAATACACCTTACAAATATAACCATTACATGAATTTCCTTTATGGCCAACTTCTAATACACGTTAAAAATTACAGTCCTAACTTTTCAAAGAGAAAAATACAAATAAAACCGAAACATGTTGTCTTACTTGAACTGCTAGCACAAAACACACCCATTTCCATCATTTACAAACCACACGCTCTGGGGACCAGGACAGATGGATGGCAGGTAAGCAGTGTAAAGTCTGAACTGATCGCCTCTAACATCATTTTAGGATTCCCTTCTCTTTCCATTCTGAAATTCTGAAATAAAGCTGAGACGTAAGAAAAAAAATGTCCAAGGAAGGAAAACATCTCTTTTTCTTACGTAAAAAAATTGCACAAATCTACTTTTTTTATTTTTATTTTTTTTTAATTATTTGTGGTCTTAGCTCTCAATTGAGGCTGCAAATTGTGCTTTTTTTTTTTTTTCATAAAAGATTTTGGGAAAATGTAATGAAAATTCAAATTACCATTTGTCATAGTCCTGTCTGAGTCTCTGTCATAGACAATGATCAATCTGCTGTAATTGGACCCAACAGTGTCATCCCACAGGTTTCCAAGCCAGAAATTTGCCAGAATTGCCAGAAGAATCATTGCCAGAAATGGCAAAATTTCAAGCATCATCTTTACTCTGGGACCCTAACACACTTACAGATACAGCAATCCCATCTGAAACCATCTGCAGTGGATCCTGTAGCCCTGTCCATGGCCTAGGACAAGAAGTAAAACTCCTATTTATTTTCTTTATTATTGTTAGGCTTGTTCTCCCAGAAATTCACGCAGTTGTAACTGTTCTAATTCATGGCATTAAGTTAATAAAAAAAGACAAAGGTATTCCCTGTAAACATGTACTTTAATTTCAGCTCCTGCTAGACCATTGCAGGTCTTTGTAAAAACCAAAGATACATGAAAGACAATATTTTTGGATCATTTGTATTTAGTCTATGTCCTTGAGGAACAACAGTTCATTTGTGCCCCAGCTCTTTCAGATATTTTCTCTTCTTTGGACATACTGCTTTTTCTTATGCAGATATATTTTCTTCAGAGTATCTGAACACCATTCTTCTTCTTCCACTTGAAATTTTTTTATATCCACTCACTGCCTCCCCTTCTTTATAAGTAGCTGGGCAGGTGACCCACAAAAATCTGCTGTTCTGCAAGAAGAAATCCTTCTATTCTACCACAGCAGATATGTTTGCTAGGACCTTGACTGACCAAATGATTTTCACTGCTACTATAAAACATACATTTTTATATATATATATATATATATATATATATATATATAAAGGATGCTTATAAAACAAAGAATTCCTGTTCTGATAGGAACTTATGCTTCACACCATCATCCTATTGCTCATATCATTATGTAGTAGAAAATCAGCAGACTGTTGAAGGAGGGCCACCATGGCAGGATATAAACAGAGACCTGTCCTTGTGTTATAGTAAAACAGATAGGCTGCTCCCATCCCAATTGCAGCTACCCCCAGGTACATTCATATGGTGTAGTCCTGATGATTTCTCACTATCAGACTACTTCTCTCTCCTTTTCATAATTGATATTTATAGGAGCAGAATATGCTTCAGATGCAACCAAAAAAGCATCGCTTTCTATGGACTCGCGATTGAAAACAATCATTTCGTACTAATGGTTCTTTACAAAGGGCATTGTTGCATATAATCATCAGCACAAAAATATAAACATGAAATCAAGACATAAGGAGCCTCTCTAATTTAATGATCCATAAAACAGATAACTTCACAAGATTTGATGAAGGGTTTTAGGCTAGAGAACACAGATATGCCTTCTTAAAACAAGAATTCAATACTTATCCTTATGCTCTCCATTTGTCAGTTTACTACACAAATAGGTTTCTTGATCCCTGTGTAGCTATAATGTGAGTCCAGTCTTATTTTAAAAACATCTTGTAAAGTGAACCATGTCTCAAGCTGAGCTCTCCAGATCAGGTAGCGAGGTCAACTCATCGAACATGCAAGCCCCCAGCTAACAATCAATCATGAAATCAAGATTTCAGGCTGTGTCTATTATAAGGTCCATTTTAAATAAAGCAACACTGGAACTCCTAACCTGTTGGTCCTAATAAAAACAGATTTACGCAGCCAAACGCTGCAGTTACAAAGAAATCCATTCAAATTATCATAACCATTTCTTCCTCTTCTCTCATCTACCACCTAATGGATCAACTTACAAACCAAAGAGCAAGTCAGAAAAAAAAATTAAGGCTTTGTTCATCTTATATCAGATGTAGCCACACACAAAATCTGAGACTAAAAATTTGAAAGTTTGAGCACATCATAAGTCAAAGGACCTGGAATCTTAGCATCATATTTATTTTCCCTCCTTAGTAACAAGTTAGTTTCTAATGTTAAGATTGTATCCCTTCTGATTTACATTTAAAATTTCTGCACCCTCCATGTATTATCTTTTGAGCGACGTCTTGTCATTAGCTTCAGGGGTGGATTAACCTTGGCTGACTGCCAGGTGTCCCCAGACCACTCTCTCATTCCCACTTCCCAGCAACTGAGTGGAGAAAATAAGATGAAAAAGCTCATGGGTCAAGATGAATACAAGGAGTCTGCTCACCAATTACCATCATGGTCAAAACAGTCTCGAGTTGAGGAAGATTAATTTAATTTATTGCCAATGAAAAATAGAGTAGACAAGTGAAAAACTAACAAACAAAAAACTAAACTAAAAAAATCTTCCTCTCAGCTCTTTTTTTTTCCCCAGGCTTAACTTCAGTCCTGACTCTTCTATCTCTTCTCACATCAAAATGATACTGGGGAATGGGGGATGGGGATTGCAGCCAATTCAAAACAATTTCCTCTCTGCTGCTCCTTTCTTCTCATGCTCTTCCCCTCCTCCAGCAAGGGTCCTTTCTGTGGGATACAGTCCTTCAGGGATTGATTACTCCAGCATAAGTCCCATATGGGTTGCAGTTCCTGTCAGAAAATTTGCCCCTTATGTGGGCTCTCCAGAGGCTGCAGCTTCCTTTATGGTGTATCCACCTGTTGAGGTGTGGGTCCTCCAAAGGCTGCAGCATGGAGTCTGCTCTGGCATCTGGAGCAACTCCTTCCCCTCTACCTTCCTGATCTTTGGTACTTGCCAGGCTGTTTCTCTCACAACATTCTCATTCTTCTCTCCTAGCTGCTGCTGTGCAATGTTTTTATCCTTTCTTAAATGTGCTGTCACAGAGGTGCCACCAGCATTGCTGATGGGCTCAGCTTTGACCAGTGCTTGGGCCTTTTTGGAGCCATCTGGAACTGGCTCTGTCCAACAGTGATGAGCAGCCCCTGGTCTTTTCTCAGATAAGCCATCCCTGCAGCCTTTGCACTGTGAAAACTTGGGATGTAAACTCACTACAGTTTCTTTCAGATTGCTCAGTGTTGGCACTGATCCTCTCCATCCTGTGTTGCTGACTCTCATGACACTTGTCATTAATTTGTTGCCTGAAGAAATCAGTATGGAAACCTTCAGAAATAACTCACTTGCTCAGTGCATAAAATTAGGCACTTCTACAATAAAAGATGCAGCTTCATTGAACAGCCAGCTTCTAAACAGAATGACTTGAGTCTTGATTTGATGCCCTTAGGCACTAGGGTGTCATGTGAAGGAATCATTAATAAAGTAAGTATAATTCGCACACCCAGAACAATTCACTACTCACTTGAAATAAATTAAAAAAAAAAAAAAATCAAAACATTTGAGCTAAATTCCCAAGAATCTCTGAGCAAAGGACCAATTAACAAAAAAAAAAAAAAATTCAGCAGAAGACCAAATAAAGTTAAGTGGAACAGGCTTTTGATGTTATCCACTAGACAACAGTTGACCTACAGATAAACAAATTACAACCACTTCTAACTAATCAAATTACTGCTATTTTTTCAGTTTTACTCTTTCTTTATCTATGCATATAAAATAAGAAGATGGATTCCTGACTATTGTCCCTAATCCTCCATCTTCAGAAAGAATAAGAGTATTATTTCATATGCAATCAACAAAGCAATAATGTCCAGGAGTAAATGTTCACCTAAGCATAGAAAATATCTCAAACTACTTTTTCCAAACTAGAATCATTGAAATACTTCAGTCAAGAACCTTTTGTAAATGACTGTTAAAGGACAGTTTGGAATTTGCTAAAATGGAGTACTAATTTACTAAGAAGGTTCCTTATATTATCTGAAGTGTTAGCAGACTACCATGTAAGTGCACTGTATATTAATACGTTGTGCTTCAATCTGAGGGGTTGGGTAGAAGAGGTGTCAGAAAGAAATAGAGAAATTATATGTAGTTAAGTATTAATACATTTTCATCTCAGGAAGCTGTTGATAAGATCCCACTAATATGTCAACATTTTGACTTGGAATGAGCTTCAGTCTCATCTCTTTCCCAAAGCTCTAGGTTGTTTCTGGGGAATACGAAGATCAGGTCTACAAAATTCTCTCCATGCTGAACAGCATAAAAAGCAGCTGCAGGGTGGGCATACAAGTGGCTTTTTGGTAGGAAGACATCCTGTCATGCATTAGATCCACACTCATTAGTTTTAGTGAGCATTGCTGCAGTGAGAACTTACTATTATGCACAAGACTTAAGGATTATGTAATCCCAAACAATGAGAAGGCATATGTATTTTAACATTAGAAGCGATGGTGGCATCAGCTCTTAAATCTTTAGAACTGGTTGCAAAATTAACCCAGTGCAGAATGTCCATATTAGTTTACCTGAAGGAAACCTGGTACAGCTGACAGACCACTACACCCTACTGCTTTTCCATATAGGGAGAGATGAAGCAGCTACACTGAGTCAAGGGCCATCAAAATGGACTTCAAGGCCTTGGGACAGTGGCTGACATAATAACATTTTTGCCTTGCTCTTCTCTGATAACTATTCATCACACAGGCCTCAAATATTTGGAATACTGCATCCAGATGTGGAGTCCTCAGTTCTAGAGAGACAAGAACCTGTTGAAGCATGTCCAGAGGAGAGCCATAAAAATAATCCAAGGGATGGAACACCTCTCTCACAAGGACAGGCTGAGAGAGCTGGGGCTGTCCAGCCTGGAGGATAGGAGACTCCAAGGTGACCTGATAGCAGCTTTTCAATATCTAAAGGGAAGCTACAGAAAAGAAGGGGACAGGCTCTTCAGCAGGTTCTGCTGTGATAGAACAAGGGGAAATGGTTTCAAGCTTAAAGAAGGTAGATTTAGGTTAGATAGAAGGAAAAAGTCTTTTATAGTGAGACTGGTAAGGCATTGGCATAGGTTGTCCAGAGATGAGGTGAATGCACTGTACCAGGAGACTTTCAAGGTAAGGTAGATCAGGCCCTGGTCAACCTGATGCAGCTGTTGTGTCACTGTTCGCTGCAGGGGAGTTGGACTAGATGGCCTTTAAAGGTTCCTTCCAACTCTTAAGTGGATGCTACCATTTTAAAATAAATAAAAACTTCATGTGAAAACATGCCTTAATTTGGACCCACTTATTCACGGTGCAGAGTACAGGCTGAACGGCAGGTGAATACTAACAACCAAGACTCTCATTATCTAACAGAAATGGCCCTTTCATGGCATGATAGTATAACCCTACAGAAAAGGTGATAGCAGCATTTCTCATCAGTTAGTACATCTCAAAACACTGCATGAAAGAGTTCAGTATAATAAAACCCATTTTACAGACAAGGAAAATTGAGGCAACAGCTATGAAGTACCTTCACCAAGACTTGGAAAGCTAGTATTAGTACTGAAAATAGAACCCAGTCCTCTTAAATTCTTATCTAGTCTGTATGTGAGCTTCCCAGGAGAAAAGGGAGACGGTTGGTTTTGGACAACGATAAAGAAACAACTATCCAGCAGTGTAGACAGCAAAGGAGACAAACACTCAAAATCTACAGTGAAAGAAAATCCACATATTTTTACCCTTTTTATAGCCAGCACAATCACCAGATCAATACACAGCCTGGAGTGTTCAGACTGCATTTCTTGGCTAGGTTTCAGATGGCATCCCAGACAAACAAATCCAACTGCCTTCACAGGATCACCCTGAACTGAGTGGGATTTCCTTCAGGAAGAAAATTTTCACACACAGAACAAGTTATAGGATCAAGATAAAATAGTATGCTAAATTATTAACTTAAAAATGTTTTAAATTGCAACATCTCTCTACATATAAACAGTTTCCTACACATAGTCTTGGTAGTATTCTCACAAGATGCTAATAGATGGTTCTGTAATAAGCAGAAGCTTAAAAATGAATTATATTTATATTCCCTAGGACGTCATGAGTAACTGTCTTGCAGCTTAGGAGTGCAAAGAACATTTTTCATTTTTCTGGATGGCTCAGCCCACAGAGAGTGGTGGTGAATGGGGTTAAATCCAGCTGGTAACCAGTCACAAATGGCATTCCTCAGTGGTTGGTATTAGGGTCTATCCTGTTTTATATCTTCACTGATGATCTGGATGATGGCATTGAGTGCACCCTCATTAATTCTGCAGATGACACCAAGTTGGGAGGAAGTATTGATCTGTCTGAAGGTAGAAAGGCCTTACAAAGGGATCTGGATAGGCGATCTCAACTGGATAAGGCCAACTGTACGAGTTTTAACAAGATCAAGTGTCAGGTCCAGCACCTTGGTCACAACAACCCCAAGCAACACTACAGGCAGAGTGGCTGCACACAGGAAAAGGACTTGGGGGTGTTGGTCAAAGCTCAGCTGAACGTGAAGCCGCAGTGTACCCAGGTGGCCAAGAAGGTCAGTGGCATCCTAGGTTTTATCAGAAATAGCACAGTCAAGGAGGTGATCGTCCCTCAGTACTCAGTACAGGTGAGGCTGCATTTTGAATACTGTGTTCAGTTTTGGGCTTCTCTCTACAGGAAAGATATCGAGTCCCTGGAGCATGTTCATAGAAGAGCAATGAAGCTGCAAAAGGTCTGGAGCACAATTCTTATGGGGAGCGGCTGAGGGAACTGGGACTGTTTAGTCTGGAAAAGAGGAAGCTCAGAGAGAAGCTTATCGCTCCCTACAACTGCCTGAAAGAAGACTGTAGCGAGGTGGGGGTTGGCCTCTTCTCACAGGTGATCAGTGAGAGGGTGAGAGGTAATAGCCTCAAGTTGTGCCAGGGGAGGTTCAAGTAGGATATTAGGAAAAATTTCTTCTCAGAATGAGCTGTGAGGCACTGGCACAGGCTGCCCAGGTGGAGTTACTGTCCCTGGAGGTGTTCAATAAATGTGTAGATGTAGCACTGAGGGACACGGTTAGTGGGCATGGTAGGGAAGGGCTGGTGGTTCAACTAGGTGATCTTAGAGATCTTTTCTAACCTTAATGATTGTGTGATTCTGTGATGACTCATGATACACTGACATCTCCTTCTTGGCACTGAACAACACTTCATAATACCTTACATTATGATTCTGTCTTTTTTTGAAACAAAGTTTGATGTTGTTCTATATATTTTCAATGTTAATTGTATTATTGACTTTTATGAAGACAGAAGAGAGTCTCATCAGATGTACCATACTTTTATACACGTAGAGCAATCACTCCCTTGTGTGCAGTAACAATGACAAATGTGGGGTATTTATACTTTTGAGCTTAAAGTAATATACCACTCCACTCATTAGAAATGTAAATATTTGGCCTGAAGAGAGCTGTAACCAAGCAATGTTTTAAGAAGGTCACAATTATCATGACCTATTTGTCTAATCCTTCTCTAGGTATGCACAACATAATCTCTTTCCAGCAAAACTGCTGGTAATGCTGAGATAACAGTTAATTAAATATTTTGTTCAAAGATACCATGCACTTTCAAATAATATTACATAGTTTTCATTGACTACTATAATAACAGACATTTTATTAATACAGACTGCAGGCCTATCAATCAAAAAAACCTTGAATTTCAGAAGAATCCTATCCTGAAATTCTATTTGGGATAGGAGCAGGTTACTCAGCCATTAAAAATCCAGCTCTGTCTCAGATTATTTTTCTTTGCAACAAAAACTTGGAGCCATACTATGGGGTACAAACCAATTCTGATATGCATTAAAAAAAAAAAACCAACAAAGAAGTCAACAGCTGTTTATCACTCCTATTCATACATCTCCAAGCTCATCACAGCCATTTCCTAGAGAAACCATGTGATGTCTGCATATTTGTGGCATTCGAAATAGAAATAACAGCAGGGCAAAATAAAAGGTCTTAAATTAGTTTTACATTTGGAAATACCAAGAAAAAGAAAACAAGATGAGAGCCATGCTGTTTACTTAGGTACAAAAAGGCATATCAAGAGATACTTTAGCAATAAGGTAAGTTATTAACATTGCCTTCATACAAAAGCAGGCAAGCATACTAAGTAAGCTGTGCAGTTTAGTGGCAAGGTTGGTTTTAATCTAGCAATTATTAATTACCTCATTTAACTATTAATAGTTACCTTGCATACAGGACTGAAGTGTAACTATAAACCAGAAGACATAATTTCCTCTTTCCTTCCATCTACAGGATCTAATATCGTCTACTGTTTTAGTAATGTTTGAGCTAACATTTAATAGGGAATTATTCAGGAACACAGTAAATTGCTTGCAAACTCTCAGAAATTGCCACACAAATTGCAATAAACTAACAGGCTACTGTGTATCAGCTGACCCACTGAGATAACCAAAGACAGCTTAGTCACCTTTCCATGAAACCAAAACTAACCCATATAATAGCTCATCTGTCTTTGACAGATGTACAGTCACTGTAGATCACCTAAAATGAAATGTCTTGTAAAGCCACTGTGCTGAATGAAAAATGTGAGAACAGGGTACAATCAGTCCAACTTCTACTCTAGAGAAAAAAAACTAAATGACCAAACTAAAATGGAATAAACTATACTTTGTTCCAGCTGCTACATTTTTCAGGGGTATTTTGGTCTAAACTAAATGGGTACACGTGCCAATATTCTTTACGCAGATAGAAACTAAGCGTGCATTTAAAATGACTGACTATATCTCATTTCAAATCATTGTATTTACAGTAGGCTTATTTTAATTTGGCTTAGGTTGATTAGAAATAATTATAATTAAACTAAAGTATCCTTAAAACAGAATTCTGAATGAGCATATCACAGCTTTGCTGTTCTTTTCACCTGAAAAAATATATAGCTATAAATGCTTTCTAGCCTTCTCATTAGACAAGTCAAAATTAACCCTGGTAGAAGACAGTAGAAGGTCCAATTAAGACTTCAATTTATTGCTAAGAAGCTTTTAATTGCTGTAGTCTTTGTACCTGAAAAAGGTGGAAATATTTGTATAGCCAAGGTAATATAGGTAAATATCTGATTTACCGGTGATGGAAATTTAACCATCACACCTAAGGAAATTGTCATGTAACCCAGAAAGAGTTAATGATCATGTTTGTTAGAGATGAAATATTTCTACAGCTTTGGCAGTTCAAATCAGAAATATAAAACCTTTTGCTCCTTGGACTCAAGGACTACAGATAATTAGACGAATCATAATATTCCCTTAAAACCAATACGTGTTAAAAGAAGCATATCTAAAAGACTAGAAAAAAGAAAAAACAACATAAAGAAAAAGCAGTGAAATTAGTAAATCCTTCATGATTCTGCAAGTCATTATCAAAGGGTTTACTGCCATCACCTTTTAATGTCAAACTGTATGAAAGAGAATTTTTCTACATGTTTCAAAGCACGAACATCTCAAAAGAGATTTAGTGAGTATATTGCTCTGGTTGGAAGTGCCAAAATTTACAGAAAAAGTACTACTTTCCAAGATGTACAATCTGCTTCCTAAATAAAAGAAGTAGTAGCTTAAATTTCACCCATTACAGGAATCCCAGTGGTCTGAGAATCACTCACACAGAAACAGGGTAAAACATCTCAGCCCACATAGGAACAAACAAGGCCTTGATCCAGGAAGCTGTTCCCTGCTGAGACTTCTTGAGATCAATTAGACTGAGGACTGACATGAGACATGGCTCATTCAGAGCAGTTGGAAGGACTGAGGCCAAGAATATAAAAGAAAACATTAAGATAAATTCCTTCAGCTGCAACAAAAAAAGCTCTATCTGGATTTTTTCAGTCTCCCATTTTAGTTGCTCTTTCTATTAAATTTTAATGCTATATCTTAGTGCAAGATATTAGTACTGACAAGTTTTTTTCATTTGTGGCATTTTTTTTGTCTGTAAGAAGGGCTATTAACAATTTTAATATATATATTTAAAATAAATAATTTCATATGTACTACTAACACTCAGCGGTGTGACCAAAATATTTTCTAAATGTCTGTTTTCTTTGTTTTTTCTTCCAGAAGTAAATACCCAGATTTCTCTTTCTTTCATTAAAAAGTTTCCCAGCTCATTCTTATGGGTATTGATGGTGTAAACTGGTGGTTATGGAGACAGACCATTATAAGCTGTGCTGGCACATGTTCTACAATAAAGAAATACTGATAGCACAATATTAAAGGCCATTAAGTGCTGTTATTGCTGATGTACAGTATTAGTTATTCTCAGCAATTCACATTGAAGTTGGAAAAATTGCAGAAGACAGAAGTTTCCCACAGTATTTAAATATACATGACATTTCTATTGTCTGAATATACTAGCATAATAAAAAGCAAAAATAAATAAATAAATATGCCCTGATTCACCACAGAGCTTGTATGCTCCTCCTATTTTCACTGCTTTAAGTGAAATGCAAAAGGTAGACACTTCTCCCAGCAGGAAATAGCACTGAGATACTTCAAGGCTTCATAGAATTTAAAATCATAGAAGAGCACCAGATCATTCCATCCACGTCAGGGACATCATAATCCATCATGTTTCATCTAGTCATCACTTTACTGAGCCTCTGCTATCTCATGTTTGCTGAACGCCTGTCTACCAAATGACGAATCAGCTATTTCCCAAGGGGGTTTTGTTCCAGTCATTACCAGTTAACTAGTGATCTCTGTGACCCCTGCTGCAGCTGAGAATGAACCTTGGGCAAACAAAACAGCACAGTTTTGTGTGGCATTGTCTGCCAGGGGACTTCACACATGCTGACATTCCTTGTGAAGGCAAGACTGGTGTAAGGACACTCAACTCCTTCACAGTGCACAGTCCTCGAGGACTCTGCTAGCAGGAGTTGCAGGTATTTTGAAACTAGGACATTTATGAAGCCATTCTGATCTGTGCTACAGTTCTAGCACAAATGGGACTAGCACCTGGTTTCAGGCAAACACAGGACATTCTTCACTGTCTCCTCTTCCTCTGTCATTTGGCCATTAACTTCAAAACTGCACTTTCTTCAATTTGAGCTTTCCTGCATCACTGCCACAACTAAGGAGCCTAAATTAGGGTATATATTAATGTACTTGAATTCCTTTGAAGACAGCTGCTATCCTTTCTCCATCTGTTTAGCAAGTCCTGTGATCATGACCAGCGTGATAACACAGGCAGGTCCATGCAGAGGAGTTGGTTAAAATAGATCAATACAATCACAAAAACAAAGCCATTCAAAGGATTTTTGAAGAAGATAAATTTGATGAAGAAATTCAGATGATCCATCTTTATGTCCTTGAATAACAGGAGATACAATAGGGTCAACAATAGGCTTGTTAAGCCTGAAAGAAGTGAATTTCACACAGGGCACAAGGAGTGCAGGAGCCCTAATGTTGAATTAGAAAGAAGAAAGCACAGAAGTGTGGATCAAGACGTCTACGTGATGCCTTCAGACAAGTGCAGTGAAGCTGCAGAGGAAAAAGGTACCTTGTGTACTAAGTCTTTGAGCAGGGACACAGAAAAAAATAAAAATAAAAACAACAGTTTCCTTATAGTTACACTTTCTAGTTCTTGTCTGCAGTATTTCAACTGCACTGCCAGGAAGCTCAACAAGGGGATCTCTTTTCCTTTTTTTTTCCTGTAGTCATCCCTGCCTTCTCCCTCATGTGCCACTGAATTCTAAAACTCAAGAAAGAGCTTAGTCTGTTAGGAAAGAGGAGTGTAAAGGAAAGAAGCAGGTGAATATCAAACTAAACAAGCAAAGGAATCTATAGGACCAATATCAAGGCAGCAAAAGTCAGAGTATCTCAGAACCTGAAGCTAATGTGATTTATTTTCATGCCTTAGGATGCTTGGTTCCACATAATCCACTGTCAAAGTCAATTATAAATATTACAGTATCTGCTACTGGAACTGATCCAATCTATTCAGAAGAAAACATCAAATGTTGCCTGTAAGGTACATGAGCACTTAATGACAAGGATTTATACCAAGATGCAATCAAAATGAACAAGCTGTACAAAAGAGCAAACCAAAGCTAGGTTGTTCTGTTTTTAGTACATGTTCTCAATTTCTCAAGGGATTATTTTAAACTAACTTTCTTCCAACCTAACAGCACTAGAAAACAAATGACAAAACCATTCTTTTGCAACACTTGCCCATAAAGTTAGTTCCCTAAGTGCACATTAATACACCTATGCAAGCACAATTATAAGATTTTTAAAACACTCAGATTCTGGCAACTTCTGCTGAAATCAACAATACCATCTATCTCTCATCACATAAATTTACCACTACTGAGAGGATGATCCATTACTGACTGTGATAAAGTACTGCTATTTGAAGGAGCAAACTGTGCTGGTAGGCATAGGGAACTACTTTGATGAGTCTGCAATCAGAGTACAGTTTCTTTTTGTCAAAGGTATACAAGGGCGTAACTTCAATTAGAGCTGGAACTTCTCCCTGGGTTTTACCCCAGTTTTAAGGCAGATGGGGGAGTAATGTTTTTCAATGTATCTAGCTGGCTAAGAAACACCAACCTGTTCAAGCAGAAGAGGATCTCAGCCACCTTTACCCTTCTTGACTCATGTGCAATTGCAATGTACTCCAACACACAATCTCTTAATGCTTTGGACATTCCAGCTGGCACAGAGCAGAGTAACACATGCCCTCATAAACACATCTTGTGAACATAAAATAACTCCCCTAAAGTAACTTCTTAACAAGCAACATGTGAAGTACTAGTTCTACCACATGACAAGGTGTTTGAAAGATCAACAAAACTTCCAAAATGAACATTACAGTCAACATTATCCCAAGGCTCAAACATGCTCAATGGAAGTAGTTCACACCACACAAGTACAAACTGTGTGTCTCCCAAATTCCCTTCTTCTAGAATTAACACATAACAGTAGGAATAGTGCATATTTTAACCTTAAATTCCATTTCTTACACTCTTCCACTTAAGAAAATTTGGAATGGGTCTCACAGTCAGGCAGGCTGTAACCTGTCATGTTACCAGGGAGCATAAAGGGCATATGAAAGGGTGAAATGGGTAGGAAAAGATTAGTGGATCACCTACCATGCCCTCACCTAATGTATACATTCAACTGAGGCAATCAAAATTGCTAGGTGTTTACAATTACTATGGTTGCACCTGAAAAACTGGTTGTTCTTAACCAAGTAGAGCTTCTGAAAAAGAAGGGTCATCAAGAAGAGAAAAGGCTTCTCTTGTCAAAAAGAAAAATGAAAAGAACGCAATTGTTCCCAGTTCATCAGTTTATCTCAGCTGTAAGACCTGGAGACCAGTCTCCTGAAAAGGCATCATAAACTCCTGTAACCTCAGCACAACAAATGATGTCTTCTCATGCCTTGCTGTAGTCTGGGGCTTCTGACTTTGGCATAATAACCTTTATATCATTTTTTTTCCAATATGCATGTGTTCATTACAGAGAATTATCACTGAATCTTAATGTAAAATAAGAAAACAGGAGAATTGATCCAATTATCATTTCTAATTTCCAACTGCTCACCAAGCTAGGACAACCATAATTCATTGATTCAAGAGTACCTCATGAGAAGCAAAGTAATTTACAAGATACACTTTGCTAGCATACATACCACTTCAGCACAGGTAACCTCAGGGAAAACAGAGCTTACAAGAGCAGAAAGAATCCAGCAAAATGATATTCCAAGAGCTGTGGATATCCTTCATGGAGAAAAACTGTGCTTCTCCTGTTACTCTTGGAAATGGATCTACTTCCAGGTCTGTTCATTTGACTTCTCTTGAGTATGTTAACAACTTGCTCATATATTTCTCACTCACTCTTCTTTTTATAGGAAGGATTCCAGTGAAAATGGTGGTTAGCATAGGAGACCAGTTTTAGTCATTTTTAGCACAGTAAAAATCCTTCTACAATATATATAATTTCATTTGCTACGATTCATTATAAAGTCAGCTGAAGTGCAAGATAACATATCTTAAGAACCTTCAAAGAAAAACTATAACAGTATCTACCTAATTATACATCAAAGAATACTTTAGGAATAAATTCTGTTATCTGCAATGTTAGAAATTTTTAGTGCTCTACTTTAGTAATAATATAAGAACAGTGCCACTTGAATTAACCACAATTCCCACAGAACTCCGCTCAGATATCAGAGGTGTCCAAATGTCCTTTTACATGTCCAGTTATTTCCATCACTAGAGATTTTCATTCCATATTTCCTATAAAAATGTTCAATTCTTAATGTAGAAGCACTTCAACTGTGGTCCTTTTTAATAACTTTAGTCTTGTCACAGTGCAGCATATTTTACAAAGCCTATTTTTGAGCTAAAGGGCATGAAGTTCCAATGATACCAGTAATGTATATTGCATTTGTATTTCGGTTTTCCATTATTTACACATTTCTCTTATCATTTTCTCCACAGGAAAAAAAAGAAAATGTTTATATGGGGCAGTCCCATTTTAGACACAAGAATACATCTAATTTTGACATCCATCTGGTATGCTGTCTGGAAACTTCGTTATATGCATTTGTCACAGAATATTTAGAGGTAAACTTACTTTGTGGTATTTGAAGATATAACAACATTTTCTTACGCATACTAATGAAAATTATAAAAGTCAACTATACTATGTTGAAAATTTGCCCTACATCACAGACACAATGTTTTTTGAAGTATTTTGAACCTCCCTGTTATTTTGCATCTAGAACACATAATCACAGCATTGGAAATGGTTCAGGCTGGAAGAGACCTCTGAAGACTGCCTTATCCATTCCTCTACTCATGCTTCAACCAGAGCTGGTTGCCAAGGACTGCTTCCAGACAACTTTTGAATATCTCCAAGAATGGAGACTCCATAATTCTTCTGAACAATATTTCACAGTCACATTCACATTAAAAAAAAGTTTTTCCTGATGTTCAGATGGTGTCTCCCATGTTCCAGTTTTTCAGCACACTGTCCCTTGTCCTGTCACTAGGCACGACTGAAAAGAGCCTGTCTCCATTCTCTCTACATCTTCCCTTCAGATATTGAAGAGATCCTCCCTGAGACTTCTCTGAACAGTCCCAGATCTTCCAGCATCTCTTCATATAAGAGATGTTCCAGTCCCTTAATCATCTCAGTCATCCTCTATT
This sequence comes from Oreortyx pictus, assembly GCA_036925125.1. NCBI lineage: Eukaryota > Metazoa > Chordata > Aves > Galliformes > Odontophoridae > Oreortyx > Oreortyx pictus. The sequence goes on from JAUPFR010000007.1 coordinate 38,912,404, forward strand.
GGACTCTCTCCAGTAGATCCACATCTCTCTTTTACTGAGAAGCACAGAATTGGACACAATATTCCAGATGTGGCCTCACCAGTGCTAGATAAAGGAGAAGGATCACCTTCCTTAACCTGCTGATAACACCCCTAATGCAGTGTAAGATACTGCCAATAGTTTTTTTGTATCAAGGGCACGTTTCTGGCTCATGTCCTATCAGAAGGTTCCATGTACCCCACAGAGGTCCTTTTCTGCAAAAGCTGCTTTCCAGATGATCAGCCCCAAACACATACTGGTGTATAGGGTTGTCTTCAGGTGGATGACTCTATACTTCCTATTTCTGAACTCAATGGGGTTCCTCCCCATCAGCCCTTTCCTTCAGCCTGCTGAGATCCCTCTGGATGGCAGCACAAGCCTCTGGCATAGCAGCCAATCCTCTCGCTTTTGTATCATTTTCAGACTTGTTTAGGAAGCAATCTGCCCCATCATCCAGCTCACTAATAAAGATGAATAATATTGGATCTAGTATTGACCTCTGGAGTACACTGTTTGCTATTAGCTTCAAATTAGACTTCATACCAAATGATCCCAACTCTTTGAGCACAACTGTTCACCAAGTTTTCAATCCACCTTGCCACGTGTTCATCAACAGCTTCTCTAAAATAATCTTTTTGGAATCAGTGTCAAAAGTCTTACTGAAGTCAAAGCATACAGTATCACTGCTCTTAAATTTGCTAAAACCATAATTTCCTCTCATACTTTTTTACGGTTTATTAACACATCAAAATCCCTAATGTGCTAAAAGTAACATTTCTAAAAGAGAATAGGTCAGACATTCATCTTTTATCAACTGGTTAAATGCTCCCAAAATCTGTGGTACATTGCTGCTTCCCAGTAGATCCAGATTCAGCTTACAATATTGAAAAGAGAGTGCAAGCAAAACAGATGAACAATAAATTTCATGTCTATATTTTCATTTTTATCCTTCTTTTTTCTTTTTAAATTCTTTTTTGCAGGGACATCTTTGAGGATGTATCTGTAGGACATCTGAGGGAACAACCACAGACTTATCATTGGGATGAAAGAATGTCTTATGCCCAGTCATGCTTAATAAAAACAAGAAACAAAAGAGTGGGGCATGAAAAACTTAATAGAAAAAATGGAGAAGAAAGAGTATAAAAGACTATTCAGAGAGAAGAGACTCACTTGCTCCTCAGTTTTTATTAAACCCCACAGCAGGCTTTTCTTGCGCACATAATGAACCAAGGGGTCCTTTGGAAAAACCTTCATGGCATGGGACTGATTAAAATCTAATGGGAAACATATACCTGATGAGAATTCTTAAGAAAACATAAAAATTTTAGATTCCTTACACACTTTACCTCATTGTTATTTCTATCTTTCAGGCAAATATCATATTCAAACTGGATTTCCAAATCATCCACCTTTTTATATGCAACTTCCAAAATCTTTTTTTTTTATACATATTCCTTAAAAATAAGGGTAGAATTCCTCCTTATTATATTTTTAAAGATACTAATTATCAGAGTAGAGATGTCATAGGAGGCTGTTATGAAATCTCCAAGTAAAATCTGTCTTTCAAAGAGTAATTAGTAATACATTTACACAATTAAAGATGTAGAGTAGCAAAATAGTAATAACACTAGTAGCTTATTTCTAGAGGTCATGGAAAGCTTTACGAATATCAATGAAGATGCAACTACTGTAACTTATCTGAAAATAGTTCAGTTTCATCTCAGAGATGAAACAAACAAGGGTACTAGCTAAGGGTCATAGAAACCAAGATCAAGATGCAAAACAGCTGGTTGTGCATGGCCAGTGTTTTAAAAATATAACTGAGAACTCTTCCAAGTCACATGTCTGCTTCCAAGATTGCATTCCACTTGGAAGCACTATTTATCAAGAAAATAAATCATCTTGTGCCTTACAGGGGCAAAAACCAAGAAGATATAAATCTGCCAATAACACCACCTCAGTAATAGAATACATATAACATGCAGTATGAAACAAATGAAAAGGCGAGGTTCTGTAGATGCTTTGTCATTTTCTCACCTGCTTTTATTATTTTATTGTTATTTTTTTTACAACAGATGAGAATAGGGTTGTATGGAAAGGCTAAATAATTAGAAGAAATGCAAAACCAAATCAAATGGAAAAAATTTGAACACTAGTACAAAAATGTCATGGATGATGAAGTAGGAGGAAGAAAGCACATGCCTGTATGCACTCATTTTTTTCAGCGCAGGACAGAATCTATTTTACAGCATTACATACCAAGGTGAGAAATAATCAGATTCAATCTCACATCTATTTCCTCGAAAAATGTGGTAATGTATGCATAGGACAATACTGCAATGCATTCAACAGCATCCTATACTGACTTCTCTAAAGAGTGTTGTTATACATTGGAATTATAGTGATATTGCAATAAAGACATAAGAGAAATGAAATACTGATCAAAGCTTAAACATTTCCTTGATGAGCATTAGTCACTGTCTGTATCTTTAAAACAGGTGACAAAGGATGAGGTATACCTGATGGTGGTTGATATCTTGTTTATTATCATTATCTGAATTTAACAGTACGTTTAATAATCAGGGGATTTTTATCTCATTTGAATGTGACTCCTAAATCTAACATGTCCCTTGTACAAGTCCATTTTGATTATGAAGAAGCACTGTTTGTTCAGAAACCATTTGTGTAGAAGAAGATTTACTATTCTGTTATTTCCAAAATTTCACGTATTTCTAAGTAACAAGAAGTATATCAACTCAATGTAATTGTATCACTTTCCTCATGTACAAGACCAAAACATAGCAGAAAAGATAAGAGCTGTCTGGGACAAGCTAAACACTGAACATTCCATGTTAAACCAGGCTCTGTAATATGAATGCATTATACCATCAACGATTAGCACATGGCTCTTTCTAGCCCAATAAACCAATCATCCTAGTTGCTTTTTCGCATCACAGTAGGGCCAGGTAATATTAGAATAGTTAAATGGAAAATATTTTGATTTGTTTTATGGTGATGTAAAGTTTTGACTAAACACATGAACCAAAGCCAGAAGGGTCCATACTTACAGAACTTTTTCAGATTTCTGTTTGCACCGGTATGGTAACCTTTATGTCCTTTTTTCATCCAAGTAACAAATTTTGAAGATTATGGACAGCAAGTGTTTTAAGTTCTGATTCAGATGAAGTATCTTTTTTGGTCCTATGACCTGAGCATAATAGATCAATTGTTGGGGCTTATACGGAGTATAACACATCACATAAAATGCTTTCCTATCACTTTAGCCACTTATCTAAAAAAAAAAGATTCTGAAGTGAGCTGATCCAATTACACAGACTTCAGCAAACTCAGAAGGAACATTTTGACAGACGAGTAATAGTGAATTAGGAAACAGAGCTATAAAGACTATCAGTGTAAAAATTTGCAAGATTCTTTAATGCTTTATCTGGGGCTATGCTTTGGTTTTTTTTTTGTTTGGTTGTTTTTTTTGTTTGGTTGTTTTTTTTTTGTTTTTGTTTTTGTTTTTTGCTTTGTTTTGTTTTTTTAATTTGCCTATTTAAGAACAGGAAAAACTTTATCCTAAAATTATGAACATCTATTCAAGGTGCATTTTTAAAAGTCAAGTACATGAAAGGGGTTTCTTAGCACGTCCTAATTTGTGCAGGTTCTCATCTGTCCTGCATTTTCTTAGTTCTCCTCTTTATTCCTCAGTGTGCCTGTCAAGGCCTATCACAGCACCTCTAAAAAAAAAAAAAAAAAGATTGTATACATTCAGAAGACAGGCAGTGATAGGTTTTCCACCATTTTCACACATAATTGCAATTTATTTAAAAAAGAAAAAGCAACAGATTTTCATCATGGGAGCTTTTCTCATCTTTTGAGTAAATCCTTAAAATTTTACCTAATTGTATTCTTTTTTATTAGCAATTAGCAGGAATATTATCATTTAATTACTAATGGTGAAAAATAATTTGCATTATTTGGGACTGAAAACCACAGAATATGAGAAAATGAAAATCAGGAAACAACTTCTGTATCAGACAAAAGGAGCTAAAACAAGTGATCTTTAGAAACATGAATAAGCCAGGTGCTTTATCTAAGATCTCAGAGAACTGGATTTGCATTGTTACTCTACAGAAAGAATAATGAGCATATTACCAGAGCATTAATTTATTCATGAAGAATTAAAAAGCTGGAATTCTGAAAGAATCAAACATCTCCCAGATAGCCAACATCCTGCCAGTGAAAGTAACACATCATTTACTATAGCTTACAATTCTATTGTTTTGATAAATAAACTAATGTATACCTGTGACTTATCTTAGATGTGTGCAAAAAACTACATAACAAATGGAGGACTGAGTCTTTGTACCTGTAAAACATTCACCTAACAAACTCTTAATGAAAATGAGTGCATTTCTGCAGAAAGTTATAGTTTCTAAAAGTGCACTTTTTTTTATGTAAGAATGTTTCATCAGAAAATATATGATCTGAATTCTTGAGCATCCTCATGGCAATGAATATACCTTTATGATACAATTTTTCATCAGTTTCTTTCCACATACAGATTGTAATAGGTTATTAATAAAATCACCCAAGACAGAAAGACAAAATACTTTAAGAAATATTAAAACTGCCTATCACAGTGCACAAAGAGGTCTTAACAGCCTACTAAGGAATCTATACTCAAGCAATCAGTTATTCACAGTATATATTATTCATAGGCTGTAAGATTTGTCTGCAAACAGAGTTGGGAGCAGCAGTACTCAACTCAGTTATTCATGATACCCAAACGCAGTTTCTCAGTTTTCTGAATAGATTTCACAGAGAAACAGGTCTGGTAGTCCTGGACAGTACACACAGGGTCTGCTGTAACTTTATCATTGTTAGAGGTCCACAATAAGCCTCGAAAAAATTGCCTTTTTTTTTTTTTTTTGTCAACTAGGTGGAATGGCTACATCTATAATATTAATAAAAGAGCACAGAGACTGTTTGCTGGCTCTGTGGCTAGCTGGCAGATGCACAGCATACAGCATTTGACCCTGTGCTCCTCTGGGCCCCATGAAGTACCCCTCTGACAACAAGACATAATTATTTTTTACTGTGTTCTTTTCAAATCAAACTGCCTGAAATAATATGAGTTGCTTGTACAGCTCCTCCAGCTTTGTTTTTTCTCTGTTGGCAAAATTTTTATTCTAAAAATAGGTCTTAAGTATTCCTTCCATAATGATATGTCACACTGAAACAGCAGGAAAAAATGAGTATGTATTATTGCACACTACTGCTGTGGCTGGTTGTTGTACTGTAATTAAAGATTTTTAATGGTTCTATTTAAAGTATCTAATTCACAGGTTTTATCATTTACCCTTAAAAGATAATGGCTTCATTTTCCTTCATTTATTTGAGTGAGTAATCCTTTCTTGTGAAAGGAGTTCCGTTAATGAGTCACATCAAAAAAGATGCCAGGCCTTAAATTGAAAATAACATTTACAGTGTAAGCCTAAGCTTAAAAACACATTTCCTTCTTTCTCCCTCTTACCTGTAAAACCAAAAAGATCTACTTCTTCTGAACCAAAATAGGAAAGTGCAGAATACCTCCCAGTTAATAATGAATTTCTTCTCAGAATGAAATCAGAAATATAGTAAATGAGTAACACTCAAGAGTGTGAGGTTTTTTTTTGCTAAAGATCTTTGAGATGTGGTCCAATGTTTATCTTTGTTCATGAACAGAGATCACTGCTCTTCTAAAATAAAAAAAATATAAAAAATCAATTGTAAATCTTACATGAGATGATGAGTATGCTTTCATGGTGAAATCCTGAACTCACTTCAAAGCCAGTAACAGTTACTAGACCCAAATGCAGTGTTTGTTTCTGGATAATGAGTATGTAGATATACATAGATATTATAATGTTTAGTCAAATACAACGATTTTACAACTGTTATGAATGTCTTTTTGATCATGTAAGGCCTGCTCTTTTTCATAGCTATTGGTCCATCACAGTATTGAAGAAATTCAGTCCGTCTGGTGGAGTTCTGATTTGCATTTCTATGCAGTTCTTATGTCATGGGATTTTCTAGGTCCATAAAGGATCCCCTGCATTTAACAGTCCATGTCTTCTAGCACTATATTTTTTCCTGCAATATAGTTCTTTTAGACATATACACAGAGCTGATCATACTGCCACATCAAATGCTGTGCCAATGCATCAGCAGAAATCTTCTACTTAAACATGGAAGTGCTAGAGCACAGTAAAAAATGATGTTTCTTCAAGGGACATGAATTCCAGGATACTGAGGCCGATAAAACAATTCAGAGATACCAGAATATGAGAGACTCTCATTGGGATGGATCCTTTGGAACAGCTTTGGGGGTCTCAAAGGTTAGCTATTTCCTTGATTTGTGTCCAAGATTGAAAAGCAAGATGAATAGGTCCAAAATTAAATTTATAGTTCATCAGGCCACAAAAATAAAATAAAAAGAGCAATGATTTTGATCTGAGAGTAAAGAGAAGTTGGATATTGGGAATGCAATTGTGAGGTGGTAAGGACCACTGAGAAAAATTCAGAGGTTTTCATGAACTATAGGGTTTCTGCCAATTTCCAATCTAGTATTCTGGAAGAGCACACACACTCACAAGAAAATAAGTAATTGTTTCATACTGTCATATGAACAGATAGGAGTGATTACTGAGCTTGTGCTTATAAAGCAGTGCAGTTGGAGAGTGCTCCAGATAGTAATTAATGCACTGTTTGGGCCTCAGTTGAACACAGGTCTTTTGAAAAGATAATGCAGGTACATGGAAACAAAAACAAAATACAAAAAGGATTCGAGGAAAGATCCATCCAGATTAAACTCAAGAATAGTACTCTTCAAAGAGAGATGATTTTAAAAGAAAATCCTTAGATGTCCTCTCTGAGCAGTTCAGCAGAATAGGTGATACAGTGCTATGTGTGAAATTAATAATTCTAGAGAAGAAGGAGGTGAATAAGAAACTGTAAGATGGGTGTGTCTAAAAAAAAGTGAAAATACAGTGCTTAACAGTTGACAGTGTTGAAAGGTATAATTTGATACCAGAGGCAGCTTAATGATCAAAGATCAATCTTTGGGACACTTCATTTTACAATTTCTTTAATGATTTTGGCAAAATAAAAAGAAAAATTAGAAAATAGAAAATAAATAAATAAATAAATAAATAAATAAATTAAAAATAAAAAATAAAAGAGAGGGTTATGGTGATACAAAGCAAAGAAGCATTGTCATTACTAAAGAAAACCAAGTCACCACTGAGAAAAATTGGAATTATCTGAGGAGAAAAGAAAAAGGAAGAAAGAAAAAGAATGTGGACTGCAGCACTATTTATTTGAGGATATAGCTGCAAATTTTTCTGCAGGAAATATGGAGAGTCACTAGAGGAAAATAACTGAAGAAGATGACTTCTCTTAGCTATGAGGCACAGTTAGACTAAGAAACAAGAACTTCCTCCTCTCTTACATCAGCATCTATCTGAGAGCAAGTACAGTACATACTGTGTGTGATGCAATTTCAGCTGTTTAGTTGCCTTGAGCCCTAGTCAGAGCAGAGTATGCTTATAGGCTAACCATAGACATCACTGAGTAATGCATCTCTGGAAAAATTAAAGAAAAAAATCAGAATGTATTATTTGAAATTTTTCCAGACGCAGAATCACATATGCCATTATAGAAGATACTGGTAAGCAGTGAAAATTCCAGCCATGCATTTGAAAAAATAAGAAGGCGCAAACAGCAACAGGTGGTGAGAGGCTACTAAGAAAAGGCAAAGAATTATTGGTTGATGTAATAGCTGAAGTTGTAGGTCTTGGCCAATCTCCTTTTCTTGGGTTTAAATTTCTTATCTTTGTTAGCCTATCTGTTTTGGAAACAAAGTTCAAGTTCACATACTGCCAGTCCAGAAGTAGAAGGAAAAAGGTTTTTTAAAAAAAAGCCTCACTGTAGCACTGATACTATAATAAACTTTTTTAGAAAAGCTTTTGAGTTATATTTATAGCTTCATGAAGAATCAAGATTACAGAGATAGAAGATACATCTTAAAATATAGCAACACTGTTTTCATAGTTTTATCATTCTTGCCATTGTAAAATAAATAAACAAATGTCTAGGATAGACAAATGTCTAGGATATAGTTAATTTTCTTCATAGTAGCTTCATAGCATCTCTCTTCCATCCCCCGGAAGAGGGATGGTGAGTGAAACACTGTCCAGTGCTTAGTTGCATGCTGGGTTAAACCACAACAAAGAATCAGGAACTCAACTGTAGAGAGGTATATTTATCTGTTCTGCAAGAAGAGCAGTTATCCATCACCTCAACAAAAAACAGTCCTATAAAGATTCTCTCCGTCTCAGACAACACATAAAAACTTAACACCTTCCAAGACCTTTTATAGCCCCACATTCAAACATTCCCATTGTTAAACAAAGATAAAAATGACAGGTAATTTTTTTTTTTAATATTCTTGGTCAACAAACAGAAGGACTGAACAGTTAAGTCTGTGTTTTCATTCATACCTCCATTTAAATAACTGTTCACTGTTGCACTCTTACTGGCTTGTATCTTATTTAGAAATTTTTGCATCAAATCAATATAATAGTCTATTCAATGCGTTATCCTGTCTTCAACAGTAGCCACAGGCAGGTAATTTATGCAACAGTTTAAACTTTCCTCCTTGATGAGGAAATGTTTGACATTATATTGGCAGGTAGAAGTTAGATTACATCCTGAAAACATACTCTCTAAATGGTAGCCATTGCTGCTCTCTTCATTATTCTAAGGCACAAGTAAAGAGGAGGACTGCCAGCCACCTGAATGGATTAATGTCTAGTCTCCTTTTCCAGTAGCCTTATGTGCTATAACAAGAGAAAATGGTGGTGAAGGGCTCGTGTGAAGGCAAGCAGCCAGGACTGAGAAAGATCAATGACTCTGGAGGTGGCAGCAGAGAACAGTCAAGGCTTTTCTTGATAGAAATAAATAGGTATATGCTGCATCATATATCAGTAATACTTTCATTTCTCCAGGGAAGCATCAGATTTAGCAAGCATACTCAAGCCCATTGATTTGGTCCATAAGGATTAATCTAATTTAATGTGCAAGTGTGAATGCCCTGGACAGGGTATTATGTGCTGAACACATGAACACAAAAAAGCCATGGCACAGGATGCAAGTGCTTCTACAAGCTATGTGAACAATTGTATCAGAAAGACTGAGCAACACCAACATAAATAAACAATGGCAAAAAGGACTGTCCACATATAAAGATATCAATATGGCATTCAGGTCACAAAGATTAAGTTTTCCTCTGCAAGGGATTTCTTCTATGAGCATGACAAAGAATCCAGTGTTCTCTAGGCGTTCATTAGTATGATAATGCTTTCCCATCTCAGAAGCCTCTTGTAAGGATAAATATATTGAGAATTTTTAAAGATTCAGATCAAATAGTATTGTGTGATTACCCAAGAAATTCTATGATGTTCATTGCCTCAGATCTTGTGGCACAATCAGGTAAAAAGCATTTCCTGATACCAGCTTTAAACTGAAAAGCTATGGTTTCATTGTGAACCCTTTGTTCATGTATTCTGAGACAGGTAAAACAGTGTGCCTTCTTGACCTTCCCTAAACCATTAACAATTTATGCACCTCTTTCATTTTACCTCTTACTCATCTCTGCTCTTACGTAAATACTTTAATCTTTTTAATCTCCTCATGTATGGAAGACTTTGCAGGCCTCCAGTCATCCTCATCACTCATTTCTGAATTTCCTGTTCCATTTATTTCCTAAGTGAAATAAAGTCACCAAACTGAATGCATATTCAAAATGGCAGTTTACTATTGCGTTGTGTAAGATGTTTATAATACAGGTAATTTATTTTGAAAATGAGAGTTTTTTCTCTCTTTTTTTTTTTAACCCGCATAGATGTTTTCAGCAAGCAGGCCATAGTAACAGCATAGTTTTTCTTCTAAATGCCTGCCATTCATTTAAGATTTTTCAGTGTGTCAAACAGTTCCAATATACTTCTTCCAATGTCCACCAATGTTTTCCTACTCCATCAGCTGCTCTTAGAAAACAGGTTTCCAAAGTTCAGTTCCCTGCATTCTGTGCCACTGTATTCTCTTTGTTTCACTTCACTATCTCCTTCAGTTTCATTTCCATTATTCAAATTATCAGTATCCTGCCACATCTTATACTGCTGCCTTATACTTCTGCTTTGCATGAACACTATCCTGATCATCTGGGCACAATGAAAAGACTTCCACTCATCTGACTGTCTGGATTGTCTGCTTAGCTTGGCATTCATCCCTTTACCTGCTCCCATTGCTGATCTGTAAGGATATTATCCTGTTTGCCTTCTTTTCTATTTTGCTTTAGACAACAACACCCTTGACTGTCTTGATTGACAATTGTGCCAAGCCACCATTTTGCGTTACCTATGAGAAGCTGCCCTTGTGCTCAAAGTCTTGTTGGTGTTGACTCCATTAAATCCAGCTACAGCATAGGTTGGACCATTGCCTGAGTACAGGAATCTCAGGCCAGCACTTACTTTGGAAAATACACCCAGGGCTCCCTAGTAAGAGTCCTTGCCTTTGTGATCTTCAGACAACCACTTCCCAAACAACACGTGTAATGTCCCATTGATGATAGTAACTAGAAGTGAAGCAGATTCTCACCTATTTCTACTATTTTTGAGATGTGTAAACACTGGATTGCATACAGTTATTTAATTCATCATCCCGCTACATGTATGCTCTCAATTAGATTTTTACACATACTGAGTAGATAACTAACTGAGTAGATAGGCCCTGCAGTTGGTCTTAGTAATGTCTGCAATTTCATACATCAGATGCAGTCCATTTCATATCAGCTTCTAAGGCTCAGTTCTCAATAAACAAAATGCCTTGACCACGCACTTCATTTATCAACTGGTTTTAAGGATAGCTTCATCTTGTGCTTGCTCCTCACAGTCTGATCAATGTCCAAGTATAAATTCTTCTACTCACACTGATCCCCACTTTCAGTACAATGTTCACAGTGGAGGGAAGAAAGAAGGGAGAGAGGGAGGGAGGGAGTAGGAGAGAGAGATAGAGAGGGCTAGAGGGAGGGAGACAGAGAAATCACTTCATGAAAAGAAGTAGACACACTCTAATCTATTGCTGGAATACATCTTTGGAGATCTGTGCATTGCTCCTGGAAAGCCAGCTCAGTATCTGCTACTAGCAATGACTTGTTCCATGTTGTAGTCCTGGAGTTTTGATAACACTGAGCCACCTGAGTGTACTCAGAAAACAGCCTCTTCCATTATGGATTTCACTGCTGTTCAACCATGAGAGGAACTGTTGCATATGGAATACTAGAAATTCTAATCAACAGCGCATCATTTGTGGTGGGATTCTTGGGAGAGTTTTTATCTATCCCACTGATTTCAGGAAGGTTTTACTGTTTTCCATCATCAGACAACTTTCTTAAACGTAACTTCTTATAACTCTCACTTATCAGCAGGTCCTATAATACAGATGGAATTTAACTGATTGCCAGTCTAATAACTTAACTGCAAATATTATCTGACGTGAATACGTGGTTTGGGTTTTGGATCACTCACAAATAGCAAATATCTCTTCTACAGACTTCCTCCATTATTTGCGCTGATGCTAACTGCTGCTATGATAGTTTCAGTATTAGGGTAAGAACTGTTTATATTCCTCATCCTTGTCCACAAAGACATTTTTCTTTCTGATTTTTGTACTGATTTCTTATGCCTATAATAGTTTACCTTATCCGCCTCAATGTCTCCTACTTACTGGATTTCTTAAGTTTGATCCAGTATATTTGTTTTCTCCACTATTCATTACTGCTTTGATAGTTTCCCCAGACAGTACAGCAGCCCTGGTTATTAGAAGCCATGCTATTGCATTGGATATAAGCCTTTTGATAAACTTTCCTGTGAGAAACTTGTCTCCCACAGACAAAGCTGTCATTAACAACGAATCTTTAATATTTCCAGAGCTTCACAGGGATACAGGAGTTTTCAGCTCTTGGTATAATTATTTCCTCTGCTGCCTGGCTTTAAGTAGAATATTTTATACTTAAAACAGCACAACACAACCTATTCTGCATGATCTCCTTTCATGGGTAGACATTACTCATTAAGTACTTTTATCAGTCTTTCCAGTATTTCAGGCACAACAGCATCTCATTCGCTTCTCTTCCAACTTTTCCCAAAAGGACAGTAAAAAACTTTACTGCCATTTTCTCATTTTTATTCCTTTGTGCCTACGCTCAATTACTTTTTCAAACACTTCCTTGTTGTTGTAGGTTATTTTGTCTGCAAATCTATCATCAAAGGTTTAGAATGTACTAGATCAACAGTTTATTCCCAGCTTTATTTGAAGGAAGAGGTGTGCCTCTCTGGAATTTTACTGCTGACGTATTTCTGCATCATATGGTGGACAATAACGCAAGACAACTCCATGTTTATAAAACTAACCTGTTGTTTTTTTTTTTTTAAGAAGTGAACTATTTATACAGATGCTGAGACTGCAATTATCATCAAAGCCTCATGCTTAGAGATTAGCTTATGCGTGGTCTTTCAAACCTTCTCCCTGCAATCTGTGTTCTTCCCCCTGGTTTCACACAGACTGCTTTAGTGAGTTATCTTTATTTACTTTCTCAGCCTAAGGAATTGTATGTGATTTAACAGCAGCTAGAAAAGTTGGATGCTGAGCACTTATCAGTAGTGGTGGCAGCTGTTATTCCAATAAATCTGTCTTCTCCAGCTTGCCTTTACATTTAGGTATTCACTAAAGCAAAGTTGAATCTATGTTAAACAAAATTGCTTTCTAAAAGGGGAATTTTAAGTATTAACTCCAGCAACTACGTATTATGAGAGTAAATTTTTAAAATTTTCTGCTCATGTTGCATACATAATATAGGCAAAAGCAGATCTCAATATCAGTTTGAGTATTGACAAGCTTTTTTTAAATCTATCACTGGTCTTATACACCTTATCTCATTCACAGTGTCACACACAGGACAACTAAAAAGTCTGTACCTAATAAAGCATTGTATTATGCCAACAGAAAGAAAGAAAAAAAAAAAAAACCTTAACACATTCAAATTTACTCTTTGATCATAGACTATGATGGCATTGCCAAGATAAGGATAAAAAGGCAGTTAAAATTGCTTTAGCTTAAATATTTTAAAATTACAATTTCTAAATTCAAGTGTACACTGATGTTCTAAAAAATATGAGCTACTAAAAATAAAATTCAGCTATTCCTGTAGTTTTTGACTCAAACTGGTAAACATGGCCAAATAAAAGGCAGTATTTTGATAGGACATTAAAACATGATTACTAAAATGTGCTAGCTAATGTGAAGGGCTCTTCCACGTAACTCCTGTGTTTATCTAGAAACATCATGCAATAATTCAGGCAAATCTGAGGAAGAAATGGGAGTTCAGATCTTGTGCTGTAAACCAGCAAAATAAGATGCATTTCACATTTGAAAAGTTAAACAGCTATAAATTGAAGATGTGGCACCAATAACAAAATGAAGACAACAGTGCCTTTAAGCAAGTGCAGCTAATTTTCATTCATCCAGATATGTTCAGTCTTACTTAAAAATGAATACATATGCACAGGCTGATTGCATTTTTCCCAGAAACGAGACAGTATGTTTTCTTACTTCATACTGCTGTAGAGTAGCCACATCTGCTCACCTCAGAAAGCAGATGGATGTTCAAATACTGTATCAAAGTATATATTTCATGAAGAAAATTTAACTGCCCAGATATCACAGTTTAATTCAATATAGCTAAAGAAGGAAGATTAGAATTTAATAAAATTCCCAAGTTAATTGATTGATGAATAACAGCTTCCAAGAACAGACTTTTTTCATCTCGTTTCATATACACTGATCTGAAATTCACTCATATTAGCTCAAGTTATAAGAAATTATAACTAAGGACACACTGAACTGTGCACTTTACGCTGCACATTTGCAGTTTCTAGCATTTTTTTCAGATTTTAATTGACTGGAGATACATGATCAGAATACCTAGTTTTTCAAAAATACATCTGGAGCTTGAGTCAAGAAATATTAAAAATAAGTATTTCCTCACAGTATTTCTGTGAAGAGCAGTAATGTCTAATGTCAATTCTGTCTCTCATGAGAGAAAAACTTTTTACAACTTTGAACCATAAATGAATGGGAAAGATTCCTTATTCCAATGATAAAAGTTTTTATAAAAATGGTTATTGTTGCAAATGTTCCCATGTTTTCTGTGAGATTAGCTTTCTTGCCCAAGATCTTATACAACTGACAAACTGTTTGCTAAAATGATAGCCTTATAGATACAGACAACTTAAAAACAAACAAACACACACACACATACACTCACAAAAAAAAAAAAACAGCATATATTCTGGAAAGGGAAATCTATACATGTCAGAAATTATTGTAGAACTATCAGATTTTATCATTGCTGAATGGTTTCAAAATGTTGGATTCCTTTAACTTCTGCATCCCATGCAAGCAATTACATGTCAACTCTTTCAGCTATAGACAACTAATAGCAGGCAGCCAAACTGTATAAACAGCATAAGGGGAATTTGGGACCTACAGGTTTTTAGATTGCAAAAGCCAATCAGAAACGTAATAAAATGCATAAAGCTTTGGAACATACTTTATTTAGTATCCTAAAGTACAACCTATGATGTGCTATATTTAGGAACTCCATAGTGTGCAGAATATCTCAGGTTCATTTGACATGGAAGAAAATCTCAGTCCTATCTAAAATGTACATGTTTTTTATAGGGACACTTTGTGAAGGAATTTTCCACACTGAATACTCACGTCGCATTCTGACTACATTTAGACCTTCATGGGCAGTGAAGGGAAGGCAAGGAAAAATACCTTCCTATTCACCCAGAAATGAACAAACATTAATTCAACCTGCAAATAACGAAGGAAAAATTAAAATTCATGAAGAACTTAGGGTTGTAGAATAATTCTAAAATGTCTGCAGTTTACACAAATATATATTAAAAAATGAATACTAGTTCTTCAAATATAAATAAATGTTTTGCAATAGAACTCCATCATCTCTAATGCTGATCACAGTGGTTTTGTTTTGTCATGAGAGTGATAGAATATGACAAGCTTTAAGTAGGCCATGTCATGAAACTATTATCAACATCCATATATATTCAGTTAGACATTTTCTTATTGGCTTCCATCAGCTCCATAGGTAGACCTTCTTTTTGTCTTCTGGCATGTTCATACCACTACTGGCAAATTGATTTCTAAATTATAAATGAGGCAGGGACATTTATAACAAACAGTGATTTTTAAAACATTGGGGTTTTGGAAGTCAGTTTCTAACATTCTATAAACTGTCACTATGCTCACTGCTGTTGAGCACATCTAAACAGAGACAAGAGCAAAGGTACAGAACATAACATTACAGGAGAGAACCGGATCATCTCTCCTGCAAAGAAAAGCCAAGATAGATGGAGTTATTCAGAAGAGAAGAAAAAGCTCCAGAGACTTCATTGTGGATTTCCAGTCCTTAGAGGGATCTTACAAACAGAAGGGAGACCAACTTTGTCTTTTTAACCTTTTCAACCTTGTCTGATGGACATAGGACGAGGGGGAACCATTTTAAACTAAAAAAGAAGAGATTTAGATTAGATGCTAGGAAGAAATTCTTTACTCAGAGGGTGGTGAGGCAATGGCACAGGCTGCCCAGAGAGGTTATGGATACCCCATTCCTGGAGGTGTTCAAGGCCAGGTTGGCTTTGGGCAACCTGATCTAGTGGGTAACAACTCTGGGACTGGAACTAGATGATCTTTAAGGTCACTTTAAGTTCAAGTCATTCTATGATTCTATAAGAATATTATTATTTTTAATATAAAATTAAATGCAAAGAAGTATATGGCACGAGGAGTCAAAATGCTTAAGAAACGATGAATTTTAAAATGACTTTCACTTCTAGCTTGGTGCCAGTAATAAATTGTGATCAAACTGTTATCACTTAGACAAGTGGCTAGCAACCACAAAGCAGTGTGCAATCGGCACTGCCTGGGCTGAAACTGGGACATGGGCAGTGCTGCACAGTGCTAACTCAGTTACGGCAGATAATTGCATGTATTGTAATACATTGGCTAAGCACAGTCTCATGAACAGCAAAAACTATGCAGCCATGCTTTTCATTTTGATAAAAGGAATTTGAGAAGAGGCTTCAAGATTGCTGAAAAAAATCATCAGGTTTTTTTTGTATATTTGCAATTCTATTTGCAGATGACATAAATTACCTAAGAATTTTCAAATGAAATGTGTGGAGTATGCAATCAGGTACTGAACTCAAAGGATATAAATGATTATGTCTCTTTACTGGACTTTTGTAAGCCCTCTCTGATCAGAGAGAAACACCCCTTGCTTCACAAACATGCCTTATTCATGACTTTTTGTCAGTACATACATCTGTGAACAACTGTTTTCAGGGACGAAGCACGGGAAGAGTAAAATCTCTGACAGATATCCTGAGAGCTCACTGAGAATTGCAGCCACTGCCATCTAACTAGACAGACATATTAGGTTCACAAACATAAGGTCAAAATATCCCAATAGTTCCATGTTTTTGTTGCGCTCTTTTTTTGGTTGAATAAAAAATAATAAAGATTAAAATAAGCTCCTGCACACTTCAGTCATATTTTCAGTTCAGAATAACAAATTTAGCAGTTTTAGCAAAGAAAAGACTACAGCATTTAAAGAAAGAATAATCCTCCTTGCATTTCTATTCTTGTTCGCATTCTAGAAACAATAACGTTATATTGTCACCGTGTCTTTGCAATAATTGTCATCTCTACTTGTCTGTATTTTTTTTATAAATAAATAAAATGACTGAATTAAGAATGTTGGTAAAGCTGGCAAAAGAAAACGCTTTTGAAGCAAAAGTCTTCTGGTCATCATTATCCTTAAGACGCCATGCTAAAGGGCCTCTCCTTTGTTCAAGTTAATCCTGTAAACAAGAGGTATCTGTCTCAGGGGAGCAGTGGAGCGAAAGTGCCACAATATTAGCAGTGTCACAGCAAGTAATAGACAGGCTCTGCTGTGATAGAATAATAATAGAAAATACATCTATTACAGGATGAAAATGTACTAATTTATAGTCAGCTCCATGTGGTGAAGAGAAACTGAAAACAATTCCTTAAGCTGGCTTCCTAAGAAATAAGGTACTTGCTCTCTTTCCTGTGACGCACAACAAAGTGTATTGCAACAAAGACTGATGGGTGCTATTTTTGAAAAAGAATGACTAAATAATTATTGTTACTAATACTAATAACACTTGGCTCCTCATAAAGAGCTTTTCATGTACCTGTATCTCACAGCATTAGTACTTCACAAGTACGAAAAGCTGTATTTTATGGTTTCTTTCAACTAGGGAAATTAAAACCAAAGCATTATGAAATAGAGATGACCAACGAAATACCAAAGGAAGAAAAGCACGCCCACTTTGTTTCTGTAATTGCCAAACATGTGCATCTTTTCATCCTTGCAAGTTCATACTTGGAGGAAGCTACACGTCATATAGTTACAAAATGCAGAAATAAAGGTAAGCAGTCTGACTGGGAGGAACTGATGACGGAAAATTGGGGCCAGGAGAAACTTGGAAGAAGTAGAGTTTGATAGAACAAAATATGGAAAGTGTACAAAGTTGGGAGTGCAAAGACTCAGTGGTAAAGGTTGTTCATTAACACTATGAAGACAGAGAGCTACTCTGAGAGGCAGACCAGAGATATGACAGCCCTCCACCCCACTACAAAGTTAGTCCTATGGGAATGCGGCATCTGTTGCAAAACGAGTAACACTTCACTTCTGTCTTGGGACTAAATAAAGAAATTAACTGAAGCTAGTAGGAAATTCTTTGCACTACATACCAGGATTTGCTTTTCCTGAAATTCCTATATGAGAAAATGCTCCACTTAGCTCCTAACTAGAAAAATAAAAAAGTATTGAGATTTACCTGCCTAAATAAAGAAGTATATTTCTTTCCTCTGTGTTATCATCCTTCTGGAAAGATCAAAGAATGAAAGAAACATTCTCTGCTGTATAACTCACTAAAAGACAGTTATTCTTCCAAAATCCTTTAAGCGACAACTTCACTAGTAGAATCTATGGTCCATGGCATGGAGCTCTGCATTGGCTTAGTTTCAGCAGTTACCTAAAAAACATTGTTTCAACCACTAAATCTACACCTTTAATAAACTCTCAGAGCCAACTATCCCCAGCAGTGAGCCACTGAACTCTTCAGTGGTTAAACCTCATGGAAACAGTGACTGTACCTGTCACCCCAGAAGACCTACTTTTTCTAGAGAACTCTTCACCATTCCTAGAGTCAGATTCCACGATGTTAGAATTCCCACATAAAAATTTAAGCAGAATTTTAAATGGATGCAGTATCCCAGTTGCTGGTTATTTGGAGCAAAATTCCTACGGACCATAAATGACAGGGTTTATGAAACAGGGACTGTTAGTGCACATCTGTATCATCTAATTCCTTACTTGACCATAGAATTCCATATATAGTTTCTATGATAATATGTGTACATGAACTTTTCTGGTATAATTTAATTTCTTGACTATTATTTCATTCACACACACCCCAAAAATAATAAAAGCAAACAAACAAACAAAAAGCTGAAGGAGGAAAGAGGGATGATCTCAGCATCACAATGCCCGGATAATCCCACTATTTTAAGAACAACAATGACATAAATATCTGTTTTCCTAAGAAAACTAATTATAGCTACTTTTCAGCTTTGGAAGATCAATTACAGCATAGAGATAAAGGAAAATACAGTGGATTAGTTAATCTTTTCTAAAGTAAAACTCAATTCATTGCATTGTTCCCACTTTTTCAGTAATGTGGGAAGAACTGTAATTTGCAGTTTTATCAATTGCAAGAGACACAAGTCCCTGTGAAGAAACACAAAATTTCGCTAAAAATCTTTGTATCAAATTGTATCTTCAGAGAAACAGCATGGAAGAGGCTTGAAGTTCTTAGTTACTATCAAACAATGTAAAATGTAGCATAATAAAAACAGTAATTATTAATCTATATTATATTATTAATCTATTACTATCACTAGTTACTAATTCTGTCATCGGATTAAAAAAAAAAATCTATCTGGCCAGATTCCCCTGCACCTTGTTTCTGTGCAGGCATTTACAGTTGTTCTAAATTAGAATAAGGAGTAAAAGTGGCCATCCTGTGCTGATGGGAAACTTCACCATTTTCTTTGTAGTAATACGAAGTTTTCTGTATTAAAGAATCATGTCTATTCCTAACCAAATTCTTAAATATAATATACTACCACATCAAGAAATTGATTCAAATATATAATTTAAAAAAAAAAAGGCCTTTTTTTTATCCTAGAAAACCGCCTGTTTTAGCTGGAAGAAGCCTAAAACACATTGCTAAAAATAAATCTTTCCAGAGCAGGCATAAACATTCAAGTACGCATATATTTACTTTTACTGTTGCTTAACCACAAAAGTCAACAAGTTCTGGCCATAGACCATGAAGTCACATCACCTTAACTGTTGAAAAAATATAAATGTACTACAGAATTTAAACATACGTTGTCAAAAGTAACAATTCAGGACAGAAATTGGAATACATGGAAGTCAAAAGTACCTGCAGTGTACCCATAATACAGAGTAATTCAGTGTCATACTTCTGCAGTTTACAATATTATGAAGAAAACAGTATTTCTAATTTTAAAAATTGTTTTGTATTCTGTATCTTCACTTCATGTGGTTTGCACGCTTCTGTTGCCTTCTATAAACATAAAATACCTAAATACTTTCAATTTTCTGAGGAGAATATATCTGATTTTATTGTCTTCCCATCAAGTTGGAACTGTCTGTCCTCAGATTGGTAGAGTTAAGATGCATGTGGAAAAAAATGGAAAGTCTCTACATCCTTCAACAGTGTTCAACATGACTGGGAAAAAAAAAACGTATCTTTGCATGCGCTATCATACTGTGACACTATATTAACAGGCAGAGATAAAACAAGACACTGTAAAATTATGATACAGATTTGTCATGGATGATGCTGGCTGCTGTGGAAAAGTGTCACTTGCTGTTCTAAGAAAAAAAAAATCCTAAGTTATCAGGAAACTTACACTGAAGAAAATTAGTTGAAAATAGTTTCAACTTCACTGCCCAGGGCATACATTAAATGCATTATCTGTATTGAGCTCTGCTGCAAATCTAAATTTAGTGAAATGTGGTTTTCAAATGAGGCTAATGAAAGTCGTAATCCCCATGGAGAGTGAAATTTCAGCATTTTATTTATTCAATGGCTTCTTACTCTCCAACCAAACCACCTCAGGCTATGAATTATCAGAGTTCAGAAGAGAAGGGTTTGGGGCCTCTTGCAAGGGCTGATCTGAAAGTAATGTCTCCTGTTTTATGATGTTGGCCCCTAATCTCAGAGGTTGATGTCTGTGGGATGGGAATAGAGGCTGAACCTTCCCACCAATGTTCCCTTACAAGTTGTTGCCGTGTGACAGGTGGCAGCAGAGGGGCAGTCAGACAGAATGGCATCTGACATGGAAATGTGTATGGAGCTGACGTGTGGAACTGAATTCTTTTGTGCAGAAAAACTGGCACCCACTGACATTCATGAACACCTGTAAATATTTATGGAGACCAAACAGTGGATGTGAGTACAGTAAAAGGTGGACGGCATGGGCAATATTCTCCTAGGAACAGTGCTGTCATTGCAGCTGTGAGACAGTAGTACTGAGCAGTACTTAATAAAAAGCAGGTGCAGATATTTACAAGTGTGCTATTCATGCTCTAGTTCATCACTGGTGAAAATGCATAGCTAATGGTACTGATTATGTCAAAAATAGCTTTTTGTAACTGATAATTTGTTCTATCAAACAGTGTTACTGTGTTCCTTGTATCTGCTGTAGTGTCCGTGGAAATAAATAGGAGGCATTACTTTCAGAGTGATCTACATAAAATACACAGATATGAAAACTTTTCAGAAAACTTGAAGGAAGAAATGATGATAATACTATCACACTTCTATACATTCAGAACAAGGAGAGCAGGTAGCTAACCACTGGTATTGCTTTCTTTTGTGTGAATTCTAAAATAGAAAATACTATTAGCAGCAGCCTTTCAAAAAACTTTCCCTCGACCTTCCCAAGAGGAGATGCCTGTACTCATATTTCAGTAGGATATGAAGCTGTAGTCCTGCATACTGCTAGGTCAAATATCAGTAAACCTGTTTTCTGGCTTAATTGCAAGCACATAAATATATTTCCATTGAATTTGCCAGTGGAGGCAACTTGGAATTTATACTGACTTCATTGTTTTGTGACAACCATGTCACTATAGAAACACCAGATTCTCCTTAAAATTTTAGTGAAAAAGATTACGCATTTTCACTTGCATTAAGACAGCAGGAGCAAAGCTAGACCACCAAAATTTTTCAGAGAATTCTAACCCAGATGTATGATTCAGGTTGCTCTTTTCTGTAGCCAAAGTAATTTCCATGAAAGACTAACACTGGATTTACCATACCATGTTACAGTCCGCATAGGGATCTAAAGATCAAAAATAACATTTGATATTCAGTGAAAAGTTACTACAATGGGACTTACCTCTAGATTAATAAATCTAAATATAGTGAGCCACATGTTCTCTCTCCCACTGTAGCTGGTGAGTATATGGCTAATATAGCTGACAGAATCCATAAAGAAATTGAACTCACAAGTTTGTTCTGAACCTGGCAGCTCAGAAGGCTAGCATAGTTAACAGCTCAGTTTCTGTGGCCAATTTTATACAAAGAAAAATGGTGTGTGTTTCAATCCACTTCATTACTTCTGACTCCTGAATTTAAATAATTAAGTACCAGCATACGATAGGGTCACTCATACAGTTTTGTCACAAGGCTGAAATTCACATCTCTACATACAACAAAGGCCACTGCACTTCCACAGTATCATCACTGTCTGTATCTGTACTTCACTGCAGTGTCTTTACTTCGTAGCTCCCCGTAAAAGCAAACTAAACAAATATGTAACAGTTTATATTTGTTTTACTACCACAGCTCAAATAGCAACCTTTCCTATCAGCAGTTGGACCCCTTGCAGAAACAAATAATAGCAGCATCCACTTGAAGCACCTAAAATTACCTAAATAAGAGGTACTGAGCTGCCTGCTGAGATATACACAGATCTTATACATCCTCTAGGCAGACTTTACTCACTGACATCTAAGAAAATTGTAACAGAATTTAAATCCCCCCCCTCCCATGTAGACTTCTCAAGTTCTGCATCCAATAATTATACCTCATCATTATAGCAGGGTTTGAGCATCCTCTCACGCATGACTGAAAATGGTTCACCCCTGAGGGGATGTTTGGATGATGATGCTAAAGATATCCCCTGCAGATCAGCTTAAAAGCTTTTTAGCTCAGTTAATAGATGAGAGTCTGATTGTATTAGTATCAGCTAATTGATTTGGGAAACAAAAACCTATAGATCTTAGTCTGTCTCACAATTGCACTATAGTTTGCTGGTAAACCTGAACAGTCAGGGACAAAGTCTTAACAGATGCAGCAGACTCTGGAAGCTGGATAGTTTCCAGCTCAGCAATTGGTAGGGACACTATCTGGATTATGCAGTCCCTTATTAAGAAGTGTCAAGGATTAGCCAGAACTGAAAACACTTGTGGGATTAGGGATTTATTTATATGGAGACAATCAGGAAGTGAATTAACTAAAAATGTTACTTTAAAGAGAAGCTGTAAAACTGCATTAAACTCTAATGTGCATGTTCTCCTTTAGAATTACATTTGAATGATCTAACTTCAGTGTAGAAGTAAATTAAATTAAATTAGGACCACTTGAATTCTGGATAAGAAGGCCCTTGGGGGTTTTAATGATGTTTAACTGATCTATTTCTAAGCCGTATCACTCGTTGACTCACATTAATTTTCATGAATTGAACTGTGTAGATAAACCTCAAGTTCTGAAATTAGAAAATCCCACAAAATTAAAAAAAAAAAAAGTGACTGCTAAATTAATGGCAGCAAAACATTTTTAAAAACAGTTGCAAAACAGCTTGTTCATCTGCAAAGGCAACAGTAAGTAATCACACTGACTCTGGATCTGCATACTGAAGGACAAGATTTAGGAACCGGCTCTTTTAAAGTTTTGTACTGTGACAGTGCCCAAGTGAGGTTCGTTCTACACTTCTCACACTGAAAACTGCTTGCTCTGGAACTGTTGTCCAGCTAGTCTTACACCACAGATTTTAGAAAATTCTGATCATTCTGGGAGGCATTTAGTCCAAGGTTAAGGTTTATAATTGAAGACATGTAACCTATACCACATCTAGAAATAAGATTTCTATTTTTTTTTTTTTCATTCCAAGTTCAACTGCTGGAGGCAAAAAGAACAAAATAAAACTCAAAACTCATTCCTTTTTTCTCTAATCTATATACTCCATGGTTGTCAACTTCTACCCAATCTATTTCTTGTACGCTACTAGAAAAGCAACAAGACAAATGGCATTACTTATCTTTCTGCTTTATGGATACTCAATATCCTGTTTCCACACAGGAAAGACTACATTGTTCACCAATATTTTTGATATTTGACTCAAATCATGCACCACTTAGTTTGCTGTAAACTCAGTTCATTTACTACTGCTATCCTTACACTGTGCTTCTAGAGCACACACTGCGCTTTCATCATCTACAGCACAAGTGTTATTACAGACATGATTTAGGATATCCTTAAGACTTTATTTCCTCACACAAAGTTTCTTAATCCATTTTTCTAATGACATGCAATACAAGAATATGCGTTTTGATTTTAATAACAGGCATTTTAAAAAGATTTTCCTTTTTTTTTTCCCTTTCCTTCCTAGTTCCTTCAGTCCCTTCAGTCCCTTATGCAGTAAGGAACATCATATCACTGTAGATGGGCTGTAGTTACTGCTTTCAGAGGGCATATCTATAGTAAGACTTGAAGAAAAGGCTGTAAACAAGTTAAAAGACAATGAATCATTGGTTCAAGTCCTTTTGTCTTCACCTGTGACACTAGCTAAGGGTAAAAGCATCCACAGCATGCCCCAAAAGAGGCAAATTCCAAGACCTTCCTTGTGCACAGAATAATGAAAAGGCTTGACCTCTGCTGCTGATAGAAAACATGTTGTAGATTAAAAAGTAGATCCTAAAACATGAACTCCTGAACATACCTAC
This sequence comes from Oreortyx pictus, assembly GCA_036925125.1. Lineage (NCBI taxonomy): Eukaryota > Metazoa > Chordata > Aves > Galliformes > Odontophoridae > Oreortyx > Oreortyx pictus. Next base: position 38,936,747 of record JAUPFR010000007.1, read on the forward strand.
TAGGATTTTATGTCTACTTAAGGCCTTTGGGGAGGCTTACTATTCTCAGGTAATATTTTACTGATGTCTTTGTGCAGTTGCAGAAATAAAGTATATGTTGTGTGTGTGTGTATCTAATGCATGTTAATCATTGTTCTTCTATATGTATCAAGCATGATGTAATGATGTGGAATAAGGGGTGGAAAGAGGATGGTTTCCGCTCAGAGGGAAAAGATAAAAACTCTCTGCAGTAAAACACGTAAAAATGCAAAGCATCGCACAGCCCTCTGGGGAATGTAGTTCTTCTCTTCTGAGACAGGTATACCCGGAATTATCAATGATCCATGGAGTTGGAGTATTAACTCTTTAACTCTTAATGCACTACATGATGTTATGATGTGGAATACCAATGCCAAAAATCATAAAACCATGACATTACAACATGTTGATTCAGTAACAATCAAGTTTTAAAAAATCAGGTTTGATAGGGTGCATTCTCACTCGAACGAACTAAAGAAAAAGAAATCTGGTACCAGAAACAAAACCAATGCTTTTCCATAAGCATCATTAACTATGACCTGAAACAATATTGATGCTATCAGAACTGCTAAATGAATTGGAAAACTAAAAAGTCCTGATGGAGCTATAGTGGAGCTCAGCTTACCACTTCTACTGTTTCCCAATATGGATTTAAAATGCCAGTATTTTGATTAACAATTCCTGATGTTTTACCCATTATCATTTTCCGTTAAGAGTAAACAAAATTCACCTATTTTAGAACAAACTAAAAACTGACAAAAGAAAAACAGAGAATGGGTGAGAGGTCGCATTTATGAACAAGGCAGAGAAAGCAGTCCCTCTCTCAGTGTTCTGGAAAACACAAGCGACTAAAATCAGAGAGGCTAAGGAGGGGAAAGAATCCCACTTTAAACTTGAAGAGGAAGCCAATTTAACCTTGAGTTCCCTAGTGTCTGTGAAATTATAAACACCTAACAGTTTTAAATAAAAATACTTCCTTAAATAAAAATACTTCCTTCTCAATTATTCTAGGTTTTGCAGAACTTGAGAAGATATGGTTCTGAGATTCCAGTACATTGTTGCCTATCAGAATATATGAGAATATCCAGATTTTATTTTCCACTGGAAATTTTATTTCTTTATTTAATTAATTGAGCCCTGAACTAGTAATAGCTTAAACATATACCTAAATTCTACTGATTTCTAGAGTGCCAAATCTTTTTCAGAACAATTACTGTCTTTTAGTTATGTGTGTATCCGGATTCTTCCGTGACAAATACAATATGAATACAATGGCAAAAGTCTGCCTTGTTCAGCCAAACAAAGAAACAAATGAAAACAAAATATCCATAGCCCAACCCTACCTTCTGCTGTCTTAATGAGTTGAATCAGCTCATGAGTGGTTGAACAAACACCAGCACATGCAAAAAAAGTTGGACCATGGATGTAGAAGTAAGGGAGTACAGAATAGGAAGTAGGGGAGAGCAGAAGCTAAAATCCTCCTGTTAGTAGCAGAAAATCATTAAACAGGCTCAGAGATCTCATCTCTGCAGGTTTACATACCCAAGTACTATGTCTGAACATAGGCAAGCCTCTCTGCCTTTTCTCTTCCTTCACTTTCCAGGGGCACAGTTCTGTTAAGTACTGCAAGATTTAGCAAAAAAAAATTTTTTTAACTGCTGTTCAAGTATTTGTAGTAGCTGCAATGCACTGAATACAGACCTACAGTGAAGAATTTCTACTTAGTAATAAACCTGATACTTTCTTACGCTAGACAAAAGAGACAACTCTTCAAACAAGATATTTTTATGTGGCTTTTCAAAAATAAAGGTCTTTTGCTGTAAAAAATGAAAACAATGTATTTTCAGTTTTCATTCTTCAAAAACAGCTTGTGCAGTTGAACTTAAGTCTTTGCCAAGGAATCTTCTTTTGACTACACATCACACTTGAAAATTTAAAAGAGAAGGGAGTTCTCTGTGAAAGTCAACATTTAAAGCTTCTATTATAAAAATATTGGATATTATGAAATTCTTAAGATGCACTGTAAATCATTTGGGTTGAAGGACAGAGACATCAGTCAAGACTGTTCTGCAGATAATCATTTGTAGATCTTGCTAGAATACACTGAAGCTCAGTAAAACAAAAAAAAAACAGTCCTTTTCTATCTGTACTTATAATATACCTTTATTTGAAAGTCTGTCTGAGATTTGATTTTATTTATTTATTTATTTATTTTTGCCTCAATAAATACTTGAGGAGTTTATAGAATCACAAAGTGGTTTGGGTTGGACCCTAAAGTCCATCCAGTTCCAACCTCATATCATGGGCAGGACTTCCACCCACCAGATCAGGCTGTCCAGGGCCCCATCCAACCTGGCTTGAACACCTCCAGGGATAGGGCATCCACAGCTTCTCTGGGAAACCTGTTCCCATATCTCATTACGCTCATAATGAAGAATTTTCTCCCAACATCTAATCCATATCACACTTCTTTTAGTTCAAAACCTTTGTCCTATCACTATCAAAGCATGTTAAAAGTCTGTCTTTCTCTGGCTTATAAATTCCCTTTAAGTACTGGAATGCTGCAGTGACGTTTCCCCAGAGCTTTCTCTACTCCAGGATGAAGAAGCCTGGCTCCCTCAGCCTTTATTTGTAACAGAGTTCCTTCAGCCCTCATCATCTTTATGACCCTCCTCTGGACCCATTCCAACTGCTCCATGTCTTTCTTATGCTGGATGGAGCATACGTTGGGAATGGTATGAAACAGCTGGAGACTGAAGGACACAATGCACAGATGAGAAAACAGCATCTTTATCAAACATAGACATGCTGTCAATTATCTTTCTTCCAATTTCCAGGAGTATTAATTGTTTTTTTCATTAAAGGTAACAAAAAAAAGGAACGTGTGCCTAGAAGATTTGGAAACTGAAGTTGGACAATAGAGAAGTTGGAGAACAACAATTCTGGATACTTTCAAAGGGCATGTACAAGATTTTCTGTCTCAGTTTATCTCTAAAATGGACACACATTTGCTAGCCTACAGAAGATATCCAGCGAAGCTCTTTTCAATACTTGGGGTACTATAAAAGTGGTAAATAAAATTATTTTTACAACCACTAAGCAAAGAAAAAAACAATAAAATACAGCCTTGAATGAAGGGTACCACACTGTAATATCCTTACATTCTGCTTGAAAAATGTATTTCTTTTTCTTTCAAAGACAATGAAGATATCTCATAAAAAGGAACTTGTAAAAATAAATCTCAGATAAGTAATCTAAGGAGGATGTGAATGATATAAGAAACTGATGTTGGTTTGTTTGATTGCTTTCATGCTAAATGATTTGAGGATTGAGCTGAATGCTCAGTGCTGTCATAAGATTCTCTGTTAAGCTTGATTTGTCCAAATCAGTTGCTCTGACATAACTTGGTCATTTATGCATCTCTCATGGAGAGAAATCGAACATGATAAACTCTCAAAACAGTGATGCAACTCCTATATAGTGATTTTTTTTTCAGTTGGAAGCTACATCAGAGCATTTACAAGCTGGGACTCTCGACGCCAGGGACCTGGGCATACTCATCACACTTCACACATCACAAAGAATAAGGAATACTCTAGTTTGCCACTTAGCAGCGTTGTTTGTATGTAAACAAGCTGACTCCTAACTCACTTGTTTGGGGACTCAGAAAAGTACATCGCAGAACAGAATGGGTCTCTAAAGACTATTAAAGCCTAAATACATTAAAGAGCCTAAATGGAGCTCCAGACCCCATCTGGCTGCACTATACTTGACACCCAAGCTAGCTGTTTTAAAGATGGCTCACTACATTGTTAGATAGCAGTGTAGACGTATCATATTATAGATGACAACAAATATTCATCAGCTTTAAAAAAATTAAAAATGTTTAAGATAAGAGCAGGAGAGAGACAAAGACTAATTTTTAAAGGAAATAAGATTTTACTTTCTGGAAATTACCATTTAGACACAAAGCATGATTAATGAAATTTCAGTATAAAGTTTTTTAACATCCGATCAGAGTTACTCAGGGTGACTTTGGCTCCTACCTGTACTGGTTATCCAGAAAATTCCCAACTAGGGAAACAGATGACACTTCCCCTGTCATTTGAAGCTTTGATGGAAAGATCTCTCATAAGAAACTGACTCCAGTCTAAGAGGTCCTTCTCAAAAATGCCACACAGATTTTCAGGACTTCTATTTTTCACTTCTTGAGCAACAGATTTGTCCACTTGCATATTTTGCTCTGCAACTTTATGAGCAAAATCCACAGAAGCTCCTTCTGCTGAAAGCACTACTTCCTTACACATTCATTTTTACCTTAATTCTCATTTTTACTTTCATCAAGCAAAACATCCACACAGGTGCCCTACAATACAAAACTAGCATCCTTACTAGGACAGAATGTAGACAAATCTGAAGGGTTTGCCCTCCAGTACCTAAAGAGGCCCCACAGGAAAGCTGGGGAGGGACTTTTTAGAAGGGCGTGTAGCCCTGTATAAAGGACAAGTCTTTAAACAGGAAGAGGGTAGACTTAGACTAGATAATAGGAAGCAATTTTTTACTGTGAGACACTGGAGCAGGTGGCTCAGAGAAGCTGTGGATGCCCACCTCCCTGGAAGCATTCAAGGCCAGGATGGCTGGGGCTTTCAGCAACATGGTTTAGATGTAGGCGTCCCTACCTATAGCAGGGAGGTTGGAACTAGATTATCTTAAAAGTCCCTTCAAACTCAAACCATTATATGATTCTATGAAACATCCAACTTATTTTATGTCACTTAAGTACTTAATGACATTCTAAGGTGGGCCTAAGTCCCAACAACACTTTTGGGAAGGAAAGAGGGCGATTCTTTTCCTCTTTCTCAAGGTTTTATCATTACACAGGGAAAACATCAGGAACATGCTGTGTGCAATTAAGGAACGAAGACCACAGGAGTTTAAAATCACTTTGTTAGGACATAAACAGATCAATAGCTATGTAGACAACAATGCTACTTCCTTAAGATACAATTAATTAAGGTACCTGAGCATGGCAAATTTTAACCATGACTGAATCTACTCCTAAGAGTAGAAATACTGGAAGTCACTTATTATTCAAAATTCTAACTACTCAGAAAGTGAATAAAATATCACTTAAATACTTAAAATATTAAGTATATTTATTATTTTGAAATTAGAGCAAATACAAAATTTAGTTTGATACAAATAGTTTATGAAGCAATGTTTCGAGCTTATTTAAATTGACCAGTGTTCATTTCTGAGATTTTTATTAATCATTTTTTCACTGTGCACTTTTACACTGTAAGCCATTGTTATCATCTCAGTTGACACACAGAGATGGTAAATCGTTATATTTATGAGCAAACAGATGCGCTACAATGTACTTTAAAACACAATAAATTGTTTCTGTTGCATCTTCCAACAAGCACAGTAACAGATTCATTAAAGAGTGAAACAAAATGAAAGTGAATGACAGTTTTTTTATGTTTCTATGTTATTTTTCACTTGATCTTTAGTATGTAACAAGATTAAAAGAACAAGACCTGTGCAGTTAATTTCAATGATAACACTGTTAGTTTAGAAGGAATTGCTACAAAGATCCACAGTGGCTGGCTACAAGAATTACTAAGGACAGCAATTAAGAGAAATAGAAAACAATTTAAAATAAAGGGATATCATTTACAGATCTCATTTTTCTTACTCTTTTGTTTACCTGATGCTGCAGTTATCAGTGCACGAAATAGCTGTGATGAGAGGTCACGGGAAGAGGAGAACCTTTATGGGTTGTTTTTTTTGTTTGTTTCTTAATCAGGGAGTATTTGAAATAAATTTTTTCAATGGTATATCCTCTCTCTCTCATTAGGGGGGCCTCTTCCTGTAGCAAAACATGTATGAAAATTCAAAAACCTTTACATTTGGATACATATGGCACTGGAAAATACTTAAAATTCTTCTATCCATCTACCCCAGAAAAGATCAGTTAAAATTTTGTCCTTTAAAATATATCCACGTTCACCCACCTATACATCCATGCATGATAAATATATAGTAAAACATCATGTGATAGTTTTGAATAAACCGTTCAATGCTTCCCAACGGAACTGATCAAAATGCTGTTATTTGCAAAGATATTTAACACCAAGTTGCATAGAACACTGGAAAAATTTATAGTACAAAGCCAGTTTGCAGTGGTGAGAAGATCAACCATTTAATCCAATAGGTTTTACTTTCTGTAAATTCTGTGATTCATATGCTATATGTGAAGATGATAAATTCCTTGTTGTTTTTTCTTTGTTTGTTTTTGTTTTTACAATAAAATTATTATTTCTTGACAACCACAGCATCATACAAAAACTCTCTTTTAGTTTTCTGGAAGTTGTTAAGGTTGAGAAATCTGAGAGATTTACTAATGGTTCTAAAATTGCAACAAAGGCAAATCAATTATTTAGATATAAGTACCATTTCACAACCACTGTATCACACTTCTAAATACTATATTTTCTGATTTGCTTACATTTGTCTGTGGTCCAATACAACTTGCTATATGCCCAGAGGAAAGGAAAATAGCAAAGTCATACATTAAAAAAAATAATAATAAAATAAAATAAAGCAAAACAAAGGTACACAACAGGTATTTAAGCCCAATTTGAGCTGCGACTCTACAGGTCAAGTCAGAGAAATAAACGATTCATCATATCATCGAAAATTCCTAAAGCAAGACACGGTGACCTGGATTTTTCCTAGCCTAAGTTGGGAGAACTATTGAAATGCCTAAAATTAACATTGTCACATTGAGCTGCACCTTCACCCTACGAGAAAGCTGTTCTGGGATGAATTCAGAGCACCTACAATCCAAATGCAAGAAAGAAAGAATGAAGATGGACCTCAATTACTGACACCTGTTTCAACAAGGGGCTCCTGGAAGCCCAACTGCAAATCCTTCCTGGGAAACACTGGCAGCTAACGCTGCGTGTGACCCCACTACTCACTCCTTACAACAGTAAGCAGAGGATGACCCAGTAGTGACATGTAGTCCCAGCAATTGCTTTCTGTTTTCCACAGGGAATAGAAAAGTCATTGTGGAGCTACACACTGTTCCCTACAGACCAGAAACAGCAACCATACTGGGTTCTGGTTACCCCTGCTATTTACTCTTTACCAGAGCCAGCTGAGCTTCAAGGGACTTTGAGTTCCTCACACTCAAGGTACACCCCCATCACCAAAAATATGAATCTGATATCCACTTCTGTGGGCTGATTCCTTCAAAACTAACTATGAATAACTCTTACTGAGAACAGTGTCTTAATCCTATTTGCAGAGTGATAATAGAGTTTCTTAGCACAATGACTGGTATTATGCTGGGTTGGAGTAGGAAGGCAGGTGATGTCTTGCACTGTCTCTTTTCTTATGTAACAGCATGGAACAGTGAACAAATCCAGCCCCTAGGCTGTTGAAAAGAAAGGTATCTTACTTCTGCTCAGTTTTTTTTAAATTCTTAATAGTAGCACCAATATACAGAAGCAATCACACACTCATGTAACTTGGGGGAAGGGAGGGAGAGGGGGAAGAATATTTATGGTATGCTTCCTGTATCTGGTTTGCTGAACATCAGCATTATATCAAAACTGCATTCAATTGAGACTTACACTAAGATTTACATACATATGGAAAGCAAAAATACTTTCACCAAATCTGGGAACAATTCTCATTTTTAGATGCATATTTATTTACACTGAACTATCCAGGGACTTGACCTGGCAGAATACTTCAGCATAAAGTTAGCTCTATGCACTTTAATGGAGGCTTACACGTGCTTACAGTGAAATACTTAGCTTATGTGCTCAACTCAAGGCTTATATATTTAAAAAATAATAAAAAATTAAATAACAGATTTCAAGTAAAACATGCCAAAAGAGATAATATGAAAGCAGATCTTACAAAAATGTTCCCAACCTGCAACCACCCTTCCTCCCATCTTCCCAAATCTGCAGGGACATTCTCATCTCAGCCATTGCTAGATTGAATCCTCAAATCTATCTCTTTTATTATATCCAGACATACAATAAAACTACAAATGATAAAGGAACCTGATCTCTAGAGGGAGATTTATTTATTTATCTTAAAATCACAGCTCTTCTGTTAATTTTTCCTAGAAAAATGAGATTTTAAACATACCTAGAAGACTGTCTAGAGCTTTCTAGTTAATAATCACCCTTCTGGCTCCTTGGGAGAACATGACATAAAAGACACAAGTCTAACAGATATATCACTCTAAGTGTGCTCTGCCAGCACTTCACCTCACCTAGATGGAAACCTTAACAGGAAAATCCACAGACTGTCTCTTCTCGTAGCTCCGATCTTCATCAGTGATTCAGCCCAGTCAGAATCCAAACAACTCCATCTACAAAGGAATTTGAAAACTCACTGCAAGAAATGCTTAACTGTATTACTGGAGGCAGGTTGCCTAAATTAACCAGGTAGCTAAGCATCGAGAACGCTCCCGCTCATTAGGATTTGACATGTGCTTCTTAAGGTACAGACAATTTTCCCTTCCCTCCACCATAGTCACAGAATAAGAGTCACGGATTTAAAATACTTGTTGTGTTTGTCTAGAATTGAAGTATTCCACAATTATTGTTACCGTTTTCTTCCTTTCTGTTTCACGTATTAGCAGCTGGTAGCCTTGCAACACAGCTGAAGTGCAAGAAACTTAGGACTATTTAATATTAATGGTGTATGTACAGAAGTTCGTTGTGCATCAAACCAAGACATCTGTCAATCTGCAGTATTGTTATTCTAGGAAATCTAGATTTTACCAGCTTTTGGGGCAGATATTCAAAACAGGCGGAGTCTAAAAGGTAAAATGCACAGTAGCATCCTCAGAGTTCTTTTAGTCAGTGTGTAAAATATTTGCCAGCAGACAGAACTGGGGCATCTCCTTGCTCACAGTACATGACCCCGCAGAAACGAACAGTATAAACACAAAACAAAATAGTTGTTTTGCCTCCTTTTCAAGTTTACACCTCAAAGAGTTTTCCAGTAAAGAGGTACTTCAAGAGGTTTCTGTAGTCAAGCTAAGGTCATTGATTCACGGCCTCCTTTTGCAAATTCCTTAAAGAAATCTATGATGGAGTTCCACAGACCATGCCTTGAAATCTGTAAACAACACTGCCACCAAAGGAGCTGGACCCTGTGACTCCACCCCTGCACTGGGAAAAAGCTCTGCCACAAACATGTTATGCCTAAGAAAGAGTCATTTTCCACAGATTCAGAATTGACTAGACACAGGGGAGGAAACACACAGTGTTTATTTGCTCATATATATATGCCGATGGGCTTGTTTTGAACACCTGACATCTCAACTTTGCTACCAGTGTATTATTTATGACTCCAGAGCATTTCTCAAGCTTTGGGCATCCTGAAAATAAGGACTACATAAGCATAGGAAAGGAGGTAATGCCAATAACTATGTACTAAGAAGACCCAGAAGAGCCATAATACCATTCTGGCCAATTTAAATATTCATTCCTTCCTTGTTAACATAAAGCCTCTCCACGTTCAGTTTCTCAATTAAACAGGAGGTGAACTGGTTTACATAGCAGTGCTTTAGTGAGATGGAATCTAATTACAGTTAATCTCCTGATATGCAATAGGGTGGCTTCCCAACAGTTAATAAAAAGCGATGGTTAAGAATGAAGACAGCACTGTTTCCAAAATGAACTTAAGATAAAATGCAGAAACGTCTAATTAACACACTAAAAACCTGCACTGAGAGGTATTCGTTTCTCAGGCAAGGATGGATGGAACAAATTATGATTATAATATATCTCTCATTCTGGAGGAAAGGAAAGCTTACTATACACATTTCTTACAGACCTATCTTGCATTGGTGCTTAAGAAGCTGAATAGGGCTGTTCCCTTATCAAGAATCTAGGTGCCACGGTGCTGGCTATATGAACAGAAAGATAATAGCATACGGAGACAGAGGAACTAAAATATTGATATTTCATTTTTTAATCCTACCGGGGATCTGTAGTTCTTCAGATTTCTCTACTATGTGACAGATATAGAGACAATTTCTTGCTATCATAAATTAATATGGTTTGGGAGTGAACACCTAAAAGCACTCAGGTTTTGACCTTGTGTTTCTGAATTTTTAGGAGTCTCTACAGGACTCCAAAACATAATTGTATTATGCTGACAGACAGTACTTATAATACTCTGGAGGATCTGCCTGATCTTCAGAAGCATATTTCTATCCCAACTAAAACAGAGCATTAAGTAAAAGATAGTCAGACTTTGTACTTAATATTCACAGCTTTCCTAGATTCTGCCCATGAGAACCAGAAGTGACTGTATTAATAGCAAGTTTCTCCCACCACTTTAGAAGAAGCCACATCAAACTTTTACTTGACAGTTCAGGTTAGGACAGTGCACACTAAGCTACAGGGCACAGAAGAGCAGAGGTACTACAATGAAATGACACTGCATTTTCCCAAGCCTGACAAAATTACTTTAATGCTGTTGAAAGAGCATTTGAACAGTCTCCTCCCTGTTGTTATCTAACACAATTTGAATTAAAGAAGAAAACAAGAAAGTCACAGACTAATGCAAGTCCCTTTCCTTTCCGGAAGAAGGGCAATTGTTGCAGAAATAAGAAAACATTACCATGCCTAATAATGCAAATGTCAGTAATTAACAGCTCAATAAAAATTGCCTATGATTTCCACACAAATCTTACCATCTGCCTGCAATAAAACCATGGAGTGTATCTCTGATAGAAGTGGAAGTCACATGAAGGAGATGTAAGCAGAAGTAATTCAGCAAATTAAAGAATCTTGCATGTCAAGATAAAGGGAGTATTCTTCCTAAAAAAGAAAAACAAAAAAAAAAGGGGGGGGGAGCAGGTCCTGTAACTTAGAAATTCCTGAACATATTCCCTGATGAGTTTTTTCATTCCTATTTTTCCAATCTCTTCCCCTATTCTGCCCTGAGGGTTAACATCTGGGTGGGATTTTAGCTGCCAGCCAAAGCCAACGCACCAGAAAACCAGATGAAGTGTAGAGATGTGGTCAGATGTAGTAATATAGTTCCCAGATTTCACCTCCTTTCCCTAATGACTGCCTGGGGAAGATCCTGCGACATTTACAGCTTCATTTTTTCCCAGTGCAATCACATCGAGATTGATTTCTCCCTTTAAATTGTAATAAAGATAACCAAAACAAAGTCTGAACTGCCCTCTCTGCTGCTACAGCGACAGCTCCTAACAGACATCATTACAACTCCACTGTTGTAGGAAATGTCAGGACACATTCAAACTGGACAGGAGAAAAGATGATAACTTTGTACACTTGTGTGCTGATTTTGGCTGGGATAGGGTTAATTTTCTTCATAGCGGCTACTATGGTGTTTTGGATCTGTGATGAAAAATCAATGTTGAGAAGTCAGTTATGATTTAGTTATTGCTGACCAGCACTCTCAGCATCAAGGTCTTTTCTGCCTGTGAGTGGGCTGCGGGGGCACAAAGCCCTGGGAAAGGACACAGCCAGGAGAGCTGACCCCAGCTGACCAGAAGGATATTTCACACCATGTGTTGCCTTGCTCAGCAATACAAGCTGAATGAAAGGAGGAGGGAGACAGGAGGAGGATATTTGGAGTTATGGCATTTGTCTTCTCAAGTAACTGTTATGCATGAAGAAGCCCTGCTTTCCTGGAAACAGCTAAACATCTGCCTGCTGATGGGGAGTAGTGAATGAATTCTTTATTTTGCTTTGCTTGCACATGCAGCTTTTCCTTTACAAATGAAACTGCCTTCATTTCAAAACAAAAATCTTTACAGGTTTACCCTCCCAGTTCTCCCATCTTACTGTAAGGGATGAGTGCGTGCCTTTGTAGGGCTTCTCTGCATACCAGGATTAAACCATCACAGCCCTTTTTGGGGCACTCGATGTGGGGCTCAAGGGGCTCAAGACAGTAACAGATTTCATCAGAGCATGCTAGATTGGATTTATGGTTGTTCTGCTGCTAATTGACAGGCTTCTGTGCCTGCCATGGGGCTCGCTTGCCTTAATGTATATTAGTGCCTAGTGCTTGCTAGGGGCTGTACTTGTCTTACTCTGCGGTGCCTGGGAGCATTTCCCTGGCCATGTATGCAGAATGACAATGGCCAAGGCACTGGACAGACTGCAACTCCACTAAGAAGTTGAGTCAAAGGGACTGAGAGCTGTGAATACATCCATGAGTTAGCAGGTACACCTCAAAACACCTGTGATTGGGGACAAGCCTACAACAGAGTAGGTATATCACAAAGGATCTGTGGCCACGAATATGTCCATGTTGAGGTTGGCACAAACCTGAAGGGATCATAGCCCACAGATAAGTTCACACTGCAACAAGTATACATCTAAAGGGTCCCATAGGTAAAACAGGTACAGATATACCTCTGAAGACATGGACTGTGGCCAACAGATAAAGGGTGCAACAGGGTAAGTCCTCCCCAGAGGGACTGTAATCCTTGGACATACTCATGCTGGAGCACTGGAGATCCCTATACAACATTAAATCTGATCGAAAGGGACCAGTGATGGAGATCATAATGGATACACCTTTACACAATGTAATCCACACTTTGAGTTGCATGTTATATGAATATAGACAGCAGGAACAACCTGAGCACACAGTGCTGTCCTCAACTTGAACAGAGACTTCAGTGCTTTCGCAGCAAAATTTGTCCTCTGGATCTGTTTTTGCAACACTACTTCTGATAACAACCGAAACAAAAAGTATCTTCTTTTTTTTTTTTTCCTCAGATTCATGGTTGCTTTCCTTTGAAATGCAGAAATTCTCTTCTATGAAAGTAATCCAGAAAAGGGGCTGGGTTTGTAACTCTGAGAGCACATATCAAGAACTAACACAAACTACCAATAGGGATTTCAATACCCTAAGATCTAGAAAAATAGTACAGATTGTTAAAGAAGAAATGCAGGAGTTGAGCAGTAGAGATTAATTATTGTGGGATCAGTTTCCTCAGGTTAGGACTTCAAATACCAAGGTGTATTGTTCCAGACAGATGTACAGTTAAAAAAAAAATAAAAAATCTCTGCCATGAATTTAACTGGACAATAAATCTGGGATACAAATGCTACAGTCACTGATGAAAAGATTCCTGTGGTAATAACTGAAGACCAACAGATTAAATATCACAGAACATAATATCCAGTTCACTTCCATCCTCTTAGTGCAACACAGCAGTTTTTGCAGTTCTGAAGAGGTCAGATCTCTTGATGCCATTGCAGCAGCCAAAAAATTCAAGTCATATAAATCCATAATGTGGTCACTGCTGCATTTTCTTCTCAACAGTGATGGACTCCTTCAGATCTGAATGTGAGGACGGGTTGAAATTACGCTATCCCAAAGCACACATAAGCTCCCGCTTTGTAATGCACTGTGAGTTTTGGCACAGTTCATTCCACAACAAAATCATTTAAATTCTTTTGCAATTCTGATGCAGTTATTAGTGCAGCAGTTGACTAGAAGAATATCTACAAGCAGCGTAGAAAATAGAAAGGAAGATAATGACTAGTCTGAAATGCTAACAACAGAAAAGCACTAGAAACAATCCATTGTAAAATAACTTCTTTCCTCAAGGCTAGGCGCATTTAGACTACAAACCCAATTATGGAAAAATACTGAACAATACTTACAGAAAAATTTTCAGGCACAGGGAATTCTTTGCTGATACTATGCTACATAATCTTTCTTCTTTTTTTTCCCCTGCTGAATCAACTAATGCAGTGGAAACAATATCTTTAACACCGTCAAATTTTCCAATTTACAAACCCTTCTTAAATTTACCGGTCAAAATAAAATCAGAAGAGTTAAACTTTGATGAAATATGGTAACAGTTCACAGACAAAATGTCAATACCTTCTTCCCTTTCCCCTACGTTCAATTCCAATCAGCAATAGTGTGGTGTGTTCTGGGAAGGCAGACAAGGAAGAAAAATACAACTAAAGGGTGATCAAATTCCTATGGGCAAAAAAACTCCTGACAATTTCAACAGGCTTTAAGCAACAACATAAATAAAATCTTCTTTCTTTCCTTTCCTCTTTTCTCTGCTAAGTTTCCACACATCTTATTCTGATGCTGTAATATGCAGCTGGCATAACAGCTAAAAGCAGAATGCTTCTTTCCTGCATTCTGCCCTCGCCCCTCACTTCAACGAAGCAGTACCAGATCTCATACGTTTAAAATGGACACAGCTCTCACTGCATTCCCCAGAGACCAGCTTTTCCCTCCAGCTGGGTCCCTTAGCAGTTCTGCTATTCCAACATGATAAATTAATGAGATCCAGATTCTACAGTTTCTGGGGACTCAGAATTTACATGCTAAGCATCACCATTCTACTGTCTGACAAGGCCATTTAGGATATCCCTGAAGAAAATGGCTTTTTTTTTTTTTTTTAACACTTCTCAGCCAGAAGCAACATATTAGTTCTCACCAGAAAGGATAAATGAACATTTTGCATAAGCGCTTTGTTGCAGCATTTGCCAAGAACAACCAAGGTCTGGTTAAGGTGCGTGCAAACATTAGAAATGACAAAACAACACTTGAGAAACACTTGAGAAGGGTACTTCAGAAATCCATAGGTTTTCTACATTGCACAGCACTCGCATGTGGGTAAGAATATAAACATAAAAACTACTGCATGCATCTTTTATGAGTTTTGGGGGGATTTTGTTGTTTGTTTTGTTTGTCATCTTCTAAAAAGGAGAAGGACCACTGTGTTACCTCTGCTATTCTAAGAAGGGCTGGGAATTTTGCAGAGCTGGTAGCAGCCTGCCAGAAGGAAAAGTCCTGTCTCTCCCTGAAGAAGCAAAAGACAAGGATGATAGATACAACAGGTGCTGGCACCAGAGTATGTCAGGGGCTGGCTAGGACGAGGAAAGATACACCGAGTCTTGCCATTCCTCTTGTGATTTCTGAGAAGTCTGTGCAAACTGCAGCAACCTTCATCATTGCGCAGGTCACAAGAAAGGGAAACTATGCAGGGAAATTAAGACAGGAGAGCAGAGAAAGAACAGCAACTTGTGCTTAAATTCTTGGAAAGGGAGAAGTCACAGCAGAACGCTGTCAGAAATAAGTCAAGCCAGTTTCTACAGTTATTACTGAATTAACTGCTAGGTTAAGGCCTTGTCTAAACACAACAGTTGTGCCAGTTTAATTCAAATCAATTAAAAAACTCATTAAAGTTACACAGGTGCAAAGCTCTTTGCAGACAATCTTGTGCCAGTTTATAACTAGCTAAAGTGATTTGCATGTATCCACAAAAGGTCGCACCTGCTTAAATAAATCGATTTTTTAAATTATTTTAATTTCATGACATTTTATCTAACGCAGAGACTAATATATAGCTATTTTTAAATGCTTTAAAGTTCAGGTTCTCAAGGATAATTATTATGCAGTAGTATTGTGATTTCTTTCATTTAAACACTACTATACATTTTTAAACAACAATCACCCAGGAATCTCAGTGATGCGCTCAGTGAAATCAGGCATCTTCCAGCATGTTAAGCAATGCTCTATTCTACAGTTCAGGAAGTACAATTTCATTAGTTTATAAAGCCATCTTCAAAATCTTAACGCTAAACTTACTAACTTGTTCATCCGCAGGTCCAAAAAGTTGAAAGGACTGTTTAAGACTTGCTTACTACCATAAGCCTGATATCTACGGCCTTCTAAACTAAGCCACCTACTACTGCTAATGAACACTCTAGCACTGTTGCCAATAAAGTTTGGCAAAAGGCATGAACTGATCCCTCCAACCATGGGTTTGTACTTCTGATTAATCGTTTATTACATGGATGGGTCTGGTTTCTTCTGTCTGAATTCTGTTTGACACCCTTACAAGAGCAGGCTGCATGTCTGCAACACGCAGTAGCTGTGCTGAAGGGTGAGGAGCTCTCATCTAACATTTTCCTGTACACAGACCTACAACTTTCAAGATGCTTCAGTTTGTACAGTCGTAACACAATCTCCATACTTGGCATTAGCCTCCTAACAATTCCGAACAAAATTATTGAGGAAGCTTGAAAATAAAATGAGATTTTCCACACACCCCCCCCCCCTTTAGGCATTTGGATATTATATTACACGCTCAGAATAGGAAACTGATTTTCTGTATGCAAAATGGTTAATAATCAATATGCCAAGTCAACACCTCAACCATTAATTTGAATACTTTTATGATTACGGGGGGGAAGATATAGAATGGTTTAGGTTGGAAGGGACCTTAAAGCCCACCCAGCCCCAACCCCCTGCCATGGGCAGGGCTGCCACCCACCGGATCAGACTGCCCAGGGCCCCATCCAACCTGGCCCTGAGCATCTCCAAGGATGGGGGAATCACAACTTCTCTGAGCAGCCTGTTCCATCTGAGTAAAGAATTTCTTCCCGACATCTAATCTAAACTTATCCTCTTTTAGTTTAAAGACATTCCCCCTTGTCCTGTCACTATCAGACTGTAAAAGGTTGGTATACCACCTGCTTATAAGCTCTCTTCCAGTACTGGAAGGCTGTAATGAGGTTTCTCCACAGCTTTCTCTACTCCAGGCTGAACAACTCCAGCTCCCTCAGCCCTTCTTTACAGCAGAGATGCTCCAGCCCTCTGGTCATCTTTGCAGACCTCCTCTGGACCTGCTCCAATAGGTCCATCATGTTACAAGGCAATGGGGAAGGACAAACTTCAAGCAGAGGTGGAATGCAGTCATTCAGTTGACATGCTTCACATCACCTCCACAGAAGTGTTTTCCATTTCTGTCATGGCAGTACAGTGTCAAAATGACTGACTCCTTCCATCCAGCTGCATGACTCTACGCATTTTCATTTGAGTGCAACTGTTTAATCAGATTTACTGTAAGACTACTAAACCTTATTTCACGGAAAAGTTTTGACAATGTATTTACAGAAACATTAATAAAAGTTTGTAATAAAACTGCGCTTTTGCTACCACTGAATTTTGTTATCCAAGCTCTCATGTATTCAACGGCACAGATTTTTGAACAGTTTGAAAATGAATAGGCAACAATATCGTTTGCTACCAAGGACAAAGAAACACTTTACCATTAGTCAGCATTCAAATAAATCGAGTCCTGTCTGAGCTTGTCAACGCTCAAAAAAATTGTCAGTATAAGTCAGAATGATATAAGCTCCCTGCTGGAAGTTAAAAGTTATAGCGTTGAAATTTAAAGTGAATGCCACGTAACTTCAACCGTACCACATCCCACAGCGATTTTTAAATAAAGCAGATTCTTAATCAAGGGAAGTTAACACTGATAATAAATTCCGCATCAACAGTTTTGGTGTGCAATTTTTTTTTTTAGTGCATCATCGGTCAATTTAGCCTTCTTAGTACAGAGTCTTGGGTGCAGGGGAAGAAAAGACAAAGGTATTCTACGTACAGCACCGTGCAGAGCTGCTCCCCTACTGCATCATTAACCTTCAACTGCTGTTACCAAAGACAGGATCCAACTGCGCGAATGGAAATAGCAGCAGTCATTTCAGAACAGCAGACCAGGACTGGGCCTGTTGTACAGTCAGTCAATGCACTTGAGAAAACAACTGATAGCTGCGAATTTCTAGCCACTTTCACTCTTCGTTCACGACCCAATTAAGAAAAGAAAATCTTTCACCTGAAATGCCAGTTGGGCAGCTCATTAAAAACCCTCACAGCCAACGCTAGAAAAGGGGAAAACGTCTAACTTCATTTCTCTTGAATGTATTATTGACCTATTTTAACGAGAGTAGGAAAGAACAGTACGTTAAGGGAAAAGTACAACACGTACGGCTTCTTAAGAGACGGATTCAGCAACATTCAACCGTGTAATTTTGCGGAAGTTTTCTTAGCTCTCCTGTGACGGCTGCTCCGAAAGTAATGCCTCCCGTTTTGTCACGTCGGCGCACAGCGGCGGAGGCGGGCGCCGGCGGGAAGGCAGCAGAGCTCGAACCTTCCCACAAACACGCGGTCACACGTCGCCGCGTGACAGACGGCAACAGAGGGGCAGAACGGCGCCTGACGCGCAGAGCAACGGCTGCAGCCCCCGCGGAGACCAACAGGAGGCACCACTTTCGGAGCCTGCCGGCGAAAGCCGCGCACGGACAACGCCGACTACACACGCGTGGGCGGCCCCCAGCGCGGGCCGTCACGGCTGCGGGAACCGCGGCGGGCACGCCCCCAGCCCGCGAACTGCGGCTCCCAGCAGCCCCCGCGGCGCCGCGTGCGCACGGGACGCCGGGAGCCGCGCCGCTCCACGCGCGCTGCAGCGCCGCCGGCGGTGACGCGCCTTTCCCGCTGCGAGCCGCGCCGCTCCCATTGGGCCGCGGTACCGCCGCTCGGCGCCCTCCCTTTCCTGAGCGGCCAACGGCCGGCGCCGAGCGTCGTCTTCGCTCCGCCGCGCGCTGCCGCGCCTCCCCCTTCGCCACTCCGATTGACCGCCGGGCTTCGCCCCGCCCCTTTTAAATACCTGTCGCGCCGTGACTGGCTGTCACCGACTTCCGGTTAGCGGGGCGGCCGCGGCGATTGGCCCGCCCCCTCCCCACCGTCCCCACCTTCTCCCGCAGCCCCGCCCCCGCCCCCGTAGCTCCTCCCGTGCCGGAGGGCGGCAATGTCAAACCGCCCGCGAGCCGCCAGACGCCGGCCCGCGCGCTCCCGCCCCCTGCGCTCACGCGCACGCGCGGGACCTTAGTGCTGCTCGGGCGGCGGCGGCGGCGGCCGCGCGCCCTCAGCCCCTCCCCGCTCTCTCGTCACCGCCCGCCCCTGGGCTGCCGAGGGCGGCGGCGGCGGGAGGCAGAGCCCGGCGAGGCGAACGGCCCGCGAGGAGCGCGGCGGCGGCGGCGGCGGCAGCAGCGGGCCGGCTCTGCCCCTTCCCTCCCTCCCTCCGCCCTTCCCTTCCCCCGCCCCTCCCTCCTCCCCGCACGCGCCGGGCGGAGCGGCTGCGAGGGAGCCCCGGGCGCAACATGGCGGAGCACTCGGCCCCCGACAGCAAGCACAAGCCCGGCGCCGCCGCCAACTCCGTGGCGCCGCTCAACAACCGCGGCGGGCAGGGGGCCGGCCTGTCGGGGGGCCTGTCGCAGCCGGCGGGATGGCAGTCGCTGCTCTCTTTCACCATCCTCTTCCTGGCCTGGCTGGCCGGCTTCAGCTCGCGCCTCTTCGCCGTCATCCGCTTCGAGAGCATCATCCACGAGTTCGACCCCTGGTGAGCGCCCACTGAGCGGAGCGGGCGCCGCGGGGTCCCGGCAGCGCCCCCCGGGGGATGGGGGGGGGGCAGGGAGCGGGGCGTCGTGCGTGGGGCTCCCTCCTTCCTTCCCTTCCTCCTTCCCTCCCTCCTTCTTTCCCTCCTTCTTTTCCTCCTTCCTTCCCCGGCTCAGTGGGAGTGTGACAGCGCTGTACGAGGACGTGCCCGAGTCCCGACCGCGGTTATCCGCAACTTTGCGTGCGGCGGGGGGAGGGGGGGGATCGGGGTAACGAGTGCCGTCTTTTTTCCTTTGAACGTCCTCCTGTCTGTCAGGGCTGCTGCCGAGCCGAGGGAGGAGGCGCTTTGTTTTGAAATCCGCGTTAAGATCATCGAAACCTAAAATTGTTGCTGAAACTAGAGCCCTTCTGCAAAGCGTGCGCTCCGCTGTGGTAGTCCAAAAGCACAACTTCCTCTTTCCTGTGTGTGTGTGCGTGTGTGTTTTCTTTTTTGTCTCTTATTTCCCCCCCACCCCCTTTCTCTCATGTAATCCATTCAGAAATCGTGGCACAGAACAGGCGGAGGGAACAAGGAATCGCTTTGTTTTTAAAGCGTTGCACGAAGCAATCCGTGCTTTGTGATCTGAAAGCCAAATATCTGCAGAGCGCCGAGCGGTCGCCCAAAATTGAAGTGCTTCTCCGCAAACGCAGAAGGGAGGAATGCGAACTCTTAATTAATAAAGTTAACAGCGGGCAGCACGACTACGTGCAGCTGCAGTGGGCATATAACCCCGGGGTCGTGTCCTGGGTGCAGTTTTAAGACTCTTCTGATCTAAATCTAAGCAAAAAAAAAAAAAAAAAACAAAACCCAAAAATCTGTGGGGAGGGAACTTGATACAAATGACGTCTTTGCACAACTTTATCTAGTTTCTCTAATCAGGGTTCATCCTTGAATGAATGGAAATAGCACGGTGTTGGGTTGTGTAACTCTCGTTGCTAACCCTTGAAGGACGTTAGGAACGTGCCAGGAGAGCTCAGTTTGTGGCCCCAGTGATGGCTGTGAAGATAACCTGCAGTGTGACGGGATGCACAGTCATCTTCCTGCGCGTGCAAACAGGGCACCGCTGCTGTGCTGTTGTGCAGAGCTCTGCTCGTGGGGAACAGCGAAGTTGACTGAACTCAGTGTTTTTAGTGCAGGTCTGTGGGAAGCAAAGAGATGTCGAGAACCATGCCAGTGTCATGTTGCTGCACGCCAGGAACGGTGCAGGCAAATGCACTTAAGTTGATTAGTGGGAAAGAGAACCTAAAATGGTAGAAACTGGGGGAAAGAGAAGTGTGTTCTCTATTGCAGCAGTGAAATTGATGGAGTAACTGAACGGTGATGTTCCCAAATACTGCTGAGCGGTGAGGAATGAGTGTTTTTTCACAGTTATAAGGGTCTTAGAAACCTGAATCTGATGTGGGAAAAGCGCTTATGAAAAGAGATTAGAAGCAGTGCCCTATTTTTACTTTTTTTTAACCACTTGATTGTGCAGGTAAATGGCTTTTTGTTTTCCTTTCGGCATCGGTGAAACAGTTCTATGTTATTTCCCATTCCTTTGGCTTTTTTCTGTCAAGCCTGTATAGGGCGTACGCATCTGTTCTCTGTTATTTGTTTTGTGATGAGAGAAAGCTGTGGTCTGTGTGGTAAAATCAGGAGCATTAAGCGAATCTGTTAATCTTTGGAATGGAAAACACTGTTGCCACTGAGGTGTAGGAGGCTTTCTCCTTTACTTAGGAAATCCCTTTTCCCCTGTGCTCATAAGAAACATAGGAAATCCAGGGTGGGAGGAAAGGGAGGCTGGCTTTGGGTTATCAGCAAGTTAATTGGATTAAATACTCTCTTCTTTCTAGCATCTGCTTCCAGTTAGGGTTCTGCTGGTAAGGTGATGTTTTTGTTGGAGGGGCTGGGGCGGGCGTTCTGTACAACTTGCTTCTGCGACTTTCTTCAGGTATCACTTCTTCCAGAAATGATCCAAATGTGTAGACAGTCCAGTGCAGTACAGAGGGCAGCATTTGCTTTTGATCTCCGTCACAATACAGCACACGTTTGAGGGAAAACAAGCTGGTATTTTGTTGTCACCATGCTGCCTTACACATTTGTAACCATGCTGCCCTACAAACTTGTGGCCTGATTGTCATTGCTAGGATTACTGTTTTCTTTCATGCTGAATACCTCTTTCAAATGGTATTGCCACTCTATTTCCCATGCTTTGTTTACTTCCCATGCTTGAGCTGGTCCAGGGACCATGAAAAACGTGCAATTTTTGGCAGCTCCTAGATCAGGAGCTGATGCACGGAGTCACAGCACTTCAGAATTTTGTTATTAGATGAAGAACTCAAAACTTGGGCAGTGGTTCAGGTGTACAGGTTTCCTGCCTTAAAGTTTGGTTCATGGGTTGGCTGATCTAGGCAGTTGGGTGAACCAAAAGCATCGTTTCTGTGCTATGCACTTGTGAGTGTTCAGTGAGCTGTGTTCATGAAAATACAGCTGTGCTTAACACAGCTGTCCAGCTGCTTCCTCCCTCCTTTCAGGTGTTGCCTTAAGTGCCACCATGGCTGCCCAACCAAGGCAACTATACTTACAGAATGCCATGGCAGGGACTGCTGCACCCCTTAGCTGCTGCTTCGTGTCCAGTGCACAGCCACAGCCTGCTGCTATGCTGTGTCGTGTAGCCACTCACATCACAGATACTCAGCCTATATAAGCTGAGTGTGTATACATGTGAAGCAGATAGACCTATTGGTATGGTTGCATCCTGTCGTGCACTGGTACTGCTGCTGACTAAAGCAAGAACAACCTTTGGTGCATCAGTAGTCTTCGGTGAGTGCTATCAAAACAGCACCATTCATTCTGTTTGCACAGCTCTCACCGCTGTCACGTGTGAGAAGCGTATCTGAATCATTACTCATATCCCATGGCATTAAGTCAAACTTTTGTCTTTCCTGAGAATTTTAACTAGATTTTGGGAGCTCAGTTTCTGTAGAAGAGCTGGAAGAAACTGTAGTGCAGAAACTCTTGTAGCCATGCACGAGACCCCTTCACATGTGCCTTGCAGCACCAGCATGATCTTGTCAGCCAGGTTTGCCTCCTGCTTCCAGGCACACTGTGTCCTACTGTCCTGCCAGCTCTGGTGCTGAACAGCACTGCAGCAAGCTCGTGCACATCTTTGCCTCTTCCAACCTGACACCACTGATCAGTTCAAACCACCTGCTGTCATCAGGGCAGCCACTGTTTATCATACCTCACATAATTGTGCTAGGGTGAAGCGTGGTTTGTATACACAATAACAGTCTACTCTCTCGTTACTGATACCATCAGCTACCGTTAGTGGACTCTGGTGATTGGCAATAAACTGGTGAAAATAAGGGTAAGGCCAATGCGATGGCATTTCAGAGGTAGGCAGGTTGAGGGAAATAAGGATTTTATCTTGAGCGCAGACGAAAATGTTTCACTTGGCTCAAGCCCTGTGTGCTTGATGGATTCTTGAGTTAGGAGCTTTTTTTTTTTTTCTTTTTTAATTAATGGGAACTTCAATTAACACATTTAACTAAAATATAAAAGCTACATTAAAATCCAGGGTGTGACTCAAGTGAACATGAGAGATGTAGAGAGTTGATCGAACACTGGAGTTAATGCTAATGTATTGATTTCATTGGGTGAGAGCTAGACTGTAGGTTTATACTGTAGCTTGCTGATCTGGTGGTTGCTTTTTGGAGTAGGAGGAGTTCTGTCACCTACAGTGCAGTCCTGCTTTTTCTTTTGTGCTTGCTTTAAAGCACTCATGGTGATTTGATTCAATGAGGGAAATTGTCAAAATACTGTAGCATTTTAGTTATCCAGACCTGCCCACAGTCAGTTTTTATGTTGCACTTCCGTCTCTTATTTTTGAGAAAAACATGAATGTTAGGAGAGAAGGCAAATAGCAACTGACTTTAGAGGTTAAAATCAAGTTGGGTGGTAGGATAGAGGTGTGTACACGTACAAACAGCATGTTAAGGGTGGAGCAACAAGACTGATGAAAGAAGAGTAGGTAACAGTGAATGGATGTACCTTAAACAAGTGTTTATGAAGGGGAAAAATTAATTAGATTAGGAGAATGACATTGTGTTTATAAAAAGTAGATAATCTCGATTAACAGTGCTCTGTCTGTAGGCTATGAGTGGATGTGACCTACCCAGGTAATTCATCTGGTCTTTACTCAGCTGCTGGTGGCTCTTCTTGCTGGGCAACCAGAATGACAAAGGTTGCTGTTCTTGAGCAGTGGTGGGCACAGTCATCTCCAAACTGCTGCCATTCTGGAGGTTCTCACTCCATCCCGTAATCTTATGGAAGGTGAGCACATGAATGAAGATCTGTTTAGGAAACATTTCCACCCTCTTCAACGTTCTTTTCCCAACCACCTCCTGTTGTTTATAATCTTTGACAACTTCCAGTCCTTGGGAAAACATTTCGTTGCAATCCAGGTTTAACATATTTGAATTGATATATTGGATTGATTTTGAGATGCTGGAAAATGTCAAGAAATAAGCGTTAAAAACTTATTCTATTTTCTTCATTCAAAAGCCTTTTGATTCTGTGGAATGAGAAATATTCTGTGTATTTCCACTTGATGGGAATATATTTCAGAATTCTGTCAGCATAGGAATGGCCTTTGGACTTTAGTGCTTTCTAGATGGAGAGGTTGCAAGTCCTGCGTGTCCAGGGACCTGTACAGCCTTTCCATGTTTAGGTACTTGGCCATTTGGAAGCAGCCTTTTCCTGAAGGTTGATGTGAAAGCAAATCAAGATGTGAAACTGAGCATATTGGACTTCTGCTTAAGAAATTGCAGAAAATGACAAATATTAGAAATTGAATAGAAGGAGGACAGTGTGACAAAGGCACATTGGGCAAAGTTGCAAGTGTAACTGAGAGACACTGAGTGAGGAAATTCAAGTTTTATCAGGCTATAGGCTGGTGCAGCTAAAAGCAACTTGTGGTTTCAAGGTGTCTGCCATTCATGTAAGAATCAAAGCTCTGTTCCATCTCCCCTGTTGTCTTCTCACATTTACTGTTAGTTGGTATTGTTTCTTTCCCTGCTAGCCCAACTTTTATTTGGAGAGAAGGCTTGCAGTAATGGGGTTATGGATGAGAAGGTAAGAGGAACAGCAGAGAGAGTAAAACAGAGAGAGTGTGCAGAGAGACTGTCCTTACAGCAACCTGGAAAAGATGGGGGGTGAGACAGAGTACTTGCGCAGTGCCCATCCTTCTATTGATCTGTGGAATGAAACTTGAAAAGCAAAATGTATCAGGATGGTTTTATGGGCTGGGTTCAACTGAACGGACGAGTGTAGCTTTTAATACTGTGATTTATTTATTTTTTTTTTTTTAATAAAAAATGCTCTGGCTGGTCAGGTGTTATGGAGGGACCGCTATGATGAAAGTCCTTGAGTGGACTTCTCTTGGCAGGTATTCTGTTATTTGAGCAGCTTGATATGTTTTTTTAAACAGAAAGTTGATTTCATTACACAGGTGGCTTTTAAAGGTTCTCTTTGCTTCCTATCAGAATTCTCTCTAACAGTCTCTGGTTTTGGCAACAAGTAATCCTAATCCTCATGTTCTAAATCTGACTCATGTTGAATTTGAGGTGGAGATTCAGAGGGGTAGATTTAGACAGCAGAGTTAGCAGGAAATTCAAAATCTCATAGGTACTAATAGCTTATAAATGGGTTTGAGGATAGATGGGTTTAAATGTCTTTGCTGTTCCGCAAGCATCTCTCCTGATTCAGTCAGCTTCTTTCCCATTTAATGGATGCCTGAGAACGTGCTGCAGAAAGTTTCCTCCTTAATTTTTGAAAATTCTGTTCTTGCAAGCACTTTGAGGTACATTCATACTGACATTTAGCGCCAGTCCTGAGGGCTTCTTTCTACTTAGCAGAGTTGGCAAAGCTGCTGCTTTTGCAACCTGTACTCTGTAGCAGGGCATGCACAGATTTTTTTTTTTATTACTATTGTAAACTCCCTTAGTGAAACTTCTAGCCATCGGATTTACCACGTGCTTGGAGAGTGAAGTGAACTTGGGACACGTAAGAAGTGAGACTGTTGCCGTTGTTTTTTTTTTGTGTTCTACATCTGCAGCCTGGTGAACAGATAGACTCATTTTTAGCCATACAGCTGAGCAGAGGTTGTGATCTTTATCTGAACTGTTGCTGGGAATCAAGCGGAGGTGTTTTTAATGTTAGTAGCTGGTAAGTCTGGGTTTGAGAGGTCCCACTAAATGGACCTTAACATTACACCACACCTTACAGAAACTGAAACTGCTGATGGAATTAATTTATGACCGTGGATACAAACAGAACAGTTCAGCTTCCTAATTTCTCAACTTAACTGCAGCTTTCCCTGGTTTAAAGCTCCTTTGCTGTATGGAAAAATCAAGCTCTTCCTACACTTCAGAATTCCTGCTATTAAGTGTGGCAAAATCCCTGTGCTCTAGCAGAAGAAATCATCTCTTCTCATCAAGAAGTAACTGGGTATTTGTGCATGAGAGCTTCATGGAGCAGAAAGTGGCATTTAAAGTGTGTATTTGGTGTGGGAGACCCAAGTCCAGTGTCAGATGTTATTTTTTAAAAAGCTCGTCTAACAGAAACGTCTGGAGTATGTGAACTGTGATGAAAATTATTTCTGGGTGTTACTCATACCATATTCTATGGCATTTTATTTATGTGGTTCAAATTAGTTTGTTAAAGAGCTTTCCAGAGTTCTGATCAGCTGATAATCCATGGAGATAGAGTTGCAGTAAACCTTTGCAAAAGGTTCCTCACTGAAAACCAACAAACAAAACCCTCAGGAGACAGTATTGCCTCTGGGGATTCGAGTTTAGTTTGTGGATTTTTGGTTGTGTTCTTAATAGAATCGCTATTTTACATAGTATTATTTGCATTTGTTTAGAAAAGTGGCTTGCTGAATGCATCGAATTCATGAGTAGCATCTATCCTGTTTGAATGGTAAATGAATTCTGAAGAAAGGAAAAATAGCATGTCGTTATGTCATTTTAAACTGCTCTAGCATATGTGTCTGGGCAACCTACATTATGTGACTTTTTTTAGTCTCCACTGAATTGACAATTTTTTTATTTTTTATTTTTTTTGCAATTATTATTCTACAAATTGTAGCTTACTTCTTGTTTAGCTCAGAGGGGTATGTTGTTTTGTTGTCTCTGTTGTTGTTGGTTTTTATTTCTATCTTCACAATAGAGGGATATTTGAAGGAAAAAAGGTGTGAGAAGCACCTTTTGATTACAGAGTGGATTGGAAAGACCACATTTTGGCCTGAATACTTGCCTGCTACAAGCAGAGGATTTGAAAATACAGCAATGCATTTTGTTGATGCAAAAGCCAAGCAGAACAAAACAAGCCTACTTGTCCTAAATACCTTTCTGCATGTCTTCTGCACCAGCTCTTATTTTTGTCTCTTGCGTGCCTTGAACGTGCTTCCTTCCTATTCTAAATTTATCATAGACATATTGGAAAGCTCAGCTGAATAACTTGGAATTTTTTAAATATTGTTTCTAATTTGTATCTTGAAAAAGACTGTTTCATCTTCTCAATTGAAACATTTTAAGTTTATTATTTGGCTATTAAAGGCCTTCAGAAGTGCCTTTAGTTTTTTCTTTGGCAGTAGATAAAATGCCTTAAAGTTGCAATTCTTCTAATTTAGAAAGTCAGTGAAACAGAATTGTAGCTTTGGCATCATGATGTTAACAGTGGAACTAAATAGGTACATTTTTGGCTTGCTTCACTGTAGGATAAGAGTCATTAAAGCCAACGTAGTGTTTGAGTTTTCTAAAGAGCTGTGTAATGCTACAGTGCTTAATTCTGCCTTACATAGGTAACTAGAATGATTTATCCAGCTTCAAAAGTATCCATGAGTTCTCTGACCATCAAGCTGTTTATTCAGGGGTGAGTGTATCTGTAGTTTCTGCTTTTGAAAGCTTTTGAAGCTCTTTGACTGTGCTGTTTAAATGTTTTGCTGGAAATAAGATTGTTGTTGCTTGAATGGTTATATGGGATGTTGGACGCCTAGATCTAAGCCACTTTTTGGAATTAGCAAGGCTAACTTTAGTCACTCTCATCTTCTAATTGCAATACACATTTATGGAGAGTTGAGAGGGCATCCTGTCTGGTGGGGATTGAAGTGTGGAAAGACCTTGAACAAGTCAACTTAATTCATCTCTGGAGAGTGAGTAAAGAGAAGATTTAGTATTATGTGACCTCAGAACCATCTCTTGAGAATTTTTGCTAGGTCCTTCCCAACAACTTTCATACATCCCCTGCTATATACCTCTTCTCTTCCCTGCCTGAACCACAGCTGATCCTCTTGCCCCTTGCCCTATTCTGTTTCATGTGCAGCTAGATGTAGATTTTACCTTAACCCATTTTACTGGGCAGAGAGGGAGAAGGGCCAAGAGATGGCACCTCAAGTCAGGGCCTGTCACTTAATAAAGTGACATTAGTAGTTAAACTAATCTCTTCTACTGTTCACTGATACAGGACAGAAGGGATATGACTACCAAATAGTACAATGTTCCTAGCCTGTCAAGGAGGTGATGCATTTTGGAATGTGCTCCTGGGCATATGATAGAAAGATGAGTACAGTCTGAATATTTCTGTAACAGCATTATGTGACAGGCATCATAGCTTCAAAGAGTATCTGTAATTTTAAGCCTCTCATTTTAAAACTATTGCCACATCCATTTCTTCTGTTTGTTTTTAAGGACACCTTTTAGATCACTTTTTAAACATGAACTGGATTTGTCTGGTTATATAGGGAGGAACACAGTCAAATAAGTTAATAGTTACAATATAGTAAGGCAAAAGAGTACTAGAAGTCAGTCATGTAATGAGAAAACAAACATGCAACTTTAATTTCACATTGTACATGGCAGGATTTAATATTAATTATAAATACTCTCTTAACTGCTAAGCACTGTAGTCACTGTGGTATACTTAATCTGTAATGCTTCTGTGAGGTTACCTAATAAAAAGCAAATCATGTTTTATTATCATACTTCTGTGATTCTTGTGCGCAGTCTTTAAAGAAATAGTGGTAATATTGAATAAAATTCTGTGAAAACTTGCATTTAGACTTACTGGAAACAGTATGAAAGATATAAAATAGATGTAGGGGAGAAGTAATTCTAAATTCTTCTTGCCATACTTACTTCTGACAATAAATCCGACAGTGAATGTGGATCAGGAATGCAAAATACAGTTTGAAAGATAAATTCCTGCCTGTCTATTGCAGGGAGGGATAAAGACCACTGTTTGTTGTCTGCTTTCCTTGTCTTTGCTTATCTTATTGGTGACCTCCTGTACCCACACTGACTTCCTTCAGCATGAGAATATCTGTGTAGTCACTCTGCAAGCAGCTGGAATAGTTTCTGTGCTCATCTAGAGGCCACCATCTCTTCTGTTGGCCTGTGTTAATGGATTATGGGAGTGCCTCTAGTTTGCTTCAGAAAAAAAAAATCGAGTGAAATAGTTTAAATCATTTCTAGAGTGGTATGCTTTTAGCTGTGATTCAAGCTAATTATCTGATTTGGGCACTGGAGCAGATTAAGAACACTTGTGCATGACTTTTAACTTGCAAAGCTCAGTTGAAGGATAACTGCCACAGTTAAATTTGGATGTGTAATTAGTACAAGGCATTCTAGAGTTGTGCATTGCCTTTTTACCTTTCTTTGCTCATTTGCAGTTTGGACTGTGTTCATGCCTTTTTTTCTTTTCAGCTTGTTCAATTAGGGCATGATTAAATTTATCTCTAGGTTTCTTCAGATGCTGGACATACAGTTGAGTTTGGTCTGCAGACAGCTATGTCTGTCTACCTAATGCAACATTCGTTTACTAATGTCAAGTCACTGAAGGGTTCAGCAGAATTTAAGCAGACGTGTATAGAGTTAAATAAAATTAGATCTCTTATTCTGACCTCAGTCACTGGACTGAAATTGTTCAAGATAGATGGACAGTCTGGTTCTGCTCTGATGCTTTGTCTTATCCACTCTAAAATATTACTTTTTGTTTTTGCACTATCCAATGTAGTAGAAGTCAGTAAGACAATATTGCAACAGACGGAGCTGAACAGGTGTGCTATGAAAGGTCCAGCTTCTTGAACTAAAGAGAACCTACAGCCAGAGAGGGCAGCTGAAAAAAAAGCATAGTCAGGGAATTCAGGAAACTAAGAATTGATTGCAGTAGGAGGAATAGCAGTTGTAATAAGACCTGTACTAAAAAGTAAATTTTTAAGGAATAGTGTATTGGTTGAAACACCACCTTATTTTAACTTGCTAAACTGAGTTAGGCTGCTGACATGCGACCATAACACCTCCGATTGTTTAAATTTTTAGAGTTCACAAAGTGTATTGACACAATCGCTGAAGGAAGTTGAAGTAACCTTGGAGGCACAGCATTTCTGAGAGTCCTGTTTCCTTCTAACCTTGTCTTGAATTTTACAGAGTACAAAGAACCTGCCACGTCACCTTGGATCTAGCCTGGCTTTCACTGCTTTTCATGTTTTTCACTATTTCATTTAGTGGGAAATAATCATGAAGTTGGTTCAACTGCTCTTTCATTTGGGTACTACTTCCCTACCTGCCACTACATTGTAGTGCATAGATTACAGTCCTGATCTTTACTACATAAATATATACTCTCAAACAGTTTAAAATATTCCTAAAGTACCTGTCCTTTATTTTACTCTACATATCAAACTATTACAGACATTAGCATTCTTTTCTGAGCATGTAATAGATCTTGCTACGGAATAGCTGGTAGTAGATTGTAGCTCACCTTAGTAAGAGTCCACTACATTAGTTTAGGTGTCAAATGTTGCTTTGTTCTGTACTAGAAGACCATGAAGAATGCCCTGTGAGCTAGCTATCCTCTCTGTTCCAGTCACTTTCTGTGTAGTCGTGTTCAGCCCATTGATTTCTTGTGTCACATTTCTCAAGGAAAGAATATTTCACTTCTCAAAGCTAATTACATTTTGAATTCCCTTCTGCCACCCAGATTCTCATGTACCAGCCTCTAGTTTGGAAGCTTCCAAAGATAAGCAACCTTTGTCATGTTAAAAGCCTGCTTCATCTGGAAGAGCCATCCTTAAACATGTTCTTGAATTTGGTGCAAAGCTTTCAGGGGTGTATGATGCAAGGTTAATGTACTACAAAGTAACCCAGTACTGCTTGGGGGGGGGGGAAATAAACAAAAACGTAACTCTGTTGCCTTTCTGTTTTGTGAGAGCTGGTGTTGTATTGAGCAGAGAAGTAAAGCCTCTTAAGCAGGTGTTACTGTCAGAGTCAGCATCACCACCAGTATTGATGTCAGTCATAGTACCTGCAGTGAAGTATTTGTCCAGTAGAGAAGAAGAAACACATTCAAATGTGCCCTGCAGTAATTTTGAATGATTCTGTTTAAATAATCATCAAAACCTTTTGGGAATTTTGACAGTCTGAGGAGAAAATGGAATCATCAGTTTCTTATTAGGTTTAAAATTTTGCAAAATGTTATGAAAGGCAGACTCCTCTGGCAAAGTATAGCTTTTGGTGTTGTTAAAACTATCTCTTTGCTTAATAATTTGCCTTTAGATATGGAATAATTCAAAAGCAAGACAGAAAAAGAGTCATGAAAAAGCTTTATAGGCATCGAAGTCTGGAACTGTAGACAGACATCCACTCGCTGCAGTGATGATGGGATGCATACTGTGGCTTCAAATGTAGTATATTGTGTGAAAAGTGTAAGGAGTGGTCGTGGAATGCTTTAAAAAGCTTGCAGTTTTTAAACAAAAATACTGAAGATGCCCTGGGCTCTTTGAAAACAGTGGGCTATATGCTCCCTTTAGCATTTTGTATCATTGAGCTGTTGACAGGATGCAATTCCTGATGTTAGCACTCGCTAAGTGTGATGTGTTATTTCTGGCAGTCAAAATACCATACCAAGAAGTTGCTGTAGGAGTACTGTAATTTTTCTCAAGCACTTTGAGAGAAGTTCTGATATTCTTAATGGTCTTTTTTTTTTTTTTTTTAACCATTATTCTATATGCATTCAGGATTTGCATTGAGTGTGGCTGAACACTGCACCTGAAAAATACTAGCTATCCTTCTAGTTAGGCCATCTGGTTTTGTTTTTGCTTAGGCTGTTCGCTGTTCTTCCCCATCAGGGATTAGTCTAACGATACTACAGAGAGGAGGAGCTAAGTTGCTAAGCTGCATTCCAGCAACAGGAAAAAAAAAAAAAAAAGACAAATAACTTCTTCCTTAATCTTTTTTGAATGTACATGGCCATATCACTGCAGAACTTCATCCTGCCATTTTATTGCATCAGTAAATCAAACGCAAGACTTGTAAGCAACAACTTGCAGGGTGTGTATTTCTCTTTTCAAAGGGCTCTGTTTGCAACAAAAACTGCAGAGGTCAGTTGTGTCTCTAAATGTGGGGCACTCCAGAGAACTTCCACCGAATACTTGGTTTTAGTTGAGGCTTGTTTCAGAATACAAAGAGTAATTACATATCCATATCTTTGGGGGTAAATCATAGATTTAAACAGGGGAAAAAAAAAAATCCTATTCCCCCCCCCCCTCAGGAAGGATAAAATTATGGCACTGTCAAACTGTACTTCAGTCAAAAATACTACTTTCTGGCAAACCTTGCTTAATAATTAGTATTTTCAGTCAACTTGCGTAAGAACTGTGCAAACTTCTTCAGTGGCAGACTGGCCAGAGTTATCGTGTTCACGACTTCTGGGTGTTTGTGTTCCCATGAGGTGCAGAAGCTCCAGTTGAGTGTGCAAAGTGATAACAAAACTGGTAGGAGAGCAAAGATAAACTACCAGAAAAAGGTTTGTGATGATGTAAGTACTTGTTTATATGTAAATGTTCTAAATGGGAGCAGTTTGTGGAATGTGTCTTCTATTTGTATTACATCTAAGACTTAATAAAACCATTCAGCTGACAGTCATCTGTGAGCTGCAAAGAAAGGAACCATGGGAGTTTTTCTGAAATGAAATTGCCTGGTTGCTCTTCTGTCTTGCAGAATTTTGTCTGCCTTGGCTCAGGTGAACTGAGGACCACCCACCATCTGAACGATTCCTGCTCTGAAACATTTCAGCGTGTTTTCTTAGTTCTTAATGTGAAGTCTATAACGCCTTGATTTTGGCAGTAGGAAAGGCTCTTTATCTGTCATATGAATGTTTGTAGGTATTTCTGGTACAAAGTTCTGATTGATTAGTTGAAACTGGCTTAAATGGCTGTGTACGCTCTTTCAGAGGCATAAACTCAGCACAAGTAAGCATTTTTTGGTGAGAAATAATACTGCTGTGTAGTGCATTGAGTCATCACGTGATTGATTCAAGTACTGTACTTCCATTAAAAAAAAAAACAAGCAAAACTCATTGTGCTAATTCTCAATTTGAAGATAAAGGCTTCACAATAAGACTTTCATCATGATGTAGTTGTAGTATAATATATAGGCAAGCAGGTGCTTGAAAATTTGATTTTGAATACTGTGTATGTTTTTTTTTCCACTTCAGTGGAAGTTACTGAAATTTCTCATTAGATCTTTCCACACAAGTGTTGCACTGAATAAATTCTTCCTTTAGATGCAAAGAATACGTCAGATTTGGAGTCAGTCTTTTTCAAGAATCTAGATTTGCAGTCTCTAATTAGGTGCTGTATTGCAGAATTGATTCTACATTTGCATTAAAATCTGACTCCTAGAATTGCTTAGATAACTTGTAATGTTCACAGTTAGTTTGTATCGTGTCATTTTTCTGAGTCTGCAGATGTGAGGATTTTGCGCATCTGCAGCTGAAGATGTTCAGTGCACAGAAGCCTTTATAAATGCAGGCTTAGAATAATTTCAACAAATTCTTCTGCTAAGGAGCTAATGCATTCTCAAATGACTGTAAATGCCAGATGAAATACCTAGATGATGGGACATTAGTAGCATGAGGTTGGTAGTGTTTCTGGCAGCAGCATTCCTGCAAGAAGCAATGCTGATCTTAGCCTTCATTGTAATGGGAGGGTCGACTGAATTTCATCACCATTAATGTAGTTTGCCTTAAATGTTGTGAAGATCTGGATGAAGCAACTGCATTGCTGCCGCACATACTCTCATCTCCAGTATATTCACTTTAAATAGTGCTTTTGTCAAAGAAGTACCCAACTTAGAAATATCAAAGCCAAAGATGTCTCTTGACAAATATAGCAGTAATTGTTGCTGTGATGTGCTGCAGAGTTCCATAGCTCCTGGATATAGCAAGTCATTGCTGTGAATAGGGCTAACTAATCATCTTATGACATTACTTTGTTTCATTAAAAAAGCAGTTCGCAGAGTGGAATAAAAGCCAAGCTCAAGTATGAACAGTTAGTTAAGATTTGGTATGAGCAGTACGTAACATGTAAATGAAAGGCTTGGTATTGCAGGCTTCCTAGTTAAGTTTCCAAGTCACTTTTGCTACTACTAGAAATGCTGCCTCCACTCAGTTATTTTGCTGCTGCTGCTTGTGCTTAGCTGCAAGCTAAAATTAAAATATGCTTCTCGTTTTCAAAGCATAATTAACTCTTTTTTTAGTTCTCTACTGTACCTACTATAATATAGATTTCTCCAGTATAATAGGTAGATACCTATAATATAGGTATCTCCAATAGTTACCAGAAAATTAATAGTACCAAACATAGGGTATCATCTTTGTGAGGCTGGAGTGCTCCCCAAAAGGTTCGAACTAGGTTAATTTGGTGGCTGAGACTTCTAATTCTGAAATGTACCAAGAGGATTGTTTGATTCCTTCAAAAATTAGCTTGGAGGAGGAGATAGTTCGAACTACGGATGTAATAGAAAGAGGCAAGGAGAACAGTGGAGCATCATTTTCCTTTTAGAATGTCAGCTAAAATAAGAAAAGTCAGCACATACACCTATTCAGTCAGTCAAGTCCTTAAGAGCTCTTCTTTGCTAACTGATAGTAAATGTGTACCTTATTCACAGTATGGGTTGAGAATGTGAATGTTCACCTCAGGCTTTCAAGCTAAGTTCTTAATGAGACATGTGTTTCTCATAATTTTCTTCTTCATTCTTCTTATACTGACTTCTCTCAAAGAGAGGAAGATAATCTTGGGAGATGGTTGAACAGTTCCCATACCCCCAGATCAGGTGGCTGAGGGTGAGAGTAAAGAGATCCTTTCTTTAAGATGATGCTGTCACATAGTACTGCCTACTGCTCAGTCAGTGTAACCAGCAGCCTCCTCCAGTCCTGGTGTGCCTAATCTCTCTCCAGTCAGGAACATGGTTGGGAAGAAAAGTCCTTGGTATTTGTTGGGGTAGAAGAAATGGTGGAGATGGTGATACTGAGGCTCAGTTGTGTCACCTTTCAACTTTTGGG
Source organism: Oreortyx pictus (assembly GCA_036925125.1). Taxonomy (NCBI): domain Eukaryota; kingdom Metazoa; phylum Chordata; class Aves; order Galliformes; family Odontophoridae; genus Oreortyx; species Oreortyx pictus. The sequence goes on from JAUPFR010000007.1 coordinate 38,971,434, forward strand.
ATGTGGGCATGAGCAAAAAGGCTCATCTGTTGATATTCCCTGAGATTTTTTTACACCCTATGAAAAACCTATAGGTAGTTGCATGTGTCATCTGTAGAAATATGATACTACTGTACCACTTTCTAGCACAGTTTGTGAAGTACCAAGGTGGCAAGAGTGTTGTTTGATCATAAAGTCATAGAATGGCTTGTCCTGGAAGAGACCTTAAAGATAGCATTCCAACTCCCTGCTGTGGACAGAATTGCTGCCCACAACATCAGGTTGCCCAAAGTCCCATCCAATTTGGCCTTGGACACCTCCAAGGATAGGGCATCCACAACCTCTCTGGGCAGCCTGTGTCTCACCACCCTCTTTTCATCTCAGCGTCTAATTACATCTCTCTTTTTTAGTTTAAAACTGTTCCCCATCATGCTATTACCATCAGACCATGTAAAAAGTCAGTCTCCCTCCTGTTTATAAACTTCCTTTAAGTACCCAAAGCCTTCTCCAAGCTAAACAAGCCCAGCTCCCTCAGCCTTTCTTTGTAAGTGAGATGCTCCAGCCCCCTGACCATCCTTGTGTCCCTCGAGACCCATTCTGGCAGCTCCATGTCCTTCTGTGCTGTAGCCCCAGGCTTTGATGCAGTACTCGAGATGTGGCCTCACAAGGGCAGAGCAGAGGGGGACAATCCCCTGCCTCTCCTTGCTCGCCACTCCTGTGTTGATGCAGCCCAGGATACTGTTAGCAAGTGCATGCTGCTGGTTTATGTCCAACTTTTCATCACCTGGAACCCCAGTTCCTTCTTGGCACGGCTGCTCTCTATTTATTTTTCTGCCAGTCTGTACATGTATTTGGGATTGCCCTAACCAAGTGCAATGCCTTACACTTGGCCTTGTTGAATCTCATTAGATTCTCATAAACCCTCTTTCTCAAGCTTGTCCAGGTCCCTCTGGATAGCATCCCTTCTTTCTGCCTTGGTGTCGTTAGCAAACTTGCCCTTGATCCCACTAACTAGACTTTCAGTGTCACTGATAAAGAAGTTGAAGAGGACCCTGGGGAGGCACCACTTGTGAGCAGCCTCACTTTGACATAGAGCTGCTGACCACAACCATGTGGAGTATTGTTTACTGTTTGCAGTACTTGCTGTTATCATCTATCTTTGTTTTGGTAAAAGGGAAACAGTTTTACAAGGTTCAGGCTTGTCCCTGTAGGAGGAGATCACTATGACGCAGGGAAGCAGTATCAAAGCACAATATTGGCATCATGTACAGCTGTCTGGTACACTGCCTGCTGCTGCTTTGTCAGTGCCTAAAACTGTCCCTTGTACAGCATTACTCAGCAGATTTGTCCTTATGTGCGCATAGGCTTATGTTCATGTATATTATTTTGCTAGCAGGTTACCTGATGGAAGGGGAAGTGAGCACTTTTTTTATTTTTTGTCAGAAGTCACAGTGAGGTTCTGTAGTTAAGCTTCTAAATACTAGTTTTTTTGATTTCTCTGGTCTGGAGGCTTTCTTGCTCTACCTATAGGTCTCCTCACAGTGAAAAATTATCCTACCTATACCCTTTTATTGGTGGCAAAAGAATCAATCACCTTTCAAAAGCAGGGTTCAATAGATTTGTATCAAACAGAAGGTGTATTAGGAGAGAAGATTAAATTCATTCATCTTAAGTGGTAAAAGTATAAATGCTCTTATGTGGGGTTTCAGTTTTAAGTGGTAATTCATTCTAATTATGTACATAATGGGCTGCAGCCAAAGCACAAGACAGTTGTTCTCTTCCCTCTGAAGTCAGTTCTGAAGCTTTACTCGTTTGAAACTTGAGGAGAATGTCAATATGTATTACTGTCTGTTTCATTTTTTAACTTATCTTCTAATGTTGTAAGGGTAAACATCTGCAGCCTGTGTGAGGTCGAGTCACGACTTAAAAATTTGACATTAGTCCATGTTAGTAAATGCGTTATCTTTCTTGTTTGCTTTTTAATGTACTAGGATAGCAGTGTTGACTGGATTTTCAGTGTGTTTTAAGTCAGGACCACAACTGGCTGGAGAGCATGCACATCCCTGTTTGGTCTTGTACGATGCTGCAGGCTCTTAGCAATAAACAAATTAACAAAATGCTTTGCTGCACTAAGGTAAGAGGCTAATTTTACAGGTACAGCATTTCGTAAATCGTATTATAGTTGACCATTCAGAGCTGGAGAATTAATTCATATTTAGAAATCTAGGCAAATCTGAATAGTTGCAGGCTTATTAAAAACAAAAGTCACATTGCTGTTTGATAAATAGATTTCTAGGTCGAAATGGCTGATGTTTATGTAGCTTTTCTTATATAAACATGGCTAATTACTTTGGAAGGACTACAGTTTTTTCAGTTAGTGTATCCTATATATAAATGATAATGTTGGACAATTTTCCTGAAAATACTATGCTATTTTATATATATATATATTTTTTTTTTATTATTTTTATTTTTTTTATGTCACTTGACTGATACTGTTATAGTTCAGTGAGTGGAACCATGCAGATTTGCTGGCATCTGGATTTGAATTTCAGTTCTTCTTGTTCTTTCATTGTGTAGACAAAAACTGCCCATAACCTCTTCATGGTTGTAGTTCAGATATTAGCCTTGTTGTACTGATTAAAGGAGCAGGAGCTTGATGAGTCTTGCAGTCTTGAGTGACATGAGCTTCCTTCTGTTGAAATGAGTTCTTTTTTACAGTAAGCCAGTGATATTTTGGGGATCCTAAATGTACAAGAGAGTTTAATGTAGTATTTAAATTTGAGTTAGAATTTATGTTTGTTACTGATGTAAATGGATACTTTCAGAAAATAGGAGAAATAAAAAAATGTGTAAGCTTTTCTAGTCTCAAATGCAAACTGTATTAAAGACTTTCTTGGTGGGTTATCCGTCTGATCTCTTCTCTGTTACACTTTTCCATTTAGTCATCTGACTTTTTTTTAGCAAAACAAGTAATGTTTAACACTTTAACTAAGTACTAGCTGGAATATCTATTAGGAGGGCTGAGTTTATGGAAGTTGCTTGTTTTAGAAGAGGCATTTATCCATGCTGTTGAAAGGCTAAGGTTTGCTTGTTGAGTTTTTAGTTTTGTTGTTGGTTGTTTTGTTTGTGTGTGTGTGTGTATGTGTTTTTGTTTTGTTCTCTGCAAACCTGTTCAGCATTAACACCTGTGGCTTTGTTGGTTTGGCTTCAGAATACACCTGTAAGAGTTGCTGTTTTGGGTAAAATGCATTGCAGTGTGAACTAATTTGAAGAGTTTTATAATAGTTGCATGATATTGCTAATTGAAGTTTGAGACATTGGAAGAATTAATTATTCACCAAAAAATCAGAAGATTATTGCATTGATAGCAATGCACATGTGCTTGTCAATGATACATGGGCAGCATAGAAGACTGACGTGAAGTATGCACAGAAGGGTTTTAATTGTGCAAAGAATTTTCCACAGCAGAGAATATGTACAGACTTTGAAGGCATAATTTCATTTACTGTGATTCTATCTTAATGTAGGTAAGTTCTTCTTGTTTGAAAGAAGAGATTTATGCAGAGGACCATTAGGTTGATACAGTGTGAACAAATAGAGTGCATTTATTTCATATTATTGCATTGCTTCATCTTTCAACATTAAGTGAAATAGAGGAGTGGCAGATGTTCTGGGTAGCTATCTTGACTCCAAAGGAAGTCCTGCATTAATTCTTCCATAGTCTTCACTCTACTTAAGTGGTATTCTGGATAGGATATGTAAATGGCTGAAGAGTCTACTAACTTTAAAAGGGAATGTAGAAATGACATAGGTTTGTATCAGAGTCGTAAAAAACTGTTTAATGTTTACCAAGACAAAAGGATGTAATATTTCAGCTGTCTATGTGCACTAGCCATAGAAAGGGAGACTGTGGTTGTTAATAACTGCAAGTTCGTTAATTTACTTTAAAAAAGTTGAGAGGACCATTGTATAGTAAATGTTGAACTTTATTTGCTTTCTAGATCTTAAAGAATAGAAGACTTGCATTATGCCTATGGTCCTTGATTTTTATTCCCTTCCCACTCTTCTTCCCTTTCTTTCTAGGTTTAACTATAGATCAACACATCATCTTGCATCCCATGGGTTTTATGAATTTTTAAACTGGTTTGATGAAAGAGCATGGTATCCACTGGGAAGAATAGTTGGTGGAACGGTAAGTATTATAATAATAACTTACAGTTGACTTTGTGGTAATGTTGTTGAATTTAAACACAACTTTGACATCAATAGAGGGAGAATCCTGGTAGAAAACACTTTTAATTGTCACATTGCTGTGGAGGGAGTAAGAAGATGTTTTAATTTTTAGCTGCAGTAATTAAGACATAAAGTCAACCTGCATTAGACCCTATCCAACAGTATATTGTTAAAAAGAAAATAGAACTGAGTTTTGCCTTCTTACTTGTGAACTTGTAATAATAAGTGGGGGTTTTATGACTCCTGTAACTTTGATTTTCCTTTGTAGAGAAACTGTTACACAGTGTTACATTACAAAAGAAAAGAGAGTGAAAAACAGTTATCGAACTCTCTTATGACTCAAATGCTAAGTCAACAGTATATATTGAGTGGGCACCATCTGAATGTGGAATTCATATTCAGGGTTTCACTGAAAAAAGATCCTTCATACCTAAAATAGGAGTCGTTAGGAGACACGTGAAGCATCAGGAGTGGCTAAGATTGATGTCAATGCAAGTTAGAAAACAGGAAATTTGTAAGAAACAGTATTATCAATTAGAATATTAATATAGCTCAGTAGAATGGCTTTAGTAATTCTAAGTAACTCAGCCACATCTAACCTTGAAAGTACATTAAAACTTTTTAATTATAGAGCATACCACTTAAATTCATTTACAAAACTTTTTGTAATAATTAGATCACCATTTGTTTAAGTGTTTTAGAGATACTTGTGACATACTTCTTACATATGTATTTTTCCATACTTAAAAAAAACCTTAGAAATTGGAATTGAAATTTTGAATGCATGCCACATTTTGGAAGCCACACAGTGTATTATGTTTTAATAGTTTGCCTTGATAATCTGTTCTCAAGGATATAAGCAGAACATCCCATCATCTGTTAATTTAGCACAAAGCTCTTAGATTTTGAAAGAAACTAAGGCAGTTGAAGGCCATATTGAGTTTTCTACTGCATATTGATTTTTTTAATGTTGATAAATGTGGAGGGGTAGAATTCCTATTAAGGACATTTTAAGGTTCTCCAATATTCTGTGATAGGTTGCGTGGTTTTGTATCTCTGCTGCTCTTTCCTGGAGGACATCTTAATTCAGTTTTGTGGGACTTTCTTTTAATCTTTATATCCAAGATGTCTGCGGATGTCTTGCAAATATACAATACTCAACTGACTGTCAGTCAGCTTTTACATTTAGAAACTTCAATGCATATTTTCTTTTTCCACGGGTAACAAGAAATAAGTAAACAGCATGGTGTATTACAGAGAAAATTGGATATGGCTGAGAAATGATGAGGGGTTTCTTATTATTTCAGGTTTTTTTTGTTTGTTTGTTTTCATTTTCTTAAAGCTGTTAGCTAGCTTGGAATTTTCTTGCAAACTTCAGTTCTGATTCCTTAACTGAAAATTCTGCTCATTATGTGATAAATGTCAGGGAAGATAGGATATTATCTGTGTGCTGCTTATTCATTTAGAAAATGGATTATATGTAATTGTTAGCATTTGGGTAAAATTTAAAGAACCTTGGGTATTCAGTGGTGTTGTCAAAACATGATTAAAGCAGTATTGAAATAATTCCATTAACTTTACCTTCTCGCTGCTTGTATCAGCTTAAGAAATGACTGCATTTCCTTGCAAATTATATGCAAATAAACTTACCGTGACCATTTTCTGCAATAATACAGTGAGGTTTTTTTCCTCCCTTTAGGTATACCCAGGACTGATGGTGACAGCAGGCCTTATACATTGGATTTTAAATATGCTTAATGTGACAGTCCATATAAGAGACGTATGTGTGTTCCTAGCACCAGTTTTTAGCGGCCTTACAGCTATTTCTACTTTCCTGCTCACCAGAGAACTGTGGAACCAGGGAGCAGGGCTTCTAGCTGCCTGTTTTATTGCCATAGTTCCAGGTTACATATCTCGATCAGTAGCAGGATCATTTGACAATGAAGGCATAGCTATTTTTGCACTGCAGTTCACATACTATTTATGGGTAAGTAATTGCTGAGTCTTTTGCTTTGGAAACATTTTTTGGTTCCTCCCTCCTCCAACCAAATGAATGAGTTTTCTTAGCATTCATTGAAATCTCATTTTCTTCCCTCTCATTTCTCTTCCCCTTGGCTCTGGATGAGGAAATACTGAGAAGTCATGTGATCTGAACTGCTCCATAAGAATGTTCTTCAGTTACATGAAAATACTGCTCAACTGGAATGTGTGTGTCCTGTAGTAATAGTAATAATGATGAGTCTTTAAGTTTGAAGAAACAGTAGGGTTGCTTTCTTTTTTTTGCTATAGAGGTATTTGGTGTTTATTTGAGCATCGGACTTGAGCCTCCTCATTTAGTTGATGAAGAGCAGTAGAGTTTGGATTGTCTTCTGGAGAAGCTGTTGATTGTAGGCCTAGGCATTGATTTAAGTATTCAAATGTAATAGCTAAAGCTGCCTGTGGTGCAAGGTATTGTTGCTGTTTGCATGCTCAAAAAAATGTTGAATAGTCTAATGCCTTTTAAATAGCCTGCTTTTTCATCTCTCGTTCCTTAATCTGCACGTAGTACTTCATCTGTCATGTAGTTTTGTGTGAAGGTGTTTAGGTGAGCTGGAGTTCTTCGGGACCTTGTTTCTGATGGAAATAACACAAACAACATAGTCATATCATATTGTTAATTCAACACAGACACTATGGTGCTGTTCCTTGTGCTGTCCTTTAAGGCATGTGCTTCTTGTATTGAATGACTTCATAGCAACTATGTACGTAGTCATTACAGTTTTCCCATGATTTGTCAAGAATTCTAGTTTCCAGAAATAAATGCATGCTTGCAGTTTTTTTAGCTCTGGAATGTTTCAAACTTGGGATACTGTTTGTGAGAATATAGCAGAAGGAAATTCAGGCTTTTCATGATGAAGTTACTGGTGATAATTAAGTGCAGGTTCTGAAGAAAGGCCCGCTAATGGTTTTTATGTTTTCTTAATTTGAATTTAAATTGCAGTTGTAAAGGTATATTGGTTTGGATAATAATAGAATCAACCTATGTTGTTACGTTTTAATAACTAAGACACAATAGCAGTTATCTGTTCTAATGGAACTCACGTATTTAACTAGGCTGCATAGTGCCAATCATTTTCTGCATGAACTCTTGCAGAATTGTGTGAATCAAACATATTTTACAGATATAACTGCATAACTTTGTTTAATGGCAGTTTTTCACCACTCTCCATTCTGTACAAAACCATATTCCTGAGACAGTTCATGGGTCCAGCTATACCTTTAGTAAAATCTGGATGCTCTCACTAACCTCCAGTGAGTTTTTCAAAATTACAGGGTAGCTCTTTATAATTGCAGAGTTGGGTCTGGTGCCAGCCAAAGGAAGCCACAGATGGTCTACAATTAACAATTATAATAAGTTCTAATGTCTCAGGGAATGCAGCATAAAAGTGTTGCAGCTATTTTTCTACCTTGGATCATGAAACAGATAGTTGCAGCGCGTCCTGTCTGTGTATTATCTAGTGGTACATCCATGTAAGCTGTTCTGTTTGTGAATAGATTGCACTTGTGGTTTGATTTTATGGACATAAGTTCAGAAGCACACAAATATAATTTGATATGTATTTAAGAACTTCTCTTGACTTGTTGTTTTGGAATTGAATTTTGTAGTATTGTCCAATGTTTGTTTATTATACTTGGTTATTTTTAAAGGTGAAGTCGGTGAAAACTGGGTCAGTCTTTTGGACAATCTGCTGCTGTCTATCTTACTTTTACATGGTAAGTCTTTTGTATGTAATAACTAAACTCTTTGAGCAGTACTTAATTCATGTGTAGATGAAGGACAGGAGGAGATTTTAGTCTTTGTTGGGATCCTAATGTGAACTTGTTCCTTTGTCTTCTTACTAAGACCTTAAGTATATGAATTAGAAGAAATAGTAAATATTTTGTAGTTTAAAATGCTCAGGTACAATGAAAGAAGTTCTTGTAAAACGCTAAATACAATAACTTTTCTTACAAATCCACCCTGTGCTGCAAATAGATACTTTCATTCATTGGAATTTCTGATTTGGTCCAGGTGATTGAAGGTGGGGGTTTTATATTCATGCATATGTGTCATTATTACTGAATATATTCTGTATAATATATACGTATTGTACACACTGCATACACTAATAATATTATAATATTTTCCTCCCCTTCTGAAATGTTAGATTCACAGTATTTTTCTGTATGAATCAGTCAAAGACCTTTCTTTTTTCTCTAATGGATAAACATTTTTTGTGGCTGTATGATAAATAAATTAGCTTCAAAGTGACCAGTATCCCAGATTGTTGGGATAATTGCTTGGTGGTGTTAATGTTGAGGCCTCAAATACGGCTTTTCCACAGGCAGCTAGCTAGTCTTGAAAAAAAAAAGAAAAGAAAAAAAAAGGAATTTGAGAATCACTTTGCATGCTTTAATTTAAAGTGGAGCACTGATTCAGAGGTTGTATGGATGCTGCCTACATTTCCTTAGCTTTAATGCTAATTGGCTTGACTTTTTTTTGAGAGAGAGTACATCTATTTCTTCTCATTTCTCCTTCTTTCTGTTAAGTCAGCAAATAAATAGCATCTTTTTTATACATAACATTTGTTTTTATGTTGCATTATGTGGAAGTCCTGTAGAATTAGAATAGAAGAAATAGAAATAGCACAGAATTATGTGTTGTACAAGGTTAAGCATGTTAGGTTTTGAATTGTTGCACTGATAGACTGTAATCTTTTATATTAGGCCTTTTTAATGGCAAGATCCTCCAAGAGTGTTGTTCATAAATATGCAAATATGTCTTAGTTTCATCTGAATGTTTGGTATGATGCCATGTTTTTGATCTAAAAACGTCACAGAACTGCAATTTCTCCTCATCTCAGTCTGACTACCACCTTGGTCTGTGGAACTGTTCAAGAATGAAGGGATGTGATCTAGAGTGTGCATGTGGCAAAACTTAAAGAATCAATCTCATCATCACGACGCTCAGTCCTTAATGTAAATTCATGTTTATCCACTCTGTTTATTTAATCTATCTGTCCATAAATCAGTGTCAGTGATTAGATGAGAATTTTGTTGCTCACAGAGCTCACCTGCTTGATCCCTGTTGGTGGCTTTCCATGTATTGTATTTCTTTTTGTGAAAGTATTTTGACAAGATACCTTCCTTGGCATATTACTTAGATAAATCTCTAGGACAGCATAATCATTATGTAGTGTTAATTTGTCTTCCTCTGGTGGAATTAGTGATCTTTTATGTGTAAGTCAAAAGTTATAATTTGGAGGTAGTGAGGGTCATTGCTTGCTTGTGCAATGTTGGAAATACCAATTTGAAAGAGAAATGGATACGGCATGAGCTGGCAGAAGTCTTAATATCTAAATCTACTTAAGGTGTATACCTAACTCACTCTGATGATTGGACTCGCAATATAGCATTGCATTCTATAAGGAGAAGGTGTTCTTTCTTGCATTTAAATGTTTTAGCCTTTATTTAACATCAGCTTCTTTTGCTTCAGATGCTTTTTAACAACAAAGGAATAAAATAAAACTATACATTGAGACTATCCTTTTCAGAGTGCTGACATACTCTGCAAGGAAATCTCCACTATGTTTGAAAAGCTCCGGTACAATCTTCAGTGTACATCTAGTTTAATATCTTGATAATTAGAGACCTGCTAATTAGAAATGCAGGTCTCTAGTCCATACAGACTGCTTGCTATGTGTGCATCATTCAAGCCTCTGCCTAAATATGCCAATGTCCTAATTACACATTTGTTCTCATTCTACCCTATCTTACCTGTCTTTGTATGTTTTCTCTCCGTAAATGAAACTGCCTATGTAAACGGTGATAGTTCGTGCTAGTAAATTGGCAATAGAATGACAATAATATGGAATTGTTTTCTAGGAAATTCACAAATTTTCTACTTGTTTCTCATTGTATGAATCAGCTACCCAAATTTTGAAGTGCCTGGTTTTACAGTATTAGTATCAGAAAGCAGTACTTAACTTTGTTCTTATTTTAGAATGTGTGGAAGACATTTTTGGGGGTTTCTGGATTCTAGGGCTTTAAAAATACCTACATGAAACTAAGCCTCAGAGTACAATTAAAGTAAAAACCACATAGCTGCTGCATTCTAAAAATGAAGATCTGGGGTAGGCATGGTACATATGGGAGAAGTCTAGACTACAATTTGACAAGAGGATGTGTTAAAATATAGACTGCCTGCTATATACATTAGCCCCTCTTAATGTATTAAAAATTAAGATAACAGATTGTAATGGTAGCTCATTAAATCTTTATCTTAGTCAACTGTGAGTGATACAATCATAACGTTGTAATGTTTCAGTTCTGAGTACAGCTTACCATTGCTTCTCAAGCACTGCAGTTTAGTACAGGTTCACAATGTCCTTGATGTTGTACACCATTGCACAGTGCTCAGCCCTGCTTCCCTGTGCATCTACCCTCCTCCATTTGTTTCTTTCCTTACAGTGCAACTTCCCTTTGCTGCATTGTCCCTCCAGTTCTGCCACTGGAAGAGCACCTTGCTCCCTTTCTTCTTTCTGTCTGGAGACAAAAAGTGCAGGGCATTGTGCTTGTTGCACGTCAAATGGAAATTTGAGTCCTAGATAGGAGTACTACTGCTTCCATGTGCTGCATCCATCACCGTGAGGAAAGGTCCCCAGCATCACATTCTTGTTTGCCAACCTGACCAAATTAGCCTGGGGAGGAGCTGTGCAGCTGTAAGCAAGACAGCCATGAAAATGCACTAGTTCGTTTCAGAAATCTTTAATACTTTGATACTGCTTATCTTGGTTTGTATTTTTTGTTTTTCTTTCCTTTGGTAGCAAATTTTGAGAAAGATTCTGGTAGTATTACTAGTAGTTCTGACTTTTTGCCTAGATGGTTTTTGTGTTATCTTGCCAGCGCTGACTGTCCTAAGAATTTGCAGATATTCTTGGGGCTGATTTCCTATTTCATTTCTCACAGGTCTCTGCATGGGGTGGGTACGTTTTCATCATCAACCTTATTCCCCTGCATGTGTTTGTTCTGCTGCTGATGCAGAGGTACAGCAGGAGAGTCTACATTGGTAAGTTTTGTTCTTTGAACAGTCATTGTTGAATGCTGGATCACAAGATATGAAGTAACGCTGATGTCTTCTGAATTAGCTGGGAATGAAGAAATTGCACATCAGATGGCATTTTATTAATTGCATTACTGATTGTAGACAGTTACTGTCTGCAACAGGAGAGTTAAGACATACTGTCACATTCCCAAAATTTCAGATACAGTGCAGCTTACTCATTTTCTACTTTCCAGTGCACTGAAAAAACAAAAGGAAATAACTGGATGTTTTGATATTCTTAAATCTTGTTAGTATACTGAAATTATACATTGTGTGGGTGCATCCTAAATAAATAAAAAAAAGTTTCATCTTCTTTTCTTTTCCTAGTACATGAAAGAACTGCTATTTTTAAAACATTTTGCAGCATTAATTTTGGAAATATTTTAGTATATTGTGACATGTACAGGAAAATAAATAGGGAATCTTAAACCACCATGTAAGTTTTATATAACCTGGACTAAAAAGCAGCATAAGAATCTGCAAACTCCACTTGATTCCTTAAGATTTTATTGGGTTAATGGGTCAGCCTTGCTTCAAGTCACAGAAATGTTTGGATAGGAGAATTTATTTTTTTATTTGATTTGCCTGATACTTATATATTCTTTCAATAGTTTAGAGACATTACTTGTTAAATCAGTTGGCCATGATGTGGATATGTGAATGAAATAATTAACAGGCAATTCAAGGATTCAGAAATGTATGTTAGTTAGATTTTTGATCCCTTCATGTAAAGCCTTTACTAAAGATGGTCTGAGAGCATAGCATTCATTGAACTGTGATATATTTACAAACATGAAACATGATATTTTTGTTACCCATTTTAATACTAATTTTCTCTAAATATATATATATATAATTATTATTATTTTTTAAGAATCTACTAGGGGAATTATAGTATTTACGGATAGTGTGTGGTAGTTCAAATATGTAATAATTACTCACATTCTGTTTTTCATTTTTCTACCCCAATACAAATATTTGTTTCTTGCTTCTTAGCTATCTATCCATATAATTCAGAATCTGAAAGTAAATTAAAAAAAAAAAAAAGGAAGGAAACCCCAACCCACATTTTAATTTTAGTAGTAGTTAACTTTTTAATTAACTACTTGTTTATAACTACAAGGCAGTGCAATCGATCTTGTTTTTCTTTTAAAAACACTTTATTAAATATTTTCATTTTCCAGCTTCTGTGAGTTAGGCAAGAGCAAATGGAATTTATTCGTTATAAAACCCTAAGAGGATGTGGTAACCAGAAACAATAAAGCATAAGTACTCTCATTTTTTCAGTTTCCAATGAACTAGTCTTTAATTGCATGAGGGGAAAATAGTTTTGCCAGTTCGTATGATTAAAGTTTTTGGCACTGGTTTGTTTTGCAAATAGCTACAGTGTTTTGAGATGTTATTGTCCTTCAGCTGTGAGGGAGATGCATTTCAGGAGAGTTGTCAGAATTAAAACATGATTGCTGCCTTGCTGTTTCCTTGCTATTCCTGGCTTAATTTAAACTTCCACGGAAGCCTTACACAGATGTCTGTACATCTTGCAGAAACGTGTGTGCTCTAGGTTTGTTTAACAGGATGTTTTTGTAAAAACAGATAGGGGTTACCCTTCAAGCATTTCTGGGGAGATATGGAAGTATGTTTCGCTGCCAGATATTCAGATAAAGATGAGATGAAAACTCATTGAAGTAGGGAAAATATTTTTGGACCATATGTGATAAGCAATTACTAGTGTGCGTGCAGGAGCCTCTTAATTCTCAAGGCTACCAGTGTGTGCCTGTAATTTTTTGTAACCTACTGACAGATGACAGTAGCTAGTAAAATCTGCATCCATTTTAGAAAAATAACCCCTTCATTTGAATGCAGAACTGTTGATGTTATCTTCCATTATTTTATGTGTAGTTTCTCACAAGCTTAAAACATGAATGCTTTTACATTCGGAAAGGTACCAATGTAGATTTAAGTCTTGTGCACTTGGGAGATTTGGCAATTTTCATTTCAATCTACTCTTTTTTTTTTTTTTTGGTATACTTCAAAACTAAACACTTAAAGATAGGACAAAGGGAAATGGTTTCAAGCTAAAAGGGGAGATTTAGGTTACATGCAAGGAAGAATTTTTTTACAGCAAGGGAGGTAAGGCACTGGAACAGGTTGTCCAGGGCTGTGGTGGCTGCCCTGTCCTTGGACAAGGCTTTGAGCAACCTGATCTTTCTGTAGATCATGGAATCACAGAATTGCAGTGATTGGAAGAGACCTCTGGAGATCATCTATTTCAACCCCCCTGCTGAAAACAGGCTCCTCATCAGTAGGTTAAGCTGAAAAATGTCCCTGTTCGCGGCAGGGAAATTGGAAGGGACTCTCAAAGGTCATCTAGTCTAACTCAAACAATTCCATGATCTGCTGGAATGTAAAACTAAATTTCTGTAATTCCTTGCTTTTGTGTTGTATTTTATCATATGTTTTAATTAACTACTGAAGTATTTTAAAACTTAATATAAGAAGTATTTGTTTCTGGTGATTATTATCCATTAATTGAAAACTGTTGTTTGTATCCTCTGAAGTAGTTTTCAGTAGCTTTTTTCTCAAGTTTGTACAGTGTACAGTAACTGTGAAATTGTGTGAAATGAGTTTATCCAAAAGGTCAGGATTTTCTTTTTCTGGTTTTGATCTAATCAAAGTTATAATCATAGAACATAGAATGGCTTGGGTTGGAAGGGTCCTCAGAGATCATCTAGTTTGACCTTCCTGCTGCAGGCAGGGTTGCCCGCCACTAAATCACTAGATTTAGGCAAGATTGCCCAGGGCCCCATGCCACCTGGCCTTGAATACCTCCAGAGATGGGGCATCCATGATATCCAATGGATCTCAGGAATCCACATCTAATTCTTGTTTTTACATTCTGCTGTTTGCATAGTCTTTGCATATGGGCGTGGATAGTTTGTGATGCAGTACACCTTCATGTGCTAAGTTCCACACTAATTTGTAACAGACCCAACTGTTTTTTCAATCCCAAGCAGGCATATGTGATGGCTGCTTGAGAGAAGTGGGCTTCGAGGGGTGCAAAAAATGTGGGCACATGAAGCGTACCAGTTGTAGAATTAAAAATGATTCTTCAAAATGGCCTAACAGGTGTGAAGTCTAATGATTTATGTCATCATTAAACCTCCACAGGATGGCAGTGTTGCAGCACTTTTATGATACAATAGATGATTTATGTTGAGTTCTTCAAAAATGAAGCTTCCTACAGCAAAAATATATTTCAGTGGCATAAATTGGGAATAGATCAGTAGTGAGGAATACTGATGCTCCAAAGAACACAGCAGCAAAGACAGCTGGAAGTGTTTGGAAGCATCATGACAGTCATTTGTGTGATCTTTGCAAAGCATTACAGTATCATAGGAGCATAATGCACAGCTGCAACAAAAATAATAGCACTAGTATACCATGTGGTCCCAAAACCTGTTCTCTTAGTAAAGTTGTATGAGGACAAGGAGCTCCTCGTAAGATTGAGACGTAATGAAGCCAATGGTTTATGATCTGTAATCTCAGATACACATTATTGCTGGTTGCTGCTGAGGGAAGAAAACCTCATTTGGATTTGGAGTTGGCTAGTTGCTTCCAACGTAAGCGGACTTGTGGTTGTTCACAGTTGGTATTATTCTCTTGTCCTTCCATCTCCTTCTTACCTTGGAATATTTAGGAGCCAAATCCTGTCAGAATGAGGTACACGAACATAGTGTCAGTTAAAATAATGATTTGTGGTATTGTTACTTCTGTGTTCTTGGTCTCAACCATCTGAGGGGTTATGCATCCCCATTACTGGCATAGATCTATTAGTACAGACACTCAGTATTCAGTTTTAATTCTGTTGCTTTTCAGTTTCTTGGCATGCTCTTGTATTAAAAATAGAGCAAGCACACCTTGTTCATTTTCTAAGTAGTAAGATGGCTCTACCATCAGTGGAATCAGTGCTTTTTGAATTGTGTGCGCCCATTTGCTCATGCTTTTCTCTTGTGCTTTTCCCCTCTTTTTTCTAGCATATAGCACTTTCTACATTGTTGGGTTAATATTATCGATGCAGATACCTTTTGTGGGATTTCAGCCAATTAGAACAAGTGAACACATGGCAGCTGCAGGTAAGAAAACTGCTTCCAAACAGGCTGTTCAGTACAAAAAAAAAAAAACCCTCAAACCCTTGTGATTCAGTTTCCATGTATTAGAAATAACACAAACAAACCAGATCGTTGAAGAAAATAGGTACAATTTAGTGTCTGTAGGGAAGTTTTCTTTCCAATCAACACATTATCCTCCTTTGTGTGAGCTAATGGAAGTAAAATGCCTCCATAACGCTGAATCACTAATGCATTCTGACAAGCACTTATTTTGCACATTGATAATCTCTGCTGTATTGCAATATAATGTTGCTTTCAAGTGTTGCATAATTGAAACATTCGTTACTGGTAAACACAGTTCTTATTGAGCCATTTGTTTTTAGAGTTGATAATTTTTCAAAGTGAGTTAACTACAGATGACACATTACATACAGGAGGCTGATTTTTAAATTACTGATTTTAATCTCTTTGATTCTTTGTTTTCTTAAACTAAGTTTATTCTCTGTAGCTGTTAAGTGTTCAGACATCTTGATTTCTTGACAGCAGTAACCTTTACTAAGTCTGCTAGATTTAGAAGCATACATATTATTTATTACGAGCATGGGCTGGTTTTGTGGTACAGCTTAATTTGTTAGATGACACCCTTTTCAGTTATATATTGTCACTCAAAGGGTATTTTGGACACCAATTGGAAGTTGATTAAAATTCACCAGAAAAAGATATTTTAGCGTACTTTTGATATTGAGATTCCTTAAACATTCTTCATATAGTGGACAGAGTAAAAGGTGTTATGCCATAGTTTGCAACAGAATAATTTTACAATAGTTTAGTGAATAGAGATTTTTGCTTTTCTCTGGACCTTTGAAACTAATGAATTTCAACATCATGTATTACAGTTTCTTGATTAGAGAAACATGAGTTCATGTGGGTTTTTTCCTCCTGACAGTTACCGGTGAATTATTCCTTTTGGGTGGTGATATCACTGGATTGATGTGGTGATACACATGGAAATAAATAACAGAAAATGCCCAGGATTAGATTTGAAACTAGCTTTTTGATGGTGCAGGATGCTTAGCCAGCCAATTCTGGTGTTTCAGCAACGGCTTTGTATAGTTCAGTTGTCTGTGTCACTGAGGTGTTGGTTTCTTTTTCTTTTTTCATCCATTAAATCCTATTGTTTTGCTCAGTAACTTTATTTCCATATATGTCTTTATTAGATATAGTTTTCATGTTGTCTGTAACTCCTTACTCAAACTAGCCAAAAGCTGCAGCTTGTTTTTTCATAATGCCTAGGTATATTAAACTGGCCTTTGTTGATTTATACGAATTCAATGAATTATATGCAGTCTCATTTTTCAAATGTTTCTCTCCCTTACTCCAAGTTAATATGGGATCAGGAAGGTGGCTTTTAATATCTAATAAGCAAAGAATGTTTGCAGTAACTGAGGAACTATCGTCTCTATTAATTATTAAAGTCTACTTGGCAGAAAGTAATTTTGTACTGGTTTTCAGATGTAAGGATATACATAGTGTGCCTTTTTCTAACTAAAATAGAGGGTAAGTTTGCCACCTTCTTTTACATCTGTTACCACTTTTCAGCATTTAAACAAAAATGTTTGCCTTTCTTTAGGTGTTTTTGCATTGCTGCAGGCATATGCATTTTTGCAGTATCTGAGAGACAGGCTAACAAAGCAAGAATTTCAAACGTTGTTCTTCTTGGGCGTCTCACTGGCTGCTGGTATTGTATTCCTGAGCGTCATCTATCTGACGTACACAGGTAAATAAACATGAAATCAGATTCTCTTTGGAGCAGGTAATTGAGGTGATCAGAATTTGGTTAAGTCAAAAGAAGATGTTGGTAACCCCAGAGCAAAACAACATCTGTATTACTTCACGTGTCTGTGGAATTCATTCTGCATTCTGGGCTGCAGAATTCCTGGGAAACTTTGTCAATTTCCAGGGAAAGTCAGTGGCGTTCCCTAACTTCTCTGTTGAAATAGAAAATACCATGAACACTCAAACTGTTTTTTCTTTCATTTTTGTTGTAAAGTGAATGGGCTTCACTATGCATAGAAGCAGATATCGGGCTGCTTATCTGGAAACTTAAGCTAGCTGAGTGCACAACATTTCATGATTTAGACAGAGGTTTGTGGATAGTGGGGATATTTAGACTTATAAATCAGCTGAAGAGATCCAACAGATCATCAGCTGACGAGCACAGATCAATTTTGAGTCAAAATACCAAGAGTGCATTTAGAATTAAAGAATGGGAGAAGACGAACTTATAAAACATGCACATGTAGGACTAATTCTTTCATTACTGAAAATAAAGTGTGCACATGTGAATATATTTTGGATACAAAACTTTGCGTGGGCGTTGCAGTTTTTTACATAATACGTAGTATGATGCAAGAAGTCAGGTTGGAATGAGGAACATAACTACAGCAAAAGCCCGTTAGGAAGATAAGCATAGTTAATCTATTCTGAATAGCACTGATAAATCAAAATCAAGTTATTTACTTTAGGAAATAACTGAACCTGATTTCTACATTACAGTCTGGACCATGCATCCCAGGTGCACCACCTGAAAGAAGAAAATTAATGTTTTGAATGGGAGTCCTGCCTGCCATAATGCTCATCAGTCACTCTTCTTAATTCCGCACTATTCACTGTTTTCACCTGTGTGATATTTTTATATTTTTCTAGTCAGCCACCCACGGGACGCCAAACCACTGAGTACTCTGTGCAGCCAATTTTCAACACGTTGTTGTTTGTCCAGTTTGTTGTTCTTCAGCTTACAATAGAGAAAGAAGGAGAACAGTTTAAAGGCATTTAATAATGTAATTCAGGATGTGCTCCTTCATGATCTTTCTAGGGACTGAGGCTGCTGGGCAGTAGTTCCCCTTAGATATTCCTTCTTGTCTTTCCAAGAGGTGTAACATTAGCCATTTTCCAGGCAGGAAGGGCCTTCTCTTTTCACCCTGATCAAGATCATGGATAATTATCACAGCCGCTGGTTATTTCAGCACCATTATGTGATTCCCATCTGATATTGTGTTCTGGATACATCCAGAGAAGACAACAGCCAGATGTTCCTGATCTGCTGACATCTCATTCTTACTTGTGCATGTGATGGTTTGGTAGCAAGTTTTGCATTCAAAGACTGAAGGGGAAGATGGCTTGGCAGAGAACATTACACATAATGTTTAAACATCTAAGCAGAATATTAAACAAAAAACCTCAGTCAAATAATACTATTTGTATTTATCAGTGGGAAGACTTAGCACATCATGCACAAAGGCTTAGCTAATAATAAAAGGGATAAAAAGTTCTCATTTTGGATCCTCTTTATCTGTACGTAGAGGGAGCTGAAATGGTTGCGAGGAAAGAAGTAAAATTTTAAACTTCCAATGTTTGTCATCTTATAATGATGATGTTTATAAACTGTTTCTTTTCATGTTAATGGTGCTCAAATATCTTAGAGCTTTATTTTATATATATATATATATATATATATATAGGTAAAATGTATCAGCATGTCAAATACCAACTTCTATGTTCTGCACTGCATACAGATAGATCAGTAGAGAAACAGTATGAAACAAGCATTTTGTGTATTACTGCTTTGGCTAATGGTCATTCCCTTTGGTTTGGTTAGGCTTTTGAGAAGAATTAAACACTTCCTTTTGTTTTCTTGTACTCCTTTACAGAACATAGGTTACTATCAGTCATTCTTTGAGAAATACTTTAATTATTTTGCATCACTTTGACTTCTGGAGGTGCGTGTGTTGTGATAGTGAACTAGTGCAGTGTGACCTCATTGCTAAAACTAGGTTCATGGCTGGTAGACTTCCTACCAAAGGCAGTAGGCCTAGTTCACGTATTCTACACACGTAATGAAATTTCTTTTGGTATTTAGTTTTGTGCTATAATATGAAGGTGTGGACAAATTACTGCATTTAAATACCTAGGCAGCAAAAGGCTTTTTTCCTCTTTTCATTTTCAGGTTATATTGCTCCATGGAGTGGCAGATTTTATTCACTGTGGGACACTGGGTAAGTAAAGGATAACGTTAGCTATCAATAGCATTCTACTGGAAACTAATAATCTTTTGCTCTCCTCGTTATCAAATCCATTTAGTACTTCAGTAAATGAGAATACAGTTGATTTTGATCAGTTATCTAAAGAGAGCATTGGTAGTAACTCTTCCACGATCTTTGCAACCGTTTTACCTTCATCACTAACTTGTTTATTAAGTTCCTTACCTTTTTGGAAGTCTTTGCATATATTTGTTGTATGTTTGTCTATGAAACATCCGTGTTTATCCGCATAAGATAACCAGAAGTGTTTGAGGGCAGCACTTGAGGGCAGAATTTCCAGAATTACTAAGAACCTCAAACTTAACACTGTTTTCATTGCGCAACATTGCACGATCAGAGTTGTTCCATGTGATCTTGCATGGTGCCTGCTTGTTTTGTTCATACATCTGTTTTGTGTATACAGATGTCTACTCTGAGTGATATTGCTTTATTCATGTGTGTTTTTGTAAATAAATATTCTGGTTTAGTTAACCTTTAAAAATCCAGTGTTCAGTTTTTTAGCCAGATGGTTAAATAATGGGGCAGTCTGAATAAAACCAAAGGACAGATGTGTTTAAGGTGGGTCTTAACTGGTACGTTTTCAAGATTAAAAGCAGGGATAGGAGAAGTTCAAACATTTGCTGTTCAGCTTTTTATCTGGCTTCAAAGGCCAGCTGATACAGGATTCTGTACCAACCCTATAATAAATATAGTAGAATAGGTATCAGTAAAAAAGCCTCAAATTTATCTGAAAAACATTCAGATGTTGTTCCTTGCCTATAGATGTAAATGAAGTGGTCTGCTATATATATGTATATACAAAGCATTAAAGTCTTGAGGGCTTGTCTACATTAGAGAATCATACTGTGTTTAAAACACATCAGTGCAGTTCTAAGTGAGACCTGGATACTGATGAAGAAAAAGACATGTCTGATACCTCACCCTTTGGGCACGCAGCTTCCCAGATTAGTGCTGTATGCAGAGCTGTCTTTGAACGTGGAACCCGATTTCGTCATTGTCCGCACTGAGTGCTTGACACGTTGTTTAGTTAACATGCATTCCCAAGTGTTGTCGAGGCCTGATTTTCAGCATCTGAGAAAATGAGGGGACGTCAGTAACTGGCCTCTGGTATTTCATATTTGGCTTCATGCACTGAACAAACTAGGTGTTTCGTACAGAAAAAAAAATAGCTTCCAAAATACAGTATTGAAATCCTGGGGAGTTTACAGTCATGGCGGATTGTCACTTTGGAATATAACGATGGCTTCCATAGCTGGATGTTTTCATTCTGGTGAATTTGGCTTTCCTATTTATCCATTATAGAACAAAAGTGTCTGTAATTCTCATTCTTTTAGTTAGTATGGAAATAATCCTTTATATTGATGCTTGAAGTAGCTCTGCACACCAAATTCTTCCTAAATACAAGAAGACATGAGGACATCTTTTGGTACAGAAGTTTCATCAGGTTTCTGCTAAAGAGAACATTTACCATTTGAAATTGAAATGCTTCCTTTTAAATGAGTTTCAGAATTCCTAATGTTTACAAGTTTTAATAATCTTATCTCTTCAAAATAATTTGAACTGAATTTTTTTTAAAAAAGGTATGCGAAAATTCACATCCCGATCATTGCCTCTGTGTCTGAGCATCAGCCTACAACATGGGTTTCCTTCTTTTTTGATCTGCATATTCTCGTGTGTACTTTCCCAGCAGGGCTGTGGTTCTGTATCAAAAACATCAATGATGAAAGAGTCTTTGGTAAGAGAAAATACTTTAAAATCATTTCAAAACGCTTTGACTTGGTTCTGTTTTGTTTTTGCTTGCTCAGAGTTGGTTTATGACATGTTTAAACATCTAGAACGTGATATGTTTCAAGGGAAATGTTAAAAGTTGCCTGCATCCAGTAGTATTTAAAACTGTTAATAAAAATGCAGCTCATGTGGAGATGGGTGGGACAGTGATGGAATGCCTTATTGAGAGGTGGGCTCAAAGTGTTTGCCTGTGTGGTTCTGTTCCGTGGCTCTTCCACGTGCAGAATGCACACCCCTCAGGTTTGAGGTGCAGTTTCACATCCAGGTGAAGAGCTCAGAGCAGCAGCAGCTCAGAGCAGCAACCCTTCCTCACAGCAAAGGTTGAAGGCACCCAGTTGTTCTTTGGGTATCTGGCAGTCATCCCACCACAGAGGATGATGCAAAATGCCTTTTCTTTCCAGATGTTCAGCTATTCTAGTGAGTTGAGTCACTTACTGTGGATAAGGTACAAGCCTAAGCAGAGGTGTGTGGGGTCTCCCTGTGCCAGTGACAAGAAGTTGTTTATTTGTATGAAGCTTTACTTTGAGTGCAGACTGCTAGGACTATGTGTGAGGCTTCTAAAGATGTAACTTGGAGTTGAAGCCCAAAAGGAGGAGGGAAGTGCACTCAGTTGCTCTTCTATGGAGGCAGGAGGCTCCAGTCCAATACAGCAGCCGACTGAGATTACCTCATGAGCAACAGGAACGTTTACTGTGTTCAGTCTTGTGATTTTGGAGTATTTTGTGCTCTTTTGCTTACATGAGTCATTGCAAAAAGCAGTGCTGCGAGACCCCCTTCAGCCTCCTACTGCTGCATCGTCTCAGTCAGCGTACAGACACCCATGAGTGAGAACAGAGGACCAGATACTGTACTACCAGTGCAGAATGTTTATACAATGTAATTTGATAAAGCAGTGCCCCTTAATGATTTCTGTGGCAAATCACAAATCATTGACAAGATGTATTGTTAAGCTGTAGCAAGCTAGCAGTAACCACTATTACATGAACAATAGATGTTCCTAACGGTGCATGCAGGTTGGGTTGCTGTTGTTTTTCCTCCCGTGAAAAGTGTTGTGAATGTTCCTATCCTGAAAATCCTGTTTGTTTGTTATTATTACTGCTTTCTTTGGGGTTTGGGGGGGAGGAAGGGATAGGGGGAAGCAAAGGGAAGAAGTGGATAGTATTATTTTCCAGGAAAACTTGTTTCAGAATAGGGCTTGCAGTATCATCTCCTGTATCTGCATTGTAATGTAGACAAGCCTCCAATTTGTCCAGGGATGTCTCTAATTTAAATTAAATTTGATATTTATATGAGAGTCTAATCCTTGCTCTTTGTTTTTTCAGATTTAATAACTTCTTTGGCCTTTCTAACCAAATGAAACTACCTGCTACTCCAATAGTATTTTTGGTGTGTGATATTAAATTTCACTAATAATGTATCTTCTGACACATTATTAATGAATACGAAAATGGAGTCGTGTTATTGTTAATAGCTGTCAAGATGAGTTTCAGGAAGGACTTGAGGCTTAACAAGGGATAAGCATTAATTAATTATCTTTGTAAATTAAAAAGAAGATGCACGCTCCAGTCTTTATACACACAGATACTCAGCCCACTTCCCAAAGCAGTTTTTTTGGTGAGCATGCATGCGTGCAGTCCCAGGGAGTGTTACTTTCTAAATGTCATCAGTAGGTTTCTTTTTTTCCCTGCAGTTGCTCTGTATGCAATCAGTGCCGTTTATTTTGCTGGCGTGATGGTTCGTCTGATGCTCACTCTGACTCCTGTGGTCTGTATGCTGTCTGCAATTGCTTTCTCTAATGTCTTTGAGCGTTACTTGGGTGATGATATGAAGAGGGAAAATCCACCAATAGAGGACAGCAGCGATGAGGATGACAAAAGGAACCCTGGCAACCTGTATGATAAGGTGAGGGGAGGGAGCAGAAGTTAGGGGTTTAATAAAGAGAAGCTTTTATTAAAAAATAAAAGACCTTTTCTAAAGGTCTGAAATTTCGAGTAACTGAGCGCTGTTCTCCAGTAAGACGTAAGTGATGCCCCAAAAGAAGGTCGGTGGCAGTACAGAAGTGGTGCCTTCTAGCTGATCAGCAGTGAGTCTTTAACCAAAGGAAGTCTGCAGTACTGACTCAGCTTTCTGGATGGGTGATGGCAGGCAGTTGCTCCCCCTCCTGTAATATAGCAGTTCTGTTTCACTCAGCATCTAGCTCTTGTATTCCCTCCTAGGCAGTGTGAAATTGAAGAATACTATATTTTATGGTATGGTATTTCTGTACTCTCATATTCCTGAATCTTGCTCATCACACTGAGCTGAACTAAGCAATGTACTTGCCCAGATATCATATATCTATTTTCTTCTGAAAGGATGTTGGAGAATAACCCATTTTTTCAAGTTGCTGCATTGTCACAATATTCTCGTGCATACTGAGTTGATTACAGTAGAACTTGGTTGAGTTTTGCAGTAAGTATCCCACAGCTTTTATGGGGTGTGCATAGTGAACAGAAAGGCTTTTCGGTTTCATTGCCGTGGATGATTGAAGTTGCCTTAACAGCTATGTCTGTGTTTGTTCAGGCAGGCAAAGTGAGAAAACACGTATCTGAACAGGAGAAAACAGAAGAAGGACTAGGTCCCAACATCAAAAACATTGTTACGATGCTGATGCTGATGCTGTTGATGATGTTTGCTGTCCACTGTACGTGGGTAACAAGCAATGCATACTCCAGCCCTAGTGTTGTCCTTGCTTCTTATAACCATGACGGGTAAGTAATGTCACAGGTTTGAAAATAATTGAAGTTCTTTTGCATTTGTAATTTGCTTTGCTTGTAACTACGTTAAAGCAGAATTGTTACCTGATAAAAAAAAAAATCTTAATATTTTACCTTTCAAAAATACAAAATAGTTTTTGAAATACTTAATATGGATACATGAAAACAATCCTATCCAAAGCCAATAAGCGTGATCATTTAAAAAAAAAAATTATTTGGGTCACACAACTTGTTAATGAATATATATTCAACTGGAAATGCATTTAGTCACATCTTCAAAAGCAGTTTCAGCTTCTGGCTGTTCAGCTGCCCATGAGTTTAAACTCCTGAGTACTGGCCAGGGACTGAATGCCTCATAGGAAGTGGAAAGCATAAAAAAGACTTTGTTTGTGAGCCCGGATTTATCGCGATGCAGTCAATTTCTTGCCAGTATTTGTACTGATGTGAATAAAACGAACTCTGTTTTGCAGCACTCGGAATATCCTGGATGACTTCAGGGAAGCCTACTACTGGCTGAGACAGAACACAGACGAGCATGCCAGAGTAATGTCGTGGTGGGACTATGGTTATCAGATCGCAGGGATGGCCAATCGGACAACACTGGTTGACAACAACACTTGGAACAACAGCCACATAGCTCTGGTAAGTGTGGCGATGTTCGGAGCAGTATCAGCACCAAAGTGTCTATTTTTGGACAGATATGAAAGATGTTTATTGAAGGATAGTATGAATAAAAGGAAAATTCCATGGAGAGGGAAAGAGGTGGAAGGAGCAGGTATCTTGGCAGTTATAAATGTTAGTTTGAGGCTGGAGGGGATCAGTTCTGCTTTTGGGCTCTCCGTTTTGTGTTCTTGGGTTTTCCAGTACTTCGGCTCCACCTCAGTTTGCTGTCTCTGAGGGATGATGGACAGCATCAAATCGTGTAATCCTTCCCCTTGAGATTAGCACTGTGAGAACTCAGCTGGTACCACTGCTTGGCCAGCACTGTCCAAACACAGCATTTCAGTTCAGCGACGTGTTTGACTGGATTTTGAGTGGCACTATGAAATCTGAGAAAGATTATACATAGCAATGGAAGTGTCGCAGACTTGGTGTGATTGTCTTCTCGAATCTGCAGTTTGACAAAACATCTGTACATTTAATTTCTTCCAGTTCTGAAGTGTAAGCGTTGATGTATGGGATCTAAGGCAGGCTGTTGGCACTGTCTGTGTTTACAGGGGCACCATCCTTTTTTCAGAAACACTCTGCTTTGTAGCCCCACGAGGTGCTGTGCAGTCAGCCATCGCTCGGTGCCTGCTTCTTCCCAGAAGACTGATGTTCTGCCACGTGGGCAGAATGCCAGGAAGAGCTTGAGGAAAGTGTTAAAATAGTTTCTGTCTTCTGTCAGCACCCAGTGAAGCAGTTGGACCAGATGTGCTGGCAAGCAGTGTTCAAAATGAACAAATTAATTGAGTTACGCTTTGAGCATACAAATTACTGTAAAAATGGGTGAGGTGAGGTGCTCTTGGCAGTGGCAAGGAGCTAGCATCAGCCAGAAGAAAGCCTGGGACATGGAATCGTTGGTGTTAATACTGGTCAGCAAGCTTTCCCATGTCATACGGCTTTTCACATTTTTTGCTGTTGATCTGACAGAGTCACTGTGTTACAGAGCTTTCTAAACTGAATGTCTGTCTGTTCATCTGTTGTACAGCTGTTGCCAGTATCTGTAGTATAGATGCTACGTGCAAATCTGCCTGTTCCTTCAGGACAAAGATGTGTCAGGTGAATAGATGGACTGTAGCTCAATCACCTGGATTTCATACACACAGTAACTGTGCACGTTACAGCACTTATTAATAATGGCTTTTAATAAGGAATTCTCTCCAGTATGACTAGAGGGTTGGTACTGTCAGCTTCCAGTTGCAAACAAGGGGGAAAGTAAGCACTAAGTGTGTTTTGTGGCAGATCTCTGGACTTGTGTTCGGAATGAGGCATGGCCCTGAAATATTTGCCAGATTACTTCTTCCTGCACAGAAATGGAAATCTGCCAAGTAACTTCACACAGATAAGGATAATGGCCAAGAAACTGAGGCTCTTTATTGACAGATTGCAGCCTAAGCTTAGTATTTTCTAATTCAGTTCTTGACTTAACTGAATTTTACCAAATTAGATGCAGTATTATTTATACTGTAGTTGCGCCCTCGTACTACAGTGAGACATTATTATAGTTCTGAGTACAAGGAATTCTGTGGCAAACAGGACTACTGCACTGATGCCAGTTTCTGACCTAAGTGCATTCTTTAAGTGTGAAAAATGAACGTTCTGGAAGAATTTTTAGATACAGCTTTAAAAGTACTTTCAGGGCCAAAACACTGACTTGCCAGTGCTACACTTTCAACTCAAAGATAGCTCTCTTCTGGTATTTTCTCTCCATAAGCTTTCCTTGAAGTGAACACCGAGGGTGCTACTGAGCACAGCGTGACATGGCTGCTTCAGTAGTGAGGGACAGAGCTCAAGGAAGGAAGGAAAAAAAAATGGGGGAGGAGGGGGGCAAAAAAAGAACACTGATATCTCAAAAAATGTATTCGTGTCAGGCTGTCTGTTTAGAAAATACTTTGCAATTAGGCATTTTCTGCCACACTAACTTGTTGGCAATGCAGCTGTCCCTGGAGAAATCTGTAGCTGCCACAAAAGGAAAGCAGTTGTTATTATGCTTTTTACAGCTTATTTCAGAAGACGTTTCCATTTAGGTTGAGCTTTTGGCCTTCTAAATAAAGACAATTGGTTTTCTTTACCTAGAAGGAGAATGTGAGGTCTGGTTGGTAACGGTCATTGGTTTTGCAGATGCTTGGTCTGAGAATGAGATCGGTAGGCAGCCGTGCAGATACTGAGGGTGTTTTTGCTCTGGTGCAGGTGGGAAAGGCCATGTCCTCCAACGAGTCGGCAGCATACGAGATCATGCGAAGTCTGGATGTGGATTACGTTCTGATTATTTTTGGGGGTGTGATTGGCTACTCTGGTGATGATATCAATAAGTTCTTGTGGATGGTGAGAATAGCAGAGGGGGAACATCCCAAAGATATTCGGGTAAGTGGAAACGCACACGAGGAGAGTGAAGTGTTCTTGGCTCAATGTGTTCTGTATTCTTACTTCCACTTTTTTTTTTTTTTAACCTGTATTAACTTTGTTGTTTTTCTGGCGTTCATCGCAGTGGAAAGAAATCTCTATTTACTGCAATTACTTGAAGTTTATATTAGGGGCTGTTTTTCCAGAACAATAGCAGTGCAGAGGCTTGCAGTCTGTACTACAGTTTCTTTCAGTGTTTAGCTATGAAAGGTCAGTAACCTCAAAAGCTTTTCAGTTTCTTTTTTGCATTATAACAAAAGAGCAAGATATCTTCCATCATTTCTGTGTGTGTCTCACTATACACCACTGGATTACTGAGAAGAAAAGTTGGAGAGTTCAGAGTGTTTAAGTAGCTGGTATTACAGCTTTCCTCAAACTCTGTAACAGCAGGAGACAAGTTAGGGCTAATATTCATGTAGAGTTGAAGTAAGTTATTAGAATGTCTCCGATTGCAGAAGTCTGTAGTAATATTTGCTTAAGCCTAACAGTAACTTGCAGATAGCACAGACTCGAGGTGAAAATGGCAAAAAAATTGCGTTGACCAACTTTGCACATAGGAAATCTATGGCAACACTGCAGATCTTGTATGTTAACAGTATGGTGCTTTTCATATTTTAAGAGTAATTTTGGTAGATGTCCTCCAACTGATTCATACGGTTTGAAGCCAGTTTCCCGCTAACTGCTTACAATGAAGTGGGAAAATCTGTAATGAGACAAGAATAGGGATGTAGGAAGATTGTTCCACAGCATTTTAGGTTACAGTGAGGTAGTTTGTAACTGATTTTACCTTGAGTGAACACCATCATGACTGACTTGAATAAGCTTTTTACCTGCATTAGTCAACTGAGATTCTTTATAAGAAGTTCTTTTGGTGTGGTGGTGGTGGTGGTTTGTTTTGTTGGTTTTTGTGGAGAAAGGAATGAGAAATTACCTCACATAGAGGTCTAGTTGACTCTATCTATCTTCTTTTGCTTTTAAAGGAAAGTGATTACTTCACTCCTCAGGGAGAATTCCGGGTAGACAAAGCAGGTTCTCCGACACTGCTCAACTGCCTGATGTATAAGATGTCCTATTACAGATTTGGAGAGATGCAGGTCAGTGCTAACTCTTCTACCAAATCGTAATTAAAATGTGAGGATACAGATGTTACTTTGATGCATTTTCCACCTTTGTACTGCTCCCAGCAGTAGTAAGAAGGTAATCTTCACCAATTATTATAACACCTCAACACTACTTTCCTGCACAGAGCAGAAGTAGTTGTACTGCTGACCTAGGCTGGCACTTAGCTTTGTGCTGTCCTTCACTTTGCCTCAGATGAGCGTCCTAATTCCATTATGCAGAGCACTTGAGAAGCTTTAATTCTTATCTGGTGGGGAGCATTTGTTGTTTACAACAGCAAAACAGAAGTGGAACTATTAATAATTGTCTTTATTTAGCATCTGTCAGAAGCCACCCAATTTCTATCCAAGTCGCACCGGTGTCTTAAACAACACCATGCTATGTAACAGGGGGAGGGAATAACTCAGAGAGAACTGTCCTTTGGGATCATCAAACATGTATGTAGCTGAATCAGCCTGGTTTGCTTTTTTCTCCTGTTCTCACTACTACCCCTTGCCCCAGGGGCTCCTCATTCTGATCTCTTTGCAAGGAACCCTTTATTCAGCTGTAACTCTTGAGACCAAGGGATCGTGTTCTTAACACAGGGGTCAAATTTAACTGATAACTGTAATAAGGAACTATGTCAGATTAGTATGGAAAAAACATGAAATTGCAAACTGTTTCAGTAGAAGTGTTTAGAAAAGTACACGTTAGCAGCTGTGCCAAAAAAAGAAAAAAACAGCCTACTATGAGCTGTTCCACTTTTTTTTTTTTCCACTGGAATAGTTTAAAGTCTGAATGTAAAAGCGATGTTTCCATTGAAGACACAAAGTGCTGTTTCCTGCATCATCTGTAGGAATGAGTGAGACTTGTCTCCTTTTCTCAATTGTAAAAGCTGAGTATTTTCTGTGTAGCAGCAACCAATGTAATGAAGGGAGTAGCGTCCTTTGACCAGACCAGTGGAAACGGTTGCCATGTGCTGTGATGCACCTCAGTTTGCAGTGATGTGCTTTTGGGTTTTGTCTTGAACTAATACACAACTCTGATCTTTGTAGCTGGATTTTCGGACACCCCCAGGATTTGATCGTACACGAAACGCTGAGATTGGAAACAAAGACATTAAATTTAAACATCTGGAGGAAGCCTTTACCTCAGAGCACTGGCTGGTTAGAATATACAAGGTGAAACAGCTAGACAACAGGGAGACGCTGGACCATAAACTTAGAGTAACCAACATTGTACCGAAACAGAAGTATTTGTCAAAGAAGGTGGGTTCCCAGTGAAGTGACTCAGAGGGGCAGGAGAGGGCAGTTTATTTTTAAGTCAATCACATAGCGGGTGAATTATGTATTTCCACTAGCCAGAATGTTACGGATACTGTTCATGTTAGTGTCCAATATCAGACCTGCCTGCTGGTAATAATTGTTACTTTACTGTCTGCTTAACTTACGAGCATGTGAAGACACAAGGCTAGATTTTTTTTAGGCGGAACGCTAACTGGAAATAGAGCGTGTCACTGGCTGTTACAACTCCTAAGTCTTCATGTAACTGGAAGTATAATCTCTAAAGTAAACCAATTCATGTTTCAGTAACTATGGCTCACTAAGTAAATAATGTGGAAGTTGCTTTCTGACTTTGTTTGAAAGTAGTGATGCCTAGAAGTTTAAAAATGGCACTTTTGTATGAAATAAATTAAATATGAATCTTTTGTTGATGGAACTTAAGTGTCCGGCTGCTTACTGTTTGAAGTCATCCTAGTATTAGTTTGGCGTGCTACTTCAGCCTGGTAAGAAGGATTTGTTATCAGGGAGCTCGGGAGAATTGCAGCAGCCCTGTCCTTCACGGCGTCTGACCCCTGTATATACTAACAGGAGTTGCCACAGGGATCCCAGAATCCTGTCAGAAACAAATGTGTGTGAATTAGTGTAGGCAATAAATATACGCTGCGCGGTAGAAGTACAAGGAAAGAATGTTAGAGGGGACTGGTTTAAAAAAAATAAAGAGATAAAAGTTGCATATTTAAAGTGAAATAAGGTATTTGAGAGTTGCCAGGGGACCTAGTCTTACTTTACAAAGACAACAGGAGTTTTACTGTGCCTATGATGCTTACAGTAACTTCTGATTGTAGGTGACGAAGCAAGGCCGTGTGTAGTAACTGTAGATGCACTGACCTTGCTAGAGCAGCTAAAGGCAGCCTTGATCCAGCACCAGCTGTTGTAGCAGCAGCTACTAAGGAATCAGTGCATCAGGAAAGAGCTTGGGGCCAGTGTCTGCACTCAGACTGCCTAAGCACGTGCTGAGGGCTCTGGAGTAGCCACGGCTTTCAAATGGTTGCTTCCTTCCTGGCAGTCCAGGCCTTACCATGGAGGAGTGACAGGACAAGGGTGACATCGCTCAAACTCAGCACAGCAGCAAGTCTGAGTATTGTGTTCGTATCTCACTTTAAAATACTGTTATTTTTAGCAAAAAGGTAAAAAGACATAGTTAATTGACTTCATGGAGCCTGCTGCTATGCACACAGCACATTGCAGCAGGTGTGGGAGCTGCTCACTGACTGCAGTTCTGCTCGCCAGGAACTAACCATTTCTTTGTGCAATTTTGAATTCAGTATGAGCCAGGATAACATTAATACTTCTCCCTGTTATCTCCTTTATTTAAAAAAAAGAAAGAGGAATCGCACTGCTGATGACCCATGAGCAGAAAGCACTAACTAGCCTGCAGGCAGCACAGGACTGAAGACTAAAATAGGATTGTGCAGTTGTTGCTCTTACTTTAGAAGAGCAATTTTTTGCACAAATATTGCTGTCTACCTTGCTAAGTTCAAAGAGAACCAAACAGGGCAACAGATGTAAGGTGGTATTTCTGAACAAAACCAATGCTCTCCCTCACTTCTGCTCTTTGGCCCATTTAGCAGAGCTTTGTGGCGTTGGTTAATTATTAATTCTGCCTCAGCACAAGCTTTCAGAAGTACTCTACAGATTGCGTACACGCAGCTTGGAAAAGTACAGCACGGGCAAAAGCGAATGCTGGGCATGAATCAACAATCCCAGTTCTAAAAAGAATAAACAGAAAATACGTAGTTGAGGATTTACCCGTTAAGCTCTTTAAAATAATAAATCTAGTGCTCAGATTGAAATGCACGGCAGTGAAATCGCGGTCAAGATTAAATCATTAACTAATACATTGTGTTCTGTTTTTCTTTTTAGACCTCCAAAAGGAAGCGTGGCTACATTAAGAATAAACTAATTTTAAAGAAAGGCAAGAGACCCAACAGGAAGACAGTTTAAATACACTGTTCCGAATGCTAATACGAAGCAGTTGTCCTTGAGATAACCGGTCTTTGCCTTTAGCTCAAGTCATGTTTCACAGCAACATGAGGGTACAGAACCATCATTGGTCCAGATTATTGTACAAAATTTTCAGGCAATGTCTGATTAAAAATATTGGCTTATTGAGAACAGCTGTTTTAGATTTGTAATGTGAAGCAAGACAGAGCTGCTATACAAGTCTAGCAGCGTTTTTTTTATTGGTACATATTATCCTTCAAATCGGTTGAGAATTTGGACTGACTGCACCAAAGAACCCTGTAATTTGGTCCTTGGCACATGCATACTTGTCAATCTTTTTTGGAAAACGTTCAGCTGAAGAGCAGCAGCATGTAAACTGGAATGGTTAAATCTAAAATGACTTGTTTTCGACAATTACGAGGAAATAAAGCTGTCTTTGAAATTAAACTTTCACAATAAGTTCCTCCCGTAATTGCTACTCAGTGGGTTTCTTCAGCCGTCCTTTCCTCTCGCTGCAGGCTGGTTGTGAGCTGGGGTGTGAGAAGCAAAGCTGCAGTTCCCAGCAGAGCTGACAGGACAGATAACTGGGGGACGGTGCGGAGCGGAGGAGCTGCTTTTGGCTAACAGTGATGGCAGTATTGCGGCCTTACGCTATGGCTTCATCAGGTAGCCGAGGCAAACCTTGCACGTTACAGACACAAGGGCTAAACCTGCATATCCTCCGGCCAGATCTGAAACGACAGCGCTTGAATGCTATAGCAACATACAGCTGAGCACCGTGCCGTGGCTGGTGCTTCACAACTGAAACTAAACTATTCTAGGTAAATGTTTACATCGCTCAAACAAGCAGAGCCTGTGCTAGGAAAGAAAAAGGTTGACAGGTATACGACCCCTTTTCTGTGGCCATCAGTGGTAGGGGGTTGCAGACCTCTCTCCCCCCTCTCCCTGCCTCCACCTGTGAGGGCAGAAGTTTTTTTCTGGAATTCTGTTTCTCTGCATTTTTACCTAGTGCTCACATCACCTGAAGTGCTCCCCGCTCCAGCGCTGTTTGCTTTGTCCGTCTTCTACACCGATTCCTTGTTTGTTTTCTGTTGTTTTGCTTTTCAAAGAAAAGGGGGGTGAAAACTGTCACATTAAATGCACTAAAATAATATAAATGGAGATTGAACGTGTTCACTTTCCAGCTCTAGGAAAACTTTATACAGACTTGAACATTTTCTTTCGATAAAATGGAAGAAAGGGTTTTGCAGTTTGTTTTCCTGCCGCAGGTTGGAACTTTCTACGGAAGCAAAACTTGCATCAACAATTTGATGTGAAGTGCAGAATAGTATGTACCTTTCATGAAGAAAATGTAAATTTACAGTGTTCTTACGAGAATGTTACTGCTGACTTCTTTCCCAAGGTGTAGAATATTTTTGATTTATGAACTCATTTTCAACTTCAGTGGTTTTTACAGACCAATACTATAGCTGCAGCGTTTTCACAGAGGTAATTAAACCTGGATTTCTGGCCCCGGCAGTGGGAGATTTCATTTTTATTTTGTTGCTTTCAAGCTCAATGCAGACCAGTTGTTGACTGTAGGGGAAAATAAAGTTAATTCAAGTTTTGTGTTAATAAGGGTGTCGTGTCGGTTTTGTTGTGGTTACTCCATAATGTGGTGCTTACAGTCCTAGCAATAAATTCAGGCATTCAGACTGGGTAATGCAAAGTTACTGACCTCAGGAAGTTGCTGCAGTGAATCCACAGCACTTTTTTTAAAGCTGGAAGGATGTTAAGTTCAACACAGGACCTCCACCGTGAGGAAATCCAAAGCAGCCGTGATAGCTTCAGGGAACACAACCTGCAGTGAACTGTGCCACAGCTGGAGAATCACAGAACTGTAGGGGCTGGAAGGACCTCCAGAGATCATGGAGTCCAACCCCCTGCCAAAGCAGCTCCCTAACCCAGGTTGCACAGGTAGGCGTCCAGGCGGGTCTGGAACACCTCCAGGAAGAAGACTCCACCACCTCTCTGTGCAGCTGTGCCAGTGCTCCATCACTGCACTGTGAAGAAGCCTGAGCTGTTGCTATTCCTGTCCTACAAGCAGAAAGATGATGCATAACGTGTAGTATGCCAAGCAAATCTACACCCTGACTGCTCAGCAGTCAGAAATAAGCAGTCAGGCATGGAAAAGAATGTGCAAAAGTCAGCTGAACAAACATTGCTGGTCCAGCTGTTGTTTGGCAGTAATGCAGCCTGGCTTAAGAAGAGGCGACCCTCCCATCTCCAAGTATCTTTACAGTTCTGTGAAAAGGCATTTTCTATTTTAGCTGTCAGTGTTTTCTTTCAGTAGAACAGAAATAACTACTAATTATATAGCATTTTTAAAGCAACGTAAAACAAGCAGCTAACTCCAGGAATCTCAACCAGCCCGGGCCCAAGTTCCCCTGCTACCTACCTGGGCGTTTTTAAATCTGATTTGACTTTGAGGCTTTTACTACTGGTCTGCATTCCAATGAAAACTTGCTTTGACATCATTAGAAGAAAAAAGAAAGAATTTACAACATACCAGCAGCCATTGTGTGACCTTCCTTGGGCCGTCAGGAACCAGCGCGTTGCAGGTGCCCACTTCTCCCATTCTCAGCGCTCTTACAGAAGTTGAACCAGCAAAGGGCAGCACGCTCAGTTCGCATCATTCTCAAACCTACCTCCCGTGCCACGGCGCTTCCTTACAGCCATCCTCCTGTACAGCCCTCGACTTCAGCAGAGCAACAGTTCGAATCATAATTAATTGCTACAGAGGAGTCCAAATCTGAAGGGAAAAAATGTTTGAGCCAGGCTTCAGTTGCTGAAGAACTACACCTGCACTCTCACAGCTGGTGCTGCTGAAGTTAGGCCTCACCTGGGCACCGCTGCTCTTGTTTGTCCCAGCAGAAACATTTTGACTTGTGGAAGTAATTCCAAAAGAGGAGGGGAAAGCTGTTTGTTAGTTACATATCTATCTTAACAGATTTACTCTCGGAAGAGGCAGTTAAATGCTCTGACTCAGCCCTTTGTACCTATCAATGCCACGGAGTGAAAACTGAAATGAAATCCCATTTGGCTGTGACTAAAGCTGTCAGTAAAGGCGCTTAAAACATGCCATGGCCCTGAAGCAATGCAGTGAGAGGTGAGGAACGTGACTGAACTATTTCCTGTCTCGTTTAAGCCAGGGTTGGTCTCTGTTGCACATTAAAACAAAGTCCTCTGGCACAGTGCTTCCCAACAATGTGGATGGATGTTTAAAATAAGCCAGACTCACATTACCCAGCGTCTGAGAAATGCAGAACACGGCGGTGTCCAGTGCTGCAGAAATACAGAGTCGTATTTTAAGGTAATCTCCCTAAATGATGAAATTGAAATGAAAGGATTTTCAGAACAGAGGGAACATCTTAACCTTTTTCCTTTCTCTTTGCCAAAACAAGGCCTGCGTTGCCCAGCCTTTCCAAAACTGATGCTACCCAGCCCAGTGTTCTCTGCATAACATTGTCCAAGTTAAACAGCATCAGCTGTGCAGTGTCCAGCAGTAACAACAGGGAGGAAACCCTACAGTACATAAGCAAAAGGCACAACGCTGCTGACAAATCCCTCCTATCAGAACCACGAAAACGGATCACATGTGCCCTCAGCATTGGAGCAGACCTGGACCTGTGAATAAATGCTCCTCGGTAACTAATTCTTCAATGGAAAGAGAGAGGGCGTCCCACTACTAAATGAAACAGCTTTTATTCACGAGCATTGTCATTTTAACTTCACAAATCATGAAAGGAAGGCAAATGAGAAGAGTCTGCCAGAGCATGTTTTAAACGATGGAGGTAAAAATTTTCTTTTTGAACATTTCTAATATGAGAAAAAAGAAGTTGCATAGGGCTTCTACAGGTGTGCACAACAAAAACCCAAAGTACATGGATTACATTACATTTCTGAGTGTATACATCGGTTACTTAAAATGGAAAATAATCACTTGAAAGTCCAGGACAGCTACCAGAACAACCTACAGAATAAGGCTTAGGAATGCTTAGCTTTCGGTCCCATGAAATACACTGAACACGTGACTGTCAGAAAAATAAAGTGACACTTCTGAATCTCATTCTGAAATCTCCTACTGATGGGACCTTTAAATAAGAGACTGTTTAATGTTGGTCTCTCCCAAGTTACTTTGGAAAAGAAGCACTGGTGATGGCACCAGGGGACTCAGCATCGAAACAGACATTTATCAGAGCACAAGCAGAATGCTCTCAGCATGCACAACCAACCATGCAGACAGAAAAAAATCTTCAATGAGTTACAAGCATAAAGTTACTCAAATGTCCTAAGAGAATGACTACGCCATCTCTGCAGCTGCAACAGTCGTGCCATCAAACCCGTGAGAGGCCGGGCACCTCACAAAGAGGTTTCCAATGGCTATTTCCAGTGAGCGCGTGGCTTGTTCTTTGGTGTATGACAGTCAAGGTTCTGGGGGGAAACGCCGCATGCGATTCACTCTGCATGTCTTTGAGATGATGCTACATACTGCACTGATAGCTGTAGTTACCTACCAGACTAACCTCCAAATCAAGAGCAGAACCGTGATGGCGTACTGCCGGCGGGCGGCAGGGAATGCGTTTTCCTGACAATACCTGTGGTGGTATTCAGTGATTACCACAACTGCGTCACTTTGGTGCTGTTACAGACAAACATCGACTATAGCTAAAAAGAAGATCTTTCTTTCTTTCTTTAAAATTGTCAGTTACAAAACTAAGCTCAATCAGTCCACATTTTTCTTAAAAAAAAAAAAAAAAATTAAATCACTCAGAACATGAGTCTTTCTAATGTTACAAAAAAAAAAAAAAGAAGAAAGGTATATCCAAGCAGACAAATAACATTCAGGACGAAAAGGAGGCTGCGCTTCACTATGTAGGATCCTGACATTCAGCATGGAAAGATCTATCAAATGTTACATACGTCTCCTTGCACACACACCTCTGCGTGGCCTTGAGCTGCTCAAGAGATTTAAATATCTAGCAAAAAATAAGGCATTATTAAAATGCAGGACGCACAACAACAGATATAAGCGAATCTTTCACCCTAAATGTATTGGTGTAATAGGTGCAAAGCAACAGTGGTCCTACTAAGAAAGCAGACAAAAGGCACAACATAATCAGCACTGCAGCAAGGCAGGGCCCCACGCTACTGCGTGTGAGAATCAGAGGGCTTTCTTTGCGGGGCGCTGCTGGAGCAGCACTGAGCAGGAGCAAACACATCTGACATCTCTTTGCTGACACTCCTCTCAAAAACAGCATCACTTGTAACAAACACAAATTAGTAAGCAGTGAAGCTTTAAGAAATCTCCAGGATCCACATTCTCTGCATCACAGTGGTTATCTTACAAAGCAAGATCAAGCTGCAGGATTGTTTACTCTTTTATTTTACAAAACAAGTTACATCCCATTTCATTCATTTCATTAATAAAGTTCTTGTTTCGGTGTAGTAATTAACTAAATCGTTACTGGAACATCAGAAAAATCATTCATCTGAAAAGGCTTCTCATCTCCTCCCACGAGGAACCATTCAAAGCGATCACCTGGGCCACAAGCGAAAGAAATGAAGGCGCAGCTCTGCCTGACTGAGGGGCTCTGCCTCCACAATGGCAGTGGGCAGGGCAGCTCCCCGCAGCCACACCCCGCTCACTGCCTGCCATTTCTGCACCAAGTGCATGGGCAGCAGTTTGATTTTAAAGGCAGGGCTGCAAACCGGGGCACCTCACACACAGACCGTGGGGGGAAGGAAATAAGTGATGACCTCAGCTCTATCTGCCAGGAGGGATTGAGCAAAACATGTGACCAAAACGCATCGGCATGACAACAGCCAAAGAACATCACACAGCAAGACCAAAAGCAGCTGGCTAGGAGCGACCGCAGACCTGTGAAACCTCTGAAGTAGAAACAAACAAAACAGTGAGGACACAGCAGGGTTAGTGAGAACGACGTTCTTGAGAAGGTATTGCTACTTCTTGTAAGAGCAGAAAATTCACACCGCAAGTGACAGAAACATGCCCTTCAATCAGCATCCCAAAGAGCACTGTCAATGCATCATTCATACGTCAAAGTGAGTTACCCCGTGACTGCTGAGACGCAATGACTGCCATTAAGTGACGTCACATTTCAAGTGCAAAACATTTTTGGCAAAAGTGAAAAATAGAAAACCTTAACCAGTACTAATAAAAAAGTGGTTTTTAAATACTAGCACAGGGCCTGATCCCGCAAGCACGCGACTTGGGAACCCCAGCTGATGGCAGCCAGAGTTCTGTGCCCTAATGTTTAGAGGATAAGGTCTTTAAATCACCATTAGTGTTTATAGTTTGTCTGTGTGTAGTGTAAGTAACACACACACAAACACACATGCATACTGTGTGCCTATATGTGCGTATATCGTACACGTGCGTGTGTCTGTGTAACCATACACACCAAATGGCTCCTGAATCACCTCGAGCTTGTGGTTATTTGAGTTGCACTGTTCACAGTATATAGCTTCTCATTTGTATCTTCTGATAACGGGACCTACTCAGCGACATTTTACAAGTTATATACTGCATCTTTATAATGCCTTTAAGGTAAAGTTATAAGACAACTCCTGTATCTTGTCAAAGGCTCTTCCAGAGAGGATTCAAGTATTGCCAACCATCTCCCTGTAAGAAAATTAGGGACAGGTTACAAACAAGATTCATACACGCTGCAGCTGCATGCATGCCTGTAAGAGCTAAAACACCACCAACCAACACTAGGAATCATCCCTATCCTATGCAAACCCTATCCTTAATGAACGTACAGCTAATTTTTGTAGAAGGGAAAGAAATTCTCAAGGGGAAGAGAAGCAATGGGAAGATGCAGCAGATGAGCTACTGGTTTAAACATGCACACAGTGGCTTACTTAAACTTTCCCCTTCCCCTCTTATCTAACGAAGAACAAAGATGAACTTTGTAAAACCTGTCCCATTTCAAGCAGACAAATCCCAAGACTGCTTACTTACATCAGGCAAATATCCCTAGAGCATGCTCACTTTAACATCCTACAAACAAGATCAGCAGAAGAGGTGAGTGCAGAGCACTTCCAAATCAAGGCGTGGATTTAACAGAAAAAAGCAAAGCTTTAGGTGGCTGACATGAGGTACCAAAAATTCAACATTAAATTCAGTCTAATTTAACAAAATTGAACTAATGCACAAAATAAAGACAGAACAATCTATTGCTGTTCTCTGAAATCCAAATTCTACTAAAAATCAGTGGTACATAACAACACTAGCCCAGGGTAAAACCACAAGCATCCATTTGTACAAGCACCCATGTGCACAACTACTGGGTCTTAACAAAGAAAACAGAATGCAGTACCTCTTTGGCAAAATACTTTGGCTTCCACAGGGTTGTAAGAGCCGCGCGCTGCCTCTCCTCTGCTCGCTGCCTCTCTTCAAGGCGGTGCTTGTGCTCCGTTGCCGCATCAATGTTGCCTTCCTTCAAAGAATTGGTGACGTGCTGCCAGAGGTGCCTGCATGAAGGGGAAGGAACACATGTGACACAGTTAGAGCCATGCCCCTGGGTGGGCACATTGCCACAGCAGCGGTGCAGCCAGCATTGGGCCAGTGCTGCGTTGCCAGGTCACCTCTGCAAGTCACATGGATGCTGAAGCACCACTGCCACTACGAAATACCCATTTGTGGACCACACCTTCAGACACACTCAGTTCCCAGCGATCTAACACATCAGTTACGTTTCTCAATGGCTTTTGTTCCTTGACTCTTCATAACCTTTCTCAAAATCAATGGATGGTTTTACCATTTCCTGTTCACATCCCTTACTGATGACCTACCCCAAATGACAAGCATTTATTCTGCATGTCTTTGAAGCCAGCTTTAGAACCACAGAACTGTAGGGGTCGGAAGGGACCTCTAGAGATCATGGAGTCCAACCCCCTGCCAAAGCAGCTCCCTAACCCAGGTTGCACAGGTAGGCGTCCAGGCGGGTCTGGAACATCTGCAGAGAAGGAGACTCCACCACCTCTCTGTGCAGCTGTGTCAGTGCTCCGTCACTGCACTGCGAAGAAGTTCCCACACACATTTGTGCAGAACTTCCTATGCTTCAGTTTGTGGCCATTTCCCCTCGTCCTATCACCACACACTGCTGAGAAGTATCTAGCCTCGTCCTTTTGCCTCCTGCTCCTTAAGATATTTACAGACATGGATCAGATCCCCTCCGAGTCTTCTTTTTTCAAGTCAGAACAAACCCAGATCTCTCAGCCTTTCCTCATAAGAGAGGTGCTCCAAAATTGCACGGGAATGCTAGAGAGAAGCCAAGAGAACGTTAACCCAGGACGCTGATGGCTCCCACAGGTTACTAGCAGAGGTGCTGACACGTTGATGTTCAGAAGCCCTTCGAAGTCTACGCTCTTATTTCCAGTTGACAGTATCTGTCAGTACATAACCAGATCTTTGACCTGACCAACAGTACTGAGATGCAATCCTTCCTCACACTGTATTCACCTAGTACATTTCTAGGCCAAGGTGCTGCTAAGAAACTGACTGCAACTCCCACATATTTCCAGGGGTGTTTAAGTGAGTTTGCTGACAATCTGATAAACTGCCTATCCTGCAGAAGCACTAGGTAACTGTAATTTTCTTACCACTGTCAAAAAATATAACAAATACACTGCAGAGTTACTGCTTTCATTATTTACTCCAACCTTTCCTTGTTATTAAACTACAGGGAAAAATGAGTTTGCGATAAACCGGTATGTCTAGAAAGTAAAAAAAAAAAGACATCTGACCCTGCACAATGCCTCAAGATACACCACTGTACAATAAAGAAATACATTTAAAGATTATAAAATGAAGTTCAACTCGTGTTCTTAAATCCTCCAATAAAATGTTTCATGAAAGGCTCCTAAATTCAATAAAAATATTGATTTTTCTGAAGATAAGTGAAAGCAGTTATTGACAGAGAGTAACAGAACGAGTTTTCTTCTAATATAGCTAAGTCACATTAGGCACATGATGTGAGTTCTGACAGCCCAGATACTCACACACATCATATATATTACATGCATATGTATGAAATACATAAAATGTGCAGTTCCAGACAGAACTATAAGATGCAAAGTTACCTGCAACAAACTAATTTGGCTGCCAAGCTACAATCCTAGAAATACATAGAAGACTGCATTACCACTTTCAAATGTTCATTAAAATGCACGCGAGCATTTTTCCCACTACAAAACTCATGTTTACATCATTGCAGTGTCATTTATACACCAAAGAGTGAATACACAGCCTCAGCTACTTGCTCCTAGATTAACGTGCTGTACAAAAGCAAGGCTTTTTAGAACACACCGCTGACAACTGCAGGTTGCTTCACCACTCTCTTTTCACGTGAGGCTCAGAAGCAGAATGCTGTAATGCCTCTGCCTTACCTTGATTCCAGTGGGCCTTGTTTTGCTATTGGTCTAATCTTCTTCTTGGTAACGGGCAGTTTGCTAGTGTCAATCACTTTGGTTTCTCCGTTGCTGTAAGTGAATTCCAGCGTGCCATTCCATTCTCCCTGTGCCTTGCATACAATGGTATTAGTGGGATTATGTTTCACTTCAGCTGTAACCCTAATTCGAGAAGAAAAAAAAACAACACAGAAGTA
The DNA here is from genome assembly GCA_036925125.1 of Oreortyx pictus. Taxonomy (NCBI): domain Eukaryota; kingdom Metazoa; phylum Chordata; class Aves; order Galliformes; family Odontophoridae; genus Oreortyx; species Oreortyx pictus. The sequence continues at coordinate 39,012,689 of JAUPFR010000007.1, forward strand.
ATAACTGGTACCATTCATTATCAGTGTATGAATGCACTGTCACTGTCTGCCTGCCAAGGATACAAGCCTTACATCTACAAATTAGGTGTTCAAGCACAAACATACTGTTCTCCGAAAGACCCAGCTAAAACAGGGAGGAGTTTCCCGTGTGTTTTAGCACTTTGTGTCAAATAATCTGTAAATTCACTTAAGTTTTTAGATGATTAAACCACCACAACGCAGCCTTTCCCGTTTTGATGGGCACCAATTAGTCTGTCCCTTTTAGAAAAAGCCCTGTCAAAACAGCCTGTGTCAATTATTAGCCTGAGCACAATGCTGAAGTGGTTGACACATACAGAAGAATTGTAAGATCAACAGGAATTAAACAGAGCTAGCCATGCAAAAGCACACCTTCCCAATAGGCAGCAAAGCCATGGGAATGTCTACGGTCTGCAGCAGAACAGGAAAGGGAGCTGTGTGTCTTAATGATCAGGTCACCAACTTACACATGGAAGTAAGACAGAAGCTATCTTGCACAGCTCCTCCTGACACTCTTATAAAAGGGGAACCAAAGACGGATGAGCAAGAGTTTCATCCAGAATTTCAGTGCGGAAATGGGAGCCACTCATTAGGGAGCTACTATATGGGCAGTGACATACTCCTTAGGGGAATAAAAGCTGATCACCTGCAGCATCAACTCATCTGAACTGCACTTGCACAGAAACAGCAGCTGGTGTAGCAGAAACACTGCTTTTCCTATATATTTTTTTCTGATTGTGCAGTGTGCAGAGGTATATAGATTACCAAACAGGGCAAGCTATTTAAATATCAACATTTTTACAGGTGAAAAAGCCTGGAAGTATATGCTGATTTCAGATCAATGAAAGATATTTATCTGATTTGGTTAAATGATATGAAATGTCCAACTACAATAAACTGAGCTCTGAAGCTGCAATCCACCCGAGACGTTAATATGGAAAGAAATCCAGATATCTATCTACAACACCATGCAATAGAGGAACCAAAGAGATGACCAAGTATGTCTTCCCTTGAAATCCAGTAGCAGGTCAGCAACAGTAATTCCCATACCTGTGGACCTTCCCCCCATAGAAGGGCTTGGTGTGGAATGTGACCGTAGCGGAGTAGCCAGTCCTGGCACAACTGATGTTGACTTTGCCTCCGAGCTCCACCCACGGGATGGTAAGTATTGAGCGAGCGTAGGCACTGGGCAGCGTGAAAACATATTCTTCTTCATGCTCCAGCAAGTACAGAACACCTACGTAAGGAGGTTGGCAGGGAAATGGTAAGAGCTCATTGATGAGACCTGAGAGTCACTGATGAATTACTGTCATTAAGATATGCTTCCAGAGAGGGCACAACACAAAACTTGCCTTGAAGGAGGGTGATGCCAGCTCCCCTCCACTAGTTTCCTTCTGACTAATTTGCTGGTGGGAACAAAAGGTTCTCTCTGGGTCTGGTTGGGTGCAACCACGAACCACGCTTAAGATGTCCACCTAGGAACTTCCTATAAATTTGCTCCTTACATTCAAAGTGCCCAGAAACTCCAATGTAACCAGTGTGGGCACTTCTCTGTTACCACTGACACCGAACTCTCTACCATGCAGAGAAAACTGCTGCCAGTCCTACTTCACTCTGCAATGATTCCTAACAACAAAACAGAAGCCAAAGTTTCCTGTATTATTTGGACCTACAAAGAAAGTAATCTATCTGATGAGAAGCTTTCTTTAAGCTTACTGACACGGCTCTATCCCTATCACAGCTGTACTTTGGTCTTTAAGATGGCAAAAAGTGGGACATAAGACTAAAGATCAGATAAAGAGCACTTTAAACCTTGCACAAAGAATTAGGCAATGCCAACTTTGCATAGTATATTTTTATTACAGTTCTACACCCCTTTATATCCCATTTAATAACTAGCTAAAAGCAAAATTATACTTGGAAAATATTTTTTCACAACAGGGATCAAAAATAACCCATCACGAGAAGTACTTAGACCCCAGAAACCTTTGAAAACATCAGGGAAATTATCTTGACATACAGAATGTAATAGAATCTATTCAGCAACAAGATGAGCATAAGCCAATTTACCTCGCCCTGGGGCAGAGAGGGGAAGAATTGCAACACATCAGTAGCTGTATTTATTAGTTTGTCTATCTGCTGAAGACAATAATGACACATCTTGCAAAGTGGTCTGAAATGTAACGATGAAAAAGCACTGAATAGGAACGAGCCACCAGTACAGCCAACGTAAAAATATGCCCTCAGTGCTGAACAAAAACGCAGGCCTGAGTAACATTCAGAATTTAAAAGCACAGCGCTCTATGAGCACTGTTTTAAATGGAGAATTGTAACAGGTTTTAGACTCAAACCCATCAGCTGACAAAAGGATGCTGAAGCTCCGCATTTCCCACAGCCTCCAACTTCTCAGGGCCCAAGCATCCTCCTCTGACACAGGAGGAAACTGCCAGGATCAAAACTGCGTTAGCACCAGTCTGCTTTCATCACTCTGATGGGATCGATAGCTCTACTTCTCTGTGCAGGAGTGGGAGGGATGCAGAGCTCTCATGATCAGTGCCAACCACACTGAAAAGTGAATGGCGAATAATAGCGGTGACCTTCAGTGTGAAATATTTAACAACCACAGCAGGTTATAACGTGTTAAAAATTGAACCAGCTTGCTTAGCAGGTTTTCTAGCAACTGGGAACTTCACATTTTTTGTCTTAAATTCCTTAAACATCTCAATAAATACATTTCTTTAACGAAGTGCCACCTCACTTGAAACATGACCCTAGCTCAGTAATTACAACCTAAAGAAGAACAAAGGAAAGATGTGCACAATACCCACAGCTTGATAGCACTGTCAGCACCAACCGTGAGCACCAGTTTCCCACTCTAATGCCTGCAGACTGCACCTGCAAAACCTCAATTGCCTGAAGCAGCGCACGGACTGCAGCTTCACCTCTGGGCCTGAGCTAAGAGCTGAGTCTCATTTTGAAGAGGAAGCCAAAGGGATGTTGAGACACAACAGATATAACTGCTACCACAGTCTGAGTTCATGTTTTAGCCTCACAACTTTACCTTGAGAAATTAAAAGGCACTAAAAAGAAAACCTAACAGTTACTTTTAAAAGGGTTCTGTGCTTTTAACATCTGCTTTCAGTAACATTTCACTGTGACTGAGCTTTAAAAAATTCAGGTAGACTGTCTGTGGGCTATGTTTTTCCCCTGGCTTCCCCAGCAAGGGAGCATTCGTTCTGAGTTTTAAAAAATGGCTACAAATATATATGAAAAGATTTTCCTGTATTTTAATAACGTTTCCTCCTCTCACATCAAAGAATGATTCTGGAAACTGCAGAGTCCTTCAAGAAATCGTTAAGTATTTATAGGCAGCTATTATACAGGGAGGATGCATCGCATAAGTACTCTGGGAAGAAAAGTGGATTTAGTAATCTAGCGTATTATTAGAACTAAATCCCAGAGCAAAGAGCGAATTTTTTTGTAAACAAGTGCTGAATTCTGAAATCTCCCCTTAAAATATCCTCGACACCATTTACTCCTGCTTTGATTAAGACAACATATTCACAGCCACGCTCCTTCCCATGCCTCCCCAGCCCACATGAAAGGAAGCAATGTTGGCAGCACATCGTTTTGCCCGTTTGGCTATTACACGTCCCTCGCTGATGCTGTAGCTTTGTGAATTGATTTTCCAGTAACACATATTGACGGAATACCCGGAGGAGACTCTGGATCAATAACTGCAGAAGAGGCATGTGAAATTCAATGCTTCCCACTGATTGTTCGGAGATCAATCCGAACAACAAATGGTATGTGGGTCATAAATGGCCGAGGGCAGTTTCCTGATTTAACTGGCTGTTCACACTATCTGCATTATTCACAACAGGGCAGAAATGAGAGTAAGTTATGCACTGAGATGGAAGCACACGTGGATGGAGTCCATCACCAGCCACCACGGATCACACAAGATGCCCTCGTTGCCCCAAACTAGAATTCTAAGCAAGCTGCCCTGTAATGCTCGTTTTCCAAAAGCTGAACACATTTGCTAAATTCAGTAATGAGGACCGTGCCATACAGAAAACAGTCCGAAAGCACTAGGCAAAAAAGTCTTAATTAAAAAAAATTAATGCTAGGGAAGTATTTTGTTAGTTCCAGCTGCATGGAGCAGAGCTGATGAATTAACAAGTCACTAATGCCTCAGGAAGGGAAATGATATATTTTGTTACATGCATAAACACATACGCATGCATACACTCGAATGGAAGAACTAAGGAAAACAACACTTGTTGCTTTCATTTGTATTTATCCTGGAAAGAGCACCGAGCCTCTCCGTACCTATCAAACCTTTTCGAGGTTGATTTCAGTCCTAAGAAATAATTTCTGGAGGCATGCATCTCAGGAGTTTTTAAAGCATTAACATTAGAAGTAAAAACACAAGATGCAGCTGAGCCACTTGATTATATAGGGCAATACACCTAAACTGCTTGAACTGCAAGGTAACCAGTGAACCAAAGGTAATGCTTTCTGCTGGAATTTGCTGCTTTGGAACAAAAACCAAGGACAGAACAGGAGCCCACGGTGAGGTGTGCTGAGCACCACCTCTTCCACCAGAAAACCCGTATCTTACAACCAGAATCTGAAGATTCTTTGGACCATGTAAAGCACATTAAATATTTACTCCGACTCCTCCATCCCCTGCTAATTTAAATCCTAATACAATTCTATTCATTACACCCTCTTCCCCTCCCTCGCTCTCTCATTAGTACGTAATTAACATTAACCAGAATTAGGGACTGTGCATGCAACATGAATTCTTACATGCAAAATACTCTCCCTTCTAACTCTGCTTTCTCCTGGGGAAACAGCTCTGGTTGCTCTGAAGAACACTTTTTGTCATACAGAAGAAGTTAAGAATTCTCTTTAGCAAACCAGATTTGGAGGTCTCATAACCGAAGATGAAGGCCTAGCATAAAAAACTGCCTCCCCATTAATAAACAATAATCATAGAAAAAAAAACTTAGTAACTTTGAGTTGCAACATGCACTAAAAATGGCACCATTTGGATACCGAGCTGTACCATTTGTATGACAGAATCATACTTGCTGTCAAATCCCCTCATTATTTAACTTCCTATAGCAGCCTTGGCAGCTCCGCTGCATCCTATTCCAGCAAGGCAGAAAAAGCAGCATGTGCTGCACATCTCAGGACTTGTTTTCAACAACTTGAAAACACAGCCTCTCAAAAGAACCACAGAAACATTATCAGCATAGTCCTTATAGAGTATAGCTCCAAACATTCAGTACCACCCTACCTATGTAATTAGTGAAGTGCAATATAGAAAGCATCATTCAAATGTTTGGAGGCCACACACACAAAAAACCCACAACATTCAGAAGACAGAACACAACATACAGAAGACATACACCACACTTGTTCATATTCAATGCTAAAGCCACAGCGAAGTCAGAGGGTAAACAAAAGCATTCTGTTAAATATCTTAACTAGTCACTGCTACCACTATGTTCTGTGAGCTCATCACAGTCTGCCTCTCTGTTGCTCTGTGGGGAAGGATTTTTCTTCTCCACATCCATCACACAGTGCTGAGTGAGTACATGGGGTAATGAAACTGCTATATAAACACCAGAAGGATCTGAATATTGTCTCAGAAAGGACAGAGGTATATGGGAAGTTATCAAGAAAACTGCTTTTTCAGAATCTAGAATCCATGCTGGTCTAGCACATACCCAAAGGCATCTACACATACAGAAGTAAACTTGACAGGTTATCTTAAACACACACCAGTGTCACTGAATGCATATCCTGCAGGAGCAAGGAAAAGAAGCTGAATACCCAAAGTGAAAATTAAAACCAAAAACAAAAACGGGAGAACAGGAAAAAAAAAAAAAAAAAGCATCAAAGTAACCCAATTAGTTAGGTCATTCAATATAGAGCAGCAGAAAAAAAGGCACAAAAAAAGCCAAATAGAGATTTCAATGATTCATGAGATGTCAGTTTGTCTTTTCCCAAAGCAGAATCACTCATACTTCAGTCACTCCTTGCTCAATCACGTTTTAGCAGCTTCTCACAGTAAGATTATACAATCCTGCAGCCGGCTTTCCTGTCAGAAAGCTTCTCCTGGTAGCATGTTTTAGTTTCTACCCATCTCAACTATCTCTTTCTATACTTTCTGAGTATCATGTGTCTTTTCGCCATCTACTTTTTGCTAGACAACCTCCATTTGAAATGCTGCAATGTGTAAAACCTCCTTAAATACCAAGACAACCCTCCAAATGATGTTTCCTGTCCAAAAGTTGTTGGGTTTGCACTACCAGGTGCATAAATACAAACCCAGTCTCCTACACTGTAAGCCCTGTGGCTACTTTCTATTGGTTCAGCAATATATTCCCCAGCATTCGTGCTGACCTCAATCTAACACAGAATTTGTACTTATGTAAGACATGATAAAGAAAGGTCTGCAGCAGCTTTTCATTTTTGCACAGCTTGACTAAGCCATGCACCAACCACATCAGGTAGACTTCCCTGGGACTAAAATAAAAGAAAGAAAGAAATCTATATTGGAAAAAAAGTACAGTCTAGAGTGAAGAAAGCACACCGCGAAGCAAGCATTTTCAATAGAGGCTGTCAGGTTTGAGCTGCCTGTTTTCAGATGATAGAAAAGATTCGGTGGTACAATCTCCTGCTGCTTGTTGCTAGTCCTCAACACACAAAAGGAATGTCTGGGTCGCACTGGCATTTCTCCATCACTTCACAGAAATGCTGTCACCATGAGTCTACACGCTTCTGCATTGCTTGCGTGAACAAAAAAGATGAATGACAGCTGGACATTGGTAACTCCAAACTTCTTCCACACAAGTTCATGGTAAAGACAGTGGTAAGCCTTACACTAAAAGGGTTCATCACTCCGGGTGCTCCCCGAAGCATGCCCCTACTAAGGACACCTCTCTTCCTCATAAGGAAGGGAATTCGTTCTCACAAATGCACACTAAGCAATCCTTGGAGTGGGGAAGCAGTTAAAACCCAGACCCTTTCTCTCTCAAAACTGGGACACATCAGGACTTTGAAGTCTTAAATAATCCCCACAGTAGACACCCCCAATCCCAGGGAACTGTATGTGCTAGCAGCAAGAAAAAGAGATTTCCTAACTCCTAAAAAGGCTTGATTGCAATTCCACTAAACAGCTCCCTTCAATCAGAAAAAAAACATGATCAAAAATGGATATGTACCAGAAAAACGTGACAAGTGAAACCAGTGACTTGGGCTGGAAAGCAGGACAGTAAGGAGATGGACAAAAGGACATATTTCCCTTCTCCCCATATTAAAAATACCGAAATCTCTGGAAGAAGGAAACAGCAGCACTATTATAGACTTCAGTTACCACAATATCAGATCCAACAGAGAACAAGTCCCCAGGTTCAGGTATGAGAGGGAATGTACTGACATGAGGGAAGAAGCCACTGCAGCCATTTCTACTGCTTGACTTTGCTTTTTACTTCCAGCAGAAACAGCAGAACGTATCTGTCTGCAGTCAGAAATCAGGGTTTTTTATTCAGTCACCCTAATGGTTTGTCTCACTCGCTTACTATCTTCAGTGTTGATATTACTTAACATAATGGCAAAAGCAAACAATTACTCCAAGTTGTTTTGGTGTTCCTATGATTACCTGTTAAGAGCACCGTCTAAAAACTTGTTAACACAAAACAATAAAAACCACGGTCAGGAGATTACCCCCAAATGGCAAGAGGGACTGAGTTGTTTTGAAACATTAAATTAATACATTAGCAGTCAGTAACAAGTGTGTTTATCAGCTCATATAATGCATTAATCATTTGTTATAACTGCCTGCTTCTCTGAATTCCTGTTGAGCAGCAGTTTATCACAAAGCAGAATGTATATATATGATATATATATGTGTATATAAATGATATATGTGTATATATATGATACATATAAATAGTGAGCCATACCTCAACTATACGGATTACCACAAAGCTTGAGACAATAGCACTACTACAGTAAGTACTACAGAAGCCATGAGTCTTTACTGGAATTATGAAAAATGCATGTTGGGCTTAAGTACAAACGCTTTTTTTTCCCCCTCCATTTCTTTGCTCCAGTTGTGAACGTCCAACACCAAATTAGATATTACTTTAAAAGCGAGCAAGAAAACTAAAATGGTTCTTACAAAATATGCTGCTACTGCAGCTAAACACAGGACCATATATTAGGAAAAACTTCTCTAAAAGAGCAGTCAGGCACTGAAACGGGCTGAGCATGGGGGTGGCAGAGTCACCTTCCCTGGAGGTGACTAGGAAACATGTTGTACTAAGGGACATGGTTTAGTGAGGAAACATTGGTGGTAGGTAGATGGTTAGATAAGATGACCTCAGAGGTCTTTTCCAACCTTGGTGTTTCTACGATCCTACGTTTCAGATATAACTAACCATCCCACATAAACATACATTTCTGTTGCTTTGACACTCACAACATTAGCTCAAGAAATAAAATGAAAACACGTTTCTTACCTTCACCTACCATAGAAACACCTATTGACATGCCCATAAACTTGCTTTTGGTCCATACGTGAGCGTTCACACACATTTTCTTCTCCTTGCACTCACAGTAAAAGCAAGATACCGGTGGATGATGGGACACTTGTTCAGCCACAAACCTCAGCTTGTAGCACGTGGACTGGTCCTGGCTAGACTCCTTGGCTGGGTCCTTAGAAACCGCAGAGGCACCGTTAGTTCTGAATGGTTTCACTTTATCTTTAGGCACATCCCATGAGCAATGAAACGTTTCACCAATTATAGGGTTATAGGGCTTCTTGGCAACTGCTCCCTTTCGGCCTTCATGAAAAGCTGTTAGATAATACTCCACAAAGCAGATAATTCTTTCCTCAGGAGTGGCTCCAGCTGCAATTGACAAAAACAGGTCTGGATGGGCCATGAAATTTGCATACATCTCCAGCAGGGATCTTTTCTCCAAAATAAATGTTGGAAGCACTACCTGTATGCAAAGCAGACAAAGGCAGATATGATTTCCCCATGATCATACTACAGCGAGGGGTAGGGGAGAAGAACAGTTAAGACAGCTGCAATTCTGGCTTAGCCAAGTTTCAGGACAGTGTTTTTTCCTCCCCTCTGTAACAGCAATTTCCTTTTCTGTATAAATAATGAGCAAAGGAAAAAGCAGCAGCCTTGATAGCTGTGCCGGCTGCTTCCTATTTCATTATGATTCTCAACAGTAGCTCATGCAACAGAGATGTGCTGTTCCAATCACACGGAAATTTTCCTTTTCCTCTCCTCCCAGTTAATAAACAAACCATTGTTCCCGTTGCTCTCCTGGTTTACAAGGCAGAAAAAAAAAACCATACTTTGATGTAAACTGATTTAGTTCTAACATCAACAGACCCAACTGATTATGACCCCTTAAAAATATCAAACTTTCCCAAAGCACTAGAAGATGAGTATTGTACATAACCATACGCATCCTAATCTAAGAGATGAAGAGTATAATGTGTACAGCTATCCAGTATCTCAAGTACCTGGGCTCCCAGCTTCACTCCCAGGTCCTCGAGCACCCACTGTGCATGTGCATGTAACTCTGTCCCCTTTCAGCCCCTTCAAACCAAGCCTACAAGATCCAACCCAAGACAAATCTTGAGTGTGTTTCCAAGGATAAAATCGCACCAAGGGCCTGTTACCAAGAGGCTCAAGGCAGGAAAATGCTTCAGGTTGGACTACCTCTGCCATACCCTGTCACTATATCCCCCTGACCTTCCCACTCAGTCCCCAGGGCACGCGGCACTCTTCTTCCATTCCAATCCCCACCACATGACTGCAGGGAGCCACTGCTTGTTTTTCCCTTACTTAACAATTTGAAACAAACAAAAAGTGTGCAAGCTGTTACATCAGTGTCCTGGGATCAGAGAGGCCCACGGGGCCCAGAGGGATGCTGGGACTGAGCACGAGTCAGGCTGCACAGCAGGCAGCCATCCCAAGTGCACTGAGCCTGATATCGATCAGCTCATCTGGCAGTGCAGATGTCACCAAAGCCTCCCACTGAGGAATAACACTCGGTTAAAAGTTTCCAATAAAACATCTTGGAGCGACCTAGCATACTGTGTTTCTCTCCATTCCTTCAGAGTCTCCTGCTCTCCACACCTTGTGCAGGGAAGCTCAGAGCTCACTGCTGTGCAGCCAACAAGGGATTCCTGGCACAGACATCCCACTGGAGACAGATGGCTTGGGTGATGCCAGTCACAGAACAACTGCTGTCCTTTATTAAAGCAGCTCTTTTGCTTTCCTCTTCCAGCTCCCTTTCTTTTCCTCTTCAACTTGCCTCCACGTTTACTTGTTCCCTTCCCCAAAAGGGAGCGTTACTTAAAGCACACAGGGAATCACTTTTCAAACAAATACATTTGCTCTGCCCTTTCATCTTGTCATATTATTCTACATGGAACCAAAGCCCAGTTCAGACCTATGAATCCCATGGATAACGGAACAGAAGCCATCAAACTTTTATTCATGACTTAGTTACTTCTAAAGAAAACTTTCAAGTGTGAAAAAAAATTCTCTTCATGATGGCTCAGTCTTAATTCCTTCACAGTAAGTCATCATACCTCAGGCACAAAACAAAACCAGACCACTGCTCCATTTGGTAACATGCATGCTCATTTTCTCTCTCCCTCTGTGCGTGTGTATAAATAATACAGTCATTCTTAGGCTAATATTTTTACAAGTGTAGACATAAATCAAGTGAAGTTCCCTCTGCAGTATTCCACAGACTCTATAACACTTGAGGATTCCACACAGTTTCTATTACTAACCTAACAAGGCCCCCAAAGATGGCAAGACCTTAATTTCAGACTATTTGTAGCAATCTGCTGAGTGCCAAATACCATCCTCAGTGACCTGCAGTGGTGTAATGGGTGAAGGAGTGACTGAGGTGGACTGTTTTTTTAAAGGTGAATGTTAAATCTGGAAGCAGAAAGAGAGGAGATTTTCTTACAGTATTTTTAGCTCTTCAAACAACTCCCTCTTCCTTACAATATTCTTATTCTGACCAAATACTCGTTTTCTGATATCATCTTTAAAAATGCAGTTCAGCACTAGTGAACTCAATACAGAATCTCACTTTAATACGAACTGTACACTCACAAAGCTGGGTATCAAAGTAACACAGGAAAAAGCCTACCACTGGTGTCTAGAAGTGCCAGCAGTGGCTATCATGAGTTCACTGTACAAAATGGAAAGGGCAGGGAAACTTATCTGAATAAAAAGCACTGCATCTCTCTTCATGCCCAAGCGACTAACTCTAAGAGTGACCTTTATTAGCACAAATGGAGGAGAAGGAAAAGAAGCAATGGGCCACGCTTAAGATTATGCATATTTGATGACATAATATTAAGTCTGCTGTGGTTTCATCCTGTTGGCTTGACTGTGGAAACACAGCCCCTGTACCCACTGTCAGACACGAGCTGCTTTGCACCTATACACTTAACACAGCGATGCCAGCACAGTCACTAGGGACATTATGAAAAACTGGGCGTTTCTGTTATTCAGTTTCAATAATCAGCTCAAAATTTGCAAGTCTACTCGCATGATCTCGCTTCAAAAGCCCCAACTACAATGGAAAATACACCCTTAACTGTAGCAGGTAAGTATCCCTTGCAGAGCAGAGTAATTGAATTGTTTCCTCGAAAGGAGGCAGAAGTACATATGAAAATTGAGTTTCATAGCTTACAAAGCTCTAGTACTTTAAAAACAACTGTCTAGAAAACACTGCCTCTTACTAAATAATCCCATTGCCCGCAATCTTCAGTACACAACATCGTCACCCTCTAACAGAGTCAGAAATTCACAACAGGATTTTTCTGTTTGTAATTCAACCCCTCTTGATTTCCTCAGAAATCAACCCAATAGAAACGAACAAGTTTGGCGTATACCGTTTTTCTTGCCAGCTCAGGACTGCCACGCACTTCTGCTAGTACCGTACTTTCCCAAGGAGTGAGTTTTTGGACTCTTCTGCAGCCAAACAGAATTCAGTCTAGAAAAATATGATTACTATCTATGTTCTTTATATTGCTTTTGGACTACATTGGGTGTTTGTTTTTTTCCTCATTTTTTTAATTGCATAAAAGATTGACACTATCTCATATTTTCCTCTGAGGAAAAGCTGTCATGACAACTAAATGAACAGTGGGATCTCTCCAGAATAAATACCAAACTGCCATAGTCTGAAGCAAAGAATCTCCTGATGGCACACTAAACTGTTAATTTCCATTCTGTCTCTCTGTGAAAAGCAAGTTGTTTAACGGGAATCCTTTCCTATTCCTTGAGGTTAAAAAGAGCATACTAGTTCAGAGCTTGATCATAATTTTCTAAGTTTGAATCTTCCCATACTTAATTAGAGCCGAATGCAACTGAGAAAAGTACAGCATAACTTCTTAAAAATAAAGAAATTCATCACCATTTCTATGACTTATTGTGAGGCAAAAGATGGGCGTCAGCACTTGTAACCCCCTTCTTCAGAAACCTGACCAGCACAATCCATGCTGAGATTTTCACTACCTTAGAGGGACAAAAACCTTCTACTGTCATGTGGGAGTAAAATAAGGGTCTTTTCCACCCACTTACATTTTTAATTACATTATGCATTCACTTTTCAGTTTTAAACCATAAGATGCTGTAACAAACTGCCGTACTACTTTACAACAGGCTGATAGGCAGCAGAACTACCAGTAGCACTTCTAGTCTGAAAGTGCAGTTGTGATGCATAGGGAAGGTAAGGGAACAGGATGAACGATCACCTGTATGTACAAACTGTTAGCATGAATTTCAATTCATCAGATGCCATCTGCCCACACATTTATTAGGCTAGCAGAGGTATTATTTTTTATTTTTAATAAACAAATTAGAAGTGCAGCAGGGTGTTTTTTGTTGTTGTTGTTGTTCTTACTATCTTTTTTCTTCTCCTTCCCATCAATGCCAATTCTAAGCAAAGTGTAAAGTCCAAGACAAGTCTAAGGCACCAGCACTGTGCTGTATTCTGCCACCACAAACTGCTCCGCAGGGCTTAAGTCTGTTCTAGCAAACCCCCATGCAGATTTGATTCTTCATTGCTGGGTTTTTATTTCACAGCAATTTTTTACTGTTTAATTCTTCATTACAAGGAACGGCAGCATGACACGTTTCAAAAGTGAAACACCTCTACAATGCTAAATTATCACGGTAGGAGACTTGTGTCACTGCAGGCAAGGCCAACACTAATGTAATGCTGTTTCCTCTGATACAGTACAAGAAGATAATGATTACACATCCAGAACCAAAAGTCAGCAAGGGCTCAGAAGAGCTGTTTGTTTGTGTGCATCTCATCCTACAGTCCCTAGCTCATAAAAGGAACTAAAGAAACAACCCTAGGGAAGAAGGCAGAGAAAAATGTAAACATATAAAAATATCCTCTGATGTTAGCAACTACTAAGTCACAAGCAGAAGCTGACTAGCACCAAGGCTATCTGATATTTGACTTTCACAGGAATAATGAACAGTAAGCAGGACAGCCAACAAACTGAGCTTTATTGTCACACGTCTGTGGCCCTGAGGGCCTCATGTCAGTGAGCAAAGTTAATAAAAAACAACAACAAAAAAAAAAGCAGACAGCTGTCCTGTAATTTTTTATTTTAGTCCTTAAAATGGTCAGAAAAGTGATGTGCACATGTGGCACGTCTCATCGATACTCATCATATGTGTAGTCATGCATCACACACACAAGAGAGATCTAACTGTGCCATATGCCCGCTCTTCTTTTCAGGTTGTAGGCATTATACACACATTCATGCATGCTAATGTTCTGCCATAGCACAGATCTGATGATATTCATTGTTACCCTCAAAAACTGTGCTCTAAAGTATTGTATGAGAAATTGGTTACCGTATTCATTTACTTTCCTACTTTTCACATACATGTTTACACTTCTCTGATTTATAGAAATTTATTTATGTTAATTGTGCCTGGGTTGTTTGTTTGTTTTTACCTCTTATGACTAAAAAATGACACCAGAAATCAGAAAGAAAAGCCTTATTCATTAAGGAAGACACAATGTTTTAAAGCATACAACTAACAGACAAGGAATCTTAGTCTGGTTTAAACATCACAGATTCTGACAGCCACGGCCAGCCAAAACAAAAAAAGAGGAAGAGCTATTAATGATTGAAGAATGACAGAGAAACAAAACAAAAATGAATTGTACATAATGCCAGACATACTAAGAAGTGACAAGTATAAATTATGCACAAATTAAATGATGAAATGTTTATTCTCTTCAGAACAAAACATTAACTTCCCTGTAGCTATCCAATAGCTATACTTAGCAACAGATCACGGGATTGCTCAGACTTAAAAATCTAAGTATTTTTAAATAGTGTCAACTGTTACAGGGGAAGCAGAGAATACTACACTGAAAAAGTCTTACTTTGTACAAAACAGCAAAAATAGATTTTGATTAATACATAAGATTAAAACGAAAGCAGATGCAACTCTTCAAAATGCCCATGAAAATAATCTGCTGCATAGCTAGAGCTACTCCATAAATACTTTGGGAAAATCTCTCAGTAACCTCTCTGTTCACATCTGTATGGATAAGCTCATAACAATACTGGTTCCAGAACCAGGAGGATATACAGAATGCAGAACTGCTGAGCAGCTTAGCACAGACACGAACTACGATACACTGAAGACTGTCTTGTTTACCATTACTTTTTTTTTTTTTTGCCTTTTTTAATTAATTGAAGCTGCCAAGTAATTAAAAGGGAATCATTCCACAAAGCAGTAACTCAAGCACAAATCTCCTTCACCCATAAAACTGACACTATAGTTCCTCACAGGCTTGATGAACTCTGCCTTAATATACATGTGGGATATATACACAACATACAGTTGTTTTGAAAGATTTGCAAAAAATAAGTTTCTAAATCCCTTGGTTTTTCATCCCTCCCCCAACAGTGTCTGCTGAAGTCACTTCATGCAAAAGCCTGCCTGGCAGACAGCGGGAGTCCATCACTGTCTGGAACCACCCTTTTAGGAAGAGACAAACATCTTCATCTACAGGGTTACACACACGTGCACACACACACATAAATATATTAGGAAAAAGATATGATGTCCATACCCTGGTAAGGTCCATGCCAAGTTTGAGCTGAGAGATGAGATGGAGAATTACACTACGTTGATCATCCATGACTCCTAAATCTTCCTCTTCGTTATCTTCTGTATCTGTCGCTTCATCTTCAACTAGGACCAAATCAGATGCTGAATGCTGAAATGAAAAGAAACATCACCATCTGGACAAAAACCTTTTTTCTCCTCTATAAATGTTTAAAACAGAGCTGTTCAAGGGAACAAAAGACAAGCTGTTAAAAAGGAAAAATATGAATAAAAAGCCAGCGATGGGTTCACAGGCTATTTTGATCCTTTCCTCTGAACATCAGCATTAAGCATCAGACGCTAATTTACACCTTATATTCTTATATATACTGCAGTCACGTCAGGCAAAAAAATCACAGCACGCTAAAATAACAGCTATTTAACAAACAGAAGTAGACAACTGCAAATAAGTCTTCACAAGATTGTTTCATATACACCTTCTGTGCATATTCATGTATATACCCAGATGTTGGATGACCAGATTTCACACTTTCTTCTCCCCATTCTTCTGTCCAAGTTCTAAAGTTAGATATTTAAGTAAACCTCAAACAGAATGCTAAACAGTGCTCACTGACCAATACAGTCCAGACTATTAACTGAAGGAGATAAAGAAACTATAAACATCCTAGGGAAATAAAAAAAATAAAGAGAGAGATGACTGAGAGTAAGGCAATGCCATGAACCTGTATGACATTTGTAACAATAGGCTGCTTCTCATTGTAGCTGTGGTGATGCTGCCCATTTTTTCAGACAGACCAGCTGAGGATCAGAAGACATCACGCCATTTCCCTTCAAGAGGAACTTGACAGCATACAGGGATCATGATTTGTGACACTTTACTTCCCTTTGGGTTTTATGATATATAACAACAGAAATGCAAACAGGTCGGTAGTAGTTTTGCTCAGCCCACTGAAACCACTTTGCAAACCTGCTAGACCTGACTTTTTTTCTTTTTTAAATGAAAGTTGGGTTACGTAGCTGAAAAATTTACAGCCCAGAATTTCATTATTCCCCAAGAAGCCCCTGCTGTAGGTGAGCCAGCACCACCTGCAGAAGTTAGCATTCCTTCCTGCTAAACAGCACATTCCCGCAGAAGCAGCGAGCTTGTTGAGTGAAGTGAGAATATTTTCAGCTCTCTGAATATCTTAGTTTCACTAAAAAAAGCTGATGCTCAGGATTCGGTTTCAAAGGAAATAATTTTGAATAACATATTAGAGACCCCTCAGGTGAGCAGCCTGCATAAGGAGAATGCTGCTGAAATTTAGTTGCTGCGCCTTTTCGAGATTTTAATTAAGCTCTTTCCACTTTTTTTTTTCTTTTCAATTAAATACATGTTAGGTAAGTAGCTGCAAAACAGTATCTGTTTGGTGAGATCCAAGGACAATTAAAAGAACACTCTGCAATTACTTTAAGACAGCAGAACGTGCATCGTACATAAAACGGGACCTGGTGAGCTGTAACCTCAACAGCTTAGAGTTTCGCAAAAGAACAAAACCACAGTTTCCTCTTCCCACTCCCTTGGAAAATAAAAGGACAGAACAATAATCCCCCTGCTCCCAAAGCACACAGCAGCTGATGCCTTATTGACAAGTCCAATTAACATAAACCTGACAAACTCACACAAAATTATCAGTCAGGGGAAACATAAAACACTGAAGCCTGGCTCTGCTGTCGAGGCGATGTTTCATTTGGAGGGGCTGTGGAAAAAGCATAACTTACAGCAGGCGCTTCCACAGGAGCTTTCCCTTTGATCCAGCTTGACCTCATTGAGAGCACAGAGCTACTGGGCAAGCACTGTTTCTTCGTTACTGCCATGAACCAAGCTTGCGGCAAACAAGCTCCAGCAGAAATTAATAGTGCTGGGGAAAAGCAAGGGAACCTCCCTCCTCACTCCCACCCCCTCTTTCTTTTTTTTTTTTTTTTTTTTTGGCTATCCAACGAGTTTGAGTGTGTGCGCTGGACGTCAATCTGTTCCGTGCATTGAGAGTCACGTGACATTGGGATCAGTGAGCTTAACTGCAAGCAGCTCCAGTGGGGAAAACGCTGCTGCTGCTTCCCAGAGGACGTCCCACTGGGCTGAGCTCCAGGTTTGGGCTACGGGGGAGATGATGAGTGAGGGAGAGGGAAAGTACACGCAAGTAACAGCCAGCATCAGAAAATAAAAAGGCTACACATCAACCAGCTAAAAGACTAAATAATATATAATTTTCTTTTGCTCCTGAAGACTGCACGCTCAGCCAGGGACAGAAACACTTCTTCCTTGCCTGCTAAAACAGGTATTAAGTTTTCCATGCCTTTCACAGTGCTGCTAACAAAATGCCAACTGCCTCCTATGGACAAAATGAAAACAGTAGGTGGGAGCAGCTCTAGAAACAACTTAGGTGTTCAGGGAAGAAGTTTTTGCACTGTTTCAAATGAAAAGACATTATCCTCACTAAGGAGCGTGACAAGTACAAAGTAATATTGGGATGAAGCACTTTTAATGACCATTCTGCAATAAGGACTGTATTTTTCATTACCTTAACTATTTTAATAGCACACATAAGGACACTGAAAATCCTCCAACTACTCCTTCTTCCACTACTTGAGCTTTCAGTGCAATAGTGATCCTCAGTGCATGCAGAATGACATCACTTCTCTGTATCTTTCCTCACTTTCCAAGAAAATTAGAACACAAGTAGCAGTCTACTGCTTATGTCATCAGACCTGAACAGCCATCCTTAGTAGTACTAATCTGTATGTGTTTTTCTTCTTTTCTTCCCATTTGCTGTTCAAAGCAAGTAATGAATTACCCTTTAAGTTTTTAGAAAATAGATTTCTTTTCTAAGAAATACAAATTTCTTTAAAACAAACTAACAAATAAAAAATTCACCACGTAAGTGCAATATACAGTGTGTGTACCTACAGCCACAAAATACAATATGAATGCCACAAAATACAAAAGGTAACGTATCTTCAAAATGTCACTGAAGTTCCATTGAGTTTTTATTTCTTTGAACAGAAAACAGTGTAAAGTTTAGTATAAGCCTACACGTAAGCATGCAGTAAAATGTAAGGGATTACACGGACTGATTATCCTTTAATGGCAGCTTTTCTGAATTATTAGGCAGACATGTAAATGACTTTTCCCCATTAAATATAATTGAATAGCTGAGCTAGGAAAGCAGAGATTTGCTTCATTCCTGAGTGGAAATAAATAATAAAAAAATAAAAAAATAAAAGCTTTGGAGCTGTGCAGCTCAGCCTGGGAATGAACAGCAAAGAGAGATAGATGCTGACCCTGAGAAATCAAACACCGAACCAGTTACAAACAAGCACCAAGGCAGCACTTCTATTTACCATCAGTGTATGTTTCCAACAGTGATTGGAACTACCCAGATTTTTAGAAAACAACTGATAATTTCTAGAAAACTCATTGAAGCTTATTGCTTTCGACTTTAAAAAGCAGAGAACACACTCTGGAAGAGATCTATTTTAAATAAGTTACTTCATTAGAACTGGGACCAATTAATGCAGGAAAGTCATCTCCTGGAATAAGAAACTCATGTTCAAGACAAAAGCCTTGGAAAAACATGGTTCTTTTTTAAAGACAAAAACTGTATAAGAAAGAAATTTCTTCTGAAAGAAACAATGCATTTAAAAACATTCTTCTGGAAAAAGACACTTCTACAAACTTGGGACAGAATCAAAGAACTAGTAGATACGTTTCTGTCAAAGGGCAAAACTCCTTCTGTTCTCCCAAAGACTACTCCACGCATTTCAAGTTTATTTCTAATTGTAACTGTTGTGCTGCAACTTAAATTTAGATAATTAGTTCAGTTATAAGATTCAGGGCTCAGTTTCCAACATGCTTCACAAGTCATACTGTGTAACAGTACTGCCAAGCACAGCATAGATTCTGTTTATTTGGAGGAAGGGAGTGTAGAAAAAGGAATATAGAGAATCACTGCATGGATTATTAGGTTAGAAGAGATCTCTTCAGATCATCTGCTCCAAACCATCTTTTCCAACAAGGCTGACTAGAGCCGGTTGCTCACAACTGTGTCCTAATAGGATCTTAAGATCTCCAGGATGGAGACTCCACAGTATCTCTGGGCAACCTGTGCCACTGTGACCATCCTCACCAGTGTTAAGCAGAGGGAAAGGAGCACTTCCCTTGACCTGCTGGCAGGACTCTTCCTAATGCAGGCCAGGAGGCTGCTGGCTGTTTTAGCCATAAGGGTATATTGTTGTTGCATTGTCAGCAGTTGGCCACCAGAACTCCTGGGACCCTTCTAGTGCTAGGGCTTATCTGCAGATAGTTCCAGATGCATGATTTTGCACTTCTCTGTGTTGAACTTGAACAGATTAGTTTCTGTGCTGCCTGTGACTGTCTGTTTCTGGTTTATCAGCCACCCTTTCTAAGCCTTGTATGATCTCTAAATTTGCTTAAGATGCACTCTGCCCTCATCATCCAGGTCGTTAATGAAGATATAAAACAGCACTAGCCCTAACATTGACCTTTAGGTACACCACTAGTGATTGACCTCTAACTGGACACTGTGCCACCTATCATAGTCCTCCAGACTGGACATTCAGCCACTTCACTTACCTAATCCATTCCCCACCAGTCTGTTTATGAAGATATTGTGGAAGACAGGGTCAAAAACCCATGTTCAAGCTAAACAACACACGTTATTTTCTTCACATGCACCAAGCCAGTCACCTTGTTGTAGAGGGCTTTAGTGGCAGTTAAGTAGGTAAGCTTGTAAGCACATGCTGACTACTTCTGGTTACACCTTTTTGTCCTTCACGTGTTTGGAAAAGGTTTCCAGGGTTAGTTATTCCACCACCTTTCCAGGGACTGAGATGAGGCTGACCAACCTGCAGTTCTCCAGATGTTCTTTCTTGCCCTATTCAAAGACAGGAAGAGAATCTGCTTTCTTCCAGTCTTCATGAACCTCTTCCAATCACCATGACCTTTCAAAGACAACAGAGACTAGCCTAGCAATTAAAATGGACAAGTACCTCCATGCACATATACGTACCCTGTGGAGCCCCACAGGCTCATGTACATCCAGTTTAAGTGCTCCCTAATCTGGTCCTCATCGAACAAAGGTATATCTTTCCTATTTGGTAACTTCTAGGAGGTCTGGCACTCCTGAGGGCCAGTCTTAGAGCAAAAACTGAAACAAAGAAGGCATGGCATAACTCAGCCTTTCTTCCATCATAGTAATAAGCACTCCAGCATAGCAATAAGTAGAGACCATGTGCATCCTGACATGGACACAATGACGACTTGTACAGGACTTATAATTCAATTCTGCATGGAACTGGACCAAAGAACTTTAAGAATTTTTATCAAGATATGGAAAAGTTTTACGTAGTAGAAGACCGCCTCTAGTCAGAGGCAAGACAATGAATCTCAAAAGCTTAAAACATCTGGATAAAAAGAAAATTTTGTAATATTCCAATTGAAGAAGTCATTAAATCTTCCTACACTAAAAAAAAATTGGCAAATGATACTACAGAGTAACACAGACCAAAACATTTTCACATTGAGAGAAAGGTGGAATAAATGAGATGCAAGACTTGTTCAGAACATTAAACAGAATTAGCATTCTCAGACTAGTCAAAGATCGACATATTTTCCATAGAGTTACCTGATTACTATTAATCCTACCACTGCACATATAAGTCAAAGGCTTCATTTTAATTTTCAGATTCCCTCCATAATGGCATGGGCTTGCAAATACCATTTACATTTTCACTTGTGTAACTTGAGAGCTCGGAAACAGGTTTTCTGTGGGTGTAAGATTAAATATAACTCCATGTAAGGACAGAGAGTTTTAGCATATTTACACTAATGTGACAAATTGACTCCATACAATTTTCACCACACTGAATTCCCAAATTAGAATTTTCTTTGTACAGTAGATACATTAACAATACCCCAAAAATGGGTGTTGTTACATAATTAGATGTTGGCTTCTTTCAGGACTTGTCACTATATGAGAATTGACAAAATTGCACAAATCTGCATGTGTCACTTTTTCTTTTTCTTTTTTTTTTTTTTTTTTTGTTTTTAATTGCATTTATTGTCAGTTGTGACACGCACCTGTCAGAAAAACATGTGAGCTTATGGCACCCCATCCGTTATTGGAAGTGATCTGAATCTCAATTAAAGCTTTCACCAGTAAGTTGTACTTATTAAACTAATTCATACACAGTTTAGTTTATTGGCATACTATGAAAGGAGTGATTCCCCAACAAGATGTTAAATTGAACAGAAATTAAATAAGATTTCAGTTCTGCCATTAACCTAAATATTGAAAGAAAACACTCAGATGTGTTTACTTTAAACTCATGATGAAGACAGAAATCACCATCACCTATGCACTTCTCTAACTTACAAATGTGTAGACATCTACATACTAATAATTTTTAACCAAAATTTTCTCTTCTTTTTTAAATATATCCAAGAAGACTCTAATCTCTCTAAACAAGCTTTTCCCTTCCTCAAGAACACTTTAAATAAACAAAAGAGAAAATACTTTTCTCAGCACTTATGACCACACTACTGAACAATGTAAGTACATTATGGAGGAGGAGAAAGAAGAGGGTTGGAAAAACAGTGTTAGAGTGAACACAGTTTATTCACTGCCTGAGCCCTGTCCAACTTACTGAACCTTTAAGCTTGGCTCCTGGCAAGGCCTTTGCCTGATTATTGCGGAAAAAGAGTAGATCAAGGATAAAATTTCAAGTGCACCCAGATCTCATATTCCACTGACAACTCTGGCACCTAGATACTAAAGTTCCAGTGACTTTCAAAGAGATTTAAGGGTCCCCAGTCGCCAAGCATTTTATTTGTTTACTTAACAAGCTTACATACTAAGCAGAGTTTGAATAGGAAAGTTAGAAAGCAAAACTTACTACAGCCCATACACCTCAATTTCATCCTCTTAAAAGTATCAAAAGTAGGTGGCTTAGCTGATTTTCTTCACTTAATCTAAATATTTCATAAAGCCCTTTCCTCTACTACCTTTGTTGTCAGCTTTTGATTTAATTGGTAGGAAAAATTTTTCACAGTAGTAATGTGCAAAATCTCTGCCACCTCAATGAGAAAAAAAAAAAACACAAAAAAACCACACACTAGCATTCAACTGCTATAGCTTAGATTTAATACTGAAAAAAAAAACTTCTTAAGTATCAACACAAACAGCAGAAGATGACAACAAAATAAAGATTTTAGATCGAAAAAGGGGGCGCATTATAACTTATCAGAATAGCAAACAAAAATGTATTTTTGCTTTGATTCAGTCATCTATATACAGACCCAAATCAACAAGACTGTTTCTCCTTCCAAATTGCATGAAGGAAAAAGTAGAAAATACGCAGGTTTTCTACTTACCTTAAAATATGGGTACCAAGAAAAACATCTAGATAGGTAACTAACTGCTGCATCTGTCTTTGGGATACACTACTCATCACTAACAGTTAAGTATGGAATACTTGGCAGGAAAAAGCATGCATCAGGAAAGGAAGCCTACGAAGTGCCTGGAAATTAACTTCTTATCAAAGCTTTTGTCTCAGTTTGGTAATTCTTATATATAATTCTTATATACATATATAAGAATTTTGTGGGTTATTGTGCTTTGTTTTTCATTAGAATGCACTACACACTTGGATGTCCATAAAATGTATTCAGCTAGGGATAAGTGCAAGGATCAGAGACCAGAAAGGTGAACCACCTTTCCACTTCACAAGATTTAAGATACAACATGTAATAGCAGTAATTTATGGAATGAACTAATACGTTGCTCATTTTAGGAGATGCTTCATTATAAAGGAAGTATGCAAAGTCTATTTTGCAGAGATGACCTTGATACTAACACTTAGTAAATGTAGACAAGCTGACATACAGATGGTGCAAGCAAAGAAAATAATTATAAAACTAGCTCCTTAGGTTACAAATAGGTCTGTGATCTTCCCTCCCAGCAAAAGCAATCTAACAAGCACCTTGAGGCAATAACACTATCTGGATATTCACTGTTTTGAGAGTTTCACTACAATGTTTTGCCTCCCTCCCTCCGTAAGTATCTCCAGGAACAGAGGTCGTTTTGCACATAAATAACAAGCCCAAAAAGCTCCCCTTTCCTATACTGCAGAAGTGTTTCAACTCTTATTTGTAACCATATTTGGCAGCAAATATAACAATATAGTACTGAAGAGGACCAAATAGCATTACAGTATTTAAGAATGAAAAGCTCTGATGTGTCGTAAGAACAAAATGAATGTAACAAGAAACATGGGGGCATCTTTGTAAGCCTTCAGACAAAAATATTGAAAATAAACTATAGAAATGATTATCTTTAAAGTAGTAGTCAGAGAACCAATACTCTTTTAAATGCAGAGATCCTCACTTGGATTACTTATAGCATCACCCTGTCAAGCATCAAATCAGGTTTGACAACTTTTTTACCCCTACATGAACATATTTTCTTCATAAGAAAATTCCTCTTTGGTTATCGTGATTTGCATAAACCCAAAGTAGTCAGTACAGAAAATCAGCCGAAAAGCAGCTCATTCCTAAACATAGAATCCAAAGAAAAGATTAAGTATCAGCACCAGTACACACATCTTGTGAATATCTATCATGGAGTGAGCGCAACTGAATTATAACACTGTTTAATGAGAATCCAGAAACACCAGAGGACTTTGCAGTATTGCATAAATTCAGTAAGAACTGGGAATAAATATTTTTTGTCGCTGTTATCAGAAAGGGCAAAAAGGAACAGCAACTTGAAGAACATACAAAAAAGAAAATGCTCAAAGAGAAAAGCCCCCACAGACTTGTCCTAATTGGGGCAAAAAAAAAAAATCTTGAAGACTAATATAAATGACAATAGTGAATTTTATACTAACTTAAAAATACATGAAAAACAATACAGTATCACATCATCTAATGCCACATAGATAGTAGTGAAGAAAAACTTAATGTAAGATAATCAGTTTTGTTTTGAGAATTAAATTTTTAGAAGCAAGATAGCTTTAAATACAGCATCTGACAACTCAAAATAAGTTCTTCACTATTTACAAAAGCCTGTAAAGTCCAACGTTTGGAAGTCTGTAAAAACTCAGCAGCAGCCAGGCAAAACTTCAGAGATTGTGAAAGGTCTGAAAGTCTGTGACTCTCCATGAACTAAAGAGTAAAGGCTGCATGGAGCTGCAGGTTGATAAGGGAAACAAACATGGACAAAAGCATAGGAGAAAGCTTTACCCTCTCCATTTCCTCCTCTATTAAAAGACATCCTCTTCTCTAGACTGAGATCCTTGGGTAGGAACTTGATGAAGGTGGAGCAACTTGTCTCTCACTCCCACAAAGCAGGGAAAGATATTTTGGTAAGGGACTCAGCGGGCAGTGTTAGTCATCCACCATCCCATACAGTGCACTGGTAGGGAAAGCCATCACACTCTAATGAGCTTTGGCTCATAGTGATAGAAACCCTTCTTCATTGTTCTACTTTGACCAGAGAAATACTTCGGAAGAAAAGTTAATCATTGAGTCTTCAGGGCAAATGGTCACCAGTCAACAGAATATTTTTTTCTGGTATGTTTTCACAAGATATCTATTTATAAACTTAGAAAATGAAGGGAGGTCCACAGACAGAGCATGACTCTTCTCAGAGGTGTACAGCAACAGAGTCAGGGGCAACGGACAAGCTGATGCATAGGAAATTGCATTTACATACTGAAATGAAAATACTATCAAGAGAATGGTCAAATGCTTGCAACAGTTTGCGCAGCAAGGTTGTGGGACCTCTACCACTGGAGGGTTTCAAGACTTAGCAGCGTATGACCCTGAGCAACCTGATCAGATTAGGTCAGCATCAAGCAATGGGCTGAACTGTATGATCACTGGGGATCCCTTCCCATCTCAACTACTCTCTGATGCCACAAGGATTACATTTGCAAATCCAAGTAACTGAAAAGTTAAAAAATAAATTAATCAGCCCTCTGTCATTCTCCTCTCTTGCACAATGCTTTGTATTCTAGCTAAGCAAATTTACAGCAGAAAGATGTCACCATGTTAGCCAATAGCTAATAAATGCCATTCACATATGCACAGTGGGCACGATAACATGGACTACTAAGAATTTAACATTTACTACTGTCTGATCTGGCAAGATTACTCTATACATACATCCATTTTTTGCAGTGCTACTACTTATACACAGTATCAAGTGCCAGGATATTTATCAGAGCAAAGAAGTAGTATGGATGCTAACACAAGCAGCACTAACAATCCTGTCAAGGCACAAACTCATTAAACCATCCTGACTTATCCTCTCTTCCTGTTCTTTGTCCCATCCACTACATACTTTCTCACTGCTGCCACATATACATACAAAAGAGGAGGGAAAAAAAAAAAAAAGAGAGGTTTGGGTCTTCCAAAACATTCTCATAGGAGAACATCAAATCCATACATGAAATAACCTGAGCCTAGAAAACTGCCACCTTTTATGTGGCTACATTCTCGAGGCCAGTGGAACTCTACTTGAAAAGATTTGTTCTCAGTCTCATAAACCACTTGGTTCATTCTCAACTGCAAAGAAATCTGTGTGGCCTGCACTGTAAGGTAAAAGAGCCTTTCACCTTGACCTTCCAACTTCTCAGTTGAGGTAATGTCTTAGTCTTGAGCACTTTCATCCCACCTCTTTCCACACGCAGGGCTCTTCAAATGAAGAGCCACTAAAATTCATCACTGCAGATGGAAAACCTCTCTGTTTTTCCAGCGAAACCAGAAACAATGTCTGAGGTCAGTTTGGATGGCACTTCACTTAACAAGATAAGCCACCTCTAACATGAGACAAATACATACTATAAAAAAATTTCAATCCACCCCTAAGTTACAGACAGCCTTAATGAGATGGGTAAGCTTGCTAATGGACAGTGTGGCCAAACCTGCATACTAGAAAATCAAAAATGGCAGCACACAAAGCAACTCAATTAGCACACAACAAATCAGTTGGTGCACAATCCTGAAATAAAATTGATATTGGCTTTGAAACTGGTTTTCAAAGGACAGGAACAGGTTTTTATAATTAAAATAGACCAATTGCTTATTCTGTTAATCTAATTTTTAAGTCTTACTGCAAGTGAATCTGATTTTATAATGATGAATTTTCATTGAAATTCACTGTTAATTATGAAATACCAAATAATCAGAACTTCATGTTTATTCAAATTAAATATAAATTTTGTATTAAAGCTTCTTTTCTTATTTTAAGTAGAATATTACTCTTGAGTATATTTTACAGATATTAGATGGAATATATGTATCTGGGGCCTTTGGCTCTACAAAATGCAATGGCTTTGGCTGGAGATCAATTTACATCTGTTATTTACATAAAAAGATTTACTAGACTGGTTGCTGACAATTTCAGAAGGTTATAAAAAAATAAAACCAAGATTAGTTACACTACCTTAGTTATTTTCTGTCAGTGCTGTTGCACTGCACTGTAGCAGGCTTATGTCATATAGTTCTACTTTTAGTATAGTTGTGTATTTAATCCTTAAATATACCTTCCCTGGAAGTTTTCTATCGATTATCTCAGAGTTCATTTTTTAGATGGCCTGATAGAGAATAGATTAACTGGTGCTATCTTTGCCTAGAGGTGAAATTTATCTATCCAAGTCATTACAGTCCATTTACCGTGCTCTTCTGCCCAGAAGTACTTAATCACAAAGAAAGCAAAACGCAGGCCACAGTCAGCAATACCGTAATGTCAGTGCTAAACAGTGAAAAGGACACTGTAATAGCACTAACATTACTTTCCAACACTGATCTGTTTTCTTTCCATTACTGCACTTGTAGATAGCAGTGCATGTTCATCACACTTATGTGAAGTACAAAAAGGAAACAGGAAACACTAGGAAAAATTGATACCAGGAAGCAATCCAGTGTCCTGGGCAAGACTGCCTCTAGACAGACATACACAGAAAAGGTAATACCAAATTAGAAATTATTTCCTTCTAAAATGACAGAAACACTTAAAACTATTTCTTACCATCACTAAATCATCCTACTCAAAAGAGAAAGGACTCTACAGAGGATGAAGTATCATCATATTAGGATCAATATTAAAGACAGAAAGCAACTTCAGCCTAAAGGACACAATCTCCTGAACAGATTGGACCATATCACAATCTTTAAGAACTAAGAAGAAAACAGCTCTGTGCCTCCTACAAACAGAGCAGTTCCTTCTTGCAATTGAGAACATCATGGCTCAGATCATCCAGGGACAGAAATACCCTTAATGATCAGGACATGACTACACTTGCAATCACTATCACAATTAAAACCTGGTTTAACATTTAGATAATCAGAGCTAAGCCTCAATCCTACAGAGCTGAAACTTCAATCCCATTAAAAAGATACTTTGGTATGGAACATGTGTACAGTTTCACGTAAGCAAGGGAAAGTTAGGGACAGGAAAGCAGAGAGACCGCACAGATACCAGATACCCAGGATGGAAAGAACCAGCTGATAAGGCACGTTAAGGCATAAAAGAAAAATAAAAAATAAAAAATCACAAGAAGGGAGCTAAAATGCAGATGTAGATACAGTGAATTACAACATACTCGTTCTTAAACTGTTAGATCAAAAGAAAATTACTACTTCTTCTCAGGTCTCCCCTAAGAACTGCCATCTGTATTTGGCTACCAGGGGAAACATTTGCCCTGCAGTCACATTCACATTGCTCAAAAGAGGACTTCTGACAGCCAAAATTACAATTAATTGAACCGGAGCAGCACACACATGGAAGTGATTCACAGCTTTATTCTACTTAGGCACAAACTTTATTACAACAAAATTTATTGTGAAACTCAATATTTTGAAATTAATCAATTTCAGAACTTCAAGAAAGGAATTTCCAAGTTGTAAATGATTATGTGAAGGCAGCAGATCACTGTTTGTTGCAAACTTTACAGAGATCAAGTTTACATCACAGCTTTGAAGGGTCTACAAAGGCATATTTGTCCTCTTCTCTTTTAAAGGGAGAACTCTGTAAAAAAACTTATACCAAAAACTCCAAGCAGGTTCATTAGGGATTGCACAGAAGTATTTTATGTCATCTCACATCAGGTGTAGAATAGCTCTGTTCAGGTCAGTCCTTTGCCCTGATGAATATGGAAAAGCTATCTGGCATTTCACTGTCAGTGGTTACTGCTTCTAGTTGATACAACAAGCCTAATGCTGTCCTACATCACAACCCTAAAAGGAAATTCTCATTTAGGAAGAAAAAGCAGTAACATCAACAGTAACAACAAAGGATATGATAAAATAAGCAAGTAAATACACATGGAAATCATTTCTGCTGCAAGATCTTTTCCCTTCTGAGCTACTTTAAGAAGTATCTCAAAAGAGATCCCCCTGCACTTGGAAACAAGAAACATTTTAAATAACAAAAGCAAGTAAACAGCAACAGACTGTTTAAAAATAAGACTCTCTAGTTACTATATTGTTTCACAAGGGAGAAACTGCAACCTGAAACCTTAATTGGGCAGCAAAGCAAAAAGAAATGTTTTTTCCTTGAGTTATATGCGGCATCAAAACTCAGCTCCACAACTTACAATACTCCTCAAGAATGCTTACGTATTAAAACTGCACCAGATGAGCCTTGTCCATGATTTCTTTGTAAACATTAAAAAAAGAGAAAACGCCACATATTTGTTAATGACATTTCTTAATGCACTGCTTCAAAAAGCCTACCCACTATGCTGAGAATTAACGTAACTATTGCTAAAGGCATTCAGTAACTTGGCTGTGTAGCCAGGAATCTGCTGCCAGTTTGCAGCCTTCTATATTGGGAACAATTCCTTAGCAATCGCCGTCCAACAAAACAAACGTCTCTATTTTCTTCTTAAAATCACTGTTGATTCACATTCCTAAAATGATCTTTTCCTTGTAAATAACATCCCATAACATAAGCAGCTAAGTCAGCTGTTCCTCAAGGGCAGCAATTTAATGGCATTTTCTACTTCAGACTACAGGTCAATTCACAATTTGTTTAGTTGGTACATCTAATATACCATGCTGAATGTTGGCCAACAAGCTCTCTCCCATTCCTCTGGGGCATAGTTTCTGACTAAAAGATAGAGGAGACACTATTAGAAAAAATAAAAGTATTCTTTCATAGAAATCCAAGGATGGACAAAGAAGAAACCAGAATTAACTTGATAGCACTGAAAGAGGAACTCTCTTCTCGTTAACTTGTTTAAAATTAAGGATCACTTCCTCTGGCACTTCTGACAGCTAGCCCAACATACACACTACCAACTTGTTCAGAGATTAAGTTTAGCCAGGGCTCAATTTATTGTTTCTTTATTGGTGTGAGAGTTTGTTGTTTTTTAATTTTTCAAGAAAGTCTTGGAGATAAATGAACATCATTTGAATGACACTTGTAGACTCCTCTGCTTTTTTTTTCTTTCCCTCCCACCCCTAAAAGCAACTACCACATGGAAAACGAGAAGTCATGGTCTTCCATATCACAAGTTTCTTAACAATGACACCTGGATGAATTATGTCACTCTCTACTGATGCCACCACAGTTACTAATAAGGAACTAACATCTGCACTAGGAAATAAGTGGAGCATGATGACTTGCAGTTGTTTTTATATATAATCTCATATACTAAGTAATCAGTTGAGTCACTGCTTCTTAAATCTTCGAACGTGAACTGGCTGCTCAGTGCCACTCACTCGTGCCTGAGACACACAACAGGACAGAGTGTATTCGAAAGTGAGTATTAAGCAGAATACCTTTGATAGCTTGGGAAAAAAAAAAAAAACAGATACATTTTTTAAAAGTCACACATTACCACCAGACAGCATCCTTAGCAGGCTAACAGTTATGCTACTTACACTCTTTTCTCTTCTACAAAGCCAGCTGTCAAGTCCTCCTTTCTACAGTCACAGCAACAGGAAGCTTTGCCTCCTATCTGACACTTCTCTCAGCTTACGCAATTGGGCAGAAAACTTGCAGTTCTCTGTGAGAGCATCTGTTCAAGAAAAGAATCTGATCACAGCAACTAAGAGTGGTGTAACCTCTGTAACAGGGCATGACAGTCTGCCAGATCTGAAGTTGAGCCTAAAAGTCTAATAGCTTTTTTTGAGTGCTAGTGCCCTAGGGAATGCAAATGCAGGCTGCTGATTTCAGGAAGATGGTCCACAAAGCACTAAGTATTCTGTCCTGAAACGAACGTTATACTCCCTTGCTTATATCCATCTGCAGAAGGGTTCTCCCTCCTCCATAAACGACAAGTTCCAGTACCTCAAGCCATAAGCAATATCTCACATCAACAAGAGAAAGAGCTGAGTCTTTGAAAAAATAGTTGTAATTCAAAACTCAATTCAACCGCAAAAGTGATGCTCTCTAAAAATAATAATAATAATAATAAAACAGTGAGTACAGAAAGCTCTCAAAAGAATATTCTTACGAAAATGCTGTAAGAATTGCAGTTGGCTCATCTGAAATAGAAATTACACAACCTCCTAATAAAAAGCAAATATAGTTCATTTAAACATTGAGATCATTGGACATTGTAAACAGTAGAACTTGAAACTGTCTTTTAAGGACAGAACTGGAAGAGGACCACAGTAAGAAGTAATATTTTAACAAAACCTATTTTGGTTTAGCCCAGGATGTTTTAAACTATATTCAACTCAAGATACTACAAAAGAACTGGAAAAACAAGCAGCTTTATTGATCTCCCCAGCCATTACAAAGTTCATTAAAGGCAATATATTTTAATTTAAGCAATTCCAATTGCCAAAGAGCATTCACTTGTAGTAAAGGGTTTCTTCAGCTCTCAAAAACATCTTTCCAGTTCTCCAGGTCTTGTGTGCTCCAGGTGCCCAACAATCTTTGAAGACTCAGTGTGAAGTGTTTTCCTGGTGGGCAGCACTGGTATCCAAAGCAGACAGCAGAAGCTGGAGAAGTTTGACATGGTGAGAGAGTTTCAGTGCACCAGATGTCTGATACGCAGCTATGAGCCTCCTCAAAGAGTCGATGCTTCAGAACTGCCCTTTACCAAGTAAATGCCACAAAAGCACAAATCAACAGGCTGGTGCAGGTGATGTGAACAAGTTTGCCTATAATCACTTAACAAGAAAATGGGCCAGAAAGCAGTACACCATTTTGAACTCAGAGAAGCTGAACCCAGAGACATTCAAGAGCAATTAGCAACAGAAAAATGTAGCAAGCAAATCTTGTGGCAATAATGTCTCCTATCTCAAAGGAGAATAAAATCCAAACAGCTTATTCTATCATCAAAGATAGATACATATACTGACAGACCACCAATGGGTTTTACAACTAGGAGATCATATGCTTTCCATAGTCCACTATCTCTCAGTATCACAGAGAAGCAAAAGCACAGAGCAATACACAAACATTCTGTTCCAGTTTTCAGAGTGCACTTTTGCATAAAAGACCATTTTAACAACTATTTCAGGCAAATACAGAACTACAAAGATAAAAAAAAAAAAGTACAGTAATTCATGAAAGCATACACTATAGCATATCTCTGCATCTAATCAATGTCAAGTCTCAAATACAACAGAAATGTTCTGCTTACCTCAGTACCTGGCTGTAGTGTCTGCCCATCCTGAGCTGCAGATGGAACTATGGCCCATGTAATGTTGGCACTAGCAGATGATAAGGAGCTGAGGGCACCATTTTTCAGTTGCTCTGATGAATGTGACTTAGGCCCAGGCCATCCCAGGATACCATCTGAAGCAGAAAAGAGATGTCAACTTACAAGAGTAAGATGACTGATTTTTCCATTCCTCTCATCATTCTATTCATATTAATGAACTGCTACTTGTTCCTTGTCCCTATGCAGTTTTACTTCAGTAATAAGTCAATGAAGGAAGATGATTTTACAGATTTATTCCTACTGCCAGATAGAATTATACATAAATTATGTATAATAACGTAGATAAATATTATTCAATCTAGCACACCTCTGTAATCAAGCAAGCATTCTCTATCCAGTATTTTAATTGTTAGGAAGTTATTCAACATTACTGCACCTAATACAGTGCAGGAGCTTGCCACATCTTTTAAACACAGATCAGTACCAGAAGAAAGATGACTAACCATCTAGCTTTTGCATCAGGCCCCAGGCCCAGGACTAGCTCGGGTAATATGCTGACCATCTCTCCATTTACTTTGTCTGAAACCAGAGTTTAACACTTAACAGCTGTCCTTCATTTCTGCTGGAACTTAACACTAAAGCTCTCCCTAGATTAAGTGCTAAAATGCTTTCCTTGTATCGAGAGCACAGTTTAGAGGAGTTCTCATTAGTAAGATGCATATTAAATATGAATCAAACAGAACAAGACAGCAAGACAACCCCTACTTCTGGAGACACCTAATTTCCAGGAAAGGCCACTGAGAGATGCTAAGACAGGAGAAAAAAAAAAATCAGCTAAAAAGGCTGCAATGCCCTTCCTCCCTCTAAAATACAGTATCATCATTCACATCTGTAGCCCTCACCATAGTGCTTACATTTCATTTATCGATTACATGCTGCTACAAAATACAGAGATATGGATAAGAAAACTGCCGTTTTTCAGTCATTACCATAATACGTGCATGAAAATACAATCAGTATCACCAGGAGGATCTCTTTCGCTCATCACTGCCAACATTTTAAGATGACCTCAAAGAACACAAAGTACATAAAAGAACCTGCTATTTGTTTTCTCCATATCACCAATGGTTAACAGAGGTTGCTTCTTAATTAAGATAAATGGTTTGATGTGGTGAGATAAACTGTGTACTACTACATTAACTTAATATTTCTACTGTTTAAAATATGTCAGAAGTCCTACAGTTGAAATCTTACTGAATTCCAAAGATAAAATAATTACAGAGTTTTCTTCTCATCTGAGATGGTACCAAGTTATGACAGCATGATTAAACTTTGGATCTACTTGCTTAGCAGTTTTTTGTAGTACCCCCTTTTGAAGAAAGCATAAGCAACTGATTTGTAAAAAGTGTATAATGATTTTCAAAGACCAAAGAAACTAGCAGGGAGAAGAAAAACGTTAAAAAAATGAAACGTATTTCACACAACTCAAATTTCCCACTGATAAAGGAAGAATATCTCTGGGACTCTTTACTTTTACATGCTGCAAAGGCTTCTGGATTTCAGTAACTCTAAGTACTATGCCAGTAGATAATCTTAGGATCAAGTGGAGAAAAAGTGGTCTTTTTGTTCGACTTGCCCTATATATTAGGCGTGCACACCACAAAGTCAACATTTGCTCCCATGTCAAAAAATGAATTAAATCAACACAATGTTGGTATACATAGCAAGGAATGAAGAGCTCAGTGACTGCAGTCATAGTAGCTTTTTGTGTACTCCTCAGGTCTTGAACAATCAGGAAGAAAAAACAACCCCAGATCCCTCAAAAAAAAAAAAAAAAAAAAAAACTGACTCAGAGGATAATCTGAAGATTGCCCTGGTAAATCCAAAATGGACTCCACATGGGAGGAAAGAAGGAAGCGTACCTTCAGCATTTAAGGATAAAACTAGAACACTTCACATAAAACTGTTATCTCCTTGGAGGGAAGGCATAAGGCTATAAATTGATAAACAATTTTATTTCTTTTTTTACTCTTTTTTATGTTGATACAGATTTCATCGAGAAAAACACATCAAGAAGTTAAAGCAAACCCGCTTCATTTCAACACAGTTTTACAGAGCACACCTATCCTCATTCTTCAGTACTCTGAATGTTGTAACTGATGTATTTTGCTGTTTCTCCCTGTCATCAGCTGAATATTGAATTATTACTGCTATTTTCCTATTACAGAGAAACTAAAAAAAAAAAGACTGAACTGACTGTTCTTTATGCAACTCTTTGAAAATAAGTCATCCACTCATTTCCTTGGGCTATCAATTTTCTCTCTTCACACACAATCCATTTGGCCTTCACTGTGAAGAATTATATTTTTTAACTAACATTTTTTACAAAGTTAATTTCTGTAAACAGCCATGAGAAAACACTATTTGAATAAACACCTTGCTTCGGGGGAAACTGACAAGCACAAACATTTGCTTAACCATCATTTACATATTTTCTAAAACACTGTATCAGTTTTCAGTACAAACACACCTAGTAAAAAAGATTATTTTAGTCTTCATCTTTCTCTGCACATCTGAAACTCTCACAGAAATAGCATCTATTAGAAGCATGCCAGCATGTTTTTCCATCTGTCCCAAGGGCAGTGATATTCCTTCACAGAATGATGCATCTTGTCAGCTTAGTCAACTTTAAGCAGATCTTAGCCACACTTTACAAGAGGATGCTAAGAGTTAAGGTCCAAAGGATAAATCATATCTAATAACATCATATTTAACATGCAAATCTACGCTGATGTATCGGCATTTTTGTATCACTCAAAGGGAGCTGCCATATACCTTGTAGAACTCTAATTCCCAGACAAACGCAGGGTAGGAAGAAAGAATCATTAGAAATAGCCTTAAACTCAATTAATATAAGAACATAATCTCTACATACTGAAAGTTAGAAGACACAAAAACCACTACACTAATTAAAGCAAAACATCTATGTCTATAGTAGAATGCAGAAATTAGAATAGCTTAATTAAATATGATATTTGCATAACCAGCTAGATCTCTTCCACTTGTATGGTGCTGGCTATGTTGTTCCAAAAGAGAAAGCCAATTCTAAGCCCAATTCTTCTGACAGTTCAGTGCAAATGTATGTACAAAATCATACCTCTCATAGAAAGTATCCAAAAAACAACACCAATTTCTACCACAATGAACAGGCAGCAGGTAAATTCCAACAAAATAGAGAACACTTCCAGATAAGCTAAATGCAGCACCCAGACACCTGACGTTCTTTCCCTACAGTTCAGAAAAATCATCCATTCAGAGGGCACAACTGAGAGTATTCTACAGAAGTGTCCTCAGGATGAACACTTTACCCCTTAAGAGCTGTGCACAGCAGGAGGATTGACCAAAACAAGAGGTATGAAGGAGATTATTCAGTTAAGCGCTACTGATCATTTTCATTTTTAGATTCTGATGCACCTTCAAACTATGTTTCTGTATTATAATTGATGTAGGAAATATGCTTAGCACCAACCTCAATTCTATAATAATAAAAAAAACAAACTAAGTTCTCTGCTCTTGGCTTATAGACAAAAAAAAAAAAAAAAACATTTTTCCCTTAGCACAATCATAAACAAACAACTATTGATAAAACTCTCACAATGCATTGTAACTACACTATAATAAATATTCCCTTAAGAATTCTACACCAGCTCTCAAGGAGAGACCAAAATTGGTCCCTGCTGGGCTGGGACTAGAAAACAATGTTATCTTGCAAAGCAAGAAGAGCAGGTAAGGAATACTGTATTAGCATATAGATAGAAGTGCAAATTGTTTTGGTTAGACCCAGCAGTAGGAAGTCTAGCACCGATACATTTAAAGAAGACCTGACTGACTGTGGAATTTAGTTAAGTTACACGAGTAATAATTTTTTCTCACCTGTCTTCTTTCTTCAGGGGGGAGAAGGGCTGAGGATAGCAGGGGTTAAACAAGAAGGAGGATTCCCCTACTTGCTCATTTTTCTCTCCTCTTGACAAGGAGAATCCATCGCTGTCATTTGTTATCATTGAAAGCATCTGGATTTTGTCTTTCCTGGCCACTTACTTTCTCAAAAGTTGGAACCAGAGAATCTGATGAAACAAAGCACTTCCCCTCTCCCCACTCCAAACTCCAGAATCACTTTCGGTCCGTTTGTTGCCATGGAATACAAAATAAGCAGCATTTGCACATCCAAATGAAAGAAAATTGACAGCAAAGATGGATTTGGGTTTGGGCTTTTGTTTTTAGAAAAGAAAAGAAAAATAACCCCTTTAAAAAGGAGAAGAAAATAAGAAACATTATATTTTCTATTCAGAAAAGAGGGCAAGTGAAACTTAAAGGAGTTCCTGTCTGGTGGAATGCTTTATTCAGTAAATGAACAAGATAGTTTTAAATAAGGCACATATCTGTACATACTGCTGATGACTGCAAGGCAGGACTCCAATTGCAGAAATAAGAAAATAAAGAACAGATCTAAAGCACAACATAAGGTGACAAATTAGCTTTAAAACAAATTTTCAAATTTGCTGCATTCTTAGTTTGGGATAGAAGGAAGGACACCAGCCACAGCAGTCAACAGGCTCTAGAGACACTCTTGTGCTAACGGCTACACATTAAGAAAAAAGTAACACCAAAGATTTTAAGAGTTTAAATAGAAATAAAAGTTTCTTCTCTGCAGTTTTATTTTGAAAGCCATCTGTTTCCTGTTGCATGCTAAATAAACTCAAACTTGTCATATGGCACTTAATGCTGATTAGCAAGTACTATGCATAGTACACACTACTCTGCTAGGTGACATCCTGGAACAATTTTTGGCTCTAAGCTCGTTCCGCAGCACCCATCTGACAAAACCTGCCTGACAAGCTTTTGAGGTTAATGGTAGCCATGAGCACAGCAGTAAGAGCAGCTTGGAAACGAGGAGAAACCATTTTCGGCTGTTGCTCATTTTGGGAATTCAGGCTGACTTACAGGGGTGGTCACGCAGACTAACGAGATGTCCCTGGATCTCTGGTGGCGACTATCTCCACTTTATAAACCATTTGCTAGGACTTCACTCTTTACTATCACTAACTTCCTCATCTTCCCCACATTCCTTAGCTGCTTAGAACTTCTAATAAGTCAACTGGACAGCTTTTGCTGCCTTAATCTTCCCCCAGGTATATATATGTATGTCGAACCATCTCCTCCAATAATTGGAATGAGACAGTGTGTAGGAAAATTTTTGAAATGTTTCTCCTCCCTTCAAAGAGAATAGAATCCCAAAACCCAACAAAATTTGTAGGTATAGACGGAATCACTCATTTTCACCTCAATCTGTATATAATCAACACTTCCAGCTAATAACATACTTTTTCAGCACATTTTTCAATGAAAGAAAAAGATAACAAAGAACTTAGCCAGAGATCAATGCACATATGTTTAATAAAGGCAGCTAGGTATGTCTGCCATTATTTCATCTCACAAGTAGAAACACAGACAGGATTTTTGCTTCAGTGACTCCTCTTGTTGAAGCATTTCCAAAATCAAGCACTAACAAAAAGAGAATCACAAAAAGCTTTCCTTGAATCTTTAGAATAAGACTAAAACATGTGTTGACTACCCTTCAAAAAAGATTGAAGACTTCAGTTTAATCTTCAAAACTGCTTGTAGACTTGAGTTACGTGACTGACAACTTGTGAGAAACATTAAAATGATGAGCGGAAAACCACATCTTCCTTAAACTGTTCCATGCCAAGCAATATCATAAGATATTTAAAGTCAAGACCTACATAATTCTAGATTTAGGATACAATTTTAATGCACTGACTGCTAAAATGTTTTCCTTCTACTCACACTGTAAGAAAACAAAACAGTAAGTAAACTACACTTAAAAAGGAGATTCTTTTCTTTTTAAACAGTAACAACCCACAAATCTGCTTAAATTACTAAATAATTATCTTTGTGATTGCAGTTCCTGAGTATTAAGTCAGATACTCAGCTACCTTAAGTCCTTGCTGTAGCAGCATTAAGACTGTAAGGTTTACAACGTGCAAAGGAAGAAATGACAATCCTAATGTAACTGGCCATAATGATTTTAAGAACAGAAGCAGGGTAAAGTTATACAGAACATAGGTACTTATTACTCTTCAGGCAGTTCTCTCTATTTAGAGCATAATAGTGATGGGATTTGATGCTGAAGGAAAGGTAAGCTCAAGGATAAGTTAAATTCAACACAGCTAAGTCACTGCTTATTTCTCACACTCCACATGAGCAGTACTGCCCTGCTTTGCTGGACTACTTTCATGAACTGCAGGCTAGAGGCAAGCACATTACTGAATACCAATCTTGTGCATCTACACAAAAGCCCGGAGATCCTAGCCCAGGATGCCCACTGCCTTCTCACAGGAGTTATTCAGCGTTACCTTGGACACCATGTAGCAGGTAATCAGACAGTATCCAAATGGAAACATTTGGTAATACATTACACAGGGCCATTACATCACATAGGGAACGTGTTCATCAAAGGAACGTCAGCTTTTAAACTAAGAAGTGATTTTCACCTGGCAGCACCAAGAGGTGGCAACAAAGGTTATCTTTTGGTTACTCCTTCTAGATATGCAACTAAAAAAAAATTACAAGGAGGACATAGAATCAAAATGAAAGATTATCTCTCAGAATTAGAGTTTCCTAGAGGATTACTTAAAGGCACTAGTCTGATTAGGTATGAGTTTATGCAGCTTTGATGGCTCAAAACTCCACCGACTCAGTAGAAACATTAAGTCCATCAAAGTACATCTGAACAAGATTAACTGTAGGAAAATCAGTAATCAAGAATTTCAGGCCAGGTTCTTTCAGGCAACTGTGTTGCATAGTAAGCCCTGGAGAAAAGAAAAGGGAAAAAAGATAATAATTTTGCAGACTTTCAGTCAGGGAGAATAGACTAAATGTTTCAACAGCTTTTAGTTCCCTCCTCTCGCCACTTTTCCCTATCTCTAAATTACATACCAAGTGGTAAGCACACCTACACACCAAAGAACTGACTGTTTGCATTAGAGTTCTCACAGTTACATTGTTCACACATTGGTATGAACAAGTGTTACAGAATTCCTGAGTTTGAAGTCTAGGGAGAAACAAACAACAGAATTTATTAAATTTTAGTAAGTACTTCATAATAATGACTTAAAAAATCTTTTAGGGAAGGGATTAAAAAAAAGGTTTAATAAAGGAATTCAATAGCTTTACTGTGCATATATCTGCAAAAATCATTACTAAGTAAGAATATACACCAATTTAAAAGAACATTACTCGGACACAAATTCAAAAGCATGTGCAATTCAAGTCATCTATCTCTGACACTTCACTTAGATCACATGAACATGAAAAACAACATCCAGAGAGTTTCAAACTGGAAACTGTCTTTTCTTTGTAGGATGCTTTTCATCTTTGATACAACCCATGCTGTTTTGAAACGCCATTTTATCAAAGAAATCTATTAAATGGTTTTCATCGTTACTATGAAGATGTGCACATATTTTCTAAATTAAAACAAAAATGTAGATAAATAGGGGAACAACAAAACTAGGGAAAAGTCATAATACACCACAGTTTAGGCACGACAGTTGGGTGTTGTTTTTTTTTCCTCCTCCAAGGACCATTTTTTTTTTTTGTCATTTCCCTGTTTCTCAGCTGATCCTCTCATATTTTGCTTTCCCCACAAGGGAGATAGAGGGCTTGGCTTCTTAATTAGTTGTCTCAGCAGCCTGAAGGTATATTTGCTCAGTAGCAAACCTACTGTAAAAGCAAGCATATTTTGCCTTTTTGGATTCATCTCTTTTTTTTGTTGTTTATTTTTAAGGGCTTACTTCAAGTTGAATTTTGTTATTGATTCACCTACAGAAAACACACAGAGCCCTTATATTCAGAATTGTGCTGCTGCTCTTTCTGTTATATCAACTCCTGCTCCTGTACTTAAACTAGACAGTGCACTAAGAAAACAATAAGCATCCGTTCAGAAAGGTCTGATTTCTTATATTATGGACAGAGTTCTAGAACTGTGTGAACTGGAAATAAACTGAGCTACATGGGGACCGAGAGCTTCATGCCTACAGAGCTAAATGCAGTATCAAACGGACATTTTAGACTCATAAAAATTTGCCAAATACACATATATTTAAATAGCAGCAAGAAGATCTCTTTCTAGATAAAACCACTGACTGGAATGAATCTGCTTGACCAGGATCCCTCCACATAGAAAAGCTAGTAATATGATTTTTCAGCAAATACTGCATCTTTATCACACAAATCTATGTTGTGATTTTACACTCTACAAAAAGAAAAAGAAAAAAAAAAAACCAACCAAGCTGGTTCTACGCTGTCATTAAGAATACAGGCTTATGTACCTGTTCTCCATTCCATCTTCTTTGGTTTTTGTTATTATTATCTCTGTCCTGACGTCTTCAGAATCTGACTTCTGTGGGAAGACTCAGGATAACAACCTTTTCTCCCCTTTGTCTGACTTCAACTGATGTTGCAACCATTTGGGGTTTTTTTTTTTTTTTTTTTTTTTAGATTAAAAGAAAAATCCTGCTGCTTGGTGTTATAGAAGCTTACAAGTTACTCAATCCAACTTGCTTCTTTGAGGGAGGGCTCATTTTACCTGCTTCAGTATCATAATTAAAAATAAAAACCTAAGACAGACATATACAAAATACCCAAGAGAGATTATGCTCACCTGATGACAGTGTCCTGTTATGGTGCTGGCCCACTTGATGCATGCTTTGCTGTAACAGAGTCAGGCATTCTCCAAGGCAGCTCAGGGTGGCAGCAGAGGTAGCTTTTAAAAGCAGCAAGTCCTGATCCAAGGCAGAAAGGGGGCCAGAACTTGGAAGAGCTTCAATGGCTTGTACAAGATTCTTCTGTTGTCCCTCAACTTGGCTCATCATCTGTAAAGGTGCAAAAACATCTGCTGTCACGGGAAATATCACTATTTAGCTGTCAAATTCCTACAGCTTGATATGATAAATGTAAAGAACTGCCTCAAACGAATGTTAACATTATGATCCAAACATACCATAAGCTTACCTACAAAAACACAGGACTTGAGACTCCCACAAGCCTATCAAAACCATCAAGACTACAATAGAGAAAATAGCCACTTAAAATTGTAGGTTCACAACAGATCAAATAATGGTTCATACTGTCTGGAAGTCTTCATAAGGAAATATAGGAAATTTCTATCTCCTTCTCCATTACTAATTTAGACTTAATTTTCTTTCCTTGGTATATGATCTGAGACACCCAAGGAAGATACACCATCCATCTTCCTCCTTTCCCGCATAAAACATCTAATCACCGTTTAAGAACAGGTATTTTTCATTTCTCATGCTTCAGTAAGGAATTACTTTTAAAAAATATGGTGATTTGAAATTTTATAAGTATTACCACTGGATGCAACTTAGAATACTTATTTACTGTCAGATATGAATACCAGCTGTCAGGGAGAAAGTTAATCTGTTTCTAGGTTTGGACAAACCAGACAAAGATAAAATGCATGCTAGTAGTGTGGATAAAAAAATTATTATACAAGTAGGCTGTTCTTTAAATAAACTGGCAAGTTTCCAAAGTCACTCCTATAACCAAAAGAAAGAGATTATTAAATTCTATTTTTACAGTCTGTAGCAAATTATGCATGCACAAGACAGGCCTCTTCGTTACACTTACCCTTCCTTCAAGTACAAAGCCACCTGCATGTATCACACTGCGTTTGGCAACATCTTTGAAATAATCATATCCATGCCTGTAATCACATCCACTGGGGCCAAAATTCAAATTAACTCTGGTTTTCCTTTGTTAATGCACTGAGATACTATGCCTAAAGAGACAGCGTATACACCTCATCTCAGACGGTAACCTTAGTTAAGCCACTGCAATCTTTCTTCAGTGATGCAGCAACACACTTCTTCCTTTGTTCACCCTTAGGCAATATACAGCAAAGAGTATAAAGTACCAGACAGACAACTCAGTTAACACAA
The DNA here is from genome assembly GCA_036925125.1 of Oreortyx pictus. Classification (NCBI taxonomy): domain Eukaryota; kingdom Metazoa; phylum Chordata; class Aves; order Galliformes; family Odontophoridae; genus Oreortyx; species Oreortyx pictus. The sequence continues at coordinate 39,054,615 of JAUPFR010000007.1, forward strand.
ACTGAGTTGCTCAGTATCCCTTTCTCCTGCAGGTGCAAAATCTATCAATACAAACCCAAGATTCAATTACTTGTGGGAGTCCATACTGATTAATGGCAGCCATGTGTTGAATTGTCTTCCCTCTCCTAAAAAAATCTCATTTTCAAAACTTTCTACTTTCAGTACAACTCCAGGTTTATGATCCTAAAAGGTGAACAGAGTAGAAATAACCTATCAATCCTCTGCCAGACTGAAGAAAAAAGCCTTTTTATATTTTTGAAAGCACGCAGTATCTTAAAAACAGTTTCCTAAAAAATAAAGGAAAATCATGTGCCAGTCATTCTTCCCAACAGGATATGAATGCATTTACTCTGTTCATCCCTATATATTCCTACAGGATAATTTTTAAACTAAACATGACATTTACTCCACAAATGTCTCCTTATTACATCTCCCTTTGCTCCCTTCTCAGAGAATCTATTTTGCTAAATCCGATGTTTTTATGTGATAAAAAAAACTGCTACTTGAAGAATACAAGCTTGAAAATAAGATCAATGCTTAATAGGTTTATGAAGCATACAAATTCAATCCCACACCTACAGTTCAAACTCCAAACATGACTAGAGATAAACCAAAGTCAAGCTCCTTCAGCTATCTGAATGAATCATACAAGGCTGAGATTACAGAACGTGTCAGCACTGATCCCATTTACCATACAATTCACCACGTTAATGGCAATGTTCCTGTACTAGCTCTCTGACTCCAACCAAGCCTGGACAAACACATCTGGCTTAATTATTACAAGATTCATAGGACAATGTGGATTTTTCTTTAACACAACAATCTGTACATAGACTGAATTCCAAAGAAAGCTTTTCAAAGTAGGTGCTTTTCGTAGTTGGATTTGGAGCTAACTTGTCTTCATTCTCCTTATTCTATGACTATGCAGCATTTAACACCACAGTCATCATTTCTTCTGTAACACAAGTAAATACTAACCCAATCAGATCAGAGCACCCAAGGACACTAGCACGACACTATCACTGACCACAAGAAAGTTATAACCTGGTTATACATACAAAAGATGTTGCTATGTGAAGTCACAGTTTGATAAAGGGCAGTCTGTAATGCTAAAATGCTTGACTACAAAAGCAAGCTAGGTACACTGGAGAATTCAGGATCTCAAGATGCACTTTACTAAGCAATCTGTTTTAAACACAGTATCTTCCAAAAAGAATAATTTCACTAAAAAATATATATTTGAGATGCTCAAAGCTTTCAAAGTAAAGAATTTGTGAACAACAGATGCAAGTTCCATTTGTCCAAGCTACTATAATGTAAAAATAATAATAATGAGCTTCATCAGTTGTTTTTTTAATTATTATTATATTTTTGAAGTATGGTATGCTTCCTGTTGTCTCCCTACACTGTGGTAAATACACAAACAAAAAATGGCCATGCTGAGTGCTCTGAAAAGAACAGAAACTGAACTCCAAGAAGCAAATAACAGCTCCTGCAAACAAGCATTCTCAGCATCCTAAGACACAGTGATTTGAAGCTCCTTGAAGAAAACAGAGTGACATCAGTTATTTTACCTCAAAGGGCAAGCAGACAAACCTTTACCGTGTGGGCCATGTGGAATGGCAAGAAAATAAGTAGTGCCATCCACTGAGGACACACTTTGCCCTGTCAGTTGATAGCATGCTTTCTCTGCTTCAGTATTCTCTGTGCGGGCTGTCAGCAGTACTACTGCCAGCAAAACACTGCCAAGTTACCTCTGGACTCTTCCCTGGAAGATTTAACGCAGCAATTTAGTTATTTGTTTATTTTTAAGCTTTTCCACTGCTGGCTGCAGGTAAGCTGAAAACAATCATTAAAAAACAATTGCAAAATAAACAGTGTTCATATGAAAATCAGAGCATCCATATAAATAAATGGACAATAAAAAAAAGACACCTCTCCCGTGGGAAAGACAATTAAGTAACAGGAATTCAACACGAACAACTTTATTTATTTATTTATTTATTTATTTATTTTAAACACCAGCCATACATCAAGTTGTATTTGGGAGAGGTTTACCACAAATACTTCCTAGTACTATTAATCTCTTGCTTTTGGACAATCATGACAGAAGAGAAGCATTTTGAAAAACACTGGGAAAGGACAAAAGGAGAAGTCAGTTCCTGTAACCTCCTGAGAATAGTACAAAGTGATATGAGTCCAGACTTTGGTTCTCATTTTTAAACAAGAGTGCACCACAGGGTTTTTGTTTTCTTTTCTTTTGTTGTAATATAAAGCATTGCTTTTCTTAAAAACAAAAGCAGACATGAAGGAAGAACCCAGTACACACAAAAACAATATCTTTCTAAGTCACTGTAAACCAAATACATTAGATTGTCAAGTAATCCTAATATAGCTGTTATTCTGACCTTGAGCAAGGACTCCTAGCTTGAACAAAATATCCTCAACAATCTCGACCCAGACATCATCAGTAACAACATGAATCATCATATTACAAAAAGTTAGAATGGACAACCAATTTATACCAAAGCATAATATAGATTCATATATCAGATGTATATCAAAATGCCTAACAAACACATGGAACTCCAGTATCACCAAAGTAACCCTACCAGTCATTGATGTGACACATCAGCTAACACCTCAGCACTGCCACATGGTATATCACTCACAACTGCCACATGGTATTTCTGAGAAGCTTTCCTATTTTCAATTATTTATTCTGAAAAAAAAGAAAGAGCATAAACATATGCAAAAAAGAAGAAAAAAAAAAAAGAAGAAAGTGACTTTTGTTTATTTTCAGCCACACCTGCAGAATTCAGTGCTGCCAATCTCCTAACCACTGAAGAATAAGAGAAGCATTTTTCCCCAGTCTTAACTTCTGAAAATTGTTTTCAAATTTACTCAAGATCACTCGATACATGCACCTTTCTGCTTGGCGAAAGACTTCCTGACAATGATTTATAGGTTTAACCATTTTCTTCAGTAAAGTCACATCCATAAACATTTTAGGGGGATTCCATCAACAGTATGCAAGGTAGAAAGGCAAAATTAGAGCTTAAATATATAGCTGAAGTGCAAGAGTTATATTCAAGAGTTGTTGCTAAAGGCGCTGCGATATGCAACACCAGTCTCCTATTAAGGAATATTCTGCTTTCCAGTTCTGAAACTGTTTGGTGTAGAAAGGTATACAAGACCAGATGACCTCAGACTTGCCTGCTCTACAATTAACAGATCTGTATGCTTTGCATACAATAAAAAAATAAATTAAAAAAGAAGTTTTTGACCAAAAAGGGCTTGAGTTGTAGACAGAAGGTAATTCTTCTCACAAAGCTTCAATGTGGACGAAACCCGCAGCAATCTCTGTGAACATTGTTGTGCTAATGACAGAAAAATATTTTTCAAAAGAATCCTAGAACACTGAGATATTCTGAAAGCATCTTGGAAAGATGGATCCAGATAATGACATCCATGTCAACTGCCCCTTCTTGATTACTACTCCCTTTCCTTTACAAAGAAAAAGCACGTAATTCTCCATAATTGTCAACTCAGGATAGCAACCGGCTTGACCTCAATTATTTCAAAGATGCAAACAACGAACAGTAAAATTGGAATAACTCTGTTATATAATAGTTATTAAGGCTTAGACACACACATCCTATCAATGAAGCTTCAAAGAAGCAAGTTAATTTTCACTTGGCATGCAATTTGCAGACTGAGGCACAGAAAGTGACAGAACAAACAGAACTACACCTCTGACAATCAGAACAGCAGCTAACCATCAGGACAAGTTTTCCTTGCAGTCCTTGCCTCTTTTTCCAATATTCTATTTCTTTCTTTGCAGAAGAAAAAATAAAATAAAATAAAAATAAAAAGTAAAAGCCTCCCCCCTCCCATCTGTTATTTTGTTCTATTTTCTCATACCAGAAATTCATATAATCTGTTACAGGAACAACTGAAAAGCCAGTTGCTACATATCCCATTGTCTCAGCTGACAAAGCAGAATTTCCTTTAGGGTTTTGATTTGGCTTTATTTGCTCATTCTTCTTGTAGGGCACTCCACAGGGTGGTTCCCTTTGAGGAAACCCTTAAAGAACAGAGGAACAAATGTAATTAGATTGGACTGATTCTGAAAGCGGAGCCTAAGACAACCAGTAGAAAACAGAATGACTTGGTTGTTTCCTCCCCTAGCTACTCTTTCCAGTCTGCTGTTTCCACTGATGATGATGCTCCTCCACTGGTAACCATCAGCAGGGGCCATGAGCTCTCCAGGGACTGTGGCACAAGATATACACACCAGGGATCAGCTAGCTCTTGACTGTCATCTCCTGCCATTTACTTTCATAACGGACTGCTTAATCTGTTTATACATTCCTATGATCCACTCTTTGCCAACACTACACATTCAATTTATGGTTTATAGTTTTAAGTTCAGTAATCTGGACACTTGCTACATATCCTTACAAGATAATATCAGCACATTTTTTGAATACATGATCATTAATTATCTAGAGACTTCTTACTCTTTGGCAAGTCCAGCAACTTGTTAATCACATACTCAAGCTACTTTGCTGTTATTTGTACTTAGATTTGTATTTACAGTAACCAGGCTGTGTTTTTCTGGTCGACATACTACTTTTTTTTTTTTTTTTTTTTTTTAAGCCCAGAAGGCTGTTGGACTTCTGTTGGACTTGGAGTGTGGAAGTAAAGGAGAGTACAAGAGTCTTTTCTGGTGATTGATCTGGAAGCTTTAAACATTCCTTCCAGCACTGGAGGAGAAAAAGTAATCTTACCTGACAAATTCTCAAGACTACTGCAACTTGGGCATATAGGACATATCTCCTCCTTTCTTTCAGTGTTTTAAAACAGGCACAAGCTCAGCAAGAAAAGGAGCTGATCAGCCATTTGTTTTACAAAAGCATTTATTTGAGAAAAAAAACAACAAACAGGATATTCTTAACAGATCTCATCTTTGAATAACGTGAACTATATGAAAATCTGTAACTGTAAATGTTCTATGGGACTCTATTTGAGTACAAATACTTTATCTGAATGCAAGTTCCCTGTGAGCTTCCCAAGAGAAAACGCTTGCTTCTCTCCACAAGCAAAGACAGATCTAAGGGGAAAAAAAGGGAGTCACCAGAGAGTGGTTTACAGCCTTTACAACACATATGCTACTTCACAGAGAGGGTTCAGCAATTCTGGCAGAACTCCCAAGAATGCTACCAGAAATCTCAGTAAAACAGCCCACTTGAGGGCAAAAATATCAGGTGTTTTCCCTTGCTATCTCAGGCAGACTTACTACCATACTTAGTAAAGACCACACTTCCAGACTTAAGATGAAATACATGCTTTCTGTACACAGTCTGCCCTACTCCTCACCTGGGAAACAAGACAGTGAAAAATGGAAAGAGGAAATACTTTTCATCTTAATCAATATCCTGAGATATTACCTTCTGTTGGCTCCCTACTGAGCTATTAAAAAAATCGCCAGTTTTCAGCCTCCTGTTTTTCCTTATGATAAGGAGAGGACAACAGTTCTCCCTTCTATACCAACATATACTTCAGGTTCTTTTCCTTGCATACGAGGAAGATTTAGAAACAAACCAAAGTACTGAAACAGTGGAGGAAAAAAATTCCTCTGATAGCGTCAGCTATCTTGAGAATGTTTCAAGGAGCCACTAAGCGAGCCTTTGGGTGAGAAGTCAATGTTTTTTACTAAAATCTGCCTTCTGTAATAAACACTCAAGTACAAAAAGCATGATTCAGTCAGACAGTATCAATGAGCACTACACTTCTCCACAGATCAGGGTGAGTGGGCTATGCTTTTACTTTTTTTCCTCTCCTCAAAAAAACATAGTATTAATCTAGCAAAAGCCATTTCGCCACTGGAGGGAGCTGTCTCAGCATCAGGATCTTATTTTTATGGCAGTAGATAATGACGGGTTTTCTTTGCCTGTTGCATTAAAGCTCCCTTTGGATAATCCGTACATTTACTGGTAACACTTGCCATTTGCTGCCCACATAAGGCTGAAACAAAAAATACAACTGGTACGGAGTAACTACTAGGTTCCCCCTGCTATCATCAGAGCTCCTTCCTTGAATATTTGTTCGTCTACCTGTTAGATAAACCATACCCTATTAACAGTCACCTAATTAGACTTAACATTAGCAGGATGCAGGGACCTTGAGGCAAAAGCACAGAAAAGAGAAAAAGCAGGTAGCACCCGCAAAGGTTGGTGGTGTTTTATTGAGGATCTTTTTCACCTGAGCTGCTTCCAGTGATCAAGAACCAAAACATGCGAAGCAAAAGGAAAAAGCCTATAATTTCAAGTAAATCTTGGACAGCAACTGGCTACCATCCAGACAAGCAGGAAGGGCACTGTTGTATTTTAAACCACAGAACACAGCACTGAGAACACAGCTTCTGAAAAGCTTCTTGCAGAAAATTAGATTGTTTAATTTTACTGTATGGATTACCTCAAAATCTGTGAGGAAAGATGTTAGTTGTAGTGATTAAGTGCTACTCACAGTACATGTTAGACTATGAGCTCTTCTGAACCACAATTTCTCCTACATTAAGTAACGATCAGTTAATAGTTATGGCCCCAAACTGGAAAGTGTATTTTGATTATTGGCAATTAAGGCACATTTGTGACTGTTAAGCATTCAAAAGAACACCTAAAAGGCTGCTGCTAGTCATTAAGTCAGCAATCACAGAAAAATTCTATTAGTTCATCACCATATAGCATACTACTTGACAAAAGCTATTTTCGTTAAGATTAGTCTTCCACAGATAAAAGGCTGCACTGCACTGGAAAAGAAATTATACATTTCATCAGAGGTAGACTATTGAGCAAGGTGATTCAGAACACATCTCTAACAAACAATCAGAGATTTTAAAAGAAAACAAACATACCATTTCGCCTCAGAACATACAAAAACACCTATGGCCACACAGAGTAGCACAATACACCATTACAAGTAATTCTCCAATCTTCTGATGGAGATTTCCACTGTTTCTGTAACGGGCTTAAGTGGCAAGGTTTTGGTTGCAGGAGGCTGGAGGGCTGCCTCTGTGAGCAAAGCCCAGAAGCTGCCCCATAATAGGTAAGTGCCAGCTCCCCCAAAAGAGATCCTCAGCAGACACCTATGTCAGTGCAGAAAGAGGGCAGGAGGTGCTCCACGCAGGGAGCAGAACTTCTCTGTAGCCCAGGAGATGCCCATGGAGGAGCAGGCTCTCTCCCTGCAGCCCATGGGCCCTGCACAGAGCAGATCTCCACTTGCAGCCACTGAGGAGCCTGCGGTGCAGCAGTGGATGAGGCCTGAAGGAGGCATAGCCCATGGAGAGGTTCTGCAGGAGCAGAAGCCAGTGGAGAGGATTTCACGGAGCGGCAGGAGGGTCTGGGGAGCTGTCACCCATAGCGACCCATGCTGGAGTAGTGTGGTCGTGAAGAGACCCTGCAGACCCACGCTGGAGAAATTTGGGAAGGACTGCATCCTACTGGTGACCCTAATGGAGCCCGAGGCAGCAACCCTGAGATTTGGAATGCCAAGCTCTTGCCTTTTCTATCTATTCTTACGTTTACTTCCTTTCACCCCCAGCCCAGTTAGCTACCTAGGTTGGAATAAGTGCAGAATAAAATTCTAATTCTGTCACATCCCACATCAACTTAATAATCTGGGAAACCACTGTGCCAGAGGATAACGAGATTTGCTTATAATTACCAAGAAGTACTTTTTAAACAGCTCTCAGGTGGCACAGTATACAGCAGAACAACCTTCAGTTTTAATCAAAGTCGGTATTACTTCCCCATCTGGCAATCCGTTCAGTTCACGTTTTCTGAAAAGCAAGTCAACTGTCACTATCAAGGCTATCAAAACCTGCTACTCCTGAACCTCAGATGGGAAGCTCTGGATAAAGCATATCCCTGCGGCTTATGACAAGTCACACAGAGACAAAGCACAAGAAATCCACCCTTGGCCTTATCCCACTGTCTCAAAGCATACTGTCAATCGGTTTAAGTTGCTATCATCAACTTCACAGCCCTGAAGTAATTCAACACGCACTGCCATGGTTTTGAGACAGTTTGTGACACACTGTAATACAGCTGAATTGTATTTATACTGCAACTTTTAAACAAATTCACATGCTTCGCATTCACCACCCTAGACCCACCAATAGAACAACTGGATAAGCAGGGACCTTTGGGAGAAAAGACTGCAAACAGTCATCCCAGAACATAGCAGACATTATCAGAACACAGTAAGCAGTATTTAAAAGAATGTAAGACAGTGTTTTCTGAGCCAAATACAGGAACTGTTTTTGTATTATATTACATATCAATCAGCTACAAGTACACATCTAATAGCTGTAACACAAAGTTACAAAGCAGTGGATTAAAATGCAGCCAGACAGCTCTTTTCAGCCCACTGGACAAAATACTATTAGCCATCTGGGATATTAATCGCATTTTAAAACTACTGACTAAAAGTCAGAAACTGCAGGACTGTAACCAAGAAGCAGACAAGCAACTTCTTAAAAGATTTAAGTGTAACACACAGAAGTTTCAAAAGCATTCAAAACATCAAAGTCAAGATTAAGTGAAGGAGATCATATGAACACGTAGCAAACAGCATCGATCACGTCTTTGTTAAAGATAAGAGCTACAGTGTTGATCATCTTCCACTTGTAAAATCAAAATGCATCCTGCATTTATTAGTGCAGCATGCAGAACTTTGGGTGTTATGCAAGGATTTGAAGATAAGTCCTTCTAAAGCGTATATAATAACATAAACTGAAGACTACACAAGATATACAAGCAGAAATCTACAGTTACTTTCTCTTGGAGGTCCCTTACTTTCTGTAATTAACATCTGAAAATTGGCTAGCCACCTAATACTATATTGTCACCACCAAGAACACTCAAAAATACCTTATTTTCATTTAATAAAATTTGCATTTAAGCCGGTTAACAAAAGAAACCATGCATCTTGGGTGCAATTATTGCTGTTATAAACACAGCTATAGAAATCAAGCGATCCTTGTCTCATTAAAGACTTGCTATGAAGATCGCTGCTGCACAAGATAGTGAGAAATCTGCACTGAAAGTAAGGCCGCTAAACAACCAGCCATGACACGTCATCCTCTACTCTGAAAGAAAAAGAAGGTTTACAGAAGAATGTTTTCTTCAAAGCTTCATTTCCCAACTGTCAACTCTGAAACAACTGCAGTATTGGCGCAAGAGAACAGCTTGGTAGGTTTTCAAAACGTAGGTAAGCATACAATAGGGTATATTCTATTTCACATAGAACAGGTGAATTCTGTTTTGTACTCAACATAAGTGAGAATTTTGAAGGTATGAAGAAGACTGACTTTCCCTCAAATTTCACTTCTAAAGCTCCTTTGGAAGCTTACTCTTCAGTCAAAATTTAACAAAATGCTCTAAAAGCAGTAATCTTAACTTCTCCAAAATTGCTTTAGAAAATGAATGCTGCAGCAGTCTCCAAATGTAGCTACCATACATGTATTATCTCTAATTTATAAAATTGCGATTTAAGTGATTGAAAATGATCATCTTTGCACATATTCATTACTACTAAACTACCGGCTGAGAAAAAATTAATAAAAAAGAGAAGTCATGTTTGCATCATTAATATTTTTCAGATTTGGAACAAAAACACCAACAAAAACAAAGAAATAAATGACATTCATTCCTGACATTACTCGCATGGGCAAATGGTGTAATTTAGTACAACATTTGCTCTGTGATTCCCATAGCAACCCTAATTCTTCCTGCCTGTGTATCTGGAACCCAAGATGACATAACTTTTGCTTGAATATGAAATCAAATGCAGAGAACAAGGTGTAGTTTAGAAAGGTGCAACTTGTATGCATCCTTAAAGACCCCAAAGGATCTACAAAAGCAAGGTGAATATTTGCATACTAAAAGTATTCAAGTCTTGCCTATACAGCTTAAGAGTTATCGTCTTATAGCACTGTAACTTTTATAAGTACATGCACATTTACCACTTAGCCTGATGCCCAAAGAGATTTAAGCATCCCATTTATTCCCTAAGGAGTCGTGTTTTTATTGAGTTTTGCAACACTGATTTGCGGCAGAACAAACAGCCTTTGGAGATGATACATCCACAGACAAATCAAACAGTCTCCAAAGAAACTGCCCTGGAAGACATCAAATAGTTGTATCTGTTCCTAGATGGTCTAAGTTAACTTTTTGTCTACAACAGTATGGATAGCAACTAATCACATCAACTCTGTCTGACGGCTAGATAGAAAGTTCAGCATGTTTGCGCTTCTCATACTGTATGAGGAACACAAATTCCTAGAGGAAGCAAATAACCTACCAGTCAGCTGCGTAATTCCTGCAGGAATCAGAAGGTAATGACTTTGAATATGTGGCCATGGAGACGCAACTAGTAGCAGGAATGGAATCTTGCCAAAAAGTAGTCCCTACCAAATTCAGGGACTGTCCACTTGCAATGCATGTCACCTTGGTGGAGGTCTCATGAAATCCAGACCTCGCTACAGATGTTCAAAACACATACCAATGGCTAGTCTATACAGAATCATGGACTGTAAAATACACTGTATTCCAGAGGAATCCAAAATTTTCTTTTAACTCCTCAAAATAATGGAAAAGAAATATTTCTCTAGACTTATTGAGGCTAACCCTACTTAATTTCTCCAGGCGTCTGTAAATTATTAACATACGTTGCTACAAAACGTTCACAAACTGCAATTCTTGATTCTTCAACAACAGTGATAAAACTGGCAGAGGTTATACTCTTCTCAGCCAAAATAAACACCATTCCAAGATGAAGTGTGCCACTATCACTTCATTCAACGGCAGCCAAAATTAGTAAGAAGCATGATGCAGCCACTTAGCTTTATGTTCCAGCTAATTTTAAACACCTACAGGAAGGAATCCTACAGGTACAACTCTTACTGCAAATTGCAAAGAGGATCATGATACATACAGTTTAAAAAACACAATGCGACATCAAGACCATACACACTTAGATTACTGTAAAATAGTCAAAATTACTCCTTTAATCATAAGTTACGGCCAAACAGAGAGGTCAGACCTTGAATAATTCTGCATAAAATGCAACACATTAATATATGAGCTCTTCCAAATTAATATATGATGAATTTTATTTCTGATGAAGTATTTCATAAATCAGTATGGACTGGACAATCAAGATCAAGTTAACTGAAGCAAAAATCCCACTTAAGAGAACATTTAAATTAAAAAAAAAAAAAATACATCATAATGAAAACCAATCCTTAGCCTTAGCTACCTTTCAACTCAGTGCTAAGCAAAAGTATTATGTTTTTATGGCACTCAAAAGCTCCATGTTACTGCTTAATTTAACATTTTCCAAAACTATTAAAAAGTGATCTAAGTTTTAATTTTGAAAATTCCTGGTTTCAGAACAGAAACACTTAGTGCCTGAGTCATTTTGAGTACCTTCACGGTCACTTTTACAACTTTTCTAAAATTCTGCACAACAGTTTGGTTCTAATTAGACCTCTCTGCTATCACTTCTTTTATGCTTCATTTCTCTACTTAATCTAAAAAAAAAAATTAAGCCAGCCAGAGCAAACAACAGCAGAAAACAATCTGTTCTTAATCTTTACTATGAAAGGAAGAAGAACAATCAAGTATCATCAAACATCACTGCAATATGTCAGAGTTGCACATTTGTGCTTTTTGCTACACAGAGATACACTTCACTGTTCACAAATAATTTAGTCAAATAAAAATAAACTGGTCCAGAACTCAGCAGCAATTTCAAGTTTCCAGGGATATTATGCAAGGCAGTGAAGACAATACATCCTAAGTGGAAAAATGACCTTTCTACTGCATTCCTGATTTTCATTGGTATCTATATGGGAACTGTTGAATCACGGTCTGAACCACTGTTTAATCACCTGAGACAAGAACTGAATTAGCCGCAGAAGCAGAAGGTGAAGACAATTCACCTGTGTGACCAGGAGGGGTGGAGTCTGGCTCCAATTCTCCTATATACCATTTAAGGGCTGAACACCACTGGGGAAGCATCTCTTTATGGAGATTGCTCCTTTGGAGTTTCTTATCATGAGCCTAGGGCACACACAAGCATTTCCCTTTATTTCAATTGTCTCTTTTCCATCTCAATAATCTTTCTAATTACACTGTCAATAAAATATCTCAGCTAATACCATTTGGTATTATTCATTTTGTTAACTTCACACCTGACAGTATCACAGATAAAGTCATAGTATTACCGTAACATTTTTTACGGTATTTGCCTCCCCCCTCAAAAAAAGAAAAAAGATTTTCCAGAAGCACATCAGCTCTTTCAACTGACTCAACTACTGTATTTTACGAGACATAGTAAGTTAACATAGCATATTAAAATAAAAATAAAAAGGCTTATTGGGTGTCAAAGCTTCAGTTACTTCATTATGGGAAGGAGCATTAACACACAGACCTACAAACCTCTTGCAGACTTATCTTTTCATTGAAATCATATTATCTTCCAAATAAAAAACAAAGATTCAGTTGTTGACTCTCTTTGCACTTTTACTTCCAATTTCTCCTCTTTTCACATAAAAAAGGACCAGAACAGAAGAAAGTGCAGTTTTGTGAATGTTTCTGACCACATCATAATTCTAACAAAGGGTAAATCTAACAGTCACTACCACCTGATACAAGGAACAAGAATATTCTCCAAAAAAGCAGGCAACGTGAACCCAAGTCTGTCACATCTACTCTTGAAAAGATTTGAGAAGGAAATGCATAGAACACGTCACTGAAATCCAGTTCTTCCAGAATAAGGAATCAAACACATCCTTATCTTTTCAAAAGATGGACATAGGATAAGTCAAGCAACCATTTTTCAGTCAATGGGAAAGATGGTTTTTTTTTGAGTCCAACATGCTCTTCTTTAAAAAAAAAAAAATTTAAATCCAAAACACAAAAGGTGATGTTCAGATGCCTCCTTATAAAAGCTTCCTATATTTACCTTAGCTTAATTTTTTCCCCCTGCAAAATATTTATTCCTTTCAACTTTCAAACATCATCATATGTTCTGTACTGTTTTTTTTTTTCTTTTTATTGTTGCCCTCTAAGCTTTTCTCACAGGATTTGGTGCTCTACCTGAGGTGTGACTCATATCAAATATAGAAAAGTTATTATCTATAATTTCAGAATAAAGTCCCGTCACATTTACCTTTAAGCAATGACATCATGCTGCAATACTCTACAAACAAACGAGTCAGCATTCACCAGGTTTTTCCTGTAGAGATGGTATCATGATATTGTGTCTATTTTACCATAAGCTAGTATTCATTTCCTTCCCAAATATAATTCTTCAGATTTGTTGATTTTGTCTCTCCCCAAATTATTATGAACAGTACACATTAAATCTCTCTTTTTCGATTCCTTTCAGCCTCAGCTTTATTCAATAAATCTACTACAGCTCCCTGTGTTTATTTTATTAATTGAAGTAATGCACAGTCTGAATTCAAACTATAAGAGCAAACACATTTAGTAAGGTAGAAACAACTTGGGGAGATGACTGGTAGACAAACACAGGATATTCTAATGAAAAACAAATAGATGTGTGTTTTCCATAATATAAAGTTAATATCAGTGACTATCAGTGCGCTCTTCAGGGCAGGGACAAGTACTGTTAACACAATACAGAATACAAGGGAAGTTCTCACTTTTAATTTTAGCAGAAAAAAAAGCATTCTGCATCAGAATGTGTAATCTAAGACCTCATTGTTAGAGCACACTAAGACAATTTATTCAAATTCTTCTTTTAAAAGTCCTCAACTTATAAAACACTCCGGGAGGCAGAACTTAAAAGTAGATTCTTCAGATTGTAACTTACAGGATGAAGGCAGATATTTTAAACCAATATGATAAAAGAATGCTTTAAAGTTAGGTTGCCAACAGTTTCTTGGGTAGTTCTTTGGTAGAAAAGGTGGAAAGTGAACTTACAAGGGCACTATTAGAGAACAGCAAGAAGTTCAGACAAAAAAAAATAACAAGGAGTGAAATATGAAAGTGAGCTCTGTGAATGTCTGCCACATCAAGCTTTATATCTGTGCCATTTTTGCTGTCCATAAGACAGACTTAAATCAGTATAGGAGTTATAGTTTTTAAACTGTGGCAGAAACACACCAAAATAAACACCTTTTCATTGCTTTTCATTTCTTTCCTAAGAACACAGCATTCTTCCATCACAGGCCAACAACATCAAAATGTCAATAAAGACCACAGCCATATAGAGACAAATTGCTAATGGGGGGCAGCTGCTCCTTCTTTAACATCCTTTCATCAGAATCATTCTTTCCTAATTACAATTAGATCTTTTATGGTCCTTTGTTCGATTGAAAAGATTTTGCTGCACGCAGCTTAAGAGATGTTCCTCCAGCACCACTGCAAAGTCTGGGAGCTACTTCACCTTTTAATGTACACACGCACAGAATAAAAAGCCTGTACACACCAGATTTCAAGCTGAACCAGAATTAAAGAGAGCCCTTTCCTCAGCAAAGGGATCAAAACAAAACAGTCATACAGAGCAGGAAACAAAGAGAACTATTGACTTGTCAGACTTGACTGCTTATTCCAAAGCAAAATAAGAAGTCACATCAGATTCTCTTACCTCTCTGACTTCATGGAGCTGGCCAGAACGCTGGCTCTTAGCTCTTCGAGCAGCTGCAGGTGATTTGTGATGTGTGATGGTAACAACAGTTGGCCCACTTGGATTCATGTGTTTTTGGCCACTAGGAGAATTAACTGTCCCAGGTGGCAGCAGAGATGAGCTTCTACTTCGGGAAGATGAAATGCTCTAAAAAAAAAAAAAAAAAAGCAACAGAATGTTGACATTAACAATCATCACACAAATAAATAATTTGTAGTTCAGGCTATAGATATGCAGTGTTCTACTTTCCTCAAAGACTTGGATGTGGAAATGTAACTGCTCAGGACTGGCTTATTCTTTCAGAAGCATCTTCATTGCTCAGCACAGACATTCTCAGAAATAGCCTTTCTAGAATTATCTGAACTCTGCCTCCTCAAATATCTCAACAAAATCCTGTATAAGAACATACTGTTAGGTTCCTACCAACACACTTTTTAGGAAAGATTAGGAAGGATTCTGAAGAGTGAATATTAACTTTTGCCAGCAAAACATTTTGAATTATGGGACAGTGTCTTCATAAAAACTATTTAGTGTGAATAGCAAGGAAAAACATTATTGTAAGATTTCTTACCCAGTAAACTTCTGAAACAGCATAGAGCTAACTTTTTACCATGAAAAGAGCTGCAATTTTGGCAAAACCAATCCACAATCCATTCAATTAAACTTAACCTTCTATCCAAACTATAGCTTAAACCATTAACAGGTTTTGGAGTGAGCTTAGGATAAACAGTAAATACAAAAAAAAAAAGGCTCGAAACAAGTCTCCAGTAGGGCTTGCAGCATGACTGCTCCATACAGACAACCTATAAAATTCACCTGAACATTCAATAACTTTCTTCGTTCTTATCCTATCATTTATCAGTGCTGCTACCTCTGTTTGCTTTCTGTAGCCAAGCTCAGATGTGCTCAAGAACACTTTGACACATCATATATGGGTGCAATATAAAAAAGCTTTCTCTTCTATTTAAGCCACCAATTGCAACTGTAAGGTTAAAATTGAAACAGAATAACTTCTACCTCATAAAACAGAAACCAATTCAGAGAGTGACATTTACTAGCACTTTAAGAAAGTGAGGTAAATACACGGTACAATGGGTAAAAAAAGCATTTAATCTCTCCTACCAGCTCTGTGTAAGTAACGATGGCAGCCTTCAGTGTTTCTGAGCGTTACTGTGAATGTGAGGGAGTACTCCCAGAGTCTGTTGGCAAGTGCACAGAAGTATTACTTGAGTACAATCTTTCTCCCTGTACGTTAACAAGTTATTTGTGAGCACTGCAATTCTGCAGTTATTAAAAAAAAGACAAAATCCAGGGTGGACAAGTGCCAGCTAGCACTGGAATTAAAGTCATGCATTATGTTATCACTACAGTGACTGTAGATGTTGAAGCTGATTATTTGGCACTGACAAGACAAAACAGTCAAATATGTTGCATGCTCCCCCTGTCACCCACTCTCAAATTAGACTTCTAACTTCCTGAGGCATCGGTTCTAAAAAGTGGGATATCACAACCTCAGTATTTGAAGAGCTGCTACTGCAGACATACTGAGTACTCACAGGGGGAAAAAAAAAAGTGTTATCCCAGAGGCGTGGATGTACACTAACAAACAATTCCAAGACTAATGATCTGACAGTTTTTGTAATAGTACATCCTTTAATACCATGACCATTCAAGATTGTAATAACAAGCACCCACACACTCAGGCATTTGTAAAACTATCCATTCTGGCTGATAATGTACAATCACATTAGAACTGGATTTGACTGTAAGGCAAAAGATATCTATAAAGCGTAAGGGATGAATTTGTCATAAAGGAACCGAGCTTTGCCTTTTTTTTTATTCATCTTTATTCTGAAATAACATTGTTTAGTCATAACTACAATTAAAAATAACAGAGAAAAAGGTATTTTGGAAAAGGAGTTGAATAAAACTGGATGTGACTGAATTTTCTTTTTAAACAGAAGTCTCACAGAAAAGGGTTATCCCTAGCATGATAGCAGAATATATACTCATTTTTCTTTTTTAAACTGACTAGGATGAGAATACTTCCAAATGAAATTTTGAGTGCTGAGGAAGAACATGATAATTTCATTTTTCAGCATAAGATAAACATATCCTTCAGTTTAATAAAAGTTATTTTTAGAATTAAATCTTCTGAGAATCACTGATGTTTTAGCATCGTGCTATCATAATATGAAAAAAATCCATGACTGCTACCTTCATTTTGCTAAACTGATCATAAAACATAGATAAGCAGCAGCAATTTGAAATAGTGAGTCCAGCCATTAGTTTCACCTGAAGGAAAGCAACACTCTATGAGAAGTTCAGTTTTATTATGTCTTTATTTTCTTCGGTGGAAAAAATAAGTTGTAGATCTGCAAATAACAGAACCAATATAAAATAAATATGGAAAAATCATGCACTTTTTCTGTTTAGAAACGGAATCAGGAAGGAACACTAGGAGAGAATGAGCTTTCAGAAAAACAGCTGTCAAAATAATCTCATTTAACTTGCACCGTTTAAAAGATATTCATAAATTGACTTGTACATGTATTTCAAGGAACTATTTTATTTTGCAATTCAATGCCATTTTGCTTCAAGACTGCCATGAACTGCTTGCAGTTGGCCTATGGATCACAACACACTCAGAATGTTCCCGGACCCTTTGACTACAGCTCACACCTCACATTCTCCCTGACAATGCACCTAACACAACACACCTTTCACCAAATGTACCTTTGGGAACCATAAATTTTATGGGGCACCATCAGCAGCAAGGTGTGCTTTTTAAAAATGTGTTCAAAATGTGTTCATATAACAAACAGGCAATGAATGTATTTCCAAGAAGCAAGCATGCCAATCATTTTAGAACTTGCTTAATCCAGGTTAGGACTTTTTTCTTTTCTTTTAACTTCAAGATTTGCTCTAGTACTCATCAAGCAAGCTCCTAAAGTGTGATGTGAAGCAGAATCATGTCTGTGGGACCACAGTACCAAGTGGCTTTTCATTAAAGGCACATGACAGCTTGTGCCAACCACTGCTGGTATGGTATGGTATAGGGCATGGAGTGAAACAGAAGAGAGAAGGAGGAACAACCAATCTGCAGTTTCAGTAGCAAATGATAGAAAAAAGCTGTCCCACTAGAGTAACAATTAGGTAACTCCAAATCTCTACATATACAATTTGACAATCCGACAAAGGTTAACTATAATCACACTGCCAGGTTTGCCTAGTGTTCAGCTGAATTCCTTGCCCAACAACAGTGCTACAAGATCTCCAGACAGAGATCACCTCTGCTCATGAGGATTAACCTGTCCTTCCCCTCTAAAAACAAAAAGTTATCAGTTCTATGCAACATGCTGTGTCAGAAAGATCTATTCAGTCCATGTAAATACCAAAGCTAACTACACTGACTCGAATGGATCCTGAAGAGTCTATGTATTTTCCTCGTCTTTCCATTTTCTGTCCCCCTTTATACCTTATTTCCACTTAGTAACCCTGCTTTTCCAATCAATGTGCTACAAAACTCTACCAGCCCGCCATCTCACAACTTATCTGGAACTGTCCTTTAGAAGATGTTCATTTGAATTCTGTGTGTTATGGACTCCACATTAGGACTACTAGCTACCCAGGAAGTTTGCCCTAAACACATCCCAAAGATGCACATAAAATTTCAACTTGCATGTAACCTTACCTCTGTTCTGTGCCTTAATTCATGAGATTGGTGCAAAACCTAAGCAATGACCAAACTGACACAGAACTACAAGGAACAGATAGCAGGAAGTGGGAAGTGCTTAAAAGATTCAAAGTGCAGATGAATGTTTGCAGTAGGCAGTATCTACAACCACTCAAAAAAGCCTTTTGAAGTGGAACTGCACTCTCAGCAGCTGGAAGCAGCAGACCTGCCCCAGACACCTGTACCAGCAGCAGAGCACTGTGCCTACTCAGCTCAAGGACATGGGGCTGCTAACAGCTCCTTCTGCCAGATTCTTCCTGCAACTTCCAGGAGAGACCTTTCCTGGAATGACACACTCAGCCCTTCATGTGCTTTCAAACTGTACAACACATTGGCAACACTTGCATCCCAGCCAAGTACTCTTCTTTTGCAGAGCTCCTTCAAATTAAACACTGGGAATGAAAAGCATCTCTTTTGCATTTAGACACACAGCTGTGCAAAAATCAACTTTTTTGTCGCTGTTAAAAAATGTTAAAATCAATGTGATGTTTTTTTACAGCCAAAAGCAATCTAATTACACATCATACTGCAACACTCATTTTCCCCAAATTCACTCTCTCAGGAAATCAAAGTAACGACAGTAACTGACAGATCTTTGCTCCTTATCTCCTGCTCTTTCCTCTGTTATCATATCTGTTCTTCTTTAGTCCCACTGCTTTCTGGTTTGCAAGTAGATAGAAAAAAATAATGAAAAGACAGATGAAAGGAGGATATAAGCTCTTAAATAATTAGTAATGCATGGTGCTGGTAATGAGCCAGGAAACCCATAGGCTGAAGCATCTGAAAGGGATTACAAATACCCTTTCCTGAGGTTACACTTCACCATGGCTCCAACAGTTTGCCTGCTAATAAAATGAACCTATTGAAAGGAAAATATAGACGATAATAAAAGGTTATTTGTACTCACATTCATTCTTGTTTTATCACCAAAAACTATCTAAAGTATGCCCAGCTAACACAGCCCCTTAACCCAGCACCTTGTTTTGACTGTCCACCTCCACGAGGTAAAGCAACATACTGAATGCTTCCATTTGGATATGAAAAATCCCAACAATTAAATAATGTAACCATAGAACAGCAGGTTTCAACTACACTAATGTTTCATGACTCATTTTCCCTGGAGGTGACACTTTCTCCTCACAGAGAAATAGTTTTTCATCATTTACCAGAAGCAAACAGTTTAGTTTACTTTCAAAAGTAAACACAATGTTCCCGAGATCAATAAACTAATTTTTGAAGTGAATTGTCGTATCTGTTTATGGATGATAACGATCATCTGCTTCACAGGCACTGTGCCACAGATGTTTTCTACACAATAATAAATACTGAAATGACATTCCTCTACTCCTCTGCATATATATGGCATGGCACAAATCCCTGTGCTTTGAAGCAATGAGAAGTCAAGCAGTCAAAAGTAATTACAACTGAGACACCACCATTCAGTGTTTTAATTCCTATCTATTTCTTTCTCCAGTTCATCCTAAGTAAGCAAATATTGAAGACGAAGAATACGCACAGATCTGTTTAAATTACATTCTGATCATTCAGAAATACTACAATGCAAATGACAAACTACACGAAATCCAAATTTTAGCACTGAAAAGGGATGACCATGTGGGATCCTTTGCATATTTGTGTAGAGCTCTATCAACAGCCCTAACTTTTCTGACAGACTATTACCATGCTTTATCACCTTTAGGTTAGGTGATACATTTGCCTGCTTTTAAGCAAGAGACTAATGTTCATTTGCTCATAAAAATATTTTGTCAAGAATCGTCTCAGCATGTTTATGTTCAAGCCTGATTTTTTTTTCCTTCAAGACTTTTTTTCAAAGATTTTGAAACCAGAGACATGAGCAACCCTATCTTCATGTAAGCTCCAAAGTGAAAAATACATATCCACAGCCAAGCAATGTTTCCTTCTCAGCCTCACTTGTAGAGAGGATTTCCAAACTATGTTTTAATTAGAAGCACAATGTTTTATTTCATTTCTCCAGATCAAGAAAGAGAGAAGTGGAAAAGCATATCAGGGAGGAGAGAAGAGTAAACTTGCTAAAATTTTTGATGTTGAGAATCAAAGAAAACTTCACTTGTCCAGCTTTATGGAAAGTTACCTTGAGCATGTTAAGAACATGCAGTCTGTAATCCATTTGGAAAGCAAAACTTAACTCCATGGTCACTGGAGCACTGTTTGTATTTAGTAGTGGTTTTACAGCCACCATCAAACATACAAGAAAAAGTGAAAAGAAACTGAAAAACGAGCAGGCTTTTGACAATTCACAGATATAAAATAATATTGGAAGTTACCAGAAAAAGTCAGGTATGGGCCTACTTTTTGAATTTGCTTCCTCTCTGAACTCCAGTTTGACTTTAATTAAGACACAGGCAATCCAATTGACTTAAAATCGTTTTCAAAAAAAGCAGCAGTCCTATCTAGCCACAGATGACTTCTTCCAATGAGTGTGATTTGGCACTCTCTGGAGGCTAAGTGCTCTGTAATTAAGCAAAATGAAATTTGCATGGGAATACAGAGAACATTAGAATTATCCTACAGCATGGGTATTATTTGCCAGAACATTATCCTTTTATTGCTTTTTTATCATTAAGATGTAAAATTTAATTAAAATACAGCAACAGGCTTAGCTTGTATTATGTCTACTTGTCAGCTGTACTGCTCACCTTTGGACTGTATTCAGTCGGTATGCAAGCAACGTTTTCATACACTGTTTTTGTGTTTTTTGTTTTGTTTTTTTAACTTCACTGTTTTACTTAATGTACTCTATCACTCCAGTCCCCAAGGGAAGTTTTAAAGACAGTGAGTTATACAGTAACACTGCCAAGAAATTAAATGAGAATGGTGAAAATTGTTTTCTTCTAAACTTCCCCTGAATAATATTTTGCTTTTTATTTGTCTCAAATATAAGCATACAAAGAAACCCTGAACTAGTTTATTTGAGGTATACATAACATTTCTATTTACAGGATGTCAATGTTATTAGCATAGCATAAATACTCATCTGTGAAATAAAAACATACCATATTTATATGAGAAAGGGGTATAATTTGGATTTAACTATACAGTTGCATACATTTGCAGGACTTCAGAGAAACTTCAGAAAAGGAACACAAATTCCACAAGAGATCCAAGCAGATTATGAAAATTATAACATACTGTTACTAGGGAACATGATGGTATTATACAGTACATATAAATAAAATAAATTGAGAAGAGCACTGGGCCACAGCTATGCAAAAAACAGTATTTAAATGTCTGGCATAAGAATGGAAAGAGAGTTGTGAAAAACTAAGTTACTTATTTTCCTCAGAAAAGGCTTTTAATGAAGCAGAATTACTTCCTAACAAGCCACTATCACCCAAAAAGAAGAAAAAAAAATGTTTCTATTTTACTTCAGTGAATGCCATCCAGCTGTTAAGGTAACATCTGATCAATATCTTGTGGCAGAGCAGGGTGGAGCCCTTTCCAATTGCAGTTATATGAATTTATTTATTTATACAGCAAACAATTTGCAGCAGGGAAGCGCTCTTTTCATTCTTGTAAGCATACTAATAAAAGTGTTTAAAAGACTGAGGGTGAGAACAAATTGCTGGTTGTTTTTAAGCGACTTTCTGTATCTACACTAACAGCACACAAAATAAATGCAATAATGACTTGTTTCTCAAATTGTTTTTATTTATTTTGTAATCTCTCTCACCTTCAAAGTGCACTGTAATTTAAATAGATTCAAGCCACTTCTGCAAAGAGGCAGGGAACACCCTCAACTCATCATTCTGCTATTTTTGAAGTACCTATTGAAGACATTTGTCTGTTTGAGGACAGAAATTCAATCATCACTTCATAAGAGAAATAATTAATACTATCTTCACATGATGACACCTTCCAGATTTGGTAAAGAACTTGTAAAGCTGACCACTACTAACATATAAATAAAGCTTCTTAATAAGAGCCATTATACTATAAATATTAATCAGATACTACACAAGTATTTATTAATGAATGGTCAATTTTTCAATAACCATCTATTGTTAGCATCCAAAATGCACTTCATGAATTTCCCATGAATTGGACAATGTTTATTTAAAAAGAAAGAAGCTCAACTGACTTAAGAACTCTGTTCAGATAGCAAGGACCTGTAACTTGCTGCTTTCTTTCAGAAATATCTAAACACAAATACAAATTACAGCAGACAGTCTACCATTCAGATAATTCTGTTCCTCACTTACACCAATTAAACAGTTGTTACTTCTCCCTCTTAATTATTTACCTTCGAATTACCTTCCTTGTGATGTTTGGCACAGGATCGAAGCTGATTGATCCAATACTGTTTCTCCTTCGCATCAGCAGCTAGAACAGAAACATAAGGGATCACATGTGAACTCATTCTGTGGATAACAGAAGATGACGGGAGTAGGAGACGAGGGAATGGAGAAGAAAGAAAGAGAGAGGGGGTTATTTACTCGTTGGGACTGTACATTCTAGGCTGTTTTAATTTAAGTATGTGCACTTTAATGCACATTTAAATGCATTTAAATTAACTATGTGCAAGCTGTGAAGTACAATACATCTAAATTTCAACTTAAGATGCTACGGACAGTTGAAAGCAATAAGCTTAAGACTCTTCTTCAGTTATCCCCACCAGTTGTTATTTGTCTCATGTTGATCTGAAACACTCCTCACAAGTCCCAGACATAATTAAAAGCAGAAGTACCTCAAGATGGCTTTCAACTTTTCCTTTAATCATTGCTGCCCATGAAGGACAAAGGCCATGTCACAGCATTTAAATATGAGAAAATTCTATATCCAGGCTCGTCAACCAGATGAGCTACAAGTCCTGTAGACACATCAACTATTCTTCAGTGTAGTTCAACTGAATTTCCATTTAAACCTGTATTTTGCTGGTATGCAAAGATACAATGTCCCCTGACCATCTTTGAAAAAACAGTTTTAAAAATTGAAAAGAATTATACATTCTAGATGAGATGGCTCCTGTATAATGCTAGTAAAATACGCTTAGGAGAGAGTTATGCTTTTTTTTAATTAAAAAAACCCACTGATATGCTAATTAAGAATACCAGTGCAGAACTGAATACATTCAGTAAATATTCCTGCCTACTTCTTTTGCTATTAATAATTTCAATGGTTATGACCATTTCAATGTAGAATCAATTTTATTCAAGTTCACAGATCTCACTACATTAAAAGCAGTATACTCTAAGTATCCGACAATCTCAAGTGAAAAAGCATGACAAAGAAATCACACACACTCATGATTTCTAACTGTGCAAACTCCAGAACACTTTAACAGAAATTCTCCTTGCTTGATCTTGTGTTTCAGTTCCACGCTTAAAATTTTAACACATGCCTTCAATTACATTTCTGTATGTGTACCACAAGGAATCCTACAAAGCCAACTGAAGTCGTGGTCAAAATAAAACTAACATCATTTTAAATTTCTGTAACAGCTTATTACATGTCACTTAAAAAAAACAGTATGTTCATGTTATTTTTATAAATTGGTTTTATATGAAAGTATTGAGATCAGACTGAAATATTTTAATATGTTTGATCAAGTACTGATCTGTAGTTTATTTGCTTTTTTTTTTTTTTTTTTAATAATTCTTAATTTTAAAAGTAACTTTCATGTACCCTACAGCCTTTCATACATTTGGGAACACATTAAGGCAGCATAGTATATTAAAATTATATTAAATTATTCCAAGACTAGTAAGAACAGACTATCTTAATAGCATTCTACTGACATTTTCCCTACTTCAACCCTGTAGCAGATTCATTATTACACGTCGGCACAATGGTAGCAAGGGAGAACATTAGAAATTAAATGCTATGATGTGGACAGCAATGAAAATAGCTCTTCCTTCCTTCAGAATCAAACTGGATGCACTGAATAATCAACATGACACTTACAGAATTATCTTGAGGTATCATCCAGGCCTGTAAGGTAACATGCATTGTAAATTCACATGTACTTAATTCCATATCACTATTCCATTCTGTTTTATAGTGTAGAATGCAAGAATACAGCTATACAGCCACTACCTTCTGACAGCACAGGGAAGTAAAAGATAAATGAGAGGAGATGCAGAAGCAAGAAATGGAGAACAATTCAACTGTACTATAAGCAGCATTGTACCTCTCAACTTAAATATCTCTCCGTTAGCAGAGTAGACCACCAACATGTGTGGTACTTCATCACTGGGTGATATTATAGCTCCAGCCAAAGACAAGGTTCCTCGAGGCTTCTGAGTTTTACTCTGTTCATTCACGAAATACTGCAGAATTCCAGTCTCAAAGTCCAGCACAAAGTACCTGTTCAAAGAAAGAACATTTCTGTTAAAGGGTTTTTCGTGCCCTTACTTAGAGGAGCGCAGATATATCTTAAAACAATATCATGAACAAACAAGGTTAAGCCACTTTTGGTACATAAATCAATTTTACAGGGTAATACTATTTCGAGCAGTAGCTGTTTTGGGGTTTGGGGTGGGTTTTTTTTCTTGATGACATTTTAATCTTTTGCATGGGTTTCTTTCAGATTGACAGCAAGGTTCTCAGAAGTCACAAAAGAAAGGAAAGAAGGCTTTAACTAAAGAGATGCACTGAGGATATGAGAAAGTTCTTTTTTTGTGAGTTGCTTTTTTCCCCTCGCATTTATAACCTTGATATATATGCTAATTCCCTGCAGCTAGACTTCTGAAAAGGAGGTGCTGTTTTTGCAGGAGGATGAGCACAATTAAAGTCATGATATTTTCTCCTCTGTGATCATACTTCACATGCAGTTGTTATGAGCTTCATTCCGAAAGTTGAGCAACGGAAATTGAACGTTCAGTTCCCATTAAGGGAACTGGATAGGACGTAGCAGTGGCTGTATACAATACTACAACTAAGATGTGGGAGAAACAGGAATTTAAGCTCTGAATGCTTATTCTGATGATAAAATCTGTTAATGAAACGAAATATATAGTTTTTGTTTGTTTGTTTTTGGTTTTTTTTTTTACCACTGGTCACATATTTGGGAATAGGAAACATTCATGTGCAAATTCAGAAACCATAAAAATTGAAAAAACTAAAAA
The DNA here is from genome assembly GCA_036925125.1 of Oreortyx pictus. Lineage (NCBI taxonomy): Eukaryota > Metazoa > Chordata > Aves > Galliformes > Odontophoridae > Oreortyx > Oreortyx pictus. The sequence goes on from JAUPFR010000007.1 coordinate 39,080,181, forward strand.
TAAGAGTTATTCATAATCACAGCACATTGAAAAGAAAGTGGAAAGGAAGCTGTGGTGGAGCAGCTCTTTTCCACAACAGAAGCACAGATGGATGGAGAGTACAGAAAGAGCAAGAATAGCAAGCAGCTCCACCTGGAAACTTTTCTAAGACATTGCTCTGACACATAAGTGAGACAACTGATAGACTAAGCAAAAAAAATAAAAAAAAGTAAAATAAAAAAGTAAAAGTAAGTAAAAAAATAAGTAAGTAAAAAAATAAGTAAGTAAAAAAATAAGTAAGTAAAAAAATAAGTAAGTAAAAAAATAAGTAAGTAAAAAAATAAGTAAGTAAAAAAATAAGTAAGTAAAAAAATAAGTAAAAAAATAAGTAAGTAAAAAAATAAGTAAGTAAAAAAATAAGTAAGTAAAAAAATAAGTAAGTAAAAAAATAAGTAAGTAAAAAAATAAGTAAGTAAAAAAATAAGTAAGTAAAAAAATAAGTAAAATAAAATAGCAAACAAGGTACTAAGATTGATGATCATCTAATTTCTAAATTAATTATTCTTAGAATGTTTTCTTTTTTTGCAGGAAAGCCCTGGGAGGTTTACACAGGGAAAATAAATGCTTCATGTATTAAAAAAAAATACATGTAGAAACAAATGAGTGCAAAAAACAGAGTCCTTACTCATATTTAGGCTCATTAAGCCAAACATTTACAGTTTGTATGGTGTGAAAATTTGTGCTCCAACATAGCTGTTTTGGGAAGGCAAGGAGCAAAAGCCTCCCGCTAAAAAGTAAACGAGCAGCATTATTCTATTTCAGTCCTCACTCAGTCATCTCCAATCAACACAACCCATTTTACAATAAACTGACTGCCAGGGCTGGAGGACCATACAAACAAAATCAAACTAATTGTGTTCTTCAAGTGCACTAACTGAAGATAGTCTGAAATCAATGTGTCACTCCTCATGAGACAGAAAACATCATTATTTTAAACATAGGCATCTTTCACAACAGCACACATCTTAAATTGCATTTTCCTACAGAAATCATGTATGCAATTAAGCAAAGCAATGATTTAACCCTTTGCCAAGAGGGGATAGCAACCTCTTAGCTCACACGAAGGACAGTTTGCTAAGATTTTCAACAAATTTCAATTTCTAGAGTGAATATGACACATATATGACCTACCTACTTAGCTCCACAAAAAAAAATAAAGTAAAAAAAAATAAAAAACAGCCATAACAAACTGACTAATACCACTAACACTGGCATTCAGAACACACATTTGCTATTGTTCTTCTAGATAGGATTAGCACAATTAACACAAATCTGTCTGCAGTATTTCAGAAATTGTGACTAATCAGACTTCTGTAGTTTTGCACACCTCAAATTTGCTCAGGTTATTACTTCACTTCGAAAGTGTTGTTTTGTTTTATCCCTTTCTTAATAATTTCATATGAAGAACACCTCTAAGCTTTCCTAACACATCATATTTACGGGACTGTTCTCATAGCCTGTTGAGGCTCTTCATGCTCTTTCCTGCTTCCCTTTTTCCAGCTAAATAAGTTTGGTTTTAACAAGTAATCCCTACCTAAGACTTTCAGAGCTTCAGAAATTTTTCTTGGGCAAGCATCCTTTGCCACCTTCACCCAAACTCTACTCCCACCACCTTCAAAACAGAACCTTTACTCCTCCAAAGCAGGTTACCTTTGCTTTAAATTACTCATAGATCAACAAGTCTTGCTTCAAATAATCTTAACTTAGTGCATCATTAACCTTCACACTTCTGCCCAGACTCCATCTCCCATAAGCATCTCCACAATCCTTCCCTCACTAAACAAATGGAAATCCTCTCTTTGTAACCAGGAATCATCTTTTCACCTATCCTCTACAGAGTTTAACATTACAATATAAAAAAAAAAAAAAAATTAAAGCAACAGCAAGCTGAATATCGACCACCATGATGTTTTCAACAGAAGTGCTAAAAATAAGGGGACTTTAGAACTGAAATTGCCAGCATTTTAGAAGATTAGCTTATTGCCATCTATTACACTGCTCTATAATCTCCATGTTTTGTTTGACTTAAAAGATTTTACAATACTGCTTCCTCACTTACAAAGCACTTTTCCCTCTTCTGATTGCTCTGCAGGGAGAGATGATGCACTTAAGAGTGGGTGAAAACAGCAGAATTGGAAAACATCTGATCAAAATTCTGACTGCACATTTCATAGCTCATTTTCATTTCACTTACTCTCAGTTTTCCTTGTCCACTTTAGAAATATCTGTTACATATTTAAAGGGATGAAGTGGACAGGAGTGATGCGATGCCCCGGAGAAAACAATATGGTCGCTTGACCCTAGCGCAAGTGTTTCTCTCTATCCAACTGACAAGTTGGCAGTTTTCTATTTATTTGGATTTAGCAAACAAGTCTAGGCTTTATATGTAGCAAAGTCCATTCTGAGCCTGTGACATCCTCATGATAATTGCCCCACTTGCTTCACTGCTGTTATCAGGCCATCTTTTATAAATTACATCACATGTAGTAAAGCAGTGTACCTCCACACCTAAGAAAAAAAAGCAACAACAGCATACACAAAAAAAATTATCCTTCTCCTATCAAGACCGGGAAAAAAAAAAAGCCTTTGAGTCTATTAGAACAGAGTCTATTAAGCTATATCTATAGTATGGGCACTTCAGTTGAGAAATCTTTGCATATTAGATCACCAAAGCACTCCCAGAATGAACGTAAGCTCCACAAAGACATGCTCTGCATTGCCATAAAGCCACCCCAGAGAAGGAAACCAGCCATTCAAGTACAGAGTACGCCCTTACCAGCACCATCAAGTCCTACAGTAGTAACTTTTGAAATTCCACATGCAGATGGCGGTATCCTTCCACATCCTCACCATCACAGCCATAGCAGCAGTGTTAATTTGACCTCCTCGTCAACCGTAACCAATTTTATATATAGTCTCAGAAAAACAGAACATTACCACTGGCTTCATCCCTTCATCCAGGTTTTTTTTAGATGCTTTCTTACTTGCTTGTAAAAGCATGCAGCACATTTACAGTACAATTTGAGCAGTAATAGTAAGTGGAAAAAAGAGTAACCCATTTTCACAAGCCTTCACATTGCTCTGTATTCTGCCTTCTTTTGTCATCCCAGATGAATCAGTTTTTATGCCTGACAACTTTGAAAGCCAGAAGAGAAAAGAGAATTATCTATAGAAACAGGAGCCCTAACCACCCAGCAAAAACTGTTCAGGTCAATAATAGAGCTTTCCTCTGATTCTGGAGAGGCCAGCAACTCAAACCTTTCACAGTCATCCATTCTAACCATGACCTCATTCAAGTTGAACAGAATTATAAGTTTTTGATGCATGACTCCCCTTCTCACCTTTCTCACAGCAGTATCTCAGGAAAAAAAAAAAAAAAAAAAAAAAAAGGAGGGAATGGCAGAGACATCTATAGTCTCACAACAGACGCAGGTTGATAACACACTTTTAAAAAGCATTAAAGAGTTTAAAAAAATTGGAGCTAGGAGAAGGAACAAGGGATAAATGTTCAATTAAGCAACACAAGGCTTAAAAAAAAAAAAAAAAGAAAAAAAACCTGAAAAAGATAGAAGAAACGGAAACAGCCTCCAAAAACATTTTCTTATGTCACGTGACAAATAATCCAGATCAGACTATCAGAAAAACACAGGAGAAATGGAGACCAGATTCTTTCATTAACTGAGGATGGAAAACCAATATGTATAAAGCAGGAAAGAAGTAAACCACTGTACATGCCCCATTTTAGAAGTCTGATGTAACTGTAATCAAAAGAAGAGGGATATTTTGTAACTTGAGTTCCACAAGTCATTTGTTCTGCACACCAGGGAAATAACAGCATTAACTTCTCTAGAACTGATTAATCTTGCCATCTTTTCCCCTATTACTTTACTGGCTTGCTCACAGAGCACACAGTTACCCAGGACATCATAATTCTGTAATTAACTTGCAGATTACCATTGACAAAAACGTTAATATGCTCTTAAGAGAACAGCCAGGCAGGAGGTAGCACAGCTGAGTTACATAATATCAAACAAACAACAACCAGGGTCATACAGAAATGACAAAGTAACTATTACTGACACACACTTCCACAAGATGTCTTAGTTTTTCATCTTACACCAAAATTAGAAACACTTTTTATTTTTTTTCTCATTAAAAGAGACCATATAACGTGCATAAATACGGGACTATTGCTCTAACACATCACAGCTACTTAATCACTATTCAAATCTGATACAAACCGGATTTCTTACTTTAACCTCAAATCTGTTTGGAGAATACCAGCTCCTGATTCTCCGGCCCAGCCCCAGCTCAGCAGTCTCCCTCAAGATCCTGAGATTCACCATGGATCCCTCTACCATTCTGTCAGGGTGTATGCCACAGACCTTACTGAAGCCCCCATGTTTTTCAGTCAACTGTTTCACCATCAGAGAAGACCAACTGGCAGCTAATCTTTAGGGAGATAGGGAGACCTTATCACTCTTCATAACTACCTGAAGGGAGGTTGTAGTGCACTGGGGACCCTGGGTTAGCTCAGCGCAGAGCAGAGCAGAGCTCAGGCCTCATGGCTGCTGCATCTCGTCACAGGGAACGGCGGGCCCGAGGGAACGGCATGGAGCTGTGTCGGGGAGGGGCAGCTGGGGGGTAGGGACAGGGTCTGCACCACAGGGTGGTGGGCAAAGCCACAAGAGCCAGAGCTCAAGCAGCATTTGTACAGTGCTCTCAGACACTGGGTATGGGTGGTGCTATATGGAGCTGGGAGTTGGACTCTTGGGATACTGCGTGATTCCATGCTTACTACCCAAAAGTACACTACATCAAACAAGTGGAAGATGCAGCTTGCACTACCATCCGCTAGACAGGACAGGCTATCTTCAAACATTTAAATTCTCATTATCTACAAATGCCTAACAAATGAGTACATCAGATGCATTACCAACTGATATCAATTACAAGGTAAAACATTCCCGCAACACTCAGAAATCAGAAATCAAGAATTGCATTACTGCCTCAGCAAAAAAAAAAAAAAAAAAAAAAAAAAAACACTGCTAGAATTTTTTTAACGTTACTCATGAGTTTGTTAAAATGTCTGATGATAATGCAATTTCTATTTCCCTTGCTATATTTCAGAACCATTGCTTGCTGACTAAATCCCAAGTCTTCTGAATTTTGTAACTACTTACCTTGACACTCAACATTAAGTTCCATTCCTAACCCCTTTATCCATTCACCTTCACAGTCATTTCATTAATAAAGTCAAGCAGTGCAAGTATTACACACTAGGAAGCACAACTATGCTGCTTTCTAAATTTGTGGAGCGGAATAAAGAGACTCAAACACTGAACAGATCAACTATTTCAATTGGATTTCACATTCACTGTTCTGCGTATTTTAATAGTGAACTATGAAAGCTTACTTTTTGGTTCTCCATTCAAAAATAATTTAACAAATAGCAGTAATTTTGGTTTAGGAAGCAATAAAATGCTTGTGCTATGATCTGCCATCTGAACCTATCTATCAGAGAAGATCAGCTGCAGCATTTTCTGAAATAAAAAATATTTAAAAAAAAAAAAGAAAAAAGGAAAAGCTCCACATTCCCAACATAGTTCTTATATTGCCCCAGTATGAGACAATCCAAGAACATCTAAAGCTATCAGGAGAACAATATAAAGATTTCTCATATCATTTACTTACTATACAGGTTTTAAGAAATGTAACTTACACTGATCCAGTTAAATGAAAAAAATTAGTATTCGCATATGAAAAAGCATTTTTTTTTTAACTAAAAAATCAGAACAGATTCAGCTGCACATCCATTAACATGGTACATTGCCCACTGAAGTCGCCACTCAGTACAAGACTCAACATACACAAAATACGCTCCTACCAGAAAAAAAACACCTCTTATAATAGCTACAATCTTTTCTCTACTTTGAACACATCTGAAACTATCCTTCTACCTGAAAATAATTTTTCATTGCTCTGTAATGCCAGGAATTTCTCAAGGTAGGACTGTTCCTCTTTCAATCCATTCCAGGTCACCTCCAACAACTACCAACCAGCTGCACATACTTCAGTGTTCCCATAACCACCAAAAAAGCCAGCCCTTTCAAAAACAAAACTATTCTATAAAATTCTCTTTTTTAAATGCATTTCAAAAAAATCTGTGCAAGAATTATATGAGAAATAAAATGACTGCGTCCAAGAAGAGTTTATGGTTCTAGTAACTGAAAGAGAAATCATAAAGAAATATTTCATTTTTAGGAAATGTTATCTTGTTAGGCTACCTTGGAGATACTTACACAACTACTTAACTGTTCTTTTTTTTCCCCCCTCTTTTATCTTGAGCCATAAGATTAATGGAATTGTTCATGTCAGTAAAGAAGTCTGGCATACGCACTTGACAATCAAGGACTTTACTACTGAAAGTCATCTCTGAAGATATCATTTAAAGACTGGTGCGTGGGAGAGCATGCTCACATTTTGGTAACTGTTTAACACCCTCTACTTATCAAGGTTCTTCAATATCATTTTTTAAATTAGGAAAATATAAAAACTGCAGTATTCATTAAAAACTTCGTGCTGACTTGAGCATCTCAGAATGAAAACCAGATTTTTAAAAACAGTTTATTTGCATACTAATCAAGTTGAACTGCAACTGGGAACTTTTGGAAACATTACACATTGAAAATGGAGATAAGAAATAGAATTATTACCCACAGCTAATAGGTGATTTGTTTCTGATTATCATGGCCTTCATGATTTTAACCACAGATCCACAAAATTTCAGAAGAAATCTCTTCTGCTTTGTCAAGTCCCAGTCAATTCCTACATTTCTAAGTGAGCCCACTTTACAAACCGAAATGTCACTTATCATCTGAAGATGTTACATTTGCTACTAGCAGTTCATAAGTTCAACTTTTGCTCCCTCAACCAATTACCTTCCCCTGTTCAACAGTCTGAAATTCTATTGTCAGCAACAGACCATGGTTAGCTGCCTTAACTTTACGTAAAGAGAGAATACATTAAAAATACATTAATATTATGTAGTTTTCTAATTTCAAATGGTCTTGCTTAGGGGTTGCTTTTTAGGACTGCGAAGAAAATACAGACAAAAACAATGCATCAATTTTCACTCATCAGGCTTGGAATTCATTCAAATGATGGAAAAGAACATAAATTGTATTAATCCATGCTTCAGGACATCCAACATCATCATACTGAGGGACAGCAATTAATGGCAAATGCGTAAACAAAAGGTACACAATTGAGGTTGATATCATAAGCAGCACTTAGAGCTTGCACCCCAGTGAACTGGCTGGCTGCCCAATGCTATTTGTGTCATTTACCAATCCTTCCTATCTTCTTTTTTTTTTTTTTTTTTTTTTAATTTGTTCTAAATTTGCTACCACTTAATAATTCAGCAGACTCCACTTCCGCATTGCAGATCGGAGAGAAAAGGCTAACAGTGACATAACTGGGAGGAATAAATGGGCCAGCACAATCTTAATTACAAAAATATTATCATCCAGCTCGATTCACATCACAGATAAAAAACAGTTTGCAGACAGGAAAATATATTTTCATTTACAAGGAAAACAACTTTGATACAAAAAATGAACAGAGCAACACCATGTCACTTCTAATAACTAAACTGCAACTGACAGGGAATTGGGCTTTGAAAAGACACATCTGTGCAAGTCTAAAACAACATACAGGAAACACATATGAGAGCAAACTGCTACAACATAATCCATAGAACCTGATAAGTTTGATACATACAATTCACATCAACAACTGCATAATGTCTAACAAACTCCTTTTTCACAAAGTACTTAAAAATTCAGTAAGAAATAAGCACTTTATAAAATATCCTAACATACCATCTCTCCAACAAGCCAAGCATCACATTGTGAAAAGCTGAAATTTTGAACTAGAAGACTCTATCACATCCATTAAATATACTATGAATGACTTTCTTAAAACTTAAGCATCTCAGAGGCTTATTTGAACAAAAGTAATAAAATAAAGACGACACTGAGTGTAGCCAATGAAAACAGTTGCTCAAATTGACAAGTCCAACTCTGACTGATGCTATTGCATTATATTCTTTCAGTAGTGTCTACATAGAGATGTGCACATGGAGAAAGCATTTTCAGGAAGACCACATACGATGACAGATCAGTAATGAAGTTAAACTTGACGTCAGAAATCACTGTAAAATATCGCTGTTCAACTACTTGCCATATTCCTCAGGATGCTTCACAGGTTGAAAGAGAACACATGACATTACCTTGATCTCTTTTGGTGCTTGCTATTATATATTATCTGAAAATCAATCAAAAATAATCATTCAACAACCTGATTTTCCTATGATATAGTGGGGAAAGTAGCAAATTCAGACATCTTGTATCCTGTCCCCACAACACACAGAATCCTGAGATCACTGGGTTTGTATCAGCATGATCATGCAGCAAAGTTTAAAGAAAACCACATCCCATGAATATGTGTCAGACAGGCCTAAATCACAATTTTATCTCAAAATACTCAGTATCATCCATAATCCAAGTTCTCTGCTATTTGTTGCTAGTAAAGGTTGGTGGTGTGAAAATACACACACAGCTGAAAAAGGCTGCTGAAAATAAAGAACATCTATCCAACTCAAGTACCCACACACCTTTCTTCACCTTTGGCTACTGGAGCCTGCCCTCCAAACTATGTAAAGTGAGGCAGACACTATTACTAAAAGCACAGAAAATGTAGGAAGGAAGGAAGCAGTAAACATTTACCACAGGTGTCTTACTACACAATACCTTCCAATTGCCCCATCCTAAACTTTCCTATCACTTCCCTCTTACAGCCTGCCAATGGTGAATCCAAACCATATTTGTAGAGGTGAATTTGGTTAATATTTCCCTAATCTGTACCTCCCAACTCTTCCTTTCTCTTCTCCAGCAACCTGAAAGATTAACTCAAACCTGCGCTACTGTGACGAGATAAAATGTCCTGTCTAGTGAGGCACCTACACCCATCAGACACGTGCTGACTTTTAGAGCCTTCACTACCAAAAATTACAGGTGTCACACAGAATAGCACCTAAGCACAGGACAGCCACTGCAGGCCTGGGTTTTTATGTCAGATGTGTTATTAGTTTGGACATCACCTGGGGAGAAAGTATTCTCAGGGACTGAAATATTAACAAATCAAATAACAAAGGCACAGAGAGTGACCCTGAACAGCAGCACAAGCACTGAAACTGAGGAAGAGACAACTGCTGGCTGCCAAAGCTCAAACACCTCCAAGCTGGAACTCTGGGAAACTATTCAAGTAATCAAGACAAGAAAATGGACTGCAAATAGAACTAGCTCAAATAACAAGAATACTCTAGCTTCAATTAGAGTAGCTATAGAGTAGTTCAGCAACTTTAAGTGCCTGCTTTTTTGTTCAATTTAACAGGGAGAGAACGGAAATTAGAAATACTGTTCAATCATAGGTTGAGCCAATTACACAAAGAAAAGGAGTCTGTTGTTTTAGACCAGAAGTTATTTGGGCTGCAATGTCTTAGAGTTAAAAGCCACAGAAATTGCCTGTGTAGGTGAAACCTAATAGGTGAAATGTGCTACAGTGACAGCCTGTCACTTAAAACAGGTACAGCACAGTGGTTAGCCGGGGAACCTCAGGGAGTTGACCTGCATATAAAGAACAGAGAATAAATACCAGTGCAAGTAAATTGGTCAGCAGAGTTCTTTCCAATTCTTTTTTTTTTTTACTGCTTACTGGAAATCAGTGTCACTTTAACAGACTGTAAAAACCTGAAATCACAGGAAAGTTAAATCACGCAACTGAATTATAAATTTTATGCTATAAAATCTGCTCTGTTTTGTAGATAGCATTTACTGGAAAAAACACCTAAATGACAGGACTGTCTCTTAGTTCTTCCCTCACATTTAAACATGCAAGAAGTTAGAGAGGATTCATAGAATCTCTTAATAAAAGATGACATCAACCTTGAAGTTTTCATTAGAAAGTTATTACTGAAAATTAATTAGAGCAGTCACTCATGTAACGGTTTATGGAGACAGAAACTTGGTTTTATCACCATCACTCTGCTGCCAACAAGCAATGGACAATTTACAGAGCAGAAGATGATGACAATTAAGGAGCGGAAGAGTTTGGTCACAGATTTGCTGGAAGGTTTTCAGTAGATTTACCTAAAGCTAAGTAAACAGAAATCTGAAGACTTGTATTGACACTACAGTTGAGAATAAAGCACTGTTACTTTGACTTTCAACCTCAAACAAATGCAAAACATACAGTCCTCTTCTGAACTAAATCTACTAGGGGCTAATTACTAAGTTGGTGAAGATAGTTTTAGTTTTTACAAGTTCTTACCACCTCATCTACTAGTATCTTAAAGATGAGAACTAGTTGGTTATTCCTTCCTAGGCTTAGTAGGTGACTGACAGAGAAAAACAAAGAAGTTGTCCTTTTTGTACACCATAGGATTATATTTTGACAATATATTGATGTTATTCTTTCAAGTTGTACAGAACATTAGACTTTCTCCTGCAGCATCAATAAACTAAGCAAGCAGTAACTGGCAACAGCAAAGATGTAACTTATCCTTGAAGATGGCATACTTCACAAGATACATACTGACATTTAAGACATATTTATTTACAATATTTTCATCTTTATTTGTCCAAGTTCATTAGTTGCCACTTTCGTAAGTGGAATCCCATGATGATGAGTGAGTGCAGTAAACAATAAGTAAGAAGTTTACTTCTTTTAGGTGACAGTATGCTCTTAATGCAGCTCAGAAAACCTTGTGAAACTGTATCATCTAAGGGCTGTTTTAAGGACAGCTTTTTACTGTGTTTTTTTATTTATCAGCAAAAATAAACCTGCAGAGAACAATTCTGATGCTTCTGTTAATCTCTATCAGTCTTTTTTCTTATGTTCAGCACTACTACGAATCAGAACTGATGGCGTATGGTCCTGTGTATTTTGTTCTTCACAAAGAGGTATAAACACAATACAAGTTTTCCCCATTCATTTCTATCTTATACCATCTATTTGATATCTGTCTTACCATCTGCTCATCTAAAAACCCGCGCATAATGAAAAATTAAACCTACAAGTGAAAGTGCAAATCTAGTATTTCTGTATTTTCGACATGTGTAAAGTTCTGGTTAATGTCACTTCTGCAAAGCTTAAAAATGGCCAGCAGGTAGAAAAAGTACCCTCTGTTTCTTTTGATATATGAGGAACAGCTAGGATGTCCTATGAGCCTACAGATATTAGTTCCAGCTTTCTCTAGCCTTCCTGAAAGACTAATATGACAGAAATACTACCACAAGACAATAAATAAATAAATACAAAAATGTATTCATGTAGAGCAAGCAGGAAAATACTCAGAGGTATATAGGAAGCTAAATCACCCCACAAATTTTGAAAGTTTTCACACAGACACTATTTGAAAACATCAGAAGTCACCTCTACTGCTGAACACATGCAGGCTCCAAATCACAGGTGCCACTCATGTATTCCAGGCAGGAGAAGCTGTTATATCTGCTCCCACTTCATCACCAGAGATCATCGCCCCTGCAGAGCAGTGAACCAACCTGTCCTCAGTGAAATTAAAATTGACGGACTCATGCTGGGCAACAGTGCCTCTTGTACTGATCTGCTTTTCAAACATTGTTCTTTGGAAGAAAGCAGGAGATATTTAAACCTATGCGAGTTACTTGTATGAGACTGCAAAGAACACGACATCTGCTAGAAGCCAAAGCACTTCCAAAAGTTACACATCACCTTATTTGTATGTGATGTATTCCCATGGAAGAAGACAAGAAACCAACACAACCATCCTCTCATAACTGTTTATATTCTGTATGAATAATTCCATTCCAAAACAACTTCACTGAAAATAATAAGAAAAAAAAAAAAATAGCTCTGGTATTTCTTAATACAGAGAACTACATGATGATCAGTAAATCAAAATATTTAATATCCAGTGTTGATCTTTTAATCACTGGGTTATTGATTTTTAAACAGAAATACAATATCTTGGACATTTACACCACAGTCCACAGCAAACGTACAAAAATGAACAACGTGCCTCCTAAATCTCAGATAATTGCACAAAGTAAAGTGAGCTAACTTAGAAAACTTGAGTGAGAACCAACTCTAGTTCTCACCCCTACTCCTCAAGCAAGAACGGCATGTGAGCCTCTTAAAGGCATTGTTCAACAGAAGCAGCCCTCCTCTATTCATTGTTACATCAGAACAACTAGCACCACCTTAATTTTTTAATTTCGGTCTCTGGCCAACAGCAATACTGAGCTCTGCAGAATCTGTACAATAATAAATGCTATGAGCTAAATAATAAGGTAGAAAATAACTTGCCATGTCAGCCTTCAGGCAGGAGAGGAACTCGGGTCACTCGGGTGCATTGCTTGCACCTAGGCTCCCTGGGTTAGCCACACCTTGTGCTCAACCACTGGTTCAGGCTGCAACCCAGCAATTCCACAGCAGTGGGTCAGAGCAGTTTCATGTGATTTGTATAGCTTCAACTCTTCCACTCCTTCTCTCTGCTTTTTGTGTAGTTTTTTGTGTATTTTTTTGTTTTTGATCTTTTTTTTTTTTTCTGGGGGGAGGACATTTTTTTGGAGAGTTTTTGTTTGTTCAAACTCAGCCTCTGAAAGGATTAAATGCTTAAATAAGCACCTAACATTCAAACCCCTTGCATATGGTGTAGCCAATGCATGAACTCTGGAAAACCACTTAGTTTCCAAGTGAAACTATGAATCCTATGTGATTACTGGAGCCATTAGAAACTGTACAGCAACTGCAACAGTGGAGTGCAAAGGGAAGGATTTCAAACTTGATCACCAACTTTGTTACTGTTGTAATCTGCTTATCTGTTGCTGAATTCCTATGGAGCCTGCACACAATTGTGAAAACTGAAATTTTCATATTCTCACAATCATTTATTTGCTAACTCCTCTTCTTGCAGCGTAAAAAGTTATTTTCTTTAAAAGATCACTGAAATAAAAACAGGAGACATTTCAAAACTGTACTGCCAATAAAGAAAATATGGCAGCAAATCTGATTTCCTTTAAAAATGCAAAGAACATCACATCCTATCAGACATCTACAGAAGATCAAACTTTGGAACAGTCAATTAACCCAAGACACAAAACAGCACTTAGAGGCTGCTTCGGCTATAGCTCCAGACGTTAATAGTTTCTCTCAGGTCAGACTTTCATGCCCCACACTTTGGTAAAATCAATATTAAGTATTATAGCAAAACAGAAACTTTTTTTTTTTTCTCCTCCATATTCTGGGAAGTAATTTTCCTCCATGTAATGGGAAGTAACTTAAGGTTGGGAGATTTGCACTGCACTTGAAGTAGACTAGCTGCACCAACCAGAAGCTCGAGTTTTGCTTCTAGTGCTGGAGGGATTAGGCTATAGTATGAGGATCTTCACAAACCCCCATAGACAAAATAAGGAAACAATACAGGGAGATTTCAAAGAAGGGATTTCAAGTCATTATTGCTTAACCATTTCCTCAAACAAGCAGTAAGTGTATGTTTTCCTTTCCAGAAATCTTCAACCTCAGAAATCCGAACAAGCAAAACTACCCTAATGCACTAAGTTCCATGTAACAACTTAGAATTTATTTCCTTCAAACACAGTTCATAAAGCTCTTCCTTCTGGCTTTTTTCATCATCTCTAATTATGACAAAAATCAATGCTGCAGTAAGTACTTGTCTGTTTAACCTCTTCTTTGTAGTTTTCTTCTATTTTCTTCTTAAACGGTATAAACTACTCACAAATACTCTCAGCAGATGTTGCTCCTTATCTTCTAGTTTCTCTTGCCTAGCACCCCAAACAGAAAAGATGTGATTCAGAACATACACTATTATTCCCCCTCTTTTCAAGAGAAGAACTCATTGTATCTGAGACACTGTAATTGGAGATGCTCAAGTGAAGAAAACAGAAAGAAAAACTGTCTAACAGAATGCAAGTCTCAACTGAAAACAGAACCTGCAAGAGAGACATTTAACAGCTATTCCTAAAAACCATTATTTTGCACACACTTTATTTCTCAAAAAAAAAAAAAAAAAAAAAAAAAAGAAAAAAAAGTAACACTCCTGAACATAGACAGCAAAAACTAACACATTTTCCTAGCAGTGATTTGACACTCAAAAGGTCACTTCTGTTCTGCCCTTTGGTGCACCACCACCTCCTTCCTACACACTTCTCCATACTCACACCAGTTCCTGCACTGCACCCTCTCTGCTTTTCATTTCATTCTGAGCAATGACAAGGAGATAGAATGATAAAAGAAGCAAACAAACAAAACAAAACAAAAAACAGAAACACTAAATACAATTGGAGAAAGAGTTCTTAATAACAGACTGAAATACTTGCAAATAACCTTCAGGATTTCAGCAGATTCCTCTAGTAACCCATGCTTGCTGTTAAAACTGTGATCACAAGCTTGCCTACCATGCAGGCCATGAAACTACGACAGGGAAGGGAATGATGTAACAAGGAAAATAAAAAAAATTCAGGAAGAAAGTCAGTAGCAGGGATTTCAAGAAACAGAACTCTTCCTGAAAGAGAAAGACACAACACAACTGAACTTTTTCATCAAATGTTGGACAATTCCTAAGCATAAATACTCTTTAAAACAGAAGAGATCCATCATAATTAGTTTAAGTATCTAATGCATGACAGTCCTGCTAGGGAAGAAAAAAAAAAGCAAGGAAAACAAGTGTAGGACTTTATAAATAAATCACAAAAGCAGAGCTCCAGTAGTTTTCAGATTTCCAGACCCTGGTTAAAGTACCATAATTCTTATATTTTCCTTTTAAAAAGTATTCCAATAACTAAATCCAGTTGAGGGAATGTAATGAAAGTCAAAATTCAACATGTGAGTAGATTAGGCATTTTCAGACTCTCAGACATCTGTTCTTGATGTCCTGACACCATCTCAAAAATGCAGTCTGTGAGAAACCGTACTGTATATTCTTCCTGTACCAGCTGCTTTCTCCATCACTACTGACAGTTCCATTTAAGCTTTCCAAATCCCTTGGTTGAGATACCTATTCCACACCACTGATGTTCAATCTGTTCAGACGTAAATTGTGAAAAACCCAGTTTTAAGCTCAAGGGTAATAAAATCCAAAAAGGTTTCATGTCATTAGTCAGATCTGTGGAACTGGAGGTCAGCCTGCCCCAATTATTAGTAAATGCAACATTTTTATAGCTGATCTCTTTACTTTCAAGTATTTTCTCTAATTTACATCCTAGAACACCTGTCAGCCCTACACTCATTGTCACAATATCAAATACAAGATCAAATAAAGGGGAAGGTATTGAGAGGAATCCTTCAAGCACAGGAAAGAGGACAGGTGTATTCATGCCACTTATCTGGTCCTACTTCATATTCCTTCAGAGTTCACTGCCAAGCTGGTAGTTCAACACAGAGAGGAGCAAGATTAGATTCAGCATCTGTTCAGACCTTTTTCCTCAATACTTTAATTCTTCAATTTAAAAACTAGAAAAGAAATGAACCTAAGCCATCAGGCTAACAGTTCTAAGCTGCTCCAGCACCTGCTTAGAAGGTCTTGCTATTTTCTATGACTCATCCTTCAACACAGAACTCCCACCAGAACATCTGTGCCCAAGAAAAGTCCCACCTGAACCTCCTTCCAACTTCCACAGTCATCTGCACCCTCTATTACAGCTCATGCAAGAGGGAAGACAGCCCCATCAGACTTCACACACTGACAGCATGGCAGAGACAGCGTGAAAGGGGAACCTTCAGTCCTTCCTACATTTGAACAATTCGCCAGCCTTCCAAAGCTAGCAAAACTGCAGTAGATGTTACAGACTTTCTTTTTACCAGTAACATTTGACACTTCAAGCCCCTGGGAAAGACAGGGCAGCTGAACAAGACTGCTCAAAGGCACCAGCTGCTTACTGGTGGCTGCTCTCCTACCTCATTATGCCAAGTCTCAATTAATACCTTACTCAAGAAAAGTAGCAGTCTTGTGTCATTTTCCCAGCATAATTAAATTTTTACTACCAAAAGTTAACAACTGGAGAGGTGAAGGGAGTTTAGAACTAGCAGTTTTCCTAGCAAGTTATTTAATTATGAAGAAACCTGAAGAATTAAAAGTTTCTGGTATCCCAGACATTGCTTGTGTTATTCTTCTAATTTTCTATGATTCTTCTCACAACATTCTACAGTGAGAACTGCCAATACTAAGTAGTCTGTATTAACATTAAAAAAAAAAAAAAAGGCAAGAAAATTGATTCACAACTAGTCCTAGTTTATTTTCATATTGACTGGCTTTCAAGCTGCTGTATTTTCAATATTCATACACCAATGTTTTAAGAAGAACCTACCCAGAGAAAGATACTGACCGCACTGCATTACAACAGCACAATCCAACAGCATAGAAAGCACAGTCACATCCCATCAACAGATAATATAGCATACATTTTCAATTAGCTGCCTTGAGTCAGCAAAGCCTTATGGAGGTTTTATCACAGTTCACTGACTTCTGTCAGACCTTCATAGTTCAACCTTGTTTTGCAATGCCCTGTCCTCAGCAAGAATCACTGCCAGGAGCCAGCATCTCTTCAGCATTATGTTCTAGTACACAGCTAAAAACATCAAGGAATAAGAGACCTCAAGATGTAATAATTTTCCTGCAAACTGAAAGACTAATGTTTCAATTTGAAAACCACAGCATCTTATAATCAATGAGAACCACTTCTGGATCTCATTCTACAGCAAAAGAGAAACCTATACATTACCTCTGACAATGACTAAACAAGGAAAGTTTCTTAATTAGGGATCAAGCACCTCTTCCTCTAACCTCAGCAGACAAAGTGCTGCAATTGAGGCTTGCCCAAATTCTACAAAGGACTTATGGTATTCTCTGATAAAATAGACAATATTTAGGTTGGCGTTCATTTCTTTTTTAAGAGGAACAACATCACTGTAAACCATGTTTGTTGAAAACAAACATATTTTTGTCTGTTTTCTTTTTGTTTGTTTGTTTTAAGAAAAAAGATGACAGTTACGCTACAATTTAATTCTAGTAACTGCTTTTACTGAGTAATGACTAAGTCATATAATATATCAATACTAAGTCATATAAAATATCAATACTAAGTCCTTGCAAAGCTGGCAAGGACACAGCCTCATTGTCAGTTTTGTTTTGCTAATTGTACATGTACATGTTGTAATGCGTTCCAAGCGTTGATAACATTTCCAGCAAAGCAGTAAATTTGAACCGTTTATAACTCACTTTTATCTGAAATGTTCTTGCCTTCATCATCTAGGTCAGGGTTTTAATGCCAGTACAAAACTGGTGCATACAAAAATTTGTCTCCTTCATTTTTTTCTGATAACTCTCATGTTCATCTAGGTGTTGCAGCTTGTGGACCTGTGTACATTGCCTATGTAATTTATATGGGAGAAACAGTATGAAAAACAGATAAAAACAAACCCTGCAACACACAGTAAGAGCTGATTACCACCTATAAAAGCAATAAAGACAAAGATTTTCAAAGGCAGTTTCCAGATGGAGAAAGGCACACGCACATACTGATGCCAGGAAACAGCAGTCCTCATACCAACTCTTCCTTCCTCTCTCATTTCATATAGCATTTCTTACTTATTTCACTACAGGTATATTCTCAATCGTTATTCCAGACACAAATTATTATAATATATTCCACATGATTACATGGACTATCAGACACTTTCAGGCAGACACACACTTTCTGAACACATCTGTTGGGGCAATAACTTTTGCAAGTTAAAACCAGGCATTTTATTCCATCAAATTTGTTCAGTTTGATTACAACACTGCTTATAGCAGCTGTTATTTTTCACTTTCAAGATGACAATTTATCACCTAGGTTCTCAAAATTGAACCTCATGAATGTTGGCACTTCTCCCAATGACAATGTTTATTTCAAATATTGTTTCACTGACAGAACCTGTTGAACAAGTAATATTTATTCTAAGCCCATATACGAGGGGCTGAGAACTCAGCTATGTTAACACTAATGCTATTCTTGTGAGTTGCATGTATATATATATGAAACTAAAAAAAATACAGTAGGCAACGTAAGGAGGTGTCACTTCTGGAATTTTTGTATTTCTCAGTCTTCTCTCTTCCTTACAGCTTGTTTCTCCTAGTTTGTTTTTTATACTAAAAAAAAGAAAAAAAATCCGTAGTCAACAAATCCCCAATTTGAAATTACAAACACATTCAAGAACACGCCATGCTTTCTCTATACATTATATGGAATAAACCAAGACATACATAGTAAGGAACCTGCTTTGAAGTTACCATTGCACTGGCTCATTTTCATCTCCTCCAGCTCAACAAGTTCAAACAAAGCTTAGCAGAAACCAGATCTTTACTTACCACATCATCTTACAATAGCTAGAACTTCTCAGCTCTCTATCTCAGTGTTCTGAATCAGGCTGGCCCTACCTTTTCTCTTAGAACTACTGATTCACTGTTAATGCTTAAGTAATGCTTATGCATTTGGTCTCACCAGTTGATGTGCAGCCCACTTCATAACACAATCTTGTCAACACTGCTTCTTAGAAACATATGTGTAGAATCCACACAGTCCACCAAAGAGCTATTTCATCAATATGCTGCAAAACACTCAGAATATTAGCTGTGATCCCCCTGGAGACAGCATATTTTGATTTGCAAGCAACACTTACTTTGAAAAACTTCTGTATGTTCAGTTGCTGCTTTATATCTACCTCTAAAAATTCTGCTCTACATGTGCATGAAAATCCAGATACTCATACCTTACTCAAAAACAAAGGAGCAACACTTACGACCTTTAACAGGAAAACTCATCACGTGCTTGAACTGCCACATAAACAATACTGTGTTTAAAAGGGCAAAGATAAGCCTGGCACATTACTACATATCCAGGTGGGCGCTGTCAGGAGCTTCCTCTGGCTGCAGTTCACATACCAGTAACATGAAATAAGCTCTGCTACAGAAGGTAGGAGAGGTAAGAAAGCAGAAAAACATTGGCACTGCCCAGAACATTCTGCAAATTAGCAAAGAATAATTTCTGCCTATTTCTTCTGTGCCATTCCTAAAAGTAGTACTAAAACTAAGAAATAGAGCAAACTGTCTCTTAGGCTTCCTGGACATCATTCTGAATACATACTACATGATTTCTAGACTTCCTTTTTAATTTTTAAAAACTTGCTAAAGGTCTATCCTTGTAGTCTTCAGTTTTGTATCTACTTCTTCATTCCTTCTTTCATTTCCTCCTCCTGCATGGCTCCCTTTCCCCCCCATCAATCCTCCTCCAGAAGCTTGTATCCCTATTTTTTCTCCCACCATTGTACACCTCATCCTTCTTCCCTTACTCTATTGTCAAATCACCCTTTCCTTCCACTTGCATAACAAAAATAAGATAAATAGACTGACATGTAACCCAACAGTAACAAAATCAAACCCTAATAGCCAGGAAGTATAAAATGTTCCCAGTGGAAGGGGAAAAAAAAGAATAACCCTACTACTATGGCACAAAAGGCAAGCTTTCCAACTGAGAGATCTTTCTCCTGTTTTCAAGAGCAGGAGCTTCTATAAAAAGCTTACTGTGATAAGGCACCAAAAAATAAAAAATAAACAACTTCAGAAGAGGCTTTTGTGCCAGTGCAAAATGCTCAAATGCTTGCAGCAATGAATAACGCATTTTTTGTTCCTCCACTGTGCCTACATGTAGGTAACTTATTCATGATTCTTTTTTTTTTCTTCCCGTAACGAGAGTAAAAGAAGCAGGGAGAGCTCCAGGATAATTCTGCTTCAACAAGAGACATTAAATGTATTGAAAATCAGCTAAAGGACGTAGCCAGCCTCAAAATACAATTGAACGAGGATCTTTGAGTGAATGTATTTCTAATTGGGCTCCTTGGCAATCAGTTCTTGGCTTAAAGTGTTTTGCAATGACCTAGATGAGACAAATTTCCATAAAGATTGCTGATGACGTGAAAATAAGGTATCCTCAGCAAATAACATGCATTCTAATAATGTCAAAATAAAATCATACATCTAGTGACAAAAAAAGCTGATTACAAGGAAAAAAAAGATTGACCTGCCTATATTTATACACACACACGTATATAATCCTTACACTAACATATTTTTTCCCAAGTAATTCTTCAACTAATATTCAGTTTCACCAGTTATATTTTTAAATGTTCTTAAATGTTTTTAACCTTTATAACCAAATAATTAACTACTATTTTTCCCCATACAAAAATAAGGCATCCATAAGCCATGAGATACCTAAAGACTTATTAGAGAGCGTGAAAAGACATGAGCACAGATAGAACATACAGCAGGGAGACATTTCATCACCTTCCTAATTAAAAAGGAAAAACAATTTAAAAAAAAAAAAAGGAACATCACAGAACTACCAAAATGAGTATGCTAATGGATATCAGAAGAAAGAATAAGAAGCACCACATACAACATACAGAAAGCCTAACAAGCATTAGGCTACATACAAGTTAAGGAAGGCAAGCAGAAAGTTGCAAGAGAAGGGGTACAGATCTATGTCTGAAGAACCAGAGCAACACCAGGGAACATGAAGTATCTGAGCCGTGTGTAATTAGATTAACAGTTAAACTCACACATAAGAACAAAGCTAATCTTCCAAAACTGTAACGGAGACCTTAAAAGCTAAGGTTTGGGACATTTTAAGCAAGAAATACTGAGTTGGAGAAAATGGGATGCATTACAGCTGCATTTTTTTCATAGTGCAACTGCAATTAACTCTACACAGTTCTAGTGTTCAGACTTGAAAAAAACACTGAAATACCCAAAACTAATCATAAAATCATAAATCACTAACATTACTGAGAAGCTTGACTTGCAGCTCCACTGAAGATCCCGTTGGTTTAGCTAACAATAGACAGACAAATGATAACATCTAAGAAGATTGCACAGGGAAATGAAATCTGTTAAGTGCTGCTTTCTGTCTCCTACACAGTATTCATAACAAGATTTGAGTTTAAAAAAAAAAAAAAGGTTGATACATATTAAGAAAGGCAATTTTTTCAAGCAGTGAGTAATTAGAGTTGGCTCCAATGGTCAAGAATGCTCTATCACTGGAAGAAGAAGTCTCAGATGCCCAGAGAAACACAAGTCTAGGTAGAACAGGAATCAAGACAAACGATATTGCTTGTGCTAGATAACTGGTAGTTAAGAATCTAAATTACTCTATTTACCTGCTGATTATGGTGGCTGCTCTCAAAGTAATGCTTCCCTATTTTATTATGTTGGCCTACAACATCAGAGGTGAATATTGGTGGCATGATGGTGCCATGCTGTGGACAGCCATTCACAGCTGTCACACCACAGAATGAAGGCCCTCTCTACCAGCTTATCTGCACAAATTGGTGGATTACAACCTGTGTACGGAGCTGAATATCAGCTTTAATCTGTTGGAAACAGTGGCAATGTTGGAATATTGCAAAGCTTGTACCAAGTAGGTCCCACAAATGCTCACACAGGAACAAGAAGAACATATCAAAGTTTGTCAGGACCAACTGAACCAACACAAGGATGAATGTGGTTCACTGTACTGCTTCGTTACCAGTGACAAGACACAGAACAACCACTATGAGCGTGAGTCAAAACAGCAGTCCATGAAGGGGCAATATGTGAATTCCACATTGAAGAAGAAGTTCAGGACACAGTCCTCAGTGGATAAAATGATGTACGTTGTCTTTTGGAGTGCTCCTTCTGGCTTTCCTGGGAATTCAGACAAACCATCAACTCTTGACTTCTAAATGACCACACTGACTGACTAATCTGAAGGCTCCAACTTCCAGAGTTGGACCAGAGAAGACGACAGCCTTTCTCTTGCAACACGATAACACCAAGCCTCATATCAGAGTGAAGATCATGGAGCATATTGCCAATCTTTACTGGACTGCCCTACCACATCCACCATACAGTTCAGATTTGGCACCTTCTGTCTTCCATCTATTCAGGCCAATGGAAGATGAACTGCATGGGCAATATTTTCCTAGCAATAACACCATCAAAGCAGCTGCAAAACAGCAGGTCACCTCCACTGGTGCAGTCCTTTTATGAGCAAGGCATGCTGGCTCTTGTGAATCGCTGGTGAAAATGTACAGCTAACGTTGTGAAAAAAATAGTGTAGTCTTATTGTGTCCTTTTTACTTGAAAGGTTCACCCTTTTAAACATATCACGAAGAACAAGGTAAGAATTATACTATTACTTAGTCAAAGAGAAGCTAACGCCCGAATGCATTCTTCTTATTTAATAATTGCTCTTAAATATAAAGCGATGTGAAAAAAAAAAAAAAACAAAGAACTCTTGAATACATTTCTTGTGTACTCACAAAAAGACTCCAGGCAAACTACTTAGTTTAACAACTTACTGTCACTTCACCTACTCAAACACAAATCCGTATGCACAAACGGGTGCATTTTTTCAGATGAGCTAGCAAGAGCATGTGTGCCCCCTCTAACCACATTTATCACTGCGTTGCTAAGCACAGAGATCTCCATTCAAAAAGACAGCAGTGAGATGAGCTAGTAATAACAAAATCCAGATAAGGGTAACTGCTAGAGCCAACTGCCACTTCTTTTCACTGTCTGAAAGCAAAGTGTGACATCTGGGTGAAAGGAAGACCACGCTCTATTTTGTCTGTCACTTCATTCCCTCTGGTACCAAGACTGCTGCTCAGCTCTGAAGCGCACTTGAAAATCCCAAATACACTGAGTGAAAATGCTCAAGTCTCCTCTGTTTTAAACAGGCTTTTCCTACACTACCATCAAGCATCTTACATAGTAAATTATCATACATTATATGATCTTATCCTCCATACAGGTGTAAGTAGCAGTGACTCTACGTGATACAGGCAGCCAAGGAACAAAGAACTTGGGTTACTTGCCTGGGAACAAGAGAAACGTGGATTGCTTGGAGAACTGCCATAAACATCTCCCAAGTCCAAATCACAAGACCATCCTTTTAAATTTCAACCTGACATTCAAAGATTTTTTCTTCAAAATATTTCTTGTAAGCATCACTGAAGGGCAGAGAGATGGAATGATCTGTTTCTCATGCTGCCTTTACTTTGATATCAGCCCTTCGCTAACTTCGCTCCTCTGTTCCAACAGCCTTCTCCATTCTCCTGGCGTATTTGTTTAGAGGCAACAGCAAAAGCTATTCAAGTTTAATCACTAACTGCTTGATTTATCAAGTTAGGTTTAACCATTAACTAAGCATCTTAATTTACAGTTTTAGTTTTCCCATGAATAAATTAGAGGTATACAACTGAAGAGGTTATTATTATTTTTTTCTAACAGTGACCTCCAACAATAAATAATCAATAGTAAAAAGTTTCAATAGCAAAAAGTGAAGGAAATAGAGGGTTAAAAAAAAGGAGAGCTCGTATTACAACATTACTATTTTTGCTAGCTAGATTTCAGGATTAAGAAAAAAAAATATTAATATTTAATCTAAAACGGACATTTCTAATAAGAGATTTTTGACATATTAAGTTCCAAGTTTATTTGAAATGAGCAACATACATCTAACTTTCAATAACATATTCAAGTAAAGTCATATTTCTCCAGTAACCACCTACTCGCTTCTTACATGGGAAAAAGGTCACAATTCACTCCTAGAACTTGAGCAGTACCAATGAATGAAAGAACCCAGACT
Source organism: Oreortyx pictus (assembly GCA_036925125.1). NCBI lineage: Eukaryota > Metazoa > Chordata > Aves > Galliformes > Odontophoridae > Oreortyx > Oreortyx pictus. Next base: position 39,104,006 of record JAUPFR010000007.1, read on the forward strand.
CTTTAATCATTGACTCTCAACATGTTTTGCACCTCTCTTATGACAGGGAAGAAACAAACAGAAAGGCTGGGCTGCAGCACTTGCTTTATAGTTGGTACCTTATGAGAACAGACAGAAGACTGGAAAAGTTGGACAAACTCTTCTTCCCTAGGCAATACTTTGCCTGCTAACGCAGCCAAGAGTACTATTAGCTTTTCCATTGACAAGGGCACGCATCTGATTCACAGTTACCTTAGCGTCCACCAGGACTCCCAGGTTCTTTTCACCTGAGCTGCTTCCCAGCTGGGTGGTCCCCAGCACATCTGGTGTTGTTACTCCCCAGAAGGACTTGTCGTATCTCCCCTTGTTGGAGTCCATATCAACCCGCATCCAGGTCGCTCTGGATGGCTGCACATTCCTTTGAGTCGGACACTTCTCTCAGTTTCATGACATCTGCAAGTTTACTGAGGGTGTACTGTACCTCATCCAGAACTTTAATTACGACTTTAAACAAGACCGTTATCAGATTTAACTCCTAGGGTACTCTGCTCAATACTTGCCCCCAGTTAGATTTTGCACCACTAACCACTTCTCTCTGGGCTGACATTCAGCCAGTTTTTCATCCACTTCACTACCTGCTCATCCAGCCCATACTTCAACAGCTTCTCAGTGATTAACTTAAGGGGCACAGGGTTAAATATCCAGGAAAGTAACGTCCACATCTCCATCCTCATCTACAAGGCTGGTGATTTCACTGTAGAAGCTGATCAGGTTGGCAGATATGACTCCCTCTAGGTGAATCTAAGCTGAGAGCTCCTGATAATCTTCTTCTACGTCATACATCTGGAAACGGTTTCCAGGATGAGCTGTTCCATCACCTTTCAAGTGATTAAAGTGAGGCTGATCAGCCTGGGGTTACCTGTGTCCTCCGAGCCTTCCTTGAAAGTAAGGGCAATGTTTGCTTTCCTTCAGTCTTCAGGCATTTCTCCCAGTTTCCCTCACAGAGCAAAGAATATCAAGAGCAGCACCTCAATCACATCTGCGAGCTCCCTCAGCACTTACGTATGCATCTCATCAGGCCTTATGGACTTAAGAATGTCCAGTTTGCTTAAGTGTTCCCTAACTTGATCCTCCTCCACCAAACTTACAACTTCCTTGCTCCAGCCTTTCTCCTTCATCTCTGGAAACTGGTATGCCTGAAGGAAAGTTGCTGCTGAAGAAAGCATTCAGTACCTCAGCTTTTCCCCTGTCCTGGACAACCAGGTCTCCTGTTTCACATTTCCTCTAGTGTTCTTTACGTCACTAATGTACCTGGTTAAGGGTAACAGGAAGAGCTTTTACATTCTTGGCCTGATTCAACTATACCCCTGGCTGCTCTCTGTACGCCTCACAGGTTACCTGACCTTGCTTTCATCATCTGTAGGCTTCCTTTTTGTTCCTTGCTCATTCATGCAGGCCCCCTGTTGCTAACACCAGTCCTGCAGTCAGTTACTGACCTGTCCTGACAGTGAGATGTCCCAGTATCTCAGATCAGACACAAATGTCCTTACATGAAAGTGTCAGTGGTTTAGGTTGTACTGCTCTCTGCCTACACACCCGTGAAAATCAATGGCAAGACAGACTTCAGCAGAGACACTTTAAATGCCCAGCCCCCCGATAACTTTACTGCGCAACAAACTCCCTAAAAACAAACAACAAAAAAACAGCTTTTCCTTCTTGCTTAAGGGTAAAAAAAAAAAAAAAAACACCTAGCCCTTTTCCAAAACAAACACTTAGAAATTCTAAAAATAGAAAGAAATGCAGCTCTCAAGATCGACTGAACCTGAGGCCTTCAATTACTTCAGCTACTGTTCATCAATGCAGTGTTATGCTTCAATATTGCCCCATCCAAAATAAGAATACCTTGCATACTCCTCCTAAAGGACAATTGATGAAGAAAATGACACCAATTTATTGTAACTCAAACGACAAGACAAAAAGAATTTCAGAGGTCACTCTGCATAGTAAGCATGGGATAACTTAGGAAAGAAAGCCTTTTCTTAATACCTCACAGCAGAAGCTAACATTAAGTGCATTTAAATTATTTAGGCTAATGGGTAAGGTACTTTAAAGAACATTTCAAATCCACGATCACTGAACTCTATCAGTTTCCACTTTGTTTTTCCATTTTATTTATATTCAAGCCATCTGGCCGTATCGATCATGAAGTTAAACAATCCCGCGTTTTTCCAGATGAAGTAAACTCCGCACTAATTTCTACGACCATTCCAAAATACATACACTCCCAATCACTTCGTAGGTGCAAACTATGAAATCCCTTTCCAGATCTTACACGCTGATGCACAGAAAGTACAGTCTTATGACAAACATTCAGAAGGTCAGACAGACAACCACACAGACAACCACACTTTAAACCGTGCATACTCATTTACTGGAAGTTACAGTAAGACCAGCTTTGGTAATCTTCCATTTGCATCTGTTTTGTTTAGAACTGGTATCCCTGTCCCAGTCAACATACACACAGACAAAGGAGCACCTGAATGAATTAGAAACACCACTTAGCCCAAAAGCTCTGTCTCATCACAAACCACGTTCGCGAATAGCAGATTTACACAAAATAAGATCAGCGGTTGGCAAAGCATAATACAGCAGGATTAAAATAGACTGCTCAGAGAAAAATACTACTAATTTCCAAGGGCTGCACTGGAACTGTTCATGTGACATTTATCTCTGTGATATTTTCAGATAAAACTTTCTCAGACATACGTAGATCATACACAGTCTTAAACCACCATCCTTATCAGAGGTCTAATCGGTGGTAAACACTGTCCAAAAACAGAAGGCAGCCCTAGATCCAAACATTTGTACACAAAGGCCTCTCTTTTGCTATTTCATCAGATTACCTGAAAGTGACCCTTAGCAACGCTCACATGATTAGAAAAAGTTACTGTTTCTACCAAAAAGAGATGGCAGTACCAGGAAAATAATAAAAAGGAAGGAGGGTTAGTTGTTCATTTTAATCACAGAACTGTAGGGGTTGGAAGTGACCTCCAGAGATCACGGAGTCCAATCCCCTGCCAAAGCAGCTCCCTAGCCCAGGTTGCACAGGTAGGCGTCCAGGCGGGTCTGGAACGTCTCCAGAGAAGGAGACTCCACCACCTCTCTGTGCAGCTGTGCCAGTGCTCCGTCACTGCACTGCAAAGAAGTTCCCACACACATTTGTGCGGAACTTCCTATGCTTCAGTTTGTGACCATTTCCCCTCGTCCTGTCACCACACACTGCACAGAGTCCAGCCTTGTCCCTTTGCCTCGCACTCCTCTGTTATTGATGGACGTGGATCAGATCCCCTCTGGGTCTCCTTTTTTTAAGCCTGAACAGCCCCAGGTCTCTCAGCCTTTTCTCATAAGGGAAGTGTTCCACGTCCTTTATCATCTTTGTGGCCCTCCACTGGACTCTTCCGATGCGATCCCTGTCTTTTTTGTACTGGGGAGCCCAGAACTGGACTCAACACTCCCGGTGAGGCCTCACCAGGGCAGAGTAAAGGGGGAGGATCACCTCCCCCAACATGCTGCTGCTGGGCACATGCATCTTGGTGCACACTGCATTAATATCAAAATGCATTTATTTGGTTCTTAAACAAAACAAGGGGAGGTCTGCATAAGACAACAGACAGGATTCTGGCACGCATCTAGCACGGAGCAGAAGTAGCCAAGAGACAGTCAAGGGCCTTCTTTATGTCTCTATGAAAGCAGTCTATGGGTCTATGTGAAATATGTTTGGTTTAGAAACAAGTGCCTATCCATATCGGACTCAACACTTCTAGTATCACCCACAGCAGGTATAACCGGTGCATGCCTTATCCTGCACAAAATCAGATCAGTTTCTAAACTTTTCAGCAAGTATTGCTACAGCTCTGCTACACTGATTTAGCTCCACAAGAGTCAGCATCAAAGCATTCTCAGCATCCGCAACATTTGATTTTCTCACTTAGAAATACTTTAAAATTACTGCTGGAGCCTCCAGGAGACAGCTATGCCTGCATTCTTACTGCTTGGGGTCACTCCCATGTAGGCAAAGTTTCCTGGTTTCGCTTCTCATCTCCAAAAGGTTTGGGGCCGGACCTGCAGACTCTACAGCCACTGTTTCTCTTCAGAGACACCACTGCGACGCCGTACATTAAAAAGTTGAGGTTTAGCCACCCAGCCTCACCCATCCAGTAAGTTCGGCAAAGCAGCAATACAAAACCTCCCGCGTTCCGCAGACCCCAACGCAGCGCCCTGAGCCCCGCAACCCGCAGCGCCGGGAGCCCTCCCGCACCCACACAGCGGCGCGGCGCGCCCCTCCTCGCCGCTCCTTCGGATGGAAACCAAAAATAAATACCGAGGACAGCAGGAAGGGAGCGGCGCGGTACGGCGGGGCAGGGCACGGCACACCGCACCGGGTGCGGAGGAGGGGGCGGCGGCGGCTGCCGGGCACCATCTTGGGGGCGGCGGGGGCCGGGAGGCCGCGGCCCGGCGGTGGTTACCTGCTCTGCCAGCCCTGCAGGAGGTTGGTGTATTTGCTCAGCGTCCCTTCCAGCACCGGCTCCCGGCGCCTCCCGACGCCGCCCGGCGCCTGCGCGCCCCCCGGGCTGGCCGCAGCCGAGCCGGGGCTGCTGCCGCCGCCGCCGCCGCCGGCCCCTCCGCCTCCATCCAGCCTCCCCGCGGCCGCCGCCCGGCCCGGCAGCCCGCGGCCGGCGGAGGACGACGACGGAGAGGAGCCCGCCGACGTGGGGCGGCTGCTGCTGCGGCTGCTGCTGTTGCTGCCGCCGCCGCCTTCGCTCGCCGCCGCCGCCGCTTTCTCCATGGAGCCCCGCGGCGGACGGCGCGAACCCGCTCCGGCCGCGGCAGCCGCCAGCGCCCGGCAAAGCCCTGACTCACGGGCGGCGCCGAGAGAGAGGGGCGGCGCCCGGGGGAGAAGGGGCCGGGCCGCGGCGGGAGAGGGAACCGCGCGCCGCCCCTCGCCGGGGGCCGGGGGGCGTTGGGCGGCCGGTGGGGGCTGCGCGGGTTGAGCGGCGCCCGCTGCGCGCGCACAGCTACGGAGCTGGGGAGCGGGCGCCCCGGGCGCTGAGGACGCCGTGCCCGCCAGAGCGCGACGCTCAGCGGGACGGCGGTTGGCGGTGCGGATGGATGCACGCGAGTGCCTGTCGCCACAGAGCGTGGCACCGGGGAGGCGGCTGTCTGTGACTGTGTTCATGCGGTGCACGCCGAGATGCGTGTGCCCAGCAGCAGCAGTGCCAAAGCTGTCCCCAGCTCACTGCGGGACATCACAGTCAAAGACGCAACCGCCCACCCCCCCCCGCCATGCCCACTGACCACGTCCCTCAGTGCCACACGCACACGGTGCTTGAACACCTCCAGGGACGGCGACTGCACCACCTCCCTGTGCAGCCTGTGCCACTGCCTCGCTGCTCTTCTGAGAAGTATTTCTTAATATCCAACTTGAGCCCCGCTGTGGAGCAGCTAAAGGCCGTTCCCTCTTGTCCTTCATCACGTTGCATCAGTCCTACCGTCGATCTCGACTTCTCGGAAAATATTTCTGTGGGCTAAGTTGCATCTCCTGAAGACAGAGGATGATTTAGGATTGCTGTAAAAAGACAAACAGATCTTTGTGCAGTCAGCAAGGTACACAACTGTGTGGTTACATTCCCCCAAATCAGTTCCACAGCCAGCCTTGCTGTGTTAGCCAAGTGCCTCAGCATCATTACAGTGCACGTCTTCTCAGCACGCCTGACTTGCAGTTACGTCAACTTATAACTGGTGACCTAAAATAACAGAGGGTCCTACTGAGGACTGACAAAACACAAATGAACCAAGCTTAGTGTTGCACTTTTAACTCTGAAAATCTGTGTTTCCACGTGTTAAAGATTTTTGGACTGTAGCAAATCGAATGTGCCATCCCATATTCTGCACCTCAGAAGATTTTCAGGCCCTGCAAAATCCCTCAGCTAGAGGCCCACGCTTCCAGTATAAACCAGACAGGAGGACTCCTTGCTCAGATTCTCCCAGTTTTCTCTCTAGAAAATCCTACCATATGTGTTGTGGTTGGTTAGCTGAAATGTTGGGCAACTCGATCCTGAATTTTGGGTAGTTAAACTTCTATGTTGTAGCTAAATAATGAAACACTGTAGTCTGGGAACTTGAATTTTAATTTAGTATTTCATTGGTAGAACATGTAGTGTACATCTCTTGCAGCACAGATGAAGATTTTCAGCTTAGTTATTCTTTAAAACAGAAAATAATTGAGAGTAATTTTTCAAGACAGAACTATTACTTAAATATTCATGTAAAATTACCCAGTCATTGTTCAGTACAGAAAGAAACTCCATGACAACAATCTGAAAATCCTCATCCTCTGACTCAGCTCCATCAATTTGATGGCCACGGTTTTCAGAAGACCTTGGCATGAAGGAGGTGTGCTCCCTTAGGAAGCTTGGACCTCTGTCTCTGGAGACAAACACGAGATGCTTTCATTTTTCTCACCATCGGCTACAGCTACAGCCCCCAACAGTGGAACAAAATGCTTTACAGAAGTAGCAGTGTCATCACCGCAGCTTCCCACCAGCCACTGCAACACATTAACCATGTGTGTTCTATATTATAGAGAAAGATTTTCTTTTTTTTTTTTTTTTTGCCTTCTGTAGAATTTATAAGAATTTATCAGGAAAAGAAGCCTCCTCATAAAGTTATATAGAAATGTCTCTACATCTTTCTATACAATAAAACCCAAATAACAACTGTGTCTCCATGAGGGAGCTTCTGACACAGAAGAGACAATGGGGCTGTGAGCATATCACATCCCCAGGAGAATTTTGCTAAATATCAAACTACCTCACTGCTGCAAGAAAGTCTGAATGATGTGGTAGCACAGAAAGTCATCTTACAGCTTACAGGCTGGTTAACAGGTGGAAAACAAATAGAGGGGTTAATGGTCATTTTTCAAGTGGGGGAAAATGCTACTCTAATTTGGGATCTGTGTTACTCAGTGTCTTCTAAAATCATTAGTCTTTCAATAATAGTTAAAACAAGGATCAACTGGAAAAAAAAAAACCAACGTGGAAATTTCATAGCAGTGATTGATTTGCTGATAAAATGGCAACTGAAACAACTAATTTATATGATCTATAAGTTAGCTGTGGCTTCCCAGGAAAGACATTTTGGAGTCATTTTAAACTGTCCTCTGACAATCCCATCACAGTGTTCAAGGGTAATCAAGCAAACAGCTGGGATGAGCTCATTAGGAAAACAGAAATATCAGCATGCTGCTATATAAATCTGTAGTACACCCAGTGAATGTATACTCTGCATTAATAACATCCCTTCAAAAAAGATGGAATAGAAAAAGGTATAAACCCCAACTTTGTAATGAGGAGAGAGCTAACGCAACAGGATTTTCAGCTGGATAAGAGAGAACCTGCGTGCAGAATGGTATTCGAGTTAACAGGAATGGTTCTTCACAATTTCTCAGGAAACTAGAACTACGGGGCAGCTGGTTTGAAATAAGAGCAAGAGCATACTTCTTCACATGATTTCTAAAAGTGAAACTCATTGTTACAAGATGCCAAAAGTCCAGAAGAATAAAAGACCAATTTGATAATTGTTTTCAAAGACCTTAAAACAAGTCTGTCCAAAGCGTTTTAGAAGCATCTGAAGGTCAGAGAAGCCCTAAACTTCTGACGCCTTGAAAAGTGTTCACTGATGAAGTACTACCTACCCTGTTCTTGATCTTTTTCTAAGCATCTACAAGTGGAAGAAATGGACTACACACACTAAAGTGTGACATGTAATTCATATTCTTAAGATTCCCTCCCCTTGGTTAACCAAAGATCCTTTTGATTCAAACCATAGCACTCTGCCATTTTTACATCGTATCTAAGAATATTAATGTATTGTTACCAATTTTCTTGTTCTTTTTTCCTTCTCAGTATGTTCATACTGCTGTGACATAACAGAGTTGGACAATCTTTCATGGCAGTCTTGATATTAGTGATCCCCGATTATCATTTATTTTAAGGCACTGATGTTTTCCAAAATGACTGAATCTGTTTGGGTTTTGTTGTTGGTTGGTTTGTTTGTTTGTTTGTTTGTTTGTTTCTAGCTAATGGTGTGTCCCAGTAGAGCTACTCTTCAGAGTCACACACCCTGAGTTAGTCTGATGCAATCCTGCATGATGTATGCTTTGTTACAAGTATTCTTAATTAGCTATTTATTAACAGTGACCTACCTAATGAAGGCTTTTGCTGTTTCCAAGGTAACACAGCCACTACTTCACAGTTCTCATTTAGTATGTTACTTTCACTCTGTGGTCAAACCAAAATTACGCCTCTAAACCAAAATTTGGTCTCTTTCATTAAGTACCATAAGAAGCAAAATGATTTGTTATTTGTCTGACCTTTTAGAAAGCAAAACACCTGGCAGGGTAACAAATTCATCTGTGTTTGCCCTTATTGGTAAATGGAGAATTTTCCCCATTCCATGATCCTTTGCTAAGGTACCCAGTTTCAGCGCACAGAACAAGGCCATCTCACAGCTCATTTGCTGCTTTCTGTTTCCTAGTCATGTTGTTTTGGGTTTCTATACCTTTTCAATGCTCCCCTAGCAAATAGTTTTCTGTAATAACTTCCCATGTTCCTTCTCTACCTCTCGCCCTCCCTCCCCACCAGCTTTCCATACAACTTGTAACAATCATAACCATAGGGGTATGGGGTTTCTGCAGGTTCTACTCTAATCTTCTGAGCTTAGTTTTGCCTGGTCTGTATTCACGCATTGAACCTGTTCTGTGAAAATGACACAAGGCTTGCTCAGTTTTAGCATCTCCTCCTTGTTCTGCAGAGCTCTCCTGAGACATTGCATCATTTCCCATGAGCTTAGAAGAGTAAAGCTACATGTCACTGAACTGCAGGTGGTTCTTACAGCAAAAACATACCTCTGCACACCTCTCCTAGCACTGGGAGCACAGTCACACTCATGGCAACACTGTTCTTGCTAACACTTCCTCAACTGTCTACTGCAGCTGCCAAGACTGATTGTAGCTGGTACACATGCAGCGCGTGGAACAGTGCACGGATGTTTTCTGGTCCTTTCTCAGATCTTCCCTACACAACTGGACTTAAAGTTCTAAAAGAAGCAGTGATCTCCCTAATCTGACCTTTCCGTGACATGGTATAACAATCATAATGCAACTAGTGTGATCTGTCTTACATAATGATTTCATTTAGATTTAACCAGCACGCCATCCACACTTCTGACCTGAGGATTTCAAGGACACAGAGAAGCACCCATTCATTTTGCTGTCTGCCAACTTTAGCATTAGCTTTGCTGCATCAGTATGCATTTTATGCTCCTTCCCTGGTGCCTGTAAGCCTGTAAGTGTACTCAACACACTTCTCTGCCACTCTTCATCTTGCTGTCAGCTGTTTCTCATCCATGTTTCTCATCTACCAACACGATATCATTCACTGAGGTTCAGGCTGGTGAAAGGGAAACCAGCATAAGCCATTAGTACCCAAATCACCTTGGCTGCCAGAAACAATCTAGTTCAGGAAACACAGTCTTGACTGAAGTGTAATTCACTCTGTTACGAGTCATCACAAATTCATTTGGGCAGAGTTTTGTGCTGCCTGACACATCTAGATTTACAATAGCTTGTTTACTCACTTACCGCGCACTGCTCTTTAATTTGCAGGTTAGACTGGTTGAAAGAGAACTTGGTCAAAACATCTGCGAGCCCCCAGAATGCAAACTTTGGAATGGTCAAGTGGAGAGAATAATAATTTATATTATGTATGTTTGCATCAGATGTCATTAAATGTGCATGAGGAAATGACATATGTGACAACAATGATGCAAAATGTTTTCTGTATAGTTAGAATTAAACCTTTGAACTGCCCTGGAAACAAATAGAAAGGTGGTGAACAGAGAAACTAGGTGAGCGTAAATATCACACACAATATATACTGTGTATTTTAGCTATTGGGAAAAGCCTTATTCTCAGCCAACTTATGTTTGAACAGTTGTTAGAGGTAGTGACAAATACAGCTCTTTAAATAGATTCTTTCGTACTCCAAGGCCAGAAGAAAACACTGAGATTATCCATCATGACCTTCTGAGTAAGTGAAGCCCTTTTAGGTTTGTTGTGAAATTACAGATAAATGTTGATTTATCAAATGTTAACATGATACAGGCACTTTTACCCATGTTTTTCTAGCAGCACAGTTAAACATTTAGAGATCTGAAAAGTACACTATTCCTCTAAGGGTCAAACTCAGATTTAACACCAGAACGACCCCACTCATTGCTGCTCTCTTCTATCAGATCTCAGACTAGTTCTTAGGCTCTTTTTTATTCTACTTTTTGCAGAACTGAACGCTTTCTGTGGAGTGTGTCAGATTTCCTCATTTATTATTCGTAAAGCATGATGCTGTATGACACTGTAAAATCACCAAGATTATCTATCGCCCATTGACTTTCTAAATGAAGTGTATGTGAAGTATCACAATGGGATGGCAGATTAAAAAGAAATAAAAGGGAAGAACTTTGCACTGAAGATGAAGAAACATTTAGATTTTTTGGTAGTAAAAACAAGGAGAAAAATTCATCTAAAACTTCCAGACAACTACTTATGCAAGAAGTGCTGTATATTACTTGTTTCGGTCTCCATTCTGCACGCAGTTTCAAGTTTCATATGCAGCATAACTGTCTCCTTTTTACCCTACAAATCTGCATAAGAAATACTCATAGGCAGTTCAGTATGCTCAATAGAAATACAGACATGCCAAAAGATGGAACGTATTTGAAACGCTTTTGGAAACTGCTGAACCTTGTATTACTACAGGCATCTGTTTCAGTCCCTTTTTCACAACACTTTAAAAGTTGGGCAGACTGTAGAGAATAGGGCCTACTTTTTACAAGAAATGTTAACTTGTAATGCAAGAACCTTAGACCATATTCTCTTACCTGTATTTTAACAGCTTTTTGCTATCAAAACATATCTGTTATAAATTCAGTAGACTAGTGAAAGATATTGAGCCATTTAGTTCTAAATGTTAGCTCCCACTGACAAAACCAGCCAAGTGAGCGTGTGAAAGGCAGTAAAATGCAGAAAAAGTGTTTTGTGTTTGTTTGTTTGTTTGTTTTTATGGTTTGTGACTTTATATTCTTCGGGCTTATGCTCTGATTAAGTCCAGGACATCTTCTGGCTGCAGTTCTCCTAAGCTAGGTGTGGCAATTTGCTTGCTGGGCTTCACCAATAAGTGATTTTAATTTGCCTGTTAACCAAAATAACAATAGCTTGTGAAAAGCATAAATGCTTTGTACAATGTAGTAGTTCTTTTGTGTGTTCGTTTGGTTGTTTTTAAAGAGGAGCATGCTGCATACTGTCTTAAGAGTGCAAGTGTTGGGCCAGTTCTCTCTGCAGGTCCTTTGCTGACAGAACATAGGCAGTGTTGTTATGTTCCACAGAACCACAGCATAGAGTTGACTCTTTGGCCATTCTGAAGAATGTTAGAATCTGAAGTTTGCAAAAGCCTGACAAAGTCATTTGTTTACTCCTTCTTTGTCTGCTGGAAAGAAAGAGACAGACGTATTTTTTTATCCCCCTCCTCCAGTGAATTTGCTTGTGATGCTTTCTCTCTCACATCACACTGAGCCCTGACAGGAGTATCCAGTGGAGACAACCTCAAATATGCAAACAGCTGAATTGTGATTCTGTATCTCTGGTTTTCAAAACCAGAGCTGTCAGCTTTCATCTTTGACTTTTCAGAGCCTATTCTGCAAAACCAAAGGTACGTTTATACATGGCTTCATGGGAGAGCATTTGCCTTGATTTCAGAGGTAGAGATGAATGTTATTTGTTTTGAACGCACAAACTAAAAGCTCAGGAAGCTGCCATTTTTCGGTTTAACTTTTCCTGACCTTATTATTTTCCAGAAAGGATGCTTAGGACGGGCACTCCTTAGCTACAGTTTCACAAATCCAGGCATTCCAAGCTCTGAGCTCTGCCAGCTTAAATCAATCATAAACATTCCCCTACTATGGTGATATCATGTTACAGCCTAAAAATAGGGCTACGTTTGCAAAGAAATAAGACAGTATTAAAGTTATAAGTGTCGACATAAAATGGACTCCAGACTCCAACAACCTGAAATGACAACAGGAGGAAGAAACTAGATATTTGCACGCAGAGGAATTTCTTCCTTCTTTATAAGATACACAGAAAGCCATACAATTTTTTTTTTTTTTTTAACTTTTTCCAACGTTCTGTTTGTATAAGATTGAAGAAGGAATGTCTAATCTTACCGTCCTACTGGGGAAAAAAATAAGGACTGATTCTGGGGGATCTGGAAATCCTCACCAGGAAAAAGTTAACCCCTAACCAATAAAACAGATACTGGATCTCTGAAAAAATAAACTTCTTACAACTTTTTCAAATTGTCTTCAGAGTAACAAATTTGAATAATGTCATACGGCTTCGAAGAGTCCAACTAGGAGCTGAGACTCCCCATCCAAATTTGGCTTCTCTTAGATTTAATAGTCACATGTCAGATTTGATATTTAGATCAGTTTTCCATGTGATTTACAAAACACCTCCTGAAAAGATCTGAGTTTTTAGAATAGGTATCAGATGGAACAGGAAAAGTCTTCAAAAGAACATGTACCTCTTTTTCTTCTTTAGAAGACTGCTTGAACAAAATCATCATCTAAAAGCTCAGAGTATGCTTCATAAACTGGAATAGGGCCTTATTATAGGAACACATAGCCCATTTAATCTGAATTTAATCCGATCTGAGATGTGTTTGTGTCAGAAATGAAATCCATGTTGCTTTTAGTAGAGAAGGGCATAGAATTCTGCTGACAGAGGGAAATGGTGCTGATAGGCAGAAACAAAGACAAGAATTACCCAGACCGTTTAAAGAGTTTTAGGGTTTTTTTTTTGGCAGCTAACAACCAGTATTGTCACACCGCACGGGCCTTTGGCAGTGGATATTGCCCTCTTTTGCCAGCTCAATCTGTGCTAACCAAGTTTAGACACACTTTGGTAGCAACACAAGTGCCTAGTCTACTTCAGAATTCCCAGGGGACGTGGAGCTGTTCCAGTGTCAGCCTAAGAGCGCAGCGGAGCGTTTGCCAAAAAAGGCTACATTAAATGCAGTCTTCACCGCACATAAACCACACGTGTCAAAATCCCAGTGCTTAACTGGCAGGAAGTTTGGAAATTTGTAACCAGGAAGAAATAGAAAACAAGTCTGCTGACATAACCACAGGATTTTCTCACTCTCCTATAGCTGCAGAAGGAAAAGTGGTGCTGTATGACAAGGCAGCATCAGAAATAAGTCAGAGGCTGTCAGCCACAGGGAGACATGAGGAAGGGTTTCAAGGTAATCTGAATCTTAAGGAAATACTACAAAGGGAAATTAATGTGATGAGCCAACCCAAGCCATTGCACAAGAAAAGAGAAGGATTGAAAGCTCGTGGCAGAACAACAAAATAAAAGAGAGAAACCTGAGAAATCTATCTCAGGTTAAATGTTAGGAAAAATTTCTTCTCTGAATGAGTGGTCAGACACTGGAATGGGCTGCACAGGGAGGAGGTGGAGGAACCATTCCTGGAGGTACACAAGAAATGTTTAGATGTGGTACTAGGGGACATGGTTTAGTGAGGAAATACTGGTGGAGGGTGGACAGTTGGTCTAGATATTTTGGAGGTCTTTTCCAGCCTTGGTGACGCTATGATGCTATGAAAATTCTCCAGTTCGTGTCAAGAGAGCTACTGTTCTTCGTTGGCCAAGAGCTTGCTTCAGCCTGAGCTGGGGAAACAGAGATAAATAGCCATAAAAATAAAAAGGATGAAACTGCATTTGTAATGTAAGACCAAGGTAGCCTGTTGTTTTCTTTGTCTACAATCTGCAGCATAATACTATTGGTGTTTTCTTTCTGGGAGAATGCAGCTACTTTCTTCTCACTGATGTTGATGTTAGCTACCCAGGAATGCACAGATGACAGGACGAAGCAGGAAGCACGGACCTTCCTGTTTCCCTGGCTTCTGAACTTCCCCTGCCTTCTCTGTACTTCTCATGGCACCCCTTTGTGAAGAACTGTGCCTCTGAGAAATTTGTTCTGTTGTTTGTAATAGAGAAGATCAAGAAATTCAGGCCCAGCTGGAATCAAAGTGCTTAATGTATTATCTCCCTGCTATGCATCTTGTGTCCCAGAGTTTTCTTAATGTTGCATAGCACAAGAAATAAAATTAAAATACATACCCTAAGGGCTCAGACACATTTCCAACAATCTAGATATACGGCAGACAATGAAGGAAGTTCAGACAGAGTTATACTGTGAATACAAAAGCAATAGGGATCATCAAAAGAAAATATGACATTGAGAATGTTGGTTTTTTATGGTGGCTGGTGCTGAAATATATGGTATATTTTGGCATTTCCTGTTAAAATGAGTCAAGGAAAGCTGAGAGATGGCAGTATAGAGATATAAGAAGCACAATTGCTGTGTCATAAAATGGAACACAGAAATGTGGTTTTATCTAGGATACATTAGAAGTATCTGTGGCTCAGTGAAAACTGAAGAATCGACTTTGTTTTCTCACAAAGAAAAAAGAGCATTGAGATCTAGGACAAAGCTAAAAGTCTTCAGAAGACACTGGAAGTGCCGGCAGGTTCAGATTTAAATCTAGGCCCATTGTTTAGCATTATTTCAAGACCGATTCAGTCCAGAACAAGGCTAATTCTGCAGACATGACTGAAAATTCAAAATATCAATAAAAGGATAACTCAGGTATCTGTTTAAATCTACTGAGTAATAAGGAATATAAAGTTCAACACTGAAGTCAAAAAGAATAACACAAGGGCCCTTGCAGTCTATGGCAACCAACATAGTATAGGAAAACACGTCATAAAACGTATGTAAAAAGTGAAGCAAAAAATGCTAATAATAATCCAGGACGCTGTGTCATTTTGCAAAGGATTCCTGCACTGGCAGAGTGCACAACATCAAAAAGGAGGTGATGTGAGCCTCATTAAGTTATGATTAATTCCTCACAGATGTTGTATCAGGAGATGAGTAGGTTATCAGCTGGAAAGCAAATGGGAGATGCATTGCTTTCTGCCTCAGCGTCCAGCTAGAAAATAATGTACTGCCAAAGCTGCAGAGTTTCTAATAAAACACCACTAATAATAGAAGATAGACAGTAGGATGCAGATCTCTCAGTGGTAAGCTTCTCCCCCTTATACAATATAGTAATTAGGTTATATTTCTATATATTCTAGCAGTTCCAAAGGAAAGTGAGCCCCAGCTATTGGATTAAAAGTAACTAATAGCCTTGTTCTCACAAAGGAGGACACACTGAGAGGCAGAAGGAAAGCAAAATAACTCAGGATATTATGAAAGCACTTTCCTGGAGAACAGAGAAGTACCCACAGAGCACATTTAGTACATCACAGAAAAAATGTATTATAATTAAGCATGGGTTCCAAAGAAGTTGTCAAATATTTTGAAAGGGAACATGTTCCATTTCCTCAAAAGGAAGAAATACTCAGGGAACGTGACTGCTGCTAACACTTTTCTTCACTGAATGCAAACTCAATATCTTCCAGCTACATCTGCAGTAACTCTTCCTGAAAATGTTATGTACTTCACTGCTTCCTTTGAGGAAAGGTTAATCATGTTTATTATTTATTCCAATATTGTAATAAAATCTCTAAGGCTTAAAGGTGTAAAAGAGTTCTCAGTTAATGTGATAATTAATGACTACAAAGTCGATTTTCCATTTCATTGTGATTTGGACAGCTCACACGCTTCAGAAGGCTTCTAATTGGATTCCAGATTACGAATTTTGAATGGTCAAAGCATGGATCAGTTTTACTGCCTTCAAGGCCAACACTCCAAACAATTAAAAACTTTCAAATACACATTCTTGAAAACTTGAAAGCAAAACCATGAACTATATTATTAAGTTCCCTGTTACCGCAGCAGATTAATTGCTTCATGCAATGAAGTTTATGGGTGCACATAAAAAGAGAGAAAATACTTCATCTCTATTTGCTGCATATTTGTAGCAACAAATAAGAGTAACTGGTATCTCCAAGAAAATTAGTAGTATTTGTTCTGAAAGTTGCAGCAAGTTTAACAGCAGTTGAGAAAACAAACACAGATGAGAAAAGGCATCATTTTCTATTGCATTAATAAATTTTTCATATGTTTTTTACATCATTCTAGAAGCCATTATTATGTATTGGATATAAATAGAATATGAGAGCAGAGGAGACAAGTTCTCAGAGATGGAGATAACTACAGGGAGAATAATCTATTCACGATAATAATTGTAAGAATTTCCCTCTTTAACCAAATTAATACAAATTTGCCTATCAAGCAATTTAGAACCTCATTTCTACATAAAAGAGATAGTAGCTTGTGACACACTGTCAACTATCAGAGTGGATTTATTTAAATAGAAGTGGATTTATCTCTTGCGCATATTCAAAATTAATACTCTCCTACTAAAAGATATCTGCTGATATCTATTAGGATCACAGAATCATTAAGGTTGGAAATGATCTCTAAGATCACCTAGTCCAACCACTAACCCATCACCACCATACCACTGACCATGTCCCTCAGTGCCACATCAACACAGTTCTTGAACACCTCCAGGGATGGGGATTCCACCACCTCCCTGTGCAGCCTGTGCCACTACCTCACCACAATTTCTGAGAAGAGATTTTTCCTATTACCCAACCTGAACCTCCCCGGTGCAACTTGAGGCCCTTCCCTCTTGTTCTGTCAGTGTTACCTGGGAGAAGAGGTTGACCCCACCTCACCACAGCCTCTTTTCATGCAGTTGTAGAGAGTGATCAGGTCTCCCTTGAGCCTCCTAGCCTTCTGTAGAAGCCTTACCCCAGTGCTGTAGAGTTGCATGGGGTTGTTGTGACCAAAGTACACAATCTGACATTTGGTCTTGTTAAAGCCCATATTATTGACTTTAGCCAAGCTATCCAGCCTGTCCGAATCCCTCTCTAGGGCCTTCCTGACCTCAGGCAGATCAATACTTAACCCCATCTTGGTGTCATCTGCAGGCTTACTGAGGGTGCACTCAATTACCTTGCCCAGATCATCAATAAATGTATTAAGTAGTACCAGCCACTGATGAACACCACTCCTGACCAGTCACCAGCTGGATTTAGTTGCATTGAGCACCACTCTCTGGCCCAGCCAGGCAGCCTGTTCTTTACTCAGCGAAGAGTACGTCTGTCCAAGTCATGGGCTACCAGATTCTGCAGGAAAATACTGTGTGAGACAGTCAGACGTTTACTGAAGTCTAGGTAGACTACATCCGTACCCTTCCCTTATCTATCATGTGGTCACTTGATACTAGAAGGAGATGAGGTTGGTCAAGCAGGACTTGACTGTCACGAACCCATGTTATCATGCACATGCCATGTGATCACACTCCAGATGATCTGTTCCATAACCTTCTCTGGCACCAAGGTCAGGATGACAGGCCTGTAGTTCCTCGGATCTTCCTTCTGATATTTACAGGATTTTAACCCTGTAGTGGGTTTACATGATAAGATTTTAATAGTGATGAAATATGAGAGAATCAGTCCTGCAGATATGAAAGTCAGTGCAGAAAGAGAACAGGAGGTGCTCCATGCGTACAGCAAAACTTCCCTGAAGCCAGGAGGGGTCCATGGAGGAGCAGGCTCTCCCCTTGCAGCCCACAGGCACTGCACTGAGCAGATCTCCACATGCAGCTATGGAGGAGCCCAGCAGTGAGCGCTGCTAGCGGAAAGGAGGTAGAAGATGATGGACTGGGGAGCGCGAACCTCTAGAATAGGTTTTCATGTTTGAACACAACGTTAATACACATCAACATTAAAATGATGAAGTTTTTTGTTTGTTTGTTTAATCCAAAATCAAGAAAATGCAAAACTAGTGACGAAATTGTTGACATCATACTGGTTCATCGTTGTTTTTCACACTTCTCCCACACTCCAGTAACCAACTGAGGTATCAGGAAACAAAAACACTCTGTAGTGTCAAAGGAGCTTCCTCCCTCACAGTACAATGAACTAATCTCCAGTATAAGTCATTCTGTGCTGACTGATATTGTGTTCCTGTTATAAAATCGCATTCGGGAGTCTATCCTGCTTTTACTGAGCACTGATATACCACTGAAGAGTTGCTTACGTATTCAGACCCCACCAAGCAGACACTAAAGCTGGCCAGCTGCCATCCTTGAAAGCTGTTCCAGAGCCTCCTGGCCTTTCACAATTTATGACAAGTGTATAATTTCCATCCTAACAAAAACACTGAAATCAGATGCAGTTACTACAGATCCTAAATTTTCCTCAGTGTTGATACTCGAGGAGTCAATATGCATAGACTCTACCACGGAATAACAGCACTGAAAGTTGCGACATCCTCATGGGAGTTTTCATCCTCTGCAGCTAAGATAAATAAAGTCCTACGCCCTTGAGTTAAAAACTAGCTGAGAAAGATCAGTTCCACGTGGGACATTCCATGCCGGCTTGGTATGCTGATAACAGGGTTTGTATGCTGCTGGTACTGTCAGCCTGCACATACTGTAAACAAAGGTCACAGAGATCATCACGCTGAGTACAGAGAGGCTTTGCACACCTTTTGGTTGCACAACTTGCATTGTTTTCGTATGCACGCCGATGGAACAGCACAAATCTGAGCCGTGATGGCAAAAAGCAGCCCACTGCTGGTGAGAAGGAAGATTGCACTTCATTAAAGGTAACCAAAGGCAGCGCAGATATTGTCCTGCCTCCATCACAAAGACGCTGTGCTAGACCTCCCCTCCATCCAGAAGGTCCACTAAAGCACTAGAGGTGGAAAACTCTGGGAAACTGGGTTGCAGAAAGCATCTCACTAGAAACTCTTCGTGCAACACTCTAGAGCACGGGTGTCCAAAATTTTGGCTTGCCTGGGCTGCATTAAGCGGAGAGGAATTGTCTTGGGCTGCTCTCTAGGTGTCCATCAGAGACTTTTGATGAAAACCATCATTCACAGATATGTGTAGTGCCAAAAAGCGATGCCATGAATAAGATGAAATTGTGAAGTGAGAAGTGTTTCTCTATGCTAAGAGATGGCTTATTAAGGTCTGGTAAAAAGACACGATCCAATTTTCCCTTGAGTTCAGTGTCAACTCTATAAACTCCATTTGAAAATTAGTAGGTAATACATTTATGTCAACTGAAAATGGAGTTGCAAATGCACAAAACAAAAAAAAAGATGATTTTTTTTTTAATCTTCGAACTTATTCTCCAATTGTTTATCAAAACTGAAAGCACAGCTGTGTATTTTTCATTATACCCAGGACTGTGTCTAGCCAAATGAATAATATTATTTGCCATAACTTGAGCTTGCTGTAATTTAAGTTTGAACACTGTCATGGTTTGAAACATAGCACAGATAAATAAATTCTCACCATGAAGAAGTTGAAAATTACAAAACTGGTCGGCACCACATCGGTATTTTGGTTATTTCTTCCAAAGTGAATATGTTAACTTGTTAAATCATTTTACAAAATAACACTAGCCCAAGTTAAATAATTAAAGAAGAATACTTAGATAGAATCACAGGATCATAGAAATACTCAGGTTGGGAAAGACCTTCAAGATCATCAAGTCCAACCTCAACTAAACCATACTACCCTAACTCTAACAGTGGTCCCTGAGCACCACATTCATAGAATCACAGAGCTGTGATGACGAAGCAAGCGGTACTTCTCTCTTGCTAAGACAGGGCTTATAGAGGTCCAGTAAAGAGACATGATCAGATTTTGGAGTTGCATATCTGATTGCAACCCTCTGCATTTGTAAGAGGCTTGTACAGAACATTCTTGTCTCCAAGTCTGTAGAATTCGCAATAAGCTGGTCAGACAACATATGACTTCACTTGTATATTAATCTCACTCAGGTTATAGATATATCAAACAATCTCCTCCAACAACTGGAGCGAGACAACATTCCATTTTAAAACTGGCAGGTAATGCATCTGTGTCAACTGAAAATGGAATTGCAAATATACCCAAAAAATTGACCATTTCTTTTGTAGCCTTGAGACCTGTTCTCAAATTCCTGTATCAAAACAGAAAGCTTGGATGCATATTTTTCGCAGTTCACAGGACTGTGTTTAGTCAGTGTGTCACAATGTGCACAGTTTGCCGTAACTGAGTTGGCATGGGACAGAGGGCAGTCACAGGGCAGGCTGAGCCAGGCTGTGGGTAGGACACGGCCAGGATAGAGCTTAGATGTGCAGAAACATGCACTACTAAACCATCATAGAGTCACTCGCTATTATCTATCTAGAAAAAAAAAAAGATGAACACAAGAAAGATGTCATAATTGCTTTGTTTTAACAAATCACTTTTTAATAGCCTTTGTCGGGGAGCAGCACAGCTCTATACTTCCTGCCCAATAAATTTCCCAGCAGCTACATGATCATTTAGCTCTCTATTGACATTTTTGAAAGCCACTCTGGCTTAGTCTGTTGGTTTTCAGTTTTTTTCGGGCTGTTACTACAGGTCGATATTGTTCTCCTTTCTGAGCTTCTGCTTTGCTTAACACAGAAGAATACTTCTTGCATGAAATACCCTGTGAGATCCTTGGCAAACTGTGCTTGGCAGGCTGTTTCTGCCTGATATCTTAATTAGTTCTGTTGCAATTATAGGGGTTCGTATAGACCTTAAGGGAATCACCTTTGACTAACTTTTGTTACCGTCCACGTGCATTACAGACACGCTTTTCTGTTGTTAGTATCTCTGTCAAGGACAGCAGGACTAAGACTTAATGGTGCTTGAACTGGAACTGCTGTTTGACTGCTGGGGCTTAGTCTGGACTTACAGAACATCCTTCTCAACTTGTGCCAGCTAAATCAGTGCTTCTTTTCTGCCCAAATCTACCCACCCCACTGATCTTATGGCTTTACGCAACTGCCATCTTACAACGTGGCCTTCAAACAACTGTCATCTTGGCTTGTTACTAAGCCTTAAAGCTCACAGACTTCCTTTCTGCCAAGAACAACCCATTTAGTGAATGTTACCTGACATTTAACTAATCTCCCACCCAAGCTGACCAGGTGGAGCCAAGGGATATGGTGATTCTCTAAAATCTCTCAAAGCAGAGCATCTTACCTACTGTTTCACTTTGTGACTAATAAAACATTGCCTGGCACAGTTGCCAGAGTTGTTACACTTCGCATGAAGAGTCATCAAGATGCTTTTTATTAAATAAAAGCACGAGTTTTGCTTGGCATGCATTATGTATTTTAAATATATAGCATTATATATGCAGATTTTGTTTATCCTATTTCATTTCTTTTTTTATATGTTCTCACATAATAGCATAATTTACCCCAACAGCAGGACAAGGGAATTAGAATATACTTATGCTTGCAATTTTAAACAGTTTCAAAACCTACAATAATTTGCCCTTTGTACATATCTTCCTTATATGAGTGACTCCTTGTTATTGCATAACTTTATTCAATTAAATCAGCTCTGTAGGTGCTCAAATAAGCAAATTCAGACAGAAATACAAGTAAATTGCCTTCCTGTGAAGATGATCTTTGTGGTGGTGGTGTTTGGCTGATTTCTACTCTCATCTATGCAGGATCAGCATGGATTCATCCGTGTTGCGAGGAAAAAAGTGATGTCCTTACTGCGATGTGTCTTAATTTACATAAACTTCTATGATTATAGCTTTTAAAGCCAGTGTAAAAAAGTATTTATAGTTTCAGCTATCAGATAGAAGTAAGAATGAACTGTTCTGCAAAGAAAGGTGAGCCAAGATGATAAGCAGATGGAAGCGGTGCTCTCCCTGGCAAGGGTGTAGTCGCAAGCTCCTCGGGAAGAGCAGGTCTGGTGACAGTGACTGGGTTCAGCTCAAAGTCCAGTAATGGCCAGACAAGTCTGAAAGTATCTCTCAAGTCTGAGTAGTTTGAGCAGGAAACAACAGCAAAACCTGAGCTGAAATGCAGCTCCTGAGCTAACATGCAGTGTGCACGTATGAAACTGCACAGCCTGCTCTCATGTAAGGTTTCTTACAGCTCCTACTTGCAACCCAGTGTTTTCAGAGCCATCTGATCCATCCTGACACAACTGCACCACACTATGGCTGTCTGTGAACAGAGGCAACCAGAGTCTCCAGAGGAGACTTACAGAAAAGGATGGTTACAGATTGGTCCAGGGCAACAGCCTCTGAGCTCAGTGGGGGCTCTGACAGCAACTTCGGTAGAATGTTCCACTAATACTTTTTATCTGTGCATTTCCACTTAAAGAGTACTCTTCTCTTGTATTTTTCATTCTCCTTGCTACACCAGCTGTTTGCAGACCCATACCACATGCAGATTTTCACTTTGAAATCAATCACCAGTTACACTCTGATCTTACCATTTTACACAGGCTGTTTCATAGTGAATTCACGTTGTTTATGGTTTCACAGTGTTTACACTGTGAGAAACACATTCCAGCGTTTACAGGAGAAGTTCAGCTTCTCTTGTTAGGCATTCCACAAATTGATTCCAAAAAATGACAACTTCATGTCATCAGATTTGAGTGCAACAACAACAAAAACAATAATTCCACACAGTCTGTCAATGACAAACCCTTAAACAGTAACCAACTGGCTTTCAGATACAGCTGTTCAGAGCACCAGCTAGGCACATCCTTGATCAAGCAGGAAATGCAGAGCATAACTGTTTCTAAAAATTAGCTGCTATATCTTTCTGCAGTATTTTATCAGCACTTTGAAATGAAGTATGTCAGCGTGTACTGATGCTAGCATACAGCACCATACACTGTACCCAACATTCCATGAAACTAGGAAATTAAACAGCAATATTAAAAAAATCTGACTAGAGCTTATTTAGCAGCTTGCAAGACCAACTCTCTCACATCAAAATGAGGCAGTGATGCCGACAAGCATGCAACAGATTTGTCATCATCTGTGGCATCACAGTAATGAAGAGTCACAAACCAGTCCACTCTGAGTTAAAGTAGAATGGCCCTAATTGCAGCACTCTGCGGAATAATGGTACATACACTGAGAAACCTGGCATTCTTTTTTGTTCCTAACTAAGAACAGTTATGTAATATGGAAACTAGCCAGCACAGATTGTCTAAAAAGATTTTATTTTCATTGTGGGTTTGTCATCCGAAATCCGGTAAGAAAACTCTCCAACTCCAGTGTGGTGTTTAGGAAGGAGCATTCCTTTATTCCTCACAATGCGTATCAGGCAACTTGACAAGCAAGCATGACTCCTTCAGAGTCTAGGTTCTATATTTAAACAGTTAAGGCAGTACACTGGCATACATATTATTTCTTTCTTCAAGAGCTTATTAATATATGCTTATGTCCCTTTGGGGATGCTCAGTAGTATCTAGGGTGGTCAAGTGCACCCACGTCTTCCCCATTTTCCACTATCAGCTTCCTCACTGAGACCTCTGACTAACTTTCAGCTGCTTTTCCCCAATCTGGAAAATTTGCATTGCTTGTTCGGCCATAGTGAGCAACTTTTAATATATATGGAATCTGAGGAAGATGTCTTTGCACCTACCGGGTGCAAAAATAAAAGCATTTTATTAAGACTCCAGTGCTTCTTGTGAGGTAAAACTGTTGAGGCAAAAGATAAAGTATTATTTTATATCCCTAGGTAAAATTATTGAGGGAAACAAGACTATTCACCCTCTAAAGTTGAAAGTTTCAGAACTGTCACTCATTGATTCCTTTTGCTGAAGTAGTATACTGGTCCTTAAACTCAGGTACTAAATTTTATTGCTAAACAAACCACCCTATTTCAGGTTTTGCTGTGTTTTGTTTTGTTTTGCCACAACCCCTTTGCAGTAAACGGAATACGGGAGAAAGTTGACACATGATCTAAACCTTCCTGGACTAATGACTCTGCAAAAATGCTACGTAGAATTCCATGGAAATAGGGACAAACAGTAAATAATTTCAATTCACTCCTAATTTTCAATAGTTTATATGTGCTTGATAAGAGCCCTGAGCCTGATAAGAGCTCTGTGCAAGTTCAAAAGTACAGTTCTGTGGACTGGGGCTGCACAACAGCAGGAGGTTTGCCTCAGAGTTTTGCAAGTCACTGCCTGAAGGCAGGGCAACTATAAAAGTAAGAGTTATTTGCAAAGCAAAACTCAATGATGGGAGTGGGACATAGTTGCAAGAAGCACCAGAACGAACATAATAGTCTAGCTGGATACTTATCTGTGCTCTGCAAACTGACCTCTTTAAGAAAGCTGACTTAAATATCAGGGAACTAGCCCTGCATTCTTCCTCTCTAACCATTCCAGTTCTCCTAGCTTCCAAAGGTAAAGGTCTTTGTCATTGTTTACTTGGTAGAGGGAAGATTAGAAAGAAAGCATTCCACGCATGCCACCAGAATGGTTCCGTGAGGAAGGTGAGATGAAGGCTGATTCAACTTTAAGAACAATGGGAGATGGAAAAGAAAGTAACTGTGCCATCTGTGCTTCAAAACAAGAGAAAAAAAAAATCCACATCTGTAGAACAAAGCTTACCTTTTTTATTTTTTCTTCTGTAAGGAATCTATTTTAATACTGTCTATTTGTAGGACAAATTATGACAAACAGCTGTCCTAAATATAGTTCTCCACTACCTAGGGACCATGGGCAAGGAACATCCAAAGAACCTTTGCTTCCCAAAATCAGTGTTTTGCCCTGAACCCACACAGCTCTGTCTTTGTCTCGTATTTAGATATCATATTTCAGAATGCAAATCTAACAGCAGTAAGTTGCTTCATCAGACATTTGATTTCCCATACTATGGGAGAGACACATTTGTTCCACAAAAGTTTTAAGTTGGAAAAGGCATACAAACATGACAAATTCTCCGGTGTGACTTTCTCCACTGACTGAACAAAGTACGAGTGTTTTCTGACAGCTTAAAGTAGGGGAAGAAGTTGCAGTAAGGGGACTGAGTGGCAGAAGGAGGTTGGTCTTTTTACTGACCCAAAAGGTTTGTCTTAAGTGATAACAACATAACACAAAAGCTTGATATAATAACTGGTATCAACTGACCATCAGTCACAGGCTAGTTGAAAGGAGTATCCAGGCAGAGAGTGGGAGGGAGAGAGAGGGGACTCCATCTTCCACAGCACTGGAAGTTAGGTCTACCTGGTGTTATTTCCTAGGCTCATGTACATGCGTTGCACATGTATATTTATCTACTCACTGAAAAATACAGCATATTAAATGGAAATTTTCCAACTAGATAATCAGGAGCATTTTCAAAAATCTACAAATACAGCTGTTTTCCTGTTAACAGATGTTTCTGTTTTGTACAGGACTCTGCAGTTGTAGATTACAACTGCCATATTTTATTATCTCGGAGTACTGTGTTTTGAAAGGAGCTTCTCAGTTTTGATAAAGGCTTGGATGTCAGACAGAGGACTTCGTATAAAAGAGGAATGGATACCCCAGAAACTTAGTTAAAATAGTTAAAACAGTTAAAATATATTCATAAATAGAGCTACTAGTGCAGCAACCCTGTATATATATAGCCTAGGACATGCAAGTAGGGAATCTCTGAGCTTTAGCTCACCCGTATAGAAATTAGTTTTGTCTTTTTTAATGGATACTTAAACTGTGCTATGTTTTCATCACAATGGGTAAAATCAGACAGCAGTGAAGAAAAAAATAGATCTGTAAACACTGGACCAACACACCACTTAAATGGAGGAAAATGAAATCAAGAACTTAACAATGATCTCACTGCTTATTATTTTCTCCCCATCCAAATTTTATCTCGGTTCTCTAATATTAAGTTTCCTTTTATTTTCTGTAATGGAACTATAGGTTAAAATGCCAAATAATCTGCTTCTGAAGTACAGTAGATAAGTCAGTATTGACTGAGTCTTTTGGTGAGCTGACAGACCAAATGTGTCAAATCTTAGTGGCGGTTTAATAAGCCCAGACAGTTGGTTCATCTGTCAGAGAAGCACATAACTGCTGCCAAAACAAACCTGACGTAAGGAAATGTTACTCCTGCCTCATCTATTTCCTTACTGAGCTCAGAGTCTGATTGCCACAACACCTGTAATTCAAGCAAACAGTTGTTTGGCTTGATATAGCTTCTAGCTATCTGTCAGTTCTCTTCAGATGGTTGTTGTATGAGGCTCAGCAGAACGGAATGTGCGTCTGAGGCTCTGGCTCTGTGACTTCATTTCACTGATTGTACCTGGACTATCATGGCTGTGCCAAGAGGATGTGCTCTTCTATCAAAGATCTTACCCTTCTGATTTCCCTGAGGCTGCCTTTACTCCTAACCTATATCTCATTATCAGCTTAAGGTATGACACCAGACTGTGAACTCAAGCCACTAACATGCAAAAAAGTAATCTGCCAACATTAAGAAAAAGATTAAAATCTCCCGCTAAGATTATACAGCCTGATAGGACAGAAGGCTGCTATCTTCATTCAGTCTGTACAACTATACACCTGAATACATCTGCCTGAATCTGCAGATGAGGCCTGAAGTAATATTTTTGTTTGCTCTTGCCAGTGATCTGGCAGCACTTGTTTTAACAGTATAAGGTTACTCAGAATCATAGAATATCCTGAGTTGGAAGGGACCCACAAGGATCATCGAGTCCAACCCCTGGCTTCACATGGGACCATCGAAAAATCAGACCCTGTGTCTGAGGATGTTGTCTAGATGGTTCTTGAACTCTGGCAAGCTCAGGCTGTGACCACTGCCCAGGGAAACCCATACTTCTTGTTCTTCCTTCTCCGCTATCTGCAGTATTTTCCTCTCTAGCTTTTGGGCTATAAAAACAGCTAGGAGAGTAATTAGAGATACAGTTTAGACAAAAATGTTTACAACCAATGACTCAAAACCACTTGTCCTCACTGAACCAGCAGTACAGCTCATCTGTACTTATTGTCCTGGAGACATGCACTGGAGGGAAAACAATGTGTTTTGCGCTAAAGGCAGGGGAGAAAGGAACATTTGATGACATGACTCTCATAAAGGTCCTCCTGCCTGACTGCTTTGCTACTTGGCGGCTGAGTTCTTAACATCTCAGTGCTTCCCTGACTTGTTCCAAAGCTATTCAGCACTGCCCTGACACCAGGAGAAAAGCAAAAGGGCGTGAACTGTGGCATACATGACTGGAACTGTGGGCACCGGGAGATGTGGTTTAGTGGCCGTGGCGGTGACGGTTTAGGAGAGATGATCACAGTGGTCTTCTCCAACCTTCATGAAACTACGATCCTGTGGAACGTATTTTATTAGCTGAATAAAAACTCAGACCACAAGAGCAGGGCAAAACGCCAGCGGGACTGCCAGGCCGGGTCACCAGTCCCCTGCCACTCGCATGGGGGGTCGGCAAGGAGGAGGGGATGAGGGACTCGGGGCAGACACAGGGCGGAACTACACTTCCCGGCAAGCCGCAGGGACGGAGGGAGGTGAGAGGAACCGCTGACGGCGGAGGCGGGGGAGCGCGAAGTCGCCGCCTCACGGCGCCCTTCGCCGCGGCCATTGGCGGGGCGCGGGCGGCGCTGCCATGGCGCTCTCCGGGGCGCCCCTCAGGGTGTGCATCGTGGGCTCGGGGAACTGGTGAGTAACCGCCCTGAGGGGCGCGCAGCGCCCGCCCGGGCTGAGCCTGCACCGCTCCGTCCCCGCCCGAGCCTGCCGTCATTGGCCGCACCGCAGCGCTCGGTGTGTGTGTGGGGGGGGGCCTGGGGCCGGTGAGACCAACGAGATGCCACAGGGATATGTTATTTCTGGTCACATTCTGTTTTTGTTTTGTTGGGTTTTTTTTTTTCTTTTTTTTCGGTATTAAATCTAACTTCACATAAATTCAGTTGTCCAAAGAGCCCTGCAGTTTGCTGAACAAGATGCGATGCTTGCAGAGGTGATCTCAGGCTTGTTGCTCATCCCTTGCCAATGGCTTTTGCTGTGGTTTTGCATAATTCAGAAAATAAGCGACTGCAGAACTCTTTGTTATGTTTTTTTTTGTTGTTGTTGTTGGTTTTTTTTTGAGGAAATGACAGATGTTTCAGCACAGCTTTCCTCTTGCTGACTGTAAGATGAACTGCAAGACGATGATGAAAGGCAGAGAGTGGCTAAAACGTAGCTGATTGATTTAGTGCTGTCTGGCACAGGCTGCCCTGGGAAGTGGTGGGGTCACCGCTCCCGGAGGTGTTCAAGAGGTGTGTAGGTAGGTGTGGCACAGAGGAACACTGTGCAGTGGGCAGTATTGGTAGTAGGTGTGGGTGGTCGGACTAGGGTGGTCTTACGGGCCTTTTCCAGCAGTTTAATGATTCCGTGTTGTGCATGATGCGTGCTTAGGCTTATCTTTCGTTGTTGCTGTTGTTCCAAACTTGAAATTTAGCACAGTGCTCCACGGATAATTTGTCTGCAGGCACTGCAGATGTGGTCATTTTGCCACTCAAATATCCATCCCATTTAGACAGTTTTCACATTATCATTGTGTGCTCAAGAAGGCCAAGGGCACCCTGGGGTGCATTAAAAAGAGCGTGGCCAGCAGGATGATGCAGGTGATCCTTCCTCTCTACTTTGCCCTGGTGTGGCCTCACCTGGAGTACTGTGTCCAGTTCTGGGCTCCCCGGTACAAAAAAGACAGGGATCTCATCGAAAGAGCCCAGTGGAGGGCTACAAAGATGATAAAGGACGTGGAACACCTCCCTTATGAAGAAAGGCTGAGAGACCTGGGGCTGTTCAGCCCTAAAAAAAGAAGACCCAGAGGGGATCTGATCCACGTCCATAAATAACAGAGGAGTGCGAGGCAAAGGGACAAGGCTGGACTCTGTGCAGTGTGTGGTGACAGGACGAGGAGAAATGGTCACAAACTGAAGCATAGGAAGTTCCACACAAATGTGCGTGGGAACTTCTTCACAGTGCAGTGACGGAGCACTGGCACAGCTGCACAGAGAGGTGGTGGAGTCTCCTTCTCTGGAGACATTCAAGACCTGCCTGTACACCTTCCTGAGCAACCTGGGCTAGGGAGCTGCTTTGGCAGGGGGTTGGACTCCGTGATCTCTGGAGGTCACTTCCAGCCCCTACAGTTCTGTGATTCTGTGGTACAGATCCAGTGAGGTGAAAACAAAATACACATGTGGTTGTAGATAGTAGGTAATAACCTACAAATCCTTTTGTGTGTTTGTTTAATAGTGGATCCTATTGAATTGAGGCCTGTGGTCCTAAAATGGAAACATTTAATGATCAGATACAAGGAAATACAAGGAAATTAAAGCACGTAACGTGTTTCATTATTAACGTTTTGGGGTGATGTATTTTTAAAACATATGTAACAGGCGTGTGTCTGGTGCTGACTGAAGTGTAAGCACGTATGGGGGTGAACTGGGATGAGCTCCTCAGTTTGGAGATTCAGGCTTTTTGGGTATCTTTGCGAGGTGATCTTATCCTGCAAGTAAGTGCAGGAGTGAACGCCTTTGCTTTCTCACAGCCCTTTCACCCAAATCTGGGATGGAAAAAAATACGAAGGGAGCTTGGCACAACAATGACAGGCCAGAACTAATCACCTTGGGTGACAAACTGCTTCCAAACTCATTTGGCTCGTGTGCCTGGGGAAGGTCACCTTAACGATGCCATTAACTTGGCAGGGTCTCTGACATTTGGTGCGAGATCATGGACCCAGACAGATGGCTTAAAAAGGTGCAGAAGAGCAGGAGCTGTGTGTTTTTCTCTTTGCCCATTTGTAGTTGCTCAACTAGAAGATAAGTGATTGAATTAGAGCCCTTACAAAATAATAATAATTAACCCTTGCTTGAATGCAAATAGAGTATACTTTGGGAATATATGTGCCTTGGAGACCCAGAGTTCAAGAAGTGGCCAGACTGAGGTAGAATACCACGAGCACTGCCTCTGATGTGTATTGTAGCTTTCTTATGTGATAATGCTTTCAGTGCATGTAAACAGAAGCTGTGGGAACAGAATTTATGCTTGTGCCATTTGCTTGTGCCATTGCCCTTAGTTAATCAACTTTCCTAACTTGGGCATGGGCTGTAGGGTTTGGAAAGGGAGATGGGCATACTGGGTTCACATGTCTGGAGCTTGTTGTAGAAAAGCCAGAGATAAAACTTATGGTTTAATTAAGGAGATTTACTTCTAGGAGAAAGTGGTAAGGCTAATGGTACTGTGTGTGTTTGCATATTGTGTCCTCCACTAGTGACGATAACAGGGCAAGTTGAGGAGTTTCTGGATTTATTATTGTGCTTTTAAGACAACGTGGGGAAATTAGAACAGCAATGACAGTAATAGTGAAGGACAGGAGACAAAGTGGATGGTCCTGCTCGGTGAGCTTCAGGCAGATCTTCAGAAGTGTTAAATAAGAAGTGTATGGGATTGAGCTTGGTACTGGTTGCAGGGAAGAGAATTGTTGCATTACTTGAATAGCATTTCCCAGCAGCTGGAGCACATCAGGCTAAGCTCTGTGGGGGCACCTTTCACTGCGGATATCTTTGTGTCGCTGGTCAGCCATAGGCACCAGTATTTCAACCCAGCTCACACTAGATCTACTACTTTTAGGAATAAATTGGCAGGAGTTGGAGTTCCTTTGCCTTGTGATGTGTCAGGGGTGCACTACAAGACAAGCCAGAAATGCCAGTAGTGATTCCAGAGTACATACTAAGGAGTGTTAGGACACAGGAGAGAATGCAGGCTTGTCTGTTGGATTAACAGGTGTGGGGAGCTGGTATTTCACCTTAAGCCATCTTGGAGTCAGCTGTTTGACCTTGCTAAGCTCTCTGGTACAGCAGCTGTTGCAACAGAACAGGATATGGGGAACCGCAGCAGTCAGAACATTCTTGAACTCGGGAACCAGACAGCCCTTGCTTTTCTTGCAGCAGTGTAGTATTAAAAAGGGCAGCTGAGACATGTTAAGGGTTACATTGTGATGGAATTAATGTCTTGATGAAGAAGCACACGCTGTTGAGCACTACGCTGGCAAACCGAAAATCCCAGCTGGGCAGTTGCTGAATTGGTTATTTCTGTCTGTATCTACATCAAACACACAGTGCATAAGGAAGTTCAGAGCTGAAGACAGTGACTTACCAGGGTCAGGGCTTTGTATAAAAGGCTGTCACAATATGCTCTTGCTCACGGAACAAAACCTGCTTTCTGTGACACACCCAGCTGTGCTGTGTGGAGCACCGCTCTCAGGGTGAGGTCCCTTCTTCCCCACCCCAGCGCCAAGCTCTAGGAAGTCACAGTATCAGAAATTCAAATGGAGGGAGATGAGGAAATCTGCAGAAGTGGGAAGCCTCAGACCTGCTGCTCTGTATTTTTATCACGTCTTTCCAGTTTATTTATTTTTTACTCCCATGCATGTTATCACTAATTATGAAGCCATCTTCTTGTCCCGGGAGAGCAAGCTAGAGAAACAGGCTTCATAGCACCATATATTTTAATTTCGTGCAGCATTCAGGCTAAGAGTAGAAGAAAAGGTTGTGTTTATTCCTCATAACGTGTGTAGCTCAGTAATTCTGATTAATTTAATGGCTGCATAGAGATTTGAGCAGTAAAGATGATCATCATCCTACAGGTTTCATTGTGTGCTCTTCTTGGGGAGATCAGTGATAGAATGATCTGCCTGCAAATGCAGAAGATGCCATTGCAATAATTAAACTCTGTGAGCTGGGCAGGCTAACCGTAGATCTTACGAATTATGCAAAATATAAATGCTTCTTGGCTTTAAATGCACGTCAACACTGCGCAGAAATTCAAGAATTAGTCATCTTAGCAAAGAAAAATCGCTGTTTCTGAACGGTGAAAATGATGTGGTTTTAAAAATCTAAAATGCCACCTTTACCACTGCATTGAAGATATAATCTGTTTGGTTTGTGGAAATACAGTAACCCAAACTTACCCTGCGTGGCCTGTAAGCAAACAAATGCTTCTGTTCTGTCCTTTGTACTCAGCGTACATGTGTTTGAGAGAAAGCAGCAGGTGTGAATGACTGGTATATTTTCCACTTGCTTTACTGAACCAGAAATGCTAAGCAGTAATTGGTCCAATAACCAATAAAGCTTCTGTTTATTTTAAAGGCTCTTTTTCTTGGGCAATGACTTTTTTCTTATTATTTTTTTTTAATTTTTAAATATATTTGCTTTGTTTTCTTTCCTGCAGGGGCTCTGCGGTTGCCAAAATAATAGGCAATAATGTAAAAAAATTGCAAAAGTTTGCTTCCACAGTGAAGATGTGGGTCTTCGAGGAGAATATTAATGGGAGAAAACTGACAGATATAATAAATAATGAACATGAAAATGTAAAATATCTCCCTGGATACAAGCTGCCAGATAATGTGGTAAGGCACGGAAGCTAAATTTGATATATTTACAGAGCAGAGGGAATATCACTCACACTGTGAATGGAAATAGAAATTTATTTTGCTCACATTGTTAGGTTATAATATTTCAAACTACGTACTTTTTAACTGTTGAAATCAGAGACTTGAACAAGTTCAGTTACAGGTAAACCCAACGTACTGTACTTTTTAACTTTTTTTTGTTTCTTTTTTTGCCTTGATAATTGCCTTGATAAAACAATTATGTTTCTGTGATTTCTGTATGTGGAAGTAAATTGAAAATGAGGGCAAGATTAATGGCTCTAACCATACTTGATACAAAACATTTGGCCTCAACTTTGGATGGGAGCTGGCTGGTCAATAAGAATTGAAGGGACTTAAAGTATTCTGAAACTCCAGGATGAGAGCTAGGCTATTTCTTGAGCAGACTGAAGACCACTTGGGCTTCGTCTGATTCTCAGTTCCCAGTTGCTGTGTGCAGCTTGACTAGCATGAAGATGTAGCACTCACAGGGCAGGGCAGAGGGACTCCGAAGCCACTCTGCGTTGGTATAACATGCTGGTGGGTGTCTTGTTGGGGAATCTTGCCCCAAAAACATTAGCAGAAGAGTCTGCAGTAGATGGCAGTTCAGTAAAGATTTTGGGCAGGAAAAACGTGAATTGGCATCAGTTGCAGGGTGTGTTTTTGGTATGTTTTTTGTCTTTTGCCTGGTCTTTAACACTCCCATTCCCCTAGCCTTTAACAGCAGGCGTGATGTTTGTCCTGTCCCCTGCCTGCTCATTCACATTTGTTCTTCTTTACCTGTGGTTAAACTTCTTCCTGGATTTTAAATCTTTGTGTTATTTTGTGATGATCATCAAGTGTTAAGAATAAGTGGAATCTGTAACGCGTTTCCAAAGTAGGTCAACTTTGGAAAGAGTAAACGCAGTCTATGAGTGCAGAGAAAAAGAGTATACAAGAGGTCTGGGGAAGAAATTTTATTGTTGCAGGAACTAATTAGGGAAACAACTTTTCACCATGCAGTAATGTATCAAAAATTCAGATTATTTTGTCAAAGAGAAGGCAGCTTCTTATTTTATATTTTCTGACTCAGAATACTTGTTTGAACATTACGGTGTTTTTTTGTACACTAACCATGCTGGTGGCTGTGAAGATACTTCTTTCAAGATGCAGGATAGCTTATCTGAAAACCTCAATTCGTTGGTTTTTCTGGGAAGCTTATGTTATTGTTATTTGGAGTTATGAAGCTCAGTAATTTGTAGCACTCTGTATAAGACCAGAATGTGCTTTTACTTGCCGAATAACCATTTGCGTGTGGAGTTAATTTGAAGAAGTTATGTGGTCTTTCTTTCTCCTACCTACATAGGTTGCCGTCCCGAACCTTAATGAAGCTGTACAGGATGCAGACTTGCTGGTTTTTGTCATCCCTCATCAGTTCATTCATAAGGTCTGCGATGAAATCACAGGACGGGTACCCAAGAAAGCTCTCGGTATAACTCTGATAAAGGTATAACAAATACTGTGCATAAAATAAAAACAGAGAACATGTTGTGGGATTTTCTCAAACAAGATTATTTGGAATTTAGTATGAAAACTCTGCTGCTCACTGGATTGTTCCATTAGGCCTTTTGAGACACGAGAATGGAATTTGTCTAAGTCATTAGTGGAAGAAGAAAATGAGGCCGTTCACAAGACTTGAAAAGAAAGGGAAGAGGAATATGTTTTGCGCCACCAAGCTTCCCAGACTTTTATTTGTTGTTTCCAAATGCATCGTTAGATGGAGGGCAGAGCACAAGCATAATGGTTTGGTTGTTAATGCTCACCCCACGCAATGAGTTAATCATTTTAAGAGCTACTGGGAGAATGTCATGTGACCGAGCTCGTTTTCATATCATAGATTATGTTGCAACAACAGAGATTGTTCAGCATGGCCCAAAAAGATTGTTGAGACGTGGGAACTTGAAGTGGGGCTGAGGTGTAGGAAGCGAGTATTTCACCAGAGGCTTTGTAATTTTCAGAACTGGGGAAATTTTAAATGTTTCTTCTCTTCTTTTGTGTTGTTGGGTTTTTTTTTAGTTCTCTGAAGGTTATCAAGAATGCTTTCTACTTAGTTGAGAGTAGACCATTTTCTCAGCACGTATTCCCTTGTCTGCTGTCATTTCTGGCATTCCATCAATTTATGGATCATCTAAGGATCTATGGTTAAAAAAAAAAAAAAAAGGAAAAGTACAAAAAGACCCTATGACTGCTGACCACAAGCTTGTCTTTAGTTTGACTAAACCCATCAAAGATGTGTTACTTTATCAGTGCTGACTTGATTTATTACTGAGATGTATGAAAAAGTAATGCTGTCTGAGTGCACTTGCTCTGTTTTGTGCAAAAGCTTTCCATTTGGTAGAAGTATAAAATAAAGCAGCATTAAAGGAGCTGAATGCATGGCACCCAAACCACACAGCTATCTTAGATGCCCTAAAGCTGGAAACCTTACATTGCTTTGAAGTTGTCAGTTTATGCCTCCTTCTGTAAGCTCAAAATAATCTTTATTCTTCTATAGTTTGCGAAATGTGATTTATGTTCTCATGTCCTTAATGCTGGGAACAACTCTGATTAGGTAGAGTAGATGAGGATTTATGTCAGCGTATCTGAAATCAGGATCTGGGCCTGCGTTCCCCGGGGAGTTCTGCTCAGCCTATTGATTACAAGTGCCTTAACGGAGTGTTGATTAAGGGCTGTGTTAAAAAAAAGCAGCAGGGGGAGAGGGTACAGAGCCCCATTTTTTCCCTGGTGTAGGTAAAATACTGACACCTGCCGTGCGAGGTAGCATTGATTACTAGTCACATTTCCTTGTCTTATTGGGATGTTGCAGCAATAGGTGCTTTTTGGGGGAGAAATGGTGTGATGTCTTTCAGGTCGTTTTTTTGCACAAGAATGTGAAACGTGTGTTAGCTCTTATCGAATGCTATAACTTCATCATTGAAAGTATCCTTAAGAAGAAAGGGCAGAACTAATATGCAGTGTTGAAACGAATAATAGAGGCAAGAATGCACTCTTTTCCCTACTTTTGCAGCTTTATTATGCATGCTGTTTTCATCAAGGTCATATTTTAGTGGTCTCATTATGCTCATCCCACCACTAGTGCTATTAACGAGGTTTGTGTTAACTTTGGCACTTAAGGCACAGTTCTCTGAAAAATATCACTAGTGGGACCTCTTTTTTAAGCTTTCCAAATTGCTTAGCAAGTTAGCAGTGTGTCATCTTTAGTTCTTCTTTTTTCCTTTTTTTAACAGCCAGATTTTCAAGCACAGCCTAATGTCTGATAATAAAACAGAGTCTTTGGGAAATAAGAGCATCTGTCTGCTAGTTAATCTGCGTTCCCATTCAGACGTGTTGCTTTACATGAGTGTTGATATGAAGATCTAACAGATGATTGTGCAGATGAGTGGAACTTGAATCGTACACGGCGTAGGGTGCAGCTCAGCAGGGAGCTGGGAATTGGGGAGCAGTTGGGGCCTCCTCAGGCAGCCTCACCATTGAGCTCATTTTCATCCATGTGTTCACAGGCACTGGGTATTGCTTTGGCAGGCGTTAGGACCAAGAGGTGAGACCCCCAAAACCAGACTTGCATTGCTTGGGGATCGTTGTTGCCCTTGGTTTGGTTTGGGGGAGCATTTGGTTTTCCTCCCAGTGACTGCCATTCTGTGTTGGACTTGACTCTTCAAGAAACGGGTGCGGCATTCCTTAACTTTGTCAGGAGCTGCATTTGTTTCATAGCAGAGCTGTTTTTTGGCACCCAAGCCTCTCACATCTCCTTTTGCATGGGTGAATTATAGTTGTGTACCCATTTAAATTTCTGGTGTTGTTCCCGGTGTGCGTGTATTTTTCTGTTTATTTATGTTTGCTAGGAGGATGGAGAAAGGGCCTTGCAGTTTCCTCATGGGAACATCTTGGTACTGTTAGGGGAAAATGCAATGTTAATGCGTCTGCTTGCTTCCAAATTCTTGTTTTGTATGGCTCATAAAATATGAGAAAGCAGAGTATGCATTAAGTGGTTGAAAAAATCATGCAGAAATGCAAGCTCTGTTGTCTGTCGTTCTGTTGGCTGTTGTTATTAAGGCGTTTCATTGTCTCTTGGTTGTGCAGTGTTTTGCAAGGAGCAAAACCTCTGGTCTGTGAAAATGCAAAATGCTGCATGTCTGAAACGTCACTGCTGTCAGCATACAAATGTGTGTGTGTGTGTCTGTGTGTGTATGTTTATCTTGAAGTAGTAGTGGATCACAGTGCCTTTTTGCTTTCAGGCATAACATTAGAAATTACCATGCCTTCTCAGCATTCAGAAATAGTGATGAAAAAAAACTTAGATGCTGTAGGAAAGAAAGACCATTTCAGTAGTCTGCCATGTCCCTAAAAGCTCAAAAGGAGTCTCTTATTCCGTCCTGTAAATGGAATAAGAGAAAATGATATTTTGAAAATAAAGTGGTCTTACTTTGTGTTGGTGATTCAAGCAATTCAGGGTACCAGATTGTGTTCTCTGTTGCTGCATTAATCTGGGGTGACCTTTTCTAAAGACCTGTTTCTCCTCCTGCTTTCACCTTTTGCGAAGAGTGCTTTATAAATGCACAACAGAATTATCCTTAGATGTTAAAAGTATTCTGAGTTGTTCAGCTTTCTTCGTATGTGTGAACTGCTGTTGGTGATACACGGGAGGGAATCAGTCTCTGCTGTTTCAGTTCAGGTACCTCTAAACAGAACAAGTCAGTGAGGTGCCATTTGTGAGCATGGGTGTCTCACTAATACCTTTTTAGTAATTCCATTTAATGTTGGCTGCAGGGAATAGATGAAGGCCCAGAGGGACTGAAGCTGATCTCTGACATCATTCGAGAAAAGATGGGAATAGACATCAGTGTGCTGATGGGAGCAAACATTGCCAATGAAGTGGCAGCAGAGAAGTTCTGTGAAACCACAATAGGTAATGTTCTCTGATTTTGACGTTAAATTTCCTAGAATGTTCACATGTCCAAAGGTACTGGGAGAATACTGGGACTAGAGGGAGAGGTAAATGCAGTTTTAACATGTCTCACAAGAGTTTGACCTTAGCACATGAAATGCTGAGCGTGCTTTTGATCACCCTCCACTTAGCAAACTGCTTTTATTGCTATGCTTGTGATTTTTCTTGGATCTATATGGCTTCATATATATATATATATATAAAATTATATACCCTGTATTCCAGCTCAGGTGTAAAGGTCCCAGGTGGTACCTATATAGATGTCTGTTTTTAGGTGTAGGTGTCAGTATCTTTTGAGTTCTCAAAATATTATTTTGTTATTTTTTATTATTTTATTTATTTGATTTTATTATTTTATTTATTATTTTGTTATTATTTTGTGTTTTTTTAGTTCACCTAAAAGCTAGGAATAGGTTCAGTTCTGTCTTGTTGTCTTTGCAGTGCAGAGATGTGTCCAATACTGCATTTCACAGTCTCTGGATGAGCATATGTGTGTATGTATGCACATACATGTACTCCTATATAATAGGCAGTTTGCATTATTTTCTCAGTGTTTATTTTTACGGTTTTGTGCTTTTTTTTTTAGCTAACTTCTTACTGATGGTTCTGTATTTTAACTTATTTTTTAAATGGTTACGTTACCTTTCCATGTTTATGAACAGCTGTGAATGTCAACATACTCAATTTATGTAGTATCCTTTATGTGCCTCTATCAGTAGGCATTTTTCTAGAATGAAGGCCTTAAAATAATTGGCAGAACTGCACCTGCTGTATTTCAAATTTACCTTTGCTCTATTATTAACTGTTATTTTAAGGAGAACGTTCAAAGAAGAAAAGAGAGTATAGGGAATTAATGGGATTATTATTTGGAATCTCTCGATGAGAAGGCAATGGATTATGAATCCGGAGAAACTCAGTGCACAGAGCTTTTAAGTGTGAAGGAGTCTGTTCAGGATGACAGCCTTATGTCTGCTTTTGTGCAGTCAAACTTGCACAGGAAAGACTAAATAATACCCGAATCAATTATTAATTGGTGGTTTTTATCCTTCCTTTCTCTCTCAACAGGCAGCAAAATCTTGGAAAATGGCCTTCTCTTCAAAGAGCTCCTGCAGACTCCAAACTTCCGAATAACCGTAGTAGATGATGCGGATACCGTTGAGCTTTGTGGTGCTCTGAAGGTGAGATTAACAGGCTGCAGCTTGTGCACAGATGGAACAGGGATCCTTGTAGAAAAAAAGATATTTTCATTTGGAGACTCAAGCTCGTCGTACTTTATAAAATCGTTACGTAACAGTTCCTGAAGAACCAGATGTGAAAGTAGGCAGCAGCATGGTCAGAGAACTGGCTTTCAGACCCTTGTCTCGTTGCATCTTAAGTTCTCTTTCTGCATCTTTCACTTAGCTTACGTGCAATCCCAAAACAAGTGTTAATTTCACCTAACCGGTCAAAATATTTCTAAATACATCTCAGTTCACTTTTTTGTTATACGGTGGTGCGTTCACAGAAATAAAGTGAGAAGTTGGTGTTAATCCTTGATGTCTGATGAGTGAAATATTCTCCTCTCCACTGACGTACGTTGTGTGAGCACTTGAATGAAAATGACTTGAATAGGAAAAAAAGATATTTTGGAGAGTTCACTTATCTGGATGTTATTTTTTGGTAATAAAATTGATGTTGATGGGAAGCAAAGGCTGGCTTAAACATACTGATTTTTTTTAGGTTAATTTACAGGCCATTTATGAAGGAAAAACATTAGTAGCTTGGGACCATGGCCAATAGCTCACATTATCTGATAACTATCTTGGAGGCATTTGTAGAGGTCATAATGTGGCTCCACAGCCATTGCTTGAAACTGCTGCTGTGGAGATATGCACAATTTGCAGGAGAGAAATTCCCACATATAGACACATAAGTCAAAAAAACAAATGTGACTGATTTTTTACTTTTAAATCCACTCATCCTGGTGTTGTTTTTTTTTACTATCTTGAATTCTTGCTTAGTAGGTGAATTCATTCCCAGACAATTGTTTCCTCCAGAAAAATCTCTGGACTAAGTCAGCTGTCAGTCAGCAGGCACTCAGACTCCATTATGAAAGTCTCAGACAGGCAACAGACCAACATCTCTCTGGAAGTGCAGAATAATTTAAATCAATTGTCCTCCTTGACCTGAAAAGGGGCCGAGGTCAAACTTTGTGGGGTTTTTTTGTAAGCTTGTTTTGTTCCTCCCTCCTGCTCCGTTATTCATCTTGCAACCTGCAGATTGAGCTCTGTGGTTGCATTTCTAAAAATCTACATGTTTTCTGTGCTCTGGTCGTTCGGTGTTGGTTGTGTTATATTTTGTTAGCTGAACTGAACACGTGGTGTGACTTCTAAAGAAAACTGTGAATGACAGCTGGTATTTTAAAACAAGTGGATCTTAGTATTTTGTACCTAACTGAGAGGCACAAACTCCCAAGTGCAGGTTTTGTTGACTGACAGTTGCTTAATCAGACTTGCAAAGTTACTTCATGAGAAATAATAAAAATTAGCATTGCTTAACGTGATGGAAGGAAGAAATTCCTATTTCAGAAGATGTCAGTACTGCGTTGTGTAAAGGGACAGGCATGAAAAGAGAGGGTCTGGTCTTTTTCTATAGCCATGCTGTGTCAAACTGACAGGAGCATCCCTGCTAAATACATTTTGGAAGCAAGCGGGTGCACATTGCTTGCCCAAACTTTCTTTTCTCATACAGAAATAGAAAAATCAATTCCCGTGCAGGGATTTAATGAATGAGAAATGCCACACTGCGAGAAATAGCAAATCCTTCCAGCTTCTGCATTTTTCCATATATACCTGCTCAGGAAAAGGAGACTTTTCTTGATTCATCTGGCACCACAGCCTAGCTCTTGTTGCAGACCAGGACTTAACCTCACTCTATTTCTGCAAGCAAGCAAGATTTCAAAGTGGATGATTGCCTAAAGGTTGAGAGAAAAAATACAGAAGCACAATAGAGAGTGCTGTAAGCTCAGCTTTCCCTCACAATAATGATAATTTTAGGTTGGAAATTTGTCTTTTGAAGCATATTTAAATTCCGACTGTAATAATAGGTATTGCAGCTGGGTGATCATGAACACACGCTTTATTGCTATTTATATATGTGCACATATAGACTGAATATCCACTTTTGTTTGCTGTGTTTATGTTTTGTGACAACAGGCAGATGGAGATGTATTGAAGTATAGAAATAGGTGCAGCGAAACTGCAGTCTTGCATCAGCTGAGAGACTGCTAACGGCAGTCATTTCACAAAATCCAGTGATTCTGAGGAAGAACATCTGTCTACAGTAACTTGTTGGCTGTAGGAACAAGATGTGCTTGGAGGGTTTTCTATGAGGAATTGTTCTTCTGAGGACCGAAGCTCATTTCACATTTAGCTGGCAGCCTTTTCTAAGGGGTGAGGTCAGGAATGAGCCAGTTTCAAACGCGGGTAGTTCAGAGTGTCTGGATATCCTTATGGGCAGCCCAACCTCAGGCTGCCCACAGGTTCCA
The DNA here is from genome assembly GCA_036925125.1 of Oreortyx pictus. Lineage (NCBI taxonomy): Eukaryota > Metazoa > Chordata > Aves > Galliformes > Odontophoridae > Oreortyx > Oreortyx pictus. The sequence goes on from JAUPFR010000007.1 coordinate 39,144,912, forward strand.
GCTGCCACTTGCCTGACAGTGTGGAGCCTTCCTAGGAAATGCTTAAAGGTGACTTGGATAAGGATTAAGGCATAAATGACAATTCTTGCAGGGAGGAGAGAGAGCTGCAGCTGCGGTTGCTTTTCCCAGCGGAGCTTCAGGTCTTCCTCTTAATCTTAAGGCTACAGCTTAACCTTAAGGAAAGAACAAAGAAGTATAAGTGATTTATTGTTTACCAGAGTATGTAATGCAGCGTTATCATTTACGAAGCTGTTCCTGTGATGTTTGTTTATGGCAATCATTGTCGGTTGGTCAGTGTAGCTACTGTAGAAGCTGACTGTGGTAATTATGCTTTCCTGAGATTAGTTGGAAATTAAATTCCTTATATATGTTCAGGTTTGCCAGGAGCAAGCAAATGGTTTATGCTGAGCATCTTTTAACAGTCCTGCTGATGCTGTCCTTAATTTGTCGAGTCTGTGTTTGACCTCCTAGCTTCTACAAATTCGTGTGCTGAGCTGTGGTGCTACATCAAGGAACACTCAATCTCCCAGGTGAATTAAAATATCTGTGTAGTCCTCTAATGACCTACTTAATTAGGGTCAGAAGTGGCCTCTGAGATGTCTTCATGAGCACCCCACAAACATAGCCTAAGCAGAGCAGGACTGAAAGCTGGGTATTTCTTTGCACTGACACATGTCAGCAAAGTCTGCAATTTTGGGAGCCATGTTTCTTGGGTCATCTATTGCACTTGTGACTTGTGGCATTTTGTGTCCAAATAGAAGATAGTCTTTCTCACTTAACCTGAAAAACACCGTGGGCACTGCCTGACATCAACGTTTTTTTTTCTTGGAGTTTCCTTTCAGTATCCTGGAGAGAAAATAACAGTCCAGGCCTTGCTCACTTTTGAGATCTGCTAATGTGAGATTCAGGGTATGAGACCAGCCAGAGAGTCAGATGTTACTGCAAAGTATTTTAATAGCATAAAACCATATTCAGTATAAAAGCACCCTGTACATCTTGCTTATAGGATGCATGCTGTAATGGAGAAAGCTGTTGAGTCTGGGGAAACATCTGCTCAAGCGTGAGGTGGTTTTGAGAGCTCTGAATCCCGTAGTCCAAGAGGAACATTGAATTGTATTCATTTCAGGTTTGTTCTGATGGTATTTTTGAAGCTTTAGAACAGCAGGTTTGCGTGTAGGCTAAGGTTGTCTTTGCTTATTGGGTACCGTGCTGAGCTGGTACGCTTTGCGTTTATCAGATACAGTACATGTATTTTGCCATATAGAAACCTTATAACACACAGTCTTCTTCTCAGGGGATTACTCTAGTGCTAGTAGGCTCTTGTGTGTTGGTTTGTGCTTTGTGTATTCAACTTTCCGAAATAGACTCAGCTCACCAGAGGTTTCAAATAGCAAGCTGACTCTTTGGAGACTTAGTCATCTTTCTGTCCAAAACAAGATCAAGTTTTGAGGCTGTTTTGCTTTTAAAAGGAGAGGCCTCTTTTCGGTAAAGTGTAACTTTCTCTGTGGCATAATTCTGTTTTTTTTCTACAGTGTATTAGGCAGGAAGGAGTTGTCATGGATTCTTGAAGGCTTTAAATGAAAGCAGATGTTGGATTTCCTAAGTTCATGAGTGTGGTCTGAGGGTTATGTTGACCAGGTTGAAACAGTCTCCTAGGTGTGGGTGTGTACTCAAGAGCAGAAGGAGTTGTTTTATTTCCTCATTTGCAAGCTGTGTGCAACAACATACAATGGGGGCATTGTCCAGAAGAGGAGCTAAGTGGTTGAAAGCTAGATTCACAGCTTCCCTTCCTGCGCCATCTCCTCAGAAGTAGCTTGTCATGGTAAGACAAACAATATCTGCATTACTCCAGAGGCAAACATTATGAAAGACAGAAGTAGGCAACAAAATGCCATAGGTAATAATTGTACTGAAATTTATGTTGGGATAGGCTACTGCAGAGTGGAAAAGGAAGTCTAAACAGGCAGCGTCAGAGTGACATGAAAGCTTCACTTACAGGAGTGTTCAGGAAGTACTGGAAAACATCCAGAAGTTGTTCAGAAATATTTTTGTTTTTATCTTTGTGCCAAACATTTAGACTTCTTGAGGATGTACATTCCAGTTAAATGGGTCATCCCATCTGAAAACTTCTAAAGTACCTCTTTGTCTTCTCTCACGTTGCCACCAAGTGAACAAATATTGGAAGTTGCTGTAGAAGAGATGTCTGATCACAGCCAAGATGAGCTCAAATGCTGGCATTAAGTTTGATCATCTGCTGTTGCTCTCACATCTGATGTCAAAATCTCTGATCATGGTTTTTAAGGGCCGCCTTCAGACCTTTGCTGGTGCTTAAAAAGCAAAGAGTAATCCATGTGGTAGAGGGGAGAAGCTGTGACTGGGCACACAGCACTGCAACTACCTGCAGTTTTTAGTTCTTGCCGTCCAAAAAAATGAAATAAAATTGGCTGTTTGTCGCTTTCAGTAGCAATTTCTGACTGTTTTATCTTCAGCAACAGATAAAGGCTTTTGTCTCCTGTATTGGGAGCTTCAGTAGGTGCTGTGGTATTGGATGTCCTCTAGTTTTGGTTGAGATCTCTGCTATTACTGTTGCATGCAGAAACAGTGCTATATCTGTTTCATCCTTCTTTTCTTTATGAGGTCTTCAGAATCCCATCTCTCTTGGAGGTTGTTTTTTTTTCTTATTTCTTTTGTGAAGGCAAACTAAGTGTGGGTGGTCTGTTTCTCCTGTTGACTGATCTTGTTACTTTACAGTTCAGAAAATAGCTTTTACAGTCATTTTGCTCAAGCATCTCTGAACTTATTTCTATTTTATGTTTGTAAACCAAAGCTGATCATACAGATGATGGATCATGAAAAAACAGTACAGTGTTTGTAGAAAACTGCCACTAGATATAAGGAAAAAAAAACAACAGTTTTTGCTTAGGAAAAGTTTCCTGTGCGATGAAACTTCTGAGAAGTCTTTATTAACTATTATTATTATGTGATCTCCAGATACTTAACGGGGCTGAATGCAGTCAGCTTGGCTGAGTTTGGCCTCCTTGCATATTGGCACAAAAGTCGATGGAAGTTTCTCATGTTCCTTTAATCATAAAGGAAATATGGGTAGAGGGCCATGGTGCACCATGGGCCATTCTGTCCTCACTGCTACCTCAGGGTAGGAACAGCTCAATCTAGATAAAATCTTGTTTGGGTGTTGTGTGGCATGTTTTTAAAGATAGTCAATAAAAATAGCTTCACAGCCTCCAGGGCAGCTTGTTCCAGAGCTTTAACTATGCTTTTGTACTTGGAAATAACTTACTAACGTAAGACTTAATATCTTTTTTTTTTTTTCTTTTTTAAGGTTATCCCACAAATCCTAAAAAATAATAGTATTAATAATGTTTTACGTTAATAAAGTATTTGCAGTTCTTGAGGACATCTGCACTCTTGTCCCTTCATGTCTTCTGGGATTCTGATTGAATCATTTTCCTTTTTTCTTTTCTCACTAGAATATAGTGGCAGTAGGAGCTGGGTTCTGTGATGGCCTTCGTTGTGGCGACAATACCAAAGCTGCTGTTATTCGTCTCGGCCTAATGGAGATGATTGCCTTTGCCAGAATTTTTTGCAAAGGACAGGTGTCTACCGCCACTTTCCTGGAAAGCTGTGGGGTTGCTGATCTCATCACAACGTGTTACGGTGGCCGGAATCGACGTGTAGCAGAAGCATTTGTTAAAACTGGAAAGGTACTTTGTTTACTGGGTGGAATCCACTGTTGTAAGTAGTAAGCACTCCTGGATCGTTGCAGTAATAGCGTGGTTATCTGAGATGTGTTAGCTATATTTCTCTTTCCTCTCACTTTTGAGTGTGTTACAAGAATAGAATGAGCGGGAACGTGTTAAAAAAAAAAGGAGTTGGAGGGATAAGACAGTGGGAGATGCAGATGTAGGAAGGAGAATGTTTACAGGCAAGAATATAGGAGAATACCTACACTCAGATCTCTTGGGAAGGCAAAAACCATCAGTAACATCTTTACTTCCACCCAGACAATGCTTTCGGGCTTGGAAAAACTTGATCATAGCTTTTTTTTTCTCCCTTCCTCTCATTAAGTCCATCGAAGAATTGGAGCAAGAGATGTTGAATGGTCAGAAGCTGCAGGGACCACAGACATCTGCAGAGGTGTATCGCATCCTCAAGCAGAAAGGAATGTTGGACAAGTAAGTAAGAACAGATGAAGTCAGTTGTGCATGCAGCTTTTTATCTCTGTAACTCTTTTTACATTTTTGAGCTTGCTTTTTTCGTGAAGGTTTTGCCAAAAGCAAGTAATTGTAATAAGAGTGGCTTAATCCTCAGCTAAAATGCAGAAAACAATGAAATAAACCTCAAAATAATGTTGCTGTGGCTAGAGCTAGTATTGTGACACAAAATTTGTGAATTCCCTTTTGTTTACACCAGGATGTATTACTGTCTCCTACTGTCACAGGAAGATAGAGCAGAGTGTGTTTTAACACGTGAAAAGAATAGAACACGTGAAAGCTGAGCTCCCTAAAGAGTCTTTTTAATGAGGCTCTGCAGCTCGTTTCATAGTCATAAATCCATTGCTTATCTTTGAAAAGAGGAGCTTTGTTGTTAAGGATCCATATAACTAAGTGGTGTAGGTGCATCTGTCCACTAGCTTAGACACTGCAGTTTTTTTCCTGGTTTGACTTCCAGTTAGATCAAGGGTGAAACCTGCCTTCAGCTTGTCTGGGTCAGTTTTGTTGCATGAAATTAAGCAGGTTGTCCTGCCTCGTTCATCTGAATTTGAGTCAGCACATACAGGATTCCTAAAACCACACGCACCGTTACCTCCTCCTGAGATTAAGGGATGCATTGTGGCCACCTCTTCCTGTTGGTAGGTGACACAAAATCAGAAAATAAACGACTGCCAGTCAGAAGACCTGTCCTTGTCCTTAATTCTTCCAAGACAGTTTTTAAAAACTAGTTTTAATGGAGCAGCTATATGAAATTGCTTATTTTTTAACCTTCTCTTTGGGAGTGAGACACCCAGGCCTGTCCCTGCAATGTACAGTAATTAAGCTAACTTCAGAAAAAAATAATTAAGTATTGCCTTTGGTCCCTGCTGTTTGTGGTCGTCTCAACAAGTCAGGATACCGTTAGATTATTTTTTTCCTATTGCTTTCTTTTTTTTTTGTTTTTCCTGTACAACAAACAGAGCACATTATATGAATTTTTGAACAGTGTTTTTAGTGAAAAACATGAAAGCAGCCAGTTGCTTCTGTCTTCTGGTGCACCAGCATATGTGTTGGTTCTTCATGAGAGGTGTCATTCAACAAGACTTTTAAAAGCAGCTTTCAAAGTGCTTTTTTTTTTTTCCCAGAATTCATTTGTTACTGCTTTAAAACACAAGGCACAGTAGAAGAAGTCATGTTTTCAAGGTGAAGAGGTAGAACACTAGAGTAGAATTTTGTATGCTTATCCTGTAAATAGACTCCCAGGGCTTCGTAAGAATACTCAAAACGTCAGTGAGGTTCAGCAGAAGAGCCTTGGTAACATTGCTGGTGCCTGCTGGTATTTACAGTGCCGTTTGTTCTTTCATTTCGGCAGCTGTAGAACTAACCCTCTTGATGTACTCAGACATAAGATGTGTTTGGACTTTGCTGGCCATGAGCCTGCAGTCAGTCTTGATTCTTCATTCCCTGGGCAGGCCTGCACAACAGAGTAATGTTCTCTGATAAACAGCAAGAATTGTGTAGCAAGGTGGGCTCTGTAGGAGTGGTCCCTCTTCTCTGAGCTTTCTGATGACCATCAGTGCTGTTTCTAAAGCTGTGTGAAACTTGGTTTTGTTCCAGTAGCTGCACAATATGGTTGTGGCTCTCTCACGTAGACATAATAAATTTGATTTTATTGCCTATGTTTTGTTATATTAAAAGCAAATGCGTCCCCCAGCCCAATATATCATACAAACTGAATAACAAGTGAGGCTTGTTAATAAATGCAAAAATCTTTACATATTTTATTCTGCACATTCACTGGTAAGGACTGTACAACCAAAACAGTATCAGACAGCTCTGTGACAATCTGCTAATGTGGCTTCCACTGATGAAGTAAAGACAAAACCCTTTCAGTTGGATTGGCTTGAAATACTTTCTGCTATTGCAGCTATTTTCATCTTATTTTCCACAAAAATAAATCAAAAGAGATGGATCTGCATTTCATAGCAAGACATGAAAATATTTCAGATAATTCAAAATGCAGCATTTCATATTTAAGCACTTCCAGTAAGAGCCATAAAAAAATGAACTCAATCCACATGCATGTCCACACCACCACTTCTTTTTCTCAGTAATGCAAAGTATTGCACGTAGAGATTCATTCACGTAGGAATTCTGTACCTGCTGTAGTGGTGCTCTCAGTTGGACAGCTCTTGGCTTTCCTTTTGAGGAGTGTAGTTCAGAGCTATGTGGTGATGGCGGAGTTAGCTCAGTATAACACATCGTTGCCATAACACATTGACATGAACAGTGCCCAGTACTGGTTGGGAGTTCTGGTCTGAGGTGCCTTGGGGCATTAGAGATAGAACCTTGGCACCACTGATGGAATCACTTTCTCAAGGAGGAAGTGCAACTCAAAATAATAGCATGTATGTTGAAGATTTGTCAGCCACCCACTTTGAAATGGCACGTTTATTTTGCTGTACAGATTATTTCCCCCTAAAATTCACCAGGCTGTGTCTGAAAATTGTACTCGTCTAGCTCTGACTGTCTGGGATGGAAGGAAAGCAAATATAAAGTTTGTTGGCTGTAATTCCCTTCAGGTTATAAAAATAGTCTGGATAATTTGTGCTTCATTGGAAATGTGCCCCTCCAAAAAAAAAGAAATGAGAGTTTCAAAATCCACATTTCATTTTGCACTCTTATCATTAAAAACTCAACCTTCAGTTTCTTCCTCTGTCTTTTTGTGTCGTATTATCACATCAGCGTTCAGATGCAATGCAGAACTGACATGCCAGAACTGCTGTAAGAATATCAAAGAAAGATGTGGTTTTATTCCTTCTTGTGTTGTTACCTAATGTAATGGTTGTGCCATGCATAATGAATGTTGCAGGCTCCATTATAGCTAGCTAGGTTTCTGAGAGTGACTCATTGTCGAGATGCATGTAGGTTCTGTATTTATCCAGCTCTTTTCAGCTCACCTTGAGTGCTTGACAAATGCTAAAAGAAATTGATTTTGCAGTCTCCCTCTTCCCTCATTCCATTTTGTCTCTTTCCTTTAAGAAAATGTTACAGATTGATCTTACACTGTGTTTGCTTCCCCCACCTTGTTTCCTTAGGTTTCCACTATTCACTGCTGTATATCAAATCTGCTATGAAGGGAAGCCTGTCAAAGAGATGATATCCTGCCTCCAAAGTCATCCAGAGCACATATAAAATCAATCAGGCCATTGTGCTCATGCAGCTTTTTGCCTTTCAAATTGGTGTTGGAGTTCAAGTGGATGCATCATTAAGCTTCTTACAAAGCTGCTCACTAGGCAACAGTAACGACGTGAATGTCTTTGAATGGGTCTGGGTTTTTGTTTTACTGCCTAGTTTGACATAGCATGCAGTGTTGTTGGCTTGGTGACTCATTTTACTGGCTAAAATACAGCTGTTTGAAAACGCGCACTGCAGAAGTTGCACCACATGCACAGTCCATACAGAAGTGTACTTTGTGTGAGTTCCTGCTGCATAAAACACAACACGTTGTTGTCTCTTATTAAGGCCTTGTCCAAAATCCACTGGTTGCTATGGGACAGGTCCCACTAGTTTTCATGGAGACTGAATCAAGCCTTTCACCGTGAAATATTGGGAGTCTTTCTGTTAAAACTTGTTACTTTTTTTCTGCATACACATTGAGACTTTAATGTTTTCCGTGTTTTTATTAATTTAAGCAATATTGATGCATAAAGAAGTGGTAATAGTTACTCAGGAGGCTACAGGGACCTTCTGGTGAACTCTGGTGAATAATATTATGACTTATGAAAGTCTTTAAAACTGCCAGACAATTTTGAAGCCAATTTATATCTGAATTTAAAGTTTTTAAGTACACTGTTTTAAAGGGAATATACTAGAGGGGGATCATTAGCACCCCTTCTGTTTTTTAATCCTGACATTTTTTGTATTTCTCTGTTTTTCCTGTGATGCTCCCAGTTGTTAGGCTTCTCTAGGATTCCATTCCCCAAAACAAGTGGGTAATCTTGATCTGGGAGTTCTGAACCCTGGAGCCTAGGGGTTGTTTTAGTCTTGTGCCTGTGGTCATTCTTTGCTAGTATGATTTGGTGGGTAGTGAAGGATACTCTTGGAGTTTCCACTGCTCAGTTTGTCAAACTGTTTTTTAAGCTTAAACACCAGCTACAAAGTGCTGCACTCCACACAACACTCCGAGGAGTATTCAGGGAATTCCCTGGTAGCTCATGCTTGAGTTTTAGAAAGGGTTGTACACCATTATGCTGATGGCATTAATTTCAGTGCCTGCCAGGGGCAGATAATCTCAGCTGGACTGCTGTCCTGAACAAGCATCCCCAGAGAAATGATGCATTCTGTAGTTACTCTTTCACTGGATAAAACTTTAGTGGGTGCTAGATCAAGTCCTTATGACCTGAAAACTTTGCAAAGGCATGTGTCTCTTTTATTCCCTAGATATTTCAACGCATTTTCTGGGGGCACTTTTGCTTTATCAGGGAGGCAAATTTTATTTATTATTGAAAAAACCATGGAATTTTTGTGGAGTAGTTTTGGAGGTTTTCTTTGTTGCTTGCTTGTTCTTTTTAGGGAGGCTGATGAAAGAGAAGGTAGTTAAATGCAATCTTCTGTCTTACTTTCCTTGTATACTAAACTGTAAATTTTTTGGTAAAACATACGCTAGGTACATAAAGAGTGGATTTTCACTCTTGTAGCTGGAAGGTGAAGATCAGAATTGAGTTTTACAGAGCCCAGCATGAGGCCAGTCACAAGAATGCCCATCAGCTCTGAATATCCACTCCAAACCTGGGAATGGTATCTGAACGGATTACCTTGTTCTCTGTTCTTGCTGGTGGTTTTGGACCAGAAATCGTGAGCACGCGCCCATCCTGAAGCTTTAAGTTGTCATTCAGAACTTGATAAGACAAAATGGATGCCTGTCAATAATTGTCATCCTTACTTAAGCAGCGTGGATAACTTTGGAATAAATTGGACATCTTGGTACGGACAGAAAGGTGTTGCAGTTCAGGGATACCATTTTTTGTGCTCCAGTTGTATTTTACAATAATTTTTGGAAGATGTGAATGTCCTCAGATATTCAGAGTTCTGAAACATTATTTTGCCTTATTTCTGATTTTGTGCTAAATATAGCAAAGATAGCAAGAAATTAAGTAACATCTGTGGTGATTGGGAAAATCACTGGTAGAGCAGATGTGGGAAAAGCACTCTGCTTAGAGAGTTAAGTGGTGTTTTAGGATAGGAAGCACTGTTACACTCACGCACACATGAAGCCTACACTCCTCATTACTGCATAACTTTCAGTGTGTCTGCTTGTGCTTCGTGTTCTGTTTTCTTTTTTTTAATGCCACGCTGGTCGGCTTTGCCTTTATATGTATATATTCATATATTCATATATATATATATATATATAAACTCTTTTTTTACGTGCAGTATGTAGAAGAATAGTATTTTATAAGATACATAAAGGGCTAAATGTGGTAAATTAATATATATTTTAAGATGATTTCATTGTTCCAGTACTGCTTCCACTGAAACCCCAGCATCTTAATTGATGTGGTTTTATACAGAAGCCTACCAAGAAGGCAAACCCAGAGAAAGGCTTTTTAGGGAACTCATTCCTCCAGTCTGTAATGGTATTTTCATTCTTTTCAGACAAAGATGGAGATTTCATTAGCTAAGATAATTTAATTTCTGTAGGTACTTTACCATTCTTATTTGCTTTCCTGTGCTTGAGAGCATTCCTTTCGGCGCTGGATATTTTTTCCCCACTAACATTTTCTTCTGATTAAAGACTGTGATGTGAGACCTGTAGTGAACAATCAGGATCTTGTTCTACATACACTCTTTCTCCAACTATTGGAATAGTCTTACTGAAAACATTAACCCCTGCGTAAGGTTTTTGCATACAAGGCTGTAAGTTTGTAACTAATTCTTCATTTATGAACATTAATTACTAAGGAAGGCATTATCTTCTAAGGATTGCTCATCATCCTGCCCTAGACATGCGTACTGGTTTTGTTTAAAGATCGTGAATGTATACCCATTTGAAGAGTTAGTCCAAATAAACATTTTATCTTGGGAATCACTGTGGCTCTTCGTTTCATTTTACATGGCTTGCAATTACTGTTTCACTTAGTGGAGCGTAGTCTTTTTGTACATAATGGTGTATAATGAGAGCGGGTCTGAGATTACCATGTGAGAACCCCAATTACAAAAACGGTTGTATGAAATCCGGATGTCAGCATTTTTGGTTTTGTCCATTAGTGAAACAGTTTCAATGAAATGGTGTCTTCGACCTCCAGAATGGATTATTGCCTCCATTTCCCTCAGTTACTGTGTGAGCCACTGGAGGGCACTGTTGGTAAGGGACCGATCCCATTTGTTCTGCAGCTCTTCACTGTTTTTTCTTCTGAATCTTCTTAGGTTTCTGGATGATTGCGGTTGTTTTACATTGTGTTTGTAGTATTTGGAGATGGTTCTGGTTCAGCAGCAGATGTAAGCGTTGCAGATCCATCAGAAACTAGAGGATGGGCTCAAACTCCCACACCTGACTGCGCCTGCGATGCCCGTATTCCAAAATGCTCCCACCTCAGGACAGTAGTCACTGCCTCAGGTCATGGACAACGCCATCTGACATTTAATGACATCACCTGAAGTCCTGAAACATACATCCAGCAATGCTTGTTGCTGTTGCATCTTCAGGCTGCGAGAGGAAATGGTGAGTGCACATTTTGCTCAGTATTCTCAGTGCCTACATCAGCTAAATGGGTGCGGGTGCCATGACAATTTGACTAGGGGCAGCAATTCTACTGATTCCTCTCTGTGATCTGTAGGCACATGAGGAAAATGCCATCAAATTGTGAAGTTCTTATCAGCATTTTCACATGCACAATTACTCCAGGACTTGTGTTCCTCCAAGGGAAGGCTGAGCTGCAGGTGCTGGCTGGGAGGCTGCATTTCTTTAAGCATACCTACCTCGTGGATGTAAGCTGTCTTTGGACAGCTGAATTGTGAACAGACGCCATCTTCTGCATTAGCTGTAAAGTCCTTGTTACCTGGTCACATGAGACAGAGACTGCAGCTATCAGTCTGTGGGGTTTTTTTACTGAGTGTTTTCTCTTTTCTAAGGTTCCTTGTGAATAAAGGTAATCCAGTTTGTTAGATGGCACTTACTTGTAGAGCACTATACAGTTAAAGAGGTAGAGGCTTTCTTGGTGAACAAAATAACACTATCTCCCTGAAAGCCTACCATAAAAGGAGAGCAGTATCCTAACTCCTCATTTACTGATAGGGATACTGAGATGGGTAAAGATGGTTGCCCAGCAAACCTGTGACAGGATCATTTTATTCTTAATTTTAAGCCAGAGTTTTAGCCATTAGGTCGTTTCTCACTGTACTTGTAACTCAATATTGTTCTTAATTTAAGGGTACATGAAATGAACTGGCGGAATAAATGTGTAGGTATATTAAAAGTACTGTCTGAGTTCTAATAAGTCTGAGTGAATAGGAAGGTAAAAACCATCACAAGAGAATTAAGGTGTATATATCTCTTTCATAGGGGCATTGTCTTCTGTAGGAGTAATGCCTTCTCACAGAACTGGTGCTTACAGGCTGGAATTTCTGACTAAGTAACACACAGGCTGGCTCTTACCTATAAGAAATGTGGCAGACAAGAATTCTCCTTCAGGTGGCCTGTGCTGATGCTTGCTTGCCATGCTCCCACCCCGGGTTTCATTGTAAGGCTGGAGTCATGTGAGCAGTGTACACAAGTATCACACGGGCTGATGAGTGCTGGAATAAAGCATCCTGCAACATGTAGCATTTTCTTATTATTAAGTGTAAAATTAGTTCTCTTCCTCCTGGCTCCTGGTCACACTTGAGCTTTTCTCCAGTGATTTGCAATGAGCTGATGGAAATCTGAGCATGAGAAGTTAACACTTCAGATTTGAATAATGGATGAGAAGAGTATCTGCCTTCAATCCCAGCATCTGCGAAGGAGAGCTATCCGGCATTTGGCTTAAATGGAGCCTCCTTCTCTTCTCAGTCTGATGTAATTTGATTGCAAATTCCTGTCACCACGCCTTGTGTACGTACTTAGGTACTCTCCATCCTGATCTTATAAAAAACAATTACAGAACTGGATTTTAAGATGAGGACAGTAGGGTGAGATCCAAAAGAATGGCACCTCTGTCAGAGTTCCCCATCCCTACATTCTCTCTAACTGTTTATTATATTTCCCTATTGCCTACAGTATCAGTTTAGAGAGATACCGTAAAGGGTAATTGTAGGGAGCACTGGGAACTGTATGTTGATTATTTCAGTAAGTTACTGGAAACTGCTGCTTTTAAATGTATCACTTTCTTATAACTCACACTGTGAGAATTAGTGAATAATAAATTAAGCACCATTCTCATATGAGCAGTCGTGATGTTCAAACGGGGAGTGGCTGATGTCTGCTCTCTGTAATGCATATTACCCTCTGTAATGTTAGTGCTTCTTCCCGTGACTGAACCGGGTGTTTAGTTTTCTCAACTGGACACAAGTCATTCAGTATTTTTCGCTCTAGGGTTTTTCTTCAAATCTGTTCCAATTTCCTTCTCTTCTTTGTGTAGCTGCTCCTAAACGTGCTCCTTTGTGGTGAACCTTCACAAGAGTTCTTCCTGGCCAAGGGCAGGTGTGTGTACCTGCCTTTGTGCTCATCTATACAGCTAAACCCTTCCCTGCCATTTACCAAAAGCCTGTGTGTGCAAGTAATCCTTGCAGGGGCTGTGAATTCTGCACAAGCCTTCAGAGAGGCCATCAGGAGGGCCCCTCTTCAGCTGCCCTGGCACGAGGTGCAATCAGCCATACATATAAAGCCTCTTGGCTATGAAGTCAGTGTGTACACCATCCTATGGTCTCTTCCACAGTGGCAGTAAGACATAACTGGAAGCGTTGCTACTATCTTGGGAGAACAGTATTATAAATACACCCAAGGTTCTGAAGCTCTGAAGTGCCACGTGTGTGCAAATAACACGAATTCTATGTTTAGATGAAAACTAATGACATTCATTGAACTAGTGTGCCCTTTCTTTCTCTTAAGTCCACCTTCATTATAAATCCCATTAAAAAAAAAAAGCAAACTATTGCTTCTTGCTATAAAACATACCGCAGCTTTCAGTAGGGTGGACACTTTCTGCATCTTCTGTGTTTAGAGGACTTAGTGAATATCTTGCAGTTTAATTACTAAACAGAGGTGGCGGACTCAGAAAGCACAATGGGGTGTTTTTAGTTTGCTTTTTTTGCCTTTGTAAAGGGTGAAGAGAATTGGAAAGCAAGCCAGATCTGGTAGGAAGCACTGGCAGGGTCTCTGATGCACATGAATAGTAATATGGAGACATATACGAAGCATTAGCTACTGTTTAAAATGCAAACTTAAAAGTAATTTTGTCAGCTTCTCAGTAGCTGTGGGCCAGTTTCTTACACATTCCATTCTTTCTGATGCCTGATTTATTTCTGATGAAATAAATCAACGTGCATTGTGATGTATAATTTTGAAGACTTACTCTCACTGTGAAGTGCTCTGTGTTGTGGCTGAACAGAGGCAGCCGTGGCTGTGCCTGTGCTTTGGATTAGAGCCCAGTTCTGTTACGTTTGTACTTAAGTTCAGAAATTCTTCCTATTTCTGCTTATTCGGCAGTCTCATTTGAATGTGTCAGACTTCAATTGTTTGTTTAAGTGTAGATCTCACCTGCATGATCTTCTTCAAACCTGGAGCTGCGTGGTAGCTGCAGTAGCACTGGTCCTGCCAGTCTCCTGTGGTCCAAGTTCAGTCTTATCCTCTGATTTTCTTCCTCATCTGCATTGTTTTTTTCAAGCTGAAGGCTCCTGTGGAGAGGAATATCTTTTGTCTTATGTTGGTGCCCAGGAGAGATGCAAAGTGTGGAAAAAGATCTCCCAAAGTTTTAAGCTGTTGCTTTGAGTCCTGCTTCCATCTTTATTCATACATTCACTGCTTTCGGGCAGCAGCAGCTCAGGTTTTCTTAGTGGTGCTCTCTGGGGCAGGAGCAGCTGCTCAGGCTGGGATACGTGATCAAACCAAAACCAAAGCAGCCAGCAGTGATCCTCACCCAGCGGAGTGCTTAAACTTTGTAACAAAATCTGCTTAATTGATTTTTAGTGCATTTGTATTCTGGAGCCATAGGATCCTACATTTATGCTTACTGTACTTCGCTGTACCCACTCAAATAATCATTTTTTTTCTGAGATTTTCACTCTGATTTAGCTACAACATATACATATACACGCATATAACCATTACCATTTGGCAAAGGAATGTGCAGTTCATAAGCATGACATTTGCCAGGTGTGGCCTTTCTTCCGAAACTCAGCGTGGTTGGCTTCACAGTGCAGGGCACTGTAGAGCAGCACATGAAAAGAGCTGTTTGTTTCCCAGCAGGCACAGCTGCTCTTGCGAGCAATCAGATCAGGTCTGCAGTGAGGGAAGAGGGTGGCCTGGGGCTGAGTTGCCCACCCTGCTTGTAAGCTGTTTTAAATGTCATTTGTATCTGTGGAGGAGAGAGGGAGCAGAACTCAAAGTGTTGCACTCCTTAGAGAGGAGAAGAGATGGAGTGGAGACAGTGCAAGAGCTGGTAAGCCAAGAACACGCGTTAAAATGCAGCAGTCAAGGCAGAGCTGTTGGAGAGTTATTTAAGCCCCCTTTGGTATGTCATTCTGCATCAGGCACAGCTTCACAGTAACACAGCTCTCTTCAAAAGTAAAACTTGGGAAATGTCTCCTCAGGAGCGCAGCAGTTGCTGAAGTGCAAGTGAGATTTCACAAGCACACTCAAAATACCCACACGCACAGTGAGAGAGCAGCTGCGGTTGAAGTTCCCCCTGCCTTCCATGTATCAGTCTTCAAAAACTTGAGATTACAAAAATATGCTGTTCATGCACTCTGGACGGGTAGTGCAGAGGAAATACGCACTTTGTTCACTTTGCAGTAGGATCGTGAGAGATCAGAAGAATGCAGAGATACTCGGGAGAAAGGCTGGCAAGAGGTGATCTGTGAGCTGCAAGCTCCTGAGGCTAAAGGCCCCCATCCTTTCTCTCGCACGATGCATTTAACGGGTGAGAAGTAATCACAAGTGTTGCTTACCTTTCCAGCAGTTTGTGATTTTCTCAAAACTAAATTAAGAAGGATTAGGTCTGATTAAGCAGACAGAGAGAGGCTGTCAAAGCGAAACTCCTCAAAATTCTGTTCCTGGAAATCTTCTTTTCTCTCTCTTCACATTGGAGGTTCAGAACAAGAAGTGGAAGCCCCAGGGAAGACGAGGTACCTACAGCTATTAAGATTCCTATGTGATCTTAACAATCTAATGAGCTGTGTCCTGGTGTCACCAGAAGCTGAAGTTAAGGGATAGAAATTGTGAAGAATGCTCCACGAACACTCATGATGTATTTTTGTCTGCCTAAAATAGGTCCTGACCCACGAGTCAAGTTTGTGGGCTGGCAGTGTTGCTGGTTGCTTCACCTGGGAATGTGCGTTATGTGCAGGCTCTCCCCCAGCACAAAGCCAGTTTAACTGGTTTTCTCGTTGCTTTTGTGATCAATCCAAAAGTGAAAAGAGAGAGGACTGGGTTCTGTGATTTGTAGACTGTCACATACTATGGTGATGGGGACATGAAAAACACTTGGTGGACCGAATGCATTTAGATATAGAATGCACCACGTCAGCACAGGAACTGAGTAAGAGGATCATTTAAAGAGTGGTAAGCTGAGGCCTCTGCTTTTCTAACAGAAAACAGGGACAGAATTTAGGTCCAGAGTGGATGGAGAGATGGATTTTAGGAAACAGGGTAGAAAAGTGGTGAAGTATAGCTCCAGATAACTTGTTTTAATCACTAACTTGGAGTGGGTTGATTTAAAACTCGTGAATGGGTACTCTGCAGCAGCACCTCAGATGAGTTCCTCATCAGTGCATCACTAAAACCAACATGGTTCATAGTTGATTAAGTTACAGGGGAAAAGCATGGAACCTGAACTGTTCAAGGGAGACTGCTTGAGTTGGGATTGAAGCCTTTCATCTGGGCTGTTACAGGGAGGTTCCTGAGATTGCTGACTGTGCTGAACGCATCCTAAAGAACAGGTGAATTTATTTCCTAGGATCGCTTGCTGTCTGAATGTCTCTGTGCGTCAAATACACTTTTTTAAAGAATGGAGATGTGCACGTGCACAGACACCAACTGAGCAGGGAAAACTGCCAAGTCTGATTTCAGTTCTGAAGTATTACAGTGCTAACGTAAGATGTATCTCTATTCAGTGCAGTGCAGGATGCTCAATCCATCACAAGTCTTTGTTTCTCTAGACAGGGTTTTGGAAATATATTGTTTTTATTTTGAAAGTATTAGCTGGCTTGAGATGATTAGTAAAATATAGAGAAATCCAGTAAGCAGATCTCCAGGAATAGCTCTTTTTTGTGTGCTCATCCGCCTAATGTGCATTTGGAGTGTTTGGGATTGGTGGTGTTTGGGCTCGGCAAACTTTGTGTATTCAGTACTGCCTTGGAGCAAACACAGCCTCGTCTTTCTGCTTTAGCCCCAAATCTTCAACTGCTAATAATCTAATAATGCACTGATGGCTTTTTCCAGCGTAGCTTATGTCAGGGGACTCACTACCACAAAAATACAGGGTAAGGGCTGCTTCTCAATGTAGCACTAATAGAGAAGATACACCTCTCTGCTGCTTGTCCTGTGGCTGATGCTTGCAAAAACTTATTTTCAGTCACATTAATTCTCCTTGTGACATACTGTGAACTAACGGTGTCTTTTTCCGGGCAGGGACACACAAAGTATTTGGGAGATATGCAGACCTTCAAGTCCTGCCTGTTTGTCACTTCCCAGAACTTGGAAGTGAGCCTGAACTGCATCACTCACGCTGCACACGAGGTGCACTGTGGGCCTGCTGCCCCTGAGTTCTCCCTTCCTGGAGAGGCAGTTGTGCATGCCTGCAGCTCCCATTGAGCTCTTACAAGAAGACATAACCACATATTTAGCACAGATGCCTTCACCAGCGTCTTTTTTTTTTTAGCTTTCCTATGTGTGTCTTTACTGATTGCCTTACATTCAGTTGCTTTACAGACAGGGTTACTTTGAAGGCTGGAGGATGTCGATTACAAGTAATCTTCTCAAATTCCTCATATTTTAATGCGATAGAATGTCCCAGTGTTGTGCCTTGTTATTTATGAAGGTAATTTATTGAATCCTGATACATTTGTGTAATCGTGTTACCCTATTTCTCTTACTGCTGAGAAACCTTGCACTAATGAATTTGTACAGTCCATTGAAGCAGGCTTCTAGAAGGATGACTGCATGCAAGAAATAACCTCAGATTTCATCAAAGCAGTAACTGGTTTGAATATGTCCTTGTTAACTGATGTTTTTCCTTGTACTGCCAGCTTGAACAATGACTCACAAAAATACGATCTCCCTGATTAGTACTTCCCTGCAATAGTAATCATAACATCATTTAAACAGATAGCACAGAAGTCTGATGCATGACCTTCATTTGCACACACTGATACAGTTTGGTTCCTGAGCCTCTGACTGGATCCTTCTGAGGAAGGCAAATGAAAAAATGTTGGATTGGCATATCAACCACACTGCTTCTGTAAGGTCATTTACTAAATGTAAAGTTTAGTGAGGGGTTTGGGAGGGGCTTTTGTTTTCTAATACTTGTCCAGATTTAGGAGACAATCCTTTAACTGTACAGGTGTGTGCTTATAAAGCGTTTTCTGATGCACTGAGGAGATGAAGGTTACACTGTGACACGATCTATCCTCATCATTCTGCAGAGTGTTTTCACCTCTTGGTTAATTCCTAAACAGGAAAACATGGAGGAGTACTAAAAGATCTGAAAATGATGTATATGTTAAGAAAACATGGTAACTGATTGCACCCTCTTAGTGGAAAAAGGAGTAGATTGACCTTATAAATACCCACTCTGCAGCAGAGTCTGAACCTTCTTGAATGTGAACGTCATCCAACCTCAGGGTCCACATTAAACCAAGCTTCTTAATTGTGATGCTTACGGGGATGGTTACCTTATAAGAAATCTTCTGTCAGAATTGTCTCATAGTTCAAGCTAAGCCAGACATTCATGAATATATGGTGGGTTTAATTCACCTTAATATTAGTAATTAGAGCCCCATCCATCTCAGAGCATCCAAATGTAATAACACAATACACAGGGCTGTGCCAATTTGCAATAAACTCACATTCAGATACCTGGGTAATGAGGTTGCCTTCAGTAGAAAGGCTGTGTTTTAGCTATAATACGAGCATTTAGTGAAATCCTTCTTGGTATGTTTTTCATGGTTCAGAGAGCTTAGATAGTCTAACTCCTATCAGCTCTTCTCTTCCTAAAATCCCCAAATGAAAACCTTTTCTTCTGAAATTCTCTTTTCTCTCACTGATCTAGCAAAGAAGCATTATCCTTGCTCAGTAGCTGGTTAGTAGGGTGGTAAATGACTTGACAGGATAAGCTTTCTCAAGACATGTCATAAATGGGATAAGCCTTTGTTCTGAGGAAATTCCAGTCCCTCTGAAATGCAGCCTGTCTCCCATCCCCTGGCTGCTCTGCAGGCTGGTGCGGTGCACCGTTCTTACACAGCCCAAAGCCGGCCATTTTCAAAGCAGACTAAGCGAATTAAGAAATATAACAAAATTCATCTTCTCATTCCTTTAAAAATCCCAGCAGGTGTTGCTAGAGAACACACTCTCTTCCCCAAAAATTCATGCAAGTTTTAACAGAAAAATCATTCTCTTCTATTTATCTCCTATTTCCCTGGCTTCCTATTTCTCCTGCAATAGCTCTTTCAGGAACCAAGAATAGAAGCATGCATGAAGTGTCTTGCATCACTGCACTTATGCTTTCACGATCCGGAACAAGACTTGGCCAGTATGAGCAGCTTTGCATGCTGCTTTTGTGCATATCCGCAGCACTAATGCTTTGAAAACATCCAGTAACAACTTATAGTCATGAGAAGTGTTCTGTATATTCTAAAATATACGAGTGCATGCATCTGGGTGTCCTGCTTAAACTTAACTATTTTGTGCTACAGATATTTGGGTTTTGTTTGTTTGTTTGTTTTGGTTTTGGTTTTGTTTCAGAGCTGAGACTGTTCTATGGATCACTTTGCGATAATAATAACAGGGCCACTTTGTTCTTTGTGTTCATAGAAGTATTCTGACACCAGTCTACTAGTAAGAGCTGATTTGAAAAGCACTGATACCGTGTCTCTGTCATTTGAGATTTCAGACCATTATGTGGCTCGAAGTGCTCCTGTGTTAAAATTTTGTTCTTTTAATCGATAGAAGTTAAATGTGTTTATCCCACAGAGAACAGCTTTGCAAATGAGCACGAAGAGCTGTGCAGGACTGTAAAACATCTGCCTGCATTTTTCTGCCTTCTCCTTCCACTGCTGCATTCTCCAAGACCTAGGTCAACGTCCTGCCAGGCATTCTCCTCTCCATCACTTCAGCATTTAGACTCTTACCTTTCCCAGCCAGCTGCTATTTTCCTCAGCAGATCATTCAGTCACAGGACTATGCCACAGAAACACACCTTTTGTTCCTCTTCCCTGCCCAATTTCTTCTGACTTCATCCTAACCCTCAAACTTCGGAGAACTGATTCTTACGCAGGCACCATCCTTACCAAGAAGAGACCATAGACGTCTTCAGTGAAGCTTGTGGCATCGGTTTGCTCGCAGGCTTTATTAATGTTCAGTTCTCTTGCTCAGCTGTGATCAGTACAAAACCTCGAAATATCTGAGAGCTACAATGCATGACCTATTATGCTTAATTGTTAAGAGGTGAATGGAGCTTGCTCTGTATGTATACACACAGAGAGAAGACATCTAGTAGCTGGCAGGCAACAGCATGGCTGGAAGCTGAAGCTGAGCAAATCCAGATTGAAAATATAGCACTTTAAAAGTCCGCTTTGGGATGGCGACCCCATGGAAAACATTCACAAACGTTCCTCAGGGACAGCCTGTCTGAGCATGCTTGGGGGACAAAAAGCTCCTTCCTCGCATAACATGAGATAGGACTCTTGAGAATCCTAGTGATCTGCAGGTGTGAGAAGGCAAGGCCACCAGCTGTGCTCAGAGCTGTGCTTGCACGCTCACTATAGGACAGCCGAGGATAACTGAGAAGCAGCCCCTGAAATACAATACGGGCATACTCCTGCACGTGTGTTTCAAATATGAGGTCTCTGACCTCCAAACATGAAAACCACAACATCCATTGTGAGATTTGTACGTAGGCTTCGCATTTCTTGCTTTTATCTCTTCCTGTCACTGAGTAGGTGCGCTCTGTGCCCTGAAGTTAAGTGTATGTGTGTAGCTTGCAGGGACTGTGAAGTACAAATCTGCTCTGGAGGAAATAAGCAGTTTTTTCCTGAACACACTATTTAAGGCACAGTTGTGTTTGGGAAGGATTTTTAGGTTCCCGGAGGAGATGTAACAGCTGGTGAAAGCCTAATGCACAGAAAACACGTGGTTTATGTGCTTTGTGACTTCCACTCCTAGCACGATCTCTTTCACTGAACAGTTTACTTAGTGTCGGGATCAAAATGAATGCTTCAAAAATGTGCTTCAAAAGTGAAAAAAAAGTCAGAGTCAGTGTTATTAATCAGAGCAGGGACTTAACTCTTTGTATGGTAGTTCACACATACTAAGCTTTTTGACAGGTAAAATGTGTGTGTCTTGCCTCTGTTCATGTAATGCAGGTAGACTTCATGTGTGGAAAGAAATAACTGAAAGAAAAGGCACACGGAACGTAAACAGCCAATTTTGTATTTTCCTGCATTAGGGCGGTAACATTTGCACCTGGTGGTGAAATCCCATGCCCTGTCATTACTCAACTGATGGACTTTGATGACAGGTTATCATCTATTCACTCTCTCTTGCAGCAACATTAGAAGAGCTGGGTATCTTGATAACAAAAGTCAGTTTTACTTTGCAAAATGCTGGTTCGTATGGAGTCATTTGTCTTGACTGATCTTTAGGTATGTTTATAGTATATCTCACTACTGAAGTCAAAGTCAAGTATTTCTGGTTTGGGCTAGTGTAAATCAGATTTTCTGTACAGCTAGGTAAGCTGTCAAAGAGTCATGTATGTTATTAATTATTTACTCTGAACACACAGCTCAAAGCCTATACATTGCTGGTTCCAGAAAGCCATTAGGAAATATTCCAAACATAGTTTTAACACCTGATTTATTGCTTACTAGAAATATCCTCAAATGAGCACAGTCGGATGTCAAAGGGTGGAAATATTTGTCCTGAGCATCCGACACTGATCCCTATCCCTTACATTTAGCCACAGCAAACAGCAGTTCCTTTCCTGTTCTCTTTAGAATGAACTCACTTATTTTTCTTAGATTGCTCCTACATTGTTAAAAAACGTTTTTTTTTGTTGCTGACTGAAACGTCCTGACGACTAATGAAAAGTTTCAGTCACCTTTCCCTGATCTGTTCACTCGTTTTGCTTAGCTAACTGTCACGTTTGAAACTTCTGAGATTTGGGAGGGGTGAAGGGAAGTTGTATTTCAAAACCAGAAAAACAGTTCAGGAAATTCCAGTCATCTGTGCTCCTCGGTCGTGTGAGTATACTTTAATGAGCACTTCCAGTTGGCCACACTGCTGCTAATGCGGTGGTTCTGGAGAGCTCGGGCAGAAATCTCAAAAATGTTGATTCCTCAGGATTTGAGACCCAAACCAGCTTAAGTGGAAGAATCTGTTAATTAGATATCAGGACATTTCAGCAATAATTCCTTTACTTAGCTGATAATACTTTTATCAGCTCTTTTGCTTTTACTAGAACAATTCAACACCTTGCGTATTTTTTCAAATCACAATTTACTTTGTGAGGAGATACACGAGTTGACAAACAAAGGTAAGAATCCTGCCTGATGTTTGAAAGGCTCGCTAATCCGTCCCTTGAAAGGTTCATTTAAAATGCAGAAAATGGGCCACCTTCTTCTCTCTTGGTAGTTTCGTAATAAAAGGTTGATTGTTCAAGCAGCAGCATTCAATTATTTTGCTTCTGATGCTATCTACGTGTAAAAGAAAATCTAGCTAAGCTCAGATGCTCCCTGCAGGCTTTTCACTTGGAGCCTTCAGTGCAAGATGCAAAACAAAAAGTCAGAGCTTCAAAGTTAACGTTCAAAACGTAATGGGTTCCGCTGTCAAGTTAAAGGATGAAATTTGCTTCCGGAAATATGAGCAATTTGGAAAAGTTTCTGGAGCATTTGCCTTTTTTTTTTTTTTCAGCAAAATTCATTTGTTGATTATATTTGCTGGAAAAAAAAATTTGCTAATTAGGGAAGTCAGAGCAGTAGCTAGAGTTCAGAGAAGTCACCCAGCAATGTGGGCATCCACTTCTTGTTGAATTAGTCCCAGTATTTGACATCTTCAGCACAAATAATATACGTGAGGACCAAAAGCTCTCAAAGCAGTAGCGATGTGAATGACTCAAACCATTCTGAAATCTGTGTGGATTACTGGATTGCTACGGATAGGAATTTTAGCCTTCACTTGTGGATGGGAAAGCTGGAAAAGACGAGAGTGATTCAGAGAAGTACAATCAACGCTGCTAATAGTGGGTCCACGCTCACAGCAATAGGGGCATCTCACAGTGGCTCCAGGAGTGGGGGGAAGCTTGGCAGTGTTGAGCTATCAGTGCACCTTTTATTTACGAGCCAGCTGAAGCTGGCCTCTATGCAGACCAGTGCGGTCTTCCTTACCATCTCAGCTCTTAATTTTGAAAGGGATAAAACAGGACTGCAACCAATACAAAAGCACTGGTAACTACACACACTACACACACACACACACACACACGCAAAAGGTAGTAAAAACTAAAATCTCTTATTTACGATTGAGATGCTATGTTAAATGTGTTATGAGATGTTAAGCACGTGGCTTGCTAATGGTCTACGTTTTTTCTTCCTGCACAGTGTATCCGTGTAACATACCACACTGCGTAACCGGCAGCTCGTTCTGATGACCTGCAGCTCATGTTTGCAAAACGCTGCCACATTTTTTCTGCCACCTCAAAGCAAAGTCACCCGTGCCTTTGAGTATGCAGAGGCTCCACTGATCCCGAGCCAAGGCACACCTTCAAAGCACCCCCGTGGAGCCAGTGTTGTGACACACTTACACTGTGTGGGAGGCACAATCAAGTAGAAGCAGCAGTTCCTTTGGATAACTCACATTTCCCGTACTGCTGGGAGAAACTCTGCATCCTCCTCCTCCCTCTCCAGCTCGTTCAGTCCCCTGCTGAAAGGTAACGCTGCAAATCCATCCTTTGTTAGCCAGCAGGAGAGCAGCAGTAAACAATTCGAGGACAATAGCCACCAGACATATGGAAAACACTTCAGTTTTACTGAGTTGCCACTTGCAAATGTTTCACTAATGAGAATTCCTGAACGCCGAAGGAAGCTATCACCTGCTGGCTCATTCTTGAAACACTGCGCTTTCTGAGGAACGGAAGATTGCTTTAGAAGCTCTTAAGTGACCCAGAAATTATTATTTTTTAAGGGGACAGTTAGGCTAGACTGGAAAGTACTAGCAAATACAGGTTAGGGAACAGCTCAGCACTGTCAGGTAGCAGATTAATAATGACCTCATAGTTTCCATTTCCAGTGTCTTTCAGCGTTTGCCTTTCACAATGCCTTCTGCACCACAGACACCGTGGTTGTTCTGGAGATGCCAATCGTAGCCCTCAAAGGGCTGCAGCGCCTTCTGAATCCTGGCACCTGCCTGTGGCCCTCTGTGGTGGTCCCACTCCCACAGACCACCTGCAGCAACCCATGTTATATCTATCAGTGCTCACCACTGGTGCTGGTGCAGACAGTGCTGAGCTACCACGGATGGGGTCCACCAAATAATGCTTACCAACCATGGGCTTTCACAGAGCATTCCTTAGCTGCTCTGGAAGAAAGCTGAGCATCACTGTGTGCACGAAGACCCTGCAGTCAGAAGGCAGCTCCAGATCAATCATAGGATCATAGAACTGGTAAGGCTGGAAAAGACAATTTAACATTACCTAGTCCAACCATCAGCCTGTGCCTGTGACCACCCACAAACCACGTCCCTCAGTGCCACACGCACACGGCTCGGTGGCTGCCCCACGTCCCTGTGCAGCCTGTGCCACTGCCTCGCTGCTCTTTTGGAGAAGAAATTCTCCCTAATATCCAGCCTGAACCTTCTCTGGTGCAGTCTGAGGCCATTCCCTCTCATTCTGTTGCTGTTAGCAGAGAGAAGAGGCTGACCCTCACCTCAGCACAGCCTCCTTTCAGGCAGCTGTACAGAGCGATCAGGTCTCCCCCGATCCTCCTCTTTTCCAGACTGTACAATCCCAGCTCCCTCAGCCGCTCCCATCACACCCGTGCTCCGGACCCCTCACAGCTCCGTTGCCCTTCTGTGGACACGCTGCAGAGCCTAAATATCCTTCCTGCAGGGAGAGACCCAAAACTGAACACAGCACTCGAGGTGCGGCCTCGGCAGCTCCTCCTGGCTGCGCTATTCGGCCCCAGTCAGCCCTCCCTAGCTCCGGGCTCCCCCACTCCACTCAGCCCAGCCCGGCCCGCCTCTCCCCCCCCCCCCCCCCCCGCGGCGCCGGGGCCGCACAAAGCGGGGCGGCGGCGGAGCCTTTCCCGCCGCTGCCCCCGCCCCGCCGCTGTGCTCGGGGCCGGCCGGGAGGTGCGGGGCAGCCCCGAAGCATGGAGCCGCCGCCGCCGCCTCTGGAGCAGCCGCCGCGCCCGCGCTCCCACACGGTGACCACCACCAGCAGCTCCTTCACCGCCAACCTGTCGGCCAGCTCCAGCACCCTCGCCTACGACAGGGAGTTCCTGCGGACCCCGCCGGGGCTCCTCATGGTGGCCGAGATAGTGAGTGCGGCGGGGGCGGGGAGGGACTGCGGAGTGACTTCTGGAGGCGCTTCTGAGCTGCCGGTGTCGATAGCCGTGGTGCCAGAGTCAGTTGAGCAGCTTCTCTCCGTTTTGTGGTCGATACCAGCGTCTCCCTGTGCTCCCAGATGGGCGCACGTTGCCCTTGGAAAGGATGGGAGCCCCGTGGGTTTGCTGGTAATTCCGTTTTCTTTGCAGGACTCGGTGCTGCGCTTCAGACTGCGTGGTGCTGGCAGGGGGTGCCCAGCTCAGTGCTCAACAGCGGCAACGGGGCATCTCTGAGCCTGCCAGCTCCCTTCGAGTTTCCCGTGTGCTGCTTTTGCTTTGATGGTGGTGGAGATACTACACACTGAACCAGGTTCATTTCCATTTGGAAACGTTGTGTTTCTGGCGCCACTTCTGGTTGCCGCCTTTCCAGTAAAATAACCCGGCAAAGCTTCGGGTTGCTGGCTGTAAGGCGGGTTTCCAGGGTTAGATGCAGGGGAGGCTTTGCTTTGCGAGGCATCTGTGAATAAAGCTCTTAGCTGTGGAAAGAAAAGCATCTTCTCCATTCTTTTTCAGTTACTAATTACAACAGAATTCTGAACTTTTCTTGCAACTCATCCAAACTGTAAGAGTTGCCCAGACATTCCCCAGCCCTCTGGAGCTCTGTAGGCTCAGCCTGGCCATGAGTGCATCAGCTGCACGTAGCTGCACAGCCACAAGGCTCCTGATGACTGATATTTAACGTGCACTTTCCCGTTTAGGTTGACAGCTGATGATACCTGCGTGGCTTTCCTTTCCAAACAGAGTGACGATGGTTTTTAGGGTTACCTTGTTTCCTTCACACATTGTAGAATAATTACAAGTTGATTCTTCAGTCACTATGTTGAGGTGCTTGAGTTCTTTAAATATTGACGCTCAGAGCCAACGTTGGTCTAAATTTCCAAAGTACCTCAGGGAAAACATGTTTGGCAGCTTTGAGAAGAGCTTCAAAGCCACCTGACTCTGTAGGCCAGAGGAGAGTTATGTCTCCACTGCAGACTTCCACTCACATACCTTTACTGACCAGCAGAGTGAAGATGTGTGGTCCCTGGGCAGCTCAGGGGAGCCAATGGAAATCTCTAAAGTAGATAAACTTATCCAAGTTTGTGGTGGACTGTTAGAGAGAAAGGAAGACAATTCTAATAGTAGATTAACAGCATTAAGAGAAGCCTACAGAATTATTGACAGATAGCATCCGCAAGGAAATTCCAATGGTTCTCAGCTAAACTGCTAATTTTAGCCATGCTTATTTTAAAGGAGGTGGAGATGGTGTTCTGTGAAATGAAGGGAAAACATACTATTAAATTCTTTTAGATGGAATTAACTGAAGTTATTAAAATCAAATGCATTTTGAGTGTTTATATATATATATTTGTATGTATTAGACACTGGATTTTGGCCAAACCATTTCCACTAGTTCTGTATGATTTTTTTTTTTTTTCTGAAAGTGTACTTTATCAGAGCATGACTAACTTCAGATAAGATCTTGGTTTCAAACTGGCACCAAATCTATCAGTTCCTGCTTGTTCTGATGATCCAGCGCATCTCAAAGAAATGGTTTGCCAGCACAGATTGACTGCTTGGAGTGTTTCTGACCTTCAGTACTGATCCCCTCCGCTGTCAGCACTGTCATTTGCTAAAAAGTTGCAAACCTGTAAATGGGATGAGCTTGTATCTGTGTCTGTATTTCACCTTGGGAGTTCTCAGCCTGATGGGGGTTGCTTTCAGTCTGTGTGCTCTGAGCCTCGGCAGCACTGTTGGCACCTACGTAGCTGAGCTTCTGCTGCCCTGCTGTGGGACACCAGCTAGGTGGGCAGGGAACGGGGCTGCTTTCAGTAACAGCTTTCGTTGCTCACTCACTCATTAGCTAGACCCCGCGTTTGTTAGGATGCTGTGCTAAAACTAAGCTAAGCCAGGGGATTGAAGCAGGAGCGCTGAAGGGTTAGCTCTGCATGTTTGATTATTGCTGCTGTCAGTCAGCAACGTGCATGTGGCAGTTTGTGCCTCCTGGTTCTGAAACAAGAACTCTCTTCTGTGTGTAGATAAAGGGCTAATCTCTGTTATTCTTCCCGCCCTCTCCTCCCTGCCATGGGTGCTGTGAAGATGGGTAATAGCTGTGTGCATTTCCAGGTAGGCTGGTAACCAGATAGGGTACGTTCAGATTTACCAGATCCTAGGAGGTGGTTCTTTGCAGTACTGTAAAACGTAAGTCTGCTGTTAGCTCAACCTGATGCTTCCAATTGTTTCAAGATACACTGGCTTTATAAAGACAGGTTTGATGATGGGTAAGGTGTTATCTGTCTTTATGTAGTTGCTTTAAAGCGAGCATTAAAGCCAGGGTGAGGTTGGCCATGCATGTTCAGCAGTGATGGAGCTGCATATCTGCACCTGGTTCAGCTTCACCTCCTAATGCTGTTGGGTCTGGAACTGTGCATCCAGTGAGTGAGCACAGAGCTGTGGCTGGAGGTGTCAGCTGTAAATTAACAGGCGATGGCAGATGTCCATTGACTTCTGTGCGGCCCGAGGGCATGCAAGGCTTCCTGCTGTTTGCTAGGGAAAGAGCTGGGGTCGGTTTCTTTTAGCACAAAGAGGAGTAGAAAATACCACTGGGTTTCTAAGAGAGGCTTTTGGGAACAGGTGTAAAAAGCAGATCTGGCATGTGGAAGTTTATCCAAATGAGTCTTACACAGAAGTCGTGATGTGTGTTGAACAGGGCAGTGGCTTCTGACTCAGGAGATGTGTATTTGCTGGCCTCAGTGGGCTCTGCATCTCAGTGACTTCAGCTGTCGATCCCCTGAGTTAATGCTGCAGTAAACGTGCATCCTGCAGCAGGTAACAGTTACTGATTCCCATAGCATACTGCCTAAAAAGGAGGATTTATATTTTCAGACAAACTATTTTTATATATATATATTTATATTTATATTTTCTTCAAACTATTGCTTCACACCAGTGTGTTTCTAGATGCACAGCCCCAGTGATTTTAAGGCTTGTGATGGCGATTTGTCCATAACAAAACCAAATATTACCTAGCTGGAAAAGGTCTGGGAGGTTGTTAACGCTGCAGCTGCAAGTGAAAGCTTGTGATGGTGTAATTTCGAGTAAATTGTAATTACAGTCATGTTTCCTTACGCTGTACAGATTAATGCTGCACATTATTCTTTGAGTGAACAGCCCAGAATGTGATAGGTGCTTGAAATAGAAGCCTGAGAGCTTATTTACGTTATTGGCGCCGCATGAAATTGTGCTTCGTGTTTACATTTCTGGAGAATGGAAATAATGTTGATGATCATTTCTTTATTCTTCAAATGAACCTTTGAAGGCTTAATTCAGAGTCTTGTTTAACTTGCTTATTCTGGTGCAGTGGTGAGCCTGGGAATATTAAATAGACACTGTCGAATTTGAAATATAGAAGTTACCAAAAGCAGCATTTCCAAATTCTTATGCAGTGGGCTTTTTCCCCTTTAGTAAAAGCCTAAGAGATGCCTGAAAATCTTTACCAGGTTTTCAGGCTTTCAGTTGTTAGCAATGAAATCATAGAAATGTTAAGAAAAATAGTACAATGGGAACACGTGCTGTGGAAAACTGAAAAGACAAAAATTATACTTTGTTCTTAAAACTTTCCTTGCATTTTGCTTTTCCTCTGCCTGCAGTGCAGAGCTTTTGTGTAGATGCTGTGCTCCCCCACCCGTGGTCCTTGGCACAGCCTCAGAAACACAGGGAGATTTCTGAAGCCCCTTCCCTCACCTGAACAACCCCAGCACTTTCTCTGGGGTCATTAACAGTAGAGATTTTCTTCCTTTTTGCGATAAAATTGTTACTGCAGTCAGATCTGTCTGCATGCATGAAGGTGGCAATATTGAGGCATCTTCTGATGTGCTGAAGAAGTGCTTTGCCTGAAAGAGGTGCACATAAGCTTGGTCTTAAAATGATTCTCTTTCAATTACTGAGCGAAAAAAAAAACCTACTCTGTTCTCATCAATCACTTCATTCAGCAGCTTCATCTTTCTGCACATGAATAAGAAAACATACAGTACAAAGTCTAGGCTCTTTCCTTTTCTCTTGATCAGGCAAAAGTCTCACAGAAGTTAGGTTTCAGCTCTCACTTTTTTCAGGTGCCATCATTCCACCGCTAACCAGTGCCATCCTTGGTGTCGTGCATTCGTACATCTGCGTGGCTTCCATCTGCCTCCAGGGTCATATTGCTCATTTGAATTCTGTTTCCTAAAGGCCTTTGATTTCCTGGACAAGGTCAGGGTGTTTCCTTGGGAGGAGAGAGGTGTTTGGTGACACACAAGAAAACAGAAGCTTTGGAAATGGTGTGGAACATACTCCGTGTAGAGCAGTATTAGGACTGACATGGAAAGAGGGTGAAAATGCCTCTCAAATTGAATGCAGATATTTTACAAAAGGTCAGAAATGCTAAACATTCTCCAAACCTCAAGGTTAAGGTGGAATATGTATGAAATGCCTTTATCTCTTCATGAGAAAAATGCTTTAAAGACATACTTAAGCATCAATTTTGTTCTTGGGTGGGTAGTGAATATAATACAACTCCTTCTCCCTTACCTCTGCCAAACTCTAGAAAACAATCCTTCTGTACCTACAGAAATTCTTATGCAACCCAAAGGCAGTTTTGAGTGATTTTTTTTGACCTTCTGTAGCTAAAATGCACAGTCCTCCCAGTGTTTCTGATAAATCAGCACGGCCTCCTAGCTGCTTGGCTTTAAGCATGCTTCTCTGCCCACACCGCTCATGGGGGGTCGGTGCTGGGGCTGAAACCTTCATGGTCTGAGGATGAGGGCTGGTGATACAGCTGCAGAAAGATTAGCCTTCCATCCCTGTAAACTGGTTTTTTTTCCAGCTGTCACACTGGTGTAAGGAAGCAATGATGAAAGGTGTGAAAG
This sequence comes from Oreortyx pictus, assembly GCA_036925125.1. NCBI lineage: Eukaryota > Metazoa > Chordata > Aves > Galliformes > Odontophoridae > Oreortyx > Oreortyx pictus. The sequence goes on from JAUPFR010000007.1 coordinate 39,175,015, forward strand.
TCTTTTTTTTTCAAGTTCTGCATCCCTGGATAACTGTACCATAGGAACTGAGTTCTTGTGAAGACAGTGGGCAGAGATGTCGTCAGATACTGCAGATGATGGAGATCCTTGATGTTGCTTCTGTCCTGAAATGAATATGAACCCTTGTCTTGTCTTTGCCTCTCTTTCCTGTGTGTGTCATTTTTCCCCTTCATGTCATGGTTTGTTTTCCTCTTTTGCATTGAAATTTCTGCCTTCTCCTCTGACTGATTTATTATGTACTGATCAGACCACACATGAGAGTACCTTGAAGTAGTGCATGCCTATGAGCAAACCTGTTTTCTGTGCCATGTATGATGAAGTGATGCATTTGCTGGTAACACTGTAAAAATGCAAGTGGAGAAAGCAGGAGGGCAAAAAAGTGAATGGGCTGGGGGTCAAAGCCATAACAGACCCACAGCTTTCTGATTACTGGTTTTACCCATTAGCAACGTGCTTCATACTCTGCAGCAGCAGCAGGTGCCTTTCACTCCCAGCTCTAGGATGTGGGGAGCACTCCCACGTGTGCCTGGAGAGCAGGTGCTGTGCAGTGTGATATTTCTGCACTTGTTCCTGTTTCCATTCCAGAAAAGCAGTAGAACTACTGCCCTTGGAGTGAGCACCAAGCCCTCTTTTCTAGGATCAACTCGCAAATGAATTTTAGCCCCTGTCAGATCTTTGGCAGGGCATTTCTGTTCAGCCAGTTCCTGTGAAAGCTGCTAGCACTGATTCACCTGCTTCTGAAGGAATGGCCTGTGTAATGGGAGCACTGAGTCACTGCTTTCAGTGGGAGCTGGGGCAGGCCAGAGGAAGGCTTGGAGCTAAGCTTATGTGAGTGAAATGGGAGAGCTGGGGGCCTGGTTCCTCCTGCACTGGATCTGTCTTGAGCATGACTCCACTTCTGCCAAGTTAGAGCACAAGAGTGAGTGTTCGTTCCCTTTGTTTTTGCAAGATACGTGTGTGCAGATGAGCTGGGTGCAGCCACAGGTTTGCTGGGACAGAGCAAAGCAAAACAAAAAGGGTTTCATCACATTGATGTCATCAGAGCGAGGCTGTGACAGCAGCTTGTTCTGGGCAGCGGCAGTGGTTTTGGTGCAATTTGAGATGCGCTGAAATCTGAATTTGTAGAATGGAGATGAACTAAGTATGGTTGTAATCAGCAGTTTGTTGTCATGATCTTTGGATATATCATAATTGAGAGAACAAATACATTGAAAAATCCTCATAAGGGCTGGAAGGGGGTCATCTGGGGAAGCCTCTCTGATCATCATCTCCAGTAATTGCTGTTTGTGTTTAGCTGATAGCCTCATGTGCACAAATTAAAAGGAAACCTGTAAAAACCTCTGCTTCATACCTGAAAACAAGACAGGTTTCTGTCATCAGCTTCAAATGTGCCTGCTTTATCCTGTGTTTAAATAGATTCAAGGTGACACTGTTCTGCACAGGCTCCATTCATTTAGCCTGGAAATAAGACAGCTGTTAAAAGATCCGTTTTTTTTTTTTTTTCCCCTTTAATGTATGTGTAGTGATTACATTAAAGTGTTCCTTCAACATGTATTTTAGCAGCCTCGTCTCTTTTCATTTGACGATGGCATTATTCCCAAGGCTGCAACTCCTGCTGCAGATAATAGCTGACACAAGGCCGTGCAGTTTTGAAATACGAGGATGTATGGCAGAAACTTAAAAATGGAGACATGGAGGGTGTTTCAGGCTGCAGTTCAACACTGAGAGGCAGAGGGACAACTAGAAAAGCCTCCCATCAATGGTTAAACCTCTACAGTGTATCTTAAAGATGGCACTTAAGTGATAGAATCTGCCTTGGCTGTCTCCACTTGGAGACCCTTCAGAGCAACCTCTGACAGGATCGGGTGAGGGAGGGTGATCCTGTGTGTGGGTGCCTGCTACTGCTGATGTGGCTCCCAAGGCACAAACTGATGCACAGTTGTCTTCTGTAGGCTCAGCGCTGCTCCAGTACGTGCTGCTTTCATTAAGGAACCCCTGTCATGGTCATGGCACAGGGAGGTTTTCCTGGGAGTGGACTAGGGTATTGTGTGTTCTATACAGTACTGGAGGAAGGCAGATGTGAGTAAGGAAAGGGATTACTCAAGGAGAAAAGACGCTCTCCCAGCCAATAGCTTCCTTGGAAAATCTGAGTTTTATCTTCTGCCTGAAGCACATTGCTCCTGCAGGATGTTAAGTTGGTCAAATAAGATGGGCTTTTTGGTGTGCTCACTTTTCTCCTTGTTTTCTGGGTCACTGACTTTGGGTCTAAGGTGCAAAAAAAAGATTATTTGCAGTCATAGCCAAGTTAGTAAGAGCTATGTTCAGAAGAGGCAAAATGCAATGCCATGATAAGTACTGGAGGGGGGGGGGGGAAGCAGTTTTCCAGCAAAAATTTGCCTAGAAGTGGATGCTTTTGACTTTAATTTTAGTGCACTGTCTTTAAAATTCTGAAGACGGCTATCCATTCTGCTGCTGCACACAGGCAGTGTTACAGAGGAGAGGAAAATCTGTGGTCCTGTAATTATAGACTGCAACACCATGTGTATTTACTAGGGATAGAATGAAGATGTGTGAAGAACTTCATCTCTGGCACTGTTGCTTACTTAACAGAGAGATATTGTAACATATGGTTGTGCCTACTTCTGACTTGCTCACTCCTCTGCCTCTTTGTCCCAGTCATAATTTTATGATTCCTTCAGGGTTTTTGTTGGTTTTTGTTTGTTTGTTTGTTTTTACAGGGGGCGTTCATTTATTCCTTCTTGCCTTCTTGCCCCACAACTCTGGGCGACTTGCTGAAGGTCTGTTTTGCAGGATCTCCATCAGAACAGCCTTTCCATGCTCTTGGCACAGTTCACATAGAAGGTGCAGCTCCTGCCATAAGAATTTGGCAAAGCAGGGTCTTATGGTAAGAAATGTGAGGCAGCTGAAAGAACAGGCTCTGCTCACTGTTAAGACATCCATCATTAGTGGTTTCACAAAACTGTAGCTGAACAAAACTATGATAAAGCACTGTGACATTTGGAAACAATATTGCAACAGTAATACAGTGATTTAGGAGGTTATTGGTGAATTACTGTGGCATGCTTGGTTCTTGTATTGCTGAAGGGGCTTTCTTTTAAGGGTGAGTTAACCATGAATGCTGTATCGGCGTGGGACAGATTGGACTGACTGAGTTTTGGTCAGACCTACCACTGTCTTCCAGAAAGGAAAGCTTTTAGAAAAAGCTAAACAGTTCTTCAGTATAAGAAGTGGGTGGGTGCATGGAAAAGCAGGTTCTCTGTTGGAATTTCTGATTTGTATTTTGGAGCCTCACTGTGTGCATAAGCAGTGTTCACTGGGATGCACAGGACAGTCACAATACTACGTCTCTTGTGGATTGCCAGTTGACCTCCAGGATGAAAACATTTCTTCTTCCTCGTGGCACTGCTAAGGTGTAGCACTGTACAAACAGTACATTATTAGTGTTATTTTGGTTTTTGTTGTTTTTTTTCTTAATGCATAGAATTTGGCTATTTTTGAAGTCTAAATACCAAATAAAATTCCTACTGAATAATATGTTTATATATATGTATATCCTACTGAATAATAATATAATACTGATAATTAGAATTGAGAAATTACTATATTTAGCTTTGGAAAACCACAGTTCTTACTGTTTTGAGTAAATCTTACATTAACAAGGCTTGACTTTAAAATAAAGCCAGTGTACAAGAGGAAAGCAGTGAGTCACTTGATGGGATTTCTTGTGGTGTGATTCCTGTTCAAGTTCTGATCTCCGTGTAAAGATGTATAAAACTCATTTTAAACGTATGACACAAGGCTACACGATAGTTGAATGATGAGAAATAATGGTAAGCAACTTTTCGTGTTAGTAATCACATCTTTGTCATTGGTTTCAGTATCTTTAAAATTTTTTCCATTTTCTCTTTTCAGCAAAAACAGGGATAGGAATGCAGAATAACGCTTCCAAACATTCTGTTCACATTTGGGATTTCTTTCTAGACTTTGACCACCGTGAAACATGACCAGACATTTGCACGGAGAACTTGACGTTCTCTTTGTGCAGTAACAGAGGACTGTCTAGCAAATGTTTGCCTAAAGTAAGCAAGTCAAGACTGTGTGTCAGAGATGAGATGAGGAATCTTGAGAAGTATTTTCCCAGGTCAAGTTAAAATTAAACAGAGCACACAGCAGTAAATGAGATGGAATTCTCTGAGCTTGGTTACATTCAGTTCTCACTGTCTCACTAAACTGAGTAGTTGAATGTGCACCCCTAAAAGCCCCAAAACTATACCTGCAGTCATTGTCATTTCAAAACGAGTGTTTCCTACTGATGTTACTTTTTTCAGTATACTTCTTCAGTGTAGGTCTCATGTACAACAAAACACCGTGGAGAACTGTGTTTTAAAACACTTAATTTTGACTCGTGCTGGCTGTTATTTCTCTGTTATATAGACAGTGTACACAAACAAGATGATCCTGAGACGTGGTGCAAATAGACTCTAGATTATGGGAATCAAAACAGTTATTATGAAGGCTGTAATGAATTATTTTTTTATATACATGAAAATTTGTTGTAAAATTCCCATTGACTTCAGACATCACGGCACCTCCATGCATGAAGCACAAAGACCAGGGAAGCCTAGCTGCAAGGCTGTTTGCTGGGCTCCTGCAAATCAGCAGCTCCTTTCCTACTGTCATTTCCTACCCTCTTGTTGCCTTTGGTGAAGGATCAGCTTTGTTCCTTCCGTTTAGTGATGAAGAAAGAAGTGTTCCTGGCTCGTTGCTTTGGCCTCTGCTGTGGATTAGGCTAATGAAAGAGACTACCTTCCTTAAGGCTTTCCTCCCTGAGACCTCTGTGTGGATGGAGCACTTGGTGTCAAATTAAATAGAGATTGGGAGGGGCCCAACTCTTTACCCTTTGTTTGTTTGACCTATTGTACTGAAACTGACTTTGGGAAAATGAAAGGCGCAGTAAAATTGCTTCAAAGCAATGTGTTGCTGCAAGGCTGTTTACCCCTTCCATGCATGTGTTTTTTGTTGTTGTTTTTTTATCTTGAACAGAGCTGCTGATTGGCGTGCCCGTCCTTCCTCAGACATGACCTTTTGTAACCCAAATGTCTAATGTATGTATTTCTTTAAAGCTGCCTGTGGTCATGCATACCACAGATACAAGTATCTTGCTCCGTGGTGAAGCATTAGTCATTTTGTGACATCCACATCACCTTAACTTCAGGCTGTCCTTAAATCCGAGGCATCAAAGCTGCACAGCATCACAAAAGTCAATCGAAATGTGTTCCTGTCCAACACATGAATGTGTCCCATGACTTTCCTGCCTCATCACTTGATTAATGTGAGGCTACATATGCGTTCTCCTTTTTTGAAGGCAAGTCACTATACTTGCCTTATTCTTAATTTTCCTCTTGTGTGAACTAGCAAAGCTCCCAACTAGTGAAGTTCTTCTGTAGCCTAATTCCATTCTGCTTGCAGCTCTGTTTGCTAGACCTGTAATTTGTCTGCTGTAGGAAGGTATATGATGTGTCTCCATGTGCAGTTCAGTAGGCTGAGTTTTCAATGCGATGATTTTAATGTGGGAATAGTTGGTAGCTTGAAGAATGGGAACCTGTAAAATACTGCTTTTTTGTAGTCTTCTGGTTTTGAGCTTTCTAAAGAATTTTCCCTCTTTGATTTAATTTTCCACCTTTGACTTGAAACAACTCAAACCATGCTTTCTAGGGAAAATACACTAAATAGCTCTGACCCTGTACACAAACCTTTTAAAGAAAATGCCAGTATCTGGCATTTTTTTGGCTATATTTACTGGCTCCTGGCCTTCCCTTCCCCCTCAGTAGGAAGACAGGCACTTCTGAGTGGGAGGTAGATAGCTGGAATACTCTACAAAGCGTATTAGAGACTGGTAAGACCACCTTATTGTATGTGCTCTATTGTAATCCTCGGGATGAATATACTGGCAAGAAAGCTGTGATCCGAATATGAGGCAAGGGAAAGGGGAAAGGTGTGGAAGTGAGCTAAGTAAATATCATTTAGTTGGCTGTATATACTGGGGATGCTGTAATTTAAACAAAACTACAGGAAAAGGCTTCAATTTTCCAGAAGAGCTACTTGGATGGGAACAGAGCCTGAAACTACCGCAAGCTTCAGCCTGTAACCCCCTCGGTTCCTTGGTTCCTGTTGCATTGCATTGAGCTCTCTCCTTTGCAACTTGGCATGCACTCTGTATCATTTGCTGTTACTGAACTGCAGGTCAAATGCAGACAGCTTGCAGTGAAGTTGGTTGCTGCACTTTTGGGAATTGGTACCACCAGCTGCCTGCCGTTCACAATCGCCTGCACTAAGCCAGGGACGGACCTTGTTCCTACATCCCTAAACCACAGCAGCCTGTGACCTGAGCATGGCAGAGGGAGCTGACTGCTTAGCAGCTCAAAGGTTGGTGCCGAAGGCTGGCAAGGTGGCTGCCCTCAAGCTGTCATTCTGCTAGACTCCTCCACTCATGGCCAGTAGTGACCTCTCCTCACACAGTTTAGTCTGTGCTATGCATGAAGCCATGATGCGAGATACAGCCGTGTGTCCTGACCTTCTACCTCAACTTCTTTGATGGGTGAGGGCAAGTGGGTAGGATGGGCTGGAGAGCAAGCATGCAGTGTTTGTATTTTGTTTAGATTTATTTGGGTCTCAGGCTGAGGAGACTGGCCCATCGTCTTTGGGACAAAACTCCAATCTGTGCTGGAAGGCGCAGTGTGGCACAGTCACGGCCCTCGCTATTGAGGTGGTGTCTCTTTGCTGCACGTTGGCTCTGGCATGTGCCCATCAGTCAGCAACAGCCAAACTGTAGATGTGCTCTTAACCCTGTGATGACTGAAATCAGGGCACGAGGAGAACAGTGCTGCACGGTGCTGCCTCAAGAGATGGCAAGTAGTTGCATGCACTGTGATACACTGGCTAAACACCGTACTATGAACAGTGAAAAATATGTTTCCCTGCTTTCTGCTTTGATGAAGGAATTCGAGAATAGGTTTCAAGATGGCAAAAAAATCATCAATTCATGTTTGCAACACCATTTTCAATCCATGAAAATACATGACCTGGAAATCTGATCATGTCTCTTTGCCAGACTTTTCATAATTCTTATCTTAACAGAGAAAAATGTCCTTCGCTTTACAATCATACTTTATTCATGTCGCCGCTTTTTGGCAGCACACACATTTGTTTTCAAGCACAAAGCACAGGAAGAGTAAAATTTCATCAAAAATCTCCAATGAACGACTTGAGAGCTTACTAAGAATTGCAGCCATCGAACCAGACTGATGCACTAGTTTGACAAAAACAAGGTCAGATAACCCATTGTCTGTATGGTTTTGTTCCTCTCTTTTTTTTAATGTTTTAAGCAAAATATTAGAAATTAAGATGTTTTCTTACATATATATTGTTAATACTGTATGTTTTACAAGGGCTGCTCTGAAAGTAATGCTTCTTGTTTTATTATGTTGGCCCATGACATCAAAGGCGGATGTTGGTATTATGACAGTAGAAGATGAACCTTCCCACCAATATTCCGTTACACATTGTTGCTGTGTGACAGATGGCAGCAGAGGGTCAGTCTGACAAAACACAATTCGATGTGGGAGTACATGTGAAGCAAAGGTGTGGAATTCAGTTCCTCCATGTGGAAAAAATGATGTACATTGACATTCATTGGCACTTGCTGAATGTTTACGAGGAACAAACAGTGGATGTTGGCACAGTGGGGTGGTGGGTGGTGTGTTTTAGCAGGGGCAGCAATGGGTCACCACTTCCTTTACTGGTGGTGAGAATGCACAGCTAATGGTGGTTACTATGAGAGCAGTAGCCAAGAAGGACTCGGTCTTGAATGTTTCTTGATGTCTCTGTTCACGTACTACAGGAGGGAGATTCAGAAGCTCCGATTCCAGGCTGGTAGCTCTGTAATACAGTTTAAAAGTTCTCCATGCTGTGCCATTGGCTGCTGCTCATGGTTTATTATACAGCCATAACCCAAACCAGTGATTTGTTTGCTTTGGTATGCTGGGCAGCAGTGTGCAGTAATTCATGAGCAGCTTTGTGTGCAGCTGTCACCCTTGTGGGGCAGCAACCTCTGTCAGAAAAGCAAAGCCGACATCCAAGGGACATTAAATCATCTCTGGTCACTTATTTAAATCTGAATAAGCCAGTGTCTTCAGGCCATTTCGTTTTTTTTCTTGACTGGAAACTTGCTTTCCTTGCACTAGAAAGCTGACATTTGCAGCCAGTTGTTTTGTTCTTTGTTTACACAAGACCCATTGAAGCAGTTGGGGGTACATTACACCCTGGCTCACACACAGGCATATATATACTTAATTTATGACTTTGGTAGTTTGAATTTCAAGTGTCAGGTATCCTGTGGAGCTTTTTTACTTTGTTCTCCTATGCTGCATGCACCACTTGAGTGTTTATCACAAAAAGCAGGCTTTTGTGGGAAGTCCTTCAGGCTTGCAGGCTTTTTTTCTGCAGAACCTAAAAAATGAGCTTATAGACCACAGTGACAAGGACTGCTCTAAGAGCGTGTCTGATCCACAGTGTCTGTTTTCAAGTTTGTCTAATTAATTTTCTGCTTTTGGCATTAATATTTTTACTTGTTTAGAATTCTTCATCTTGAATTTGCTTTTACACTCCGAACTGCTCTGTGAATATTAATTGTGGAACAGTGATGACGACTCTAAACTGGCATGGGACAAATTCAGATTTGAAGTGAAGCTGAAGTATTCAGCAATTAGTGTAATTGGCAGTATGGCAGCTTGTATAGAGAGAAGACTGGATATTAGGAAGAGTTTCTTCTCCAAAAGAGCAGCGAGGCAGTGGCACAGGCTGCACAGGGAGGTGGTGCAGTCACCATCCATTGAGATGTTCAAGCACCGTGTGCATGTGGCACTGAGGGACGTGGTCAGTGGGCATGGCGGGGGGGGGGGGGTGGGCAGTTGGATGAGGTGATCATAGAGAGCTTTTGTAATCATTTAACGAGTGCGTGATTCCTTCATTATGTAAGGTGAATCCTATCATGCAGTGTCTGCATTAAGGCATCATCCCTTTCCAAAGAACATACTGTAGGCTGAATTCTTTGTGCGATTGCCCACATGACCAAAAAGGTCCTTTCTGAACGAGGAGTATTTGAAGATAGATGCTTCCACAAAGTAGTGTGCAAATATAAAATACACTTAAGCATGCTGTTCTTTTATGCTGTCACATTAACTTCAAAATGTATTCAAAAAGGAAAACAATTTTCCCAGGTAAGAAAAAAGATTTTTCAATGAGGTTCTTCTAGTTGTGATTTGGTCTTTGTAAAATCCTTAGTCTTTACGGAAAAATGTAGATAATGGTTGCTGGAGTTGGACTTCACATGAAAGGTCTAGGTACTGAAACAGTCAAGAGGTACAGCAAATTTGTATGCAGGCTCATTTTCATATCTGCGTTGGTCAGGCAAGGGGAACTGCTTCAACTTTTGGTGATTGGAGGACTTCCGCTCACAAGGAGCTAAATTTCTGTGTGTTGAGCTGGGAATGAAAAAATAGTTTCATTCTAAAAGCAATAAATAAAGAGCATTTAATGTCTTACTTATCTCTGAGTAGAAATGGAATGCAGCAGTAAGTTTTCGTATGAGATATTCTCTTTGTTTTTCCCATTGCACCATATTACACACAGTCATAAAGCCACATAACTACAAAGTGAAGTTATTTCCAAAGAAGTAATGAGTTTTCTATTGTAATGTAGCAGTTAGGATCTGTGAAACAATACTGTGCGTCCGCTAATTATAGGCATCTCTATTTAGATGGTCTAACAGGAAGATGGAGATGTAAAAATAGCAACAAAGAGCCAATGACATTGTTAATAAAGCAGCTGTATACAGCATTGTTCTCCTGAAGAAAGTAGACACCATTTAAACAAAGTGAGCCGCATAAATAATCAGTCGTAATTCATAAGTAACCATGGTTAGGAATTCTCATTTAAAAATAGTTCACCTTATTAATGTATAAAGAGGGCAGAATGACTTTCTTTGTGAGTGGGTGTGTTTAACTGGTACATGTGCACCAAATCTGAAAAAATAACTTACAGAAATCATTGCATTGGGAAACTAGTATTCTTCTAGCCCTGGGAGCTTGAATTCTTTGGGGGGATGAAGGGAGAAGGGAAGATTAAGTCCTATAAAACTTCTGACTGAAAAGTCTGTATGCAGAGAGACAAGGCCAAGGTAGAAGAACAAAAGATACCTCAAACATCTTTTCTTTTATATGAATTGATTAAAACAAAAGAGCAAACCCTCCTACCGTTGTGTTTGTGAAGAAACAATGATAGTTATACTAATAAAAGCAATGACAATAGATTGCTATAATGGGGAAAACATGTTCAGGCAGACATATATGATCATGTGTATTTCAAGCTCAGAATCTACTTTTGAGCTTTTTTTCCTCTTTAAATCGTGAGAAAAATAAAGGAGATTTCTAGCAGCTTGAGATTACTGAAGCTGACAGTCTTTCATTCTACTTTTTCTGTGGAAGGGTTATCATTTCCTCAGAATGCACTCCCCAATGGTATTGAAGACAAACATGCATTCATTGTATGCAACAAGTTAAACCTACACACTCACAGTTTGTATGGGTGCATTATATAGGAGAAATTATATCCACAACAATACAGCTGTACGATGGTCTTTAACTATGGAAATGTGTCTCCACTACGTGCCTTTAAAGTCTGCATTTTCTCAAAAAAACTCCGGTATCTTTGTGAACTAACATTATAAAAACCACGAAATCTGCACAAACAATAGGTATGATATTGAGCTTGTCCTCTAAAAGATCTCAGCTAAAAATCTGCTTTAGGGGGAACGTGGGGGCAGGCCCTCTCCTGCAGTTAAAAATGCAGCTGTACTTCTGAAACCCTTTCTGTCTTAAGACAAGGTACTGCATCCCTAGGAATTCCTTCCCTTTTCTAAATCTCAACTTCAAATCTCAAAATAGGAATTAAAAAAAAAACACCCATCAGTATGGTGTCCCAGTTTGTTTGCTTACGTTCTTGTTTTGTTTTAAAGCTTAAATTGTAGCAAGGCTTCCATGCAAAGCTTTTTTAACTCCTTACACCAAGCCCTTGATGTTACTACTAATTTCAGCTTTCAAATCTGCACATAATTAATTTTGTACAGAGATATTTTAAAATTAAAATCAGTGTGGAGATACTTTAAACTTCAAGTCAGACATCATGTGTATCTGATGACAGGACTCACGAGAAATCAGCTCAAGGAATTATCCCCATTCCCCTTTTGTGGCTCATATGGGCTGCATTTTTGATCTTGTACTGCTTGTATGGGACCAGGGCAATTTAAATGACCTATTTGTGAGTGTTATTCCTCAGAGAAACCAGCTGCAACTCCTACTCTGAGCTCCAAAGTACATTAATATTTGCATGTTTAATACAAGAACACTTAACCTTGTTTCACCTGTTATGATGATTTATAATGAGGGTTTAAAAGAGAAAAAAGGATCAAAGCATGGCACTTATTTGCTAGTTTTAAAACCGAAGGTGTTTGCATCTTCAAATGCAGTTTCTTAAAAAGCACAAAAGGAACCAGTAGGAAACAGAGGAATATCTGTCCCTTCCAGTAGTGTGTGCTTCCTTGTGACCATTTTGCTTTATAACTTTAAAGTTCATACTCAAAACCAGCATCGAGTGAAAATTTCCTCCTAGAACACCTGAAAAAGCAAATCCTTTTGTGTTTGGATCTAATATGCTCTTACATTTTTCATGTCTGCTGCTGAAGGGCAAAGCACGGCAGGAATTGCAGTGAACAATGCCTGGAGACGCATGATACTATCAGCTGCAGCCCACGGCGTTGGCCCCAGCAGCACTGCTTCTCCCAGCACTGTCAGGAAGCTGTGGAGACTGTAAAAGGTGAATTTCACATCAGCAGCATTACTGAACAACAGGAAGGTGTTTCTCATGGAAGTGAAGGTGGTGCCATACAGGAAGAGGGAGCAGCGCCTTCCCTTTGATTCCTATCTATCATGACCGCTGGAGAAGAGGCCAGGCAGTCTCCTTGGCTGAGGTCAGCTTTAGAGGTGAAGCACTGTGGAGGTCATTGCCTTCCCACTGTTTCACCAAGTTCCCTTCTAGAGAAGTAAGTGCTTTCTAAGGCAGGCTGTTTGTCTGCAGCATGGTTTTGCACCACCCATCTTTATTTTTACATTAAACTGTGCCACTGATGGAGAGGCTGATAGCAGGAGCCAGTGCATTCCTGGTCAAATGCAACACCCTGCGTGTCTTAGGATGGAGGCTGACCCCTGGCCTTTCTCCTGGCTGACCTAGGAAGGATCTGTCATGCTGTCTCCTGCATAAAATGTTGTTTTCTCTGATAAAGGAGCACTGTGGTCAGAGACATGGCTGCTTCTATGGATAAAATAACGGCTAGCAAGGGTGTTACAAGTTAGTTAATACATGTGAAATGTGTGGCAAAGTGCATTACCTATATAAACTTCTCTGTGTGTGTCATTCCTCAGGCAAAACATAAGCATTAAGCTGGGATTTACAGGCAGCTGGTAAACAGATGTGTGCTCCCAAATGCAGCCCAAAAAAACCTTAAAGCATTTAATGTGGAAAGTGCCCTGGGACACGGACCAATCTTCATGCTTTGTACACATTTTAATGACTTGTTAATCATCAACCAGTGTTCTGCTTTGAAGATAGATTTGGTAAAGGTATCATTCAAGCCAGTTTCTTTGCCAGTGTATGAGGTTATTCCTCATAGCCATACTTCAGAAAAAAATGTTGCGTTGATGTGTTGTGTATCTGTCTCATCCTAGTCTGCTAACACTTCCACAGCTTCCAGTGCTCAGTTCCAGGGTATCCTGCAGGGAAGTAAGGCCAGTTAAACTAGCAGCGTGTCATGGTGGTTGTAATGGATAAGATCGTTGGGCTGTTTGCACTAATGTCTTTGATAATCACTAATTTTGAAAACCTATAAGGGGGTGTGAGATGGGGAACACACAGGGCAAGAGCCTTCCATGATAGTTTTCCAGCTTCTGACAAGTTGTGCATCTAGGAATTCCAGAGCTGAGAGCTGGGGGTTGAATATCATATGTGTAGGTAATAGCCATGGGCTGGCCTGTCTCCTAGGAGTTTGTACGTTTTCTAAACCTCTCTTATTTCTGATTTCCATTATATCCCGTGACAGTGAATTCCATAGTTTGGCTATCTATTGTATTTTGGCTTTTTGTTGGGTTGTGGGGTTTTTTTTAGTTCTATTGTTTTCTGTTTTATTTGTAATACAACTTACTTCTGCTTGTTTTTCAGCTTTCTGACTGACAGTTTAACTGGCTGCTTTTTGTGTTGTGAGGCCTACCCCAGACCTTGTTTCCTCTATGCCACACAGCACTGCAGACTTTTGTCACATCCTCCTTCAGTCTTAAACAGAAAATTAGGAATCATCTTTTTCCATTGTTAAATTTCATTTCTTGCAGGAGCCATTCTTGGTGCTTTGCTTAAGCCTGCTGAATTGTTTTAGAAATGGAAGAGGGGTATGAATGGTGTCGTCTGAAATCTGAGATGCAAACTCTCTAACTCCAGCGTGGTGTTAGAGAGCTGCACTCCTTTATTCCTCACGATAAGTACGAACTCTGCAAGCGTGCACTTGCAGAGTTCAGGTTCTACATTTAAACAGTTAAGACATACATATTCATTCTTTTCCAAGAACTTATTAATATATGTTAATATCCCTCTGGGCATGCACAGTTGCATCTTAGGTGATTGTATGACCACCTTCTTCCTCCCCTTTATTTCTCCCTCAGCTTCATCACCGTGACTTTTGGCTGACCTTTAGCTGTTTTTCCCCAATTTGGCAAATTTCCATTGTTTGTTAGGCCATAACAAGCAACCTTCTATCAAAATGAACTATGATACAAAACAGTGTATGTGAAATTTGAGGAAGAAGTCCTTGTATCTTGTGGATGCAGATAAAAGTAGTTTATTGTGACTCCAGTGCTCCTGTGAAGCAGAATCGTTGAGAAAAATAAGGCTGTTCACACACTGAGTGAAGTTAAAATTGAAAGTTTTAGAACTAGCACTCATTGATACCTTTTGCTAAACTGATGTATTGGTCCTTAAACTAATATACTGATCCCTGTTGCTAAACCAGTGTGTATCAACAGAACATTTCCTATGTGCAGGTACACTGCTGATTGGTAAAGAATGGTGATGTCTGCTGTTTGTTGGAGTTCTTGTTATTCTGTTCCTTTTCTGACAGTTTCTAATGTTCCTTTTTGGCTTTTTTGATCACATGGAAAAAAATGTAACCCAAGTGCACTTTTATGTCTTGTCTATCTTCTGAATATTAATTATCCCACCTCCTATAGTTTTTCCACACAAAAATTTCTTGCTAAGTGTAGCAAATAAACCTTTCTGTGTTATTTTCACACATTTGAGGGATATGGGATGCCCCGTGTTTTCCAGAAAACATCTTTGATTGTTTTAATTCACACTTTCTTTTTTTGGTCTGTGTGACTGGTGTAGCTCCAGACTCGCACATTCCTTGCATGTTTCTCAGGTGAAGCAAGAGCTTACTATTGTAGTATGCTGATGGGATGGACAGGACAGTTTCTTTCCCACCTGCAAGTTCTTTTCCTCAGCTGTTGGTCGCAGTGAGCTGCAGCACCGTGTTGCAGAAGAGTTGCAGTGGAGTCAGTAATGTAACCTGTGAAGATGAGAGCAGGAGTGCCTATGTGATTTATTCATGTGAGTTGGCAGAAGACTCCTTAAGTCAACATGAAATTGGGGTGTGCTGAGGTCCTACTGATTTTATGCTCAGGAACTGCTGCAGCATTGCAACACCCATTGTGTTCAAAAAAGTAAGTTTCCAACTTGATGCTTTATGTGCCAAGCAGTAGGTTCCTCCGTCTCACAGTTCTTCCCAGTGAGGCTTTATAGTTTCTTGGGCACTCTTGCAAGGCGTCTCATCCTAATGTTGTAATATCACCTCATCAGCATGCCCATGTCCTTATTTACACATGCTGTAGCTAGGTAGGTACATCCAGACTGTGTGACTGATATGGCTAACGAGTTTCATAGACTAAATATCAGAACTGGCTCTTCTGTACTGACTCAGGTGTGAGCAGATCTGGCCCTCGTTCTGTAGGCGAAGGTGTCTGGGGCTCTTTCATAGGGAATTGGAGCTATTGAGGGCAGGCTTCTCTGCTGCTTGGAGCTGCGGGAAAGGCATTGGAGGTCTGTCTGCCTGCTCTTGAAGGTCTTTCAGTTCTCACTCCAAAATGGGCATCCTCCTTTTTGAACAAAATCTCCTCTACTGAGCATGAGATTAAACAGTTTTAAGCCTGGGTCTGCAGGTTTTCTGTGTGATTTATATGGGGGTTTGGACCAAGCTCCTAAGTAAAAGAGTTCACTGTAGGGAAGAGCATGTTTGGACACTTCTCACCTCCTATGGGTTCCTTTTTAGTGAAAGCTGTCCTAAAAAAACATCTCTATGAGTAATTTCTCCTTGCCAGTAATGTTGATCATTGCCAGCATTTCAAGCCCTCACTTTCATGAGGGGTGCTTGCTGTTGCTGCTGTGGAGACAAAAACGTGACAGAAAGTTTGAAGATGTGCAAGATTGCTTCAAAATAGTTTTTCAAGTATTTGGGCGATTTTCAGAAATTTCTTTAAAAGGGGCTACATTTTCCACATTTTTTATTATGAATAGAAGCATTTTCAAACATTGGAGAGATATGAGTTCTGAAGTTAGGGCCGAGTTTGATGCCAAGAGCGGTACTGTACTGATCATAAAATACTTTCTGTGTACGTCCATTATGACCACTTGGATGTTTCTGCAAGAACTGTGGCTTTCTGAATTGTCAGGAATGACAAGCCCTGAAAAACTCAGCAGAAACACAGCAGCCTGTTTTCATTTGATGTACAACCTGTGGAACCGTACAGAATTCAGAGGATTTTGTCTATAGAAGTGGAGTTTATTCCTGCAGAGCTGTCTCCCATGAAGACAGCCTGGGTGGACTGCAGAGATTTCCTTCACTGAGGAGATCTCAGTGAAATAAATACTTCCAGTGCGGTGTTACTGGTAACAAGAAGGGCAGTAACTGGCTGATGTCAATCTGTTAAGAGTGTTTCATGTTAAAAAAGTGCTTGCAACTGAAACAGAGCAACAGCAGTTAGGCTAACACAATGTATTGCTTAGATTATTGAAGAGTACAGGAATTAACGTGGGCCTTGAAATGTTGAATGTAGCTCAGCAAGGATTTTGCATTTCTGTAAAATGTAGCCAGATATATATATATTAATTAGTCTCTGCACCTTCACTGAGTGTTAACAGAAGTCTGATGTAAATTTGAATCCTTCCAGTTCTAATGAGTCACCTTTTCTTATGACTGAACACAAAACAAGATTTGCCAGCATTAAACTAAAGCAGTTGTTTGGTTGTAGTTTAGTCTGGACAGATATTTCATTTATCCAGTGTTTGTATGCTCTCACTATATTTTTTTCCTTAGTCTTTCTTCCTCCATGCATGCTAAAATACATTATTCAAAAGTGTGTGTGTGTGGTTTTTTTTAGTTTGTTTAAGTAAAACAAATAAATGAGCCTTATTCTGAGTAGTCTGTAGCTGATTTTACATTTGACTTTGTTGCTGTCTGCATCGTTCCCAGTACAGAACTGAAACTATGAAAGTCATTCTGCACAGACTCTCTAATTGACTGAAAGCCCTGTGCTGTTCCACATGACTCACTCAGTCAAGCTCTCGGTGGATGGAGCTCTTCATTTGAGTGCTTCCTTTCACGCTGTTGGGTTTGGTCACTGTATGCAGATTGCCCCCTTGGTATTAGGGGGCCCTGAGATTTATCTCCGTGTGTTGCTCCATCTCTTCTCCACCTTTTTCTACGGACAGGTGATTCTTGGGCAGGGAAACCAACCTGCTTCTGCCGATGGTCCTTCTGCAACGTGTGAGGGCTCGTGAAACGTTTTCCTACAAAAGCGGTGGCTTTTCTCCCTCTAGTGGTGGACGACAAAATTGGTGGACATTGCTGCACATATTGTGTTGGAGCTCGAAAACAATTAGAGAGATCATTTAAATGCAATGCAAACATTTATTCCGTTCACTAGAAGAAAAAAAAATCATTCTACATCTGCCAAATATAGAGCAAATAAATCTTCCTCTTATGACAAGTGTCCTAGCTATATTTTACAAGAACAATAGGGAAGGAACACCCTTTTTTCCCCCTCCTTTTTTTCTCTTTCAGTATCTTTTCCCCCTATTTCCCTTTCAGGATAGTTTGATTCATGATATCGGATCCTTCATTTTGATATGTGAGAAGTGTTTGTGCTCTCCTTGCTTGCAGACTCCCTGGTTTTTTTTTGCAGGCAGAGTAGCCCAGGGAAGAAAAGGCTGAGGGTGAGACATTCATAGGCTGCTGAGGTAGCTCCTGGCTTGTGATTTAGAAGTGAAATAAAGATGTGCAATAATTTAGATTGGTTTCTCATTGTTCTAGTAGTAAATCTGCTTTCTTGGGAAGGAAATGCAAGATGTCTTGTTTTCTGTTTGCTGGAGCCTGTCCATGTTTAGGTGCCTGGAGTATGGGAGAAAACTGTTTCTGCGTATGCACAGCTCTCCTTCTCCCATCATTTCCATCTCTGCCAGCAGCAATGCTGTATAAATCCTACAATACTTAGCCATATGTCTAACTGAAATGGCCCTAGAAAGCATCTCTAGGATAAATACAAAAAGCTTCAGGCAAGCATGCCATATAGTTTTTACACCATGAAATGAGACAAACCTTAGGTTTTTTCCCCTGCCACTTCTGCCACTTTGAAAGGGATGCATACGCTATCTTAACTGTGTTACTGAGTTCACCGGTCAGAATGAACACTGCAGATTTTGCAACGTTAACATCACCAGTCACAGAATACCTCACAGGCTGTTTAAATATAGTTTGCAAGTACAAATTCAGTTCTGCAGTTTTCAGGCTGCTTCTGAAAGCAAGGATACACATATTGAAGCTCACACCTGTTTCCTACCTGCTTGCTTGTACTAGCAACACAAGACAAGACGCATCTCATCTGTGAGGCTACAGAGCCTCTGTTTTTCAAGTCTCTAAGTGGTCTGATACTTCTGAAGTTCTCAGCACTGCAGAAAAATTATGGCATTTATTTAAGGGTTTGAATATGCAGTTAAGCATCTAATTTTAAACTTCCACGCTCAATAATATTGGACTTTGCTACAGAGTTATTTCCTATTTATGGTATCTGCCAACTGCTGAAGTATGCATTAGTATACTTGACATATTAATGTTGGAATGTAGGTACCTGGGCAAGTGGCAGCCAAATAATCACAAAAAAGACATCCAAGGTGAAATCAGAGACTGCAGTGAACAAAGGAAAACTGCTTGCCTTTATGATTTACTGATGAGTGAAGTCCGTAGCTCCCACCCAACATGAAAGATTGCACGCAGCTGCAGAACCCCTGATAGCCTGATAAGCCAGTACTCCTTGCCATCAGCTGCCACATGCATTGTTTTCTCCTCTTGTCTTGATGTTTGTTCTTCCTTTTCTAGGAGTCTTTTTGACAGGGTCACAGTATGCTCCTATCATTCTTAATCAGCATATTCTGACTGGTCGATAAATGAAACACTTGGCTACTACCAATCCATGTAGCATTATGAGAATGGGCCTTCCCCAGTTACTGAGTGGAGCTCTCCTCCTTGTCTTCTGGCCAATCTGAAGCCATGAAGCTAGTTGTGTACACACTGAGTGTCTGTGAGCAATCCCCAGGTATTGCAGCTGCTGGTCTCTGCTTTACAGAGTAGCCTACCTGTCACTCCTTTGCCACGTTCTGTGCACTTTGAGCTGACTGAGATGGCATTTGGATGTAGCCATAGCCCTTATTCCTAGCAGGGAGGCTTGTTACTAAATCAGCAGAAGTGGTATTCTCGGTTCCATCAGGTGCAGAAGTGTCATCCACTTTGTACTTATCTGTTGAACAGCAAACATGTAATGTAAGGGACAATCAAAACACTAGGAGACAGGCTTTTACACTGCAGAAGCCATCTCAGTATTTAACATGCTGAAAAGACAAGCTAATAATGAAAGACTTGTCTGGCTGTCTCTGTTCCTTTGACACTTGAGGTATTTTGTAGGTACTGTCGGCCAGTGTGAACTTTAAATCAATTTATTGCACGTGTTTACATATGCAATAAAACTGTTTGTCATATCATTTAACTACACAGAGAGTGAATTGTTGACCATGAGCTGGTCTGACCTTTTCAGGTCTAATCAAGAAATCTGAAATATTATTTCAGCCTGTCAGCTCCAGTAATATGCGGTAAGAGTATCTGGCTCTAACTGAAAATGTCAGGGGCACTCTAATATGCAACCCATCAAAGTTACGATGCATATGAACCAAGAACTGGTAAGGAATATAAATCTCAAATGTCCGTGGTGCACCTCAGTTGCTTAGATAAATTGTTCTGCCATTGATGCAGCCTAGCTACAAACACACATTAAAAACAATTCTTTGAGATACAAGCAAGATGTATGGCTGTTTAAATATTAAAATGTTCGTGAAAGACAGAGAGTAAGCACACGTTAGAATTCTACTGGAAGAAAGTTAACTGAGAATACCGCCGTTGCTGTGGTTCGTGTCTGAACAGTGGCACTGTGCAGCTCTGTAGTGTAGGGTTAGTGGTCTCATTGTCTTTTTTCATAACTTATTGCTTGCCAAGTTTTTACCATTTTCAGAAATAATCGTTGCATAAGCCGAGGTGTTCTCACCAATCTCACTTGTACTGAAGTTACTGCTCAGTATTTTCCATGTTATTGCACTTCTTGTGGTAAAAAAATTTGCCTGTTTTTAAAAGCTCGCTCAGAACCAACACTGTTGTCCTTAGGTGTTTAAATACATCACATTTCTGTGTTTTCTTTGTTTCCCAAGTTTCCTTTTGATCGACTTGTATTGGCAAGTGGATAAATCTGTCTTTAATAGCTGTTTATTAAGCATGAGACCAATTATTCATTGAGTATAATTTATGGATAATGAATTTAAATTTTGGTTAATGAGGATGGGCACAACAGGAAGCTCATCTTTGTACTGCAAGAAAAGGGCATTTTGTGAGCTAAATGGCCTATCAAGATCGTATAATCTGAAAGCAGTTGCTGCTCTAAAATTGAGTTGGTTTTTAATCTAATCTAATCTAATGTGTAGTTTGTGTAATTTAAGGCATTATTAACCGAATTGCCACTATTAGAGAAACGTGGTTGTAATGGAACTAGAATTAGAGTGAACCAGAAGCATTGCTGAGCCGGTAACTTTGTATTTTAGACTATCCTGTTAATGCTATAGGAACTGATCTTGCGAGGCAATGCTGCCCTCCTCTGGTATCCGGCACTAATTGGGAATCGTCAGCCTAAGCCAGCTCTAGGACTTCAACAGATATTGCTGAACTGGTAAAAATTGTGAAAGAAGTGCTCTTAAAAGATTAAAAAGACCAAAAAAAACCCAGAAAAACCCCCAACAACTTTATAGTTTTGTGGTTCTTTTAGGAGCTCATGGTGTAGAAGTGGACGGAAGTACGAATATTATATGGGAATACACTATGAAGCCCAAGACAACAAATTGAAAGCTGATTTTTGTTTGTCTGTCAATTTGGAAGATGAACTGAAGACAAAGTAAATAGGTATCAGCTGCTACAAGTCAGTGGGACAGATTGTAGTAGTCTTTTGTTTAAGAGGATAGCTTTATCTTGTATGTAACGTTTACAGACTTATCGTTAGTGATTACATGCTGAATTTTGCAATAGCAGAGTAAATGGTGTCACGGCTGGCAAGTTGCGTGAGAACAGGGCCAGCACCGGTGCAGATGGAGCTATGGCAGAACTGCCCTACAAAGGGCTACAAAGATATCACTTTGGCTCAGGACGGCCCTCCAGAAGAGGTTCCCAAGAAAGACCAAGGAAATGCTTCTGTTGGGTCATATATTCTTCTTTTTTTTTTTTCAGTCATCTGTTATTAACCCCTGCCAGAGACGATGTATTGACACAGGAGGTTCCCTAGTCTGTTTTGCTATGGATCTTGTCTGTTTAATAAGTGTATTGCTGTGTTCTTTAATTTTGTCTTCCTCCCACTTCTCACTGCTCGGCAATTTCACCGTAGTCCAGTTAGAAAGGGGTGAGCCTTGTTTCAAACAAAAGAATTTTAGTTCCCAAATCTGATTCCAGGAAAATGCTTCTAAATATATAAATATATGAAAGGTTTAAAACAACAGTTTATTTTTTAAATTAAGATTTCATTATTTCTGAGGACCTTGTAAAACACACAGCTTTTCTCCCCTTGGCAAATCCCTGTGTCATCCATTTGGCTTCTGATTTGTTTGCATCTCCCTTAATGCATTGGAGATAACTAACCCTAGAGGGAACAGAAGATCCTATCTTAAAATCTCCAGATGCTGTATTTAGTTTGACTCAGACATGAACAGATTGCCAGGCTTAGGATCAAGAGGAAAGGTTCTTTTCCCCATGTGATGGGATAGGATTTGCTCGAGGACTTTGCTTGAGTGTGCGTTCTTCTTCTTATGGCCAGTCCCTTGGGAAATGCTTCTAGAGCTGTGGCATACAATAATACACTCAACCTAGTCCAGCTGTGCATTACAGTGATGGTTGTTGTTATTTTACCACTGCTTCTATTGTAAGGTCCTGAGAGTTGTTTTACATCTGTGGTGGACGGCACTCCACAGAGCATGTGTTTTATGGACCATTTTGACCTGAACCCCAACTGCTTGGTTACCCGTGACTGTAGCAGGTGGGACCTGAAGCCGTTCTTCACAGGCTTCTGTTTCTGAAGTGACTTTGCTGACTGCAGAATAATGTGTGTTAGCTAGTAGTATAGAATTCAAATACAATTATCAATGATGCTTTCTCAGTTTCTTTTTTTTTTTCTATATTATTTAAAATGAGCAGTACTTCTGAGACCTAGCTGTGGAACCACCACAGGTACGGACCCATAATAGAGTAAGGTGAGCTAAATCAACATTGAGATACATCGTTCTGCTCTTCTTTTTGCAACTTCCTGCTGCAGCAAAACCAGTTTTATTTGTTCATCCTTTTTGTTAGATTTGTATTACATATAGTTTTGTTAGATTACTATTACATATAGTTAGATCAGTATAGCACATCAGCTTGGCTCGTGAGATGGTTATGTGGATGGCAGTGGTGCTGTTCTTTGACCTACAACAAATATATGAGGTCTAAGACTGTGTAACTGATTTCTTTCTTGTCCTTAACTTTTGCAGATATTAGGGCTGCTGGTGTGGACCCTGATTGCTGGAACAGAATACTTTCTATATCCAGCCTTCGGCTGGGTGATGTTTGTAGCTGTGTTTTACTGGGTTCTCACAGTCTTCTTTCTGATCATCTACATGACCATGACCTACACCAGGATCCCCCAGGTGCCGTGGACCACAGTGGTAAATACATCTGCTCATTGTTGTTTTGGTTTTGCTGGGTTATGAAGAAGACAAAATACTGATGCATTCTACAGCTGCAGTTACCCAATTGTGCTGGTGCTTTTTGCAGTTTTTTTTCCCTAACTTCTGTGCATCTGCATACCTCCAGTGTTTAACCTTCACACTACTCAGACACTGCTACCCTTTCAGAATACTTTTCCTGTGATGTTTCACTGTTTTGTTCATCGATTGATTTAGTGACTTGATTTTTAATAATGTGTATGTGACTCATATTTATGCACAGTGGCCCATTTTTCTCCCTGTAGTCATTACATCCCATGAAGAATGAATCTGTTGCTGCATCTCAGCTAACAGACCTAGCTGTATGGCTTAAACAGTAGGAATTCCTACATGGATCATCACCATGAACTGGAATAGCACCATGGATCTTAAAGCATGAGTGTTCCTCTGCTAAATGAGAAGAAAAGGTTGTGCAGAGGTAGCAGCAGTCTCACTAGCTGTGTGCAGCCTAGAGTGAAAATGGTACTTCACATTTTTAGTGCTGTATGTATGCAAAATACCTGCCATGTAATCCTTTGCTTTTAGCTCAAGACATAATGCATATTAGGTAAACAACTATTGTAATTAGAGAAAAGATTCACAGGCATTTGAAATTCAGATCTAAGTTTTGTGGTTTGAAGAAGCCCTGCTAGCTATACAAGTCAGCAGTATATTTTTGCATGATTCTCATAATATGCTGATGCTCAAGATAATAGATTCTAGAAGCCATTGTCATATGAGCCAACTTGTATGTGTGTCGTGACCCATACAAGAATTAACATAAATTTGGTTTTGCATTTGTCTGATACAATGAAATACTGCTTTCCTCTCTTTTTCAACTAGCTAAGGGATATTAATGAGAATTCTGCTATTTTTATGATAAAATATATTTTACTTCTGTGTTCCAAACAGCTTGTTATCGGCTATACTGTGTGTGTGACTAAAATTGAATGCACTCTTCACCTTCCAATTTGTTGCTGAAATAAATAGCCAGCTATAGCAATTACTAATAACAACAGCCGGGATTATGTTCAGATAGCTTCTCTGTTTTCAAGTTTCATGACCAGCAATTACCTTTAAGGCTATAACACCGCTATAGAAATGTTGGATTATTTCAATTACAACAGTAATGTGTCTGGGTACAGTTAGAAATGTGTGTTGTTTATTTTTTTTTCCCCATTCTATTAAATGTAAGTAAAGTATGTTCAAAAGGAAAACATCTTTGTATCCATTTGGTTACAGCTTTAGTTATCACCCTCCTTTTATCAGGCAACATCTGCAAGTAAATGAGTTGCCCCCTGATCTGTGTGGCAGACAAGCTGGGGTATTTGATTAATTTCTGCTTGAAACTGAGTGTATTTCTTGATCACCCAAATGCATATCCAAAAGGCAGTACAAGATAATTTGAAGAGAAAATGCAAAGCAATCTAAAGATGCTTGCCTTTCATCTTCTTTTGCCCTGAGGTATTAAAAGAGGGAGCAGCCTGTGAACTGAACCTCTGCCACCCCTAGCTGGCCAAGGTGTTCAGAGAGATGTTTTTACTGTTTTCGTTGAAGAGGGCATGGTACACACCATTTGAGTGGCACACCTTTCGATTGAGTTTACGGCCACCGTCTCCCCATTCTCCAAAGTATTGGTCTCTGCTAGTTATTGCTCTGCTTCCTTAGGAAACAGTTTGCTCCAACTGTACCTATTGTATGCAGTATCCAAAATTACATCTGGACCTCTCTGTTATAAATTGGGTTTTTGCACGTTAAGCACATTACCAAATTGCTTAAGATGCAGTTACTTTACTGCAAATTAACCCAAAGGATGTGCTTCAGAACTGACTCTCCTTAATAGGGCCAGTTCTTTGCTAAAACAATCAATGGAAGCTTTTAAAATTGGGTAGATTTGAATTTAAGAAGCAGATGGTAATTTAGCATGAACCATTTGGTTTGAGTAATATATTGGCAGTAAAGGCCCAATCAGCTAGCATTGCATTCCATCTTCCCTAGCAGTGTTATTTCCCAAAGCAGCACTTCTAAAAAATTATGTGCTTTTTTTTCTACATGACAAGATATTGCAGGGATTTGTAGCTTTCCAGGGTAATTGAGTCTTTTTGGAACGGGAAATTTAAAAACAACAACAACAAATGCTCTAGGCAATCAAATTCAGAGTTGGAAAATCAGTGCTTTACAGAAGCTGTGCTTGCCGGTTGTTGGCACCCTATCCTAAAATTGACTGTTTGATGTTTTGTTACTGTGATGCCTAGATAGAAGAGGTGAGATTTGTACAAGGAGATAATACGTTTTATTAGATGAGCTGATACGGGTGAGATAAAAGCCACTCACAAGCATAAGAATAAAACCTCAAGTCCCTGGCACTGGAATTCAGCTGAGTGCTGAGGCACTGCCCAGTGTTCTCTGCAGAAATGTAGGTGAGTTGCTCTTTTCCAAATGTCCTGAAGCTGCAAGGACTTAGAACCACAGGAGAATGTGAATGCTCTTCAGCTTGCATGAATTTGATCAGAGCTCTCATAAACTGGCTGGATAACAGATGACAGCACAGCATGCTGCTCTTTGGAGGGGCTCGTAGCTGAGAAAGCAAATTTCTGGTGAGTGGCATCCCTTCAGAAAGGTTTGAACCCTGTCTGTCATGGAAATGTGGGGCAGTGTGCTCAGCTCCAACAAGGCTGAAGTAAGGTCTGCCTGAATCCAATGTCCTGGAGAAGGAGGTGAGGAGAACCCACACCAACCACTCCAATCTGCTAATCCGTGCTTTGTTGCACTGAGGGAGTTGCTAAGACTGTCACAGGTGCTTACTGCCTTCTGAATTTCTCTCCTTTCTTTTGGATTGTGACAGAATTCATGACTGGTGAATTCAGTCATGAATAATTGATGTACTTCCCCAGCATCCACTGGGTCACACCGTGGAAATTCGTAATTTGGAGCTGCACCAGTCTGGCATCATTTAGAGACATCTGGGACAACAGAATTAAGGCTTATGATATGTGTGTGACACTGTGGGGTGCAAAAATAGGGCCAGAAGCTGAAGGGAGGGCACCATGTACAATGTTAGGATTTTGTCTAAATTCACAGTTACTAATTTCTGTGGTTGTAACTAGGTACAAAGAGTATGGATATTCCACTGACAAATTACACCTCTGAACTCAAAGTGTATTTTATGGCCAAATTCATATGCCTTAGACAAGCAGCAGGGGGAGTTCTATGGGATTTTTTTTTTTATTAAACATCAGTGAACTTCCTACAGCAGTGAGCAAGTAATGAGTAAGTCAATGTGAAAGTATTAAAGTTAACTTACTTTAAAAAAATAAAATAACAACAAACTCATACCTTTTCATCTGCCTTTTCTTAGGTGTTCATCCTCCTTTCCTGTTGTCACCCACAAGCAAAACCAGAATAAATTGTTCTTGGTCATTCTCTGTAGTTTTATAAAAGACTGTAGATACCCTGAGATGTTAACTCTTCTCCTGGGAAGAAACAATGCAGTGTCTGCCACAGAAGGGTCTTTCAGTAACCCATGTAGCAGATTCACAGTGTTCTCAGAGACAGGCAGAAGAGAAAGCTACTGAATGGTGGAAGACTATTCACTGAAAAAAATCTACCGTCTTTATTTCCTTCAAAAATGAAGACAAAGATTTGGAAGCTTCATAAATATTGAAGCGGGGGGGGTTGATGGTTGCTTTTGTTTGTTTTGTTTTCTTTTGTTTTTCATGTAGTCTCATATTCTTACTGCCTAATATTTAGATGGTGATAAACAATCTGTGTACCTATTTTCAGTTTTGGAAAATCAGAGTAGCCTGGTTAAATTTTCAGTTAAATTTTTCAGTATTTAGCGTGATGGAAAGAGCAGTTGGTCCAAAATGTGCTCTGATGTTCATGAATATTAAAAATAAGCAATTAAATTCTAATCTTACCGAGAGAAAGTTAAAAGAGGATTAAATCATTGAGAATCACATTCTGTGTGTACATTGGATGTGCACATTATGTTTCAGAGGAGATTTTTGTAATGTTGGAACAGAAAACGGTAACAAATGTTTTTGCATATGAATTGCTAATTTTATTTTATTTTTCAACAGGGTCTGTGTTTTAATGGGAGTGCCTTCATTTTGTACCTCATTGCTGCCATTGTAGATGCATCTTCAGTTACCAAAGAACTGGACAGTCACAATTACAACAGTTGGGCAGCTTCTTCAGTGAGTTCATTTTTTGTTTGAGTCACAGTCATACGTCTAACAGAGTGATATCAAACAACGTGACTCTGGATGTGAGGGTTGAAATGCGTGCATTCTGGATTTTAAAAAGCTGCAGACTGGAATAGGGACTCACATATAAAAGCTATTGATAGATTAGCTCATGGGTTTTGGAGGCAACTAGGAATTCAACCAAGAGGTGACAGTCACATCTGAAAAGGCTGTAATGCTTTTAATACTGTTTTCTCCTTCCTGCCCCTATTTATTAATGGCTTTCTGGCAGAGGTTATCGCTTCTACCTCAGAGTGGACAAACTGTGTGAGCACCAAGTTACTTTAGTGTACTCACTCAACTTCCAAAGCAGCTTAAGCTAACCCAGCTGACTTTGCACTGAAGTGGTTAAAGTGCATTTAACTTTTTGTTGGTTGAGCCACACACTGAGCACCTGCGGGAAGGCCCTGAAATGATACCACCATTTCTACTGTGACTTTCTCTTCCAGGCTCATCTTTTGATAATCTTAGGCAGTGCTTGAAAAATCATGTAACTTCCAACTGTTTTTACATTACTTACTACTGCTTAGATTTGGAAATCCAAAGCGTTCAAAGTGGGTAGAAAAACAAACTTGTTTTTAGTTTTATAAGGACCTGATTAGGTGAAGTTATTCTTCAGCTAAGTTAAAGGAGTTGCAGAAGAACTTTGTGTGTTTTGGCAACAGTAGCCAAATTCAATTGTACGAAGTACCTCTGAATTGCAGTTACTTTGCTGACGGTTAATGCATCTGCAGTTGTCCTTTCTCGACTATTCACAAATTCCGTCTTCTGCCTGAAGCTTGTTTTAAACAGCGATGAACACAGAGACCTGAACACCTGCTCTGCTTTTGTCTCCGAAATGATGTCACTATGTCCCTGTCACTTCAGTGGTGTTCAGAATCTTCACCTCTTGGCAGTTAGTAATTATTGATCTGCTTCTAAGCCAGTGGTGTTGACAGGAACTTGCTTGCTGCTAGATAGTCTTCCATGCTGATTCACACTTTATGCAAAATGCATCAATGCTCATGGGATGTTTGGAATCTCTTCTAATACCCCCTAATAATGTTTATCTAATGCACTGTCTAAATAGGCTATTAAATGCAGATGTGCTCTCTGAACACATCAAGTGTTTCGTGGATATATATGTGAGAATTTAGCAAATCATCTATCTCCAATACTTGTTCTCTGCTGGGAAGATTTTGGATGGAGCTTTTAGTTTCTAAGAAGTAACACTCTCTTGAGAAGAATGCTAGAATTTTCTGTTGTTACCAGTGTTTACATCATCATCTACAAGTTTTGGTGCCACAGATTAAATTTATACGAGATAAGACTCAATCAAAATCCTCTGTCAGAAGGCTCAGATTTACTGTGCTGTATATACGTCTAGTAGTGCCCTGCTCTCACAACTGCAGTGCCTACCTAGGCCAGTGACAGAAGCAGGAAGTGTTAGTAGAATTGGGGAATATATTTAGGCTGGAAGGGAACTCTGGAGATCATCTGGTCCCAACATTTCCTCCTCCAGAGCAGGGCTAGCTTGCACCAGATTGCTCAGGGCCTTGTCTGCTTGAGTATCGAACATTTCTGAGGGTGGATATTCCAAAATGCCTCAAGGCCATATTGCCATGTTTGATTTCTCTCACAGTGGTGTGTTTTTTTTTTTTTTTTTTTTGCTAATATCTAATTGAAATTTCCCTTCTTGTAACTTGGGTTTGTTCCCTCTTGTCCCTGCCACCACTGATCTCTAAGAAAAGTACCATTTACCCTATTTGCAATGTCAGCTTTATTTGGTTCAGTTACCAGCACAAAACATTCTGGTCTTATCATAAGCTATTTTGAACAACATGCAGTGATTAGCAGGAACTTAACCACTGGCATTGAATTGGACTTTATCAGTATAACTGAAATAGTTCACAGCTGTTCTTTTGCTTCTGGGTGCATATGCTGCAAGGAATTCAGAAGCAACACCACTGATGTTCTGTAGTTCCTAAAAGCCTTCAAATATACAATAAATCTAGCCTGCTATAGAAGGCTTCTTTAGTCACTTTCTGACGAAGCAGTAGTATCTTAACATGTTTTCTGTCACTGTCTGCACTAAGGAATGAATTCATTCGTAGAGGACCACTGGAATTACTATCACCTGTGAATATGCCTGGCCCTGAATTCTGAGTTCAGATTTGCTCTGAATGATCTGTTTGGATGCGCAGTGTGCCACACTGAGGCACAGGTGGCTTTTATGCAGTCTCTGGAGCACAGTAGCGCTGTGGGAGCATTAGCTGTCTCTTGGTCTTTACCAACAACTGATACTAAAAGCTGCAAGTATAGGGTTGGTGGGCATCCAGTCTGTAGGATCCCTTCTGAGGCAAAATAATGTGGAGGTAAGTATTGAAATAGTTTATGTTTTGCCTGCTTCTAGGCCCATATTCATACACAAAGCTTATTTAAACAGGGTTGACTGTGATGGTCACCCAAGAAGGCCAGAGAATACCTTTTTAGTAATTCTGCTACTTTTCTTTGTTCCAAATACCATAATTAATTTTTCATATGAATGAGAATGCTCTCAAATGTCTTTCTAACATATATTTTTACTCCTCTCTCTACAGTTCTTTGCCTTTGTGGTTACCTCCTGCTATGCTGGAAATACATACTTTAGCTTTATATCTTGGCGATCAAGAACTTTGCAGTAAAAATTGCACTGAAATGAATTCTGTAGAATAAAACATCTTGAGGATTACACTCTTTTTGATGGAATCTTGGAACAAGAATTAGGTCTTCCGGAACATTTCTGTTGTAATTGAAGAAATAAATTTAAACTTAGATTAAAATGAATATTTATAATATGATATCATATTTAGTGACATCTAACATTGACTTTGGACTGTATAATAAAATTTCATACTGCTTCTTTTCAAATTAA
Source organism: Oreortyx pictus (assembly GCA_036925125.1). Classification (NCBI taxonomy): domain Eukaryota; kingdom Metazoa; phylum Chordata; class Aves; order Galliformes; family Odontophoridae; genus Oreortyx; species Oreortyx pictus. The sequence continues at coordinate 39,204,724 of JAUPFR010000007.1, forward strand.
CGTGGTATTTTTCTAGACATTGTACAGACGTTATAACTAAACCTGAAATAAACTTTACTCAGATTATGTACCAGTTTTGTAAATTTAACTTTTTAAATATTACATGTGTACTTCTGACAATGAATGCTACAAATCAAAACTAAGATTAATATTATGTTTATTCAGAGTGACCTTGTGAAGAAGAAAAATACCTTAAAGCTTTAAAGATAAATAAATGATTGACCCAACTTTGAATGTTTTGTAAAATGGGAGAAGAGGTTTGCTTATTTTGTCTCTTTTACAGAGGAAAATATTTACTGTTAAGAATTACGACGATCATGTCAGTTTACATATACTAAAAGCCTCTTTTAATTGTGAGACTGGTTTTGAAACCTATTAACAATGTAGACCTGAAGCTTGCTGAAGAAGCAGTTCGTCTGAAGCACACTATCTTAACATGTTTCTCAGATCTAGCGGCTGCAGGGTGGAGTTCCTGGCAACCAAACCTTCATGCTCAGTGTCAAACCTACAGAGAGTGTCACAGAATAGCTACAAAAGGTAATACTTTTTGTTTTTCTGAGGACTGAAGATAGGCTGTTAGTTCACCTTATTGAAAATTTGGGCTTCAAAATCTTATCAAATGACAGAAACATTAAATCCATAGGAGAACTACCAAGACCTTAATAGTTGAAACAAAGAATTTTCTCACTCCTTCCCTTTTTGCTGACCTCATTTGTGAGCTGTTTGATTAACAAATGAAGTTTTTAAATTGACTTATATTTAAATATCTTTGAGTTACGCAGAAGTGTGATGGAAGATTATGACTTCTAAGACAAATACCTTTGCAGATGACTTTCACATACAAATTACGTAAGGAATCTCTTCCAGGAATTATGTAAAGAGCAAGATTGTGATTGTTTGGTGATTACTTAAAGTTTCCTCATTTAAAACTACTGGTAAATCCCTTATTCTTGCATTAAGGGGATTTAGATTGCTACAGTCTTCAAAAACTTCATTGGACAAGTATATTTGGTAGTAGAGAAATCTTACTGCTTGAAAATCTTTATTTTTCCCTGCGAATAATTGGTTGTGCTCCCTTAGGTGCACACCCATCATCAGCTAGGAAGATTTATCAGCAGCCAGCTAATTCTGTTCTCAATCTCCAGGTTTTGCTCTTGATTATCTGTTAGAGTCACAGGATTTCAATATAAGGGAAGCCAAGATATTATTTAAATACCTATATTTGTCTGCACATTGCATCTGGCCTGCATAACAAAGGTCAGGCTGTCTCCTGATTACTGATATCATCCAGCTCGGAGAATGAAGAAGGGCTACCAACTATTCATTTTATCTGCACAGATAAAATGTGTCATTAAAGTCCCATATGCTCTTTTCCATTGCTGGAAAAGAATCTAAGGCATAAAAATGATACAAATGTCAGCTGAGTGAATGTGACTAGAAACACAGCCGAAATTAAAATCTCATGAGTGATTTCTCATCTGTGAAAACGACAGAGTGGTAAGAAAAATTCTTTCTTGAATGATATTTGATGTACATATCTAAGTTCAAAGAATATGACTGTGCCTGCATAAATGTCTCATGATTTTGTGATAGCTGTGATGGCTGGTCTAACATCATAACACAGACACCACTTGTGAACAGAGGTAGAAAGACAGAGATGTGCTTAGAGAGAGTGACATGTTTTGTCCAGTATACCTAAAACTATTGCGTAAACTGTGTGCTAGAAAACGGCCTCTACATGTCAGAGTAAACCCATGAATGAAGGACAAAAACATGCCATCGCATGCGAAGTATCTGCCTCAACTCTGAGTCTTCAGCCTTGATCCTCAAGGAAAGAGGTGCAGAATGTCTTCCAAAGACAAGTTTGGGAAAGTTATATTTTTAATTTTGATGGATTTTTGGAAGTACGTAGTAGGCAGAATTTTGTGTAGTCTTTGGCTTCCTTTGTTCCACAAACCATAGCTTAATCTGTCTTTTCATTAGAAAGATAACCATCTCACTTTGTATTCTATTTCTCATCTTATCTCTTCTGCAGTTACCTGTTTTTCAAGCAATCTGAATATATAAACTGGAGGAATCATTACAAGCTGAGTATTATGTCTGAAGGTTGCTGCTTCTATTTCAGGCCTATATTCAGGAAAGGCAAAAGCTTCCTAAAGGTTATCTGTTTCTTCCAGGTGCATTAGTCTTAAACACTGACTTAGCAGCTAAGACCCATGTTTCTGTATGTTCTGATAATGATAAAGAAGATAATCTAGTGGTAGTTTATCATAAAACAAATTTTAAAAAGAATCTGTTCTCTGTGTTCCTAAGATAGTAAGAAGCTTTTTTTAGAAGTACAACTGGGAAGCGATAAAATCATTAGCAAAATTCTTAAAGGAGACACTGAGAAGAATTGAAAAAAATGCTAGGCAACTTGCAAAATGAAAGTATTTGACATTACAAATAATGTGTTCCAGGCAAAAGGTATCTCTGAAAAATCTAAAGCACTCACATAGGCATGTGAGGAGCTTGGAGAAAGGATACTTGCTGTTAACTTTCAACCACCAAATTTCATTTATTTAAGAGTTGTCGGTGTGTCATCATCATGATACATACTGCATTTACCATGATACAAGTAAATAGCAGGAGAATTACAATCAAAACTTGAAATACAGAAGTGTAGTAGACTTGGGTTTGTGCCATTGGTTTACAGAAGATTGCCGTGTTTTTGAGTGGAAAATACAACTATTCTGCATGTGTTAACGTGAAGGCATTTCTGTTGCACTGGGTTGAACTCAGGTCAGCAGGACTCCAGTCATATACACACTTTCATGAGAAATTAAGAACTAAAGCAGCTGAATCAGCAGGAAAGAAAAACGTATTTCTTAATGGGAAGTACAGAGATAACGAGAACCTTCCTCCGTAAGGCTTAAAAGAAAGCCAGTGTTAAAAAGCCTCCTTTCTCAGCAACAAACATTTTACTTCTGTGTGAACTGGCAATGTTGTACCTTTCATATCCAGTGACAGGAGTTAAAATGTGATGGGAGAGGGACTGCCTTTTATTGCAGCTAGTAGCTTGCCTCATTGAAACCAAAGACTGCACTGCTTGGTCTTTTGCTAGGTGGATGGTTGGACTAGATGATCATAGGGGTCTTCTTCAACCTTAATGATTCTGTCATTACGGTCAACACACCAGAAGGACAGCATGCCGTTCAGAGGGACCTAGACAGACTTGAGCAGTGGGCCTAGGTGAACCCCGTGAGGTTCAACAAATCCAAGTGCCAGGTCTTGCACTTTGGTCAAGGCAACCCCCATTACCAATACAAGCTGAGGGATGAAAGGATTGAGCGCAGCCCTGCCAAAAGGGACCTGGGGGTGCTGGTAGATGGCAAGCTGCACATGAGTGAGCAGTGTGCCTTCACAGCCCAGAAAGCCAACTGTGCCCTGGGCTGCATCAAATGCAGTGTGTCCAGCAGGGTGAGGGAGGTGATTCCGCCCCTCTGCTCTGCGCTGGTGAGGCCTCATCTGGAGTAGTGTCCAGATGTGGAGTCCTCAGTACAGGAGAGACGTGGAACATAAAAATGAACCGTGGAATGGAACACCTCTCCTGCAAGGACAGGCTGAGAGAGCTGGGGCTGCTCAGACAGGAGAAGAGGCTTCAAGGTGACCTGAGAGCGGCCTTTCAGTATCTGAAGGGGAGCTACAGGAAAGAAGGGGACAGACTCTTTGGCAAGGTCTGTGATGACAGGACGAGGGGAGATGATTTCAAACTCAAAAGAGGGGAGATTTAGGTTAGAGGTAAAGAAAAAATCTTTTACAGTGAGGGTGGTGAGGCACTGAAACTGATGTGGTTAATGCCTCATCCCTGGAGACTTTCAAGGCGAGGCTGGATCGGGCCCTGGGCACCCTGATGTAGCCGTGGTGTCCCTGTTCACTCACCAACCCCATCTTGCTCACGTCAGTTATTTATGATGGACCTCTATTTGCGCTTGAAACCATCCGATGTTCCCTGTCTGCGCCCCTACAGCAACCTTCGTTGTTCAGGGAGCTATTTACTACATATGAATGGAATACAGTCCCTAACTGCAGAACAAAACCTACGAGGACGATAGAGCGACAACAGATGCTCGGCTCAGAGGCCCCTGTTACCGTCCCGTCCAAAGCACAACCACTTATTTTTAAACTACAGGGAACGCAGAGCTTCCTCCTCCGAGCTGTGTGGCAGCCGAGCCATTCCGACATCGTTACGACCCCGCCCGCCGCCGCCCACCCTACACAACCGTTTGCCCTCAGGGGCCCGGCGCACGGGACGATGCCGTTTGCCGCTGTGCGCGGCGTAGGGCGATGCCGCGAGCGGCTGCGGGCTCTCGTGCCAGCCCCGGCACGGCTCCCTCGGACAAACACCGCTCGCAAACCTTCGGCCTCCGCTTCCCCGGCGGCGGCCGGGCCCCGTCCCGCCCCGCAGCCCCGGGGCACCGCCCGGCAGGCGGGGAGGCGCGCCGCTCCGCTCCGCCCGGCCCCTCCGCGACCGCGGGCCGCCGCCCGCCCTCCTCTTCCCTTCCCATCCCGCCCCGCCCCGTCCCGTGCCGTCTGTCCCCCCCCCCCCTTTCTCCCGGCCCGGGCCGCGGCAGAGCAGCGGAGCAGCGGAGCTATGTCTCACGGGGCGCGAGTGATCCGCACCGGGGTGAGCAGCGCGGGGGCCGCCGCGCCGCCGTCGGTCGCCGCCTCCTCCTCGGCGGGCTCGGACGCGGAGCTGGTGGACGGCGCCTATTTCCGTTCGTGCTCCGGCATGCTGAAGGTGGCACAGATGGTACGGGACCGGGCAGGGGAGGGTGGCCTTGGGACCCTCGGGCCGCCGTGGGGGTTCCTCCGGGCCGGCGGGGCACAGCGGTGTTCGCTCGGAAGCTCTCGCAGCTGGCGGGAGGAGCTCAGGCTCCCTCGCAAAGCCGACTGCGAAACTCCAGTGAGAAGCAGCCTCTGCTTTTCCTCCGCTGGTGCCGACAGTTGTGTGCCAGCCCGGGGGAACGCTGCTTGCTCGGAGCGCTGCAGCGTTATCCGAAGCCGGTGGTAGTGATGAGCGTTAACAAGTCTTCGTAATTAATCATAATTTTGGCACAGCGGCGTGAAGGCGTCAGGTGTCGCGCATCAGCGGTCCGTTTGCTGTGGGAAGTTTGGCAAAGGACGAGGCCCGGGGCCGCCAGCGAGGCCGGGCTCCAGGTGGGCCACGAGTGGTGACGTATCACCGAATAGGCAGAAATGGGGGGAAAACCCGTAACAGAGATCAAAAGTTACGAATCATTTTTGGTTACAGTGCAGTCCTGTCAGATCCTTAAGTCCCAAGGAGAGATGTAACTGATGACGCTGGGCATGGCTACCTGCCGCTGCCGAGCTGCACCTGTCCCTCACTGTGAGTTCAGCTCAGTAGGAGTGCCAGCAGCTGTCTGCTGCATTCCCTCCTCTTGGGTTGTTCCCAAACCATCGTGAGGATCTGGACTATGCTTCCAGGAGATAAAATGATGCTCTTTGGAACATGCCTCCGTTGCCAGTGACCCTGCACTCCTAAAACTGCAGGCTTGTGCTTTGCTGACTAACTAGAAGCCCGCTTTTCTTTTCATTTTCACCGTTGCGGAAAGAGCAATTCCTTTTACGGACTAGAAGGACCTAGTCCTGTGAGCTGTCCATCCCAGTGTGTCCTCACTACACTTACCACGTTATACAGCTCTCACAAGCACGCGTATTTGTGCTGAAGTTTCAGGTTTGGTGTGCATGGGGTGTATGCTTTACATGCTTTTGTATATAAATGCATTTAAATGTATGTAAGTGTTTGTAATAGCGTAACATTTATCATTTTGTGAATGCTGTTCAGTATCGGCATCGTTAGGATTTAGGCCAGTGGTTTTCTGTGCTGATTAGGCAAGTTCCCATGAGCACTCCTTCAACTCTACCCTCTTACATTTCTCTGCGTTCCAGCTTCCAAAAATAACATCAGTAGAAATTGCTTCAGTTATCCAAGGAACTTTGGGCAGATAAAACTTTTTTGATGTGTTATCTTGGTAATGTCTTCTCAGTTTCTGAAGAAAACAAAATGCTCGTGCTGCAGTGTGTAGAAGTGACCAGGGCAAACTAGTTCTGGATGAAGTCCTCAACATTTATCTAAAATGTATCTTTTCTCAGAGATTATTTTCACTATATCTATGGGTCTTCTTTTATTAGCATGCAGTTCTAGTGTTTGCAATCTCTGTGTTTGATCAGAATTCTCTAGGATGAAACTGCAAACCATTCCTGGATTAGTGTTAATGGGGAAGGTGGGACTGCAGGCTTCCTATGAAGGAGAAAGTTTATGCTGACAGAGGACAAAGATAAGTTGTTTTTGAGTTGGCATATAGCGCACATCGTAGTGTACTGCGCTTCTGAATGGTCGTGGTTATGAAGAAGGAGCACTACTGCATCTATTTTCTCTTTCTTCCTCAATCCCCTTGGCCAAGAAGTAATGGTACGAGAGAGAACAAGAAGCAAACATTTTTATTTCTTCCTTTACAGTAATGCTAAGGGCTGTTTGCAAGCTCCAAAATAAGCATGAATAATTTGATTGTGTGCATGAAATTAATCTAAGAGATGGCACCAGCATGCTAGGGTAATTGTACCAAGGAAACAGAAGATAATGTCACAGGTTTTCTTCTGTGGGAAGGACCTTAACTCAAGGCTTAAAATTCAGCAGTCTCGTGCAAGATGAGGAGCTTGTCCAGGAACCTGATCATTACTGACTCCATGCTACCAGTTCTTTCCCTTTGAATTCTTCTGGGTAATATGAAAGTTCATGGTTGGCTGTAGCATCTAGTATAGACTGAAATTAGGGAGTGAAAAGCACGTTTCTTCCCTGTGAGCCTATGTACATTCCTTTATTTTGCATAATTACAGCTTTGAGAAGCTAACACATTTTATGCATTGAGTTCCTGAGTTTCTCATACTCAGCGAAGGCTCCATAGAGATATTTTGAAAATACAGAGGAGGAGAAAAATAGTTGTTACTCATGTGCTTTACATGGCAATCAGACGGTTTGAAAGCTGGTTTTTTTTTGTGTGTGTGTATAAGCATCACTAGTGTTAATAGGGGATTCCACTTCCAAAATCCAATCTGAATTCATGCTGTGCTTTCAACAAGAAGTTGCGAAGTATCTTCAACATCAGACATCAGCTGGTTTAGACTGAATATTGCCCTTCCATTTTTTGTGTTGGCAGTATGTTTTGTATTCGTGGCGTTACGTGTGGGATCACACTGTGGTTCCAGAGCAGCAGCGTGCTCGCTGAGTGCAGGGATGTGTGTCTCTGTGTGCATGATCCGCAAGATCAGAAGGGCTGAATGTGGAATGAAGCCAAAATTGCCACATAAGGCACTTTTCAGTACATCCCACTGACTGTGCTGATCTGTTTGAAGCATGTTTGTTCTGTGTTCGTGCTACTGCTGGTATATTTTATTGAAGGGCTTTCTGGGTACTGGTGCTACTCAGCTGCCACCAGGCAGTCTATGAGCTACACAGAAGTTTACTGAAACTTCTCTGGGTTATTACATACAAACATAGAGTTGAATAATGGTATTCAAGGGAATATTAATACATTTAATGCTGAAAGCCAAAAAAAAAAAAATGTTGGTAGCTAGATAGTTAGAGCCAAGATCAACTTCTTAATGTGTGGGATGGTGTCAGCCAGACTTACTGGGGAGCTGCATTCAGAAGATGTTAAAATATGAGAAGAAAGCAAACTCTGTTGGTAGAAGAGAAAAATTCCTGATCAAAACTCTTGATATAGAAAAAGGAAATGCACAAAAGCAAATGCCGTTGCAGTAGCTCTCAAGTCATTTCAATCTTTTAATTTGAACCCAAAACTTATTTTGACGATGGAATTGATAGAAGTAAATGGTCTAGTTCTTTGCAGTGTGTTGGTGGTGTATGACTTTGCTTGTATGGCAATAAGGCTGTTTAGTCAGAAGAGATATGCAGAGATATAGAAATTGTAAACTTATCTCTTATGTAGATTGCATTTTCAACTTTCTCCCACCATTGTTCTGTCTATAGTTCTTCCAAGGAAAGTAATGGCTAGAAGTAACAAGCTTGGCTGAAAGTTGCCAGACGCTGACCTGCCAAGCTTACACTCAAACAGGGCTGTGTTCTGCTTATCTTTTCATCCCAGCTGATAACAGAGAACAGGAAAAATGATGCTGTTCTAGCTAACAGTGATGTATTAAACAAAAATTCATACTGGAGGCATTTGAGGAAATAGTAAAGTAATAAATGAGGAAAAACACTTTGAAAACGTGTGGCTGTCCTCAGCCTGCAACTGTGTGACAAATCACTGCCTAAAGAATAAGGAATTGAACTTATATTCTCAGGCCAAGGTCAGGCATGTGCTGTAGGTGCTCATTGCTGATCTGCCAGATGTTGCAGTGAAGTGACCTTGCTTGGGATACTGGCCATAGAGATAGAAGTTTGTCTCTGTCATAGGCGGCTCAAAAGTTAGCAAGAGCATTTGACTGAGGAATGCCCAAGCCTCGTAATTAAAACCCATGGGTCTGGGGAGTCCTGTTATTTACACTCTGAGATCACTGCAGCAGGCTGGCTTGGCCAGGCATACTTTTTCCATTCCTCTGCTATGGGTGGCCATACAATTTCTGCCCAGGTATTTGCATATGAGCCGGGAGCAGACAGTGTGTTCCCTGCGTGCTAAGTAGTGTTTGGTGGTAGGCCGACACGGTTTTATTTGATGGGTCAAAACTTCAGAGGCAACAGCAGTGGAAGGAATTTTCTCTCTGTGCTGCCATTCTCAGCTGCAGTGATGCAGCTGTTTACAAGGTTGTGCAATACTCCAAACCAGGGGACTGATGTAGTTTTACTTCAACTCTCCTTTACTTTTCTTCTTTCGTAAGAGGTTTGATGGAACAGTGCAGCCACGGGGACTATTGTCAGGAGGAGCCTGTGTCCGGGATAGAGTGGCAGGAGCTGTGTAAGCACGAATTGGTTCCACGTGCTTCAAGCCACAAGCTAAGAATTTAGTCCTTTTCTGTTTTTTGTTGTTGTTGTTAGGGAAGGGTTTAATCACTGTGTTACTCTCTGTCTAATTGTTCAGTTTCTATGTTTTTCTGCCAGAAGGCTAAAAAATCACGTCCAGTGTATTGCTGTTTTTGAATATTAGGGAATCTCTGTTCCAGATGTGTCAGTGAATGCTTTATTTCTTTCCAGAAGAGGTTTCCTGCAAGCACAGAATTGAAGCTGTCATGCCTTGTTCACTTGACCCCACCCGTTAGGATTCATTGCGGTACGTTCATTAGTAACTTCATGGCATGTAGTGCTCTTGGTGTAGCTGTGACCGAAACTAAAAAAAACAGGAAGCAAAGCCTAGAAATTTACCACATCTCCTGAGGTGTGTTTAGCATGCTTCAAAGAGCAGAGTGAGGTACTGGCAGTGGTTTTCTGGCACACGTGTTTCACAGGAAGTTAGGTTTGTGTTTTGAAGTCTCTGTCAGGTGTACATGATGTCTGTGTGTTGTTCAAGGTGCAAAGCATGGATTCTTACTGGACTGTGGCTTTTCTAGGAGGTACTAATGTGCCATATCCTCTCTCCTCTCTCTTTGCAGACAGTGTTCCCTTTGGACATTCGCCTCTCCTGCCACAGGGAAGTGTAAGCTAGTTGATCAGTTCTGTTCAAACGTGGTCTTTATAGCTAAAAATGTTGAAAATGCCCTTGTTGAGCAGATCCTGCACCTGCAGCCCATGTGCCTCATCGTGATCATGGGAGCAATGGACATACCTCAGCAGGGCAGTGTGCCTGACCCTGACAGTGTTAGCTAACAGCTCCACATACCTGGGTGAAGTGGTATCGGCCCCCAGAGCCAGACAGTGTTTGGCTACTATGAGTAAGTGTTTCCTCCGCTCCCGTCCCCTGGGTGTGCTTGTGGGGCATTCACTCTGTCCTGTGGCTGAGCCTCTCCTTTGCACTGTTTCACGTCACGTGCACTGCGGGCTTGTCCTCCTCTTTTGTGGTGAGATGTAAAGTATACAGCAGCCAGAAATTGCTGCTCTCTCTATGCAGAGATCAAACCTTAAAATTGCCATGATTTTCTTCCACACACCTGCGTGCTTCTTCATTTCTGCATAACTCAGGTTCTGAGGGAATCATTACAGCTGCAACAATTTCCTTTGCTGCTATGCAGGGAATTTGATGAATGCAATGGTGAGTACAGGAATGTTTGACTGGCCCAAGCCAGGTGGCCGCAGCCTTCAAAGCCATAGCAAATTGGTCTGCTGTACTTGTAGTTAGGGCTGCTTCTGCTCGTAGCTCTACACAAGGACAATAGAAGTGTGATTGAGAAGCTGCTTCAAGAGGAATTTTCTTGGAATGCTGTTTGGTTTTGTTTCAGTACCATTTCTGAGTTCACAAAACAAACACTGACAGCTGGGAGGGAAAGATAGTGTGAACAGTGTTAGCCTGATATGGCCAGTAGCAACTGTGGGACTGCAGAAGGGCTTAGGATGCTGTCCTGCAAGTCTGTAATCACATTCACCCAGAACTGGGAAGTCCACTTGAAGAGGCCTCTCATCTGCAAGGGGAAAACCCAGTCCCCAGCTGCTGTTTGTCACCTGCTGGCTAATTGAGCCTTTTGTAGATAGCTTGAGCGTGGCTTCCTAGCAGCAAGGTCAGTGCCATCCCCGCATGTTTGTGTGACCTGCTGGGCAGTGGTACCACTGGGGAATCTCATCTATTATCTCATCACTTGCCCAGCATCAAGGGCGTGCACTTTGAAGAGGTCATTCTGTGTGCTAAGGCCCCATCTAATCCAGCAGCAATGTTGGTTGACATAGAAATTGTCACAATGTTAGTATTTTGGGGAACATTCACCTGTTTTTTTCCTTGTAAAAAATTATGATGTACCAGCACAGCTAACAACATAAACTTCAGTGATGTTAACACTCTCCTCTTGTTTGAGGAGACCTTGCTTAAGGCTCCGTTGCCATGGCTCACAAAGCCCTTGTTGAAGATGACAGATACAGGCTTTTTAACAGCTCTCTGTGCGATTGCCAGATGTCAGTGTGGTATTCTCTGGGGCTGGGAAAAGAGATGGCAGGTGCTAACTGAAGATTTGAGTCAGCCAAGCAATAAATGCCTCAGCCAATGACAACGAGTTGTGTTGTGAGCAGCATCCGTAAGGAGAGGGATGAGCAAATTGCTTGCTGAGGGTTACAGACATGGGCACCGAGACTTTCCTGAGCAGTTTGTAAGGTGCTCTTTATCTCAGTAACAGCTTTCAGGAAGACGAGATTTCTTACACTTTTTATTTTGAATACGTCTGGTTTGGTCAATCAGTAGGAAGTTGGTTGCCACGTGGTGCTGGTTCTGTGTTATATGTTCCCATTTGAGCTTAAAGTAGGTGTGGGCTGGTAGATACGTATTACTCAGGTCAAGTGGGAGGCTTTGCTGTTTGTTGTGCAGAGTTTGGGGGGTGTTTGTTAGCCACAAACACTGGACTTGATGCAGACAGACAGTCCAGCCAGGCTTGGCTGGCCATCCAGCGTGGGCTCCTCTGTAGGTGGTACTGCCATGCATGATTGCTGCGTGCATTTTTAGACAGCCATGACCTTCACATACAAGAGCCCTCTAGCTCACACATACAGATTAAACTCTTCCTACATTGTGTATTACTTACAACATGGGACTTCATCAGCTATCTAAAGGGCAAGAAGCACAACTCAGTGTACAATGAGAATGGTTCAGAATAGTGGTTTCAGAGGTGCGTTGCTCCTCCTCTGAGTATTTCTTCTTGGCAGGCTGAGAGGAAGTATGGCAGGTGAGCTGGGCGAAAATGCTGGCATGGATGGCTGTTCCACTGGGGCTGTTGTATGCACAAGGAGCAACTTCTTACGTTATCAGAAGATGGACAGGTGAGATGTTCACGAAGCATAAAGATCTGGCCTTGTCCAGAACAGCACCTCTAGGATTTGTGGGTATCTAGAAAGGTGTAAGACCTCTCTGAGAGTTAGAGGGAAAGCAGTTGCCTTTCCCAGAGTTAAAATCCTGCTAAAACATTCACTGTATTCAGAATTCTGGCCATATCCTTTGCAGAGATGTTAAAAGTCAGCTGTGCCATTGAAAATCTTTCGTAATGAGTTTTATGTGTTCTGGCAATTGTTTGCGACTTGTATATGGCACTTGTGCACTGTTACTCAGTTAGAACTTAACGTATAGCTTCAGTATTGTGAGCATTGTGCATATGTTTTTACATAGATCGGAAAAACTCGACGATAATGATCTTACAGTTGAAGTGTTTTAAATTGAATTTGATTTATAAAACATAGCAGAGCCTAAATCTGTTAGCACGGTTTAGAGAGAAAAGAAATAAAATTATGAGCCTCTTGTTAACAAACTTGCCTTGCTCTTTTAAATTAATTCACTGCTAGATGAGAGTGTAGCTTGCTGTTTGCTGTATAACTGTGAAGTTCTCAGCTTTCAGCTAGTGATATTCAGTACTGCATGGTGTCTTTCAGTGCAGCGTGGTGTGGTGGTGCAGGCAGCTTTGGGGTGTGAGGCAGAGCTGGCTAAGCTGACAGCAGTGGAACTGATGTGTTGCTTGCACTGTGCTCTGCAGTAGGTATGACTTAGCTGGTTGTTACAGAGAATTGCTTTTTTTAGTAATCACGGCTACCATCCTGCAGCAAGGACTGTTTAATAATGTCATTCACACGCTGGTTCTTTTGTTACCCCCCATCCTTTGCTGTCGCTGGTGCCTGTGCCAGAGCAGATAAATAATTAAACAGAGAATACTGCTTCCTTGTACTTAGGCTTGTCTTCTTATCTGAGTCTCAGAGAGTCAAATAAGATTATTTTGCCTTCTTCTCACCCTCCCACCATTCATATCTTCAGTAAATAGCTGTGGATGGCAGTGCACAAGAGAAGTCACTTATCAGAGGCCAGGCAGCATCCTTATTTTAGCAGACCAGCCAGACAAGAGGAAATCTGCCTAGACACAGGGGCTGAGATACTGTGCAACCAAAGACTGACTGCTTCACAGATCCATGCACTTGAAGATTGCTGATTTCATCTGACATTAGTGAAGCTTTAGCTGGACTGGGTTCTTTATCATTTTTTTTTTCCTTTTTTGAATCTTTCTAGTGTGTGCTTGGCTGTTAGTGCTCACATTTCCTCTGGAAGAAGATCTTGGTTACAGCATCAGCCAGCTTTGTTGCTTAATTTAGCTGAACTGGTCTTGCATGAATTATGCTTGTAACCTTGACCTGAGCTTTGTCTATCTTACTGTTTTGGGAAGCTGTTCAAACAACTGATTCTGTCCAGAAATATGTAGTTAATAATGTAGATGTTTCTTCACTGGCTTGCAGTGTAACATTTGTGAGTGTATGGTGGTAGTACAGCTGCAGTCAGTGACATTTCTTCTCTGTGCAGGACACCTAAAGAGGGCATGGCTATCCTCATTGGCACATTTAGGATGGAAAATTCCACATTCTATTTTGACTGGTGTTGCAAGCTGAAAGCTTTGACTTTTTTCATTCAAATAAAAGAAGCATTTAGCTCTTATTATATTGCTTTTTAAAAAAGGCTTTAATAAAACTTGATGTGAGTCACCGCTGTCCCTTACTCCCAATCTGTAGACAGACAGCTTCTGTACAGTTGCCTGTACAGAACCTGGGTAAGTTTGAAGAGAGGAGGAATTAGACTAAGGAGGAGGGAGCATTTACAGTGGTACAGTGGTTCCCCAGTGCCCTACCAAGTGCAATGGAGAAGTCTCCTTGCACTGCTGTTTACATCAATCAAGGGAAAAACAAGCAAACAACCAAAAACTTATTTCTGTCTTCTAGAGAATTAAATTCATTTCCAGTGAAGGATGGAAAAGAAAAACGTTTCATGATATTTCACACTCTCAACTACAAGCTGGGGGCTGCTAAATCAGAGCTGCTGCCTACGGTATTGGTACAGATGTAGTAGCACGCTCAGTCCTGTCCCCTGTCCTCTTTCCCCTGAATGGGACTCTGTGACAGCACCTCATTTGCCTGTATACCTACTTAGTCCATGGCACTTTGGTTAGCAGGCTTCTGAGGCTTCAGGTTTCATGTGCACCTTGTCTGGCACTGGCACCACAAAGGAGTATCCTTGTTTCTTCTCCCAGCTGCTTGCACCGTTCCCTCTGTCGCCTTTCCTCTTGCATTGACACTATTGTTGAGTCCCTGAGCTAATTATAGAACAGATAACAGCTGGAAAAACAATTCATACACAGAGAAGGACAGAAGCACAGGCAGAATCATTGTGTTGCTGTGTCAGTTCTTCAATTTTCTTTGAACTTACAGTACTCTGTGGTGGTACTACACAAAGTGGCTGAGTAGAAAGGCCAGGAGTTGCTTTTGGCAGTGACAGCTTTGGCTTAAATGCATCAAACTGTACCCCTCTGGAAATATTTTTAGTTATCTAATTGCAGTGCATGTCCTGATGCAAGGAGATGAAGATAGCTAGGATATATCAGAAGGGGGAAGTATTGTGTTTTCAGATGCATAGATGGAAATTTGGGTTCTTTGGAAAGAATGAGATATGGAGGAGAGGAGGTACAGAGTATCATGTAGGGGGCAAAGAAGAAAGAGGAATAGTAAAAAAAAGAAGGAAAAAATTCATGGAATGAAAATCCTTCTTATGGGGCAGCAGAACAGAGGGGAGTATAGCCAAGAAAGAAAAGATGCGCAGAGAAAAGGAAGGAAGTGGTTTTATATTGCATAGTAGAATAACTAAATGGAAAGATAATGCAGTGATGGGTAGATTATATGTGTCAGTGTATGTTTTGTGGTATTACTGGAAATCTTTGAGCTAAGAGTTACAGTGTTTCTCTAGAACTGGGTATCTCAGTGCAGATTTGCTTCCTATCTACTTTATCTTTCTACCCAGCAGTTTAGCTGGCATTTCACATCTTGTTTTCTATGTAGAAGAAGAAATTTATTGTCCATAGCTAAACATCACTTGGTAAGACAGCAGTTTCAACCTATCAGTTCAGGATATGATCTTGGGACTTGCAAGAATTAAGGTTTTTAGTGCTGCTGTTGGTAGTACAGCAGCAGCTGGAAGTCCCAGGCCTGGAGAGCCACTGAGGTGGGTTGGCCCTGGCCAACAGCCGGACACACACCATGGCTCTCACGTGTTTCCTTTTCCTCTGGGGTGGAGAGAATATAGAAAGGCATCTCATGGATTGTGCTAGTGACAGTTTCAGAAGGAAAGCAAAAGCTGTACATGAAAGCAAAGCAAAAAGAGGAATTTGTTCACTACTTCCCACTGGCAGGCTGATGCCCTGCCTCTTCCTTGGAGAGCAGGCTCTCAGCTCTCATAATGGTTGCTTGGTAGGATGGACGCAGTAGCCATGAACCATCCCCCTGTCCTTCTCTGAGCGTGCTGCTGAGCACTGCCTGGAATACCCTTGGGGTCACCTGGAGCAGCTGGCTCGTCCATGTCCTCTGCCAACCTCTTGCCCATACCCAGCCTTCTTGCTTTGTGTAATGCAAAGGGAAAGCCTTGCCACTGTGTAAGCACTGATCAGCAATAGGCAAAACACCAGTGTGCTATCAACACTCTTCTAACCACAAAGGCAAACCACAGAACCATGTCAGCTGCTGTGAAGGAAGTTAACTCCTTCTCAGCCAGACCCAGTACACTGCCACTGTACTGCATGCTGTGCAGGCACAGTCGGAAAGGGTAACCCTTACTCCACGGGCATTACTGGAGTAGTGAAAGAGCAGCTGGACAGAGGCCAGTGATAACACATGGGAAAGAGCAGTCAGGAATGGTCAAGAGGATAAAAAGTGGCCTGAACTTCACAGCTTATGTTTCCAGTTAGAAAACAGGAGTTTATTTGGGATATATGTTGAGTGTTTCCTTTGCAACACGTGATATCAGAATTTTTCTCTAAGTAAGTGATAGCAATATCTTTAATTGAATAATACTTGTTTTTACAAAACTAGCTGATGTTAAGCAAAATACACTTGTCTTAATTGTCTGATACTAAGCGTGACATGCTTGCCTTAATTGCCTGATGCTAAGCAAAGCAAACTTGATGCTAAGCAGAACATCCTTTATCTACTCGTGGAACCCAGTATATAATTGTTATCTAAGTCAGTGTGGGTCTCTTCTCCTGTATATCACCCTACAAGGTCTATTCCTGTCTTCTGAGGTAAACTGCATATTACTAGGTTAGAAAAGCAGGGAGCTAAGATATGCTCATCATTGCAAACATGCTATGGAAAACTGCCAACTTGAGAGAACAAGAGGAGGGCAATCTGCAGTCATGAAGAAGACTGCTTATTTCATCCCCTGAGGGTCTTGAGACCACCGCCCAAAATCACTGAGCATGTGCAAGGAGGCAGGACCCTATGTTAATGATTTTGGAAGGGATTATTGAGTATGTACATACTGCACAGGGGAAACCTTTGCATATGTGACACAAGTAACATATATAAGCTGAAGGTCTTTTGTTCAAGGTATGCATGGTTAGGGTGGAGATAACCCCTTGCACATCCAACACTGTAAGTATAGAATGTCTGCTTACTGGCACCACATTGGAGTTAGTGAGTTTATTCCCGGATTTCAAGTGACAATAGTCAGGAAACAGACAGTAATTACTATTATACAGTAAGCTTAGGATACTTATTTTTATTAATTGTGTGAAGTAATGGCAATGAATCAACCCAAAAGCAACTCCAAAAGACCAACCATTTCCTATTCTTTTACTTGTTCCCTGATACCCCCCTTGAATTTTGTAGGATTTTTTTCATATATTATTAATTAACACTTATCTGTTGCGTCAATCTATTGGTGGATTTTTTTGTTTTTTTTTTTTTTTTTTTTTTTTTTTGTTGTTGTTGTTGCTGTTCCATTTTGGTTCTGGTGGACATCTGTTCTCATTCATGCTATAAATGAAAACAGTCATCTTGGCCTAGAGTCATAAACATCTTGACTGTTTATTTGCAGTGTTCAACGTCTTTGCCTTGTTTTATACATCTAAAGTGTTTGGAAGATGAAGAACTTTAGCACAAGTCTTTAGGAACTGCGCAAAGCTGCACCAGGGAAGGTTCAGACTGGACATTAGAAATAAGGTTGTACACCATGAGGGTAGACAGACACTGGACAGGCCTCCTGTAGAGGTGGTTGGTGCCCTGTGCCTGTCAGTACGCAAGAAGCATTTGGACAATGATGCTAGTAACATGCTTTAACCTTTGTTTAGCCTGCAGTGGTCAGACAGTTGGACTTGATGGTCTTTCAGTGTTCCTTCCAACTGAGCTATTCTATTCTGTTAGCCCTCGTTTGGTGAATGGGAGAGTTGAAGCAGAAAATTATGTTATTTACTCAAATCTAAATGATAATAAAGTTACAAAACTGAGATTGGTACTCAAGAGGCACTGACATTCAATTCCTCGCATCTTCTGTCAGTGTTTGTCTGTGGAAGTGTGTCTCTAATGCTCAGAACATTAAGCTTTCCTTTATAGAATGTTGTCAGTATTGGAGATCATGCTGGATTTATATTTGTGCAGGTAGCTGTGTCTGAAGAAAATCTAGTTCTCTCCAAACGTTACAAAAGAATTAAGTGTTGGCAATAAAGTCGTAACTTTATTTATTACATCCATTTAAAGTGTGACACTCAAAAAAGATTGTGCAAAGCACTAGCACAGATTTATTCTTGCGTTATAAAATCGTTCTGTGGTCCGATAAGCTGCAGTCTTCAATCACATGATCAGAAAATGCTCAGTTGTGCCAGCCAGCATTTTGGGTATGTGGAGGGGAAAAAAGGTCCTTTTATATTCTCTGATTCCTTTGCTACCCTCAGGGGAATTAAGGAGGAAAGCATTATCTGTAATCTCTTGCCTGCTCTGTCATTGGAGAAGGTGATTCTCTAGTAAGTTGTTCTGAACATGTGAGGTTGGCCCAGGTTCTTATCTTTGCTCTCCAGCACATTTGTTTTTTATTTTGTGCAGATGGGCCCAACCCGTTAGTCCTGAGGGAAGCTGCCCACTGTTCTTGGGCAGTTTCACAGTGACTTGGGGGCATGACTTCCAGCCCGTGGGAGCTACAGATTCTCACAGGAGGATCTAGTGACCAGAGAGGCTGAGGGTTGTGCTGCTGATTTCCTTGGTCCCAGGTGTCACATCCAGCCTGCTCCTGTGAAGCTAGGATTTTTGGGGACGAGCTTTTTCTGTGAAGTAATTGCATCTACAGGACTACAGACAGCCAAGAAGAAGTGCAGAGAGTTAGGTAGAATTCCAGCCATCTGAAACCAGGAGTACCACAGTTTCTGGGCCTAATCCCAAAGGCCTTTTCTCCAGTGTGTGTTTGCCATGGGAATTATTGGAAGTTGGATCTTCTTCCTAAGTATAATCTTTTCAGAATACAAAGGCATTATTCTCCTTTCTGTTACATTGAATTTTCCACCAGTGATAGAATGACTTTCTTGAAGGAAGTCATTTAACAAGGCAAAGTGCAAGGTCCTGCATCTGGGTTGGGGTATATATATTTTATAGCATGCAGATAGAGGCTTAAGTGATGAAGAATATTCTTCTGGAAAGTATCTCCAAACATTTGAGGGATTTGAAGGTGACTGGGAGTAGTCAGTATGGATTTAGCAATGGAATGTCGTGCATCACCAACCTTACTGTCTTCTACAGTGAGGTGGTTGGCTTGGTAGACAACAGGAGAGCAATAGATTTTGTTTAGCTTGATCTTGTCTCCGATAGAGTCTTTATAGACAAGCTGACAGGCTATGGGTTAGATAAGTGGACAAACTGGCAGAATGACCAGGCCTGGAGTGCTGGAATCAGTAATATAAGGTCCAATTGGAGACCTAGTGTATCCCAGAGGTTTAATATTGGGACCAGCACTGCTCGTATTTTAATTAATGGCCAGGATGGTGGAACAGTGTGCACCTTCAGCAATTTTGGATGTTATAAAACTGGGAGGAGTGTCAGATACGCCAGACAGTTGCGCTACTTTTCAGAGGGACCTTCGGAGGCTGGAGAAGTAGAATGACAGGAGCCTCATGAAGTTCAGCAAGGAGATGTACAAAGTCCTGTGTCGGGGGAATTATAACCTCAGACACCAGTACAAGCTGGGGGCTGACTGGTAAGCAGCTTTGCCAATAGGGACTGGGAGTCCGGGAGGACAACAAGCTGACCATGAGCCAGCACTGCACTTTTACAGCAAAACTGTCCAACAGCTGTGTTAGGAGAAGCGTTGCCAGTGGCTGGAGGAAATGATCCTTCCCTTTGCTGAGCGCTGGAGTAGTGTATGGAGTTCCAGGCTTCCCAGTACAAGAGAAACATGGAAATACTGAAGGGAGTCTAGCAAAGGGCAACAAAGATGGTGAAGGGACTGGGGCATCCTTCACATGAAGAAGGGCTGAGAGAGCTGGGACTGTTCAGCTTGGAGGAGAGAAGGATCAGGGGTTCGTATCAATGTGATTAATACTTGATAGGATGAAGTGAAGAAAAAGGAACCAGACTCTTCTCATCAGTGTTCAGTGAGGTCAAGAGGCAGTGCACACAAGGAAGTCAATCTGAACAAGAAAGAGCACAAAAAAAGCCTGAAACTTTATTTTTAAAATGTGAGGATAATCAGACGTGGACACAGGTAGCCCAGAGATGTTGTGTCTCCATCCTTTGAGATATTCAGAATCTTAAAAGGGCACAGTCCTCGGCAGTCTGCTTTGGGTGTCCTTTCTGGAGCAGGAGATTGGACCAGATGACCTCCAGAGGTTCCTTCCAGCCTCAGTCATTTTGTGATTTTTGCTGTGAGAGCACAATACATAATTGGATCATACCTTTCATTTCCTGCATGATTGAAACAAGCATGTTATACTGCAGCTCCTCTCTTTCCTGTCAGCCCTAGCGATGTCTGATTGACATGGCCTGTGTCTGCTACACTCAAAGTGAAACCACAGCAGAGAGTAGAACAGGTCTTAAGTTTTGCCCTCACCGAGTAAAGGCAGCAGCAGTGTAAACCCTGGTCCCTGATCTGAGGATTAGATCTCCTGAACTATGTCCCAGCTCCCTAACCCTAACCCTGACACATGCTAAATATGTGTGCTTGTTCATCCTTTTTTAGGGAACGTGGATTGACTTCTGAAGAAAGACTGTATTAGGCAAAAGCAAGTGTTTCATTCTTGGTAGAGTTGTGCTCACTTCAAATCAGAGTGGTGTTTAGGCTTGGGAGCTTGTGTCCCTGCTATTCAAGGGCTAGCATACTGCAGAGGAGATGGCTGACTTTTCTTCAGCTCAAAATAGAGAAGTGAATTTGGACTCTTACTATCTTTCTTTCACAGTGTTTGTTCTCTCTGGTAAGGTGTTGAGTGCCTCTTGGCAGTTGCTCACTGCCTTTAGCTTGTGTTAGCTTCACTGGGAGATGGTTGCTGAAATATCCCAGTGTACCTGAACACTCTTGATGACTCAGCTATAATACCTGGTTCAATGGGAAGTCAAGAAATGGATTAGTTTAAGCTAATCAACTTCTGTGAAACCGAATAAATCCAGAGCTTAACTTAAACCCCAGATTCTCCCCCTTGAAATTGCACGATGCATATGTTCTTTATGCTGCTTTTCAGAAGCCAGAAAACATACAAGTCTCTCAACCACTGTGTGATGCAGATGTGAAGCCTGCTTACATTTTGTGCAGTGCATTGAAATTTTCCAATAAGACTTACCAACATTTGACTCATACTTCTGGTGTGATTGGCCTGCTGGCTAGGGGTCCAAGTTTGCTGCTTTCACAGTCTGTGAATATTATACTGAAATGGAAATGGCAGTGCTCTGATTTTTTTTGTGTCTCTAGGTTTTTTTTTTTCAGGGTGTATTAACCTGTTCCCCTGAGCACAGATGCATAAAGAATGCTCATAACATTTGATCATTTGATCACTTTGCCATTCATTTCTCTCTCCGTATGTGTTTATTCATCTGTATGTGATCTGTGCTGCAAACTTACTTCTGAGGTATATTTTAATCTGTATTTCAGACACTTACATATTAATCATTTTACTGCTCACTCCCAAGTTTTCTGGAAACAGAAATTACAGAGTAAAAAGTGAGAGATATAATCACTGCCTATATCATGATATCAGTATATCATGATAAATTCTGATACCTGGTGGAGAAACTTTGGCACTTGTCACTTTTAAAAGGAAAGATAATATTCTGTGGCTCTATTTGCTACATTGGTTACTATTTATGTATTTATTTATGGTGAGTTTTAAACTCTGAATGTGCCTGCAAGCCACATGGGCAGTGTTGTATGGTGAGCATGCTGTAGCATTATATATAAAGTTCTTGATCCTGTACCATTTGTGCCTGTCCTGTGAAATAGCAGTATCTGCCTCTGATCACAGAGCCCTCTTGAGAGTTTGTGTGTAAATCCTGTGCTGGGAAATTTATGCTAAGAAAGGAAATTTTTGAAAGAAATACCTCTTCCCCATAGTTATTTCTTCCTACCTATAAGGGAAGCTGAGACACATCTGAAAATAACAGAGGATGAATCTTTGCTAATTTTACTGGCATTGTTTTCATTGGCACTTGGAATGGAAAGCGTATTTGGTAAATCCAAGTTCCTACTGTGTTCCTGGGAGCTGGTCAGATTCTTCAGAGTGTGTTTTACCTTGAATCTTACTTCTGAGGAATCCAATGCCTCAGATGAGTTTTCTGATCTTGTTGTTGGACTCTTCTTTCTGCTTGTTCTGAAGTTTTCATACCCGCAATCTAAAAGGAAAAAAAAAAAAACAAAAAAAAAACACTTTTATGCCTCCAAGCTTTCAACTTCCGAAGCTCAAGAACTAGATCTGGTAATGTATCAAGTAAGTGAGGTTTACCAGCACTGCTTATTTGGATGGTGGCTGTACTTCAGGGCCCCAGTCCTTCTTACTCTTTGTATAGAGTAAAGAAGTTGATAGAGGAAATGGTTCAAGTGTGAAGTGAGTTAATAGGCATATTTAACATTTCTGTGAACTAGCTCTCACTTCTTGGTTAGCACAGTGTAAAAACTGAAGACCAGTTACTGTGGAAGCACTTGAATATGGGAGATTCCTTTTAGCCATTGGTGTTTAGACAAGCATTGTCCTTATCCCATCTCAAACCAAGAACAGGATTCAGCACTTGCTATGGCTTTGTTGTTGAGTCTTACTTCAGATTTAAATTTCATTGAATTGATTTTCATTTTCTTACTGAATTATTAGCAGCATGTCTTTCATCACTGCAAATGATCTCTTAGGTTATATGGTAAATGACCTGCTGATCTCCACCTGATGGTTCAGGCTATCCTGCAGCTCTGTCATATGTCTCAACTCAGCTGATGTTAAGATTCAGGGATCTGAGATGGTAGCCTGAGCCAGCCTGGCTTCTGCTTCCCATAGTTTCCCTTGTAGTCCTAGCTGTTCCCTTGTTCTCCATGACTTTGGAGATCTCAAAATTCAGGAACTTGGCCAGAAGTTAGGAAGTGCTGAATTGTGGAGAGCATTTCTTTGTTGTCTTCTTTGTCTTCTAAGAAATGTAGCATCTCTGAAATCTCCACCATACATAAAATTGAAGACTTTGTGCGTTTAGGATAACCCAGTGGCTAAGCTGCGAGATCTGGGTTGGGAGGCAGAGAATAGACAGAGGGAATAGGCAGAGGGAAGCACAAAACAGGTGGGATGCTGCTACAGTGTTGAACTCCCAAACTAGAGGGCAGAAACTAGTCGGGGAGGCAGAGTCTGACTTCTGTCATTCATTTTGGAAGGTATACGTAGGGGAAAAAAAATTCAACACCCAAACAGCATAGCTCAGATTCTTCCTCCTATATGTTTGACCTAATTTCGCCTGCTAAAGTGGACAGGCTAAACATACGCACGCCCAAGTGCAACCAAAAGCTCTATACATGCATCAGAACTTCACAGTAAATTGCTATTCTGATCAAACTGTATCCAAACTGCCACATCATGCTGTGAGAATGAGTTGGCTCCTTTACAGGAAGAATCTGAGCTATGTTGTTTGGGTGTAGGATTTTTTTTCCTTTTAATTTTAATTAAACGATTCTGATAATGGATGGAGTTCGTCAGGAGTTTGAAGGATGACTGTATGTGCAGTACTGAAGTGCAGGCTTCCTCAGAAAGTTGGATTTTTTTGTTTGTTTGTTTTATGTCTTGAAGAAACTTTTAAAATGTGAATCATTATTGTTCCTGTCTGGCTTTGGGTAAACTGAAAATTACAGTGGCTGGAAGTGCATGTTACCAAAGCTTGTAATAATTAAGTATTTGGGTAGATTTTTCTTCCCATGCTAGGCAAGTTGATATAACCTGTAAACAATTACCAAACAAGTAAATAAATAAATAATTAAGGAGATTTTGTCTGTTGCAGGCCTACAAGTAACAGAAATTGTGGTTTTATGTGACACAGTTAACATATTAAAACTTACTTTCTAACCACTGTGTTGAAAAGTTTCTTCAAGTGCTTACAGTGTTTTTTACAGTAGTACCTTGCAGTCTGCTGATACTCCTACTGTGTAGGTGATAGAAAAAGAGGGGTGAAATTGTTATCTCAGTTACAGCCAGCACCCATCAAAGAGAACTCAAGATGTGTTCATGGGCATATTCATTTCTACAGCATTCAGTGGTTTCAAACTACAGTGTGCAACCCATGTCCTTCTGAAATTCCACGGGGTTTAGGTCCTTCAGTTGCTGCTGCAACTCCAGGCATTCAGCCCCTGTTCTCTGCTTGAGGCCTCTTGTTTTGTAGCAGAGTAGCAGAGACTTCTTCAGCTTGGATTCTTCAGGCTGTCTGGGGCCATTGCTTTCTTTCTAGCAGCTGGCTCTTTCTCAGCTCTGATGGTTGTTTTAGCACATTTAAGTGCAAATTTTGAACATCATTTTTGTGCCCATTACTTTGTCCTGCATTTTTTGGAGATCATTCAGTTTACTCCAGATGATTGTCTTCTATTTCTAAATGACATATTGTTGTGTTTGAAGTCAGCTTCATAGGCCTCTGAGCACCGCTCTAAAAACCTTTAATGTGCCTTTTGTCTTTCAGATCTCCCTGCTGGTTGGATTCATCAGTGTAAATAATTCTCAGTGGACAGATTATAGTGCATACAGCTACTTTCAGATTGTTACCATGTGCGACTTGGTTATGATTTTGTTCTTCTACATTATCCACATTTTCAGAATCTACAGGACGCTCACCTGTGTTAGCTGGCCACTTGCAGTAAGTCTATCAGACAGTATGCATTTTTTGCTTCTCTTGTGTGTTGGTATCTGGATTACTTAGTTCATTTTCTTGTGCTGTCACGTGTTGATAGTCTCACTTTCATGTACAAATCCCTCTGCTGCTTTTGTTACTAGTAGTCGGTTCAGAAGGTGCTGTAATTCTGAGTCTCTTTGCTGATTTGGATCAGATCCTGCTCTCCTTTATACAGATATAAATCCAAATTTACTCCAGGGAAGGCAACAGTGTTATTCTGGGACATCTGGGAAAAGGTGTCAGCAGATGGGCCCTAACTCTGGTCATTTATACTAGCTACATGTTTACTGGAGTATCAAATCATTACATTAGAATTCATGTAATACATCCTGTCCCAAAATAAAGTGTGTATGTGCTATTTAAATCAAATGTGGCTCGTTTTGGTATGGTTATAGGTAACTTAAACAATAGCAAGAAATAGAATCCTCAGCTTGACTGCTCGTAGCCTGACCTTCAGTAGGAACGTCCTGCAGGATATCCGACCTCATTCCACCATTTCCCCTGTACACCCATCTCTTATACCCTAGCAGAAAACTAACAAGCACCACAGAAAATGAGAGACCTGAGCTTCCTCAACAGCTTTGATTAGGTCAGCTAGCAGAAGAGTCATCTGCCCTGTTTTAGTAACCTCTGACAAAATGTCTCTTGGATGCATAGTGACCTGTTAGATATTCTGTGATTCCCTGATTTTACAACAACCTCCTTTTCAGATAAATATTTAAGTATCTTTGGAACAGAACAGAAAAGCCCAAAAGAGACTTTGGGAAACTAGGATTAGTGTTTGGGTGAGTTTCCTGGCAAGATCCCTACGCTGCAGTCAGAGGTGTGCCCTACAATCAGTAAAGCTGCAGTGGTTCAAGACTTTGTTTTGTAATGACAACTTTTAAAGCTGCAAAACTGTTTTTTCCAGAATGGCACTCTCCTGATCCTGCCAGGGGTTTGTTCTCTATGTAACATAGCCTTTGATAATTCACTTACAACTTGTCTCCACCCCTTGGGTTCTGTGAAAATAGTAGGATGTGTACACTGCTTTAACAGATGTCTCTAAGAAAGCAATAGCATACCTAATTTGCTTGCTGCGTTGTGGACTAACCAGAAGAGCCTCGTAATAGAAATACTTCATTCTAGCAAAATCAAGAGTTATGATCTTGATCACCTGAAACAAGGTTACAAGGGGAAAGTAAGCTGTAGTCTGAGAACCTGCTTTACAGCAAGGATCCTCCTCAGCTGGTTAAATGTCTGAGCAGAGGAAACTGTGGTATGGTAGGACGGACTGTTTCTCTTCTGGAATTTCCTTGAATTATTTCCTTTTGGGGCTATATACTCTCGGTTTTGGTTTGAGAAGGAATCTCCTCTCTCCCTTACACATGGCATTTGTGTGGCTCATGCTGGTAGTGCAGTACAAATTCAGTAAGCACATATCACACCAGCACATCCTGCCGCACAAAGGAAACAACCCGTGTTCTGCAGACACCCGTAATGCTTGATGTAGCCTTCATTTGGATTCAGAACACAAATCTGCAGAAAACTCCTGCATACTGTGAGGCAAAATTGACTCCTAAACTGATATTTGTCACACCAGAGAAAATCTACAAAGCAGTGCCTCAGTGCTCTCAGGAAAAAAAAAAAAAAAGAAAAAAAAACTTGCATCATGTTTGATTTACTGCATTATTGAGCTTCAGCCACCCCTGCAAGACTTAGGCTGCTTTTCTGGAACCTGATGTTACTTATGAATGTTTGCATAGTTGTGCTTTTTGTGGTTTCTCTCCTGTTGCTAGGCTTGGTTGATAAAAGGAAGCTGTTAGTTAATCCTGCTTACTTTCTGATTAGAAGTAGAAGCATTTGCATTTCCTCTGCTACTTACACTGCCATTTCATGTATGTACACTAGAGAAATGTGCCCCCCAAGTCTTCTTCCTTTCCTCAGTACACTGTCTTTGAGTAAATTGCATTCTTGATACAATAAAAGTAAATGCTTGTCCCTCTGTATTGTACCATACTGAACAAGAAAGATTGAGTCCATACCCAGTAAGTAGATCTTATTCCAGTGACATTTAGTAGCCCTGCAGATTGGCCCTTCCCTTTTAAACAGAAACCCAGAAACCCGTAAGTTGTTTTTTATGTTTCTCTTTTTTTTTTTTTAAAGCTGTATTTTTTTTTCTTTTGACTAGTGTTACTGTCCACTGACTTTGAGTAACCTCTGCCAATTTGCTCAGATTCTGTTGCATACTGAAATGTTTTTCTGATAAGTTTCCCTTCTGATGCAACATACGCTTGTCTTTACAGGAATTTCTTCATTACCTGATTGGTACAATTCTGCTTCTTATTGCATCAATTGTGGCAGCCTCGAAGAGTTACAATTTGACTGGACTAGTGGCTGGAGCGGTAAGGTCCTGTTTATTCATCTTGATACTTTTTTCTTATTGCAGTGTAAGTTGAGTGCAAGAAATCTCAGCACTTCATTTTCTTACAGACTTGCCTTGCCTGTGTCTTGGTTGGTACACTGTCTTCTAGCTCATTTCAGTGAACGTTCCATAATGTGACACCAACCTAAAGGCTTTGTTAGATTTCAGTCTTGCCACTAAAATGAATGTTTGTCCTGTCAGTGAGTTGAAACCAAAGGCTCTAGCTTTAACACATAAAGACAGATGTGTTTTGGGGAGGAATTAAGATGAATTAGGTTTGACAAATGGCTGTTGTAACAACTGTGATTTACTGAAAGCATTTCACCCTAGTCTTCTGCTTTGCCACCTCCTGCACCTGGTCAGAGAGCCCTGTTTTAGATTATTTCTCCTGAGCTAAAACCCTTTATCATCTTGGGTCTATGTACTGGATGCTGTACTACGTCCCTGTTGGCTGGAGTGTACTTAAGAGACATGAATTTTGAGTGTGAGCAACAGAACTTAAAATACAGTAGCACAGGAACAAAGAACTGCTTTCACAAGCTTGGTCCCAGTGATTATTTATAGATGCAGATGGAGTAGGAGACATACCTGACTTGTTTATCTGGCAGATGACAGAGAAAGACTTGTCTGAATGGGGTTTGCCTAAAAAGCAGAAATCGAAGGTGTCAGAAAAAGTCTTTTCTTTGGCACAGTGTCCTAATGGGAAGTCTAGCATGTGGGACACTTCGTTGCTGTCCAGCTTTGTCTCTCTCCTCTGTATGATTTTCATTCCTTCTTTCAGTCATTGGTTTGACATGGCATAGCTTGATATTATACTATAGTAACTTCTTTTTTTTTTAGTGTTGTCAGAATGGAGGAAAATATAGCTTCATTTTTAGTCTGTTAATGTCACATGAATACATAGTTGAATATACAGGAGTCCATACATTCATGGATCATGTGTCATCTAATGTAAGCATTTGTGGTTTGCCTGTTTTCTCATTCAGACATTCGGATTCCTAGCTACGGTCCTTTGTGTTTTAAGCATATGGTCATCCTACAAGGTTTCTTGCATCACGCAGTCAACAAGTAAGTATCATACTTAGTGCCTGCCAGAATGCTACTCACAATGAATATTTATATTTTCTCATGGCAGTATCTGCCTGGAAGGATTTATTAATGGCCCATTCCTTGTTACTCAAAATTACTCACAAAGCAGTCATTCCATACTTCAGTCAACACGTATGTATCACAGCTACTGACAACTTTTAACAGCTAACTAGAGGAGCAAAATAACTTGCCTCTAACAAGTATCGGTGCTGTCTCATCTTCCACACCCCCCTCACCCCCACCAAAACGAGGCTTCCTGTGTGTTCTTTAATCAAGTGAATTCATTTGTTTGTGGTAGTGCAAGTGACACTGTCTTCCTTTTCTAAAGATGCAGCTGTATGACTCCTTCATCTCAGCAAGATGTCTGCCTTACCAAATACTATACCAAAGAGGACCGTCCATCTCTGAGGAGAGAGTGTGGGTATTTTGTTATTAGTGTGGACTAGTAGCTTTTGAAGATCTACTTGAATTCCTATGCAAAAAAAATATTATGAACCAAAGTTTTTTGTTGCCCTCACCCAAAGAAGTGTACTTTCCCCACAGAAGAAGCATAGAATGGAGAACCATTTTTTTTTTTTCTGAGCTTTACAGAGAAATACTGCTTCTGTATCTCAAGCTGGGCTGCTGTCATTTCCAGCTATTTGCAGTAAGTGCCTTTAAAACTCATTTGGAGAGCTGTTTGGTTCTCTTTTCAAAAGGATGGAAAAATTGCTTCTGATTGCCTCCATCTGTTTACTGGGAAATACTGAAAATTCCTTTCTGATTCTGAACTCCCAAGGAATTGTTACAGACTGATTTGTGAATAACCCAAGTTCAGAACCATGGAATTCTTCCGACAGCACCTCATCAAAAATTATGAACTGCAACTTGCATAAATCATTGCAAATAATCCCTTCTACCCCTGGCAGTACATGATGAAATCAGACCCAAGCAAAAATTATTCTTAAAAAATTAGTTCAGTCAAATACAGGAAATACACGCTCAAGAATAAGCTTTAATGGTTTGCGGGATCTTTATCTTCCCTTTTCAGAAATACTTGCTGGTGGAATGGACATTTTGCAGTCTTGTTCTATAGGAAGTTTCTGCACATTTCCTAGATACTGTTCTCTTTGGAATCTAACAGTGTTTGTGGAAAGCTGCTCGCAAATAGTGCAATGTGCTTCTTTCTCTCTTACATGTGGCTTGTCCCTTCTGCCTCTGCTGGGATCCATGATTTCAGAGCCTGGACAGAGTTTTGTCCTACCTGATATCGTTGTGAAGTTGTTTATAACTTTGAGACTGAGACGATGCTGCTACTCTCTTGGCACCTCTGCCTTTCCGTCCTTTTGCAGTCCATCTCTGGTGAGCTGGGAACTCTCTGCAGAAAAAAAGACTCAAGTCCTCCTCCTTGGTGCTTTTCCCTTTCATGTCTTGCTGTGAAGAACTTGCATTTGTAAGCTGGTCTTTTCTGTGAGGATAATTACAGGACAGTGCAGTGTGTTGTGGCAAAAAAAAAAAAAAAAAAGAAAGGAAAAAAGTAGGATTTATATATTTTACCAGGTATAGTCTGGAGGAAGGAAGCATTTTTTGGCCTGCTGTTCATTTTTCCATTTCTCTTAAATTCTGCGTCAATACTGCTAATTAATTTAATGACCGGCTTTTGAAAAAATGCTTTTTGTGCCCCATATCAGGTCATCATACATTGCCATTGTTACAAACTTATTGATATTTTTCTTATTTTTTTTGTCACTCTTTGACAAGGGAAATGGGCCAACTTCTAAAGTTCTAAGAATGTTGAGAAAGTGAAAATCACTGAGCAGATAACCTGGGAAAGCAGGAATCTCCCTTCTCATGACACATGGTTTCTGTCGTTCTTATTGATTTTCTTTTCCTAAGTGACTTAAAACAACACAGAGCAGGAAACAATCTGAAAACATGGAAGTCTAATTCTTGTGGATCAAGAAACCCATATTCACTCCAAGATAAATTGCTTTGACATGAACATAGAAGATTATTCAAATAAAACTATTCACTTTGATTGAAAACTCTGCAGAAGATGATGATATGTGATTTGCTTTTATTTTTTGGCAATAAAGATGCTTCTTCACTGGTTCTCCTGCCAAGACAGGCTTAGCCACAGTTTTTTGGAAATCAGCACCCTGACTTCAGTTTGGATTGGAATGGTAGCTGTCTAAGGAAACAATCTCCTCTTTCCCTGGGGGAATAGAAAAGTGCTCTGTTTCTGATGGTAGCACTGTTGCCTCTTGAGAATGCTGCTCGGATAGGTATTAGGCACCTTCCACAAGCTTTCACCCATCTTGGTAATCCAAAGGAAAACAAGTGCTCAGTTGCATGCAGCATGAATACAGCAGAGCTGTGGTGACAATGGAGAGAAGTGTCTGCCATGGCCGGGCTGGAGGTTGAACTTGTGGTGAAGAAGAGGATGTTTCCATGCTCTGCTGCAGCCTTGCCCCCACTCCTTGCACTGCACATTCATCTTTTTAATCTTTTTTTCAGCCTCCCACTTGTCTCTATCACTTTCTGCCATGTGGGGAAGGGGAGGAGGGGTGGAATTTACAGGGAATTTTCTGCAGTCCAACCACCAAAGAATTTTTGGATGACACAGTCTGATCACCCAAAGAATCTGTTTTGCTGCGCTTGTTTACACTGGATCAAGAGACATAAAGTTCCCGTCTGGTTGTTATGCCTATCAACAGGCCTAAAACATGCCTGTAGCTTTTGCTGTTGTGACACTGCTGGGATCACAGACCCACCAGATGTTTCTGGGATGGAAAACTGACATTTCTTCTGACAAAGAAAATTCTTGTGAAACATGTCTACCAGAAGAAGCACAGCTTTTGGTGATACCATCAAAACCTACCAGCAGGACTTCGAATGACAGCTCTGTCTGACAGGGACCCCACTGCTGTACCCATGCCAGCAAAAGGGTTTTAACTTTTTTTCAGTGTCAGCCTGGTTCTGAAAGCTCCATCTGTCTTTGACTTTGTCAAATATGGGATTCCAGCTGTTTTAAAAATAAACTATGTATGTTCGCTATTTGGATGATGTAATGGCTTTGGTACTCGGGTTGTTATCTTGCTCCATTTTCTTTTTTCCTTTACCAGCGCAGTGATTTTCTGTCTGGGGAGCATCTGAAAGTATCCTGGAAGATGAGAGATGTACAAGCCCCAGAAAGAAAACTATTCACCTTCCCTTGTGTGTAGGTGTGCTGGCCTCTCTCTCACCCAAAAGTGTCTATCCTCTTCAGTCCCAAGAAGACTGTAGTTGTTCCTTTGAATCAACACAGGTAGAGCTTGGCGTTTAGTGTCGCTGAAAATTGCATAAAAGAAAAATGAGGAGAGGAAAATAGGTAACACAGACTGATTCATAATGAAAAAAGAAAAAGCTGGTGTTTGACCTCTGGGGGTTTGAGATAAGCTAGAGATTGAATAGTGCCTTTGTGAGGGTAGGAACTGGGAAAGTGAGAAGGGGAAATGAAACTTCTACCAAAAAAAAAAAAAAAAAAGAGGAAGAATGGTTCTGAAAAGCTTGAGGAGCACAGCACTGGATGAAGACCCTGCAAGTTATGTGACAGTTTTTTGTGTTTCCCTAAAATACTCACATAATACTTTTGCACTGTGTTTACTACAAGTGACTGGATTCTTTGCTTCTAAGGGGATTTGGATATACAGCACTGTGTGGGATATGAGGAGGATGACAGGATGCTGGGTCAAAAATGAATTAATTTCATGGTTTTAATGAAAGGTGAGACACTCAGTTATGCTCCAGGGAAGAGGACTAGGAGCTCATTAGGACAAAAATGAGCAGGGCACAAGGAAAAGAGCAGGTGCAAACATCAGTGGAAGACTTACGAGGGAAGAATCTAATGTGAGCACATGCTATCATTGGAGCTGGCAGATATCAGTAGTTCATGGCTGCATCAGAGCTTAAACAGCAGACCTGCCTGCAGTAGTAGAGAAGTCTTCTTCTCTGCTTTCTCACGGCGTATGTATTACATACCTGTGTCTAGGAATTTCATATTCTACTACAGCTGAAGGAAACTGCAATAAACCTGACCTAGAGGCTGAGGAAAACAGCATCAAGTTGCCACATGTTTGGCCTTGTTTAACTTAACATTGCTCAAGACTATTACTCTTAGAGACAGCAGAAAGCAAAGAGCTGCCACAGTGCTGGAGGGGCAGCATGCTGGACAGTGGCCTCGGGCACTCCTCATGCTGGGGGTACACACCTGCATTTGGACCACTTCATCACAGAGATAAGGAAAGCTGCGGGGCCTGACTGCTGAGCTTGGCGCTGGGCTGGAGCCTTGGAGGTGCTCCTCGTTGTGTGAGACAGGGAGAGAGGTCTGTGGGAGGCCCACCTGCCATTCTTGAAGCCCACATAGCAGGAGAGTGCCCTCTCCACGGAGCTCTGGGGTATTGAGCAGGCTGCGTGCACCCCTCCTGTTCAGGCTGTTTCAGTTCGCAGAGGGGCAGGGTCTGTGCCCTTGGCTTATCTTCCTTTCTTTTGCAGATGCATAGGGCTGTTCTCTCACAGTCATCCTGTTGTGATCACACAGCTTATGGTTTCAGTCCCTGGTCGCAGGATTTGTTTAACTGTGCTGCATGGAAGTAGGTTAGAAAGTCACACTGGTGCTTGTTGTCTTTACTTCCTGGAAAAGGATGATTACTTTTTTTCCAGCATGAGACAGAAGCTGGAAGACCGGAAAAGCTGTTCCTTCCTATGCTCAGCCATTCTAGAGGTTGCTCATTACTTCCAGTTGGCTACTCTTGGAGTTTGTTTCTGTTCTGCCTGTCTCTGAGCCCAGAGTCCACCAGTGTCGGCCGCTCCCCTGCTCAACATGCCATCCTCTTGCAGGCACTCAGTAAGCATGTGCCATTGTTTATTGCTAGAGACTGGCCAGTATGCAGTTGGTTCCTACCAGCTTGGAGTCTGAATCCAAAGAAAAAGCCCATAAACAATGGATGAAATAGCCTTATGCTCTTTTTTTTTTTTTTGGCTATCATCTTGTATCTGCACTGATTTACTGGGCTAATGTCTTTACAATTAAGTATCAAACTCTCATCACCTACCAGCCCCAGCCACACTACAGCCCCACAGGAGTTTCCTCCCTCACGGGTGAAGGAGCTGCCAAGACAATAATTCAATTTTATGTTGAGGCAGAACAGATTCTGAAATCTCTGGTACTGTTCTGGCTTTGGTGGTGTGAAAGCGAGACTTTAAAGAAACAGAGTAACCACAGGCACAATACTGCAACTGCTTGTTTTGTGTTGGGCAAAAGCTACTGGGCCAGCAGCATGATAGGGAGAGTTAATAACAACCGGGCTGAGGGCGCCATTTCCTTTTAGGGTGATGATACTGGGGATTGAGGAGAGCAGAGCTAGAAAAAAAAAAGTGCAAATGAAACCAAAATCGAGGTGACCCAGCAGCCAGAGCAGCTCAGATTAGTGATTTGTTATTGCTTCCTGAACATGACCTCCAGCAGCACCTGCTTTTTCCATAGTGCTGAACTATAGCTTTGTGGAAAGAATATAAGATAAATGTTTTCAAAAGCAGTTTTCTCAGCGGGTACGTACCTACTGCTCTCAGGTACAGCTTGCGTTTGAGCAGCAGAAGTCTTGCAGAGCATCACCCAGCCCGAAAAGCCCCAGCTTTTGGAGCAGAAGAAAGGAAGTAGATAAACTGGCTGATTTCAATTGAAACACACTTCTTTAGATCCTGCTTGAGCTGAGTTAAATTCAAAATGCCCCAGCTGTTGTGGATTTTTTATATTGATCTTTAGATTTCTACAGACCCAGGATAACAGCAGTGCACAAAGCAACCATTTGAAATTAATAAGCTGCAACCTAAGACATTAGCAAAAGCACAGCAGTCCTGCCCTCCTCCCTGTACCAGGGAACTCAGCCAGCAGCATGAAGTAACACTGAAGCACAGTGTGAAGCACAGGTATCCCATGCCAACACTCCCTGCTACAAAGCCGACTGTGATTGGCCCTTAAAATGATTTTAGGCCTCTTCTGGTGCACAGAGGTACTGCCCTGTACATCACCGTCAGAACCCCTCTTCCCTGTGACTGTAGAGGTGTGCTGTAAGTTGGAGCCCTGCAAAGCTGGACAAGTGCATAGCAAACCAAGCACCCAAATAAGAGAGGGAATTGCACAGAAGGAAAGCGATGAACCGAGTAACCTGTACTCAGTGTTTCCAGGTGCAGAAAAAAGGGTTGGTGGTGAAGGAAACACCTGCATGTTTCTGTGGCTGATGAAGGGACTGACAGAAGGACAGAAATGCCCCAGCAATTGAAGCAATTGAAGTGGAGCTGGTGTCTGGATGACATAGTAGGCCAAGTAGAGCAGTGGGTCATTTCTCTCTGCAGAGCAGAATACCACCAAACTACTGACAGAGTCAGGTGTAAATTCAGTGTGTCTGAAACACGTGTTCTGTTCTTAAATGTTTGCACTTGTGTAGGAAGAGCAACAGCAGACAAGGAGCCTTTATGGCATAGAAGGAAATACATCAAGGCTTTAGAAACCTGGAGGAAGAAACGAAGGTGTAGCCTCAGAGACATCTAACCCTAACAGGGACAGACTAGGAAATTAGATCATCCTTGTTTTATACAGTCCAAAGAGAGTAAATAAGTGTCATTCTGCCAGGAACAAGCTCTGTGTCTTTTGGAGGCTATTTGCTTAGGACTGGCCTTAATACCTAGTCATTCTTCCTTGTGCACTCAGTGAAGAGAGGAGCAGAGAATGATTCACAGCAGCAATGACTCAAGAGTATGAGTTACCCTTCTACTAGTTCTTGACGTGCTTCTTCCTCCATCAGCTACCAGGCGGAGTGGAACATCTCAGGGTAGGGCTAAGTAGATTTGCTTTGACATGTGGAGCTGCAGCAGCACACACCTCTTAATTCCAGCACGTGCCTCTCGGCTAGCAACAGAGCTAATGCAATACATAGGTGGATGTGAAAAGAGCAAGCTTGGAGATGTGTATCACTGTCTACAATACTATGGCCTCAAAGCCTATAGCCAGCCAAAAGCATCAGTTTAGGTTTCGATTTTTTTCCCCCCAGTACAGTCCTGTAGCACACAGAGTTACAGAGGACAGCTTTTGATGTTGTTGTTACTGAGATCACTGGGGCTTGTACCGAGGTAGACTGGTGCTAATGGCTTCCCAGACATGGTTGTGAATCACAGATCTGCTGGTATAATACCTCCTCCTATAGCAGAAGTGCTTTGTCCATCTAGCACAATCTACTGTTACTTCTATTTCTGTAAATCACTCTTAACATAAAACTTAATGAGCTGTATACCCCTTTTTCATAAACCCCAGCCAAACAAGAGCACAATGCTGCAGCTGTAGCTATTAAGCTATGGTGGCAGCAAAGCACTCCATTAATACCTCATGCTCAGCAGTTTGTGATGCATGAGAGCTGAATAATTATGCCCTTGTTACCCTCAAATGAGAGGCACAACTGCCAGAAACAAGAGTTTACAATTAAAAAACTGTGCCAAGTCAAGGACAACATTTATTCATTCATAAAGCAAGCCTTTCTGGGCAAGAGAATTGTGAGGCAGAAAACAGGCAGACTTACACTAACTAGTCTGGTTTCTAAGGCTGCATTGTACCCCCTCAGCTAGACCTCCATAGCCACTTTATCCCAGCTACTTTGAGAAACCAGCAGAGATGCAGCTAAAGCTAAAGCTCTTGGCACTATACAGCAGCAGCTCCAAATCTTAACGTTAGTTGTGCAGAGACTACAGAGTGACTGAGTAACCACTCTTCCCTTACCTAAAGATCAGTGGGAATGGGGATTTCAGAACAGTGTCTGCGCTGAGATTGGAGAATGACAGCCAGAGCAAAGGAAGCGGTTAGAAGGAAGGCTGTAATGAAGTCAGATGGGTTATTTTGAGCAACACTTTACCTACTAATTCTCTAAGTGAGTGTAGAGCGTATAATAATAAAAAACTTGTCATGCTTACATTGTACAATATTATGACTTCAGTAAGTTGTATGACAAACACAAGTGATGGTTAAAGGGAGCTGTGAAGTAGTCTCCAAACTTGGCACTGCAGACTGCCACACGCTTCTGTGCAGAATATCTAGCAACAGATACCTGACTGGATGTGCTTGTTGTGTGTTGTCCTCATCAAGCTGCAAATGAGTTGTGCTACAGAAGAATGTGCTTATGCTGTCACCTCCTTGTGAAGCCCTGACTCTCACCTCGGGACATGCCAACTTCAAAACAGCCCAGGCTGTTTTATTTCTCCACTCCTGTTCTAATATTCAGCCAAGAGATAATAGGTCATATGAAATAAACTGAATGAGTGATCTGGACACGCCGGCGGCTCAAAGCAAGTTTGGCTGTGATGCCTGCAAAGGACTGGAAATGTGAGCAGCCCTGCCTGGCATGCTTTACAGCTACGTGTGCCAACATTTCTGTTTGTGGACCCTGACATTTTTCCAGCATGCATCATTTGTGTTTGTTTCGATAATAAGCTTCTCTCATTTAGCTTCCCCAGAGTCTAAGAAATGCACAGGTACTCCCCATTCCTTTCTTCTGCCTCTTTGCCTACCCTGGATCCACAGACCTTTCAGTTGAAAACCACAGCATAATAGAGACCACAAAAATCTTCAAAAATGCAATACAGCATTATAGGTACAAAGTCATCATGCAGCTGAAGCTTGACTTCATAATAAAAATCAGGAAAATTTAAAGAGGTCTCTTGACAGGTTACAAAACAAAAGGAATAAAAGCAAAACCTTTACTGTTCCAAACTGCTTAGGTGAAATACTGCATTGAAACAATATTGATCTACTACCAGAAATTCACCAGGCTACATTTTCAGAAGTGATTGTAAAGAATGATCACTAAAATGCCCTGTTCAATTTATAGCCACGCTGACAAAAGAAGAGGACAGATGGGCTTCAGCTCTAGTGAAAATACAGATGGGAAGAGAGCTAAGTCCTTCGGACCAGATCATTTCAATTACAGGATCGTCTTTGCCCTCTTGTGGGCAAACTTTTCTCCTGCAGCTTCTCAGCAGATGTACGCAGCACAGCGTGGACAGGTGCACCTTGGAGGTAGCACAGACACAATGCAAAAACATTACTCGACTTCCTCGTGCTTCCTTTAAGCAGGCACAGAATAGCTATTCTGAATTCAAAGGGAAGTGAAAAACACAACCCGGCTGCTGAGAAAGGAGTCATCACAGTTCTAGCAGTAACAGCACAAACTGTGTGGTTATGCTCCTAATTATTAAATCAAGTTTCTTAGAACTCAGTCTGTAAATCCACCACTGAAATTCCCTTTTGATACATTTTGCCTGTATTGTATGCTTGCACTCAGTTTTCAAATTTATTTTATGGAATTAGAGACCTTTTCCCCGAGTGAACTCTTAAGTTTACATCCGTCTCTGGCAAATTCATCAGAGAGAATTTCACATTTAATAAATGATGTAATGAAAAATATACTGCATTACTCCAATTCCAGTGTAGAGGATAAAAAAAAGTACCATTCTCCTCCTGCTTCCCAGATGAATAGGTAACAAGCAGTCTGATTATAAAACAAAAAAAAAAAAAGCTACTCTGCTAGAAAGCATGCAAGTTGATTATTTCCTTTTCCATGCCCCAGCCACCAACAGCTTACAAACGTTTTGAAAGGATCCAGTGACTCCTCCTCAACCTGGTAGCTCAGTCATCTGCATTTTGCTACACCAGAAGATACAATCTGCTCATGATGCCTGTTTGTGTTCCTTCCTTTAACAACTTTATTGCTTCATTTCTCAGCTCCAGCTAATGAAGGCAGTAGGAAACCAGCACTTGAATTACACTCGTTGCAGTAACCCACAGGCCGTAGTAGGTGTAAAGTCTGCTACTGACTAGCTTGGTTGGACCCTATGGGATGAGACAGTACTGACCTTATTGCACCTTTCTTCTTGGAAGCTTCCATTGAGAGAGCATCCAGCTTTGCAGATGTGCAGGTTGGACCCTCTTCCCCAGTAACAGGCAAACACAATGCAAGCTCCTTCCTCCAGACCAGGAACAAAGAACGATGTCATTTCCTATGGTTTGTTCTGGGAGAACTGCATTCTCATACAGAATAATTAGCAGTAGAAACAAGAAACTTATTTACTAATATTTTATTTTAAAAATGATTACAAAATATCCTTAAGGACAAAAAAAAAATTACAAAAAAAACCATAATACGTTAAAAATGACAGATTTAGAATGGAAAAATAATTAAACATTTCAAAATTATTTTATGGAAGTTCAAGGCAACACTGGCTACAAAACTATACGTATTCTTTTTTCTATATATAAAGCAACTGCATTATCATTCTGATTTAATCATCTTTAAAAGGCACTTGAGTTCTCAAAGGTAAGAAAGTGATAGTTCAGAACAGTGTAAGATTTAATCTAGGTATCTCCTGCTGCTTCCATCAATAAACTAAAACAAAGATGAATTTCCACCTTAAAGGCACTACCAGCATATTAATTCATTAAAACTTTATACAAGCTCTCAAATATCTCATAAAATATTTCCCTTCAGTGTAGTAAGTTGGGTATTTTTATTGCACAGATTTGAACAGAGTGAGCATTTCCACAACGGCCATTATGCAAAAACATCTTGTGCTGCGCTCTTAGAATTGCATGAGGCAATTCACTGCACTTGGAAGTTGGTGGGTGCAGTGGTAGAACTGAACTGCACAGGACCACAACCCTGCCCTGCTGTTTTCAAGCACAGAGTACAAGCTGTAGGGCACAGGTCCTTCAAACACTTGAATCCAAAAGGCATTGCTAGCACTGCATTTTTAATAACGTGCTCATCACATTAAAAATTCATACTCTACATAACACACGTGGATTTTCAGAGCAAAAACCTCACAGTTCAGCTCCCTAAGAGCAAGTCTTCACATGTCTTAGAGAATGCTCTGCTCCAGTTCTCACAGCACTGTAACTGAAGTGATGCCTGAAAGTCAGTGCAGAGCCTTCGAGTATTTTTGGATGGGCACGACTGGAGAAGGCTAAAGCTTTGAATGTGTCTGAGCAGGCTCACAGCACCACTGCCAAGCACTGTGTTGAAGAAGATAATCTTCAGCTGGATGTACTGTGCCAACTGCTCCTTTCCACAGGTTTTACTGTCAGTTAAGACTGTACATGTATTGCTGCTTTGCAAACAAGAAAATAAATTTAAGATAGTTCCTCATAACTGCCCTTCTGCTAAGGCTCCCACCATTCTCCTGCATAATCCCTAATCCACTTCAGTCAAAATCAGCCAACTTCACTTAGCAATGTAAATGGCTGATTTAAAGAAAGCAGAATGGTGTAATGAGGAACAGGCTGGGAAACATGCAAACCATTTTGCTGACAGTGAACAGGAGTGTAGGAGACATCTAGTCACACACAGGTCCTGCAAAAACTGATAGCAGTCCAGTATCATCCTCTGGGATCAGCCTAACGGAAGGGCAGACACTCAAAGCCTGCAGCCAGCACCAGGAGCATGACAGGAGCATATCAGGACTGCAGGACACCACTCTGCTTGGCTGTGTCAGTAAGAAGTCTCGCACCCTTCCTGGCCTGGAGGGATGCAGAGAGATGCATCTGCCCTTGAATCCTGGGGAGCTGACAAAGCAAGTTAAGCAGCAGCAGAGAACTGTACAGATAGAAACAATCCTCATTCCCAACCATTTTTGAACAACAACAAAAAAACAACAATACCCTACCCTGAAGCTTAAAAGCCTCAGGTTAACAGTACAGTCATACAGAAACTGCTTTGTTAACCAACAATTGTTTTGGTAGCAACAGTTCAGCAATTACCTCAAACTCATAACGTGTGTATGGTATTTAACTACTTCACTATATGTCAGATTAATGCCAGTTATATAGTATCTGGGATGGTGCACTACGTATTGTTTTAAAGAACATCTTCTTTTATTAAAATCCTATGACAAGGAAAAACAGAACTAACTGGTTTACACAAAACTACCTGCTCATTTTCATTAGCTGGTGGCAATGCTTGCATCCTTGTCAGTCAGCAGAATTTGGTTCCCAAATCTATACGTAGATCAGTCACTTGGTGAGAGAATGTGTAAATGCTAACTGCTTGGAACAGCTACAAGGAAAATGCAGTGTATATTAAAAAATCCTCACTCTGAACAACCCGAAACATGTGAGGGATGCCAGCATCTATGTAGCAAGAGGATCCACCACACTATTCTGCAAAGGCTGGCAATATTTCTGTTTCAGAAGGCCTAACACAGATCATGGGAGTCAGAACTCACTTCCAGTCACTTCTGACATCAACTCCTTGTGGCACTTTTTTGTAAAAATAACTGCCAATTAGTTTGTAAAGAATTAGTGGTAGCTACAGCATAAAGAGGCCCAAGGTAGAGAAATGTCTTCAAAGATCCCTCTCAGTATCTATATTTCCAGTTCAGGAATGGATACCAACAGCAAAGCACTTAGGCAAAATTCTGTAGAAGTCTATGGAGAAGGCAATAAAAACCCCTAACTCTCTTCATATATCTCAAGCTAAGGAAAAAAAAAAAAGTCAGAAAAATAACCCCAAGATGAAAGTTCCCTCATAGCCCTGCACTGTTTAAATGATATCAGCACCACGTTGTTATTCTTACACTGTATTTATAGCATCAAGATTAAGAAACAACAGAAATCAGTAGAATCCTGGGCAATAAAATAAAAAGGAAACAAAACCAAACAAATAAGCACACAAAAACTCACACCACCCTAAAATGCTAATCACCGTTGCAGACAAACATTCCACAGTAAGATACCTGCAAACTGCAGCAGGGATATTTCTCCCTATGGCCAGTTCCCTATTGCCAGTAACATTGCTTGTAAACAAACACATCTCTAATCTACCCACTATTCAGACACAGCTACAGCAAGTGCTGTACACCTACACTGAGATCAAGTTAGTGCAAATGGATTCTAATAAATACAAGAAAATAAATGACAGTCCAAGTAACATCTCATCTTCACAAGGCAAGAAATTCCATGAAAGAAAATATGTATTTCATGCATGGCTCTGAAACCAAGATATAGGCTTAAACTTGGTGCTTCACACCAGATGTCAAAATATTACATTCCCCAAGCAAAATGTAGTGTTAAAGTTAAGGCTCAGAGCTTAGAGAGAGAACATCACAAACTCATGTTCATCAGAAAGTAACTACTAAAAAAAAAAAAAAAAGTTGACCTTCTACGCTGCTTTCTTTTATACTGGCTTCCTCATCCCTTTCCAAAAACAGCTCTCACAGACAATTTCTGGAAGGCTTAATCTCAGTGCTGCCACAGCAGGTTACATGACTATAAATTTGTCAGACAAGAGTATTGATGAAATAGTGTTAATGCCTGTGGAAGACATTACAGGTGTCGTGAGAACTCAAAGAAGAACTGTTTTTCCATAATTAGCTTTTTTTTTCTCATGTGCTCTGGTACTTTAGAACATCTCTTGGCTTATAGCATTTTGCCCTACTTTTGAAGGCGTTCCTCTAAATGATGTCTAGCAATTTTGTTTCTACCTCAGACATATGAAAAATGCCTTTCTTCCATTTTGTTTATTGCCATCAGCATCTAGCCTGATATGGTCTGATACATGCTGCACCAGCAGTGTTTCTTGCAGTCCTATGTCTGCTGCTTTATCATCATACAATCATTGAACAGCCTGGGTTGAAAAGGACCTCAAAGATCATTTAGTTTCAACCCCCCCTACTGTGGGCAGGGTCACCAGTCTCTAGACCAGGCTGCCCAGAGCCACATCCAGCCTTGCCTTGAATGCCTCCAGGGATGGGGCAGCCAATAGAAAGAAACATAATAGTGCCATAGAGCACTAGAGCAAAGAAAATCACATGATCCATAACGATTCCAGTAAAGCTCACCATTAACTATGCACAGACAAGCTGTGTGTGACATTAACCTTGCAAATGATGTTCACCTGGATTGTACCAGTGTGAAGTAATGCTTTTCCCAGTAATGTTTTTTCCCACTGATGTTCAAATTGCTATCTCTGGGATACTTTGTGAAAATACTTATTCTTCGACTGTTTTTCCTGCAGTTTTTGTTGGGTTTGAAACTATTAAAAGAACATTCTGTCATACAAGTGTGAACATTAACAATCATGGGATGCAAAGCTCTCTCCTTAACAAACAGTTATATTACCTCCTGCATAAACACTCTGTGCTTGCTATTTTATTAAACTGATCTCCACAGACAGAACAGAAGAGAGTGCATAATAAAAACAAAGCAATCCCACACCCTTATGTAAGGATAAGCATTTTTGTACAGCTGCAGTTACGTATCCCTCTTACATTCACTGTTTGACCAACAAGCACAAGAATGAATTCTTCTAATTTGGAACTTGTAAGAAAAGTATCTGGTCCACGAAAATATGATGCTCAAGATGTCATTACTTGCCTATGGATCTTTCAGTATTTGTGATGAGCAATGCATACAAAATTGATTAGAAGGAAGAGACAGAAGTTATTACCGACAGAGCGCTGAAACTTCGTTTTAGTTTGCTCCACTCAAAAAAAAAAAAAAAAATATATATATTTCAGAAAGTCTAGCTTGGCTTATTCAGTGGTTGATCTTCCGTGGCAGCTTGAGTATGGCCTGGATTTTCAGAGCGTTCTTCAGTGCTTTGTTTCCGACTGCACCACAATTCCCATATAAATTCGGCTAAAAATGCCCCACTTGCAAAAAATCCAAACACCTATGTAAGCGAAAGGAACACAGGAATTAAAAATGTACAAACACTGGCAGTATTCTAAGTGCTTGGAGAGATATGTTAATAATGCTCACGAATTAGATCAGTGGTTCCATTTAATCTAGCAACAGATCAGAAGTCATATTGTAGCATTTTAAATGTAAAAGGTTTTATAATTCTCATTCTCTTAATCAACTGTGAATGTTAGAATATTTTCTAAACAGACCTTAATAGTAAAAGCATAATCCTTTTTTTTTCTTCTTTGCAGTCAAACTGATAAAGAAGTATAGCACTGATGGTATAGCAGAACAGTTGCACAACAGATGCGTGCTGTTTAGAAGGACCAGGTGAAGAAGAGCAACAGATGGAAGGTGAAGAGAGAGAAGCCAGCAGAACCTAAGCAAGTCCTTACTGGGTCTGTAAGTAAGGATGACAAGTTTCATTATTAGTCACAGCAGAAGAGTAATAAGCAGAAGGTTGGTTTTGTCACCTTCTTTCAAGCAAGGGATCAGATGCACACATTCACACTCATTTTCACTGAATTTAAGCAGCTGTTTTTCCCCAAAGCAATTAGACGCTACTAAATGTTAAATCACAAATTACTTTGTTTTTCCAGCTAAAAAAGGAAAAAAAAAAGCAAAAAGCAGAGAACCTTTATACTCCAACCATTAGGTCTGAATATATGAATATATCTGCATCAAAACAGCTGACCACACAAAAATGTACATCTCTCACCTTGACTATGGATTGGAAGGGAAGTATTTTGTTCTCCTCTCTAATTCATTTTTAATAGGAATAAAATCAAAATTTGATCTTTTAAATTCACATATTCACAATTATTTAAAAAGAGTGCCAAATAAGTAGGGAACTATGCCACAGAGCCTCTACAGTGCATGGCTCTGAGCCTCTGCAGTGTTCCTGGGAGATGCATGCCCTGTTGTTTTATTTCTGCCACTGAAGAAACTATCTTTCTTATCGCAACCTTCACAATCCAGCATTCTCTACGTATGTTTTATAATGCCTGACAAAAGATGTGGTTTCTCGCTGACTTTGTGAGAGGAGGGTATTATGGAAAGACAAGTGAAGAAAAAAAGTTTGCATTTCAGAGTTGTGATTATCAGCGAGCAGGGGATGATGGTGAGAGAAGGCAGTGTTGTTAACTGTGACAGAGGACAGGGAACAGTATGGAGTAACGGAGCAAAATTAAGTGAGGAACAAAGATGCAGGGGAGCTCGAGTGTACACAGAGCTTTCCAGCAGTCCTGAGAGCTCTGAAATAGCTCTTTTCCTGAAACAATGTAATGCACTGAAGTCTCTTCCCCGCCCTGCGTCTTGCCTGCAAACTGAGGGAGGTTTCAAGAGCAGAGAAATTAAGACACAATTTAAATGTAAAGTAAATTACACTATGTTAAGACTTACACATGCAGTTTTTTCAAAAGCAGACCCAGAGCTGGTTGCAGCAAGAGCTATTGAAGCTACCAGGAAGAAGGCACCTATAGTTAGCATGGTCCAAAAATTCTGCAAATAAAAGAAATGAATGTTACAGAACTGTAGATATACTATCTGAAAAAAGAAAAAACAAACAAACAAACAACAACCAAAACCAAGCATCCTAACAGCAACAAAGTTAATCTGACAGTGTGAATTTACGATATGAAACACTGATGTTCATGAGAGCTCCAGGAAATTCACTACCAAACTACATTCAATATCATGAACTGTTTAAAAAAGTTAACTTTATGCAGTCCTTTTTTTTTTTGTTTTGTTTTAAATCTTCTTTCGGTATTTCAGTCATTACATGTAACATTTTTCGCAGTCAAATTCAAGAGCAGGTCAGTCTCGCTAGCTTTATTCCATCTGGGAAACGAGAAACCTGTAAGTGAAGGTTCTCATTCAACTCTCTGACCACAGTCCCTTATCTGTACCTCCATGTGATAGTGTTACTGTTTGCACTGAAAGGACGTTCCAAAAACAACAGCCTTCCTGACTTGCGGAGCAACACTGTGCCACCACTGTACCTTCCGAAATACAAAGGCATGAGCAGTAAGCAGTACAGTTATTACCAAAAAGGAAATAGGCTACACACAGTAGGAGAGCAGGTATCACAAACAGGGAGATTTCAAATATCATGCTGGCACTAAACCATTTCATGCATATGAAGGCTGCTCTGAAAGTAATGCCTCCCATTTTAATTACAAGGTCAGAGACAGATACTGATGGATGATACCAGAGGCTGAACCTTCCCACCAGTACGCCATCACATATTGTTGCTGTGTGACAGACAGCAGCAGAGGGGCAGCCTGACAGAATGCCATCGGACATGGAAGCACATCTGAAGCAAAGAGATGGAACTGAATTCCTTCATAGGGAAAAAAAATGGCACTCACTGACATTTGTTGGCACTTGGCTAATGAAGACCAAGCAGTGGATGTTGGCACAGCGAGGTGGTGGGAGGTGCATTTCAGCAGTGGTGACAGCAACAGTGGGTCACCTTTGCTGGTGCAGCTTTTT
This sequence comes from Oreortyx pictus, assembly GCA_036925125.1. NCBI lineage: Eukaryota > Metazoa > Chordata > Aves > Galliformes > Odontophoridae > Oreortyx > Oreortyx pictus. Next base: position 39,249,703 of record JAUPFR010000007.1, read on the forward strand.
TACGAGCATGGCATGCAGGCTTTTGTTCATCTCTGGTGAAAATGCATAGATGACAGAAGTGACCGGGTTGACAGACTGTTTTATAGCTTAGAATTATCACACAGTGTCACTGTGCTCTTTGTTGTAGTTTCCATGGAAGTAATAGGAGGCATTCGTTTTGGAGCAATCCATTATAATAATGCAGTAGTAAAAGTGTTTGTGAAAGGCTTCCACACAAGTCCTAATGTCCTGCATGTAACCAGCAGGACAATTTTGGAAAAACTACCAATATTAAGAAGACTCTTAAAGTTGACTCAAAGTAATACAACCTCCTTTAATCTGTTTTTAAAATGGAGAGTTATAGGAGATTCACACCTTCTTACCCCGCAGTAGTTTTTAAGCACTTACATAAAATGGTTTGTTTAAAATAGAAAATTCCTTACCGCTTTGTTTACTTTATCTTTCCCAAACGTTTCATATGCAATAGTGCAATACACACACAGGATCAGGAGGCTCAAAAGAAAAGCAGTGCAGCTTACAAATTCAAAGAAGTAAAGCCCGTGACAGTTGATACAATCCTCCACAATTTCTTCAAAAATAACAGCCAGAAGAGAGAGGACCTGCAAACAAATGAACATGCTTGAATTATATCAAATCAAATCAATATCTTTAACGAACGAATGTCTCTGATATCAACATTATCGAAGACAGCTGTAAGAAAACCCTGAATCTAAAAAGAACCCAGTAAAATTCAGTGCTATTTTATTACAGGCAGAAGTACAGGGACACCATTTTGTCTTGATGTTCAAGTCAGGCAGTGAACAACACTCGGTTAAGCTGAGCACACGCCACCAAACACACTTTTTTGCTTAGGAAATAAAGACTCTCGATTTGTGGTGTTGTGCAGGAGGCAGCTGGAAGCAGACCAGGCAGACAGCGTGAGAAGCACAAACTTTACTGCTTACCACTCATAGCTGCATTTAATTTGAAATGCATTTAGGTGTGGGGCAGGGGAGAAATCGAAGACATTGATCCAGCTGGCTGCCTCTCTTGATCAACTTCAGAGAAGGCGTAGCTCATATACTTACAACCCAGTCACAACAGCAGCTCAACTGCAGGAACCAAAAAGTTTAAGCTACGTGTAAGCTAAGCTGTACCGTGTTTCATCTATGCAGAAGCTGTCCTTTTTTGAGGACAGAATGGGAGTTAATTCTCATACAGCCATCACACATCTGCTGCTGGGTTTTCTGCTACCTTATTGTGCAGGAAGGAATATTGCTGCATTTAAATATTCCCTCCCTTTGGACACTTCTCGCTGGTTTTCTTCATCCTGTAAAGATGACACAGGATATAGATCCATGCAGTAGAGTTCAGAAAATCAGAGCAAAGCAATTGTTAGGAACCAGACTCAGTCATAAAAACAAGACTGATGCAAGGATGACTATCGTATTTTTAATAACAACGTGTGGGAGGGTGACTGTTACATGAAAAATACCAAACTCTAGAATTCTGAATTGTCATTTTCCAGATACGGCATGTAAAAAGAGCTGCAGGTGCTTTATCTGCATCTTATTCTGGGAAATAATTATCTGTCTTCAGTTTCAGCTTTCTGACAGTAAAAATAAGAAAAGCGACTCAGCACATGAGAACCTCACGTTCCGCCAACTAAGCCAGGCCTCAAAAGGGCACTTCAAAACATTGTGTTTTGAATACACACTCATGTATGAAGTAAACAGGATCTCAGAAAGGGAAAGAATTGGAGGTGGGAAACTGCACATTACAATCAGGCCTCAGCATACTTCCCTTCCCTCATGCACTTGCTGGCAAAGGCATGTTTCTCAGGAACACTGACACATAAAACAGCAATTACAATGGATGCCCAGGAAACGTACTGAGAATTTCCAATTTTTAGAGAGTGAAAAAAAAAAAAATCATCAAAGATTTGCAAGGTGAGCCAAGATGGGAGATACGTCTTTATTTTTCTTCCCCTCTCTTTGGTGATTTATATTTCCACCCCTTTATGTCAGCCATCACTTTCACCAGAAATGAACCAGACCAAAAGGAAAGAGCCTTTCTGGAAACCTGCCCTCAGAAGACTTCAGTAGCCCAGGTAAGCATAACGTGATCCAAGTAACTGAGAAAAAAACAAAAACAAAAAACAAGCTCTTGGCTGAGTGTACAAGCGAGAATAAATCACATTCAAAGAGTACTTAACGGAGTTCCACGTCAAAATAAAAATTAAAAGGATTGATCAACTGGAATCTTCTGTGGGACTTGTCCTTTGCTTTAGTTTCATATTTGCCTTCTCTACACTTAGCCCATGGAGACTTCCAAGCAGTAAATGTACAGAATATCAACAACTGCTCTCCTCTGAGCTGTCAGCAATGAGCAGAGAGGGACTGCTCAGTTAAACCTGTGGGACAGAGCTTTCTTCTCACTGAAGACCAAAGTAACACCTGAAGACACAAACAGGCAGCTCCCACCTTCCCTCCCTCTCATACAGAAATTCATTATCTTCCTCCGCTCTTTGCCAGCAAGAAGTTTTCCATTGACACTGACATTACTGCTACTGCAAGTTTGTGCACTAATGTCACATTTCTCAGGTGGACTTAATAAGCAAAAGGCTGCAAAGAAATGTTGCAAAAATAAAGTAAATCGATGAACTTGCCCACAGGCCTGTGTGGTTACAGAGCAGTGGTATTCCCAGCACAAACCTTTCACTTTAGAAGGGCAGATACGTTAGCTCTGTGGTCAGGGCTACTATAGGAAGCAAACAGCTCAGGAAAAAAAACAGACTGAGGCTGAATTACAATCTTCCTTTGTGGTCAAGGTGTTTTTTAAAAAAAGTCAGATAATTGCTAATGAGAAATACTACTGCGTTAGAGAATAATTCATTTCTACCTCAACCATGGCACAACAGGCACTGTGACATTTAACTTCGTGCAGAATTTCAACCCGTCATGGAGTAAAAAAAACCAAACAAACAACAAAACGGTCCAGCCATAGCAAAGGTAAAACAAAACAGCAATCTAGAAACCTGTGCAATAAGGATGTCTAGAAAGCAGTTTTCCGCACATGGTTTCACTGTTTTATAAAATACTTGATCTTCATGTTCAATGGACAAACTGGCTGCAGTGGTAGCCAATGGCTCAGTGCCTGGATGGAGATCAGTGCTGAGTGGTGTCCCCCAGGGGTCACTGCTGGGACTGACACTCTTCAGTATCTTCATCAGTGACACTGAAAGCAGGGTAGAGTGCACCCTCACCAAGTCTGCTGATGACACCAAGCTGTGGGGTACAGTCGACACATCAGGCGGACAAATGCCATTCAGAGGGACCAAGATAGGCTTGAACAGTGGCCCCAGGAGAACCTCATGAGCTTCAACAAATCCAAGTGCAAGATCCTGAGTCAAGGCAACCCCCATTACCAATACAAGCTGGGGGATGACAGGATTGAGGGCAGCCCTGCCGAAAATGGATTGGGGGTGCTGGTAGATGGCAAGCTGCACGAGCCAGCAGTGTGCTCTCACAGCCCAGAACATGAAGTCCTCAGTACAGGAGAGACACGGAGCTGTTGGAGCATGTTCAGAGGAGGGCCACAAAAATGACCCAAGGGAAGGAACACCTCTCCTGCAAGGACAGGAGAACTGGGGCTGTTCAGCCTGGAGAAGAGAAGGCTCTGAGTTGACCTGAGAGCGGCCTTTCAGTGTCTGAAGGGGAGCTACAAGAAAGAAGGGGACAGACTTTTTAGCAGGGTCTGTGGTGTTAGAACCAGGGGAAATGGCTTTATGCTTAAAGAGGATGTTGAAGCACCGGAATGGGTTTCCCAAGGATGTGGTCTATGCCTTGTCCCTGGAGACTTCCAAAGTGAGGATGGACCAGGCCCTGGGCACCCTGATGTAGCTGTGGTGTTCCTGTTCATTGCAGGGGAGTCAGATTAGATGGCCTTTAAAGATCCCTTCCAACTCTAAGGATTCTGCGATTCTATTCTGTAACAAAGACAGGTGATTTTTTAAACCAGCACCCTGAATAGCAGTTCACCCCAGTAATAATCAGTGTGTAACTCCAAAAAAAAAAAAAAAAAAATCCACAGTCTCTATTTTAACAGACAGCTAACAGATGCTAATCTTAGTTAAATCACAAGGACTTCCAGAAATCTTTCCTAAAACAGAAACATTTCTCTTACTGGGGATAGTGAGGCTTCAGCCCTCAACCATTCCTGCTGCTTGTTTTAAGTGCATTGACCGAGAACTCCAGAACCATATAGCTGGAACTTCCAAGCACGATTTCCAATTGGTAATTGAAAATGGAAAGGGTGGGAAAAATTGTTGGAAACTGGGAGAGTGAATGATTCTAATTCGGTTTTGTTTTTCCTCTCACTGTAGGACAAGTACAGGCTGACAGCTACTTCTGGAGCCTATCAAGCAGCTCAGCTACCCGTCATGGTTTGGACAGGCCCCTTTCTCCTTCCTGGACAGCTTCTGAAGCAACGCCTGTGCTCAGGTAACAAGACTTCGGTATATTGGTGGAACTGTGCGTCTAACGTTTTGTTCTATTCCATCAGACTACCGATACGAGGGAAGCAACGGCCAGCAGATCTCTAGATAACAGAGTAAAAGTTTATACTTTGTTACCTATCTTTAAAGCGTCCTCGGGGCCGTGGTGTTTTTAAAACGATGAAGAAAACACTGCTTCTGGCACCGCTCACTCTCCCCTTTACCAGCACCCCACCTACGGCTCCCTCCGCGCGTGAGACATCAGCGAGAGGAGCGGCCGCTCCCCGAGCTTCAGCCGAGGGCTTCCAGCCCTGCAGCCCTCTGCGGAACGCGGTGCCCCCTCGCTCACGGCTAACCCGCGGCACCGAGCGGCACAGCCGCGCTGCCGGCGGCCTTCCGCCTCAGCCAGGACGCGGGGAAGGAGCACGCCCCGAGGGCACTCACCGGCTGGAGGGCTTTGTGCACCAGCCGCCAGCCCCGCAGGTGCCGCAGGGTGCAGCCGCAGCGGCGGCGGAGGGGCGGCTTGGCCCGCGGCTCGGTGGTCTCGTTGTACACGCCGCCGTTCTCCATGGCCGAGATTGGGGGGGGGGGGGGGGGGGGGGAAGCGAAAGCAAAAGGGCGGCGGCGGGAGGGGCGCGGGACGGGAACGGGAAGGGGAAGGCGGCGGCACCGCCCCGCCCGGCAGCGCTGGAACAAAGGCGTTTCCTGCGGGGCCCGTGCCCGGGAGGAGGGGGAGCTCGGGGGTCGTCGGTTGTCCTCTACGTGGGGACTTTGGAAAGCCCTAAGGACTTTCACCCCCAGCGCCGGAGCTCAAGGAGCGTTTGGGCAGCGCTCTCACGCATTGGCTTTGGGTTTTGGGCTCGGTGGTCCCCGTGGGTCCCGTCCAGCTCGGGGTGCTCTGGTTGTAACGCGCTGCCGTACACTGCCCACACCTTGTTCCACAGGGAGCGACAGCTCTCGGTACTACCACGCGGAAACAGATGAAGCCTTTTGCGGGCGCACTGCATTCACCTTTATTAGCGTATTATCCACAGAGCTGTTACGGGCCGTCACAGTCAAGTTCAGACGTACGTTGCAAAGTTGTGTCAGGCGTTATCTACTGATACAGAAAAATGGCAGTTTGCTTTCTCAGCCGTAGTTTACACATGTTTTGTTGAAGCGCAGCGTGTGCTCCAGGACCCGAGCGGATGGCAGACGCTGCCCGGCTCAGCCCGGCAGCACAGGACGTGTGTGCAGCACCAGGAGCTCAGGCAACATCTGTTCCTGCTGGGAGTCACCTCACCCGGACAGGTAACGCAGCACAGAGTGGGTAAGGGCACCTGGGGCGTGCTCTGGGCTACTGTTTGCCAGCAGGCAGTAAGCGGGATCCCTCCCTGTAGGAAAACACAGTGCTGCAGGAGCCCCGGGCAGGGCGGTGCAGCTGTGTTTGTGCCGCAAACAGTGCCTGCTGCAGGAGCTGCCTTTAGAGGCAAGTTTAAGTCGGCAAGTCCTGCGATTCCTCAGGCACAGGAGCTTCCAGTGAAATAAGCGAGGTATTGCCATGAGCGCTCCACAGCTTCTGCCCGGGGTTGGGACGTCTCTAACGTAGTTTCGTGGGCAGCATCCCCAGAGTGAGGGCTGAGCAGGGAGCTGTAGCAAAGAGTAGTTACTGTTACGGCTGCAGAGTACTGCCATACCTTCGTTTCTGGTTTTTACATTAGTACCCTGTAAAGAAGGTTGTATTACAGAGGCTGGCATCCCTTTTCTAAAGGAATTTCCCATTTTATTTTCCTTCTTGTTTATATTTCAAAGCTGGCTGAATGACCACAGCAGGTCCTGTGTGGTGAGACTACTTTTGTGTGAGGGAGATGAGCCTTACGTATCACAGAGTCACAGAACTGTAGGGGTCGGAAGGGACCTCCAGAGATCATGGAGTCCAGCCCCCTGCCAAAGCAGCTCCCTAGCCCAGGTTGCACAGGTAGGCGTCCAGGCGGGTCTGGAACGTCTCCAGAGAAGGAGACTCCACCACCTCTCTGTGCAGCTGTGCCACTGCTCCGTCACTGCACTGTGAAGAAGCAGCAGTAGGTAGATAGAAGCAGTTGTGAGTTCTCCTTATAAAACATTCAGTCCCATCTAAGGATACCTGTATTTGTTCCCAGTCTCGTTACACACATCCTAAGGCCACCTTGTGAAAGGGTGAACACTGCTGTTCCTACCGAGGACGACTCCTGGAAGGAGCTGCTTCTCAAGGACCAGTAGGAAAACTATATAAATTTGACTAAAGACAAAATATGTTCACTCCCCTTTAACGAGGGAACGCAGATCAAAACAGGAGTTGTGACACATAACATGCCTGTTCAATGCAAACAACTGCAATTAGCTGGCTGTGATGTAACGGAAATCCCATTCCAGGTGGGCATCTATTCATTCCCTTCTCTGTGTGCCAAAAATGAAGTCTTTCTTACTCATACAACCTCTACCGGAACGGCAGAGCCAGAGCTGCAAGCAGGGCACTGCAGCAGAAAGCAGTCCTGGAATTAGATCACAAACTGCGGTAACGTCCCTGCTCAGCCAAAGAGTGGGAGGTTGGTGGGAGCAGATTAGTGATGAGTGACCTAGTTCTCTCCAGCATTACATCTTCTCCAAAGATAACCACCACGGTGACCATAAAGCAGTGCCTATTAAATGGAGGGATCTACGTCATTAGGGGAGGTTACAGTACAGCTTTATGACACTGTTATCTCTCCTTGTCACACTGAAAAAGATTACAAAAGAAATGTGACCGTGTTCAGAAATACAATTCCGTCTTTTCACTTTCCTTCAAGGAGGGCAAAAGAGATGGAAGCGTAAGAAGTGGAAAGCAATTTAAAAGCCCCAAACCACTGAAGGAGACGAGCCCCATTTCATTGGAAGGGTGGTGAGGTGGATCACCACAGAACAAGTTGGGAAAGTCCACGGCAGTCATCCAGTCAGAGGCACGGCTGTCCCCCGGGTCTGGTTCCCATGCAGGCAGCTGGCAGTGTTCCTTCACAGCCTAGCCCTGAGAGCTACAAGCGCTCTGTGTGAGATGGCCAGCTGCCAGCGGGCACCACAGAGCTGCGGCTGCCACAAGCAGAGACACGACTTGCACACGCTGCGTCACCTGAACCTTGTTCAGCTCTGAAGGCTCTGTGTCTGGGCTCAGTGCTGCAGCTGGACCCCACAAAGCCTGAGCACCATACTGAATAACCACAGCGTGTGTTTTTTATACAGCTGAAGATCGGCAATTAGTATTTTTAACGGCTATTTCTGAGCAGCCTTCACGGCGCAAGAATAAATGCATTCCCCAAATGCTGGGCTAGGCTAACTCTCCTTAGTGGACAACATACTTTCTCATTAGTTAGCTGTTCTTACTACAATTCACTCACAATACTGAACAGTGGACTGACACACAGGGACGGCTAACCGTTCAGCAACTGCTCAAACCACGGCACTTACAGTTTTGCCCGTGGTGGTGATTCAGCAAAGGTGACACACAGAGAAACACGTGTCCTGCTGCTGAACAACCACACAGAGTGAAGTGACCTGGAAGGCATGGCAGGAGGAGCTTCCAGTCGCGGGTGCAGGGCACGCATCGCAGTCAGATGACTGGGAAAGCTAGACAGTGCATCAGCAGCTATCCAACTAGATTGGTTTGCCAGGGAGCGGGGAAACCCTCACTGATGACTCATTCAGATTTCACTTCATGAAACCAAGTTCTAGAAACAGAATGTCACTTCTGCATCTTCAAAACATCAGAATACATTTCTTCCCTAACCGCTGCTAGCTGTTTGGTTTTTAAAGGTTAGGATTATTTTTCACTAAGAGGCTTTCTCTACCTGGCCTTTCCAGTCAACTGCATGGAAGTAGCCAGCCTCCCTCCTCCAAGTTTAAATTCTCTTCAAGCTGCCACCCATGCAGGTTGGGCAGCTCCAACAACAGCAGGGGAAGGAGGTGGAATTTAGCAGAAGTAGCTGCAAAGCCAGGCTCTGCAGCAGAGGGCTGTTTCCACTTCTTTCAGGCACCAAAGCCACCCGTTGGTACAAACAATGAAAGGATGCTTGGAAAGGATACCCCTTCCTTATTCAATTATTGATCTTTCATTGCCTTGTGCTTTCAGAGCTAGACCTGTGCAGTTAAGGATCCCATCATCAACAAGATAAACTCCTTTAGGGGATTTCCTTTCCCCTGTGTTCTTCTATCAGTTCTTTGAGTAGAGTGGCTGTAATAAACCTGCTCTGCAAACTTTAAGCTTGAAAATTTGGAGTAAAAAGATCACTATTTCCAGACAGTTCTTACATTTCAGCCAAAAACGTGGCAGCCTCTGAAATGCATATATGACTTCTGACACACAGACTAGCTGCCACACGCACTTCACATTTCTAGTTATCCACCTGAAATGTAAGTTTCAGCCCAATGGGTCGCAGTCTTTTCCATGGGGAGCAAACTTAATTTGGAATTTAAGAAGAAGAGCATCACATTCGAAATACGGAAGACCTACTCCTTCATCAGGAGCCTTTACAAGTCTCCTAAATAAGCTTAAACAAAAATCAAAACTCCAGCAAACACAAAGCCCTGAACTCATGGAGGTTACTTGGTAATTTTAATTCTTATATCAGAATAGAATTTTTACACTTGATATTCTGGGGGGCTGTCAGTAGGGAAAGACCTTGAAGCACAACAGTAAAGGGATGCTCAGCATTTGTGTACTGAAAGCTGAAGCCCTGACCTTGGTCAGCTATCTAACACAACACACTGGAGTCATCAGCAGGATTCTTGGTGTACCTAGCATGCCTGCAGCAGACTCCACACAAGTCTGAGAAGCTAGTTTTACTCCTAGCAGCAAATACAGCAGACTTTCATCCAGTTCCTCCCAGAAACAGTGCTGTAAGGAAGTTTAAATTTCTACCAGAGATGCTATTCATAGAGAGATAAAAAAAAAATAAAGTGTACTGTAAGATGTTCCACAGCACATCCTCAAATTTAGCTGTAAACAAAGAACACCATGGCTTCAATGAAGGTTACTGAAATTTGAATGCAGAGAACACTTTATTAACTGATTACAGTTTTGATGACCAATCTTAAACCATAATTAATATGGGAAACAGTGGGGGACATTAAGGCTGAGCCATATATATATAGACAAATCTGGATACTGATAATCTGTACATTTAACCTCTGCTTTTTCTTTATACATCTTTTATTCAGTGTCTGAAATTAATCAGTGAAAACAAACCAAAAAAAACTGGCCACTAATTTAAGGTCTTAGTCTGGAATGAAATTTTCGTGTGGGTTTCTGAATGCAATACAGATCTCAGGGGAGATCAGATGGATTCGCAAACATGTTCCAAATCAAGCATTCAAGTATATCTGGAGTTTGCTGTTACACCTTTGTGCAAGTATTTTTATATTCCAACAACCAGCAGTAACTCCCTCCTTTAGAGGTTTACTCTCTGCTTAAGAGGGTATTGAAGTCACCTAATAAGTTGGGAAATCAATATAAATTAAGTGCCTGCGGTGCATATCAGCTTCCTGCCCTAAGCAGCCTTTACCTGTAAGTGGACATACTTGCCAGTTTCACAGAATTACACTCACTTACCAACAAAACCCAGAAATTTATCTACTATTCTTGCACTGTGAACAGTGGTCCTACGTGATGCGATACCGTTTTTCACCAGTACAGCTCCCTTTTTGTAAGGTTGGGCAACACATGAAAGAAAAACAGACAAACTGTGTTCTGAAACAATGTTTCAGTTCTTTAGTTCCAGTCACTGAAGGAAGAGGCAGAGGCAAGTTTGAATTACCCCAGAAAACTTAACAATTGGTTTTATTTGGTGTCTTCAAGATGCTTCACCTTCTGTGGGAGACGTAGGTGATGTAGGAGAGACCATTTCAGGTTTTCGTGAGATTCTGTCCAGTTCTGCCTGAACATCTGTTAAAACTGGCTTCTGACCTACAAAAGGAATGCACACCGCTCAGTGATGGTCATGAAACCATTTGGGAAAGCCTGCAATTAATTCTGCAAACCTGCTGAACAAAAAAAGCCAAAAACTCAAGATGCTGTTGCTTCAGGCAGATCCTAGAAACGTTACTGTGCAACACAAAGCGTGCAGTAAGGGCCTAAGGCCAGAAATCAACAGCAAAGGAACAAAAGAGACATACGGAGAGTGGACATATGAAGAGTTAGTGTATAATCTAGAAAATATGTTTTTCTGTATTCCATAAATTATGACTACTTCTGATTGATTTGCTCTATCAGCTGTATTTGGAAGCAATTCTGAATAGAAATCAGGAGTTTTACTACAGACCAGAGCCTGCTCGGTCAGCTTAAGTTCACACTGCTGCTCAAGGTTTCTGTGCACCCTCAGGTGGGAAATCCCTCACTGTCCTCACCTGCTTATGCCCCCCATAACTTGGGGGCATTTATATGGGGACACAAATATTTATACAATCACAATTAAACCTGAACGTAGTGTGAAATACACCTTTTCTTTTTTTTCCCTCTCCACCAGGTCACTCTTAATTCTTATTCCTCAGTCTTGCGTGCATCTAGCTTTAAAGGAATCGTTATCAGACATTTCTGATGAATACTAAACAAGCTGTCAAAGGAAAACACTAAATTAATTGACTGCTGAAGTCAATCAATCAAAACCTTATCTGAGCCATAAGAAGGGCAGGCAGTAGTGAATTGCTGTGAGAATAAAAAGCCATATCCAATGAAACATGCATTTAAAGGTAGTAGTGTTTGTACTTCCAGTAAGCTACATGTAACGACACATCACTCAGCGTGAACTGTGAGCTGATCTTTTTAGCATACCTGACTTCTTTGCTGATGGTGGAAGATTGCTGCCAGTACCTCCAGAGTTGCCACCACCAGGACTGCCACCAACACCACCAGGGCCACCAGGGGAACCAGTTTTCTTACTCAACAGACTATTGAAGAAGTTAGCCAGGACTCCCTCGCTGGTAGCTCCAGCTACAAGAAGACAGGAGTGGGAAAAAGACAGAAAAAAAAGAAAAAAAAAAAAAAACATCTAAACATTGTCTAGATAAATTGCAATTCGGTATTTCAGTTATGCTAAATAAGCTTACTTAAGAAAGGTACTTCCCCCAAAATAAAAGGTACCTTTCATGTTGGGATCAATTTTTTTGGACCCAGTAGGGATAGGTGTAACACTGGCAACGTTAGATGTTACAGATCTATTTGGTGTCCTAGGAGATCCTCCAGGAACTCTCGGAGAGGTATCCTGTGCAAAGGAAGGGGAGAGAATCTTAAAAAATCTTCTACAGGTTCGAATCGTGCAGCGTAACTGCACAGGAAATTAAGCACCTGCTTCTCGGTGCTACTTTTTTAATAATGCAGTTTCCCCTCACAACTGAAATGAGGTAGGATTAGATTTTGTTCACTTTTTTTTTCCTCCACACTTACGACATCATTACAAATATTAACTTCAGTGCAACTGAAGCACTGCTGAAGCTTCCCCCCAGACACCTCAGTGAGAAAGGTGAAGCTGTTCCTCTGAGCACAGTGAAAACTGCACTGATGAGATTGTAGAGAACTGAAACCAGCTGCTTGGAAAGACAACACCACGTGCCACCAATGATGTGGAAAGAATTAGAGGCAGTCCAAGGAAAAATCAAACAAACGAACAAAAAAACACTGACAAAATAAACTCCCAAAAACATTACTCATGTCTTCAAAGACAACATGCTTTTGTAAAACTGCACTTCATCTAAAAAAAAAGTTGTAGTCATCTTTAAAAATGTACATACTCGTGTATGAATGTTTAATATGTACTCATGTACATATTAAACTTCTTATTTTTCAGTTATTCTGAATTTAGACATCATAATTCTCACTTTACCGTATTTTTTTTCCCCCCCAGAATCTCAGTATTCCTAGAGAGACAGCACCAAACTTTGGATATAAAACTCACCAAAGCAACTCAACTGACATACGGTTTGCTCCCTGGCACACTCTTGGGATGGAAAGGGTTAGATGCACTCTAACATAAAAGATAAAGCCACGGCATTTAGCCCTTGCTGCCTACACAAGCTGTCACGCCTTGCTGTGAAGAGTGTCATCATTTTAGAGCAGCGTAAGAAACGGACTTCAAACACTATGTAGTTTACACAAACTGATGAAAATTGCTATTTGATCAAGCAGTTAAGAAACAAAGAGCCCTCAAATACATGTGAAGGTATTTAAAATACTTGTTACTACTAACCACTGGCCTTCCTGCAGCTGTAGGGGGCTGCTTTGCCAACTGTGACTGCAAAAAAAGAAAAACAACAAACGTTTTATTAGATATCACAAGACCTTTTTTTTCCCCTGAAGAATCTTGTTAGATGAAACGTCGGCAGTTTGTTTTACAGACAGAACGTTACCTGCTGCTTCATAAGAAATACTTGGTCATCTTCTGCAACAATTTCTTTCTCATGAACAAACTGCAATACAAAAAAAACCAACAGCACAGTAATAAATGTGTAAGAATGCAATATAAAGCATAAAATACAGTGTCTGTTCACAGACGCACACTCTGTGTCACTTGTTACCTTATCCTGGCCTAAGCTTGGCATTACTTCCAGGAACTTTTACACTAGGATTAGGTGGTATAAGAAACAGACAGAACCATCTCAGGTTCTACACATTAAGTCACCAAAAACAAGCTTTGCCGAAGCAAGCATGGCAAGTACCAGAACTTGCAATCCACAGTACATGAGCATGCAAAAAGTTTGCCTGTTCTGTTTCCCTTGGACTCTCAGAACTCAACACATGAGTGTATGTCTTGGTTTCTCCCCTGAAGATGACAGAAAGGTCACAGTATTATACTAAGTTCTCTCAGCTGAAATAATTCACATTTGGAAAACAATCACTTCCAAATTCTTAACTTTGATAGAAGGAAGGCAAATATTAACTTCTATATGTACACGGGACCCACTTCTGCTGGCATTTTGTTCAATCCCTCCACATTTTCCATACAGTTCAGCCTTTTTCTTAAATGACGTGAGAGAGGAAACACTGAGAAGTTGTGAACGTACCAGAGAAGAGCTATACAAAACACCATTTTTTTAAATTATTTTTTGCAGCTAAGAAAATGTTGAGAACAAAATGAAAAGATAAAATAAGCATAAATAAGTTTATCATAGTCTCGGAAGCAAGGCTCCAAAAGCTGACAGGGAGATAAAAATATTAGCAAAACGTGTTCCATACTCAAAGCGTCTCATTTTACCTTTCTGACCGGCGGTTTTCTTATGCTATCTTCAAAACTGTCTTCTGCTTTTAGTGTTTGAAAGTTCTCGTGCAAGATTCCGATCTTCTTATCATTATCCCAACCTGCAGGACTAGAGAAAAGCATCATTTGGCTTCAAATTCCATCATTACTCCAGCCTATCCTCAAATATATGGATGTGAAAGCCAGAAAGTTGTCATCATTTCCTTCCTCCTGCACAACACGGTTACTGACCAGGACAGGCAGTTGCACAGTGGGACTGGTTCGCCGTAACAGAAGGGAAACGTCTCTCGGTTTAACACTCCTCTTTGGGGGCAGTGTTTGTTATCTCAGTCTCTCCAAATCCCACAGCTTATGAGGCTGTTCTACTCATCTTTCAAAAGCATACAGCCCTGTACAAACGTACGCTGCAGTCACATACACACAGCAACACAGATAACTTACATAAATACTGCATCTTTTTCCACGACAACAGCTGGAACATTGAAAGGAAACCCGTACAACTTCTGGACTATATATTTATACACTAAGTCAATGTTTTTGTTCTCCTTCACTGAAGTGTAAATAAGTGCTGCCCCATCTGAGTACGCTTGTTAAAGAAAACTCAATTTTAGCAGTTAGTAAGAAATAGGAAAGTGACCCATTTTTGTAGTTTTCAAGGTTATCCCCACTCAAACATTAAAGAGGAATACAAAAATCAAACAGGTCAAACAACTTCCAATGCTACTTTTTGAAATAAGCTATTTACAAATTTAAGTCTCTCTTCCTGCATATATTTTAGGGCAACTCATCTGTTGCTGTGTGAGCAAAGGCTCGTCTTGTTTTCAAAGCCCACAATACCAATAGCTTCACTGTGATGTCTTTTAAACTGCTTTTGCTTTCAGCATATGAAAGCTTTCGTGCCATATCCTTATCTCATCATTATCCCATCCTGCAGGACCACACAGAGATGTGACACAGATACTACAGCATTAACAACAATAGCTCCAAGAATACAAAAGATCCTTCACTTTCCCAGCTGGGTTTTCAGATCTGGGGACTGAGCTCTTACATTACAGAGTGATCTCCTTTCAAAGGAAGGTAAATGAGTTGTGCTCTATGTTAGTACTAAAAAGAGAGTGCTTATTATTCCAGTATGGTTCAGTATCAAAGTGAGATTATTTACATGAAGGGTTAAATAAAAGCAGCAAGGGAAGTTTCAAGTAGTTTTCACTCTGATATTACAAAAACATCCCAAACCCTAATCAGTTTCTACATAGATGAAATTCAAATTCTAGAGGAGGTAAGTAATCTAAAAGATCTTAAGACATTTAGAATAGAATTCTAAGTTGCACATGGCAATTACATGGAGTAATTCCTACTCATCTTTCATACTCCTTTTCTTCATCTGCAGAACTTACTGCAGTTATCTATAATTCCACTTTGAAAAACCAGATCCAAACGAGGTGCCATCACAGTACTTTAATGAGAGCTCAGGGTTTTGAGCTAACTTCCCATCTGTTCATTGTTGTCTCTCCATTAGTAAGTACTTAGACTTCCACTTACTACAGCACATATTATGATGACACAATGAAGGCACATTGCTGGCATCTAAAATCTAGACCTGAGCATGCCTAGCTATCTAAGCATTTTATATATAGCACAGTGACACCACAGCGACAGTTCATGTATGTTGTACTTATTAACAGAAAAGCCAGGGGATCTTTTCTACAGCAATTTGTATTTCCCTTCTTCCCTCGTCACCTTTATTGTGTGGGATTACTGAACACCGAAGACACCACATATTCAGTCAAAAAGAATAACATCTTATGGGCATCTGAAATGATTTAATGCTTAAATGAATTATCTTTTTGTTGTTTTAGGAAGCTCGTTGGCTAAGACTTGCTGATTTAGAAACTGATCCCTCGGTATGGAAATGAAGGCAGGTAAAGACATTAGAAGTAAGGGGACATGCCTGACTCTTGTATATCTGTAATGAAATAACTGAAGTTATTCAACAGAACCAAGTAATATTTAACTCAGCATTGTATGTAGGGAATAACCAAAGCAGAAGTCCAGCCACAAAGAAGTACAATTTTGGTAAAGACGCAAGTATTCTTTTAAGTTAGTCCTAATTTTGGTAAAGCTCGGAGTCCTTATTGTCTGGGATGTGTTTAAGGATACACTGTAAGCAAAACCGTCTGATATGTGACTGAATGAAGTCAAAGTGTTCATCTCTGTAGTCATGCTCTTTTTCCAGAACACTGATGGCATCGCACTGTTAAAATAAGCACAACATTAATATACCACTTTCAGTTATCTGTTGGAATAGCAGTGCTGCTGCACCTCCTGTTCACAACTGGGTCGTAAGAGGTGAAGCAGAGGAACAAGAGGTTTATCTAAAAGGTGCGTCGGAAGGTTCATTCTTTCACTGTGGGCCAGCAGAGGCTGCAGATGCAGTGTGCTTAAAGCCAATGAGAACTGAAAAGCCATGGGGGGGAAAACAAAGCACGAGAACCAGGCTACTTTCTCTCTAGACTGACAACGTTAAGTATTTGATACAAATCAAATCAGATCCCAGCAACACCCTAAGAACTGCACGTTAGCAGAGCAGCACTCTACTAGCTAGAACACTGAAACTTCTTTTCCTTCACATGAAAAAACAGAAGTATTTAAAAACCCAAGCCATTGTTTGCAGAATATAGAATGACTGTGTAAACCAGAGGGAATTTTAGTTAGTTACCGACTAGCTCACTAGCAAAACCAGGTCTGAGGTATTTCTCAATTCCCTGAAAGCCAGTAAAACCACAGGAAAAACTACACCTAAATTAACATGCAACTGGGGCTCCCAGAAGATTCCCAACCTTCAACATTCCACTTAACATTAAACTTCTTACCCAAGGTATTCAGAATGAATTTAGAAGCACAAGTTTCCCACCCCAAATCCACAATTCACAGCATTCCTTAAATAAAATATGCAAAAAAGCCTAAAATACGAAACAAACCTTTGTACAAACTACTACTACTGGAATGCCTAAGTTACACGTTAGTGTGTCTGCACCCAGGGGTAAAATCACACTGTCATCTTTGTCTTCCTGTAATGAAGTATTTCTTCTCTGTGGAGAAGCTGGAAAGTCCTCGCCTGGTTCGACGTATTCCTGGAAGTCTCTTACCACTGAAAGTAAAAAAAAGTTATGTTAAAAAAATCATTCACTTTAGTATTTCAACACTGATTTCCACTCTATACTGCTGACATTACAGTATTCCTGCTTCTTGAAGAACTGAATGCACAGCAAGTGCCACTTGTTTCTTTGCTCTGTGCAGCACAAGAGAGCTGCTTTATGGACAGGCAGAAGGACACGCCCAGTTCTAGGTGTCCACGAGGACAACATGAACCCATCTTTATTTATTAGTAATAAACAACAACAACAAAAAACGTTAGTTATTAACTAGATTTATTATTAAGTAGTAATATGTTAAATATTTGGCATGATTCAACATCATAAACTACTTTAGAATTTAGCAAGGAAAGTTAAGTCAAAATCCAACAAGAATTAGAAAAAAAAAAAAAAGACAAGGTTATAAATGTAACTTTTGTCAAGTTCTGATGCAAACACCCAAGCTCTAATTACAAGGTCACTTAATGTTCTTCCCACCAGGGACGCAGTATCAGGCATCAGATGTTTGCACCTTCCACATCAAGTGTCTCGTTTCACCCAGCAGAAAAAGGACTCTATTTCAAACCACTCCCATGAGTAGCTCTGCCTGATTCAGCTAAAAATCCAGGCAGCAAGATGACTTGCTGAATCACACACACCAGCAGCTCACTGCTCTAAGTACTTCCTCACTGCTTTGTTCTGATTTGCCTTCATCCATCCCTACCTTTTCTGAACTGATGGAAGTCCTGAGTTCACACCTAGAAGAGCATTGGGTGAATTAACAGAACACTGTGTTTCCCAACACCCGGGATGAAGATGCATTAGGCTGAAATTATTCAGCTCTTCTACCCAAAATTTGGAATCAAAAAAGCACACGTACAGATTATCATCTCTACTTCAACAGCTGACTGAGGCTCTTTACTAAGGCAAAGCTGCTCCTTCAGTCTGGCTTGAGTGCCTCCCAGGCTGATTGCATTTTTAATCCAGAGCTCTCACCAAGACATGCCAGCAATTCAAGGAAAGAAAAAAGATTAACGTACTGTATCGACTCAGAGACCGTGGAATATAATCTCAGGTCTTCCTTAGAGGCACAGTTACACTGATCAGGCTATGAGGCTGTGTTACACACAGCTGAGTTCAGTAACAGGAAGAGCTGCCACAACCCTTCTTCACACACAGCTTCCACATCCCCCCCAGTGCCTTCTCAAACCAGTCTTCATTCCCATAAACTCCATCTCTGAGTAGAGTTCAGCTGCTTAAACTAGAAGACACAGTAAGGCACCTCCAGAAGACTCCATGCGTGGTAGTTTTCAGTCCCACTAGCAAGTTAGATCAGCTCACAGGAGCCTCTCCTGAGCAATGAAGCTGATACAAGAACAGAGCAGTGCAGCCAGCCCTCTGGCAGGACTCCTCTCTCCTCTCCTTCCAGCAGCATCGAGCTGCTGCCACCAAGCAATGCCTGAAGCCACATCACAGGAGGCTCCAGTTCTTATCTGAATTATATCCAAGGCTTCTACTCCTCTCACACATACATTATCATTTCTAACGTATCTGACTAGATACTATGAGAACAAATCAGCAAACAGAACTTTTAATGAGGAGCTGAGCTTCTTGACTCAATCACTTTCCAGATTTTGTTAAGATTTTGCTGTTCCATTCACTCAGTGGGTCAGGAAGCAAAGCTACCATCTGCACAGCTTTGATAGCAAAGATACTGCATCCCTACTTTCATCCAGTGAAACCGTGTCCTGAAACTGGTGGCGATTTTAATACATGGGCACCCTTCCCCCCCCCAAACAAAACGACCAACACTCTAAAGCCCTCTTTTCCCCCTCCTAATCTTCTCCAGTAGGAATTAAAGATGACTCCCAAGAATGATACTCCCCTTCGAATAATCTCTGGAGAAGAAAAGTGTCCTGCTCTGTCCTCACCCACAGCAAAGTGTATATTACCGTGCAGTATCACCCCCTGCAGTGAGCTACTGCCTTACTGCCCACTAAATCGCAGCACAGCTTCAACATGACTTCCAACTCAAAAAAAAAACCAAGAATACTATCCAACAACTCCTTAAGAGCGTAACAGTTCCAGACACCAACAACTTCATTTATTAAAGTTTTAATCACGCTACTTGATCTTGACACACAGCTTTCCCAAATGCTTGCTTCCTGTAGTAATTCAGAGAGTGGAAGGTTCACAGGGTACCCCAAGTGAAAGACAAGGGCTGCCCACAGCCAGCAGGTGCAACGACACCAGGAAGGTCAGTCAGATAGTTTAAGGAATGCTGCAGCAACACTGTGTTCCCCATATTTAAGTTAAAGAGACATGAAAGCGACAGAGTGCATTCATGCCAAAAAAAGAAACCAAAACACACGTAGCTGCATTGGTGTCAAGAATCTCCTCAAGCAGAAAGGGCCCAAACGTTCCCGTGCATGAAAGCACCCTGAACGCTTTCAACATTTACACTTTTGTGAAGCGGAGAAAAGATCCCAAGTTCTCTAACCTGACTGATTACAGAAACACGTGAAAGACAGGTGCAGTGTAAAAGGCCAAGATCTGCCTTTAAAATAATTAAATTTAAAATAGAAAGCCATCAAGTTTTTTTCCACTTGATAAATCTCATTCACAAAAATCTCTAGGAAACGAGATTAAATTCTACCTAGCTCGCCTGATCTGGATTTTAAGCTACCTTTACAATAGAGACAAAGACTGCAATGGAGAGGTTAAGTAGTGCAGAAAGCATTAAGCATATTTGATATAAGTGGATTCCTGAACATCTGCAGAATACTCACACTTTTGTTCCATTTCTTTCATTTCTTCCGGAGGAATTTTTAACTTGTCAATGTGTTCTCTTACAACACTTGCCCATTTTTGCAAAGAATCCATGGCAGTCCAAGGCCTTGACATGTCTACTACCAACATAATTAGAGTGTCCTTTAGTGAGTTTGACTCCAGCGCAAACTTAAGAAGACCTTTGTGATACAGGTCACCATCCAAAATCCGTACATTGCATCTCGTTTGGTCTATAACAAGAGAAGAAACATTTTGAAGTTTACTTGAAACAGTCCACCCCGTAATAGCCATTCCGTTTTCATTAGCTATGTAAAGTACAAGTCAAAAAAAGAAAGAGGCATGTTTTAATCTGTCAGCTTAACACACAAATACGTAACAGCAAAGTGCAGCTCGTGGAGAGCCCCTGCTCCTCAGAAACACTGAGGTTTAAAGAATTCAGTTTAATGGCCATAAGTGAAGATCTTAAACGCCTGTGTAATCACCTGTATAACTCTGCACCTTGGCCACCAGAAAACTGAAGCAGAACTGCAAGTTTCTGTCACAAGCTTTAACGATTTAGATGGAGAGTGGTCAGGAGAGAAAGTTATTCTTCAGATTGGCAAGGACAGTCGCAATGCAAACAGGCCATCCTACTGCTTCTTCCACCAAAACAGTGCACTCCTACACTCAGAAACATTTTACTTCTTTAGTAAATGAAGAACTAGTGATCCAAAACTAGACAGCATAGTCACATTTTGTCTTCAGGTACATTTGCTTTACTTGATACAAAAGCTCTGAGGAAAGCATTCAGAACCAATCCTTAACCTCGTGATGTCAAGTCATCTCTGAGACCAATAGCCAGAGGAGGGTGTCAGTAAAGTAGGTGATTTCAGAACGCAGAAGGAACTCACTTCTGTTTCTCTTTCAACCCGTATTTGTTTTCATAGCATGGAGAAGTCCTTTACCCACAAGTACCCTAGCATGTTCTTATTCACACTCAACTGCTTCTAAGCACTGCCTCTAGATAACTCATTACACTACGCTGGTTAGTGGCGAGACCCCACCTTCAGTACTGCATTCAGCTCTGGACCTCAACACAGGAAGTATATGGACCAGGTACAGCGAGTCCACAGGAGGCCACAAGGCTGGAGCACCTCTCCCATGGAGAGGCACTGAGACAGCTAGGATGGTTGGTCCTGGAGAAGGCTCAGGGGGGACCTTACAGTACCTAAAGGGGTCCTACAGGAAAGCTAGGAAGGGACTTTTTATACAGGCATGCAGTAAAAGGACAAGGAGTGATGGTTTTAAACTGACAGAGGAGAGAACTGGGTCACATTTTAGGACAAAATTCTTCACTCAGAGTGTGGTGAGGCACTGGAAGAAGTTGCTCCATCCCTGGAGGTGTTCAGGGCAAGGCTGGATGGGGCTTTGGGCAGCCTGCTCTAGTGGGAGGTGTCCCTGCCCACGGCAGGGGGTTGGAACTCACTGGTATTTAAGGTCCCTTCCAATCCAAACTATTCTACAATAGAATGCATACACGGTCTACAGACTCCTTCCCTTGCCTTCTCCCCTTCAGTGTGGAATTAAGCATTCCACAGGCGCACATATCTGGAGTGTGGGTCTTAAATGCTTTTTCCTCTAGGTTTGACAAGTGTGCTTTTGCCTACCATCCATTCAGAATGTTGCAAAAGACCACTTTCTTTCGGGTCCTTTCAGCCTTTTCACTGTTTCCTCTCCTCATGCCTGGTCATTCATGACATACATAAAGGAGATCAGAATGAGAAAGTTTATTACACAAATTGCTCGTGGACTGAACTGACCTACTACTGAGAAAGATAACCATCCCATTCTCATTCCAAATACTACAATACTGAACCAGTACTTTGGTTGAAGACATTATTAGAAACTTACCATCTCGATCTTCATCGTGCACATTTAAATACAAATACTCCATGCCTCTTCCTTTCTTGTACTCTTCGATTCCTTGAATTTTTCCTATTAAGCTAGTTTTACCTCCTCCATCTTCACCTGGAGAGACAGAAGTTAGACACTCAATCTTTAAACTCGGCTACATTTTAAAATCATTTGTGGTAAGAAGGAAACGTTCTTTAACAAGACTGAGCTCATTAAACTTTCAAAACATAGAGGGCTTTGCCCAACTCAACCATTTGTTTAAAGTGCGTCCTTCATCTTCAAACCTCATTTCTAATTAGTTATAATGGCAGCTATGACAGTACCTATCCTTTTTGAGTAAAGTTTTCATACATATTTCACAAGCTGACTTGTTTCACATCTGATATCATTTCAGTCTTTCACTTGAAAAGGAAGTAGTAACAGAATCTTTCTGAAGTAGAGATTCCAATGACAGGAAATTCATCACACAATCAAAAGAACACCGTTGACAATTCCCCCCAGTCAAACAGGACAGTACACCACACTCCATACGGCAGATCTGTTTCTTATAATTTTATGAGCTGGTTTCTTTGAATCTTTTCTACAGCTCTGAAGAAGCTTTAAAGGAGACGAAAACCAGGAAACTATTGTCTTACGTTCTGACACTGCCTGCCGTCCAGATCCACTGATCCCACTCTTCATGTCCACTTACTCCCTCCCCTCAAAAGGGACCTCAGATTGCCAGTGAACGTTACACCATAACACACTGTAACTGCTCATCTGCTGCCAAAGACTCTTCTTGAATATCTTCTTAGTACACGTCCTAGAGCTGGAAAATCTCGTGCGCCATTTTTTCTGTCTGAAAGAGTAACCTGAGTACTTCTGGACATAGATCAGGGGTTTGCTTCGCTATTTTGATAGAGTGATGGGCACATGTGACAGGCTCAGAGCTGGGGCTGTCCAGCCTGGAGTAGAGAAGGCTGAGAGGTGACCTGAGAGCAGCCTTTCAGGATCTACAGGACAGAAGGGGACAGACTCTTTAGCAGGGTCTGTGGTGACCGGACAAGGGGAAATGGTTTCAAGCTTAAAGAGGGGAGATTTTGGTTAGATATAAGGAAGAAATCTTTTACAGTTAAGGGTGGAGAGGTACTGGAACACGTTGCCCAGAGATGTGGTTGATGCCCCATCCCTGGAGACTTTCAGGGCAAGGCTGGATCAGGCCCTGCACAACCAGATGTATCTGTGACGTCGCTGTTCACTGCAGGGGAGTTGGACTAGATGGTCTTTAAAGATCCTTCCCAACTCTTAAGGATTCTGATGCTATGATAAGTGTTAGTGAAGACGGAGATTGGTAACTTCCCAGAGCTCACTCACAGGTTATAAAATCAATATTAATAGGTTCCTAAGTACCTTATCAGCTTTATGCCAAAGGGAACATTTTTTTCAAGTCTCTCCACTACAGTGAAAGTATAAGCACTACACAAAATAGAAAAAAAAAAAAACAAAAAAACCGTGCAAGGACAATAATTTTCCCTTTAGAAGGACTTGGCCATCACCCTCTAGATGAATATGACTCCTACATTAATACGACCACAGAAACAGCCACAGAGGAGAGCAGAAAAATCATACTGACAGACTGATGTTGAATTTTCCCAACATAAAATGCTTGAGATTGCTGTAAGAAATAAGGTAGACTTCAGCTTGAGATTTGACTGATAGTCTAGAAGCTACCAGAAAGCATAATTCCATTCAGTCTAAGTACCCCAGAAGACAGAATGAAAAGGCATTTAAAGCAAAGTGAAAATATGACCAGAACTGAAGTTTAAGATCCAGTTAAGTGAAGAGAAATAAAAACTGAAAAAAATGAAGTTATGCCAGTTAAACTTTAAATTTGGTTGAAAAAATTAATCTGCAAGGCCCTCAACTTTATTAAGTCTGGGCACACCTAAGAAAACACAATTTTAGGTAATTTTAACTAAATGCTGGAAAGCACAGCAAGTTTCTATTCACACGAGGTTTTCCTCTTCTAGTATGAATGTTCTCTTAAATAAGAAATTCTGCCTGAAAAGTGAGTAATTCAAGCTTCTTCACCACAGATTAATTACACTGTCTCCCCTACCTTCACCAAAGTACTCAAACTTCTTAAACTTGTCTTCTACAAATAACTGAGGAGACTCTAATGAGGTGTTGTGCTGGCAAGGTAAGCTGTGTGAAGTTGCCATTACTGCTGCCAAAGTTTTCTATAAGAAACACTGCTGTTTTACCAGATTTCAATTAAAAAGAAAGAAAAAAAAAAAGCACAAAACCAGGTAGCTTTGCTTCATTTGTGCCAGCAGAATGCTCAAAAGACAGAACAATACTTATTCCTTTTAAAGGAGACTACAGTTTGCCACTTCCCAGGTTTCCCACGCTGGCTAACCTCCAGCTAAGTTCTCATGCATTCTACTTTGTTTTACATGCGTGGTAACCAAGATTACAACTTGTTTGCACTGGGAAAGTTCAGCACCTTCAGCAAAGTACACCTGCCAGTTCTCAACAAAAGTGCCTCCAACTTGAATCTAAGAAGCATCTGTCGTCATGAGAAGTTCTAAACATCGCAAAAGGAACACTTAACTTCATTAATTAGACGGGTAAATAAAGAGAACAGTGAGATCTGCAGAGGAAACCAAAAGATACATGGAGAAAGGCGTTAAAAAGAACACTGGCAAGTGGTCCAAAACATGCAACTCGTGAACTAAGAGGTCTACAAACAGAACTACTCACAGGGGTGCAGGACAGCAGCCTAGCCAAATGTGCCCCATCCCACAGCTGAGCTGAGTTCTCAAAAGATTCATGAGCCAAACTGGAGTCAATGTCTGGAAAAAGTTACCGGAAAGTAAAAATGGGGACACTGTGTATGACGTAAGGACTTTATCTTCCTTGCCCGTGCCATTCATCAAAAGAAAAAAAGATTAACAAGAGAACAAAGTCCTGATATTCCATTCTACCTCCATTCCTTAAGCACGTTGGACACACCTTCTACAACTGCGATCCCTGCAAATACATTTGTATCCTTGCCATTCATCTATTTTTCCCTCATCCTAAAGCCTCCAAAATAAAACTCCTGACAACTCAACAAATATTGAAAATATCCAAGTTCTGCTGGGAAACAGCAGCAGTATAATTCTGCTTTCCAATTACTTTTCAGCATTAAAAAAAACAACACACCAACCCTCTCCCGCATACATGCACAAAAAAAAACACCACAAAAAAAAAAGAAAATCTAAACACTGCTGATCTGAAACTCCTGAATTGTAATAAGAAATCTCATTAGCAAATTCTATTTGCGTGCAGTGCTAACCTCTAAGACCTCCCAAAACTCAAACCTTTCATTGTAATGTGTTTAGTACACAAAGAAGACTTCCTCCAGAGGACAAGGAAAATATTGGTGAGGAAATGGAAGTCAACTGGATATTTTAAGTTTGATGGGTAACAGCACCATGATGCAATTAGTGTAGGTACTCCCAGGCACATATACAGAAGCATGCATAAACTCATTTACTTCTAAATAAGAACACATCTGTGGTGTTTGACATTATGAACCCTAACATACTTACGAATATTTTTATGTTGCTGTCTCTGGGTAACCCTGAAGTACATGAGAAAGCAATGCTGCTTAGTTTCAAACAAAAGGGACAGTTCATATCCCTGGGCCTTAAACTTCACTGCCTGTCCACACTGTGAAGTGAGGTGCTTCATTTTATTTGAAGCTCTACTGAAACACCACACAAGACAGAGTACTATTATGCACCTCCAGAAAGAGGAATCATCATAATCCTATTTCCTCCAAAATTTTGAGACCAAAAATCCATTGGCTTCTTTATTTCAAAAGATGTGATAATCAAATTCCCATACATAAGCTCACGGAGCAAAACATTTTGGACACACAATTCTTGCAAGGGAGAATAAAACTCTAGATGCAAATGTAAGACTGCATCCTGCTTTCGTAAGCAACCAAAACCTCTCCTTTCCTAAGATAAATCTTAAATAACTAGAACTCTTCAGTACATCAAGCTGCATTTGTACATTAATCATACAGTAAGGAAACAGAAGCCATGCTTGCCAGCAAGCAGTGCTGTACACTAAAGCTGAATACAAACAAGAGAGACAATAGATTTAATTTTTCCGGAAGCTGAGCTAGGAAGCAGTCAAAGCAATCTGCTTACACAGTATTTCACCATCTTGTTAACCAAAAGGAGAGCCTTGCATTCAGCTGAACAAAAGCTACCTCACTTCTATGCCCATGCTGCTCCTTAGCTCCCTGACGAGCAGCTCGAGATGGGCTCCATGCATGCAGCAGCCCCTCTGGCAGGGCACATGCTGCTGGCCACCAGCACGAAGGCTGCATGCTACAAAACCCTGCCCTGCGCCCCGCTGCCTGGATACCAAAATACATGAAATTAACAAAGCAAAATGTTTGTTCTATCAGTACTGTTAGTCTACCCCTCTTCCATTAGGAGCTCTGATTTTTTTTTCCCCCGGCAATAGTTCGAAAAGTCACGGATTTGCTGAAAAGCTGCATGTGTAATCTTAATGCCTGAGGTTCCTTGATGGAATGTGAAACTGACTTATCAAGCAGGGCAAAGAAGCTTTCCTAGAATCGGAGTGATCTCTGTTGTATTCAATGTGGAACCTCTGAGCCCTGATCCAGCAGAGTGGAGGCCCAACAGCCTTTCACTACAGTCAAGGGCATGTGTACTATAGCTATTTTCCAGATAAAACACTTCTCTCAAGCACAGGCTAATAGCTGCCTTCTCCACAGCCTCATATCATTGAAAGAGACTTGCTTACACATACCCTACTAGTTGAAGAATGCCTTCTGCAGAGCAAGACCAAAACAATCAGAGTAAGCCAGGTTTAGTTTGCTTTCAGATAAAGGAAGAACAAAATTAATTATGCTGATGAGATTCTTCTCCAGAATTCCTCGAAACAACGTGCAAGACCGCAATCAGTAAGTTGTATTGAGTCTTCAAATAACTCACCACCAAGTGAGACTTCACTCGTTAGACAAAAAGCTTTGTTTTACCCCACTGAACACATCTTTCTCCTCACACATGATTCGCATGGCTTTATTGTGGCACTAAAAACTTAAAACAGCTTTTCTGAGGAGCACAGTAACTGCACTTCTGCGTGACAGCAGCATAGAAAGCAGAGCATAAACAAGTGTTTCAGCATCATTTTGCAAGTCCTGCAACACAAGAATAGACGGTCTGACCACGGAAACAGGTACAGCAGTAACAGTATTACTTATTTCTACAGTGAATGCAGGCAGCACACCTCTAAGGCAAACACTAAGTCCCTGTAACACAGCAGTAAGTCATCCACTGCATTTAAACCCAGGTTCACTACCAAAACAGAATAATCCTGTGCTACTATCAAAGGGATGCCTTTATTAGCATTCCCATCACTAGCCTACCTGGAGAGTAATAGAAACACAATTCCTTCCACGTTATCACCTTCACAGCTATTTCTGAGACAGATTCAGACAGCAGCAGCACCGTTAGCAAAGCGGAGATGAATTAAATAAATGCAGTTCAAGAATTCCAGTTTCCCGGGCTGTTGTGACTACATAAGGCTTACTACACAATTCCTGTTTAATTCTGGCCTCCTGGAAATGTGTTAGAACAAGAAGAACATTCCCAAAATTCACCTTCATTCTAAAACAGTACCCTAATTGTTTTGCTGCTGGGTAAATGTCCCATCAAAACATCAAACACTTTAGCACTCTGACTGCTGACTGAAACAGAACTTGGCTTCCATTTGGAAGGTTCTTATCACACAGAAGGTGAAGAAGTTCAAGTTCAGATTTGGAGAGGAAGAAAAGAAGTTATCTGGCAACTTCTGCAAGACTAGAGAATTAAGAATCATTCAGGATGAACAAGATACCATCAACAAGCAACATCTCATCAGCTACAATGATGGAGTGATAGTGGAAAAGCTGACAGACACTTCAATAGGGAAAAAGAAAAGCAAATGGAAAATTAAAGTTGTGTTCAACACTAAAGATTAAGTAAGAAGATTAAGTAAAAAGATTCCCTATTATTTTTTGTAGCCTCATTACAGTCTGCTGTCTCAAAAATGTAACGCTGAGGCTTGCTATAGTTCAAGGATCCACTAATGGAAAGCAACAAGCCAAAACAACTCCTTGGGATATACCAGTTCTCTACACTAAGTCACTCCCAAAACACCTACACACAGAGAAGCACACCTGCAAATTAGCTGTATAGGCTACAGGAACTTCTTCTCAAGCACCCTGACAGCAAATAGACGAGAGCAGAGCTCAAAGATTCAAACAGACAGGCCTGGCCCTGCAAACTGAGAAAATGTGCCTAGAAGGCAGCTGAGCCCTGACCGCCCACTGAGCTCAGAGCCTTTATTACAGAGTGGAGTAAAGCAGAGAGAAAGCCAAAATGCTAACGATTCAATGGCAGCATAAGCATGCAGCACAGACACTTGCAGTCAGGTACACATGTCACTGGATGATTTGACATCCTGAAAATTGCAGGCAAAGAATCGTGCCATGCTTCAGAGATCGGAACGCGTGAAACACAAAGCCTGCTAGAAAGCATCTATTCAGTTGGTTTGCAAGCTAGGGAGCCTGTTTCCTCATGCATCACAGAATGACTCTGCACATTACTGCCAGAATACATGCTGCAATGTATTGGATAAATGATTAGTTCAGGCCTCTGAATTCACGCATTCTGTGCTGCTATGGATTCCATCCATAACCCGCAATGGTGACATTTCAGCTGCTTCATCTATCCCACTTGCTGGTTCAGGTGTAATTACTGCAGGAAGGAATGAACAAGAGGCTTCTCAGTAAGGCACCAGCTTCATCATCACACAACAAAAAGCACCGATCTCTTCTGCTCAGCTCAGCAAGCAGAAGGAAGAGTTTGGGGGGAAAAAAAAGAATGAAAAATTCCAACAACAAAAGCCACATACCTTCTTCAGCTGTCTCCAAAATATAACCTAGAATTGGCAGCAAGACAAGGCCATTTCCTTAAGAAAACAGAGATAGTGTGGTTTTCTACTGATACAATGCACTAAATGAGGAGGCTGTGGCTGCTCTGACAGAACTGCTTAGGGATCACAGCATGCTTGCTGTACAGAAGTGTTCAGGAAAGCTTGTATTTCTGTTATGAGTTCATACAACCATAGAAAAATGCTTTTATACTACATGCGGTGTCAGTCAAAGTCTGAAGTCTCACATTAAGAATGAAACAATTCTGGAGAAAGGAAACTATAAAATAAGTCCGGATTTTGCCAATTTTGAGTAAAGAATTACCAGAATTATCTATTAACTTTCATTTCACAAAACAGCACATCATATCCAGAAGCTGACATCCAATATCCCTCTTTCCTTATTTCTGTGGTGTTTTGAAATGTTTTTAAGGTTCTTAAAAAGGAGATGTTAACACAGTTAAAAATAAATGCTGAACTAGCAGAATTAGCATGCCAACATTATAACTCCTCTAACACAAAGTACATGTGAACGTACTTCACAACTCCTGCTTAGAAGTATTCTAAGAGTAAAGAAATTGGAAATGGCCATGACAAGAAGTGATCCTTATTAACAACAAAATGCCAGTCTAAGAACTACTTATAGGAAGCTTAAAAACAGAGGAAACCTGGGACAACTGGGAAACTGCCTGAAGAAATGAGGCTTCACCTACTCCAACCTCAGTCTGTCCAGTACAGCACGCACACGACCTCTCCTTTCCCATTGGCAGTGTACTTCAGGGACAGCCCCCTGCTTGCAGAGGGACAGCCAACTGAATACAGAGATCGTGCAGAATTCTTAGAAAAAATAATTATATATATATATATGTATATATAATATACATTTATATATATATATAATCATACAACTAAAAGAAAGAGTATTGGCTAAAAAGAAGTGTTACATTTAGGAGGTGTTCAAGAACTGTGTGGATGTGGCACTGGGGAACATGGTCATGGGGCATGGGGGGGGTGGGCTGGCGGTTGGACTAGATGGTCTTATTGGTCTTTTCCAACCAGAATGGGTCTATGATTTAGTCATCCTACAAGCTCTACATAAAGAAACGAATGGCACATTTCTATACAAGAAATTAAACAACAGAATGAGTGTTTCAATCCATTCTACGATGCCCTCAGGCTCTGAAGGAAGCAGACTCACACTACTGAGCACTGAAGATTAGCAGTATCCCATACACTACACTACAAAGAGGGAAAGATGGAGCATAATCTTGGCAAGGATCACAACTGGAAGGAAGAAACCTTCCAACTCCACCAAGAACAGCCATCCAATTGAATTCCACAGGACAGCACAAAAAGCCCTCAATTATTACGCAACCTTTCTTTAACATCAACAGAACCTCCAATCTCAAAAGCCTACTGAGTTACATCACGCAAAAAGCAACAAATCAGAGGGCAAGAACTTCTGCAACAGAACCAGACGGCCCCGTCATCCCTACACAATATTCTCCTCTCTGGGAAGTTCTAACCCACCACTCAGAGCAGAAGAAAAGGATCAGACAGCTCTGGGATGAGACTTGAGGAGAATGAGCCTCCGCAACGGGATGGACCAGAGGGCTACGGGGAGCTCCCAGAGCCCACACGACGCTCCCTCACGCCGCCAGCACAAGCAATCCCAGACAGGAGGACCGGCCCAAGGGCAGCGGCGGCCGAGCTGGCAGATCACATCCACCCGCCCACAGCCATTCAGTTCCTCGTGGCGATGCGCGCGGGATGGGCCGCGGTGCTCACCCAGCAGCAGGACGCTCTTCCCCGAGGGCAGCTTGGAGCGGGAGCGCGTGGACACCTCGCTGAGGATGCAGGACCTGCGGCGGAGAGAGGCACGGCTGAGCCGGGGCTGCGGGGCGCGGCGCTCCGCTCGCCTTCCCTTCCCGCCCACCCGCGGGGCCGGCGGCCACCGCCCGCCCTGCCGCTGCGGCCCGCAGACCGGCGGCGGGGCGGGGCGGGCTGTTACCAGAGGTTCTGCCCATCGTCCTCCTCGCCGCCCGCCCGCAGCTCCGCGCTGGCGTTGTTCGCGGCGCCGGATGCCGAGGAGGAACCGAAGGAACCGGCTCTCCCCACAGCCGCCATCTTCGCTGCCTCCTCCCTTCCCTTCCCTCCCCCGCCCCGCCGCCTCCCCGAGACGCGGAGCGGGCGGCGGCGGCGGCTGACAGGAACCCGGATGTGGGGAGCCGGGGGCGGAGCGGGGTGACGGGAGGCGCGCCGCTTCCCGCCCCGCTGAGGCGGAGCGGGGTCCCCGCGTGGGGCGCCCGTGGGGAGCGCCCTGAGAGCGGGGGCTGCGTGGGGGGCTCGTCCCGCGGGCAGAGCCCTGCAGCTGCGAGAGGGAGCGCTGCCCGCCTGCTTTCACGGGGGTCGGTGTTGATAGGTGCCACTGCAAAAGGAGCCCTCCTCCCCTCAGCCGTTCCCTCTTTAGGGCGGCTTTCCCTGCCTCGTTCTGCAGCCGTGTGCCTTTGTACGAGGTGAGAGGCGTGCGGTCCGGGCTCCCGGGGGACTCGCGTGCCACGTTTTCACACCTGACATCTCTGGAGATGCTGCGTATCCCGTGCCTTCACTCCTTTCATTCCTCTCTCAGGAAATGCGGAGAAGAGGTGAAAAGTGCTTGGTCATCGTGCTCTTCGAGCTCGGTTAGGGGGATAAAACACCAAGATTGCAGCCGAGGTGGATAGAATCGAGCCTTCACCAGCTACGCAGTACGCTGGTACGCGTGCTGTACAGTGAGCATTACTCAGTTAGCTGTGCGCGTGATGGAGGACGATGTTTAGAAAAGCCTGTAATGAAGACGAAGCAGCCGTAGAAAGGGGTGAAAATCTATAAAACGTTATTTTCTTTCCCCCTCGGTAAGGCAGTCTTCTGCCTGGCAAAGACAGTCACGGGGATGTATGGGAACCGCAGCTCCGTGCGGCTGTACCTGATGGGAACTGCAGACAGGAGCTGGTGGTGATGGATTGGCGCTCTGCAAACACGAAAACCTCCCTTTCTGCCTCCTCACCCAACCTGTAGGGATTTATCCAAGCACATTAAATGGAGGAGCCTTCCACAGTTTGAAACTGTAAAATTAAACTCACATGTTTAAAATAGGTTATCTTAAAATATTGTGCTGTTGAAATATCCACACCAAAACTATGTTCCGTTCTGATACCCGGGCACCATTACTCTTGCAGAGATAGGTCTGTTGTACAAGGCACGCAACAATAATGAAGAATTAGTCCTTCAGTTATGATGACAAATAACTTTGTTTCTGCTTTTGGTTGTTAGTTAGTTTTAACTTGAAAAGAGGCTGTCCGTGGTTTAAGGACAAGATCAGCATCTCTCTGAGCTGCCCTTGGGCAGCCAGTCCTGGAGCAACCAGCTGAGTAGGCAGTAGAGAAAGGCACCTCTTGGGTGCAGCAGTTGGTGACTGCAGGAGTGGGTTGTTGGTTTCCCCAAAGCTCCATGCCTTCTCCTTCTTCTGACAAGCTCGAATCACTCTGCTTGTTCTTCATGCAGGGCTCCTTGTTGGCTGTCAGTCTTCACCTAAAAAGTTTTGTCTGAATTAACATCGCATGAAATCTGAGAAGTAATGGTCCAGCTTCTCTGCCTGTGTGTATTGTCAGTGACCAAATACTGTAAAATTGGTTGCGAATGAAGAAGGCATTTTGTTTGTAGGCCTATGGAAATGAATTATTATAGTTCAATTACTTTTAAAAAGATCCATTTTAGATTGTTGGAGAGATTTTACCTTTAAGGCAAAGCTGTTCTCCTCAGCATTGTTGACCTTGTTGTTGAAACCAAAATCGCAAAGGTCGCAGTGCTCTATACGTGCTGTGGTTCACTGTGCAGAAAGCATCTCTCTGAAGAGGCAGCGGTGGAGGAGCTGAGTAAGTAGAATTTCCACAAGGTATTTTGTTGCCTTTGGCTACAGTTTATTCAGAACTACAAAACTAAACATTGAAAAGAGAAAGACAAGTGTGATTTGTCATTATTTATTGATGTGAATTTGTGTGTAGGTAATAATATTCAGAGAGCACTCATGAAGACGTTAATGATTTTTGAAAGTGCTTTTTTTGGTAGTTTTAACAGCAGTCATCTGAAGTGAATCTTGAAAGTGAATCGCTGATTATTTTCTTGTTTACAGTGCTCTGTTGTTCTTTCAGGAAACAAAAAATTTGTTTGACTGGGCTGAATGACTGACAGTGGTGCAAATTGCAAGCAGATGACATCAACTCAGATTGAATATTCAGCCTGGATGCTGACATTTCTTAAAGTAGGGATAATAGTTGGGAAGAACAAGCATGTCTCCAGAGATTTACTGGGATGAATCCTTAAGAAATATTAAACTATGACCAGGTGTATCTTACACATTCCTGCTTTGCTTTAGACCAAGTGCAGGTTCTGTTAGCCATCCTCTGATGTTTTCTGTTGGTTGATGACAGCGGCTTCTGCAGAGATGTGCAGCACTGTGACCACTGAACTTCTGCATTTGTTTACTGCATACTTCATTGTACATTTTTAAATATGTGCAGGGCTGAGTGTAGTTTTACGAAGTATTACGGTCTGCTGCAAAGGAGACAAAGGAGTTTCCTTTCACAGAGACAGTTTTATTTCTTTAATCCAAACTGGTTAGCATTCTGCAGCTGATGTAGCAGAGCGTCTTCAACATATGTTTAAGTAGACCCTTAAATTTACTTGGAATCTGTAGGATTTTAAATGTGCTGTACTTGTGTGGTTGACAAATCATAGAATGGCTTGGGTTGGAAGAGACCTTTCACAACCATTGAGCTCCAACCCCCTGCCGTGCACAGGGCTGCCTCCTACCAGCTCAGGCTGCTCAGGGCCCCATCCAACCTGGCCTTTAGCACCTCCAGGGACGGGGAACCCACAGCTTCACTGGGCAGCTGTGCCAGGGCCTCACTGCCTTCTGAGTAAAAACTTTCTGCAAAAAATCTAATCAAAATCTCCCCTCTTTTAATTTAAAGCCATTCCCCCTTGTCCTGTTGTTATCAGAACATGTAAAAAAAATCAGTCCTCCTCCTGCTTATAAGCTCCCTTCAAGTACTGGAAGGATGCCACGTGGCCTCCCTGGAGCCTTCTCCAGGCTGAACAAGCCCAGCTCCCTCAACCTTTCTTCATAGGAGAGGCACTCCAGCCCTTAATATGTACTTGCAGTGTGTGTGCAGAAGGCAGCTGTGCAGGGTGTAATGGAAAGGAGCTGGATGGCAGGTATGTCACCCTCAGGGCATGCTCAGCTCTCTGAGGGACACAAGGTATGAGCACGTTTGCTCCTTTGGTTTGAGCAGGATTGATCCTTTAAGGAGAGAAATATCTTAGTCATATTCTGGATAAACAGTATTGCACGTAAATGTGTAGTATCTAATTTCTCAGCTTAGTGTGGAGATGGTCAGCAGCAGCACTTCCTTGTGCATTTTTCACAATAATGCTCTGCCTTCAATTGGCTATTTATGCAGAGCAGCTGAGCAACTGCTTCTCAAGTAGGTGGTTTGCTTTATGCTGGCTGATTGGTTCTCAGGAAGCATGGCTGCAGATAGGCTACCATAAAGCAAGAAAGGATGTTTCTGGGTGATGTCTTAGCTAGTTTGTGTATGTTGTCTCTAGGTATCTCTGAAGACTTTTGTATTTGCTCTGTCTTTAGTAGGAATAAGGTAAGGTACCTTCCATTTACTGCAGAATAAGAATGTTCGTAGAGACAGTTACCACCAAGTAGCTAAATAAGTGTAAACTGTACTCTGACTAACTAACTTGCAATAGTGAATTCAGACATGCTCTTCTAGGTAGAGGATGCCAAGGTGTTACCCCATTGCTCCATTGTGTGGTTTGAGAGCCGCACACTCTTAGGACTTGGTACCTGATCTGTCCTCAACCTCTGGCTGGTTTCAGTCCTTGGCTGATATTTCCATAACCATTCGATGCTGGAAAATCCTTAGCCCTCCTTAGGAGGTAGTGGGCTCCATTTTAGCTGCCACCAGAGCAACCATTCTATGCAGCTTACCTTGGAAAGAAATAATCTAGTTACGTGAGCATTGTATTAAATACACTGGGTTTATGTTTTCATCATCTCACTGGCTTAATGATGTTGAGGCCTACTACCATTATATCCTACCTCTTTGCAGGAAGCTCCGTTTTGTTACTTTCTACAAGGCAGCTCTGTGTTTGTTTGATATGCCTTCAAAAGAAAAAAAATTGAAATATGTTTCTTTTATTTACACACTTTTGCAGTTCCCTCTGTTTTTCCCTTTAAAAGTCCAGTCACTGAAGGTCTACAGAGCACAGAAATGTTCATCTACTTACATTCCTGGGTTGCTATTATAGCTAAACTGTGTGTTGTGTTGTGTGCTGGAGTAAAGATACTCTTTCCTGTGTTTCTCTTTCTGTGAATAATATCTTAAGTGAGGATGATGTGCCCTTTTCAATAGAGCTGCCTGTTAAAATCCTCTTCCTCTGAACTGCATAAATGGATTACTCTGGCTCGTATGTGGACATTATGATTGTAATCTGATAACGGATAGAAAAAATAGTACTCAAATAGAAAATAAAATTGACCATATGGGGAGGGGGGAATAATACATGTCTTAGAACTGCCTCACAGTCCTTCTGATTTCTTTTATTTATTTATTTATTTTAATGTGATGAGAGGAGTAATAGTAGCAGTAGGAGTTCTCACTAGAAAGCAGTCCCCCCACCCCCAAATGCAAAAATATGTACTTTCAGTAAGCAGGACTATATTTCCACTTCTTCAGAGTAGAAGGAGGCCTGTATTTTTGGGATTTAAATCCTGAAGAAATGTATTAGGTTGTATCGAGAGATGCTATGTGTGAAACAGATCAGTAGAATTCCATTGAGACTACCAAGAAGATATATTATCCTGGCATATTTTTAATATATGTGGTAACACAAAGTAAAAGGAAGAAATCACACCACGAATGGAAAAAATCCTGTCTCAGCAGCGGGCATTTGTAGCCATCCCTGAGATAAATGGAGTGATGGGACAGGGCCATGTGATGGCCCTCTGCCTGGCTGGCTAAAAATAAGCAGTGGGCACACTTCATATGCATCTCTCCCTGTAGTGGGTGGGAGGACTGGAAAATCTACACAGGAGCAGATGCTCCACCCTTGTGCCTTTCACAGTGCCTGCCAGTTTCTTCTCCCTGCCCTTCTCTCAGCGAAGCTCCACTCAAGAGGAAGGCTGTGTTTGGTTCTTAATCTCTATATGATGGCAGCAGCTCTGGGGATGGAGCTGAGAAATAGTGGTTCTGCTAAAACATTCTTTGTCTGCATTCAAATGTTTTTGGAGGTATGTGACTTACATTTTTATGTCAAACAATATACCTTCAAAAAACAAACAAAAGAGTCTCAAACCAGAATATTTTACAGATTTATTCACACAGTAAAAGAAGAAATCTGGCATCTCGTGGCTTATTAATGTAATTTCTCATATTTTGGCAAGAATCTTGCCAAGATGAAGAAAATTTCCCCCTTCCTTCCCTTTCCCCCCTTCCTTCCCTTTCCCCCCTTCCTTCCCTTTCCCCCCTTCCTTCCCTTTCCCCCCTTCCTTCCCTTTCCCCCCTTCCTTCCCTTTCCCCCCTTCCTTCCCTTTCCCCCCTTCCTTCCCTTTCCCCCCTTCCTTCCCTTTCCCCCCTTCCTTCCCTTTCCCCCCTTCCTTCCCTTTCCCCCCTTCCTTCCCTTTCCCCCCTTCCTTCCCTTACAGATGATGATCTGTAATGAAAATTTGATGACCCCTCACTGTAGAAATAAAGTAAAAGTATTTTAGCCACATATTCTGAAGGCTCTGAAGCAAATATTTTGCCTTTGAACAGACATTTGAAATGCAAGTCAGGAACATTAGGGGTTTATGCACTGGTGGTGGATTCAGTGGCTGTGAGACATGTTGTGAGGTTGATTCTTCTGAACTAAATAAAGTGAAACCTCTCTCATGGCAAACATATTGCAGCAATGCAAAATAAGCACAAAAGTAGGACTAAGTGCAGAGACTTTCTACAGGCTGTTTCCTCTTACTTGTTCATTTCTTCAATGTGTGAGGAACACAGAGGCCAGGTGCAGTGTCAGTGGGACATCTGTCATGACAGCAGAAAGGGAAGCAGGGAAGGACTGCTTTGGGCATTTGTTCTGCCAAGTAAATTCAGATCTCTTGGTACGTAGTCTAATTTCAGGTATGCATTATGGATTTCCAAAGTATATGTTAAAGGCTGCAAGTTGTAACCATAGTAAACAGCTTTAAAAATAAACATGTTGTGGCAAATACATATAGTCTGCATGAAGGACATCAATAATGTTTTTATCTTGCTTTCATAGGAATAACCATTAATGCATAGTGTTGTTTATGTGGTTATATCCAATAACTAAATAAAAATTTATGCAAAGGTCACTTTTTTTGTTTTAAATCACCATTTTAACTTTTTCAGTATATCCTTCCTTCTAATCTACTGTGTCTTTCATAGCCCTTTTTCTCTCATCATTCTTATTCATCTATAAAACATGTGAGTGTCCCTAATTTTCTCATCCAGAGTCACTGAGTCATCAGTGTCTTGGGGTTTTTCATACCATCTTCGCATTGTGATAAAGTTCTTTCTACTTCCTTGTGTTTTGGTGCTTCTTTCTGCCCTCAGATCCTTTTCTTAAAGGATCTTTCTTATTTGTGCAGATCACCATGCTGTTCTTCTCTTCATGCTTGTGTCAGATAGAGTCTACTGTTCAAGCACTTGCTCTCATTCCCAAATCCAAGACCACTGTTTCTCCTGAATTTGAAGGAAGTCTTAGCTTAGAAGAAAGTGAAGCATTCATTCAGAAAAGTGGTTAGCTTCCCAGAGCCTCTGTGCAGTACCTGTTAGTGAGAATGACTCACAGTAACAAATTTACACTGTGGAACAAAGCCAGAGACAGAAAGATGTCCCAGCTAGCTTGGCAAAGTGAACTGTATAGGGGAAAGATAGACTGGTGGTTACGTATAACTGCTGTCAGGCATTGAGTCAATCTTCATTTCCTATTGCTTTAATTGCACTTCTTCTCTTGTTAGGCATCTCATAGGAACAGCGTGACGATGATACCACTATCTGCCATCACTCTGTTAAGGAGGTGTTTCTTCCAAAATGATAAGAAGTGATGTCATTCTCATAATAGAATTGTCACTGAGCTTTAGAACTGTTGTGGTGACTCAGGGCAAAGTGTTCCAGCAAAGCTGTCAGCTCAGACTCAGCAAAGACCCAGGCAAATAGCACCATGATCATCTCTGTGTGCCAGAGATTAATATAGAAACATGAAGAATTTGAAACATCAGAAAAAATCGGGTTCTGTTCTGTGGAAATTCTGCGTTCCAGAGGGACAAATGAGAACAGGGGCAGTGAAGAGAAAGCCAGTGTGATGATCCGCAGGACTGGAAAAGTACAGCACACGATGAGGATTGTAGTTATGCCACACAGTAAAGTACAGTACAGAAATAACTGAAGTAACTGCCACTGAGCTGATCCAGAAGTGAATCAGTGCAGTGACATTTGCTTGGTGTTGAATGTTGAGGAAAACTGGCTGCCTTGGTGATGGGGCTTATCAGCTCGAGAGGAATGTGCCAGCACATCTGTGTGGCGCCTGGACCCAGGGGCATCCTGGCAGGCCATCCCAGTCTTCTTGGACCTCTTCACGTTGCCTACTGTGCTATGGGACAGATGTGCCATAGAAGAGTTGACTTGCCAGGCAAAATGAATTTTAACAGAATAAACAATTTCTTTCTTTCAGTGTACCACTAGCGAGATAAAAGCTCTATTTAATCTAAGGAACAGTTCTGGTAAAAGAGTGTAAGTGATTGACTGGCTAGGAATGGACTGAGTCTAGAAATCAGAAAGAATTTTCTACAAGGGCAGGGATGCTTTGGGACTGCCGTCTGATTAAGCAGTTAGTAAAGGGGATTTGGTCCATTTCTGAAAAGGGTTAAGTGATACAACTGCATGCATGAGAGTGGATCTTTCGCAGTGTTCTGGAGTTCCCTTCTGTCCCTATGTCCCCAAATTCCACAGCCCCATTGAAGTGACAGTCAACAATAAATTCAACCAGATGAAAAGTCAATCTAAGCTAGTATCCTTTTTGAGTAAGTGGATTCTTATTTTGTAAAATGAGTTAAAAACTTTAAGGAGGCTGTCATGCTTGCTGTGATTTTTTTTTCCATCGTGTTCTAGCATTGAAGTAATGCATTTTTTTATTCACTTATGGTTTGGTCCTTCACAATATCTAATGGAAGTGAGCTCAGTTTATTATTACAAAAAAAAAAAAAAATGTTCACAGCTTCCAATGCTTTTATTGTGAAAGCTAGAGAATAATTGTTCCCAGCTCACCTTTTCCATAAAATTCATGGTTTAATACATCTTTATTACATCTGCCTTCAGATGTCTTTCTAATTCTACCGTAACTTTTGTAACGGAAGGTCTCAAACTGCGTATATTATTCATAACAAGACCATGGCTGGAATGAAACTTCATCTTTTTAATAATTCCTAAATTCCTGTTTGCCTTTTTAAGCACTGGAATATTTCCAGATTTCTTTTCTGGTGATGCTGACTAACACCATATGTATATGCACATAGCTGTGTTTTCCCCTCCCTTCATGTGTTCAGTTATTGACACTAAATAGCCTCTGGCCTTCTATCACCATTTGGTATTGAACCATCCTCTGAAGCTTTTCATAGCCAGCTTTAGATTTCCTCAGCCTAATAATTTTGTCTTATCTGAATTTGTCTTTTTCTTATTATCTGTCTTGTTGTAGGCCAGCGTCAGTGAATCTTGATACTTTCCTAATGTAAATATTTCTCTGTGAGGAAAAGAGTACAGGGAATATAAAATCTGACCTATTACAATTGGCCTCTTCCTTTTTTGTTCTTTTCAAAATAAATCTTTACTGTTACAGTTTCATTTTTTTATTTATTGCCAAAGTAGATGACTTTTTAATTCCATTTCAGGGTGTAGTTCTGCATTTCAAAGGACACAGGATAATGGGAAAACAAGACAGCAGAAATTCACCAGTATTTGATGATTTAGTTATCACATGTTGATTTTAATATCTCTAATTAACATTTTCTTTCATCTCAGTATGAGATTCTGGCACATACCGATAATTTAGAGTGATTGTCAGGTGTAAGTATATAAAAAACTTTATTTTTTTTGAATGCTGGTACGTAAAATTCTCTTTGGTTGTCTGACTACAATCTCCTATTGGCATAATCCAGTATGCTTACTTATTAAGCTATGAATACCTGCAAATCCTTTAAAGGATTAACTGTATCTGGCTGCTAAGCTTTCAAGGCAGTTAAAAATAACTTCAAACTGATGCTACTGACACACTAAAAACTGGACCTGCTCTTCACCTTATGCTGTTTTGTGCTGCTTTGCCAGATGAAATACTGTCTGGAGCTGACTAGGGAGGTTTGAGTTGACCAGGTGCTCCTGAAACCCTCACTGAAACTAGCAGCCGTTTTCTGTTACAACATGTGGAGGAGTGTTTGCTTGCCTCATGAAAAATGCCAGTGACCAAGGACATTCAAAGTGGAAAAAGAAATCTGGTTTTATACCCATGCATGAAACAAAGGTGCCCTGTTCTGTGCAATAGTCCAGGACTTACACAGGGTGGTCTAGCCAGTAACTGCAGTGCAGTCCTTTGCCTGTATTGTGCCTTTTGGTAGTTATCATTGTCCTCAAATGTGGATCTTTTTCATATCTGTAGTTACTGTCATATTCTAATGCAGCATGAGTGTATATTCTGGATGCTGCTAGGTGTTGGGAACGGAGCCAGGCAGACAGCATCCACTGTAATGGAACACCTGCAAGGAAGGCACAGTTTCTCTGGATACTCCAGAGAGTGCATGGCAAAGCAGTACGTTGCAGTGTGTACCGTTTGCCTCTGTGCCCTGTTACTCCCATGGGTCATCTGGGAGAATCACCTTCTTCACAGATCATAAATGTTAAACCATGAAATAGGTGACTTTGGAAACTCTGAGACAAGGCTTTCCAGGAAAGTGTTAGAGGAAAGCGGTGTTTGTGCCACTTCTGTTTCTTTGGGCGTCTGCTTGAGGCCTAGCTCAGATATCCTTCTCTTCATTCCTTGGAACCACAGCTAGCACTGCCACATGACAGAGACACGTAAACCAAACAGCTCCTTAGCTTGACTTGGTAGGTATACACCTACCAAGTTTGAACAAAGGTTGTACTTAGGCAACTTCATACTGAACCGAGTCATGTTATCCTTTAAACTTGTTCTAGCCCATGGAAATCAACAAAGCTTGGGACAGTGATAGTGGATGAGAGGAAATGGTTTTAAATTGCACCAGGGAGGTTCAGGTTGGATATTAGGGAGCATTTCTTCTCAGAAGAGCAGTGAGGCAGTGGCACAGGCTGCACAGGGAGGTGGTACAGTCACCGTCCCTGGAGGTGTCCAAGAGCCGTGTGCGTGTGGCACTGAGGGATGTGGTCAGTGGGCATGGCGGGGGTGGGTTGGCAGTTGGACTAGATGATATTAGAAGTCTTTTCCAACCTTCATGATTCTGTGATAATGTTTGAAATCCACTTTTGCTGCCATTGTGTGCCAATGGCCTTTGCCTTCCTGAAGAAGTGCCATGCTAAGCAAATACTTAGCTTGTGGGATTTCATCAGTGTCTCTTAGGAGCAGATGTAGAATTGCTTCAGTTCTCACTACTGCACTATACAGGCAACAGCTGACACTGAGCTATCAGGTAGATTATATGGCTCTACCTATTTTGATGCAAATTTTTCTAATTAGGCATTTGTTGCTTAATGTGTATTTTTATTTGAACTTGAAAAACTGTTGGATTAAATTTTACTCAATGTAGAGGGAGAAAATTGACTTTTATGAAACCCATTTGCTAATATAAATTATTTGGTACTGTAATATGAATAGAAACACACATTTCCATGATTTAAATAAGCAACACTGAGAAACCCAAGCCTGTCAGGCTTCTATCAGAAGCTTGCTGGTTCCCTGCCAGCTCGCCTACCCATCTGCCTGGCAGGCTGTCGGTCCTCACAAACATTGTGGCTGCCTCCATGTCAGGGACAGCAGCATTACCAGGGCTGGAGCTGTGTGGCAGGAGGCCAGAAGGACGGCCTCTCTGGTACCACCCAGAGGGCCCCCAAAGGGCGATGTGATGTGCTGTACCGCACAGACAGCCTCCAGGCACACTGCTGGCCCAAGGAGCTTTCAAATCTGGAAATGTCTTAGCTTGTGCCAGCTTTTAGTAGTTTTCTGAGAAATTCTTTTATCAGCAGACATCCTTTCCTGTCAGTCAGGATGATTTTTGTATCTGAAAGGAGGGATGTATGCATTTAACACATTGCTCTCTAGCGATCCTGCTTCAAAGGAACAGGTAGGAATGACACAAAATGCAATTGTGTCGAATGTGTGAAGAGGAATGTTACTTTTTAAATCAGAACATGGCTTCTGACAGAGCGTTAGATTTTGCCTGGGTTTTGGGTTTTCTTTGCATTCTAACAGACATTCTTGTTCCTCCTACAAATCTTAATTTAGTTTCAGCCAGACCTCAGCGGTGTCATATGGAGTAGCGTGCACTTTTTAACCAGTTAGTGATTCATGGTAGTTGATACATCCTCAGTATTAACAATCTACTGTGGAAGAACTGTAATAATAAATAAAAATTGATCTTAATAGATTTTTTTCCTATCTTTCCAGGGCTGAGAAAAAGGCAATTTAATAGCACAGGGCAGTGTTAGAGAAATTGTGATTGTGACTCTTCATGTTTGTATAAAAGCACTAACCAATGCTAAACCAGGTTAATATCAAAAACACACTAAACAGTTTTTCTTTTCTTTTTTTCCTGTTTATTCTTTAATGATTCACTGTATTAGAATGTTACAGAGTATGTCTTTCTTAATAGAACTGTGCTCCACAAATAGATCAATACCACAGCAGTAGGGGTGGATAGAGAAGAACTTTCTTCTGCTCCAGATATTACACGTAGAGTGCTATCAGATGTCATATAAATATAAAAGCCCCTCCATTTTACTGAAGTTCAATAATTATATTGAAAAAGATACAAACTGAATGGAGCCACAACATAATATGCTAGACCATAAGATAACTGATGCTTAAAATAATTAATTTGTGAAAGAGAAACAACGATACTCCAGTTTGACAATAATTTACTTCATGGCTTGTCTCTAAGGTTAGCATAGCTTCACTCCTGAAGCTAGTCAACAGGTAGAATAATGGGTTTGGGATCTAGGTGAATAATCTTTCTGCTTTCACAGTGTTATCCACGGTAAAAAAGCTGAAGGACCAAACCCTGCCTTTCCTGGTTGGGCCAACAGCTTATCTAAACCAATACA
The DNA here is from genome assembly GCA_036925125.1 of Oreortyx pictus. NCBI lineage: Eukaryota > Metazoa > Chordata > Aves > Galliformes > Odontophoridae > Oreortyx > Oreortyx pictus. The sequence continues at coordinate 39,292,616 of JAUPFR010000007.1, forward strand.
GTATGAAGGGTGGAAGCACTATAATTTGAAAAGGATATCATTAGCTCTTCTGCTTCTCAGCTAATGTGATATGGTGGATTGGAGAGGGCTGACCTTGTTGTGCATTTAGCAGATGCTTTCAGTGAGCTGTCCAAAGTGAAAGCAAACTCAATTGATTTATATCTGTGCTACACCAGCCTGATGTGTATTGAAAACATTGGAGCTATGCTAATAATAAAATCAAGACAAAATAAAGATAAATCATACCAACTGGTTCTTGCTGAATGGATAAGAAGTTTCTCATCGATTTAATTTATTTTGCACTCATCAGTATAAAAATGTTACTACTAGTATGTTTCTCACAAACCTACATGCCCGAACATTTACATACTGAAAGTAGTTGTATGATTGTTTTCTGCCTGCAGACTCAATACCATATCAGATTGTTGTGACAGACATATTTTCAGCTACATGCTGGCATAGCTCCAACTGCAAAGCTATTTACTTCACAAACTTAATACATAGGCTTACGTGCTTCATTAATTTGTCTCTCCCTCTCTTCTTCCTCTTAATATCATGTATGTATCCATATATATTTATCCATTCTCAAAGGCAATGTGTGGACCTCTGAGCTAGCTAAATGGGCTGCATTTCAAAATAAATCCTTCCTAGTGAATCTACCCCCCAGTCTCAGATGTAAATGAAGTCCTCTTCATCTGGAGCTTTCATTTTAAGCCTCTTTATGTTTATCACAGTTATGGATACCTGTTTTTCATTATGTTTTAAGAAGCTTAAAGTAAATATTACTAGTTGTAATAAAGGTTTTAAAAGTTAGCTACGTGAGAGCTGTTTAATAGCCTGAGACTACGTGTCATCTCCTATACAAAACATAAACATCATTGCACAAAGAAAGGAATACTGAAATTATGGCTGTAGGCTGTGGCTTTAATAAACAGGATAGGTCTGCTTAAAACTAAGAGATTTTACTGGAAATGTAACCTCATATTCCTGTGCTGTATTTGCCTTCTGCAAAATAGCATTAATCTACACTAATAGCTGGGCATTCATGCCTGACCAAATGAACAAGTGTGTTATTAGGCCGTCTAGAGAGTCGTGGATGTATTTAAATAAAAAGATTCATAAATGCTCTAGTTACCTTGACAAATCAAAGATCTAATTGATAATACTAGGATAGATTAGAATAAAATATATATTTTAATTATATATTTTTAAGCTTTGTTTCCTAAGAGGGTTGACAGAATGCCAACGTATCTCTTCTGCACACTTTTATCTTTTATCTATACACTTCTAGTATTCACTAAATGTACTGTGTTTTCTCCTGACATATGTGTCCTGTAAGGCAAGGGACAACAGAATCAAGAAATAAACATCTGACCATGTCACAAATCCAATTAGCTCTGACAAGGCCAGTAAAGTCAAGTCAATAACAAGTCTGGAAGCAGCTTTGTATTTCAGATCATACTGGAGATGGGAGGACACCAGCTGGACAAACCAAAACCACTTCAGGCACACGCATTTTCTGCATCCAAGAAGACCAACTTATAGCCTGTCGAGATCACAAGCGCTGTAGCATTTTCAGGTGTCAGATCTCATCTCTTCAGTGCTTCTAAGGAGCAGGGAGGAGGACGGAAGCATTCCCCCCACAGAATGTAAAATATGCGCTAATGTCATTGCAAGGTAATGCAGTGAAGCAGAAACCACAGCAAACATCACACAGGCTCTCCTCCTCACTGCCACCGCCATGTCTGGGTATGGTAATACCCTCGTTTCAGTGCAGCAATCATCAGAAATTCTGATGAAATTCTGGCTATTTTCTAATCCCAGGGTCTATGCATGTTAAATGCAGCTTTCCTTATTCTAGTTATTGACACATAGTTGTGCCCCATTTAGTGAAACTGAACAGTTAAGCGAGTGCCCCACTGGTCTGCTGCACTCATTCCTGGTTGAGATTTAAAATCATAGGTGAATTTTTCAACTTGACTGGAACGGTGTCAGTCTGGTGATACTCCTTTGATGCTGGACAAATTACTTCCGATTTTACCTGAGACAAGAATCCATTCCCTGACTTCCTGACTAGAGATCTAAATTCTTCATTGTTTCCACATGGAAGCAAACTACATACATCATTTACTTCATTTATGGAAATTAGTCAGTGCTGTATTACACTTGGAAGTTCTGCAACTTTCTCACTCAAACCTAATTCACAGTCATACAGCACACACTACTAAAATGCTCTCTTCCCATATACAATTGAGTAATGGAACAAATAATAAAGACCCATCAAGTATAATGCAGCATTCACAATTATTACTGTTAACTGTTGATATTTGCAGCTCGTCATAACCTACTTTTGTAGTTGCCAGAATAGTCAAACATATGGTTCCTCAGCATCAATACAGGCACTAAAACTGTCACACGGAGCTACTTCAACTTTGGGATGTCAGAAAAAATCTTTCTTTTAGAAGCAGTGTGCTAAGTGAGGTTAGCTTGCATCTTGCAGTCACTCCGCAGCTGAGTTGGAAATTTCCCAGTATTTTTCTTATATTTCTATTTGATTTACATTTAAATTATTTCAGCTTTTTTTTTTTCCAAACGGAGATTGTTCAGGCCTAAAATGGAATTTCTGGTCTGGAAATAAGAAACAAGTACAACACAGTGGTCAGATTATTCTATCATTGGATTTGGAATAGGAAGCTGAAATTGTTTCCCCCGTGTCCTGATTCCATGCTTCTTGCCCATACGGTATACGTTTGTATGCATTGCATCTTTTGAAACTTTTCCTTTGCAACTTGTAAGGATCTGAGTTTTATTCCCACATAGAGGCCAGAAGGAGTCAGAACTTCCATAAATCTGTCGCGCTGCAGTGCCTGATTCCTGGCTAATTGTGCTGTTGGTCCTATCTTTCCTGACACTGAGAATTTAACGTGGGGTGAGATGGATACATTTATTTTAATTGTCAGAATGGTCTCAGAGGTCAAAAAAAGAGCAAGGAAAAAAAACTCATGTGCAAGATGGCTTCTACAGATAATTAAAAATTAAACATTTTGTCATGCTCTTACATTTTCCTGACTGCTCTGAAACTTGATCTTCTTGCTACAACTCTGGACAGAAAATTCAGCAAATGGATATAGACGGTATGTGCAGTGCAGGCATATGCTGACATATGACTCCCATATGTCAGTCCACAGAGGTTCTACAGCTCCTGAGACTGTTCTGTTCTTTAAATAGCTTTCCATCCTTTTAACAGTTTGGACTGTTTTTCTGTTTTCATTATGTTTTTTTTCTTCCTTCCTTTAAGGCCACATTCATTTATAAACGACTTGGATTAGGCAGGAAGGACTGATAGAAAAAAGATAAAACAGTTGTCAGAGATTTCTACTAAAGCCAAATATATCTGGAGCTTGAAAGGCTGACGTGAACTGTTGAAATAAAATAAAACCTGCATTAATATTGGTAAGTAAATAAACCATTATATGGACTGAGATTTTAGTCCTGAATTTATCCAGGGCCATAATGCAGTATTTTACTTGGAAGTTAAATTCAATCAGTTTTTGATTGATTATTCAATGTTGATTAATTTACTCAGCAAGTTAAAATTGAATAAAAAAAAGATAAAGCCTTTGTATTTAATAGTATATCATCAAATCCCGAAGTTTCATTTTGAACTGGAGGCAGTCTGAGCCTTACCGTCTCACACGGAGTTTAACAAGAGGACCGTGGGAGCTGCCAACAGTGTTTCCTGTTGGTTTTCATCACAACAACCACAAAAAAAGGGTATCTTCATTCATGTGATCTGCAGATGTGCAGTAAAAAAGCACTGAGATGTGAGTTGCACAGAGACCTGCTATTTTAGGCAAATATTGGATAAGCAGACCAAGTGTCTCTTCAAAAAGTAACTCCACCAGAGCAGTCTAACATCTTTAGGAAAACTGTGCAAACTATGAAATGTACTCATTCTTCAATTCAAAAAGCTTTGGGTAGAAAAAAATACTTCAAACTTACTTAAGTGCCCCTGAAAACTTTAAAGGAAGTGTAATGAGAACGTACAAAAGGTATTACTGTACTGTGTGAATGCAGGAAAACTGTACCAAACCCATTCTTTGGCTTTGTCAACTTCTTATAGTGCTGATCAGAAGAATGCTTCATTTGTATCTTTAAAAAGAACTGCCTGAAATGTCTCAGGAAAGAAGCCATCTCTTCCTAATGTCTGGAAAAAATGTTGAGAATAGTAACTATGAGGAGCATGCAATTAGTAAGAATTTACATATCTTTTCTGATGTGTAGATTTTTCCTGCCTGGAGACATAACCATTTCTTCACCAAACACTGGCTTCCTAATGGTTGCAGTACAAAGGGCATTGAGTGTTGGGCTTCCTGCAGTCTGTGTATTAGCTTGGGTTGGCACAGGAAGAGTGCTTAAGGCTGGACCAAAGAGCCAGCGTTTGCTCCACGCTTCTGAGTCAGCTCAGAGTACCTTTGCTTTCTGTGTCTTGAGGTCGAAGTACTCCGCAGTGTGGAAGGGCATAAAGCAGTTCCTCCTCTCAGCACTACCAAAGCAAGTTCCAGCATCAGTGAGGAGAAATAATAACTGGTGTCTGTCACAAACAGGAGGAGCAAGAAAGATTAGTTGTCTTCCACCTGAGAGGACATTGGAGCCTGCTGTGGAACAGACCTGCGTGAGGCAGATCCAAGCAGAACATGCTGCTTCCCAGCAGTCCCACAGCTGGGGATGTGATGCCTGGTGAGAGGGCTTTGCCCCAGAGAGCTTCAAAATGTAAAATGATACTGGGCCAGTCCCCACCCAACCTTTGTGAGGGGGTTCCAGGGGCGTGAAGGACCTCAGCACGGCTGCTTATAACCACCAGCCTGCTCCTGTTGCTCCAAGTGAGTTGCTAAAGTAGACACAGCCCATGCTGGCTAATTAGCTGCTTGCAGGCAGAACAAAAACAGCAACAGTCTGCATGGTACCATCATTTTCCAGGAAAATATATTCCGTAGCACTCTGAAGGCACAAATAGCATACTGAAATGAGATATGTTTTATTGACTTTGATGGACAGATTCAGAAAAAGAGGATTACCAGACTGAGACTGATAACTGCATTCAACATACTTACCCTAGTTCACATTTTAAGTAAGAACTCCATCTGCTGGAGGAAATGCAGTCCTGAAACGTGCCTTGTTTTATTGCATAGTGCCACCTTGGGGCTGGACACTTCTAAGGTTTAGAGGGGCAAGAGATAGGAAGCCCTGTTAGTAGCTGGGTGGGTGCTACACTAAATCGCCTGTGATTTGGAACTTAGCAGGAAAAATAAAGCGCCGCCAAGATTTCCGTGCTGTTGTATCTGGTCATAGAATTGTAGTATTTACAGTTCCCTTTGGAGATGGCTCCACTCTTGCTTTTCTTACCAGCCCAGCAGTGATGAGGGATGTTGTAGGTCCTGATTTTCTTCCCTGTGAACCAGGTTTTGCTTGTATGTGATCAGCAGGGAGCTTATCTGCTGCCACAGGGATGGGATTGCTGTCTTGCTGGTTTTGAGTACGCAAGGACTTAAAAGAAAGCCCTGAATGAATTGTGATGATTTACTTCCTGAAAAACTAGAACACAAAAACAGGAGTTTTAAAAGATTTTTCGTTTTTCACACGCTTTTTTTTTTCTCTCAAAGGACATCCGATTTTATTCTGTATCTTCTTCGGCAGGTGGCGTACCTGCGTCGCTGGAACCAGACGCACATTGTATTGTCTGCTCACTTGCCAAGATCCTCAGGCAGAATGCAGACTGTACGTTCATGTCCTCAAGAACCTCTTTCTCCTGTCCTTGGAGGGAGGTGGTGATATCATCACTACATGAATTTCTGAAGGAAAAATATAAGTAGCATTTTTGGTCTCATGACCATATGCTTGGACTGCTCTAAGGGCATGTATGTGTCTCTTCATTATCTCTCACACTCATAACCATAAGAGTTTATTATTAATAAGAAGGAGAAAAAAGTATTTTATTCATGTCAAGTTTTTTTTTTTTTTAATAATACGTACTGTAGAAAAAAAATATTAAAAAATAAAAAGGGGAAAGAAAAAATCTAGCCAAGAAAATGTTCACTCCCTTAGAAAGGGAATAAACATTTTCATTTTGGAAATACAAGCCACAATAAATTGCTATAAGTATCCCCCAGGTAAACAAGCCCTGCAGTACTCTGATAGCATGAAGGATGAAGCATTCCACCATGACTGTCCTCCTGATATCACGATGGAGAAAAGATGGGAAGCTGGGTACCGGTGCTGCCATACTTTAAGCTGAACGAGCTCTGACAGGACTGTCAAAGCAAAGGTATAACAGGGAGCAGTAAATTCTCAGCACTGTCTTCTCTCTGTCAGTGCAGAATGCTCTGTAAGCAGGTTGCTGGTTTGGAACTGGCAACAAACACTGCACCCAACCAGAGAGAGGCAGGATCTTCTCTCCACATCAGACATTCCTCCTCTCAGGGTAGATTTGGGGGAGCTTTACTGCTTTGGTAAAAGTCAGTGAGAATACAGTTGCACTGGTAAGTAAAGTGCTTTTACTTTTAAGGTTCTATTGCTTACCAAACCACAACACACCAGCATAAATCATTAATAACACTAGTAAATACATACGTACATTCGGAGGGATTGCTGTTACACCTTCACTGGCAGATGTTGTCTAACACAGGCATGGGCTGACAGCCTGGGCTGGCAGCTGTTTCTCACAAATGAAATACAAATTCAGAGGCTTAGAATAAAATATTTATGTATAAAGATTGCAGGATTTTCTCATCTATATGCATATTTGCCCAAAAGAAAGCCTGACAATCCAGGTAAACTGAAGAGGAACTGCACAAGTTGTGATTAATAGAAGTCATTAAACACAAGTTGGAATATTCAGAATTTTAATTACAAAATTAAAAAATTACCATACTTTTGAAATTCGTCAACTATTCTTTTCAAAAATGTGTCATTTTACACAGCATTGCTCATTAAAGCTGGGATGGTTTAAAGACATTCAGAGTGGGTGAAACTGCATGCATGTTAATTTCTTTCCAACTGTATCCCTTTGTTAAACAGCCTTTCCTCGCAGACCTTCCTCTGTGTTGTGTCAGAGAGTAGCAGTAGTGAAAAAAGGGTAGCTGGATGTCTGTATCAGAAATAGCCAGCCAGCAGGAGCATGGAGGTGATCGCCCCTCTGTACTCAGCACTGAACTGAACTGTGTTCAGTTTTGGGCCCCCTACTGCAGGAAGGACACTGAGGCCCTGGAGTGTGTCCAGAAAAGGGCAATGGACCTGTGAAGGGCCTGGAGTGCAAGTCTGGTGGGGAGCAGCTGAAGGAGCTGGGATTGTTCAGCCTGGAGGAGATTCAGGGGAGACCTGATTGCTCTCTACAGCTGCCTGAAAGGAGGCTGTGGCGAGGTGGGGGTCAGCCTCTTCTCCCAGGTAATAGCAATAGAATGAGAGGGAATGGCCTCAAGTTGTGGCACAGAGGGGCCAGTGGGAATGGTGGGATGGGCTGGCAGTTGGATGAGGTGATCTTGTGGTCTTTCCATTGTTAACGATTCTGTGATTCCATGATTCTAAGAAGAGTGGCAGGAAACTCCACAGAACCAGCTCTGTTGTCCACTTCCCTATGGATAAATTCCATCCTCAGATCTTCATTGTATGTGTAACAGGCATAGGACAGGTGCAGTTTGCTTTAGATTGCCTGGTCTGTCTTTGCAAATGTCTACAGCTGGCAACGTCAAAATCATTTAAGGTGCTATCTACTGATCTACACTTACAGTCACGAGCAAAAAACCAACTCGATGCTTAACGGGAGTAAATGAGGAAGGAGGGGAAGTTCTGGAGAAACAGTACAAGGGAGTATTGCTACATTAGCAGACGGCAAAGCGGAGAGTCCAGTGATGGGAGCTCACATCCTCACAAGGGAACCCACATCGACTGTGCTCAGCAGCGCGGAGCCAGGCTCCTGGGGCCTTCCTCCTGGCTGCAGTCACGGTGGTGCGCAGCTGCTGAGCCTACAGAGGTCCGTCCTGGCCAAGATGAGTGCTTCAGTACCACCTGCTGAAGGGAAGATCCCCTTCCAGATCCCCACACTCAACCACACGCCCCTCAAAGCCAACAACATGGCGCCTCACCGCGGCGCGGCGCATGCGCACAACACCCCTACCGGGGGGGGGGGGTGAGGGGGGGGGGACGGGACGGACGCAGCGGCGTCGTGACGTCAGACGCGGTTCCCAGCAACGGCCGCACGTCGGCGGGCGCCGGCAACCCGGAAGCGGCGGGCGAATAGAGACGGAGCGGCGCGGAGGAGACCGGCGAAAAAGTAGTCCCGCAGGCGGCTTGGCGCTCGGCAGGGCAGGGGAGAGGCTTGGCCCGCTTGGCGTGCTCGGATCGCACGGCGACGGCGGCAGAGATGGCGGCGGACAAGGCTGCGGGTGAGCGGGGAGAGACGCCGCGGGCCCGGGCGGAGGGATACGCACTCGGGTGTGAGTGGCGGAACGGGAGGCGATGGGCGTGCTGCTGCGTGTCCTTCCGCCGAGGAAGTAGCGCCCGGGACGCAGCTGTGGGTTCTCCAGATGAAAACCCAAGCAGCTGATTTTTACGTTCTTTCCTGGGTTGACCTGTTTGCCCTGCTCAGCGATGAAGATCTGAAGCGACAGATCCTCCTTTAAACAAGAGTGGTGGAATTGCAGTGGGTTAGAGGGACCCCCGGCTCTTTAACAGGTTTCAAGCATATTTGGGCAAAAGGGGGTGAAGAGCAGCCCAAGTGGTTTTATCGCAGGAAACAGACACCTACTTCAGCTGGACTTCGGGTTTGTTCTTAAGAGCTCCCAGTTCATGTTTTCAAACTCGTTGTCTTTGGTGATTTGTGGAGTTAGATGCAGCTCTTCAGTTTACAGCCATAAAAGTGACTTTGTAGGAGAAAGAACGGCCCTGCTTTGTTTAAAACAGTCCTAATTTCATTTTTGTCTTTTAACATATGGTATAGAGGCATAGTGAAGTCTGTAGACCTTCCCTGATGCTTCCCTAGGAAATACACCATATAGCTGTGTAAGTGGCACGTTTCCTAGACAGCTAACAGTCTTTTTTATTTATCGTTTGCTTAACTGAATGCATGTTACTTCAAGACTCAGACCTCCACGAGCACCTGATTGCCTGTTTGATCTGCTTGCAGATAGAGGCAGTACCTAGTGCTGTAGCTTTGGCTGGCCCACCCCAGAGCTAAACCTGTATGTGAGTGTCTCTTGGCCAGGCCGAGCATTAGAAAATTCCCAAGGTTTGGGTTCTCATGTCTCTGCATTGTTATTCCTTGTGCTGGTGTAATCTTGGAGGCTGTGAAAGTAAAGCAGATAATGTATCTGTTAGCATGAAAGTTGGAGGGAAAATGTGTTTTATTTCTTCACAGCTGTTAAAAAGGTCCTTGAAAAGCAGTGGGTTCTGTACCACAAAGAGTGTGTTGCATGAGGGGAGATGCTTCTTTTTCCTTTCCTCTCTCTCTATGAGAAAACTATGACATATCAAAGCTTTCTGAACTTTTCTGACATTGATTTTCTCTCTTGTTGTGGAAAAGGTTCCTTTGGTGAGTGCAGGAATTGAAGTTTAGTATCTCAGCTTCATGGGCATCTTGATGCAGGATGAAAGCTGCAAGCAGCAAATACGTTTTTGCTGAAATGTGTTAATGTTTAGGATTGTGGAAGGGGTTTCTCTGCAGCATGCACAATCCAGGAATGGGTTAGTGACTGATTTCTGATCCTGCTGTGGATGTTGCCTCAGGAATGTCCCAAGGCCTGCTTGTTGTTGTTGTCCATCTTCATAAATAAATTTAAGTTTCTGTAGCCAGTGAGTTGCAGATGATTCAGGTATGTGGGTGCCGACAGGGAATGGATTTTGTGGGAAGTGTTTCCATTCATTTGTTGTGAAAACAAAGTTAGCAGAGTTTGCATTACGTCCTTTAATTCTAGGAAGAGAAAGACATTGAAAATTCAGTGCCCACCGTACCCATTGGCAAGGCAAAATGTGGGTGTGAGCAAAGCCCCTCTTGAGGGGTTGGAGAATTGATTATCTGCAGCAGTGGAAACCTTTGCTGGTATATAATCTTTGTTTCAAAAACACTACATGAGCATGTGAGCTGGTGTTTCTACTAAATAGAGGCTGGTCTGATGTGGTGCTGGTTGTTCTGGTTTTCCTTTCAGTCGTTTTTGTTCAGTGGGAGACAGAGGTTGGTGTTATTTTCAGCTGCTTTAATGTGGGCTCTCTGTGCTGTAGCTGAGTTCAGCCTCTTGAGTTCTCAGTTGCACAAGGTGGGAAGGGCTGGGTGTCACTCTTCTGAAATGCAAACTCGGCAGTGACCAAAGTTTAAAATGTTATGATTTTTATATCAAAGAAATTGAAGACAATTAAAACCTTGTTAGATTACTGTGTCAGTGCTTAAACCATCAAAACAAACAAACGAACAAAAGCTACATGCTGAACTCGTCTTCATCTAGAACGAAGCATAGCAAAACTATGGTTGCAGCGTTTTCTCCTGTGTTGTTCCCTAAAAGCATCCCTTGCTTGCTGCTCAGGAAGCAGCGTACAGGAAGCATGGGTTTTGATCCAGTGGGGTGGGATACTTATGGTTTGTGATCTTCACTGTAATCCTTGTGCAAATAAAGATCTATTCCTGCTGTCTGGTTGTGGCTCTAAGGAGAAATTTAAGATGTGTTCATTTTCAGCAGACTTGCAGGACGTGGGTTATTGACTGAGAGCACAGTAGGTTAGCGAGGATTGTTGGGTAGCTGGAGATGTTGTCATGTAATAGGGCAGCAGTGCAGTGATGTGGGAAGCTACTCCTGCTGGCAGGAGGATCCTCAGAACTGTTGCAGTGTTTTTGGGCTCAATTGCTTTTTATTGTGTTTACAAACTTTTTTCTGTCATCCTTTGTCAGACCAAGGTGCTGAGAAGCATGAAGGAGCGGGTACGTCAGGGATCACTGATCAGGAGAAGGAGCTGTCGAGCAGTGCGTTACAAGCTTTTCTGGTAAGAGGCAGCCAAGCTTCTCATCTACCACATAACTGCTGAACTGGCTGATAGAGTTTTTTGTTTTTCCAGTTTTCTTATTATGGCTGAGAATGTATTGGCAAGTTATTCTACCAAAATTAGGGCTGGTGTTACTAAGCCAGCACATACATTTTCATAGAATCATAGAATTGTATCATAGAATGGGTGGGGTAGGACAGGATCTCAAGGATCATCAGATTCCAACCCCCCTGCCACTGGCAAGGGTTGCCAGCTGCTCAATCAAGTAATAGGTCAAATTGCTCAGGGCCCTGTCCAGCCTGGCATTAAACATCTCCAGGGTTGGGACATCCACAGCCTCTCTGGGCAACCTGTTCCAGCTCCTTACTACTCTCAACAGAAAACTTTCCCCAGACATCTAATTTAATCTCCCCTCCTTTAGTTTAAATCCATTCCTCCTTTTCCTATCTACCTGTGTAGAAAGTTGATTTCCCTCATTTTTATAAATGCCCTTTAAATATCAAAAGGTCGCAATGAGGTCTCCCTGTAGCCTTCTCTTTTCCAGGCTGAACATGCCCAGTTCTGTCAGCCTGTCTTCACAGGGAAGGTGCTCCAGCCCTCTAATCATCTTCATGGCCCTTCTCTGGGCCCTCCCCAAGAGATCTGTGTCTTTCCTGTGCTGGGGGCCCCAGACCTGGGTGCAGTACTCCAGATGGGGCCTCACAAGGGCAGAGCAGAGGGGGACAATCCCCTCCCTCAGCCTGTTGGCCAACCCTCTTCCAAAAGAACCCAGAATACTGTTTTTGGTCTGTTACAATGTTTGTTTGAACAGAGTGTTTAAGAACACACTTACTCTTGATTCTCAAAATTAGTAGCACCATGATGAGACAATTAGAAATGGGTTGGTACTGTGAGTCAGCATTGGAAAAACCTGATCTCTCTGAAGAATTGATCACTAAAAGCTAATAATGTTGTGATAAAGTATTTAAAGGAGCTATGTACTTCTGTACATTCTCAGTAGCCATCCAGTAGAGTTGTGGACACGTAGCAGGGCATCAGCATGCAGTATCTCTCCACAAACTGCACAACTCTGCTGTTGTAGCAGAGTGAGGAGTCTGGGATGATTCTGTTGGGAGTAGCTGCAGAATGGCTGCTTTCTCAGGAAGAGCAGAAGGTTGGGTTTCTGCTGAAGGACACAGAGAGCTTCTTTGCTGCAGTGCTTTCCTCAAACAGGAGTTCAGGAGAGCCTCAGTGGAACCACACTTAGAAAAGGAGTAGAGAGTGGGGAGCGGTGATGGTACTCAAGTGGATGTTTTTTGGCTCTGAAATGTTGACCAGTGGGAATGATTCTACATGTGTAACTGGAAAATACCCTGATCTGGCAGAGGTGAAGGCGATTATTCACGTAAGTGAATTGAACAATAGAAAGCAAAGAATTATTTTAGGCTTCACTTAGTTGAGAAACTCTAGAGTTCTTTTGTTACTCAGTGTGAAATTCCTCCTGCACAAAGGCAGAATAGACGAAAACTGAAAGAGACGAGATGCTTTGAAGTCCTTAAAGATAGTTCTCTTGTTCCTAAGGTCAAAGAGAGGGATTTCTTCATTAAATCACTTTTCAGAGGAGCATTGTCCTTTGGCCATGTTTTTTATTAGGCAAGTATAATATTCTTGAATAATTCATTTGACAGTATAAATTAAGCCCATCTTTGGAAAGTTAGGAGAATAAACCCCCTCTTCTGCCAGCTTGTATTAAGCAGACTTCCAGGGGCTAAACTGTGACTCAGTCTCTCAAGATGAAGTGGGGGATGAACATAAAAAGATGGGCCAGGACTTAGACAAGCAGCTGCTCAATGTACATGTGATGGATACAGATTATGAAAACTGAGGGAATAAAGAATCTTGAAACTTAATATGATGAAGCCAACAAGAACAAGTTTTCATAGAAACGTGTTTGTAAGAGTTAACTATTCCATTTGTTCTTCTTCCACCAATTCTTTTTCAGTTTTAGCTAGGACCTTAACTTTCTGACTTGCTTCCCATACATACTAATCTGCATAACAAATGAAGTTTGTGTGGAGCTGTTCAGCTCACTTCCTGTTGATCAAGGATCCAGTTCTGGGCTCCCCAGCGCAAAAAAGACAGGGATCTCATTGAAAGAGTCCAGCAGAGGGCCACAAAAGATGATAAAGGACATGGAATGCCTCCCTTATGAGGAAAGGCTGAGAGACCTGGGGCTGTTCAGCCTTGAAAAAAGACTCAGAGGGGATCTGATCCATGTCTGTACATACAGAGGCAAAGGGATGAGGCTGGACTCTTCTCAGCAGTGTGAGGTGATAGGATGAGGGGAAATGGCCGCAAACTGGGACAAAGGAAGTTCTGCAAAAATGTGTACGGGAACTTCTTCCCAGTGCAGTGACGGAGCAGTGGCACAGCTGCACAGAGAGGTGGTGGAGTCTCCTTCTCTGGAGACGTTCCAGACCCGCCTGGACGCCTACCTGTGCAACCTGGGCTAGGGAGCTGCTCTGGCAGGGGGCTGGGCTCCATGATCTCTGGAGGTCCCTTGCAGCCCCTACAGTTCTGTGACTCTGTGAAATCCTACATCGCTCTCTGGACTCGGAGGGAGGAGGGGACTATCATTGAAAGTTATTGACTTGTTAGTTTAAACTTTGTATCTTCTAATAACTTTCTGGTACTTGCTGTTTCCAGGCTGGAAATTATGATGCCTGTTTGCAACACCTAAATACCCTTCAAGACATAAACAAAGACGACTACAAAATAACTTTGAACACTGCTGTTGCAGAGTTCTGTAAAAGTAACCAGACCACAACTGATAATTTGAGACAAACCCTGAACCAGCTGAAGAACCAGGTACTGTAAGCCTTGCGTGGAAGTTTGATATTTAAGCATTATTAAGGGTGATGGGATCTTCTCTTGAAGTAGGGCAACAAGTTTTGCTTCTTCCCTTTGTTAGCTTGTAACTGTTACTGACCTACCTTTAGTCTAATTGGTGCCTTTGAATTATTTTTCTAAAATAAACATTTGATGCTTTTTAGAACCCTAAGTATGGAAAGTTTAAGGATAAGCAAGATTCTGTTTTGTGGTGGTTTTTTTCAGGTTCACTCTGCTGTTGAAGAAATGGATGGCTTAGATGATGTTGAAAATAGTATGCTTTACTACAATCAAGCTGTTATTTTATATCATCTGCGTCAGTATACTGAAGCTATATCAGTTGGAGAGAAGCTGTACCAGTTCATAGAGCCTTTCGGTGTGTAGGCAGAAAAGTTTTGTTCGTGCAGTAATGAGGCAGAGTAAATGATCTTTCTCTGCTTATCAGAAAGTGATTTGTAAATGTACATAATAAAAAAAAAGATAGGCTTAGGGATGATGAGTAATCTTTACTTACAAGGACAGCATTTGAATTTGGGTGGGAAGGTGCTTCAAAGACATTTAGCAGATAAGTATAACAGAACCAAAACAGTTATTTGACAACCGCAAGAGGTATTTCTGAAGCGACAAGGATGAAGTGTTTGTGTGTGTGTGTGTGAGTCTCAACAAATCCCTTAAGTGTAATGCTGTTTCTCCCTCAGTTCCCAATATGTGGAGCTTACTGTGTGAAACCAGCCATGCAGAGATGTGCTTGTATGGAATCCTGAAGTTCTGAGGCTCTGTGTAGGCATGTAGCCCATCGGTCTCTTTAGACACTGGATCTTCAGTGCTGATGTACTTAGACTAATTCTCAAAATCAGTTGATATGAAAGGCATTTTAAGCTGTCTCCGGTCTTCGCTTTCATACTGATGACATTTGAAGGAATACCTCTTCGTGTTAATATACTTATCTGTGTTGTGTAGGTGTCTGTGTTTTTATTTTTTACTCATGTAATATTTTTCTCATAATGCTGTGTAGATGCACTTTGCAGCTATTGTTTTTATTGGGTGGTTTTTTTTGTTTTTTTTTTGTTGTTGTTGTTTTTTGTTTTTGTTCTGTGATCATGTTTTCATGGATTGGTATTAGAGCTGTAAGATCTCTTTTGCCCCTTTTGTTTTATGCAGAAGAGAAGTTTGCCCAGGCTGTGTGCTTCTTGCTTGTGGACTTATACCTGCTGACTTACCAGGCTGAGAAGGCCTTGCATCTCCTTGCTGTTCTAGAAAAAATGATTTCACAGGGCAACAATAACAGCAAGAATGGAAAAAATGAGGTGAGCTTAAAATCATATGAATGCTGCTGTCTTTACCAAAGGTGTGCTTTTATGAAATCCAAAATTAGTCTTTTAAAGTACATCAGAATTTATAAACTGTTAAAACGTCTGTAACTTCAGACAGCTGACACATTTTAGTAACCAAGTTAACTGTGTACAGCAGTTGTTATGTTCACCCTTCCACCCTTTTCTCTTTCTGCCAGGGTGCTAAGAAGTGTCTCAAGTCAGAGACTTATATTAGAAAGGCACTTGTCTTCAGCCAAACGTACTTGGTTTTCTTTGTGTGTCTTGGATGATGATGTGAGATACACTGAAGTTTGAAATGTCAGCAACAGAGAGGAAGTGCAATTATTGTGAGAAGTCAGACATTCCTTTAATTTAGTACCTGGAAGCATGAGGCAGACTTTCAAATGCAATCTTTGCTATGTACATTTTGGAAAATACAATAGAATGAGTAGTGCTTGGAAATGAAAAGTGGACACTTTTGTCTTTATCTGTTGATGAAATGTCATGCTTAAGATGAAGCATTTTTTGAGTGTATAATAGTTTTACTGGAGGAAACGTGGAAAAGAAAATTGGGAGCATGCAAGTTATCTTTCTAAATTCTTAAAATACCTCAGTGCTAGAGCAGGTTCGCATAACACTAACCTTCATATAGAGCTCCTGCTTCGTAGGCTGCTGTGCTTGTTCTTTGATTTTGATTGCAAAGCTCAAGTTACATTTTTTATGAATATATGGATGTTTTTCTGTTTTCTTTAACATTATTAAATACTTAATTTTATTCCTCAAAAGTGATTGGTAATCACCTTTTAAATGTGGTTTACAGTTTCCTTCTTAAGCTATTAACGCTTTAATTTTTTTGACAGTCAGGTAATAATACAAATAAGGATTCCTCCAATCAAAAAGCTGAAAGTGGAGCTTTAATAGAAGCTGCTAAATCTAAGATACATCAGGTGGGTGTATGCTTGTGACTTTACAAGAATATGAGTTCAGTGTTTCTTAAAACTGAGTGCTACCTGCTTCAAATCTAGCTCAACATGAGCTGTTATATTATCATCTTAAATTTCATTTTATACAACAAAAAAATGGATTTAACTGACATTTTCCTTTTTGTAAGAGCCATGTGCAGAAGAAACTGACCTAAAAAAATCCTAATTTCACTCATTACATCTCACAATAATTTTGTTAAATTGCATTTAGCTCTGGTAATCTTACATCTGTTTGACTGCAGGACAGTCTGAATCAGTGAGGTTTTATTTCACAGTACCGTTCTCTGGAAAAATAGGTGAAGAAACAAAATGTTTCACCATCACCTTTCACTTACTGATTATTTCATAATAGCATATATCTGGAATTTACAAGTTAATTATTTTAATTGTTGTTATATGTGCTGACATTTTGGTGTTTAAATGTAGGGCTGTTGAATGTTGGCCATTGAACAAAATGCATATTTGCCTCTTGTAAATATGAATTGTGTAAACTTGTTGATACTCTGAATAGAAATTCTTCCTTGGAAGGACTTTTTGAACAGCTTTTTACTACCTATTTTATGATGTACATAGGAAATTTTGTAATAGGTCTCTATGTATGGTCCATCTTGCAAACCTGTGCAAGTTACCGTTTCTAATATAACAAATTTAATTTTAAACAGTATAAGGTGAGAGCCTATATCCAGATGAAGTCACTAAAAGCATGCAAAAGGGAGATCAAGTCTGTTATGAATACAGCTGGAAATGTAAGTATTCTTAAAGCTATTGTTTTTGTAATCTAGGTCTGTTCCCTATCTTAAAACTGGATTTGGTAACTTACTTTACATGGAAGGGTCTTCCTGAGGATGGATGTCTGAATAGTGCTGTATACAATCAGTTGGGTTTGTAATCTCTTTTCTCTAAGTGTCATTAATATAGGACTTTTGAATCACTCAGAAAGTTGCACTTTGTGGTTAATGATATAAAAAAATAACAATGAAATGTTGTGTATAATAAACTGGTTAAGTATGGTTTATAATTTGAGCAGTGCAGAGCTCTGGGAAATAGAATTTTCCTGATGTCATTGCTGATTTTAACTAGTTTGGAGAAATTAATTTGGGAGTTTTCAATATTTTGGGGTTTTGTCCATTGTCTTTTTGGGAGCTTATGTTTTTTAGAGGCTTATCTTTTGCTAGAAAGCAGTTTCTTCTTTTGTGTAGGAGTTCTTAACTCAGAATTGCATCCACCATGCTCTGTATGTTCTGCCTTAACTGAGGATCAGGGAGAAGGAGAGCACTTGCCTTTTGTTGCCAGTCTCAACAGGTGCTGGTTTGACAGAAATCTTTCTGGATCTTGATGTGACTTTTGGCAGGCCAGGAAAATCACAACTCAGGAGGAAGCTGTTGAGCTCTGTGGGGAAGGAAACGTGGGGGGAGTGTATTAGAAGGCAGGTTGGAGAAAGATCCTCTTAAAACAAAAGGGAGATCCTTTGCACTTGGCCACTGCCATGACAGTTCTTTAGCATAACATTTGGTTTTGAAGCAGAAACAAAACAAAACAAAAAAATAATTGTGCAATCCAGGAGAGGTTGAGTGTTCAATGAAGAAAAGTTACTTCATGAAATCATTAGGGGCTATGTATTCTTAAAATAACAGCAGGGGCAAGCTGATCTAGCATTAGAAATCACTTAAAAAATCATTAACTGTTGTTTTCTTCTTCACAGTCAGCTCCTTCTCTCTTTCTTAAGAGCAATTTTGAATATCTGAGGGGCAATTACCGTAAAGCAGTCAAACTTTTAAACAGCGCAAACATTGCTGAGCATCCAGGCTTCATGAAAACAGGTAAAATAAAATAGAAATCCCTCATCCTGCAAGTACTTAAATTTGTGGTGCAAGTAGGACTATTCATTGTTATTAACTTTAAATGCATTATTGATTACTTAAAGCAGCAGTCTCTAAGTGTCATGGATTTACATTCTGGGTATGTGTTCAGCTTTATTGGTGCACTCCTTCAGTTAACAATGCTGTTGCTTTCATTGGATGGTTATTTAACATCACAGTGACTAAGAAAATGGATTTCTGAAAGTCCTTCCTGTACCATTCATAAAAAGTTTTATTTTCAACTTATATTTTTTATGCAAGTAACAGTAGAGTATTCATGTAATAGTCTTCCTGGCTTATGGTTAAAATAACATCAGGTTAACTTGTTTGTTTGGAAATGTTCTGGTTTTTGGTCGCTTAGATTTTATTTTAATTTTTTTAAATTATTTTTTTTAGTGATATGACTATATTGATGATTGTTTAAACAATGGTAACACTGCAAAGCGTCAGTTATCAGCAGATAAGTTAAACATTTATTTTTCTGCCATTGTGTGGAAGAAGTTTCTTGCAGTGTTAATCTGAACACTATATGTTTCAAAAAGAGAGTATGTTTCCTGCCTGAATAGTGAGGTTAACAAGTTTGTTTATTTTATACAACTGAGGTAGATAATGTCACTAAAGAATTTCCTTTTTACAAGAGCCATCTGTTGGAAAACTAGAAATGTTTATGTATGCTAAATACTATGAAAAATTACAGATAAACTTGCTTCAAGTTGCAATATGTCAAATGGGCTTTCTACCTGGGTGTCTTGGAACATGACACGGAAGATCTGAAAGCCTTTGGTCTTTACCCGTGGATCGCTTTGGGCAAAGCATCCGAGAGGAACAGAATGCTAAACAGAAAGGCAGGTTGTCAAAATACTGGAGACAGTGACGAAACTTCATAATCCTTAAACATCTTGTCAAACCATGAGAATGGTGAGAATGTTTTGTTGGCTCAGTGACTTTTTTCAATTTATAAAGCGTAGTCTTCTCTGTTCTCTCAGGTGAATGCTTACGGTGCATGTTCTGGAACAATCTTGGCTGCATCCACTTTGCAATGGGGAAGCACAATTTAGGAATTTTTTACTTTAAGAAGGCCTTACAAGAAAATGATAATGCATGTGCACAGCTAGGAACAGGTAGCTCAGATCCAGGTAAGGCTTGTAACAGGTGGTTGTTAAAAGGGATGGGCAAATAAGTAGATCTTATAAACTTTCAGTAACTACCAATGAAATTCCTGTTCCATTTGTTTTGAAATGTCTTCCTATTTCTTATTTTCTTTAGCATGGGATGGACGAGTAATTGTTTCTGTCTTGTTTTTAGTCTTTGACCATCAGTTAGGGAGATGTGACAAAAACAAAGTTTCTGTGACTTAGGTGTGAATTATTAAAGACTTCATTACTTGTTTATTTTCTATCTACTGTCAGCAGAACTACATTATAAAAAGTTTTCTTTTAAGTTTTAAGTAGAAATACTCATTTTTATTTTTTTTCTTCCAAACTGTTTCACGGTGAAGCAATAACTTGCTCATTTCTTGTTTTCTTTAGAAACTAGTTCTTATCACATATTTTATTATTTCTGCTGTTTCTCCCTACTTTTGTAGTCCTACAATACTAGTGTAAAGGCAGAAAATGTTTTATACTTGTTAACACCAAAGTAGATCTCTTCTAGAGTTTCTAAGGCTGAGAAAGATACACATTCTCATAAATCTGGATTTCAGTGATACTACATGACACTTAACTCAGATGACAAAGTACGTGTGTTTAACATTTAATTTATTTCAACCTTTATTGAAAATATGATGAATTAATCTTGAATATCAGCTTTAGTTGGAAAGAAATTGTTTACAGAGAGAGTTTAGCAGCTTTCTGTAATAAAAGTTGGTTTTGTGTTTTGATTAGGTTGCTTTTCAGTTTTTGGATGTTTCCTGCAGCTCCTTTTCTACTTCTTCCCTTGCCTCCTTACCTCATTATGTTTTCAGCTTCCCCCAAGCTGCACATCCAATATGATGTATCCTTTTGTGCAGGCAAGAAATTTTCAGGGAGACCCATGTGTACGCTGCTGACTAACAAACGGTATGAACTGCTCTACAATTGTGGAATTCAGCTCCTGCACATTGGGAGGCCCTTAGCTGCCTTTGAATGCCTGATTGAGGCTGTCCAGGTTTATCACTCGAACCCTCGTCTTTGGCTGAGAATAGCAGAATGTTGCATTGCTGCCAATAAAGGGGTAAGTACATCTGCAAATTCCTTCCATTGATTGGCATCATGAAATGAGTGTGATCATAGAAAGGAAGAAATAATATTTAGTCCAAATCAAGGTATTTTAAAGGCCTGAGCTTGCAGTGCCTCTAAGTCCGGGTTAGTTCTTCTTATATATGCATGTGTTTGTGTGTTTAACCTGAAGCTGCAACAAATGGAAGAAAACCAATGTCTGTTTGTTCTGTAGAAACAGTGTCTAGAGACTCAGTGTTAAATCAATTTTTCTTAGATCAGAAAAATTGGAGTGGACTATTATAAAGGTGCATGAGATAAAACAAATACATGCAAGTGAATTATTGAAGAAGAGCAATAGTATCTGTCAACAGTTTACCGGGCTGGATCGGCCCGGTTCCGTGACGATTGGTGTGGGGGACCCGCAGACCCACACCCCAGGAAAGGGGAAGGGGGAAAGGGAAAAGGGAGATGGGCCTAGAAACAAAACAGCGGCAACGATCTGAGGAGGAAAGCTAATTTACTAAATAAGATATCAGAAAACAAAATAACACAATATAATACAATATAATTGGAATTGAAGCTAATAAATCAAATAAAATGAGCAAGAGAGAGAGTGTCCGATAAACCGAAGGCCTTACGCTAACGCTGAAGGTGATACGGCAGCGAGCACCCACTGCTGAGTCGATCCCGAAGGAAAGAGAGTGTCCCGTGACCGCAGAGGGTTTTTATCTTTTCCCTCTGAGCGGAAAATACGTAAAAATGTAAAACATCGCAAAGTCCTCTGGGGAATGTAGTTCTCCTCTTCTGAGACAGGTATACCCGGAAATATCAATGATCTATGGAGTTGGAGTATTAACTCTTTAACTCTTAATGCACTACGTGTTGTTATGATGTGGAATACCAATACCAAAAAATCATAAAACCATGACAGTATCCTACAAGTGTTTTGCTGGTGAAGCTGGGTAAATACTATTTTTGTCATCCCTAAAACATTCTAACTCATAATCCTGAATTGGTTTGGAACACTTTAGATTTCTCCAGGTCATCTGTTGGTTTCTTGTACTCTGTCTTGAAGTAATTTTAGAAATAAAAATATAGGTATTATTTGGAGATGAACTTATGCTATTATTAGCAAGGCACCCCTTTCTAATGGGAAGTGATGTGCTCTTTCTGTAGAGAATGCTGTCTACATAGTATTGTAGAGACTAGTGTGGTTAGCCTAGAAATGATGGAGGTTGAGGTCCATGTTCTTCCACCCAAATATGTATTCACAGCCACTGGGGAGCTGAATCCCTAGTTGCTGACACTAGTCATTCCTTTGGTAGCAAAGTTTTGTCCCATTGGACATGTTGGCTTCAACCTGTTGATCGCTGTCTATTTAGGATGATAAGCATGTTCAATAGAATCACAGGGTATCCTGAGTTGGAAGGGACCTGCAAGGATTGTGGAATCCATGTCCTGGCTCTACACAGGATCACCCAAAACCAATGCCATCCTCATTATAGAATGATCATCATCTCAGTATCTGAGAGCACTGTCCAAACGCTCCCTGAACTCCAGCTCTTGGGGCCGTGCCCACTGCCCTGTGCATCCTGTTCCATGCCCACCACCCTCTGGTGCAGACCCTGTCCCTAACCCCCAGGCTGACCTTCCCCCGACACAGCTCCATGCTGTTAAAATTCAAAGGGGTGTGGTACAGTCATCACTTATTCTTCTGAACACAAAACTGTCCCAAATTGTAGGCCTGTGAAACTGAGATAACATAATTGATTCCCTGTAAAACTGTAGTTCATCCCGTGTGCGTGTGATGATGTCATCTGTAATTACATGATCCCATGCAGTTATTTGGACAGTATGCCTGTTTTCTTTAGTACAAAGGATGGCTGTAATGCACTGAACAGCAATATTCTGTCTTTTTCATCCTGAATTCTGATTTCACTCTGTGCCTTTATTTATTGAATCCCATCCAAATCCTTCTAATACAAAGTTTGTAAGTTTTGCTTGGAATTTTCAGCATTGCTCATTATTTTTGTGTCTTACTTTCCAGTACTTTATAAAGGCATTTCACAACAGCTTTATGGATGAGGTGCATGAGGTTTCCTTACGCCCCCATTTCACAGGCTCAGAATTGAATTTTCAAGAATTTTAGATCATAAGTGCACTGACTGCAGTTGTATGTTGGTTGCTCTGAAAGCAATGTTTCCTCCTGATTTCCATGAAAACTACAACAGGTATGAAGAGCACGATGGTACTACATGAGTACTACAAAAGGGTATTCTTCAACATGGCCGCTGCCATTAGCTCTGAATTTTCACTGCATCAGCAGAGGTGACCTGTTATCACCACTGCTGAAATGCACCACTCATCACCTCACTGTGCTCACGTCCACCATTTGTTCTCCACAGACATTCAGCAAGTATCGATAAATGTCACTGAGTGCCATTTTTATCTCATGGAGGAATTCAGTTCACCTTTGCTTCAGATGCGCTTCCATGTCAGACACCGTGGTGTCAGACTGCCCCTCTGCTGCCATCTGTCACACAGCAATAGAATGTAATGGAATGTTGGTGGGAAGGTTCAGCCTCTGCTGCCACACCACCGACATCCACCTCTGACGCAGGCCAACATAATAAAGCAGGAGGCATTACTTTTGGGGCTGCCCTCATGTATGTGTTTGCTGTTATCCCATAGTTCTGGGTGTTTAGTTTTAACAGAGTGACTGCAGGAAGGACAGCTATCTTCACAGTGATTTTTTCCAATTTTTCTGTGTCTACCTTATTGTTAACAAAGAATGTACCACTGATCACCTTTAGTGGAAGAATGGACATGGGAGGCTTGCTGAGCGTAGATTTTGTGGCACAGAAAAAACAGAGCTAGGATCCCGTTTACAAGGACAGTGTTGAGAAGTCTGGGAAAGGGAAAGAAAGACAGTTATGGTGCACTTATTCATTTATTGCAAAGCAGCTAAAGCCAGTCATTCATGTCAGGTTCCAGGAGTTTGGCTTTCTTCCTCCCACAGTTGTAATCGTAGAAACACAGAACTGTAGGGGTTGGAAGGGACCTCCAGAGATCACGGAGCCCAGCCCCCTGCCAGAGCAGCTCCCTAGCCCAGGTTGCACAGGTAGGCGTCCAGGCGGGTCTGGAACGTCTCCAGAGAAGGAGACTCCACCACCTCTCTGTGCAGCTGTGCCACTGCTCCGTCACTGCACTGTGGGTAATGTTGTGTGGGGGTGCCAGGGAGTATAAACGTGGGACTCAAAAGCAGCTTGGTGTTGCCTGAATTCATAATCTTGTGAGAGAGAATGGACACTGTTAACGTTGAAGTCAAAAGTGAAGTGTTTTTAAATTGTAACACAGACTTGAAACATGACAAGTGAAGCCATAAAATCAAGTGTGTTTAGTTAAACCTTTTAACTCCTTTTGCAATAGTTTTCCTTGATTTCTCACTATGCATTAATATTGACGACCCGAACGTCATACAGAAAAGTAATTTCACTAAAGCAAATTCACATTTGCTTTAGTATTTTAGTTTATAAGGGATAGGTGGAAGACAGCATAATTTTTTTCTTCACTGACTGTACTTAACAACAAAGTTGGTAAAATGGCTTATGGTAGTGGGCTGGTTTTGTTGTTGTTGATGTTAGTGAATACCGGTGCAGATTTATCAGTCTTGGGACTGATAATTAGTTTGCATTAAGTTTGATCCCCTGAATAGCTGCATACTCAACTGTACATTTAACAAGTGAATTGTGTAACTGTGCATTCATTGTAGTTCAGCTTTGTGTTCCCCTTAGAGCACCTGGAGATCAGTTTGTCAGAGAACATCTTGAATTCTATGTAAGCAGGGAGAGAAGATGGAAGCTATAATGACAATTCTAATGCTATTTGGTAGACCATATAAATTATTTTCTTGATAACCTAGCAGTTCTTTTAATGTGACTTGATTCATTGTTCTCTGCTTTCCAAACAAAGGAGAAACTAGGTCAGTGGGCTATCAGACAAGCTGTTGGAAGGGATCTGTGAGAGCAGCGTGTGCAGTAAAATCCCTGTGCAACACAAAAACAATAGAAGGTATCTGATCCTTCATGGTACTTAAACTTAAAACTATACCCCTACAAACCATTAACGTTTACATTATAGCTGGATTTGAAGACTTCCAGTTCTCACTTGTCTTGCAAGGCTCTCAACAGTTCAACAGCCTTGATATTTTGATATTTTAGTCCTCCTTTATTTTTTTTTCCTTCTTTTTTTTTTTCTTTCCAGACCTCAGAGCAAGAGACTAAAGGTCTTCCCAGCAAAAAGGGGATTGTGCAATCTATAGTAGGTCAAGGCTACCACCGTAAGATAGTCCTAGCATCCCAGTCAATACAGAATGTTGTTTATAAGTAAGTATGTTTTCCATGGGCCTTTATTATGTTATCATAGCTTTGTTAAGGATGCGTATTTGTTTATCAGGAATCTTTTAATCTGTCATGGAATAACTGTTCGTTTTGGAATACTCATATAGCAGGAGAGATGTGTTTTAAAAAGCTGAAGTCCTGCTTAATCATTTGAGTGCCTCCCCTCTAGCGGCCACTAGAGGGCTTAATTGTGCACTCGTTGTAACTAAGTGAGCCTTAAAGCTTAAAATTTACTTATCTGTCTGAAAGTTGTGTTTCCAGGTATCTAAATCAGTCCCCTTTCTCTCAAGTTAAAATACATATTTTTTTGGTAATCCACTCTAGAAAATTGCGGGTAGACTCTAGTTAATTTGTTTTGCATCCAGGTCTCTCTGGATCTCTGCTTTTCCTTTTCAAGTTAATAGTACTCACCAGCTAACTTTGTTTCTTCCAGTGATGGGCAGTCCTCAGCAATACCTGTAGCCAGCATGGAGTTTGCAGCCATTTGTCTAAGAAATGCCTTGCTGTTACTTCCAGAAGACCAGCAGGAGCCTAAGCAGGAAAATGGGTCTAAAACTAATAATCAGCTGGTGGGAAATACAGAAAATAGTGAAAGCAGTGAAGCGTGCAGGTAATCAGAATATTATGCTTTGAATTGCCAATAAACCTTTCTTTCTGTCCAAGGTAACTTCAGTCTGGCAGCCTGTGCCTCCTACCTGACCTGTTTTGGCCTGCAGAAGAGATAGCATGTATAAACTCAGCAGTTGAGGTACCCAAGGAAGTAGTTGAGCTGCCTGTTATTGTAACTGCTGGTATGCTAATTTAAGAACAAAAATTAGAGTTGATTCCTGTCATGAAACCACTTTAATGAATGACACATCGGTTTTGTTTTGTTTTTTTTTTTTATCACTGCCCATCTTTTTTTTTTCTTGTCTGTGCTGGAAACGTTTTGTTTTCCCACACACCCCTGCAGTGCCTATTGATATTTCTCTAATTGTAAGTGAAGTTTCACATTACAGTGATTTTGTGTGTGCACACGTGTGACATACACAATTCAATATATAGATGTCTAGCAGCTCAGTTATAAAGATTTGCCTGTGATAAGGTTTGGCATTCATCAGCCCTGTAACCCTTTCCTCCCGAGGACAGTCTTTCCTGTCAAGTGATCAAATGATCTATAAATCCGGGTTGCTTCTGTGGGCCGGGGCTGATTTGTTCTTTGTTTGCTTGTTGCTTTTTTTTGGTTAGTGTTGCTGTTTGTCAGGGATGGGCATCGTGAACTGCCCAGCTTCCCCTGGTGAGCTGTATGCAGCCTACCGGGATGATGCTCCTCTGAATTAAGTGAGACTTCAAATGAAGTTTATGGGGCCCCATGAGGGGCAGCGATGAGAACAAAATGGAAGCCCTTACTCAGCTGAGGCCTACTGCTTGTTTTGCTTCACTTTGTTTCTGTAGGGGTGAGAATATTGCCCTGTACAAGAAAGTCCTTTAATACCTTCTGCTAAAACCAGATGCTTCTTCAGCATAAAAAATCTCTGATATCTCCGTGATCATAGCTCTCTTCTGAATGCCCAGGAATGAGGCTGGCTGTTCTTGAATTTGCGTGTTGCATTCTGAAAGGCTCTAACAGGATTTGTTCCCTCTGACAAGGGACCCTCTGTGAGAGAGCAGTAAAAGATAGAGGGCATTTGAAGAAAATCACGCTAATTGAGCAGGGTGATTTTGAAGCAAATCCCACTAATTGAACGAGCTGCTCTTGGGCATTTCCTTTGTTATTTGCAGGAAAATTGTGAATACTTTCAGTGGTTACAGGTATTTTAAAATATCCTTTCTGGCAAAGTCATGAGGTATCTGCACTACGGCAGTGCAAAGTGTAAAAGTTCTGTGCTTGGTACATGGACACAACTTAGTTTCAATTCAAATTTTTTTTTTCTTTTATCTCTGTGTAAACTACAGTGTCTCTCTGCCAAGGTGCTGCTGTTGACCTCTTTTCCCATCTCTGTGTTTAGAAGGAGATTTTCTTTCCGCTTTCTGAGGAGTGAAGTTGACAATGATTTAAAAAAGAGTGAGGGTTTTTTTTTTGTTTTGTTTTTGTTTTAAAGCGAGATGCAGGGCAGTCATTTTGGAATAATAAAAATAAAGGGCAGCTATAAGTCTAATAAAGACTGTAGCACATCATAGGTTTTATCTTTATATATTATAATATGTATGTACTTACTGGGAATAGCTGCCTTGCTGATTTTCTTACTGTCTGAATGAAAAGAGGCCACAAATGCAGAGATTTCTGCATCTCTGGAGTTTAAATTTCTTATACCACATGGAACTTCAAAAATAGCTCCAGGCTGTGGAAAGTGGCATGGTTTGTTTGGTCTGTCAGTCACATCCTTCCCACCAAATGCCCCCATTCTTCCTTCCCCAACAGAATGGGTAGGGTAAGAGCCTCAATTTTTGCTTGGCTTCATATCCTTGATCTCTAGGTGATAGTTTTTTGCAGTCTTTTTAAATGGAGTGAGTAAATATTGATGCTTGTTGTACTGATAATTTTAAATGATTTATAGCCACTGCTTATAATTAATATACTGTTTTTATTCTAGCAGTAAAAGTCATGAAGGGGATAAATTCATTGCAGCTCCACCTTCTTCGCCTTTGAAGAAACAGGAATTAGAAAATCTAAGGCAAGTAAATAAGAAAATGCTCACAAATTCACAACTAAGCAACCCCCCTCTTAAACTGTGCTGTGATTCTGGAGTTGGTACCTTCAAATGACAAGGCTAAAAATCTGACGATTGCTTTCATGATTGGTGGAAGAGAAGGAAGTTATGGTATGGTACCTTTACCTCTTAAGGCCTGGTTTGGAAGTCAGCTGGCATTGTTACATTCTTGCTGGATTTCAAATAGAGCAGTGCTCACAAAGAGGCTGAATCAAAATCTGACATTTTGTTGTAGTTAAAGTGACCATGATATTAAACAAAAATGCACACTTTGTTGAAGATAGGTTTAACTAAGATCTACTGCAATAATCCAGCTGGTGACTATGTGTTTCCTATACTACTTCAGGTAAGGGCCACAGTCTTGTCTGGAGTAGGGCTTGTGTATGATGATGCTTGCTTTGATGCTTTTTTTTTTCTCCTCTACTCAGTTCTCATCTGGACTAGAAACACAATCTTCAATAATTTACCTTGTCCATCAGTTTCTTTTTTTTCCTTCCTCCCATCATGTTTTATAAGTTTTGCTTTATTATTATTATTATTTTTTTAATAAGTTAACCATTATCACTTTAATGGTACTTAGCTATTACAATAATAAGTGCTCTAGGAATACTTTTAACATCATCCCAGTTAATGAATAGTAATGGCAGTTTTTAGGTTGTTTATAAACCTGTAGATGTTTTGGTTCTAAATAGTTTTTCCGTGATCTGTAATGAAAACTTGCTAGAAATACGTTGCTTGTCAAATCTCACGTGTTCTTTCTCTCTGTATCAGCTTTGACTTGCCTTTTCAAAAGGGATACTTAGAGCAAGGAAGTTTGCACTAAGTATTTTAAAGTTTAAAGACAAATGTGAAGGTGCCAACATATTACAGCGCTAATTAGGCAACATAAATCTAAGCTAATGTGTGTGGCTTTGCTTTGATTGTGCCTCTGAGCCTTAAATTTCTTAGCATTGTAGTAATGCAAGCATCCATTATATGATGTAATTTTGATATTTAAGCTGATGTTCTTTGTTATGTCACCTGGTACAGATGATATTACATATGAGACAGTGATGGCAAAACAGAGAAATCCCTTTTGACAGTTAGCTTTTCCACTTACAACAAATCCACAGTTTGCACAGAATGGCAAGATCACCTTTGTCCTCCCATTTGTCTTCCATACCACAGAAGATCATAAGTAAAACTTGACTGTGATGTTCTTGTGTTCCCAAAGATCCTCGTGCTGTTTGTTCAGCAGTCTGAGTGCCTTCTGAGTAGAGCAACTCCCATGTATCCAAATGAGTATGGTGTTATCTGGAACCACTTTTCCTCAATAAAATTATCATAGCTAACCATGTTAATTGTTAGAGGAGGCTGCTAACGTGTTGCAAATCCGTTATTATAATGCTTGCACCACCTGTTAGAAGTCTGTTTTAAGTTTCCATTATGGATGCAGTGTACAGTCATTTCCCACTTAAATTCTTGGGTAAACACTGTTCCAGCCTAACCACACGTAACCTGTGTTTTGTCATGGCCAGCTCAACCTTTACTGCATTGTGTATAGCAAAACTACTCGGAGTCATTTCAAGGCAATTTCACAGTAATCTGTGAGGAAGCATAACTGAGAGCTTTATTATTTATGCTGAAGTGGTGCAAGAGTAAGTTACTTGAGCCTTGCTCACTGAGGAGCTGAGTGAGGGAGCTGAAATCCTTGCCCATTTGGGGAAAGTTAAACTACTGAATGTTGGCAAGGATTGTCCTGAGGAATTGGTGTCTGTACACTTCAGTTTTTCCCTTCTGCTGACAGTCACTGGATTGAAACATCTCCATTGTTTCTGGTACTGACATGGGGAACTTAAATATTTCAATTTTTTAACATGATTTTGTACATCCTAATGAGAGTTTGAAAAACTGGTTTTTGCTTATAACTAGTTCTTAAAAATGTCCTCTGAAGAATATTTCAGTGTCACATTTATTGTTTGGTAGTTGTGTACGAATTGGTTGAACAGGTTTTTCTCATAGTAGGCAGTACTTCAATAGTAAGGCTTTAAAGTTACCATGCAGAAGTCTGAGGACATCAAATGTTGCTAAGAGTACAGAAAGAAGTAGAAACTCCAGAATTTCCTTCAGAGTTTCTTGTAAATAGTTTATCTCATTCACTGAGAAGCTTTGCTTCCAGCCTCTGGTATGTGTCAGTGGACCAGAACTACCCAGTGCTTCTGGGGTTTATGGAGTTGTGGTAGACCATGATTTGGAGACTCCTGTGTATTTTCTTGTAAAAGTGAAATGGGTGATAACAGACCATGTATCCTTAGCTTAGACAGCTTTGTGTGAACATGAACGTAATAACTTACCCAAAAGTAGAGATAACTCCATCTACAGAAAACACCATCTACATTCCGTACTTCGTGTTTTGGTTTGTGTTGTGAGCATTGAAACAACGCAACAGAGAAACGCACGGTATATATCCACCCCTGGGCTTAATTTGCTATTTTAAATTATTTGAGATTGGTGATGTTCCCTAAAGGGTTGAGAGAGGCCATTTTTATGCCTTCCTGGTAAGCTGGGAAGGACTGGGTGATCTCTGCTTTGCCCCTGCCCTGTGAAATGAGCTCAGCTGAATGTATCGCTCAGGTTCTGTAAACTTGCAGCCAGTGTGGGCTGACAAATCTTGTTGCCTAGACCTACACAAGCGGTTGTTTGACATAATCTGGCGGTTTAAAAAAACATTTTTCTTTTTCCTAGTGCAAAGGCAGTTTTATTTAGGGAATGCAGGGGCTCAGTAATGCTGGAAGTCTCCAGAGCTTAAAGACGACCTGCAGAGTTTTGTCAGAATCCTGACTGGGGTGAAAAACTAGTTTGTCTTTTCCCTTGTGGTGCAATTCTTCTGCTCTGATTAGCTGTCAGATCTCCTGAGTGTTCTGTTCGGTTTGGCTGTTTCAACAATGAGTCCGAGCGCACAAGGACAGTGTTGCAAGGAGAAAAACGTTGAATGTTTTCCTCTTTAGATGGCTGTTGCTGAAGAGATCTTAAAGGGATTAGATGGGGAGGAGTCCTTAGAGCAGAGGGATAGGTTTCCAGCTTGGTGAGCTTATTGTTGTATGGTCAGAGCGGGCCTTTTCTGAAGTGTCGACTTTCAAAAATAAAAGTAGTTTAGAAGTTGTGGTGAGCAGAAGATCTGTTTGTATTGCCTGTACGGGTGGGAGCAGCAGTACTTGGCTGGTGGGACAGCATCTCTGCTTGTCTAAGTTAGGCTTCCTTGGGGCAGAGAAGAAAGAGACTGCTTAGAGGCAGGCCATTATTTTGGGATCCCCCCCCCCTTCCCCACAGTCACAACCTTTCAGAAATATTTTAGGTTTGGGACTTGAGCTGGGGAAGCTTTCTCCTCTTTCTTGAAAGCTTTTGTATATGTTCAGATTTGATGTGACATCTGGGCACGCTAAGAGGAAGTGGGGGGTAGGGAGAAACACTGGAGAAGTTTCTTTCCCTGCTTGTGCATAATTAAGGAGCATGCCTCCTGGGAACGGGGAATAAAGGCACCCCAGGCCCTGCCACGAATTACATGACTTACTGCAGGACTCAAAGTGGGCTTGACAGTTGCCAGAAGGTCGGCGGGTAGCAGCCACCTCCAGGCAGCAGGGCAGGCTGCCCTGGGCTGGGAGTGGGGCGAGAGGACCGGGAGCAGAATGGGGCCCAGCAGAGAGAGGGCTGTGCCCCAGGACGGGGCTGCCCCTGCCATGCAGCGCTGTGGCAGTGCTAGGGAAGCAGGGCCAGCCACTACAACAGGAAGCTTGGCTGGATGGAGGCATCCCGACGTGGGACTGTTACGTGAGGGTGGAAAATGGGAGTAGTTTTTGTTGCACAAGCTGTCAGGTTTTGTGCTCTTTGGAAACAAGGAAGCCCGTGACAGCCACAAAATGCCACATCTGAAATCAGACTCCTGGCAGAGGATTATGGCTCTCAGTGCTACACAGAACTGGAAGTGCAGAATTCTCTGCAGTGTTATTGTCTTCCTGCATACAGATGTTGTAAAAAAACAGGAGCAAACTATGTTACAATTTAATTGACCACGACTGTATCTGCAGTTCTAGGTGATTTATAGCATCGTGTGCTACAGAAAACTGCACTCCTTTGGTGCAGGGAGAGGGAGGGCAGAGAAGTGCAAATGAAGATCCAAGGTTTAACAAATAAAACGAGGGTGGGAAAGTTCCTGAGACAAACAGTACTCTGGTGGGGTCCCTCTGTTATGAAGAACAGTATCCAGAGAAGGGCCGTGAAGCTGTGAGGGGTCTGGAGCTCAAGTGTGATGGAGAGTGGCTGAGGGAGCTGGGATTGTTCGGTCTGGAGAAGATGAGGCTCAGGGGAGACCTGATCTCACTCTGCAGCTGCTGAAAGGAGGCTGTGGCGAGATGGGGTTGGCCTCTTCTCCTTCTAACAGCAATAGGATGAGAGGGGACGGCCTCAAGTTGCACCAGGGGAGGTTCAGGTTGGATATGAGGGGGAATTTCTTCTCAGAGGAGTGGTGAGGCAGTGGCAAAGGCTGCACAGGGAGGTGGTGCAGTCACTGTCCCTGGAACCATGTGAAAGTGGCACTGAGGGATGTGGTCAGTGGGTATGGTGGGGGTGGGTTAGTAGTTGGACAAGGTGATCTTAGAGATCTTTTCCAACCATAATGATTCTATGAATGGGCACAGTCTTGCTGGCATACAGTGGTGATTCTTGAACTACATGGTGGAGTACAATGTTTGCATCTCCTGCTTCAGAGAACGTGATTGAGGCCATAGATAAAGACCAGCTCCCTGACTCCTCACTTTGCTGTGAGGATGGTATTGAAGGCTTACAATTTATTTCTTTAACACTTAACAGCTGTCATGTTTTTGTGAAATCAGACTGGAGTTTAGTTTCTGGACCAACACTGGTAAGCTGAGGTCTTTGTATTTTATGCTAGTGGACAGCTTTATTCCCTTCAGGTACCACTTTTAGAATAAAATGTACTAAACCTAACAAAATCTTTTTTTTTTTTTTTTTAATTTACAGAGAGTAGTAGTTACTATCTAGTGATTATTTTGGTTTTGGTATTTTTAGGTACATGTAGTAATTCAGTAATTCCAAATATTTTCCCTTGAACGTACAGTAACTTCAACTGAGAACTAAATATTAATGTAGTGGTGCTGTATGGCTTTTAAAGCATATATGTAGGCACACATTTGTATGTAAGCATTTATTTGACATCTTCATATAATAACAGAAATAGTTTTTATTGCTTTTATCATGTGTAAATCAAATCTGAAATGTTACTGTGTGAAAAATCAGAGTAAATCTCTAGAATTACTTAGGTCATACTAAAAATGCAGTAATGGACTGTGTACTCTTTGCTTCTGTTTCCAGTTCTTTTTGTACTCTGTGTAAGTAATGCTAGTGTGTCTTTATCTAGATTTGCTGGACATTTGTTAAAGAAGAAATTTCACAGCTGCACTTGAAATCACAGAATATTTAACACATTGCCCCTCCCCTTTTTCCTCCTCTCCCTCTCCCCTTTTTCCTCCTCTCCCTCTCCCCTTTTTCCTCCTCTCCCTCTCCCCTTTTTCCTCCTCTCCCTCTCCCCTTTTTCCTCCTCTCCCTCTCCCCTTTTTCCTCCTCTCCCTCTCCCCTTTTTCCTCCTCTCCCTCTCCCCTTTTTCCTCCTCTCCCTCTCCCCTTTTTCCTCCTCTCCCTCTCCCCTTTTTCCTCCTCTCCCTCTCCCCTTTTTCCTCCTCTCCCTCTCCCCTTTTTCCTCCTCTCCCTCTCCCCTTTTTCCTCCTCTCCCTCTCCCCTTTTTCCTCCTCTCCCTCTCCCCTTTTTCCTCCAGGTGCTCAATACTTGCCTGTAGTGCTTATGTGGCTCTGGCTCTGGGAGATAACCTTATGGCACTGAATCATGCAGATAAGCTTCTCCAGCAACCAAAGCTGTCAGGGTCTCTAAAGTAAGTCTGGCATCATCATTCCTTCCTCTTTTTGCTGGAGAGCTCTGAGCTGAAGCTTCTCATGTCTGTAGTAATGGTGTTATTATTAATTGTAGGTGTCTTGGTATCCAAGGGGTGTTTGTGTAAGCATTTATTTTTTTATTCCTGGAAGTAAAGCCATGCCCAAGTATTGTGGTGTGGGGAGCTGCTTTGGCAGGGGGGTTGGACTTGATGATCTCTAGAGGTCCCTTCCAACCCATACAGTTCTGTTGCTCTGTGTCTGTCCAGAATGTAGTTCCTGTGTAAGAATTGGTTCTCATTACTTAGGTTTGGAATTTTTTACAGCATTAGAGTCTAAACAGCAAGTGTCAGAATGGAGCATTATGGCAGTACTTTACATGCAAACAACTTTGTGTATAGGTATTAAATAGTACTTTTCAGTCTGAATTCAGTTCAGTTACGTTAAATGAGTAGTCAGTTTTGAGGGCTGTCATGCTGACACTTATACCTGACTCTTTGCTGTTGTAGGTTTCTGGGGCACTTATATGCAGCAGAAGCTCTCATCTCTCTCGACCGAATATCTGATGCCATCACTCACTTGAACCCTGAGAACGTCACCGATGTTTCCCTTGGGATCTCTTCAAATGAACAGGATCAAGGTTAATGAATCCACACTTGATTGGAACCAGTTGTGCTATCACTTGTCTTCCAGCTGTAACTTTTATGTAAATACAATGATGACGAAGACACCTCATTTTAAGACAGTAGATTATTTGGGGCTGCTTGGTTGGTTTGCTTGCAGTGGTACCAGTTGGTAGTACTCATGTTCTGGAGCAGACAGATATTTCAAGGGCCCATCTGCATGGCTAAGAGTACAACTCTATCTCAGTAATGTCTGGGAGTTGAACTTCATTGCTCCCTTCTACTCTAGAGCAGTGTCAGACCATGAAAGAAGCAAATTTGTATCTGCTGATCTGTGACAATTTTTGTAATGATCTTGAAAAAGTTGACAGAAAATGATACATTTTATGGCTTTCTTTTTTATTTTTTTTAGGGTCTGACAAAGGAGAGAATGAGGCGATGGAGTCCTGTAAGTACCAGCCAGCACATTCAGCAGAGTACAGGAACTAATGCGGGTGGCTCGGGACAAAAGTCTTTATTATAAAGTTTGATTTTACTTGCAGCTGGCAAGCAGACCCCCCAGTGTTATCCCAGCTCGGTCACGTCTGCACGAACAATGATGCTGTTTAACCTCGGGAGCGCGTACTGCTTGCGGAGTGAATATGACAAAGCCCGCAAGTGTCTCCATCAGGTATGGAACCGTGAGGTGGCCATGGGGACAGATGTGCTTCCTTCGAACTGCCATTCAGGTCATAGCAAATCCTGATGGTTTCGTAGCTCGGGTGTATCTGTTGACTTTGCTGAGATGGTAGCTCCATTCTGCCCTCATAAACTAATCTATAAGTAACATAAACTATGTGAAGAGTTCACTACTGGTTTCTTTTCCTAGATTATGTCAGAACAGCAGAATGCAAGGAAGCCGTTTCACTTTTCCTACGGTTTTGTTTCATGGTTTAATGTGACTGTTGTGTTCTAGAGAAGAAATTTCTCAAGGGCTTTGGCTCCATGAGCAGGGAGGAGTTTGGGGGCTGCTGGGGGCTCTTCTGCAGAGCTGTGCTGTTCCAAAGCTTGGCTCAGGACTTGGCTTGGAGGGAGCACGGGGACGTACCCACAAGCCAGCTGAAATAAGGGGTGTGCCAGTACAGCACATCAAGAGTAGGATGTCAGATGTGGTGTCCGCATAGAAGACAGCATCATTAAGTTTGCAGGTGAAAAATATTAGTATATGGAAAACCTTTGGTGATCCTTGTTATCTTTGTATTCTGAGCTTCGAAGCAGTGGAGGTTGCCTTCACCTCTCAGCAGGAAGCTGCAGGTTGGCCAAAGATTGACACTCATATTGACAGAAGTGTACAGCAGATGGTGCTACCAATTAACAGGATGTAATCTTGCCAGGCAGGCAACCTTTCAGTCTCTCCTTACAGGAATAAACCAGAGTATATTAGTTTGAAAAATCTTGCACTGAGTTTTGTTTAGACAAGGTGGTGGTCAGGGTCTGCTCACGGGGCACTTGGAGCTGGGCCTTTCTCTGAAGCCCTTCTTCTCCCTCCCTTCTTTTTCAATAAGGCTGCTTCGCTGATCCACCCCAAGGAGATCCCTCCGGAGGCCATCCTGCTGGCTGTGTACCTGGAGCTACAGAATGGTAAAGAACTTTATTCTTGTCCTGACATTAAAACCAAACATGTAAGCTGCAGCGTTACACGCAACTTTTGGTGTTTTTGCCCATGTTAGTTGTAAGGAGAGATGATAAAGCTGTAGAACACATCCGTAACAGTATGAAACATTCTGTCTGCCCAGATTTGGGGTTTATGAGGAGGAGCAGAGCTGACAGCAGAGTTTTGCCAGGATTCTGGCAGATCCTTCAGGTGCTGTCTCCATTTTACACTGCCACAGATCTGCCCAGATCTCAGTGCCCTTGGTTCCCTCTTTCGGGTTCCCCCAGGTGTCTCACATCACAGAATTGCAGGGGACTTCAGCATTTGTGTTCCAAATTGAGGTTGATGAAGCTCTCCTTACGAAGATGTGTCCAAGTTGGAGTTCTGGAAATTTTTCCTTCTGTAACAAAGAAGCAGAAGAGTGCACCCAGTCAGGTTTACCTCTCACCCCTCTTTTAAGTATAACCGAAAGGGGCTACAGAGACATTTTGTTCTGTAAGTGGCAACAGAGAGGCACTTCTCTTCTGAAAACAAAGCTTTAATGAGAGCACTCAGGAGTCGCTGCTCTCACGACAGAGCTGTTATTGCTGTTTTCAATTGCAGGTAACACTCAGCTGGCATTGCAGATCATCAAGAGAAACCAGCTTCTCCCTTCTGTGAAGACGCTCTCGGACATGCGGAAGAAGCCCGTTTTCCAGCCTGTCCACTCGCTCCAGCCCATTCAGATGCCAACTTTCACCGCTGTGCAGAGGAAGTGAGGGTCTGTTGAGCTCGCTGCTGCCCTTCCTGGGAGGGCTGGGGATTTTGTATATTTTTTTAACCTTGGACATCTGCATACCCGGATTGCTGGAGTGTGTCCCTTTATGTAAATTTTTATTAAAACACTTAAATGTCTCCAGTTCTGTCTTCTGGTAAAGGTTCATCATGGAGCAGAGGTTGGGATCCATTTGAAACGTGAATGGCGTTTAATGTGGCAAAGGGTGTGGTTAAATAACTGTAATCTCTGCTCCTCGAGATGAGATGGGAGGGCAGCGGCTGTGAGGGAAACGCTGTTTAGCTGTAGTTCTGCTGATGCAGCAGTGGTGGGTGGGAAAGCTCATGGGGATGGGTATGACAGAGCCTGAGCATGAAGGGGAATTTGTACCCAGTCCTGCAACCGGTGCACATTTCTGTCTTTATTTCTGATATTTTTCCCCCACCTTTTCACAGTAAGAGCGTCAGCATCCAACCTTAGGCCTTAACCAGAGGGAAGTGAACCAGGACCCAGCATGCACGTAGCTGTTTTATTTCCCCCACCCCCTTCCCTGCCCGCTTTGTGCTGTTTCAGCCCTTCTGAGCTCTCACCTTAGCTTTGTGCTGTTTCAGCCCTTCTGAGCTCTCACCTTATCTCGTGGTGTGCTCGCTGAGGGCACTGTACTTTGCCTCCAGCCCCTGGGGCACACACACCAGCTCCCTCCCAGGGAAGGTCCCAGAGCCGCCTGGCTGCTGGGCAGGGGGAGCCTGGAAGTCCTGCTCGTAGGAATGTGCATGTGAGCTGGCTGCGCTCGGCTGTTCCACATTTGCCCCCAAGATGTTGAACAGGAAAGCCACAGCTGCTGGAAATGGCACTGTATAATTCTGTTACACAAGGTGCAGCGTGGCTACGTGCATCTCCGTTTGGGGTAATAATGGGCCGCCCTGGGTCTTCTTGAGGAGTGCTGAACCAACGGGTGTGTCGCATCTCGCTTGGTGTAGGAGCAGCACCGACGCTGTCCCCAGGTAACAGGGAGCAGTCTGAGTGTATCAGTATCACCTTTTATAAAGAGGGAGGGGGCCCAGTGGCGGTGCATGGTTCACGTCAAAGTAGACCGACCGATTCAGCACAGAAAGGCCCGAGCTGCTCGCTGTGTGGTCCCGCGTCCTCAATGGAGAGGATTCTTCCCGGCCCTTCCCAGCCCCCCAAGGAATGCGGTGCATTCACATGCAAAACCGCAGCGCGACGCCCGCAGGCATGCAGCGCTGGCCCGGCTGGGGGTGCAACCCTAACCACCCCCCCCCCCCCCCAGCACGGAGCTCCCAGAGCTGTCCAGCCCCGCTAAGGGACAACGGCAGCACCTCTGCCCGAGAGCGGCCCGAGGGAGCGACTGTGCCCAAGCGCGTCCCACGCAGGATCCCGACCCCACCGCGGGAGAAAGACATCGTGGCTCTCGCCTCTCCATAGCACCTCTCATTCCTCCTCCAGTTGAGGTTGACAAGGAGCACGGCAGCAGCATCACCAGCTGCAGGCAGCCAGGCCCACAGCCAGGAGACAGCTCGCTTACTTCTTTTTTTTTTTTTTTAGACCTTACTGATCGATAAAGAAAAACGCACACAGATTTGCCATGAAAAACAACCTCACATTTATTTGATTAAACAAAAATAAAATAAACTGCATAGGAACATTTTAAAGTCCAGAGAGACACTGACTTTGTTTTAAGGCTGCCAGTAGCTGATACATCATCTCCTTGCTACATCCTTCAGCCTTCCCTATGGACCACAGAGATACATTCAGAAGCCTCCATTAACACAAAAAGTTCTAACGTTTCGCTCACTTATCCTACGTAAAAGTTTGCAGGTAACCTGCCACGCTTTCCATGCCGCAGCACTCAACGCCCCGCATCTCAAAACGTCGCCCTTTGTCCGAGTAGAAATGTGATGCCCTGTTTGGAGCAGGGAGGTTCTTGTCACAGCCTGTTTCATTATCCGTTAGATATAAAAGCTCTGAGCAGCTCATTAAAAGCCGAGCACTGTCTGTCCTGCTGAGACATTTGTATTATTATTAGGAGAGCAGCATGATTAATCACTAAAGTAGAAGGAAAACAACTGCAGCAGAACAGGAAACTACAAAACCAATTGTCTCAAGATGCCCGATATCCAAGGGCTGACAAAACCATTCCGGATCCCAACACAAGCCTGCGTCCAGGCAACCTTACACACCGGTAATGAACTTTCATCAGATGGGGCTGCACTCTACAGTCAATTAAACGAGGAGAGAAAATGCAATCTGTCACACGTGAGCTCCAAGTGAGCGACCTCCATACCGTTCTGGGCTTCCCATTTCTACCGGAGCGAGGCAGGCGGCACGTGACAGGTGACGCGCAGCACAACAGGTCACATACAGCAAGAACCCCCCACCAATGCCGGTGACTAACCACGCCTTACAACCTAGTTAAAAACTTTTCGGTCGTTTGAGAAAAGAAACTAAAAACAAAACCCAGAAACTGACGTCTCTCCCTCGGAAGGAAAAAAACTACTACGCTGTCTGAAAAGGACTCTCTACAAACCTATAAAAGGACTTTTTTTTTTTTTTTTTTAAACTAGTCTGGTAGCTCAAAAGGAAGTTACTCAGCTACGTCACTACACAGACACTTAACATTCAGTCAGTAAGGCTCTATGAAAAGAGCTTAAAAAATTATCTACCTGAGTTTGTAAGTTGATACAATCATTAATAGAAGGTCTAAGACCATGCAGGTACACAAAGCATTTTTAGAACCATTATTGGTTAAACAATGATGGAAAAGATGCCACTCTGGCTTGTCAACCCGTAAGATCACTTAGAGACATCAATGTACGTTTTCCACCATCACACTTACCAAACCCAACACAGTCCATCAATACTGGGGAGTTTCTGTACCCGCTTCTGTTGCCTCCCACCCCCCTCACCCCCCCCCCCCCCACATGAGCAGGGGAAAAGAGATCTTCCAATACAGTGATCTGAAAATGTGCTTCTGCACCTTCACTCCACAGGTAAAGCAAGGGGCCTGCTGCACGTCACTCTTAAAGTTGCGTAAGAACCCAACATACTGGTTTTCAACTGCCTCTCCTGACAATATCTGAACTGAAATCGCCCTCCAGGAACAGGAACTTGGTTGCTTTGTCATGGTGGAAAAAATCCCATTGTGTCATGAAACCTACTAATATCAACACCAAGTCTACAGAAAAAAAAATCAGTATCTCATTCCCTTCGAGCATTTGGTACAGCATTGCGCTTACAGCAATCGTAACATCAGTCTTTACAAACAGGAACAGGACACAGTTGGAGGTGTGCATAAAAGTTTCTCTTGTAGAGAGAAGACCTAAAGGTCTTTAGACGTAAGAACACTGCAAATGGACAAGGAGTATGTCAGCCAGTAGTGTCATAATACTGAACGAAGTCTACATCTCCACACTGAGTAGTGAAAAACGGAACAAACTCAAGTGTTTCAGGTATCTCAGTCCTGTTTTGACAGAGTATATGAACCTTTGGTTTCATTTACAGATTCTCTAGCAAGGGCAGCTTAGTATTTCCACGGGCAGGCAGAAAAACACCAACAAAAGCAAGAAGTCATCATACTGTATGCACTATCTGTTTCTGTTTCGATTCAACGCCTGTCCAAAAGGCAAGATGCATCCTTTCCCAAGGCAGATTTCTCAGCTATTTCTCAAACCTGTCTGATGCTACACTGAGGTAGATGATTAACTTCTGCAAAGTGAGGTAGAACTTCAAGAAAAAGATAGTGGCATCTCTCGTTGTGCATTTTGTACCACATCAAACTGGGTTTTAAACTCCCAAGGACTTGAAGACCAAAAGGTACAATATTTGTCTAACACAAGTACCAGTGTTCATTTTTATACAGTTCCAAACTGTGTCTAAATATCTCTATTTTAAATACCTCTTACCTTTTGGCACCGTTTGGCTTACACTCCTTTAAAAAAAATAATAAACAAAACACTTTGGCACAATTTCTTTTAAACCAGAACTGAATAAAGAAATATTATGATCAAAGATATGGCCAGAAAAGCCTATCAACCTGCACTCTTCAGAAATTATTTTGGTTTCGCTGCAACAAAACAGACGGGGCCCATTTTCCTGCAATTCCAAGGGAACGCTACACCCAAGCGCCCTGTTCTTCCTTCCCTCATCTTAGTTATGTCTGGCCCCAATATGCATCAGTTTCTCAGATGTTGTCCTCCTTTGCTCACTTTCTTTACAGTCACGGGCTTCCTTTAAGCTGTTTAAAAGGTACTAAACAAAAGGAGTGAACTATCTGAAGGATCCGCATTATCAAGTAGTGTATCTGCTTCAGCTTGGTGCTGCTTAACTGGGAAGGAACAAGATTGCTACACAGGCTGACCCTGGAGCAGCCCTACTGACTGCTGATAACATTGTCAAGCAAGTTTACCGAGAGCCACCGGTTTCACCTGGCAAGGTGGAAATCCACTGGGAGATCTAGTCAATAGGCCTGTTAGCCACATCTCTCGCTCGCCAATGCTAGACCTAAGAGAAGGAGGCACAAGCTCACCTCGGCCTTCTCCACACCACCTCCACTGGTTCAGAAGATTTCTTCAGCTAGTTTGGTTTGCAATCCAGCATCAAAGCCTTGCTTTCTCTTTCCCTCCCCATGCCCTTTCACCGTGTGTGTTACAATACTGAGGCCTAAACCTCAGAACACGCACAGTCCAAGAACATGCAAGGAAAAAAAGCAAGGTTTGAGTCTCATTAATTAATTATATATTACTTTTTAAAAGCTCGTACGGGGCATCTGCTGTTGGCATTGAACTTGTGTATTACCGTTGCTTATTTTCATTGCATATAAAACACTCCATTTTATAAACTACACTACTGCTTTTCAACGAGACCAAGCGTGCTTAGCACCACGACAAAGATTTGGAATTATTCTGGGTAGCTGAACAGTAGTGTTTTTAAAACAAACAAACAAGAAGCTCCCCAACACGTGAGGCCTAAAGGTTTTGTTTGTAAGCAAACCCACTGATTAAGCAGACAGCAACTCAGGAAGTTGAAGTCAAGTCACTCCTCTTCCTGAGGGAGCTGGACTGTAGTTTGTGCAATGGCTCCATACAAAATAGCAGAGGGCAACTTCTACGTCACCTTCTACACAGTGCAGGCCGAAGAGAGGCAAGAATGTTCCTGCTGTTCAACACAAGGCTGAACCCACACACACGACCTTTTTTACTTTTTTTTTTTTTTTTAATGCCTGGAAAACAATCCCCTTCTCCCAGCCCCAGAGAAGGGGGGAACCCAACAAGCATTAAAGCACATGAGCATTTCTAGAATGCTCTAAACACTGACAGCCACTCAGGTCAAGATATTAATAGACCTGGCTTTTTTTATTAAGACATGACAGGATAAACGCAAGGACACTGCAAACTAAGTATTAAAGCTTTATAAACCAATTTTTTTCTTTGGTATCTGGATCTTGCAGGGTATTCATTTTCACAGCCCAAACTTCAAATAATTCTCGGACTGAATAATACAAAACAAACAGGGACATCTGCCACAAATGTTGGCCACCCCCAAGGAGGGAGGCATGGACACAAGCAGAACTTGAAGCTGAAGGTAAATTAGGTTTCTCTCATACCCATATGTTGAGTGGCCACACAAATTTAATGACAGACATCTGTATAAAAGATTATCCTTTTGAAGACTATTTTTAAACCATGCTATCCTAAGATTAAGCCCAGCTGAAACACACTGCTTTGAAGAGTTTGCTTCCTCGAGGCTTTGGCTGAAAGGCAGCACAGTTACTTTATTTAATTTCGGTGTTTTCCCTTACCCTTCTTTTAAATGAGGTTTTGCCATCTCATTGAATTTGTCTGTTTCTTTCTGGTCCTTTAGTTTAAGCCTCCTTTAAGTGAAGGATGTCTGTATGCAACAAATCAGGATTTCTACAAGACCCAGAAAGTCAAACACTCTTTAGAGGGAAAAAGCAGCAAGAAGGAAAGTGCACCTTGTGATTTCTCACAAATTTGTAAAGAGCCTTTCAATCTCAGGACACTTTTGTGCATGGTAGCTGGAAGTGGGATGAACCCTTTCCTCCAAGGCTGGTTAAGGCCCTTCAGACTTCAGATAGTGACTGTACTTAGGTATCAGAGATCTTTCCTTGCAAGCAGTGATGTAGATCCCAAAGCATTTCTGAGGCAAAGATTGGATAATTCTTTCATCAATGAGTGACAGAAAAGCCTTGTTCCGTACTTTAATCACTGCCACTAAATGCCTCATCCAGAAGGTAAATCAACAACTCTAGAAACCATACCTGGACTAACAGCCAAATGGGAACTGGAAAAAAACTAGAACTTCCAAGTGACTCTTAAGTCCATAGTCCATTAAGAAAGATTTCTATTCTCCCAGAAAGTTCCTGTTTCTCAAAAAAAGAAATTTTTATATCCCTGAAAGGGCTCATTTCCCCCTCGCCTCCAAGCTTTTAAGGATCATATTCGGTTATTTTACACAGAATTCTTTGGTACTGCCCTGGAAAAGAAAAAAAAAAAAAGAAAAAAAGAAAAAAAGAAGCAAATTTTCATCTTGATGCCGTTTGCCTTAGGCTGGAACTTGTAGCTTTTCACTTTGATCTGTAGCAAGAACTACATGGAGCCACAGGCTCACCCCACACTGAAAACTAAAGCTGAGCTTCTGGACTTCTCCAGTCCAGCTCTCTGGGGAAGCCAGAAGATGAAAAAAAAAGTCTTATTTGTCACTGATAATGTTATTGCAATCCTCTAAACACAAGAGACATGAATTCTCCAAAACTCACCCTGAATCTCCAAAGCTGTGCTTATTTCTTAATTTTGGAAAAAGGTACCACTTCTGTTCTAACAAATCCACTGAACTTTTTTTTTTTTTTTCCTTAGACTCTATGAGGAGGAAGGCAAAAACCTAGTCATTCCACAAGAACAGAAACCAAGGATTGATTATTCCTTGTTCCAATGCCCCCTTGTAACCTCTGTTACCCAGATCAGGCGCACGTATTGATAAAAGAAACTAACCTTTTTTTTTTTTTTTTTTTTTTTTTTTTGTTCAACTAATTTAGTTTTCAGGTGAAAGGGTTAA
The DNA here is from genome assembly GCA_036925125.1 of Oreortyx pictus. Taxonomy (NCBI): domain Eukaryota; kingdom Metazoa; phylum Chordata; class Aves; order Galliformes; family Odontophoridae; genus Oreortyx; species Oreortyx pictus. Next base: position 39,335,992 of record JAUPFR010000007.1, read on the forward strand.
AAAAAAATAAACCAACAAACAAAAACCCTCAAAAATAGGTTGCATTAAAGAATGCGTTGCCTTTTTTGTCTAAACTTTACAACTGCACTAAGCCACTAAAATGAACAATTTGGTTTCAACTAAAAAAAAAAATAATAATAATAAATTGTGCATTTTCATCAGCTTCTCTTTGTGCTGTTGGATTACTGTGTTTCAGAAAAAAATACACAGAAATGCCAAAAAAGATGCAAACTCACTCTTCGTGGCGAGTGAATCCCACTCACTTCCACAAAAACGTTCAAAGTCTTCTGGGAACAAAACGCTGTGCTCACCAGTAAATCAAACACACTGAGGTATAAAAAGGAGAACAGGAAAAAGTTCTCTGCTGCAGCAGCAATTCAAAAAAAAACAAACAAACAATATCCCCCCTCCCATGTCCCCACCCACAGAAATGCAGTATGGTCAGGAACACAAGTTCTCTACAAATACCTACTATCATTTTTTCCATTAAAAAAAAAAAAGAAGTGATATAAGAGCCTTTTTGGCTTAGCCTACAGAATTCACCACACAAACCACCTAATGTGCACAGCAACATGTTTGTGCACGAAACCCCATCAGGGGAAGAGGTAAAATGTTCTGAACTGCGAGTGTGTTGGGATGGGGAGGGGGGAGAGAAACTGGGGAGGGAAGGGAGGACAATGAGGTAGATAGAATTTAACTTTACAGGCTCACTCCCTGCAGAAAAGATAAGTACATTCATCTGTAAAAAAATTAAAGATGAGGTAGGTTTGAATCAACGTTGTATTTTTTTCATTTTCTCTTAGAAGATTTTCCCTGAGACAGTTTCTTCCAAATTCAAACACAGATTAGAAGACGAGAATTCGATTGTTTCCGAAGTCGACGACAACAATCATGCCATCAGGGGTGACAGCTATACCTGAAGGACGGTCCATCTGACCAAAGCCGCTTCCCTGAGTGCCGAACTTGCATAAAAAGCTTCCATTGGACTCGAATATCTGCACCCGGTGGTTCCTGGAATCGGCCACAATGATGCGCCCCTCTTGATCCACCGCCACTCCCTGTGGGCGCAGGAACTGCCCGTTCCCGCTCCCCTCCGAGCCCAGGAAACGTGCTGACTGGCAATCTGCGTGGATGACCAGCAGGCGATGGTTGTTGAAGTCCGTCACTACCAAGTGGCCCTCGTGATTGAAAGTCACACCTCTGGGGGAATCAAAGTGCTTCCAGAGTGCCCCTTCAAAGCCGTACTTGTTAAGAAACACACCATCGGGCCCAAACAACTGAACGCGATGGTTCCTTGTGTCAGAGACCAGGATTTTGCCCTCTGCGTTGACAGCCACATCCCACGGGTAATTGAATTGCCCATTCTTCGTTCCTTTCTCCCCAAACTTGAGAATGAACTGCCCCTCGAACGTGAAAATCTGAATGCGATGATTGTCCTTGTCAGCCACGACGATCCGGCGTGAGATGTCACAGGCCACACCAGCAGGACGATCAAACTGGCCGGGCCGGGAACCTAGCGTGCCAAACTTGTGATGGAAAGTCCCACATGGTTTGAACACCTGGATACGGTTATTGCTGCGGTCAGCCACGATGATGTAGCCTTCTTTGTCTACACTAACCCCCCAGGGGCGGCAGAGTTTCCCATCGCTGTCTCCTTCACTGCCAAACGAGAGCCCGGGTAGCCCAATACCTATGTAGCTGCGCCCAGATTTCACCACAACTTTGAAGGGGCTGTTCTCAATGTGTTGGTTGCACATCATCACGGACACCAGATGCTCTCCCTCTAGCTGCGGACGGTAGCTGACCAGGTAGGTTCCGTTCTGCTGATCGCTGACATCTGCCCCAAACAGATTTCCATCTGGGCCCATTACCACTGCAGAGATCATGTCACCTCCTGAAAGGCGAGGCTCACCATCATGGTCATAGCCTATAACTGTGAAAGAGGCTACTTTGCCCTGCAGCGCACGCTTGAGGCCTTCCCCAGTGGCTTTGGTCAGGGGAGCAAAAGCCCCACTACTAACAAAGCCCATTGATTTAATGGCCATATACAACGCCTGGTCAGGGGGCGTGAACATGATCCTGTCGTCCTCCTGTGGCTGCAGAAGGCCTCTCACGTTCTTGAGCTCCTGCACCTGAGCCAGCATGCGGTCCCGGGCCAGAAGAATATCAATGGTACGACCTTCCTCCAGGACCTGCTGAACAGCACTAATAGTGTTGTCCAGCTTATTTAGGTTCTGACGTAACTTTTCAACTTGCAAGTAGAGCGACTTAGCCTTGACTTGACGAATCTTTTCCACCTGGGAGAGGATGAGGGGTGGGGGGGAAAAGCACACATCAGGAAAGACAACCTTTAACACCAAAACACATCCCAGCGTCACTTCTAATAAACATAAACAGTCATATAGTTGTTGCAGCATGCTGACACAGGATGGGATAAGACCAAGAATTGTCCAACAAGTCCTTAGAAACTATGATGCAGAGGAGCAGAAACGAGAAAAAGCAATTTATTTATCCAAATTCAGATGATTATTTTCTCCAGTCCTTCAGTTAAAAAGCATGCATTCTTGCTCCGTGTAAATGCTGTATAAGTATTCCATTTGAAAAAAAGATCTGCTTTTTTAGTAGCTAATAATGACGACCTTCCTTAAAAGCTGTTTCTGCCTTCTACTTGCAGAGTACTTGACAGATCATCAGAAGGTGCATCTTATTTAATGACACTGAGAGCCAGCTCTCAGAACAGAGCAGGGGCATCAAGGCTGCTCTAGAAGGAAAACTGAGACCAATTTCAGAAGCTAACGGATATGGGCTCTCCTCACTCCTTGCCTGTCCAAACTGGTTCTGTGAGATTGGATAATACCAAATATCTCCTGATATTTTTAGGGTCCAATCGATTTAATATTTTCAGCAGCCACACTGAATTACTGCTTTAAAATAGGATGTTGTATAATGCTACTTCGAAAGCTGCCAGTCCCTTCTTGGTTAATTGTAGTTCAAGCAAAAATGGTTAGTTGTTGTTTTTCTTTGCTTTCAGTTTTTTTCTTGTTTGTTTGTTTGGCTTTTGTTTGTTTTTATGTGACTGCATTTGTCTTTACTTGTGAAAAATCACCATGGATCCTTTAGCAAGTACACTTAGCTTGCAAAATTAATGAAACATGTAATTGCTTTGTTGTTGGAAAGACGTATTTCCACATGTCTGAATACTTACTTGACTACAGAACAATACCACCAGTGTGTTTCAGTGAGGGACAACTCACTTTCTGAAGTGTCCTTGGTTAAACACTGACTAGCTAACAGATGTAGAAGAATGTCATTTCATATAAAGCATAATGGCTTTTTTTCTTCTTAAACAAGGCCGCTTCTGAAAAAAATAGAGATGCTTCTTCCAATGGAGCTCATTAAGATCACCAGTTTCCAAAGGACTACCAATCACTGGTACTTTCTGGACCTTAGTTAGCTTTGTTACACACAATAACTCACTAGCACTCTTCACATGATACTTTAATATACATTCAGCTTCCTTACTTTAGTTAGAATGATTTCACACAGCACCACGGAGTGTGCTAACAAGAACTACTTTTCCTTTTTAAAATGTTTTATAACCCAAAGAGAACTTGTTCTCAGGCGTTCCTTTAAAATGTACATACTCAGCCTCTTGAGATACGTAAGTGCTGTTCCCAAGCTGTTCTTCTCCTGTACTATATATAATTCTTACTTCTCCTGTACTACATATAGTAATACCTCAAAAGAAAAGGTACCTAGAGAAGGCCTGGAGTGGAAAGTGAACTCATTTCCGTCAATGCAAGTAGCTCAGAAAAGCAGCCTTGGAAGTATAGAAACTTTTAATTTTTATAAAAATGTCAGTACTAAGAAAACAACACAAACGTCTCCTTTAGAAAATTAATTAATCTCACTTAGCTAGCATAGATCTCTGAAATTACCTTACCAATAAAATGGTCATTTTTCTGGCAACAGGTACACCAGAGAATTACCATTTCAACCAGAATAGGAGGAGGCAGGGGAGAAGTAATTGCTAAATGGATGCTAAAGGATGGCACTATCTCTTGACATCACGTACCTCAGTACTGGAGATGTGATGCATTGCTGCTGAGCCAGCAGGGGGAGCACATACCTTACTTGTGTGGCTGAGGACACAGCATTCCCTACCAAAAAAAATGCTTATTTCTAAGGCTAGGAGACACCTTCAAAAGAAAACCAGAGGTAGAACCCTGTAACCTGCTCCCTAGAAAAGAATCAAGTTCACAATAAACAGTAGTGTTTCTGCTTAGTGTACAAGTTAAAGAGTGTTTCCATTATGAAATGTATCATGCACAAGTGTTAGGTGCATACCTTCCAGAGCAGCTCGCACTCTCGCTCTTCCAAGGCCTTCTTATGTCTAGTAGTCACCGCTTTGACTTCAGACTGTACCACCTTTGCTTTCATCTCAACTTGCTCTGCCACAGCCTGGGCCTGTTCAATACTCAACTGGAGGGAAAAATAACAAACTTAGGGCTCGACCAAACCTTTAAGAGCTTACTTACATTTAACAACATCTTTAGGAAACGATTAAGAGTTAAAGTAACACTTCCTCTGATTTTACCACACCTTCACCCATTTCCTACAGCAGAGCCTAAATACTGGCATATACATATGTATATATATATATTTTTTTTAAAGAAATCTACTGAACAGAGCTTATTACTTCACTGTACCATGCACCAGTACAGGGGTTCAAAGGACAACTTCTGGAAGCATAAAAGTCTCCTGTACTTTCCAATTACTGTAGGGTATCACAGCTCTGCCACTATAAATTCGCTGTTGTTCAGCAGGTGTTTCCTGCACAGTTGTCCTCTGAGAAGTCAGTTTGTCAGGAACAATGTTGAGAAGCAGGATTCCTTGTTCTGGTCAGGCACTACACAGTTTCTTTACCACAACTCCTTTTAAAGAAAGGCACCATTCAACACACTCAAATTCTAGCTTCATCATTCCTGTGCTTGTGAACAAAATGGTTAGCTAGCTCATGTGCTTGAGAAACTGGAGACAAGGGCTCCGTTTAGGAGACCATCTGGTTCAGTTATCCGTCACCAATCTAGTAGCAACTACTGTGGCTCCTGCTTTTGGCAGGTGTACTTGTTGATTTGCAGCTTGTACCTATGCACTCGTGACTATCCAGGAGCCAGAAGACAGACATGACACTCTTCGTTCTATTATGGATGTCACCAGTACCTTGGGTTGCCAAAAATAAAAGGACTTTGTAATGTATCTTACCAACTTCACGACCGAAACCAATACTCCACTGCCACAGTAAAATTTAAGTAATGAAGTGTGTACTCTTGATGAGAGCCACAACAAATGGAAACCTTGCAAATCAAAGCTTCCATGAGGCAAACAAGTGTGTTCTCATGATGGAATGCAATTCAGTTCAGCAGACATCTATCACTAGCTACAGTTACCAGTCCACTTCAGAATTCTTTGCTCTTCTCTACGTATGCAGTCAAAAAAGCAACATATCAACACAAACATTAGCAGGACTACAGCATGCAGCATTATCTGTACTCTCAGACTGCAAAGTATTTAATGAGAATTATTAAATGTGCAAGTCTCGTGGTCTCTGGTCATTTTATACAAACTGAAAGACAGTTTGTTGAAGCCTTAAGGTAGTTACACCTACTTAGTCATACACATTTTACAGCTTATTAGCTCTAGCTCTGGATAAACATGTGAACTGTCACTGGCAGCCAGGGTGTCAGTGTCTACCTACAAAATGCCAATTCCAACATTCCTTTCCAGGGTAAGAACATGACCCAGACATGCCTGGCTAGTTCCTATATACTCCAGCTACTTTTGAGTAAAAGGTGAAAAGTGAGGTTTTATTGGACTCCTGGTGTTCCTCAGGACACCTCTGCAGGCTTCATTGTACCTGCTTGTAGTTACTGCATCAAACTCACAGTAATTATCATGCTATGATGGTTCTGACACAGCAACTGAAGCTGTAACACAAAGTAATGAGGAGCTGATTGTAAGAGCCAGAAGTAACAAAGCAGTGTGAAAATTTGGTTTTGTTTCTCGATGCCCGGGCTGACTATGGAGGGACCCAAAGCAGGACTTGTCACTTTCAATTTTCATCAGTTTTCCAGATTTCCCATCTTCTAACGGGCATTATCAACTTGAACCTTCAGTTAACAAAAAAACATCCTGACTTAATTATAATGTGCCAATGAAATATTTAAGTGCATTTTCACTACTTGATTTCATTAGTGCCAGTTGTTACTTTCTTAATGAAAGTTATGGTCAGAAGAGGGCAACGCTCAAGGGGAAAGATGGACTACAAACAGAAGTAGAGCTGCTGTAATGATGCTGATACCATTGTGTGGTTTCTGTAGTCTGCTACCCAAATTAAATGAGTATGTCCGCAATTATATCCACATAACACAGTTAATGAAAAAGGCCAACTTAAGTCTCATAAGAGCCTGTTATTACAAATGCAGAGGGAGAATACTAGGTTTAAACAGTTCCGTTCAGAGTACTATTCATTTGAGCACACTGCTGTACACCACAGCACTGTGTGGTATGCACCATGAGAGCAAAGGCTGCTTGAGTGTATTACAGAGCATCACTGAGCTTACCTTCTTAAAGGATATCAAGGGGGTATAGGGGAAAAACCTTTGAGAAACATATTCCCATGCAAACCCTCTATAGACTTCAGAAGTAAATTAAATGAACTTTCTGCATCTCAGGTCAGCCCTCTCCACAACATTCTGAAGGTGTTCCGCCCATACACACTGTTGTTTTCTGTTGTGTTAAAATGCTAGAGGGCTGATTTCTCAGGATTCTTCCAATTACTCGCTTCAGAGCAACTTCAGAGCAACTCAGCCATGACAGCCAGTTTTCTCCGTCATATAAGCTTCCTACAGTTCCTCTACTAGAGAAATTAAACGCAAACGTTATACAAAGTATAGTTACAGTATGAATATTAGGATCAATAGTCTCAGTGATTGTAATACTGGTGTGGATACTGCACAGATCACAGTAGCTGGGTTGATTTAAAAGGTCAGCCTGAAAATGGGAAACAAACTGAAATATTCTCACTTTTGGTGGTTTAAGAATTTAATAGTGCTATGGCACAGGGAGGGCTAAAGGAGAGGTTAGCTCATGACAGGCAAACAAAATCCCTTTGGCATATGTGGTAGAACAGTGCTTTTTGACTAAACTTTAAGGTAAAGCAGTAGTGTGGACAGTGACCCACGTGAAAATCCATCTTCCACGGTAACTATCTGCTTTTATATTAAACTATGGAACTCATTAAAGCAAGTCACAAAGCAGAAGTACCTAAAGAAAGAAGTACAAAAAAAAAACAAAATTCAGTCCATTCACTTGATATGAATTCTAGATTTACATTAAGGGCTTTATCTGATCATTTGTAATGTTGAGTTCTATTTCCTCCCGTCTCCACTGTTAGAAAAGTGCTATTCACTGAACTTCCATTTTTGTTTACTAGGCTTCAGTTTAGGCTCTCCAAACAGCAAGCCTGGTTTTAAAGCTTTGAACCAAGGATCTCTGAGCTTACTTAATGTGACAACACCGGAAGGATGCCTTGCAACACAGCAGAGCCACCCTTCTCAGGGACTGGCCTCCCAGCAGCACAGATCCCATACTGAAACCCACGGGGAAGCTCCCACTGAAGGGCACAGAGGCTCAGGACAACTTAATCAGGATCCTCCGCTGGAGAAAAATTGCTTGGCTACACCTCCCTCCTTCTCTAGCATGAACGGTATTCAAGGTCCAACTCTGCTTCGTAACAACTCCCCTCACAATTTCTATGAGAAAAGGGGCACTGCCTTAATGGATGGCCCTCCTTACTAAAGCTTAAGCCTTTGATTCTGGAAGATAAGCCTCTTCTCCAATGTTCAACTAACGACAAGTCTCTGTCTCTCTGCAGGCTTCCACGTTTCACTGCCAAATACCCCAGCCAAAGAACACAGATATAGGCTCAGATCAAATCCCTTTTATTAAAAAAAAAAAAAAGGAGGGGGGGGACGGACGGACACACAACAGGCCTACATAAATCAATCTATATTTTAACACTTTCACCTGCAAATTAACCCCAAATGAGAGTAAGCACTCACTGCTTTACTGTTATCCAAGTGCATTAGATTACACACACATACATACATATATACAATTACACACGTATAGATGTATTTTAAGAACATGACATTTTGAAGAAGCCATACATCTTTCATCGTAACAGATTTATGTTCAGTTTGTGGCCCACTCCTTGGAAAAAAAATTTAAAAGAAGTCAGCCAAGTGTGCACTTTCATAAGGTACAAACAAGCCAGCAGTACAAGCTGCCACTATCAAAAGGCAACAGTTCTGTCTCACTCCAACTCATTAACTTCAGCTTTCAGTCAGATCCTCATGTGATCACTTCAAGGCACTGAAAATGTGAGAGTATCTGAGCAAAAAAGGACAGCTTCCTAATGAGACAAGTCTGTTCAGAAAGAGGTCCTACAAGCAACAAAACTGGGTGTTTCTGTTCCACTCCCTGGCACCATCGGTCCCTCTAAGACTGCAGTGAGCCAGCCTAGGGAATTGGCTCAGCCAAAAAAAGCAATCCCACAGAGATGTTGTCTCTTTAGCCTGACCAGTTCACCACTGAGTTACACAAGTGCAAGTCCTTATGTTAGGGATAGTCTTTGAAATGTGTGATTCAGGCCAAGACCAGAGCAGCACTGCTGAACAGAGGCTCTCCATCACTGTATCATCAAGAATATTGATAAAGAAGCCTCATGTTGGAGGCTTACTATTTGTTTTAGAGGAGTCCAAATCCTTAGAGGAGTGAGATTTGTACTTTTCAGCATCTTAATTCACCTCCTCATTTGGTCTGTCACTCCTGAAACGTATTTTAATGTATGGCAATTGTCATAGCCTGAAAAACAATCTTTCTTCCGAAGCCACAGGAAGAGTTTAAATAAACATTTATTCCTAAAAGCCTTCAACTTTTGTTAACCAGATATTCTCCATACAAATGACTCATTGTTTGATTTCCTTTCTCCTGTAAGGCCCTTCAGAGCCCACCTCTTTCCCTTCACTCTTAGCTACCCTTCCTCATTCATTCTCAAGTTTTCATGCCGAGGTATCCCTTCCTTAGCCTATTAAGAAGGTTACTATTACAGCAGTACGAGAAGTCGCATGGAGAAATGTTACTGCGCCATATTACTTTCCAATTGCCTTAGAGCTCAAGACTATACTCCTCATACTGCAGCTTGTATTGGCACTTGGTTCTCTAGACTGCTTCCAAACTTTAAAAAAAGCACTCAAGCCATTTATTTTATTTTAGTCTAGTTTCTTCAGAGTTTGTCACAAATGCATGCTGGCACGCTGTCTCCTCCCTAGCATAAACACACAGCTTTACAGCCCTGTTGTTCCAACACGCACTCTGCTGTAGAAGGCTCACTGCATCAACCTTTGTCTCAAGAGCCTTTTTTTCACTGCCGTGTTTCTTCTAATTGTTGCTGATTACACTCAGTCAGTAGCTGCCCTGAGCTGTAGTATTCCCCATCTCCACATAGGCAAACAGAGACCACTGACTCCTCAGTTTTATCACAGATCTGCTCGCTCACCAACTCTTTTCTGTAGAGTGGTCTAGATTAAAAGGCCATGATGAAAGTCAGTTCTTGAAAAGCCTCCTTCATTTTACACATTTTTTCTCACTAACATCCCAGATGCACTTCCTCTTCTTGTGGGTGGGTAGTAGCTGAACCAGGATGAAACTGGACCAATAAAATTCAATAGAGCTATTTAAGTTACAGGAATACTGCCAGGCCACCCACCTTCTACCTGTCCGTCATTAAGTAGTCAACTCTTCACAAGAGCAGGAGCCTCCAACAGAAAAACCAGAAGAGAACAGGGGAAAGAAAAATGACCAAAGCAAACCTAGGAGCAAGCAGGCATGAAAGCATGCATGCAGTACTAGTAGAGCGATACTCAACGTTATTCATCTGGTTTCTACTCCAAAAGACAGTCACTATTTAGATGATTTATCCATACCAGTTCAATGATTAAGAGCCCTAAAGGCCAAAAGCAGTAATTCAATTACTAACAGACAAGCCCTTGTCTAGGGCAGCCTAGAGAAATTCATAACACTGCACTACTGAGGTTCTCAAGACTAGAATAATCCCTTCATTCTTGCTCATGCTGGGGACATATTAAACGTTTCTGTATGGGTACTGATGAATTTTATAACTATTTAGAACACACCTTGGAAGCTGTTTTGCAGGGTTTGGGGTTAACACGAGATTATAAAATGGCTGTCCAGCTCCAAAATGTTGGTGTTTAATGTTCTGACATATGTAACAACATCATAAGCCAAAGAGAGGTGTGTAAAATAATTTAGTATCTATACCATCTCAATACTTTATTCCTTCCACAGGTGCAAAGACACCAGGAGAGGAAGATTAGCTGCTTTTCCAGCTGAACAAGCTCACTAAAAAAATGGTTATAGCTGTCGGATTCATTCTCACTCATTAGGGAGGCAGGAAGTTGTCACATCACAGAGAGGGATTCCAACTCCAAAACAGCCAGTCTCTGAGACATGCAAACTCTACACCTTGAAACATGCCTAGAGTACGCAGAAATTCTGTACCACTGCAGGAAAGCAGCTAGCAGACATCGCTGCTGATTGTGACCACTCCTTCAGAGGATGAGATTTAACAGACTTAACAAGAAAGACCCAATTCAAAATAGTCATCAATTAGAAATGATGAGGGGACAGCTCTTTTCACAGACCACATATTTGAGAGAAAAGCACATTCAGTTGAGGAAGCTTACTTTTGTCAGTGTTTAACTACAAAAAATAAAATCTTGTTGGTTAAATCTAACACAGAAATGTTGAGTATCCAGCTCAAAGCATTTGAGGCTGACAAAACTAGACCACAGTAGTGCAGAGAGAGTAGCTTTGTGCTATGTCTTCCCTGTCCAAAGCCTCTTTAACAAAGGGAAAGCTACTGCTAATATCGTAACAGTCACTACTAGATATATCCTACTCAGCAGAAGTTAACTACCAACATATCCTTGCAAATTTATTTTCTATGCAGATTTTCCTTCTACAGAAGGAAACACTGCATTGCCTTCCTTCGAGACCTCACTTAATATTTATGTGTGTGCTGTGAAGTAGCTGAGGTAGGAGGCAATAGGCAGCAGCAGTATGCACCTGTGTTGGCAGAGTAATCCTTGTATGGACGTAACTTTGATCCCTTGCATAGGCAGATTATAAGATCTACGCCAATCCAAACAGATAATTAGCATTTTACATGTGGTGGCAATGCTGAAGACACAACCAGACCTATAAGTAATTACAGCGTAGATGCTGTACAGACTTAAAAGACATCGGAGAATAGAAGTCTCAGCTGTAGAAACAGAAACTTGCTTGACACTGCTGTACAAGATCAGAACTTTGCTCAAAATGCTCCGAGCTCAATTGCATTTGGACGCAGTTTCATATATATTATTTACAAGACAGGACTATGATGCAGGAATGCAAAAATCTTAACAGCACTTCATTTTCAGCTACACAGCCACTTCTGTCAGATCTGGGAGAACAGAAGGGGTGAGAAAGCTGACAGAAGTAGCAGAGAGCTTTTTGCCTGACACCCTGCCCTGTACCAGACAAGCTGTGAGGGGTAGAAAAAAAAAATAAAAAAAGTACTTGAGTTGGGAGTATCTTACCTGAATAGCCTGTCGTCCTTGCTGAGCATCTGCCAGGAGCTGGATGGTGAGCGTCCTGGAGTCCTGGAGGGCATCTTGGAGGTAGATAAAGCTGTGACCCACATGTCGCCCCATGGTACATTCACGACATATGGGGACAGAGCAGGTATCACAGTAGAAATGCAGTACCTAGAAGAGAAAAACCTGTATTACCATCTGATGAAGAATTGAAGAGGGAAAAAGAAATGAGAGGATGGCCAAAAAAAACCAACAAAAACATTAATGGATAACAAAAAAAGGAGGTGGCTGGAGGCAGTAGCATTGGGCAAAGACTTAACAATACTTTCTCCTCGGAGGAAAAGCAAACCCTCCTTCTCAGTAAGCTCCAAATTGTGCTCAAGAAGTTAGATGGAAGCATCACTGTTTTCTTTGAAATACAATACTAGGAAAAATCAACATTTTTTTTAGTATGCATAAGTATGCATAAGCATGCATAGTATGCATATGCAGTAATGCATAGTATCACATAGGAACATCAGTTCCTCTTAAGAACGGAAGCCATCCACCAACACTTATGGATTGGAGATGTCATCCATGGTAAATTTCAGGTGAAGACTTTTCCTGCATACACCAGACTGCATTCCCTGAAGTGGGTTATTTAATAGTGACTGTGCTGGAGAACAGGAGCATCACCATCCCCCAAGAATGGAAAACCATTATGCATTCTGAGAACCATCCTGTTTCCTCAAAACATGAAAACCCTCTAAGCTTACTCAGGACAGCACAGTATTAGGCAGAACCCCTCTCTGTCAACAGCGAAGCAAAAAAAAACAAAACCCTTTTCTATGCCAGCGTTCCCATGCTGGTAATATCTGGAGATACTTGAGATGAAGAGAAAGACAAGACAGCAGCATGTCCATCAGAGTGTTTCAGTTTGACAGAGAACTCTGGGTAACAACTAAAGCCCGTTCTATTCACAAAGCACTTAAAAAGTACTTCCCAGCTCACAATGGAAGTCTCATACAAGAAGACATTAGCCTAGGAAGCCGGACTCAGTCACAACTATTTCCATTCCATCCAGTAGAGGGAGGTAGCACACAAAAATAGTATTTTCCACAGAATTGTGCTTTCTTAGAAGAAAACAGATGAGCTGTGTTGTTTTCAAAGATGCAAGCGAAGGAGCACAAAACCACTAAACAAGAAACTCCACGTTCGGTTTCACTCCTAGCAACATACACGATTTTTTTAGAGCGTTGTTAGAAAAACCTAGCTTACCACAGAGGAGTCAGGAAAACCACCACAAAACCCTGCCGGCCATTGCAGAGTACAAATAATTTTTCCATCACCAGCTATTTAAATTCTACGTCGGAGAAAGCAGCAAGAGCAGAACAAAGGCTGGGGAAGTATTTGATATGCCTGTCTCCTCACAGCTGTCACCCAACCACTCCCGACTCCAGCTAAACGTTTGCGATATGGCGTATGCAGTCCCATTTCCCTTCTACCGCAGAGGAACGAGGGAGGACAGGTGATTCCCTCAGATTTCCTGCATTGCATGAAGCGCTATTTCAAGCTCTCCTGTAAGTGCAACAGCTGAAGTGGTGTATGGATTAATTTCTTAAAGGAATGTATGTGTTTGTGCTCATTAAATTTTAATAAAACCCCTTTCTTCAAAGTTAAGTTTTGCTGTAGGGAAATTGGAACAGGTTGTTTTGCGTCTTCTAATCCTGACCCTTCAAGCACTATCCTCGTGAGATTCTTAGTCTTCTTTAAGAATGTAGACGCTGTCTTTCTGAAATCCATTTTCCAATATACATCATCTCCCTTAGTTTCAATGTTCCTCATCTTTACACTGTGGTTGTCTAAATCTGTAAGCAATGTTCATGTGCTCATGCAGTTCTGTAATTCTGCTCTTGAAATTACAGGGAATGTTTATTACATGTTGCTGAATGACTCCACATAAGCAACTGAGAAGTTGAGAGAAAATGAAAACCAAGGGAGGGTATCAAGTTAAGTCATATGAATCCGATATACTTTAAAAACATACAGGAGGGATTTAGGGCCTCAATCAAGCAGAGCAGCTGAAAGGAAAATGGTGACCATATGAACAAAAGTCTAGAAGCAAGTTAAATCTGTTGTTAGTCCTCCAAAATACTCAACACCAGAAGCAAAAGCTGAACGCCACGGATCTGCCCTGTTTCCAGTATGCTCCTGCTGTGACACTACAACATCCACAGGCAGGAGTCATCTGGTGGCCTGAGCCAAAGGGAAACTAAATTGAAGCTGTTCAGTTGCCTCTTGCCACGCAACAAAATATAGTAGAAAACCCCGCTCCTCAATTTAGAATGGATAGAGCTGTAATTTCATTTCAAAAATGTGCAGATTATGTAGGATGTGGGTGGCAAGTATTTTGGGTAAATGCTATTGAGACATCTATAAAGCCTCCCATTCATTCCTTAGTAAATAGAAGGCTGCGAAAATCACCTGGATTTAAATTTGAGAGCAAAAGAGTTAACAGGCTTGGGCAAAGAGAAGGTGAATAAGCAGCAATGGACTGATCTCTATCATTACCCTACATCGTTGCTATTTAAAAGTTATCTTAAATACACACACAAGAAAACACAAATGCATAGTATCACTACTGCACTCAGTAGGGAAGGGAGCTGGTCAACAAAAGTAAACTGGGAGGGAGAGTCGGCCAGCTTCTAGATGAAGAAGGAACCACCTAGAAACTCCCTTCTGGGCATGCTGACTAATTGAGAAAAGAAAAACAGGAGCACCCCCCAGGATGTACTCTGGCTTTACTAAGCAGTGGGGCCCACAGCAGGCTGCCCTCCCAGGGTTTGAACTGGGAAGTACCCAGCTGTGCAGGGGTAGGGGAGATCTGTGCCAGTCAGACTGACAGAGATGGGAGAGCAGCATCCAGCTCCTCTGTGCTTGTATCCACAGCTGGCCATTTATTATGCTCCAGCCTTCTCACATCGCAGTCCCTAGGTCATGGCCTCAAAGGTCAGGTACTGTTAGGTGAAGTTTTCATGCCTGCTATGTTGAAGGGGAGAAGCAACAACCAACCAACCACCACCACACCGACTACAAAAACAAGCCAGCAGCCCACTCCAAAAAAATCTCACACCGACAATACGTTGATTTTTTTTTTTTTTTTTTTTTGAACTAGGAGAACACAAGAGTCTGCTCTCTATTCGGATGTGATGCATTTGCAGGGCACCTAAAAGCTGGCAGGGCCTCCCCCTTCTGCTAATCTTAGCAACAAGGAAAGGCCACCCTGAATTTCAGTTGTGCCGTTAATACAGCAACATACTGCTCCTTCTATGCCCATATCGCTGCCTTAAGAACAACAAGCCCAGTCTTGAGCTGCGGTGGGAGGGGGAGTGGAAGGAAAGAGCAAGGCTAAGTCCTCTGGAAAAGAGAGGCTTATGGTACACAGACTAACAAACTACTTTCAAGAAAAAAAAAAAAAAAAGGTCTTAAAGCTGCCCCTCTCCTTCTGAAGAGTGGAAGACAATGCTAAGTAAAAGGATCCACCAACCAATCTAGCTATTGGCCTGTTAATTTCACTATTTTTCAGCAGTATTTTGAACAAAACCTCCGAACGCTTAATTTTTCCTCACACAAGTGTTCTGATAGGAAGAAAACAGAAATGAGAAGATACCAGCAGTAGATATGTTTTGAAGAATATCGCAGGGTTGATTGTTTTTTCTCTTAGCATCATACAAATACAGAAAAAAAACCCAACCAACCGAACAACAACATCAACAACAAAAAACCAATGGTTTTAAGAGAAAAAAAGAAAACGTTTTATCATTTAACCCTTTCCAACATTCCTTTCGGCAAAATTATTTCCAGTAAGAGAAGATCTTTGAGTGAGTTGAGTGTATTTTTTAAATAACCGTTTTGTTTCACTAAGTATTACCTTAGAGTTTCCATCAAAATCAAATGAAGAGATAAAAGTCAGAAGCGAGAGCAGAACAGTTTCAGAGATAGTTAAAAGTGATTTATTTTAAAATAAATCAGCTATGGGTTGATTATTTCCCAAACAGGAAATATTTCCTGAATTGGTGGCATACAATTTTAGACACAAAACAATAAAGGGAGCCTACTTCAATTTAAACAGAATCAGTGAACCATATTACAGGGCTATTCATCTTTTACAGCCACAGCAGCCCAAGAAGTACAACAGCAAGGCCATAAATGTGATTGCTTCAGGAAAGGCTGTACAGTGCACCGTAAAAACATTTTACAACAGCAGGAATTCCTGGGTGTCGCTCTCCCCATTTTTTGGTCCATCTGCTTTCAAAGGGAGCAGGGGGATGGGCGGAGATGTTGTTAAACGTCCCCCGGGACTGCACAGCAATCAATCATCATCTGATGAATGGCCGCTGAAGTTAAACCCTGACCCCACTCCACAATTCCCACACCAGCGCTCCTCTCTTCGCTGACCAGCTTCCAGCGTCCTCCCCCCTCCAACCCCCCCTCCACCTTCCAGCCCTCACCAAAATTTCCCAAATACCAAGGGCAGACAAAAGCAATGGAATGTAGTAGGCACCCAAGACAGAAGGAAATTCAGCAAAACCAGCAGTTTGATGGGGTTTATCCTTAACCTGCATTTCCTGGCTCACAAACACTTGATTACTCTCACTTCAGAGCACACTTAAGAGCATGTATGCACAAAGTTATCAATAAAGCACGTGGAATCTGTTCCAGTATTTTGCTTTGTGTCACGACGTTTCAGTGTCATGACCACATTTTATTTAAGCCTGCAGCCTTAAGCCATTGTACAAGGCAGCAATGCATAGGGCCACGTTTTAACATACAGATGAAGTCTGATGCCCTGAACGCTGCCCTGTAACCTTAAACAACAACAAACTTTTACAAACTAACTGTAGCCTCTTGGTTTTCCCCTTTGGAAAGACCTCAGTCTGGCATTTGTGCATTAACGTATTTTGAGTTTATGACAGAAAAATCACACACACTATAGTCAGTCTGAAATTTTCCATTACTAAAGGTGTTTTATTATTTTATTCCCTTGTCAGCAACTCAAACACCGGTGGCTTTGTTAGGCCGCGTGTGAGGCTCAGGGCATTATGGATTTAGTACAAAATCATTTTCCAATGAATGTCAGTCCTTCTCTTCCAGCGCTGTTTTTGGTTTTTGTTGTTGTTCTTTCAGAAGACTGGGGCTGAAAAAAAGCTGGTTCCCTGCATCATTTACGCAGCAATATATTTTAAACAGCGTATAAATGCAATTGGGTCAGAGTCTGATGCAGACAACTGTTGTGGAGTTTAAGCAGAAAAAGATGCGGTTTTTCGGGTTGTCGGTGGTGGTGGTGGTTTGTTGGGGCTCTTTTCTGGATAGCTTTTACTCTAAGAACCTGATCCTTAGCTTCTATTTTGATGGCAACCTGTGAGAACTACCTTGTGATTGTTAACTTGTTTCATACCATGATACGAAAAAGCACTTTAGGTTCCTTGACTTCTCCAGGTAACTCTTAAAGTTTAAATACCACGTACAAGTACTGAAGATACAAGTAAGCTGTGTGATACACATTTAATGTCTCATATTTGGGACATAAACTTCTACAGATGCTTAAAAAAATCTGTGAGTACCAGCTAATGAACAAATTAATAATTAATCCACAAATACTCACATAGCTCTCCTGACCCAACATATAAGGAGGAAGTGAGAGTACCCGTCTAACCAACACTGCTCCTAATGTGGAACCTAAGCTCGTGGCTGTGATTTCACCCTACAACTAAACTGACCTGGTTGCTGTCACCACTGCAAGAGGAAGCCTTGCACCTCCTTCGTCCCTCTCCTTTACTTCCCTCCCATCTCAGTTAAGATATCCAGGGACCTTTGCAAACATCAGGAAAAAAAAAATCAGAAAAATACTTTATTCAATCAGGTGATCAACCCCTCCGTACTCTGGTACAGACACTGGTGAGGTCACACCTTGAGACCTGTGTTCAGTTTTGGGATCCTCACTGCAAGAAGGACATTGAGGGCATGGAGCATGTTCAGAGAAGGGCAACGGAGCTGTGAGGGGTCTGGAGCACAAGTCTGATGGGAGCAGCTGAGGGATTGTTCAGTACAAAGAGGAGGCTCAGGGGAGACCTGATCACTCTCTACAGCTGCCTGAAAGGAGGCTGTGGCGAGGTGGGGTTCAGCTTCATCTTCCCAATAACAGTGGTAGGAAGAGAGGAAATGGCCTCAAGTTGCACCAGGTGAGGTCCAGGTTGGAAATTATAAAACATTTCTGTGGTCAAAGTGGTCAGATGCTGGAATGGGCTGCCCCGGTAAGTGATTGAGTTACCATCCCTGGAGGTGTTCAAGATGTTGTAGATGTAGATGTTGTACTAAGGGACATGGTTTAGAGGGCAAGACAGGTGGTAGGTAGACAGTTGGACTAGATGACCTTGGAGGTCTTTTTCCTTGATGATTCTACAATTATTATCTGATGTATTTAAGATGCCTGAGCTATCTAAGCCACGTAGTTCAGTTCCATATTTAACCAGCCTCACAGCTGGAAATCTGCATCCTGAATCTGGTTAGGTAGTGTTCATCTCATGTTCTGAGGGGACACTATTAACAAGAATTAAAACCGTTAAAACGGGCTTTTCAAACAGATGAACGCGTCACCTCTACCATTCATGAGTTTTTGCCTTCTCCAGTCCTGCTGTGGGGTCACAAAAAATTTTAGAGGCCGGTAACGTGCCAATGCTGATCAGTCAGACCACTTCAATTAAAAACCACTTTTTGGAAGATGTGTAGCTCCACTAATCAAGGTCTAGCAGTAGGTGTTAGCGGAGCAAAGACCACCTAGGTCCTTTTAGTGGAGGAAAACAGTATTTGCTAATTCTGTGACAAGCAAGATCCACTTTGAAGGCCACATCCTCAGTAATGGTGCAACAAAGTTTGTGAACTGTGCCTAAGAGACACATCACAGGCAGAGCTAGTTTAAAGATTTGGTGGCTTTAGTGTACTACAGAATTGAATCCATTTTGGATTGCAGTCTTACAACTAGAGATCCATGTGATGACTGTAGCTACTGGTTACAGCGACCCAGAGACCTGAAACTGCAGCATGCCAGGTATCCCAGCAGCACCTCCACCTGCTGCTCATCTGCTCATAGTTACTCATAGACTGGTTATTGATAGAATATTTCATGTCCACCTTATAAACTGATTTCTCTTTTTTTTCCTAAATAAGACTAAATATTCTTCTAATTTTAATATTGATGAGGTATAGGTATGATTTTCACAGTGGACCATCTGTAAGTCTACATTTCAAGATTTTCTTCCATAAAAATTATTTGGGCTAAGAAAATCCCTGTCTCTTATCTTAAAAAGTCAAAGCATCTGCTTCAGCACAAAGGCAAGTAAAGGAGCCGGTCTACAGGCAGATGCAATAGTATCAGTAGCTAGTAGATTATGCAGCCAGTGATAAGTCAGGTCTTTTAGAGCTTTCAATAGGGGAGACCAGCCTGTGCTTCAGCATGCAACTCATTAGCTGTTTAAATGCAGCTTGTATGCCAAATCTGCATGACACGAGTAGCAGCAGGGTGGTCTTGGCAAAGGGGACAGTGGGCGGATCTAAATATTCAACAGTTCAAGAAAGCAAGTTAATAGCCTGCTGTGGAAGCAGATACTGGAGCGGGTCAGGACCCAGTTCCACTGTCAAGCCAAGTTTTGTCCAAGCCACTATCATAAGTCACTGCAAGTCATTCACAGAGCTTGCCTGACTCTTCAGCTCTCTAAAAGCCCGGGTGTCTTCTCAGACAAAGCTTGCCCACTGTTTCAGTGACTCTGTAAATGATTGACAATTGCTGCTTTGCTATCACACATATGGAGTTTTTATGTCGGCTTGGTTTAGAGAAATTCAACTAATTTACATATCCCTACAAACACCTTTAGCACACTTTTTCCTTTCACGCACAGCTCAATATTAGAGCTTTTCAAATTCTCTTCCGAGAAGAATTAGAAATAGGTGTCAAGGTATGCTTGAAGTACACTCCCTCATGTACAACTAACATGAGCTAGAGGCCTCATCTCAACAGCTCTATTCCCCAGCTTTATCCTATTCCTACAGCCTCGTACAGAACACTATTTTCATTCTGCCCCTTGGCAAGCACTGACCTTCATATGCAAGGCTGCTATCATATGCCTTGCAAACAAATATCTACAAAACTTTGATTTGATGGGGGTATGGGAAGGAGAATGGGAAGAAAAACTACTCCAGAGTTCCCAGCTTTACTTCAAGGGCAAGTTAACTCTCATGTAGAAGACAAGCCAGTTGTGGAACACATCTTAAGCTGAAGGACTGTACAGCTTGCCAGAGCAGTTTCCTGATCCCAGCACAAACAGGGCTTTTGTAGGTTCAATTTTCTTATAGAGCAAGCCTGTAGTCAAACCACTGTTCCCTAAGAAATTTCTTTGGTGAAATAAGTCCTATTTATGCAGTAGATTCCTATTAATATTTTTAGTGGGCTTCACTGGGAGGGCAGAGAACCTACCAGGCTAGACATCTTAAATTCATAATGCTTAATTGTTAGGAAGGAAAAACTTGACTGAGGAGAAAGAACACATTTATCCAGAGAAACCCTGTCTTTGCAGTTTATATGTATGTATACGCATACAGGTCCCACACCAGTGTTACAGTGCAGGGTTTGTTTTTAAACAAGCAGTAAGTACTAGGTATATTGGTTTGGAAAAATGTTTAGAGCATGAATTTTCTCCTTACCCTTTTACACCATAACGCTGCAGATGCAACATCTAATACTCGTTGCAAAAAAAGTATATTGAAGTGCATATTTCAGAAATCCAACTGCTTCATCATTACATGAATTCAATCTCTAAGACAAACCACAGCAGCTAAATACTAGAAAACTAAGCAACCATGAACTCCCATCCACAGATGAATTTTAGCCTAATAGGTTGGATGATCACAGCCAGAACGTCATGGTCAGTGATTCTATGTGCAGATAGAGGCTGGTCATAAGCACCGTCTCCTCTATATCCATCTTGAAACCAATGTTCTTCAACATCTTTATCAATGACACAGAGAGTGGGGTCAAGTGTACCCTCAGCAAGTTTGCTGATGACACCAATCTAAGCAGCTGACACAACAGAAAGAAGGGATGCCATACAGAGGGACCTTGGAGAGGCCTGAAAAGTGGACCCATGCGAACTTAATGAAGTTCAACAAGGCCAACCACAAGATACTGCAATTGGAGCGGCGCAATTCCAGA
Source organism: Oreortyx pictus (assembly GCA_036925125.1). Taxonomy (NCBI): domain Eukaryota; kingdom Metazoa; phylum Chordata; class Aves; order Galliformes; family Odontophoridae; genus Oreortyx; species Oreortyx pictus. The sequence continues at coordinate 39,356,959 of JAUPFR010000007.1, forward strand.
TACATGTATCTGATACAGACTGGAAGACGAACTCATTAAGAATAGCCCTGCCAAGGAGTTGTGGAGTCCTGGTGATGAAAAGCTGGACATGAGCCAGCACTGTGTGCTTGAAGCCCAGAAGGCCAACAGGATACTGGGCTGCATCAACAGAGGGGTGGCCAACAGAGCGAGGAAAGTGATCATCCTGCTCTGCTCTGCCCTTGTGAGGCCTCATCTGGAGTACTGCCATCCAGGTCTGGGGCACCCAGCACTGAAAGGCATAGAGCTGTCGGAACGGATCCAAAGGAGGGCCACAAAGATTATCCGAGGGCTGGAGTACCTCTTTCCTGAAGAAAGGCTGCAGAAGCTGGGCTTGCTACATCTGGAGAAGAAAAGGCTGCCGGGAGACCTCGCTGCAGCCTCCCAGTACTTAAAGGGAGATTATAAACAGGAGGGGGACCACCAGTTTTTTATGTGGTTTGATGATGATGAGTGTGGGGGAAGGTGGTTTTAAACTAAAATAAGAGAGAGTTAAACAAGATGCTAGGAAGAAACTATTTACTCAAAGGGTGATGAGGCACTGGCACAGACTGCTCAGAGCAGCCCCTGGAGGTGTTCAAGGCCAGGTTGGATGGGGCCCTGGGCAGCCTGATCTAGTAAGTTCAACCCTACCCATGGCAGGGGAAATTAGAACTAGGTGGTCTTAAAGTTCCCTTCCAAACTAAGCCATTCTGTGATTCTCTTATTTATAGTCTAGTTGCTCCTCCTTGCTTATGCGGCAATAGAGTCACAACTACTACAAAACACTGATCAAAAGTAACAAATTTCAGAGATAAAATATTAGTAAATAAATATAAATTTATATATGAGAATGACTTTAGTTTAAAAAAAAATCTAAGCTCATTTTTACTTCATGTTTAAAAGTAAACACTGTTTGAGGGAGTTGTCTTTGTTCAGGTTCGTTTAAATTAATTTTAGTAGTATCATGTAATTTCTACAAAATTAAAAAAAAAGCATTTCTTTGTACCTTTTAAAAAAAAGATTTGTGTTAACGTGGAGGGAGAAAGAATATCAAGTTTTAGGTTAACTAACCTCAAAGCCTTTTAACAAAGAGGACTGCTAATGTACCTTTAGGAGAACTAAGCAATTTGGCTAACACCATCACTACTAGACTCTGCTAATACTAGTTAAAGTAACAGCCTTGTAGGCAATCTCAGTACACATACCTGTCTAAGACACTGTCCCTTCTCCATTTTCCACTGTCAACTCACCAACAGAATTGCTTAGTGTTATGCAAGCTAGTATCAGAGATTGCAATTACTGGATGCTGATGTCTTGTGGTAAGGCTTGCATATATAAAAAAAAAAAAAAAAAAAAAGAAGAACAAAAAAAAAAAATCTCCATTGCTTTAAATTTAGAAACACGACTCTAGTGTGACCCTTTGTCAACTACGGTCAGTAAAAACAGCACTATCAATTCATGCTGTAGGGCATGAGCTGATCAGCTGGGATATTAGGGAGGTATTCCTCCTGCCTATCACATTCTAAGTGAGAAATGGCCTGGTTGGCCAAGTGTGCACATGTTCTGAGATGGACACAGGGAAGTGCTATCCTTCTCCCCTCAGCATTAGGCATTGTCTGCTACTGCAGGCTGGATTGTCTGATAGAGAACAGCAATTTGGCTGCTCCTCCCACTTCTGCCTCAGCTCTTCTGTCTTTAGAGAAAAGCTGCAACAAGAACTGTCTCAGTACTGAACACCCACAGCAGGAGCTACTAATCTTTTTTCTTTAATTGTGAAACAACCCATGCCTATTAAACAAGTCCAGTTACCACCAAGTGCCATATGCACATCAAACTCAGGTCAAAGCAAATATGACTAACTGCAGCCTTTTATTAGGAAATACATGCAAGACTTGTCTGGGAAAACTGACATATAAACCATTCCAAGTGTTTTTATACTGCAATGTTTTCAGTTACTGATTATGTGGAACAGGTTTTTTTTTTTTTGAAAGCACAAAGGCAGCACTGAATTGCCCCTCTCTTCTGTTCTTTACCTTCTCTGCTCCTCTTGCATTGTCCCAGTTGCCACTTTTATAACTATACAGCCACATAAGAAGTCTTTATTGGATAAGATCTTTGAAGAAACTTGTTTTTCTTTGCTGAAACCCCAAATGGCTAACGCAAACATTTAGGAAAAAACCTCAAAAATTATTTCATCTCTTTTTATACCATCATCCTCTCAAATGCTTGCACACCGAAAATACACAAGTGTAAAAACTTTATTAGCTTAAGTACACATGTTTCAGAGCAGGAAGAAAATTACAACATGTTGAGGTTTTGCTTGGGATTCCTCATAAATGAGGAAACTTAATTAAGCAAAGCCAAATTTGGACTGCACTAAAAGAAGGGAAAAAAAGTGGTTAAGACCCAGAGCCAGGCAGTAGCTTCCAACAACATATTACATACATACCATATCAGGATTCCTCAGATAATACCATCTAACTGTACCATCCACGTCAAAATAATCATCATCTGCTCTCAGCACACAATTTTGGTGCATATGTCTGAGTATCTCATCCAGAGAAATGATGCTGAAGATGAGGATCAAAGCTTCACTGCTAGTGGTAAATGCCAAAAGCAAATTTATCAGATTAATACGCTTGTTACAATTCTGCTCAATTTTAAAGAGGATTACACAGTCATGTCTTATGAAAGACCCCTCATGAAAGTGTTATCCTTTGGGTGCTAGTGCACTGTTACTTCCAAATGAACTCTACTATCTGATGTTTGTTTTGGAAGGCCTAGCTGTCTTAACAGCCACAGGGCATTTCAATAATCATATAACAAACATTACCGCAGGTTACTCTTTAATCCCTTGTGAGTGAATGAGTAAGTTCTTGTCCATGTATCATATTATGACACAGCTCTGCGTTGCTGCCAAAAAGGCACTGTAAATCATAAAAGAAAAACAGATCTAAGAATAAGGAGATCTGTTCCTAGAAGGCAGATGTGTTTACTCAGAATAATTTTATCTCCATCATTAAAGAACAGTAAGAACAGATAAACCTTTGTTTACAAGCTGTTAACACAGAATCAGACATGTATATTTCTTTCTGAAGATTTAAGGCAAGAATTGAAGTATGTCTTTATACACCTCTAGCTGTCTCTCCAGTGACACAGCACACGCAAGTCCTCAGAAGTCTCAGTCCTATACATTAATCACTTATCTGTCCCACTCTTCTTTCCAAACTGATGAAATACAGGAACAAACAAATTCAAACCCTATGGCTTGGTTTCCCTTCCCCCTCTTCAAGTTTCTCTGTTTGTTTTTGTTTGTTTTGTTAAGGTCAAGAGATAGCACCATGATGGAGAACAGAAAGTAAGTACTGCAATTTGTTCTTTGTTTGGTTGTTTTTTTGTTTTTAATTTTTAAGTGTCCTACTACAAGCTGTTTTCCTCATGGAGAAATTTAAGAAAGCATCTGAATTTGTGAGAAGAGGAAAGAGATAACAAAACAATTATCAACCAAAGGAGAGCAAAATATTCCCTCAAACTGCACAGCAGATTTGAAGTAAAGAACTTACAATGAGCAACTAATTACGCTTTGTCATGGATGCTGTTACAGAGAAGTAGGTTCTGTTTGAGAAGACTAAGGACAACCCTCCATCCCAGTCAAGGTTTAAGCTTTGATTCACACTACTTTTAACCCATTCCACGGGGCTCCCATAGGTCAAGCTTGTAGTATGTTCACACTGCCCAATGACTTGTTATAGAGCATTATACTTTTGGCCTAATCAAACTAAAACCAGTTTTGTGCCACCCTTGCACGGTTCAGAAATATACATCACAGGCTCTTCTAAGAATTTGAGAGCATTTCCTATTTCTTAAATAATTACAAACCTTAAGTGAAAATATTGGACCTTCTCAACAGCATCAGTCTTTTCTTCTAACATTTTTTAGCTTTAATCTGCTTTTATACTGTGCAGGCACATTAATCTCATCTAAACGTCCCTTGCATCCTTGTTTGAGCTTTAAATCAGGGTAAAAGCACATACAGGTTTGTTCAGCAGTCAGCAGTAAAGACAGAAGAAAACCTACAACAACATAACTAGGCAGGAGTGTCTGATGGGACACCTCAGTGGGGAGAAAGGAGAGCTAAGACACTCAGCTCCTTGCTCGAGTCTGGGAAAACAGATGTAGTAGTCTTAACTATGAAAAAGCAACTTTTAAATGAAGCAATGTCTGAAATGAAGCATGGGCACCCACATTAAAAATGCAGTATTTCTGACAAGCACCAGCAGACGCTTGCAATTTGAATGTCTTTCCATGTTGCGTTTACACAAAGTGAGGTTTGCCCAGGTAGGCAATGCAGGAGATTTTTTTTTACTTTTTGTAAATACTATCACAGCACAATCAGCAGGAAGTCTTTATAAATATTCCCATTTACACATGCTGTGCTTTACAGCCAGGTATAATATAAGTTTTGACAAATGCAGCTATCTGTAAAACACAAGATAAAACAAAACTCATTTTGTGAGTATTGTGAAGCTAGTTCTACATTAGTTCCCTGCCTGCTAAAGTTTGAGGAGGTCATAGATAGGATTTGGACAGCCAAAGATTTTCTGCAATCCAGGCAAAAGAACAAAACATGTTTAACCACATTTCCAAGCAGGAGAAAACTAACCTAGTGAATGAAGTCTTCCTCTGCTTTAGTCAGTTCATCTGTTTATCCCAAGTCTAGCGAAGGAATTCCCAAAGACAAAAAAGTTTTTTTGAATGGTGTCCTCATATAGTTCTTTCAGCAACTGTACGCTGTGTTAATCACTCTCTCAGCATTCATTAGTCAGTTATTAGGTTTATTTGTTTTAAGACATGAATGACTTAGAGGGATAACATAATGGGTGTGTGTGATCAAATGTGCAGGGGAGAATTAAACTCCGTAAGCAAACATTTCCCCACGATAGGGGCTTCTGGAAAAGTTGCGGCTCTACCTCAGTCCCCTACCAAAACGTTAGCTGGCTGCCCCCTGCATACCACCTTCACCGCAATCAAACTAATGGAGCAACTTTAAGAGCCACACACAGGCATGTACCTCTGGTAGCTTAGTACCAAGACAGACCTACTGCTTCAGGAACATCGCTTCCTGTAACTCCCCTTTCAAGTAATAACCAGACCACTGATTCACTTAGGATTTAATGAGATTACAGCTTGAGGTGATTTGACTGGAGACCATAAAAATTTTAGGAGCCCATCTGCTCTGCAAAACTAACCTCTCACACGCTGGGTATGAACTGACCTTTGAAAGCTGCACTGTAGCTTACTTAGGCAAGAATCAAATCCAATTGGTACCTGACGGGCAGAACGGACAGACAAAACAAGAGATTGGCGCTTTTGGGCAAAGAGCAATTTCCATATGCACCAGTACTCAAAAAGAATCTTTCCAAACAATCAACAGCCTTTTCATTAAGGAAAGACTAGTCACCTCAGGGTACTTCCCCCACCATTATCACACCATTAATAGCAAATTCAAACGGTACCTAGTGCAATGGCTGTAAAGAAACGTAATTCAATTGCCCATACACCTACAGTCCATGAGAAAGCACTGACTCTTGGTCAAACCCCACAGTGAGTTAGAGGAAAAAAAGGAACTTCCTAATTGCACTGAGGTCATCACTGCCTTCCATTTCTCAATTTACACTTCTCTTCCCCCCATCAACAGCTAGCAGGCACATTTTCATGAACCAATGGTTACGTTTCTCACATTTCCTGGTATCAGATCAAACATTATCGACTCTTCTTCCACGAGGAAAATACAAGAAATAAAATAACACTAGTTCGAAAAGATTTAGCAGCATAATTGGAAAGAGCTACTGGTTTTCCTTAGTTACCTTTTACAGACCTGAAAGAAGCAGCATCTCGGAGAGACTGGAGTTAAAAAAAACTTTGTGAATAGTTGTCCAACGTTTGCATCTAGACTTGAAGCATTTCACACTTTGTTATGACAAACCTGATGTTGCCCATGTCGAGTCTCACTGGACAGCTGTATTTTGTATTTTAAAAGATCTTAGGTGGTGCTCTTTCTCCCTCCCCCCTTTCAGGCTGAGATGTTTTGTTGTTTTGTTCTCACTTTGGTAACGGGCCTCCATATGCAGGTTACATCTGGAAACAGACAAAAGCCAACTGCCCAGCAGTATTGGAAAATTAAAACATTGGGTCAGACTCCAACGGACTAGGAAGCCAAAGGTCAAAGCGGCATTAAATCATTAGTTTCCCAGCTGCCACCAAGGCATGGAGTTGACCTTTGATTTTTTTTTTTTTTTTTTTTAAGAAGTGGTCCAAGCAATTTTCTGGTGGCAGTATGGGCAATCTGGCACACTGGAATATTATCCTTGAGAGGTGGGGGGGGTGGAAAGGAGTTCAGGTCTTAGAGGCAAGAGATGTAACTAACCCTTCAGTCCCTCCAGACAAAGTTTACCCTGCTAAGCTGTAAGTGCAGTTGGTGAATATGACATCACTGAACTGTACAGAAAAGAGGCTCAAGAATTTGAATAATTCAACTTCTTCTATTCCTTTAATAACTTCTTCTATTCCTTTAGTAGAGAGAGCAAGAGGAATTTGAGAATATAATGAATACATTCTAGAGAATACTAGAATATTTCCTTGAATGACTTAAGTTCAGAAATTGTGTTGGAAAGCCCTTTTCTTTTAATCTGTGTATTTTTAAGCAATATATGAGGTCATGCTTCTTCAGATGGAACAACCAGAACACTTCTTTTAACACAGTTAAGGTAGCAAAGACCTTTGCTTTTTTTCCTATAGTCTCCAGAATATTATATCTGCTGTTGCCCGCCGTCAATAGTTCCCAGCCCATTTCTTATGCACGGCACTGCTGAATGCCAAGGCTGCACATACAGAATTCTGGTCTGGCTGCTTTCAAGTTCCTAGAAAGGGGCTGGTTTTATAGCTGCATGGCAAAGAGCAGCACAGGTATCAATGTGCTTTCTGATGCATCCAAGGTGTATTTGAAAAGTGTAATTGATTCTCCATTAGCAGCTGAGCACACACACACAAAACAGATTGTTTGCAATCAGCTGTTAAGAGATTTTTGTGTATTTAAAAAGTGTGCGTATTTTTAAAGCATTTTCGGTCAATTAAAGGGTCACCCTAGCCCATACCTTATTGTGATGTAAAAAAAAGTAAAAGCCGCTGCTTTCCTCTATTTCAGGGAGCAGCAAGTTGTCCAAACAGAATAGTTCCCTCTCCCCACCCTGTGCACCAGTGCCAGTGGATTAACCACTGCCAGCTCTTCCCACGAGACACCAATGGCCACAGCAGTGCCTTTAGGCACAGACAGAGCCACAACAGCAGGAGTGCAAGGAAGGAAAAGCATTTTCTGAGAACTTAAATCAGCTGTTGATGGCGAGTGAAGCTCTCGCTGTTCTTACAATCAGTATTTTCACTGCCAATGGGGAAATGCACACCACTCTTAAGAAATACCTTACTGATTAGGGATGGGCAGATCGACCTCTAGGAAAGGGGTTCAAATTCAGCCAGTACAAAGTAACAAGCCCTGAACACAGACTCGCCACAGGAAATGAGACCCCACTCCAAAGAGCCAACTGTTGTAATGCTCAAAGCAGTGAAAACACGCTTAAGTCTGGATTAGTAGCAAACACTACCCGAAGAGGAACAAGGGAAGACTGTAACAGTAACTTCTCAGGCACCAGCAACTTCCCAGTTCAGTCAGTTGGCCAATTTAAGAGCTACAAATGAATTGTTTATCTTTTAAACTTTTCTGCAGGTACTCAGCTGCGGAAGCACTGAAGAACAGGCCAGATGCTTTCTGCCACAGATGTTTGAAGATTCCATCAAGACCTTTCAGAGAAAGGCCAGCTCAGTTTTCCTTGCTACAATGCGGCTAAACCAGAACTAAGAGTTGAATTCACTTTGAGCAGCCTACATGTGCCCACGATTTCCTACAAGGAGGACAGGTTCTACCGCTACAGCTTTCCTTAAGAGGAAAAGGCCAAGGCTTGCATGAGATCTACAAGCTACAGCTTAGAATGAGAAAGAGTTAATTCTCTACGGCTGCTGCTGTGCTGCCTTCCCCATCTATGGTCCTGAGATACGCGCAAGACATGCTAAACTAGAAAAAGTAACTCTTTTACATGTAGCTCTTGTCCACGTTTCTAGCTTTCCAATTGCAGTCATGGTTTCACACAGAAAGAGGCAACCCAATGACGGAATTCTTAGGACTGGGTAATTGAGGATATTTCTAGAACTGGAATTCTGAAAGTGGGTACCACACATGTAGCTTCTGCCTCAAAAACGTGGAATCCATCTATTTGGATAGATATTTGGCCTTCTGAGATGGCCATTCCACTTATTGAGCTATAGATAAGATTTTACCCTCTAAGCAGTAGCCTAATACTCTCTAGCACTACAGGCAAGTAATCTGCTCTTAAACAGAGCACGACATAGATGTGACAGTATCAGGTCATCATCTAGGTGACTGACTAGCCCTCTCCTGGCTGCTATGTGAAAAATACTTTCTCTGCTTAAGTTAGAAAAATTTCCATTGGACCTCCAGTCTCATCTCTAAATTGAACACTATCAGTGCTTAAGTCTACAGTAGAACACCCTAAAATAAAACCAAAAGCATTTATGAGGAATTACCAGAGTTTAACTAATACATAGATTCTTCTCAAACATCCAGTCAAGGATGAAAACTATCTATGAATATCCATGCACAAGCAGAACCCAAAAAACACTTAGAAGCCAGCACAATATTCTTAGATTGACGGATGACCATAAGGACTGCCAATACAGTCATGGAGATAATACATGAGAAGGACAATGTCATGCACTCCTCCGCTGAAGCAGTCCATTCAATACCACCTAATTACAATAGGGGACCTTGTTGTCTCTTTCAGGGAGCACAAGAAGAAGGAAGACCAGCCTGCACGAGGAGTTAGACCAGAGGTCCCCTTTCTGCAATTGCACATTCCTCTTCATTACCATGCCGCTTATCACTAGAGCCACACGCTGGGGAAGCTGCTGGAGAGAACAGGCAGCAGCAGAAGTCAGGGACAATAGCCTGCACATTTGGGTGTGGTGGCCAACAGCAGCCAAAAACAACTATTTAATGCAAAGTATTGGGCATAGCTGAAAGCCCCTCCTGCTCCATCAGAATTCCAGTTTCACTAAGAGCAAAGACCGGTCTGTTTTTGATAGGAAAACCACATCAAGTTACTTTAAGCTCATGATCTACTTCTAGCACTGTCCTACTGTCGTTTCTGACATTCAGAAATGTGTGCTCAGGTTTGCATGTCCCATGAACCAGCTTTCTGGAGCCATTCCCCTAGTGAAGACGAGGTGGAACATCAAGGTTGAATCAACCGCCAGCCAGCAGAGAGCAGCGCAAAGTGCTCCTGGAAGTGGCTCTGGCACCTAGTACTCCTCTGATCTGCAAGACCATGAATATAAAAAGAACTTATCAGCTGGCATCGTTATTCACAGAAATAACACAAGTTAAGTGATTTATATCCAGGAAATGTTAAATCCTACCTCACCTTCTCTCCCAGAGAAGCAGAGGCGAGATCTTCACCTCAAGAGCTAAGAGTAGAAACTAGCTGGGAGCTACAGCTGCTCAGAAAGGTTTGATGAGAAGCAGGCCTCTGTTTCAACCCGATTGGTTTCTTTCAGCCTAGTTCCCTCCTGAGGGCTGCCATTAACACTTCGGACAGTGAGTCAAAACAACCCTCTATGCTGGAAGTGAAGTTTGAACCTTAAAGAGACTGCTCCTGGGAAGTTTGGTTCAGCCACCAGTAACAGGCAGTAGGGGAGACAACCAAAGGATCCTTGGATGATGTGAACAAAGTATTCCTTCCTGACAAAATCAAGGCTGGCTGGCAGCAGACTCTCGTATCTAAAAGTCAACAGCTCCCTTAAAGGTCTAATAGATGTCAGCAAAAATAAACATGGAGTTCTCTTAGGAGGTACCCTATATGACCTCATTAATACCTTCCCCTACTGACAAAAAAAAAAAAAGTTATATGCAGTATTAGTGATGCTGCCTTACCTATGATGGAAAAGTTGAATACAGTGCTCTAATCTGGTAGATCAGTAGCAGAAAGCCCCTGCTAGGTAAAGCTTAACTGTGACCTTTAGAAGCAAAACTGATCTTGCAGGAAGTTGCATGCTTAAACAAAGTAACTCCAGTGAAACAGGCACTCAAGATGCTTGAGATCTGGAGCTAATACAGACCAGGAAGGGTTTTCTTTTCTTGGGGGAAGAAGGGAGGAGTCAAGAAGGAAAAAAGAAAAAAAAAAAAACCTTACTAAGAATGTTAACAGCAGACATTATATCTAATTTCTTTGCATTCCTTCCCCCCCCTCCTTTTCCTCCCATTTTTAAAAAACAGGAGCAAACTTGCGAGTTAAGGATTCTGATCAATGCAACATGTTAGGAAAAGAGAGCAGGAGGTCAAGAGGAAATGATTAATCCTGTGCAGAAGACTGGCAGGATGGGTCCTGGAATGGCTTACCAGAACAATGCCCCCACTAATAAGCAGGTCAAAAGACCCTTACAGTGAACAGAAGTTCCAGTTACACTGTACATGAATATTCTTCCCTTACTCCCAAGGTTACATTTGTTCATTAAAGTCTGAATCAGAAAGCAAAACTAGTGTTGAATTAGTAGGCAGGTGAAAAGCTGCGGTGCCAGACACAAGCATCAAATCTGCAAGACAAAGAACCACAACTTAACACGTCTAAGTGATAATAGCTGCATTCTAAGACAGTATTTACAAGAGGCCACAGTAAACGGAGGACCGGGGGGGGGAAGCCCCACCATTACAGATTTCAGTTGTAACACAGTGTTAGGCTCATGCTGTGACCAATGCTGCTCCTGGATAAAGACTGCTCTTGTGTTAACTGTGTTTAATGTGGAAGAGGCCAAGCAATTTCACTGCAGGCAGTGCTTTGCACGTGAAGGTGCACGTGGTTCAAGGTTTATTCTGAGAAATAGTTATTTAGTATTGTGGTTATATACAATGCAATCCCGAGAGAGTCTCACCCTCTGATAATTATCCCAATCCCACCCTGTTTCTCCCCTCTAAGCAAGGTCCTAGGGCTGTCACGGGAAGCAGGCAGAGGAAGTCAGCTTTACTTTCACAAAGATTAGTACCTTACAAGAAGTGTTGTCTACTCCATGATGCTGCACACAGCACAGCCCCACAGGTCTATGCTTGCAATATATAGCCGAGGTTTCACAACTGCTTCACGGCACGACCCTTCTATTAAGGAACAACCACCTCCATTTGCAGCCTTTCAGCTCTTTGTAAACTCCCTCACCTGAGCCTCAGCATCTTCTTGGTGCCATTGGAGAACCGATGGACCAAAAACTACCCAGAATTGAAAAGCTGTTCACAAGGTCAGCTCAGTCCCTTGGTGTGGCTTGCTGGGGAGTTAAAAGGGAACACGTTTTTTTGCACCTGGAACAGTGTCAGTGTGTGAGCAGCCAGCCGAGGAGGAAGAGGGGCCGGCCCACCCCTCCTCCCCACAGCATGCACTTCGCTCTGGCCACTGCACAACCACAGCCCGAAGGAGCCAAGTGGTGGGGAGGGAACGCCCTCCAGCAGCACTGCTGATACAAAGGCAATCAGCAAACAACCTCCATTTTGAGGAGCTGAGGGTTTCACGTCAGCCTGGGGATGCCAAACCTCAGCCTTCAATGACTAGGAATAGATGTGGCAGTTCTGTGCTCGTGCTTTCCAACGCAGGCCATCATTAGTGCCAGCACATGTCACTTGTGTGCAGAGGGCACGCTTACCCTGCAGGCCTGCTCCTCCAGCAGCCGGGATGCTGAGCCCCTCCTCCCACTCCCAGAAGAGGGGCTGTGCACACAGCTGAGGGGCATGGAGCACAGGGTGCCTGCAGTCTTGGTAAATCACACTCAAAAAATCTCACAAATTTTACTAAATTGAAAACGAAAGCCAGGGCTAGGCATTGTAAACATTTTAATCTACACTCTTCTACCCAATCCTATTATATTTTCGCTCTCCCGGTTCTGACAAAACCCAGCGCTTGAATCCCCCCAGTCCCACAGGCACAGCCTACTCCAGTTGGTGATCTCCACACTGCTGAGCATCACATACTGGGTCACTCAAAGTGGTGAATAACGTTGAAATTTACCTCTTCCAAGCCAAGAAGATACAGACTCCTTTATTAAATTTACTGTTTCTGAATCTGATTCCCTATTCACATGTTGAAAACATTCTTTTCACATTCAGGCCCGAGCTACTAATTCACAACAAATTCTGCACCACGTGTGAAGAGAGGCTGCCTCTGTAAACACTTCCTGGTCAAGTGTTGGGAGTCTGCTGACAAAAGCAAGCTGAAGAAAGAAGCCTGAGAGCGAGGTTAGGTTACATGTGTGCGCAGAATCACAAGCTGTTTTTCAGCCACATATGGCTGATGAAAGGTAAAGTACCTGTGAGCTGACCAGGTGACATGTTGCACCTAGTGTGCCAATACATTGGACAGCCCTGTACGGCTGGTTCAACAAGCCAAATACAAGGATGTTAAAAAGACAAATAATTGCTATCTGAAGCTTGTCACACGTGCTGAGTTCAGTGCAAACATCTATTTTACTATGCCTCCCCACACAAAAGCATGAAAAGTAGATTCCAAAGTTCAAGCACTTACTAGAGGAAATGCAGAAATGAAATCCAGAAGAGACTCTCCGTAAGCAATGCTTTCTCAAAAATTTAGAGCACCAAAGCTGTTGTGCAGCAACTCAGTGACAACACTAATTAGGCTGCATCCCCTAATCCTAAATGCTTTGCTCTTATTCCATGACTAATAAATGAACACTAATCAAACACAAGAGCCAAGCTAACACATGAGTTGTGTTATTACTTAACCACCTTCTATTTTATAGGTAAGGAGATGTTGTCCCGAGAACAAATAAATTTCAACTACAACCTAATTTTAACAGGATCAAGCTATGTTGCCGACTGAGCCTCAGTTTATTACAACATTAAAACAGAGCCCCTGCAAACTCCAAGATTATAATCCCATTCCTGAAAGCCAGTTTGTTACTGTCCCAGCCTTGATCGTGAAAAAAAAAAAAAAAAAAAAAAACAACACCAGAAAGAAAGAAACAGGTAACTCACCGAAATAGTAACTATGCTGTTTTCCATCATCCCCACTTTTTTTGACACAGCCTTTCTTATGCCACAATTCCCAGAAAACAAGCAGAACTCGGAGCTCAAATCTTGTCCTTTTTAATACAGGTACAAGCACTACTGCTAGTGCAAGTATTATACACTTTTGAATTCCAGCCCACACTCCTCTATGGCCGCCTCAAAGACAGTTTATTTTATCAAATTGGAAGTGGTAGAAGAGGAAACAGCCCTGTGAACACCACCACTCTTAGTTAAGTGTTTTGCAGTTCGAGTATTTTGTGGAGGGAGGGAAGAGAGGGCATACTTAGCAGCCCTAAGATTGGTTTAAAACAGTTCGGGGAAGTAGGCAGAAATAAGTACATGGCTTACTTTCAAATATAAAGAAAGAAACATCTTCTTATTGACCCTCTGGGGTCACATTCTGTGCTGCTTTTCCTTAGGACCATCTAAACAAGACAGATGCAGCCACTATTGGAGGTAGCAGCTGAAGCCCGAACACTGGAAGGCACTCAGGAGTGGGGGGTGGAAGGGAAAAGAGGGAGAAGAGAAGAGGAAGCCATTTGGCTATAAAAAGGATCTTTCTTTCCTGTTGAAATGCAACGGTAAAGAGTGTCAAAATGGCTTAAGGGTGGGGAGGTGAAACATGTTTTGAGATGTTAAAAAACTCTTAAGCTCTGTCAGAAAAGACTGAAAAAAAAATCTTAAGGTAGGTTTTTGTTCTTCTCAGAACTGTTAGCCATCATAATAGCTGCAAGCAATCCTGTCGGATTCTGTGGTATTTTTGCCCAACAAAAGCGACCTAGAATAATTCAGTAAAGATTTTATCCTCAAGAATTTTCCACTACAAAAACATCGTCAGGGAACTACTTTTTAAGCAACTTATTTGCCAATCCTCTCTTCAACAAGCCTCCATTTTAAAATTAATGCTGCTTATATAGAATGACCGTCTCAGCAATATTAAAGATGCTGGGAAATACACAATAAAAGCAGTTTTATTAAAAACGTGGCTAACTATTCTGCATAACGCCCATTTACTCCTTATACTATCTAAACTAAGCACAACATCATGCCTTTTCGCTATGAAAAAGTACAAGCATTTTAGGAACCTTGGGGACTGGCAGATGACTTTTGCCATTTAAGAATGAAATTTCCTCCTAAAGCTTAAGATTCACAAAGAACACGACTGAGTATTTACAGAAAGTCAAGATGTGAGGAAAGGCTTTGTAAAAATTTATTAACTTTTACCCTTTTTTGTTTCCTTACTCTAAAATCTGGAAACATGCATACAACTTGCACAATGAAACTGTACTTTATATGGCTACAGTATGAGTAGCCAGCTTCTTTTCTAGCTTGTACTGTACTGATTTTTTTAACCCAGGATAAAAAATTTAGTGACATGAAATAAGAGCCACTGGAACACAGTCTGGCAGCCTAGACCCTCACTCCCTACTGAAGAGAAAACCAGGCTCATCCTTGCTTTCTTAGGCTTGCTATTGAGGTTCTGCTCTATAAAGCTGAAGAGCTTGCTTCCAGAAGAGATCCCAACACAAAGTTAGCCCTGAAAGTTCATTAACAAAACGAAACATGGAATTATTCCTGTCTCATCTTTGTTAACTATATACAATAGGAATATAACAGAGCAAAGCAATTTCTCCACCATGACTTCCCACCCCTAAGTTCCACACTCGATGTGGGCGGGAGCATAAGGAGACTGAATACCTTTGGGAGAGGGTTTTGAGATGTGATTCCTGAACAGATGCTGCAAATACATACCCACCACTGTCCCCAACATAGAGCTTAAGTAGCACATCAAGAAATTAATCCCATTTGCTAATACAGAAGTCAGGATGTTTAGCAACCTGACAATCCCACTCTACTACTGATGCCTTTTTATGTTCTCTGCTTAGCACCTTGTTTCTTTCTCTAGTCTCCTCATCCCTCTAAAAACTGTCTATACAAAGTGAGGATTGCAATAACTGATATTACAGCACAAAAACACTCTGAGATACGAGTGTTATTAGTCTGCACCAGTTAGTTCTGTGTAAATAGTCCTCAGAGAAGTGGCATGTCAGACTTCTCCCTCACTTCCTCAAGTGAGGAGCATTCCCAGCACTCAGTTGGATTGGCTTGTTACAACTAAGAACAAGCATTAGATGATCCTCAAGGCTGGTTTCCTAGTTTCAGTTTTGATAGATTGGCTCAAAGTCAGCCTTCTCTATGCATTTTTCAGGGTTTTCACCACAGCCAAACACTTGTATCAGCATAACACAAGATGCGTATGGGAAGAGACAAGGCTACCGAATAATTGGGGTAAAAGTGCAACTTCCCTCTTACTTGGGTGTTCATGAATTACGGATAAATAATAATCTCACACAACATAGGCAATGCTGGAGATGTATCATATTTAGAAATTCAAGCCAGTTTCACTGAAAAGATCAGAAATATAATTAGATCAGAATATAATTAGAACATGACCCTCTTTCTCCAGCTTCAAACAATTCAGAATTGATCAACATTCTTCACTGGAAACAACAGTGGGAAATACTTTGTCAATTCCTTTTTAGGGAAAATAAAGACCAAATCCCCTTATGCTAGACAGACATCATTACCCCCAAATGCCAATACTGCTGCCAAAGTTATCTGGTCCTCTAATTTTAGAAAGAACACAAGCCCGTCTTAGCCCTATGTTTTTAAGGGATGCACACAAAGGTAGGTCAGAAAGTTGAGTTGCTAGAACCAAGTTCCAATCCCTCGTTGTCCTTCTATTCCAGGGTAAGATTAGTAAATGAATAATACTTCCATACAAAAATTTCAAATCTACAGAGTACAACATTAAGACTTTGACAAGTGGCCATCCAACTACTCAAAGTAATCTCAAAATATCACAACACATGAGAAAATATTTTATTTTTAAAAGGCAAAGATAACTAAGAGATGGCTGTGTTTCTATCTGGCAAATAAAAATGGTTGCATTCTAGCAGGGTAGGAAATCCAGCTACATAAGGCTGTGACAGAACAGAGGGAGGATGCAGATTCTCAACTGCTCTTCTCCCCCACTGCAGTTAACCAATGGGATGTAATGCCTGAAGAGGCTATCCAATTTAAGTAATTTTTAATATCAGTAGTAGTGTATTACTGCAAATGCCCATGTTTATAGTAATTGGATGCTTCTAGACAAGGTGGCAATATTTGAAGTTTTAGTAGCTGCTGTTAAATTAAGAGGTTGCTGTGGCAGTTTTAACTTGACAAAGAATTCTGTTTTATACAGATTTTAGCTTTTTCATTTCTGACTTAGCTACAAAAAAAGGAAGAGGAACAGTATGAATCAGTACTTAAATTTCACTCAGAATTTAAGCTAGCCTAAGGAAATCCCAAGACTGCCTCACCTCTAAATTTTTAACATGGTTATTGAGCACTGGAAGATGAAGTTTCAGTTCACATGTTCAGTGCAAAGGTCACAAGCTCTGCAAGACCATGATCAGAAACATTCCAGGGCAGTGTTGCTTAATTCATGGCAACAGCTTTATTTAACAAAAGCACTCAAGGAATGGTTTCTCTCCGTAACTCCATATGGGATCAAACATGAAACAACTCCGCTTACTTCAAGAAGTGGCTTCTTTGACTACATGAGAGCTGAGTATTTAGAGAATTCCTCTGTTAGTTTAGTTTATTTTTTTAATTTTATTTTAATGTTTAAATTTTGATTTATGAAGATCTTTCTTTCCAAAAGCATTTAGACATACCTAATAGAAGTAAAAAAGGCCATGCCATACAATTTGGCAAGAATTTATTCCCTGTTCAGAGAGAAACAGATACATAAATGGTGAAAAACAACCCACACCATGATATCCTGACTCTGGCTGGTTTAGTAGAAAGTACAATTCACCAACAGCCATTTGCTCTCGGTGTGCTGTCGGCAGCAGTTTGCCCAGGTTAGACAGGTCTCTGAAGAGAGGATTTCCCTTTCCTACATCATGCGTGTACTACTTCGTATCTTTCTACACAGTATAACCCAAAATGTATGAGCTGCTTCACTAGAATATATGCACCCAGAACAAGTAACTAGATCAACAGCTGTGAAAGCCTCCTTGGATATTTCCCCTTCTACGAGGGCAAGAGACTATATAGCTGTCTGTCAAGCCCAGTCTTTGCTGCACAAGCCAAGTGGAAAATTGACAGTATTTCTAATACAAGAATCCCTAAATAGAGGTTGCAACTTAAAAAGTTACACATATCCACCTTAGAATTTCCTTACAAGAACCGTAAGCCACAATTTAGATTGAGATTTTTATTTTCTCCTCAAAGTAGGGAATAAACTAGTTTGTCAAAACTCACAAAACTTCCCCAGAACCAACAACCAGAGCAGAACTGTAAACGTACATCCTCACTAGTACAGCACATTTTCATTCTTTTCATTCTAACGTAAGCTACATATAAATATACATTAATTTCTGGAGTACAGTAACCTTTTTTTTTTTATGCCAGAGAATACCTGGAAGAGTAAACAACATTTCCAAGCCAGCACAGCATTTCACTGAATCTCTCTCACCTGCTGCTAGCATATTTGGATAGCACAGTCATCTCAGCTGGGAAGTATCACTATACTCATTCTTTGTTTTGGTGTTTGTTTTTACATAAAACACTTCCTTTTTCTAATCTACCCCCCTTAGCTTATGAGAAATGTTTCCTTTTGTATTTCCACTTTGGAGGACACATTACAAGAAATTCAATCTTCAAAGTAAACAGATGAAAATGCTGTTTCTTCTAAAAGATAAAATTTCATGTAGTAGATGGCATTCTGTTGAGACCATTTTTTTGCCATTACTCATGATAGAAAATAGGTATTAAGGAGGAAGACACACTTCAGGTTTTCCCATGATCATTTAGTATACAAATTAATTAGAAAGAACACCATGTGAGCCATTCATTCTGTAATTGTATATTGCACAGCTTTCTCTTACTTTCTCCTGGACCTTCCAGGTTGAAGACTGAACAGCAATTCTGCCAGGACACTGGCTCAATATACCATTCTTAGATTAACTATCAAATTTACCTTTCATTTAAGGAAAATAAGAATCTTACTCTGATAGCCAAATACTCTTAAATACTACGCAAGGTTTTATTTATATAAGTATACTGATAATACATAAAATCAAGGCAAATTCACAAAAGCATATCACTAAATAGAAGTGAATGTGTGCATTATATTTAGACAATGACCAGAACTAGAAATAAGAAATACTAATTCACAAGAATGCTTTACAATGAAAAGCAAATCACAGCCTTTGAATAAAAAAAAATCACCTACAGCATTTGCGTCCCTTAATTCAATTTCAATGTTTGGGTGGCTACATTTGTGTAAGAGAAAGAAATTTCTGGAAGAAGGCAAAGACAGCAAATGTGGGCAAGAGACAAGGAACTTTGGATGGTACTTTTTGTCCTGCTTCTGTATCACACTTTGAGCTGGTTGTTTTCTTACATTCATTGTCCAATGTTCAGTCAGCCTGCCATTTGCTTCTTTATGTCTAGGTTTGAATCAGTTCACTGGCATGAAGAGGTCAGATATAGAATATACAGACCGACAGGAGGAGGCCGAAGCACAGGAAGCACTGATTTAGATGATGAGAGATACCTATGCCAAATGAGAGAACTGGCTGTTTCTTGGTTTAACTGCATACCAAACCCCATCTCACTGCATCTCCGCAATGAACGCAACTTCTGCCCAGACTCCACACGACCGAGTGGCTTCATCAGCTTGAGCTTCTCAGCAGCCTTCTTTGCTGAATGCATACATTACGGGCAGGTTTCATAGATGGGTTGCTATCTACAGAACAGAGATGCTAAACTGAAACTGTTTTTACAACTAAAATGAAGCTATTAAGTTGTTAACAAATAAAGAAATTGTCCTTTCTGTAGATAGATGAAATGTCATCAGTACACGGTATATAAGGGCTACTAAGCAAAAGAATGACTCAAGGTGAATTTATGATCCAGTACAAAATGTCAACACTTGCACTTACAAGGCTACAATTCTCCTATTTGTACTCTCAATGTAGGAAGTTGTTTGGCATTACTGACAAGAAAGTAAGACAGGAACACCAGTAAACTTGTCAGTAATTATATATTACTTGAACTCACTTCACTGGCTCAGAGGCATAAAAGAAGTAATGAAAGAACTGATACAGAAGCAGTCAAGTAAAAGAAAAGTCTTTGGGTCTTATCCATGGCCAACAGTATATACAATGACACTACAAACTTAAGTGAACTCAGCTATTCCTCAAGTCTTCATAAATTATTATTTGTAAAAAACAGCCATTTTTAAGGACAATAATGCAAGATGGCAAAACTGATAACTGTTGAGCTGGCAAACGTTTTGGTGGAAACTGTGTATCTTTTAACTAAGAAAAGTTAATGAGAACTAAGTAAGGAGTAACGTATGGGGCTACAGTCATTAGTTGCTTAGGTGCTTTGCCAGCCAACCCCAATAATTCAGTCACCTTGTTTTGCCTAAGACTGCAGCAATCCCCCCAGCGAGGGGCTGCTCTCTGCCTTCCTTGCAAGCCCACGTGATTGAGGTTTCCTACTCTCGGCACAAAGATGTCACTTAGTCAAGCAGGTATGTTTCCTTACGCTGGCTTGACTCAATTGCTACTTCTCAGAATAACAGCTCAGATTCAGAGGTACTTAGTGAACTACTTTTTGACAAGATACAAAGATGAGATAACATCCTTTTCGCTAGAAAGGCAACAACATGAACACAAATCATGTTTATTTTGACAAGTGACAACTGCCTAAAACATATACAGCAAGTATAGAAAATTTGTATGCAGCTTCTTACTGACAAAACCACGTCTCAAGAGTGGCTTGAGGTTTGGAGTGGATGGCCTTCCAGCAGCATGCCAGATATGCAGAAAATCAGCTCAAGACCCTCCAGGCTGTTTCTATTCACAGCAACCTGCTCAGACTGCCCACTAACTAACCTCTGTACTAGCCATTCCACCACCTACAGCCATACAGTGTAATTCAAGTAAAGGAGTCATGCTTCAGCAACAGAAAGCTCAAGGGTCAGATGTTATTTCTGTTCTGCTAAGAGGCTCAGACTCCTTGAGAAAACAGGTGATGCTGAAAGCAAGAGCTACCATGAAACAGTACAGTCAATTAATACATGCATTGTCCCCAACTGAGAAAGCAGTAGATTTTACTCCATGGGAGGCCACGCTACTATCTTTTTGGAAATGGTCACTCAGCACCATTTGTAATCTTGAGCTAATACCAAGCCCTATTTACTTTCACAGTACTCCAAAGGGGGGAGGGGAAACGAAGCAGGTACAGTTCATCCCCAGCTGCTGTTGCATTGAGCACAAGCAGCACTGGGAAGACTGGGACCCCACTGTTCTAGTAGTTATCATCTCTTTTCTTGCAATTCTTTTGTTGTCATTTAATTCCTTCCTAGCTATTCCAGAACACTGACAGATCTCTTGCTCTGCTTCAAAAAGTTTTTTTTTTTTTTTTTTAAACACAAATAAATAGACCCTTCTCTCTAAGGAAGTGTTTCTCCACACACCCAAAGCCCTTTAGCACAAGTTAACATCAAATGCACTGTGCTGGGATACCTTTGTCACACTGCAGCTGTTTCTACAGTGATAAGTGTGTGCAGGGGATGATATCTGCCAGTTGTTCAGCCTTTTATTCAGTTAATTCAAGTATAACTCAATAGAGAATATAGTTATCTGCATAACAGCTCCCAAAGTCTGAGAACACTTCAGCGAGAAGCACAATTTTCATTACCCCTACAGATAGGCATTGTTGTCGGCAGAGAGATAGTTCTCACAGTAACTTCAGTTGTGTTAGTTATCAGTCATCAATTAAAGAACACTGGTTTTCAGTTTGCTCATGTCGCCAGAGAAACTCTGCTCAGGGACACACTCAGCTGGCTCATTTGGCAACCAGTTTCTTCCAGAGAAGTCATGCCTTTCTCAAGTAACATCCTTGTATGGATCAAGTATTCCTGAAATTTGAGTGACTTTGTCTAGCAGCCCGCAGACCCCCTTCACGCTCCAACTTCAATGTATTAAATCTCCAGCGCCTTTGGGCACACCATATATAGCAGTGGGGGCGGGAGGGGGGGGATTTAACCCTTTACCAGCATGCCTTTTAAAGGAAAAAAGAGACGACTGGATGTGATCCTTTTTTATTTTCTCAAAGTAATATACTGACTATCTCACATGCACACAAAGCATTTTTGAGTTTTGTAGTTGACTTCTGAACAACAGAAAGACACAGCAACAGAAAAACCCTAGCAACTTCCTGACATTTATCTTACCCCCTCTACCACCCAACATGACACTCGTCAAGGTTACAGAACAGGAGTAGTAACCTTGTCAGGTGTCAGGACCAGTACCAACTAGTTCCGGCTAACTATTCACGACCCACACTACCAGCCCTCCCCACCGGAGATCTGCAGCATCCTACAGCTCCTCGGTGCAGCACCAGGCTGGATTACAAAGCTTAAAGGCATCTGGGATGCAGACTGCTTTCAAGCTTTGCTTACAAAGGTCTAAGTCAATTAACCGACAATATGAATGGCATGCATAATAAGAATCACTGAAATGAAGGGTAAAGAGGTTGATTTCAAGTTTGATAGCTGACATTTTTCCCTAAATAGCAGTTTGCCTTTTGTTAACCAAGATCAGCGGAACAAAGGGCTACATAACACTAGTCTTCCAGCACACAACTGCCACTCTGGGTAACGAATACTGAAGTATACAAACAGAACCCAAGACAGCGTGGGACAAGGGGAAGATACAGCAACAAGCTGTAAAAGCCATCTGATAACCCCACCGAAGACTGATTTACAAATAAGTCCCAGGTAGCATTTTACCCCATCTAACCATATCATTTAGTCGTTACATAGATTTACAGCACCTTACCTAGGGAAAGGAAACATTTACAGTGTATGGTGATTTACAGCATTGCCCATCCACAGAATGTGTGGTAGAGATCAGTACATAATACCAGCAAACCACTAGAAAGAGACAAGGCTTAGCAAACTTGACAAAATGCCCTTGAATATTTTGCTTATGCATGGAAATCAACATTAAAGGGAAGATGATGCAACTCAAGTTTAGCTATTACCTTTCGCTCACTGAAAAGGATGCACTCCTCTCCTCCCCCCAGAGCACAGAGATCCAAGGGCAGCAGTTGCTATCTGACAGTCAATGGCAGGGAGACCAGCACTGGTGGTTACCTGTGTCACCTTAGCTAACCAGGACTATACCACAGCCACTGACACAAGAAAGACTTAACTACTGATGCTGCTACAGGAAAACAGAAGCCTTTGCCTATATTAAAATGTTAAGTTCAACCTTAAGTAAGATTTTTCTTATTTCCTTGGTCAATATAGACTATTTTCACCACACCGCTGAAGGCATACCTCACTAGTCCCCAGACTTTTAGTATTCAACCCTGAAAAGTGACTCTTTCAGCCACTGCTGGTGATACAAGACTGCCTCAGGATGCGTACCTACTACTGGAAGATGAGCGCTTTTCTCCAAGTTAGCACAACTCTGTTCCACTGGTGCTAAGTAAGCAGAGTCATTAAACGAGAAGTTTCTCATTTAAAGTTTCCACGCAGAGACTGGCCTCCTCAATTAAAAAACAAAAATTCACCTACATAAGTAGGAAAGCTGCTGACAAGACATCATCCTACCGCTGCTCACTCCCTGAGGTTTTGGAAAAGCATGCCATACATTCAAGTGAAATAGAGCAGTGGAGCTCTCATTTCTTGCTGCTGAACACGCAATTATGAATGAATTCTTATCACATGTGAGTACTGTACCACAGGTAAAATGCAGCACAGCAGAACACAGAACACACATTAACAAGCCTCATCTGTAGGTACTACACTCCTTTTCATTCTTTAGAACTAGAGCATTCAAAGCTGCTCAGCATTCATAATACATGAATGAGATTATCAGCTTTAGAAACTATCATTAACTGTTATTTTGTTGAGAGAAAAAGGAGCTTAGACTCAAATTCAGAAAAGAAGGGCTACTGCCATGTCAGCCACTGGCCTGATACTTGTTAAAGTGGGAGGGATAAGAAAATGAACAAAGCTAAAACAGCTGTAAATGGTACTGAACTGTAAAGAAGCTTAGAAGACAGCCAGTGTCACTGATTCTGTACTACACCTTTGCTCCAACCCTGTGGATTCTGAAGTTGACTTGAGATGCACAAACAATTCATTAGGTGAGAGAACAATACTCATCGCGGCCTCACAGCCTTCCAAATAGGAGGAGCTGCACAGGTCCACATCATACAAAAACATGTCAAACAAGGACATACACCCTGAGAGGTTTTGGAATCAGGGACATGCATTAACTACCATTAAGAAAAATCCCTGCATTGCTGAGTACTCCCATCCAATATTTCTATACTTCAATTAAAACTTAAATGTAAATTTAATGACAGTGTAAATGCATTTCTAAAAATTATGCATTACAAAATCATGATCTTTACAATCCAGGACTATATTTTTTAACTGGTCTATTGAAAATGGATTACAGATAAAGACAAACCTCTTCTATGAATTCTTCTCTCTGGTAACATTACTCTCAGATTCAGTGCATTGTTAATACAGCCTAAGGTCTGTGCTCTCTCAACACATGATTCTTTGTCTGATGGAAAGACACCAACAGCTCTGCAGGAAGGAAGGGAGCATGGGAGGAGAACTAGGAAGAGACAGGGTCAAGATGGTATTGAAAGAGGAATGGTACCTTCTCAACTTTAGAACAGAGGAACTAGGTAGTTTTCCTCTAAGGAAGCGTGGTCTAGCAGGCACGCTTATGTGCTTGTGTTTACGTGCTCTGAAGATATAGCTGAAATGGTAAATTCCACACATGGTACAAGACTTCCTAAAATGATATAAAACTCAGCCAGACCTTCTCTCCAAATTACTGAAACAATTAAGTCTCCAAGTGTTAAAGTGAAGGGACTTTTTCAGTATGCAGCAGTCTGCATGCAATCTTCTACTGAACTCGTATTGTTGATTTCTGAAAAAGTTTTTTCCAAGTAGAAATGGTCCATGAAGGCCCCTCAGATAGACAAGGCATTTTTTATGACATTTTATTTCTTCCAGTTTACTCACTGGAAACTGTCTGAAGTTGTATTTAATTGGGCCAGGAGTATAATGATATCAGATTATCACCAGGAAAAGCTTCACTGTATTTTATTCCCTAAATGTTGAGGAGATTTGAATGTCTGTTATACCAGGTTTGATTCCGTACAGAATGGTATTCTAAGTCCTGTTTCACAACCAGTAAAGTTAACATCCTCTTATAAAACAGATGAAGAATAATCTCTTTTCATACAGTGAAGAGCCAGGAGTTAAAACACTTGCTGAGGGAAAGTGCAACTTGAAGGAAAGCAAGGCAGAGTAATTTAAGAAGGTAACAAGTTTACATTATATAGACCATAGATGAACAGATTAACTCAAAGAGTGTTGTATTTTCTTCACCGGGGATAAAAACTGAGCAGGCAAACAAGTGTCATCCAAGAAACCCAAAATATTGTCTTAAGATTGGATGCTCGCACATGCATTTGATATCTGAAGAGACAAGGCAGATTAAGACCCTGCACAATTTCTTATATATACACCAGACACTATGTATTTGTCTAGATTCCCTTGATATGCAAGTTCTCCTATAAAGCTAAAGCAGCCATAGCAGCTGCACTACTGTAAACTACTAGACATTACAACTAGTGGGTGAGGGGGAACAACACAGAGTGCCATACAGAAAGCTCAGCATTTGGCCATGATGGCAAACCACAGAAGGGAACCATATCCAGCCTACTCTTCCTCCCCAGAGACTCTTCTTCCATTTCCCTTACAGAAATTCAGTTCTAGCCAAGCTCCTGTGATTCACATAAATGTACACCAACGCTGCTTGGAGGAAGAAGAGTTTATTTAGCACACGAATTGGTTAAATCAGCTCATGGAGTCATCTCCTGAATGCATACAACCGAGTCCGGTGAGAAGAGGACAGGTGCTCTCCCTTGAGCAGCCATGAAACGTTAGGACAGCTTGCTCCTGTTGTGCAACCAGAGCTGCTGAGAGGAGCTAAGGTGTAAACTCAATGAGCCAGGACTAGTACCTTTCAGCTGCACTGGCAGTTTGTTTGAATTCCTCCTTCTAGACATACACAAACTTCCAAAAATTATCTACGTTTTACAGTCTGTAAGGCAATAAATGTAATTTCTCCTGGTCTCTAAAGGGACAAATTAGGAATATATGCAACTCTAGAATTCAAAATAGCTATTTAATTTCAGCCAGCCTTGCTCAAGTGTACTGATATCCCCATGAAACTATTTCAAATCACTGATCCGATAAGAAACCACTAATGAGTTTGTGAATTAAGCTGATCATTAAAGAACCTGACCGAAGCTGTAACTGATGCAAGCAAAAGGAAAGAACAGCATGCCCAAAGAAAAGGAGGAAAATAACGTCAAAATCCTTTCTTGAAGTGGGAGTAAGCCATGGCTACAGTGTTTCACCATGAGGTCTCCAAACCACTTCCAAACTGGAACTTGTAAAGCAATATGAACACTAAGGGGTCACAGACCATTAAGTTGACTGGATCTGGCAGCTCTGCACTTTGCCTTCCAAGCATTAGAAGTCTGCTAGTGAAGCGCTTTGACAGACCAACCACCACTGTTGCACTACCAAGCAATACCAAGGAAACCCCCATGTTATTCAACTTGAGACCTTTGACTTGTGTTTTCTGCTCTTTGCAGCAATGAAGTCCTTTGAATCCAGGTGGTTTCATCTCAACAATTCCACAGCAATCCCAACATTTTCTAAGCATCTAATTCAGCTTGTAGTCCTATCGACAACTCTATAAAAAGAAACAGGTGACCTTCCATTCCAAGGCATGAGACAATCAGGCATGCTGACAAAAGTCAGCATATTTGAATCAAATCATTACGGATTAGACTAAGGTAGGATCTTCAGGGTGAAGTTCTGCTGGCTTCTATCACCACTGCAACACTGGGAATTCTATGCACGCAACAAACATGGTCACATGGAAGAAGCCTCCGGAGTTGCTGCACAAGTATTGCTACCTTTGTAGAATACTTTGTAACATCCAACTAAAATTAAGTCTTTTCCATGCTGTCCCAAAAGCATTTTATACCAGGCAGGGAGGGTTCCACACAATAAGCAACAGGGCTGGGTTTCAACAACAACTTTATGACAAAGATAGAATATTTAGCTTTTGCTTTTTTGCAGGAGCACAGTTTACTTCCTTTCCTTCTGTGCATCACCATAGTATTTGTAGGAACTATCCACCCTGAAACTGGTGCCTAGAGTTTCATTTTCCGTAATACTGCTGTTACAGTACGTCTATCTCTGTGCAAACTGGTCTAGGGAGCCTGCTTTGGCAGTGCGGTTGGACTCAATCTCCAGAGGTCCCTTCCAACTCCTACAATTCTGATTCTGCCAAACTGACAGTGACTGCAAAGAGCACAAAGTCAACAGCTCAGACAGGAGCAGAACCAAGCCAGAGATCACTCCTGATACCCCACTAAAGAGTCGAAATGCTCATTTTTATACACTGAAAGGATAAACGATTACGTTGATCTTGTCCCACAAATGCCTATCTACTGTCTAGCTCTGAGAGTTGGAACAACCAGGAAGCAGCCATCTACAGTGCTATTTCCACATCTCACTCACAGGCATCCCAAAATGGGGATGTGGTAGGAGGAAACTTACACAGTACTTGGAGAGAGACTAGACACAACTAGAACCAAAAGGTGCAAATGTAACGGTGATGTTGGAAGGTCATGTTGAGAGGAGGAAGATAAGGGAACCAGCTGCTTTGGCCCAGAGAAACAGCAGAATCAAGGTCAACCTCTTCGCAATTTATCTCACATAGGGCGAGGAGGATGCATCCTAAGGAAGCAGAGCTCCGCAGCAGAGAATGACTGCTCTATAAGCTTGCACATGACACTGCCTGTGCCTAAACTTACCAGCGGGACACTGCGCTGTGACGAAACACCCCGTTCCGTCGCCAGCTTCTCCAGTTGCTCACTGAGTGCGAGCCACAATTAGTAACTACAAGGACTTAAAGTCTCAAGCTGCCATTCCAGCCGTGCATTTTAGGTTAGACTTCACTTTGTTTGGCTGTCTAATAGTGCGTTTAGGGTATCACTTAAGTACTCTCCTGGAAGGCTGCCTTTCTATTATCATGCCTTTTATGAGGCTGTAAATAGCATTCTTCGAATTAAACAAGCAATAACCCTCACTGTTTTGCAGCCATCCTTTCTCAAAAATTGTACATCTTGTCCCACACTTTCAGCAACACCAAGAAAGATTTACAGCACGAGTCATAGTCTCACCCAAACGTTTCCCCTCGAGTTAATAATAAATACCTGCAAACACTAATCAAGCGCACCCACATTAAGGAACCACCAAAACTCACCAATCAAGAACAGCAGCGGATCATTAATTTGCAGAATAAAAGCTTTTCTCAACAGGGGCTGAAGGCTTGAAAGCGTACACTTGTTTTAAAACAATTTTTCGGTCTATGGGACACAAGGACATCCAAGACCGATCCTAAGAGACACGTCCCCTTTTTCTACAAGCATGCTTTCAGTTGAAAGCGTTAACCACATAAAAACAAGCAAGCTTTTTTTTTTTTTTTCCAGGAGTCTAGTCTCCTTTAGAGATCTTCAGCTTCTAGGGAAGCTGTACACTTTAGACCAGACGAGAACGTCTAGGTTTTTAAGCCACAACTAAACACCGTGGGGCTCCTGGCCCAACTGCTCCTTTTCACGAGTGGTAGGGAACTCTCAGCATCTGCTGAGCTCTTGCTTTCTCTCCTTGGCCACTAGCAACTCTTCGGGAAGAAGAAAAGCTCCTCCTGAGCTTTCCAGAAAGTTCGAGGACGCGCAGCATCTGAGGAGCTGGGCAGTGCCCGTGCAAACCGAGCGCATCACCACTGTTTCCCCAGGTTAGATAACCGTGGGGGTTTGCGAGCGGGCGCCCCGCAGAAAGCTGCGCGGCTGCCCCAGCCCGTTCTCTGCAGAGAGGACGCTGCTTTTAGGGCTACAGGCGCCGGAAAGTTCCAGCAAAATGCCCTGTCCGGACCTCCCAGAGCAGACGTGGGGGACAGCCAACGGCCATTTCCCACTTTCCGAAGAAAACCAAAGTCTCAAATTACCCCAGCGAGAAGCCACGTCCCAACAAAACTCCCAACGCTCGCGGCGCGGCAGTGGCCGCCCCTCGGGCGAACCAGCGCTCGGCACCGCGCGGGGAACGCTCTCCAGCGCGGCCACCGCAACGCGCGCGCGGCCGCCGCAGCTACCCGACCGGCCAGCGCTTCCGACACCTTTCCGGCTCCACAAACCGCCGCTCTCCTCCTCACGCAGCTACCCTACGGACCCGACTCCCCCCTCTCGGGCACGCAGCACGCCCCGCAGCCCGCGCGGCAGACCCCGCACGCAGCCCGCAGCCTTCCCCTCCCCGCGCTCGCTCACCTCGTCGTCGTGGTGCTGGCAGTAGCTGGCCCGCTCGGGGAACACGGAGAGGATGTTGTAGGGCGAGGCGGGGTAGGGCGGGCTGAGGGCGAGCGGCGCGGCGGGGCCGGCGGAGGCGGCGGCGGGGCCGGCGGCGAAGCGCTCGATGAAATGGTCCTTGGTGAGGCGGACGCGCTGGTGCGCCCGCACGCAGTTGTCGCACAGGTGCTCCTGGCAGTCCAGGCAGCGCGAGCTGGCCGCGTTGCCCTCGTCGCAGGAGCTGCAGCGCGGCTCGCCCTGCCGGCTGTGCGGCCGCCGCAGCAGCAGCGCCGCCGGGCCGCCGCCCGACGAGGAGGACGAGGAGGCGGAGGAGGGCGCGGCGGAGCCGGCGGCGGGCGAGGAGGCGGCGGCGGCGGCGGCGGCGGCGCGGTGCGGCGGAGGGCGGCCGTGGTGGCGGTTGTTGGCGCCGCCGCCCCCCGCGCCGGAGCCGGCGGCGGGCCCGGAGCCGGCGGCGCGGCCGTTCTTCTGCTCGTCGGCGGCGGCCGCCACCACCACGACGTCCAGCAGGTTGCTGAGGAGGAAGTTGGAGGAGGGCAGCGCGTCCATGCCCGAGGGCTCCGAGATCACCACCTTCTGGTCGCAGATGGGGCAGCGCAGCTTGAGCGCGTCCCCCGCGGCGGGGTGCCGGCGCGCCTCCAGGCACTGGCGGCAGAAGGCGTGCAGGCAGGGCAGGACGTGCAGCCGCCGCGCCGCGCCCCCGCACGACGAGCCGCCGCCCCCCGAGGAGCCCGAGGTCTGCGAGGAGGACGACGAGGTGGACGAGTTGGAGGAGAGCGGGGCGGGCGAGCCGCACATCTCCTTGCACAGCGGGCACACCTGGAAGTCGGCCTCCGGGAACGAAGCCATTGGCGGCGGGGTGGGGGGGGGGGGGGGAGAGGGCGGCGCGGCCCCGCCCGGACGGGCAGCGGCGGCGCGGGGAGAGCGGCGCTCAGAGCGGAGCGGGGAGGGGTGGGGGGGGGGGGGGATGGGGGTCAGCGACGGCTCGCGGGCATCGCTCAGGCGCTCCGCCCGGCGGGAGCGCGGGGCCGGCTCCGCGCACGCGGCGTCATCGATCCGGCGCTGCGGGAGCCGGGGCCGCCGCCCGGCCCGGCCGCGCTTCGGTGTCGCGGCGCTCAGCGCCCGGCGCCCGCTCCCCGCGGCGTGAGACGAACGGTGCCGGTGCCCGGAGCGCTCCGTTCCGAGCGCCGCGCTCTCATCTCCCCCTCGGGGCCGCGGGCTCACGGCGTGCTGCGGGCGCGCGTCCTCCTCCCGGCGCCCAGCGCATGGGCCCGGCGGCCCGGGGCTCCCCGGCGCGGGGAGCGGCTCCGTCCGTGCGGGGCTGCGCGGGTCGCTGTGTGCCGGACGGCGGTGGCGGGGCTCTACCTCCCGGTGCGATCTCTCTTCGCGGGGCTTTGCGCGGTGTCCTCTTTTCCTTTAAACCTGTGCTTGCCGGGGGGAAAAGCGAAATTTCGTTTCAGTTCCACCCCCCCCCCCCTCCGCCTCCCCCCCTTAACCTCTGCTTATGCGGAGCAGAGCAACTCTAGGAGAGCCACCGAAACTCCCCGACACCCCCCCCCCCCCCCCGACGCCGCATGACCGGGGCTGGGGGCGGCGCCCACCCCGCGGCGGAGACCCACGCGGGCGGAACGCGGGGAGGTGGTGGGGGGGGGGGAGGGAAGCGGCTCCGGGGTCGGGGCCCCGGGCGCTCCGTCCCTCCCTCCCTGCGAGCGGGGCTCCCCGCACGCGGTGCCCGGCACAGAGGAACGGCGGCAGGTCCCCGCCGGCCGCCCTGCATTATTCATGGAGGGTGGATTATATTCGCTCGCACAAATTAGAGCCGCTGTGCAATGCTATCCGAGAGCGCCGCGATCGCCCCCTCCTCCTCCTCCTCTCCGGTTCTCCCTAGCTCCGAGCCCCTGCAGCGCCCGGGATCACATTTCCTTTGTCATCGCGCCTCTTCGCGTGGTGTTTTATTGAGAAAACAAAATTAACAGAAAACCCGAAGGAGGAGGAGGAGGAAGAGGAGGAGGGGAACGACGCGGCGACCTCCACACCGCCCTGCCCCCCCACCCCCCCCCCCCAGCAGCCCTCAGCCCACCGCCCAGCCCGGCCGAATTGCGGCCATCACTCACCGACGCGGCGGCGGCGGCGTCCCGTGCGGCGCGGGATCCGTGCAGAGCCATCGCTGCGGGGCGGTGCGGGCCGTGCCGCCCGGCCCGGGCTGCGAGGGGCGCGGGGCAGCGCTGGGCCCGCCTCGGCTGCGGCCGCGGCTCTGGGGCGGCGCGGCGTGCGGGAGCCTTTTAAGCTCCGACGGCGCGGGCTGACTTCCGCCCGGCCCCGGGGGGCGGCCGGGGGGCGGCGGCAGGAAACATTCGCCCTCCTCTCGCTCGACCTGCCCCCATCCGCCCCCCCCCCCCCCCCACCCCCACCCCTTCTGCACGCGCTTCGAGCCGCGCTCTCCCCCGTTTCGCTCGGAGATGCGGCGCCGGGGCCGATCTTTGCAAGCGTCGGGCCGGGGGCGGGCGCTGCCCCTTCCTCCGACGCTGCGGAATTGGCAGCGATTCGCCTCCGTCCCCTCGAACCGCCGCTCTCGGTTCTCTTCGCTCCCTTCTCTGCGGCGGCCCGGGGTGCGGGCAGCGGGGCGGGGGGGGGGGGGGGGGGGGGGGCTGCGGGCGTGGGGAAAGCACAACGCGCTCACAACGAACGCGTGTGGAGTGGTGGTGGTGATGGCTAAGAAGCAGGGAAAGGGAAATGGTGCTGTTAGATGTACCGAGTGGTTCCGCTGCTCTGGTCAGGCCTCGGGCGCGGGAATATCTGGGTGCTCAGCGAAACTGCCCGCACAAAAATAAAGCATCTTTTATCCCCGGCTGACAGTACGGAAGGCAGCAGCAAGGATCTGTGCTCCCACGCAAAAGCTTGGTGCCCAAGCTCCTCAGCACCGCATCCTGGTGACACAGTGTGTGGAGGTATCACTGGAGAGGTCCACAGGGCTGCTCTTGTGCATGGAGTCACACAAACGGCTGTCACAGCCCTCAGCGGTGCGTGCAGCTGGGAATGGGTGCAATGTATTGGTAAAGGTTTGGGCTCATGGGCTGTGTTCTCTGTATTACACATCTGTGTGTTCACATCAGAGGGTGCTGGTGAAGCCCGTCACAGCTCTGACTTGCAGAGTTAAAAAACACTGAGTCCCAACTCAGATCTGCACCGTGGCCATGGTGGAGGACTATGGTATCATGGAGCTGTCTTTCTCCAGAGGAAGCAGTGGTGTGGAATCACAACTCCAAGACCAACGAGCTGGTTAGGCTGTTTTAGTTCCCAGAGAATGCTTTCCGTGTGCCTCCCCATTCACAGAATCACAGAACTGTAGAGGTTGGAAGGGACCTCCAGAGATCATCGAGTCCAGCCCCCTGCCAGAGCAGCTCCCTAGCCCAGGTTGCACAGGTAGGCGTCCAGGCGGGACTGGAACGTCTCCAGGAGACTCCACCACCTCTCTGTGCAGCTGTGCCACTGCTCCGACACTGCGCTGTGAACTTCCTGTGCTTCAGTTTGTGTCCATTTCTCCTCATCCTATTGGCACACACTGCTGAGAAGAGTCCAGCCCTGTTCCTTTGCCTCCCGCTCCTTAGATATTTATAGACATGGATCAGATCCCCTCCGAGTCTTCTTTCCTCAAGGCTGAGCAGAAACAGCCTCACAACCTTTCCTCATAAGGTTGGTTGGAACGCATATCTTCTGCATTCGGAAGTACTTGAACCAGGCAGAAGCTCCTGGATGCACGTCCCCAAGCACAGTAACACTGTCACTCCGATGGGTCCATATTCCCTGACAGATGTCCTCGGGTTGGAGTACCTCCATCTTGCTAAGTCCAAGTGCCTCTGTCCTCCCTCCACCCCCTGGAGGGAATGCAGCATTCTGAGGTTTCTGCTGATTTTGGGGGGGGTTCTGTTTTCCTTACAAAGAACCCCAGAATAAAGCTGACAGGATGCACCACTCCTGCACTCAGTTTTGCAGCAGCGGCTGCTGGAGCACTCAGTGCAGTGTTGAGCACTGTTCTGCTCAGTGCTGCTCAGTGCATTACCTCCAGCTGTCAGTCCCTCAGCTCTCCGCAGGCAGAGTGGGGCCCCAGTGTACCTCACTCATTTTCTAAGCCAACAGCACGCGGGCAAGTAGCAGCACGAGGGCAGTGAGTGAGGTGTGAGATCGCGGGTTCCTCGCAGACAGCAGGCTGAGAACTTGATTGGGTGATCTTTCCCTGGGAAGCTCCTGCTGCACATGTATGCTTTTTGTTTCCAAAAACAAAAGAACAATGTCTATCCTGGTTAGCAGCCATTGTTCCTCTGCACCAAAGAAATGAAATCTCACTGCTTCCGTGGGTGGCTGAGGCATTTCTCGGCATTCTGTGCCTTCTCCTTTGTGTTGTTCTGTGGCGTTTTCTCGCATTTATTCCCCTCTCTCCCAAATTTTTCACACCCGTTTCTCTCATCTTTCCTTTGTTCCCATCTCACGCACCGCTGCTGGTCTCAATTTGAGACGGTGTAGCATGTCCACAGGACGAGCACATCGCTTCCACTGCGGTGAAACCACAGCTGTGCCACAACCACATCACATCTGTGTTGAAATATTCAAGTGTCCCAACCACGTGAGGAGCTGGGCTTAGGCAGATCTCCAGAGACACTCACCTCACCTCAGGATGGCTCTGAATTTTTGGCCCAACTGCAACCTATTCGGAACATCATTATTTGGCAATGATTGACCAACTCCCCAGCCACTGCAGCTGAACTCTGCATTGAAAATACTTTTTTTTCTTGTTTCCCCTTTTATCACAGAGGAAAGTAGGATGCTGAGGAGGAAAGCTGCACCTGAACAGTTCTCTGGCATCTGCTGCAGGGACTGGGTTGTGCTTTCCACCTCCTGTACTTGGAAACTTTGTTTGCTTGAAGGAAAGCACCTGCTTTCTGCCAGGAGCACGGCAGGGCGAACGGAGAGGTGTTCTGCCAACAGCAGTACAGCTGGAAAAGACCGGGGTCTGGAGGTTAAAAGCTTTGTTAAGTAGAACCAGGTACAGTGATTGTGAGTTTGGGGTTATTTTACTGTAGTTTTATAGAGGCAAACACACACGAGGAGCTCTCCCCTGCACCACCTGCGTGCAGTGACCCATCAGCCATACAGCTTTCCTCCCCTGCACTGAGTGTGATGGCAGTGTGTGAGCTCAAAGCTCAGTGTGGTTGAGAGCCGATGAGGCTGAGGAGCTGGTGCACATCCCTTAGCACGCACACATAAGGGTGAACGAATGGTAGTGAGCTCATGGCATCATGGCTGCTCTGCACGTAAGGTCCTGGGCAATAACTCTCCAGATCTTACCATGATAAAAGCTTCAGCGGGACTTTGATGGTACCTTTACATTTGGGGATTTCTCTTTTGTCAAATAGTCCCAAATAAATGGAAGAGGAAGGTTCTGCTGTTGTTTCTTAACTCACTGTTAGTGATTTATTCATTACACTCCGAGGAATATCCATCTATCTTTTTTTTTTTTTTTTTTTGGCTTTCACCACGACTGCACTCCACGGACAAGTGTGCCACTTTAGCACTGATTTGTGCTTTTTCCCCCTTTCCTCATTTTTTCCTCCCAAGAACATAAACTGCTAAATTTGCCTCAGATTCCACATTTGCCATGCCTGCTCTTGCACACTGACTCTGGCTCAGCCATATATCTGTCATTGGATCCATTAGTAAGTACAGTAGTTGAGTTCAGCTCTCTGCATGCGTTGCTGAGCTTCCTGCATGCTATGCTGGGTCTCGAGGAGGATTGGGGAGCAAAGCGGTGCTGAGTGTTATCCCTATGGTATAAATCAGGAGAACTGGCTCAAGTAACACATTAATTCAAGACCCCTCTTCTGCCCATCCATCTCCCCTCCAGCAGGGTCACTTGGAGTTTAAAGATGTGCTCATGGGGATCTGGTGGGATCCAGAAGGGAACAGAGACGGCCTCCCCCTGTACACCTGTGCAAGTCGAACCTCTAGATCCTGATGGCGAGTGTGCAACTTCGCACGAGGGTGGTTTCTTTTTTCAGCGCTTTCTGATTCATTCCTGCTTCCTTTTCAGCTGAAAATCAGGTATTTGCACTCACCAGGTGGGATTTACCCCACAAGGACTTTTAGCACCTTTTTCTCCCGATAACTACCTCAGAAATGAGTGTCCAATACCAGACCCCTCGACTCTCTCTGCTCCATCAGATCCTTTGTTGGACCAAGTACCTGCATTGTCTGCAGTGGCTGATGCTGAGGGCACAACCCACAGCCTTTGTTCTCCAGGATGGGCTGGGGGCCAGAAGATGTTCTCACCTAATCTCATAATGGTTTCCAAAGGGGATGCTTGCCATGAGGAAAGTTATGAATCCAGGTCTGGAAGTGAATGGGTGTTGGACTTTATAAAACACATGTGAAAATCGATGCTGGAGTGGCGTGAAAAAGGCACTCCAACTCACCCTCAGAGAGATGTCCAACCAGATCCCCTTTAGAAAAGCTTAGCAGAGGGCACATGTCTTGTGAACACGCTCTGCAGGACAAGAAATGCAGGTTTTTGGCGGCTAGAGGTAGACGGTACGTGCCAGCTCTACGAGCTAATGGAGTCATAGAATCATAGGATATCTCGAGGCACCTGTAAGGATCTTTAAGTCCAGTTCTTGTCATCTCGCCCCTTCGGCCAACCCGACAGTGGCCCACGAGCCAGCACTGCCCGTGCTCCCCTCCACGTCCGCAGATGCATTTCCTCACGTTGAGCCGCAAGGCAGCACACACGGCTGCTGCAGGGAGAGGACCTGTCAGCTGCTAATGCTTCCACGCAGCTGTGTAAACGCGGGGAGCAGGCAGCTGTTCCACGAGCCGGCTGCCGGCACCGCGGCTCCTCGGTAGCAGCCCCCGATGGGGAAAGTGCACGTCTCCTGATGCAGGCCGGCTGCAGCCTGCTGCTACGCATCCCTGCCCCCTGGGGTCCGCTGCTCCTGTGTGGGGCCACAGGTGCTGCACTGGGAGCACCAGCCTGCCAGGACCACCCGAAAGTGGAACGTGGCCTCAGGTGACTTTGTGCCACGTGTGGTTCGTGTGGCACTGACTTTGCAGAGGTGTGAACTGAGGGAGAAATGCAGAGGTGTTGTTGCAGTGCCCTTAGCTGGAAACTAACTCCTGTGCTAGTCTGTATATTGCATGTGCTGACACCAGCCAGCATTGGCTCCAAGGTATACAATCCTACACTCAAGGATCTAGTTGGTGCTGCAGGCCTCAGATGGGATTGTAAGCCACTGCCCCTTGTGTAAGCCACTGCTTTGTGCTACAGAGTCTGTTTGCTGAAATAAAAGCAGCCTGCTTGGTCCCTGCAGTGCAGACCCTTCCCTTCCTCAGCCCTTCAGGGCCAGCAGCCCCTGGATGCTGCCACAAGTGGAGAAAGAAAAACAAGGAAGGAGGGAGCAAGGCTCAGGAAACCAAATCAAATGCGGCCGCAGCATCTCAGGAAGCTCTCCCAAGATGGTGGGGTGCAGGGCAGGTGAAGAAGATCAGAAGCGTAGGAAATCGGGGAAACAGATGTGGCCGTGCCAGGCTTAGGGAAGGGAGCTGCTGAGATGTGGGGCGGCATTCCCATGCGTTCCCATCTGGCGGCGAAGGAAATTATGTAAAGTGGAGGGGCAAGGGGCCCCCTTTCTTTTTTTTCTTCCAATTCTTTTCTCCCCTCACTTCCCATGATGCAATTAAACATCCATTGCTGACATCATCATGTATGCACGCTGAATGCTGCCATTGTGTCTGGTCTGCGGTGCTGTACTATATATAGATTAGTTGCCAATCTCTGCTGTGTATCAGCAGGGAAGACACCCAAGGCACCGAGCAGTGGCTGCTCTGTAGGACTCCTGGCTTTTGTCCTGTGGCCTCGAGACACGATGGACTGTGCAGTGCAACTAGAAATAATCAAACATAAGTGCCTTGGAGGCTGCTCCAGGAAACTTTTGAAGGACTGCTCTGAGGTGGTAGGGAAACAGTCTTCTGGGTTGTGGCGCACAAAGCAGAAAAATGATCTGAGCTGCATGCTTTGCTGCTTCAGTTTATGTAAGAATAAGTGGTCGATTAGTAGTCCCTCCATGTTGGGGAAGTTTGGTCTTGTGCCCTCTCAATTGCAGGACTTCATTTTGCTGTGAGACAGCCCCATCAGGTCCTTTCTCCTCCCAGCCCTTTGGCAGGAGGTGACAGGAGGTGGCCGAGCCCATCTGGCAGCTCAGTGCTTTGGAGAGGGTCTTGTTTTGCTCCTTCCCTCAGCTCCTGCTTTTGCTGCCCATGGCCACACAGTTCGGGCAGCAGAGAGCAGGGCGGGGCAGGGCAGGCGTGGGGTGCCAGAGGTGAGCATCCCCTCCCTCTGCAGCAGCCAGCTGCTAGATTGACCCAGCCAACAGACAACGGGAAGGTGTAAATTGACCCTGAAAAGAAAGCTTTGATGTTAGTTCTTTTTTCTTCCTCTTCTTTTCCTTCTTTCTTGTCTTCACTCCAGGCCAAATTCCAGCTAAACAGTGGCCACTAGCAGCTTTCTCGATCCTTTCATAAAGCCCATACCAAGGCGATGAGACCAAGAGTTGCAACAGCCCTAGGCGCTCACCTTCCTGCCCTCACACTGCCCTGGGGCCGGTCATGGCATTCAGCTCCTCGCTCCGTAAATGGCATGTTTTGCTCCTCTGGCTCTTGCTAAGTGTTTAGGAGCAAGCCAGCTAAAAAATGTTTGTTCCTTGTAAATTCTGGAAGAGCAGCTGCTACACTGGGAGTAGACAGAAAAAAGGCTACAAGGGCTGTTCTGCAAATCTGTGATGGAGGTCCTAACTGTCTCATTTCCCCAGCCTGACTAGGTCCTTCAGAAAAGCAGCTCAGGAAATCTCCCTCCATGGAGATTACCTCCTCCTGGTTTGACACTGTCTGCAAACATGCTGAAGATATGTTATCTACTTTTGCGCTGGCTGTTGGTGATGGCAGTATAAATTAGTTCTGAGTTTACTACTCATAACTGGCTGCAGATGAACCCTCACAACTCCCTCTGGAGCCTGAACATCCAGCTGGTTCCTCGCTCACCTTGTAGTCCCTCCATGCAGTCCATACCAGCTTGGCATGCCTATAGGGAAGCTATGGGAGACAGGGACTATGGTGGAAGCCTTGCTGAAGCTGAGGAGAGCTACATCCACCACCTCCTCTCCACTTCAAATTGGTCACTTGCTCCACTGTGAGAGCAGAAGGCTGGTCCTGCATACCTTGTGCTTGGAGAATCCATGATGGCTGTTCCAGGCCATTCTCCCGTCTTCCATGACATGAAAACAGAGTCCCTCAGGACTTGCTTCATAGTTTTCCCAAGCACTGGGGTGAGGCTGACCAGCTGCTCGTTCCTCAGATTCTCCTTTCAGCCTTTTCCTGAAGGCAGGCATCTTTCTCCAGTCATCAGGGACTTCTCCAGATTGCCATGACCCTCCAGAGATGAGAGTGGCCTCACAGCAATGTCAGCCAACATCCCAAGAAGGTAAGATATGAATGTTTTACATCTCACAAACCAAATCCAAACGGCCACACGTGGGCATGTCATGCTCATACCATGACATGCTCATGGCAAATCTCACCAATTGATGGCTCAAACATGAGCCTGGTTAAAACTGCTAGATGTCCAAAGCAGCCTTCACATGAAATAAAAGGAGCTAGGAACGGACCCTGCGCAGCACAGTAGCCACTCACGGCATCACAGATAGAGAATGGCAGCCTGGCAGAGCTCCTGTTGTTGCTCCAGGGAACAGCACAGGACAACTACAGTCAGTGACTGCAAATAAAACTGCAGAACTTTGCAGGGAACTCTCTAGTTCCAACCCATGGTGTCGTCTGTTTTTCAAACAACCACTTGAGAAAATCACCGATGATTTACAGATGTTCCTCAAGAGGAAGAAAAAGACACACTATCCTCCGCCATTGCCACATTTAGTAGCTTCTGTGATTCTGTTTCTGCTTGTTAGTGCTTCCATTTGCTTGTACATTTTGGTCAGAAGCAAATCTGGCTATGGGAGCCTGGTGTAGCTTAAGTCCTTTGGACGTGGATTCCTTTACTGCCCTAATAAAGGCAACATCAGAGCAAACAACGAGCACCGTGGTGTTTCTGGAGTTACGAAGGAGTGCGTTGTATATCCTGGATGCAAGCAGGATTTCTGCATGGTTGTAGCAATACCAGAATTAAACTCATTGTCATTCTATATGTTAGATAAGAGAAATTAAAATCTTTTTAAATTCATTTTTTTTTTTTATCTTGTCTTAACACTGCTTGGCACACCATCCTGAAAGATTCCACCTAATGGGAAACTACGTTTGGTTTTCAAGTTGGAAATTTTTAATGTGGAATGCTAGGCACCTATGAAAGATACTTTAAATACTGGTCAAGCCCTGGCCGGGGGCTGACTGACTGTATGTCTGTCAAAACAACACTGGGCTCCCCTAGGAAATCATGCATTCAGGAAAATGAAGACTCCCAAGTCCAGTAGTGGCAGCTGAGAGTTTCTGCCCACCCTGACTGGTCCCATCAAGGGTGCTCCGCGTGGCTATGCAGCCTTTTCTGCTTTACAGGTTTCTGATGAAGGCAACTTGTGTAACACTGCTGGTTTTCAGGTACAGGAGCACAGCCAGCCCATGAGGCTGAGTGCACATCTCATCCACCTTGAGGCCAAAATAGCCTGACCTTTCGATGATCTTCGGTGGATGATGAATAATGTATTGCATCTCCCAGAAGGCTGGTTGCTGCCTGTACAACAATTGACAGTTTTCCTGACATCAACCAAGCGTGTCCACTCATATCTCATTCAGAAATGTTCTGAGATTATTGAGGGGACACAGATGGGCACCCTCCTGGGCCTGCTCCCCATGCCTTCCCTGCTGCCTGCACTGCCACCAAAAGGCCCAGAACAGAGCCTTCCTGCCGCGAGTCAGATTCTCCAAAGCACGGAAGTGACTTCTAATCCAAGAGGGAATTTTCAAAGTGATTTTAATTTTACACCTGTTTGTGGGATGGGTAAAGCTCCTAAGTCTCTCTTTGCTGCTTGTGAAAGTGCTCTGCCGCGCTGACTAGGCACAGATGTGCTTTTAGGGCAAGAAGGAGGAAACTCCCTGCAGTTTCACCTGCTTCCCTGGACTGGACAGCTTCCTGCAGCACCACCAGGCTGACCCCCTTAAAGTGTGCTAGGGACGTCCGACAGTTGGAGGAGCATGAGGACACACGGTGCTGCAGCCCCAGTAGGCTGCTCACTGCTCACCTCTTGGCTGAAAAAATGCACTTAGGCCTAGCAAATTCCTTAGCTAAAAGGCACTTCTCTTGGGTTTTATCTTCTGATTTGGCTCTCTGAACTGAGCATTGCTCCGAGGACTTCTCCGTGCCTTTGGAAGATAAGATCCATCATGCTGGGACTTGTTGGGCAGTGTGGGAATGAAAGGCCACCTGGCTCACCAGGACTCCTCCAGGCTGCCTCCACCCCTCAGGTCTCAAGGTAGGAGCAGAGGAGTTGTCTGGGTCTGCGTGTCTCTGCAGAGATGTGAAATCTGTCACTGGAGCCAGGTGGGTGTGAGGGAGCTGGGACATCAGGGTTTCATCACTGAGGCTGGTGGGAAGGAGGATTGCTCCAGTAGCAAAGCTCTGAGTGTGCTGAGCAACGGATGGCAGAAGGATGCTGACCACGCTGGGGCAGAGCACGCTCTCGGGGGAGGGGTGAGGTGGACACGAAGCTGTTTGCAGTTGCTCCTCAGCCAGCGTCTTCCATCACAAGGAAAGATGACAA
This sequence comes from Oreortyx pictus, assembly GCA_036925125.1. Classification (NCBI taxonomy): domain Eukaryota; kingdom Metazoa; phylum Chordata; class Aves; order Galliformes; family Odontophoridae; genus Oreortyx; species Oreortyx pictus. The sequence goes on from JAUPFR010000007.1 coordinate 39,397,504, forward strand.
ATTGTTCATTCAATTATTTAAGGTATTGCTGACTGGCTATGAATTATTAAAGCGTTTATTACTTACCATTTGGATGGCAACTCAGCCTAGAAAATCACAAGTCTTTCAAGAAACCTGAGGGCAGCTGTGGCTCGCTGGGCATCCTGGGGACATGGGAGGACAGGAGGTGGCCAGCGCAGTGTGAGAAAAGTGGTGTGAGAAAAGGCACAGCCATTGCTGCAGCATGTTGCAGCCCACACTGCTGCAGCCAGCCTTGCCACCATTGCTGCAGTCGCACAACCTCCTGCCACTCCTCTCAATCCTGTTTTTATTTAATATTCACATGATAGCAGCACTAGGAGCCAAGAGCTCTCTGCACCATGTGCCATGTACCACGGAGATGAACCTTGTCCCAGTAATTTGATCCCTGTTACTGTGATTTTCTCAATAAATTGTCTTTAAGTAGGAGAGGATGGAGCTAAAGTGAGCACATGCCAATTCCCATCCACAAATACTTCTGTTTGTCTTATGTTTCCGCTCTGCTGAAGATGTTTGCAGTTTTTACACTGGCCCTTTTCCTTCCTTTCCAGTTTGCCCCGTGTTTTGGGTTTTCGCTTTCTTTTTTAATTTCCTCCTTCCTTGAAACTGTGACCACGTGCCCTGCCACCCATTAGAACTTCTGTTCAGTGCACTCTTATCCTTTGTGGCCACCACTCAGGAGACGGAGATTATGTGATCAAAGAGTGTTCCTTATCTTCCGATGTTATATTGAGAAAGACAAAGCGAGGAGATAAACGCAGCCCATTTTGACTTGCAGCTCTGCTTAACAATACCCTCTGGTCATTGTCGAGACAGTAAGAACAGGGCACGTGGTTAAAATATAACTCCTCAGAATGAAAATTCTGCTCACGAGTTCTGGCTACACAACGTGGCTCTTAAATAATGAGGTTTGCAATCGCCCTTCTGAATGAGCAAAGTGAGTTTGATTTGCAGGCGTGCATGATGGCACCCAGCATCCACAACAGAGTCGGCGAGGGCTGGAAATCTCTGAAAGTGTTTGTGACTCCAGTCAGCTTAACATGTTTGTCCTTGAAACGCACTGTTTCTTGTTTAGCATCCTGTGTTCATTTTTCCTCCCTTGCAAACATCTCAGTCATTCCGTCCAGGAACTGATTAAACCACCCAATAAACACAGTACAGATGTCAAAGTGAAAAATTCACAAGCTATTCATAACAAGCCATCTGCTGAAGACAATTTGTCCAAACTATTTGTTGAAATTTTACGAAGTCATGAAAATGCTCAGAGATATTTGGGAAGACTCTAATTACAAAAATAAAATAAAATAATAAAATAAAATAAAATAAAATAAAATAAAATAAAATAAAACAACCAAAACCAAAACACAGTAGAAGACCTGATTGCATATTTTGGATGTCGCTGAAATCTTTGCAGCCTACTGCAGGATTTCGGATGAGAAATGCTCCTTGGCCTGCCTCGCTACCTCCTGGCTGCTCAGTTTTGAAGCAGACAGACGTATTTCAGGTGTGTGATTTTCTTAGGAGAACGAGCAGCCTGGGGGCGGCCCGTGCTCTGATTTAAAATCCTGGCTTTCAGAGCACTGTGCTGAGCCCCAGAGGTGGGCAATTCCATCTGCTTCGGATCCGGGTACACAGTTTTCCATTGTCTGCATCCCTCAGTTTACACACGAGTGCTTTGACAAACACCTGAAACAACTAAAGTAGTTTTTGTGTGTGAAGCACAGATTCTGGGCCAAGGGGTGATGCACTTGCTGGTAGATCAGAGATCTCACCTTAAGAGCACAAGCGATTTCCTGAAGAAGGCTTAAAGGGAAATATGTCAAAAAAAAAAAAAAAAAAAAAGGAGAGAGATGAGTGTCTTTGGGGGGGCAACATTTCTCAGCGTATTGCTTATACTTTCCTCCCCAGCACGTGGGCTGAGTAGAGATTGATCCTACAGTATATGAAAACCCATACAGCCCACATTCCATCAATATTCACGTGTTCAGGAGGGATTCATCTGACTGAGCACAGGCTGCGCATACACAGAAAGGTACCTCAGAGTGTAATGGTTAGGAGTCAGTGGAGATCCAGGTCCATCCATCTCCAGCAGTCACAAAATTAAGAGAGGAATACTGCTGCGAGGGTGTTGCTGTGGGCTATGGGAACACCACTGCTGTGAACTGTGTGGGATGGGGGTTTCCTCTGAAGGGGGACCACATGGCACAAGAAGAAAAGCCGTTTTGACAGCTTACATGGAGAGGTGGTCATCAGGGTTTCACTCTGGGGCCAATGGCCTGGGGGGTCAAACAGAGTGGTAGGTAGGTACCTAATGCATTTTTCAGTAGATGTTATCTCTGAAGCCTGTACTTACGGAGTCATTTCCACGTCCCTTCCCTTCCCTTTCCCTTTTCCCCTTTTCCCTTTCCATTCCTTCTATTGGTGTAAGTGTCCCACATAAAACTACACCTCTATGTATGTTGCTAGCAGGCATAGAACATCACCGATAGGTCATGAAGAAAATCCATTTGACACTTGCAGTAAGAGCTTCCCACTTTGGGGTGGATTCTGATACTGCAGTCTCTGTTACGCAATTTCAATTAGAGCCGAGCGAATGCAATGTACAGCTGCCCCTGCCGCTACCCTGATTGCTAACAGTTGCCCATCTCGGCCAACTCACAAGGGAGGTGCGGAGGGATGGTGCTGCTCTGGGAGGAACGTGCCTCCCTCCAGGCATCCGTCCCCACGGCCGCCCAGGAGCCGCTTTCGGGGCTTTTCTTCTCTGCAGCCGCTCTGGAGGGGTTTGGTAGGACAAGAGTGGCACCCAGCGGTGGGTTGCTCCATCACATCCATCTTCCTCGCTCGTCTCCGGGCGGTGAGGAGGTGCAGCGGCCAGCACCGGGCTGGCCTTGACTCTGGGGTCACAAAGCTGGGGTAGGGGCTGGAGGGGAAGCGCGGACTTGTCGCTGCCATACCAGGAGAAAGGGAGCTGTGCACTCTGGGACCTTTCTTTTGCCAGAAAGCAGTGTTTGTTGCTAGGGAGCCCTCACGAGGTGGAAATGTTGGGTCACAAAAGCCAAATGGAAGCTGTGCCAACAAGAGAAATGGAAAAGAGGAGTACTGTAAGGAAAATTTGTCAGTCAACCCCAATTCCTGGTCCTTATCAGGAGCTGTTAATCGTGTCAGAACACCTGCATCGAGGCCGTTGCATTTGAAGATGTTTTTTGGCCAAGGACGTGTAATTCTTTGTATTAGAGTAATAGAGACCACATTAATCATGTCTAACATGTAATGGTCTGCACATTCATGTAAACTGGTGGCATCCACTGAGTGAGGGCTGGAGGTGCAACACATCGCAGCTGTGGGAGCCCATGGGATGCTGAGGCCAGGCAGAAGAGAACAAACTCGAGAGCAGGAGCCAGCCTGCCAGTAGTCCCAGGTAACAGCCACAGGACAAGAAGGAATGGCCTCAAGTTGTGCCAGGAAAAGTCCAGGTTGGATATGAGGAAGAATTTCTTCTCTTCACTGCAGTGAGGCAGTGGCACAGGCTGCACAGGGAGGTGGTGCAGTCACCGTCCCTGGAGGTGTTCAAGAGCCACATGGATGTGGCATTGGGGTTCAGAGCAGCCACAGGCATGGGCTAGTGGTTGGACAAGGTGATCTTAGTGGTTTTCCCAATCTTAATGATTCTGTGGATTCCATTCTATGATTCCACTTCTGGGTCTGATCCAGAAGACAACTCCAACAAAAATGCTGCCAGGCACCACTGTTTTTACTCCAGCTCCTGCAGTGAGCAGATCCCAGCGCTCCCTTCTATTTAGGGCGTGGGATATTGCCATCTTTGTAAGAAGAAACTCTTGATAAGGATGATCTGACTTTGTCTTTAGAAATGTGATAAAGAACTGGTGCTCAAGTGACTAAAATTAAAATAGAAGTAGAGTTTGGTGGAAAAAAAATTTAGATAAAATCCTATTTAGTATTGTTTTAATTTTCTTTTTTTTTTTTTTTTTTAGCATAATTACAGACCAGCAGGCAATCTACTTTTCTTCTGATGTAAAGTAATCTCCCTAAATGAATAAAGTATGGGCTCTGTTAGAACTCAGCTTTAAAACTAGAGAGCAGAGGAAAGGATAAAGAAGAGGGAACACAGTCAGTGCTCATCTCAGCTCTCACGGCCATGTGAGAATTCATGGCTGTTCTCCTATAGAGGAACAACCCCTGGTGGGACAAGAATTGAAATGAGAAGAAGAAAAAAAAAGATACAATGTGACCCATGAAACCTAGCTCAGAAACAAGGAGGACCATCAGAGGAAATGAAGTTAAGGATATGTTTGGAGGGAGTTTGTTTTCCCAAAGCTTTCCATTTCACTGCACCCGATTTAAAGTAAGGGTTGTATTTCAGCAGAACTGGTTGTAGAGGGGCCTCCTCTGCTCTGGGCTGAACAAACCAAGGGACCTCTGCTTCTCCTCATACATCTTGCTCTCCAGATCCTCCTCCACCTTTGTAGACCTCCTTCGAACAACCTCTCATGGTTTTATGCCTTTGTCATATTGCCCAAACCTGCACTCACGGCTCGAGGTGAGGCTGCACAGTGCAGAGTATAGTCTGCAGTGTAAAGACAGCAGATTAGATAATAACCTTTTTTTAAAAAAAATTATTATTATTATTTATTTTTATTTATTTACTATTATCATTATTTTTTCAGGAAAAAATGCATCTCATTTAGTTTCAGCTCATATATTGTCCTGGAAACATCTCTACAGGCAGGTTGAGCCCAAAGCAGAGGAGGCTGCTGACACTGTTAGGCAAACACAATTAAATGACAGTTTAATTCATAGCTAAATTATGGGGAACTTTCTGCATAACAAGGATCTTTATTCTTGAAATACCAGTACTAACTGTGTCTGAAGATAGCAGCATGAATGGGGAGAAGTAAATGACTGTCAAACACCAAATTGAGTAAAGGCTGCACTGGGGTTGCTGCAAGTTCATTAGCTATGTACAAAACCCTACTTACATTGAATAGAGCAGAAACATTTTTCCAGTGAAGGGCACAATCCTGCTGGTGTGGTCCAAGGACCCAAGAGCCCTCACTGTGACGCAGGTGTCTGGGTGCTGAGCTGCTGCAGTGCCTCCGGAGCACAACTTCTAACTGCATGTCACGGCTGAGGACACTTTATTGCTTTCTGTCAACACCCTAACACTGAGCTAGGAAATAATATGTGCTTCTAGCGATGCGATCCCTCAGATGACATTTTAAATCAAGCTCCTGTCTGCAGGGAGTCGTGAAGGATCCCATGACACCATTTTTATTTCCAGAAGAATAAAGGCATTCATCTCTGCAACATTGGCGAGATTCACTGCGTTATCCCAATAGGGCATCTTCACATACACACTTGAATTAAACTGCAGACTGGAATAGCAGTCAGGGGTAGGAAGCTGCCTCTGTGGGGCCAGGAACTCATCAACTAATGTTACTTCTTCGCTAAAAGTCTCTGTGCTTGGTTATTGTGAAGGAAGGTAATGGGTGGATTTTGGCACAGCTTCCAAACGATGGTTCCATTTTCTCCAAGCCAAGACTACAGCAAGACAACTTAAAAGATGTAACTATTCTAATACCAGTGGAGACAGCTGATTTTGCTTAATCCTTTTCTCTCAAGAGAGAGACAACAGCCCTTATAAAGCCTTCATCTCCCAGTGGTAGAGCTCTTTGCGTCCATTAATGGTTACCATCCTCCCAACAGCCACGAAGCTTGGAAAGCTGCAGCCCATTTTACTGATGTGGAATGGTGGCCCAGGATTTGGACCTCTTAGAGGAGGGCAGAAGCACCTGAAAGCTTATTTGGCTGGTCTGATTTCATTCTCCAAGCAGCGGAAAACAAAAATAAGGGGGAGAAATTCATTGTGAAAGGTAGACAGCAAAGTTGTTGAAGGACATAGATATGTATACTAGTCACAATATATGGCATACTTAAAGAACACAGCAAGGACTTCGAAAGCCCAGTCTCAATCCTACTATTATAATTGTAAGCATCACTTGTAAACATATGTCTGGGCGAGTTAATCACTTTGTGTTATACTTAGCTCTTTGATTTGTTTGTACTTTTGAAAGTTATTTCAGCCTCAGTGGATCTAATGACTCAAGAGGACAAGGAAATGCAAAGCACATCATTTTATCTTTTCTCCTTTCAGGGTTTGCATCAATTTGACTGACTTTTTTTTGGGGTCAATTGATATAGCTGTTAGTTCAAAGCTGCGTGTGTGCATCCCCACATTCTAAATAGCCAAAGCAATGATCTACGCACCATTATTACTCTACAAACCCACATTTAAGAACCACTTTGAGTTTTTTCATCTCGCTTTTTCACAGCCTCAGCAATTTCCCTTGCTGTTGGCTGCCACTGGGGAAAAATATCTTCAGATGAACTGCACATAACTTGGCCTGCCCTATTCCCTGCATGGAAGAGGGCTTCTCTTCCTTCTCTCTGCCTCTCCTGTGCTGGGTTCTCAGTACAACATTTCTCCTTGCTCCTGGAGGCCAGACCACTGGGGTACAGGGAGAGCTCTGCTCTCGTGCAACCTCTTCTTCCTGCTTCCAAGCAATGCCACTTGAGAGAAACACAAGTTTAGCACCTCCTACCTGGCACAATGGAGACATGCTTACTTAGAATCATAGAACCATCAAGGCTGGAAAAGACCTCTAAGGTCACCTCATTCAACTGCCCACCCAGCCCACCGTGCCCACCGACCACGTCCCTCAGTGCCACACGCACACGGTTCTTGACCACCTTTAGGAACGGTGACTGCACCACCTCCCTGTGCAGCCTGTGCCACTGCCTCACTGCTCTTTCAGAGAAGAAAATTTTCCAGCAGGACCGTGAAGTCCTGGAGCAACCCTCTCAGTCCTTCCAGAAAGCTGCAGCCCTTCTGGCCAGGCCCAGGATGGCCCCTGAGGAGCAGAAACCCAACCCTGGGGCATTCATCCCACAGAAATCGTACCTTGCTGGAGATGAGCAAAGCAGATCACTTGCTGCAGCTGTCAGAGCCAACTGGGAAGCAGCCACCAGCCCCCACGCCAGCCCTGCATCTCAGGTGTCCTCAGGAAGGAGAGAATTAGCCAGGACTTTAATGCTGGATTAGGCTGCTCCAAATCTTCCCATTCTCTCCTACCACCGGCTCAGACCAGGAAAGCAGGCGGACGGCCTCCGGTATGGGGTTACAGCCCTGGGCAGCCCCTCGAGTTTCCATGTCCTCTCCTTCACCCACAGCTCTGCTGTAAGCAGCAGAAGGTGGCCATGAGAGGGGACGGGGCTGCAGCTCAGCCCACCCTATCCTCTGCCCTGCAAAGCTGAAGTGTAGCATTTCGGGAAAGGTCTTCCTTGTTCCATGTGCCATGTGAACATCAGCTGGTCCCAGGAGTCCATTTCATTCAAAACCCATCCATCAAACAGCGGGGAGAACTCCTCTGACCAGGAAAATTATTCTCCCATGCATTTTTTAGACCCTTCCCTTCTCTACAAAAATCCTGAGGATGTTCAGCTGAGCTGCAAGAATCCCAGCTGCCGCTATTGGCCAGTCAGCCCTGGAGGACCGAGTAACACTGCAGAGGAACACGAGACATTCCCCCTGTGGTCACAGTGGCAACCATTAACAAAACCACTAGGAAGCTGGAGTTAGCATGACTCGTTGAACGATGCTTTGTAGGCTTCCTGGCTGGATTTTGAGGGCCTGGCAGGCTGCCCTCTCACAGCAGTCATGTGGAAAACTGCAGAAGATCGGGCTCTTGTGATATTGTCATCTTTCTGAGAAGCCCGCTCATGAGCTCCTATGGTTTCGGGACAAGAATCCCATATTCATGAATCACAGTAACACGAATTAGAGAAGATCTCATATGTGATTTTCCCCTGGCACAAAGAGCTTTGCCAAAAGCACTGCGTGCCAAAAGCTGGAAGGGCGTATAAGAAAGAAGATCACTTTGCATTTACTTCACTTCTCATCTTTCCTTAAACATCTGCTACTCGTTTTTGCTACAGAGGAGTTTGGGATGGGGAGGTAGATCAGATCTGACCCATGGTCATCGCTCTCATTTTCTGCTACACATTTTTCATTTTTTTTTACATCATTTTACTTCCTGAGAGCACTCAGATGAGATGTTTTCTTCCAGATGATTCATCAGCATTCCTTAAAAATTTATTAAACAGCTTTTGATAAAGTATTCTGGATCTGTCTTGCTGGTCTGAATAAATATTGGAGGCATCAGTTTGCTGCACTGAGGTTTGCAAACATGTCCACAACAAAAAACTGGAGAGAGATGACCTTGTTCTAGCTCTCAGCCTTAGCAAAGGCACCAGGTCCTGTGGAACCCTATATCTCAGAAGGGAAGATTCCTCCACTGATGACAAGGCCTCAGGTAACTGACGCTGTCTTCAGGGTGCCTGACATTAGAGGGGGCAATCCCCCTTTTGGAGATGGGAAGGCAGACCCCTCATGGCTGAATCAGATGGCAGTACTGCAGAAAGAAACGAGAGCTGCATATTTCAGCAGCACCGCTTTCCTCCCATCAAGCATTGGAGGATTTACCCATTCAAAGTGGATATTTCTCTCTGGTTAAACACTCTTCACTACTGGATCCTTTCCAGACCAACTTTCCTCCACTCAGGTCCAACATGAACAAAGTATGCCAAGACCTGTTTTAATTTGCTGAGAAAGGGTCCATGCCCATGGGAAAGCTGAACTGCCTTCAAGATGGCATGGAAACGGGCAAATTGCCCATGTGGACAGCTGATGCAAGATTCATGGCTTGGGAAGATGGGGGAGCTGAAGGAACCTGTGCCAAAACACCACGAGGAATTCACATTGTTCACAATGAACAAGCATTGCGTAAAGGGAGGTTTGGGTCCAGCCTCTACACTTGTATAAATCCATTGGATTTTTGAGCTAGACACATGACAGCCCCATGACTTCCGGCACTGATGCAGCCCCACACACGTCAGCAGTCCTGCGGCCAACGAGACTCAGTTTGGTGGATGTTTCCTCCATCAGGCAACACGGGGCATTTTGGAGATGGCGACTAAGCAAAGCTTGGCTCCTTCCTCCCACGTTTCATTGGAGATCAAAATAAGATAGGGACTGCCCAGCAAGCCCCTTTGCAAGCCTCAGGGGAGGGCTCCACAGAGCCCACCTGATGCATTGCCGTCTCCACCCAGCATTCCTTGTGGCTGGGTGGCAGAACCAAGCAATGCTGTGCTCCTCAGCCACAAGTTAAGCTCAGCTTGCGAGCTTTTTCTCTGGCTTTAATTCTTGATCCCTGCTTCTGACGTGAGATACCTTACTCACATATATACAGATACCCTGCAGCTTCAGCACAGGGTGGGAGGGGCCGGGGCAGGGCTGTGCTGAGGGCTTGGTGGGGAGAAGGATCTGTGCGGGATCCTGAGCGCTGGCAGGGACAAGCAAATGGTGAAACTCCGCAGGACGCCATGTGCCCTTCAGCTGGGATGCTCGTGCAAAGACTGCATGTGGAGTGAAGGGAGGGGGCTAACGGGAGGAAGCCCCCATCCAGAGGCCACTGCCCATGGCTGTGCCTGGGGCACACCGCTCAGTCCGGAAACGCAGTCAGGAGGCCCAGCGGAGGGCTGGGGCGGGAGAAAGGCAGCCCCAGAGCAGGCCGGGGTCGTGACACTTGACCTGCTCGCTTCGTTTCCTCTTTGAAACCTGATTACATCTATTTTTAGGGCCGTGCTGGGAGAAGGAGGGGATGGGGCGGCTGGACCCTGCCCGGCAGTGCCCCTGTCCATTTGCACGCCCAGCACCACAAGGGCTCCTGGGTTGGCGGCCATCTGGTGCTCACAGTGCTGTGGGAGCAGGACGCTCTCAGGTTATTCCTCCCACCTGAGTCCTGGCATGTCTCACAGCACCCACAAGGCAGCATCTCCCAAACTCACTCGGCACAAAACCCACTGGGGCCTGCAGGCTAACGCGACGTTCACATGTTGTTTCACATACCCCTAACGCACACGCACAGCTTTCTGCTTTGTGTTTTCTTTTTAAAAGGACCAGGGCACGGTCAACCAATTCTCTTGGCTGCTTAGCAACAGGCAATTGAGACCGCCTATCAATTCTCAGTTTATAATAACCTGAGGCAGACCTAGATTTTTGTTTTCCCTGGAGCTTTTGTCTTCCCTTCCCTCTGTAATAAATACCAGGAATCCGCAGGCAGCATGTGTCGGAGATCCCCAGTGGAATATCTTTCATCACACGCGCCGGGCGGCTCCTCTGGCAGGAGAGCTGTGGGCTCAGGCACCTTCCCTTTGCCAGAGCACTGGAGACGGTCACCCCACAACGCACCGTGCCTCAAAGTAGGTTTCTCTTCAGATGAATAACTGTTAAAAATAGGCATTGCATTAGGAAAGATCCAAAGAGTTCATCCATACAAACTGTTGTTTGAGCAGAGATTGCTGGGTGTGGAACATAGTGTCAGGGAATATCCCAAGCTGGACACACAGGGGTGACCAAGTCCAGCTCCTGGCATCCAACTTTATGGGATTACAGAAACACAGCACTATGGCTGCACTTCAGGAATGGGAGGTATATTAAACACATGGGCTGTGGTGTAAATCATTAATAGCTTCACTGAAGCCACACGAGGGCTTGTCCCCACAAAACTTACATGTAATCAGGAGCACAAAGAGATGAGAAGATGACCCATAACAGCGCTGCATAAGCTGTGTTAAACTATCCATTATGCTCACACACACAATGATATATTAAAATTCTTGTTGGCAAAATGTCTTTTCAAAATTAAATGATGCTTGAGCCTCGCCACCAGGATTTTCTCACCCCAAGTCATGTTTGTAATAAACTTTATTAAATGCGATAAAATATTACGCAGTTCAAACAGAGAAACCCAGTGGGGAAATCACGTCTATTTCTGTTAAACTAAGTGGTGGAGCTTTGTTGCTGGCATTAGGGAAACTGCTTTGTGCTTTGCTAGAGATATGTTCTTGAAAATCCCCATAGTTCTCTATGAATAATTGAAGACAATATATAACCAAGACACTTGTTTGCTACTTCCAGAGTCGGATCCTAGAGGACCATTAAATTAATTTTTAATAACCTATGCTATAGTTAAAGTTATGGAATACAAAAATTTCACTCTAAACACGTTCATCGTAAAAAAAAATAAACTGAAATCCCATGGTTACAACCTGGGAAGCAGGAGTTTTACGATGACTAATAAAACAGAAAGGGCAACATTAGGAGAGCTTACCGTTACGCCCATTCATTTCTCACATACCATTTGTGACGCCCCAGGTAAGGGGTCTGCCTTCACCCAAAATTATTCCAAAACTTCCACAGTGCTGTGATGGAAACACGGAGGTCTCCTACCTTACACAATCACCTTTTATTTCCCCTCCCAGAAACAAGGAGTTGTGCAGGGTGTATGCACAGTCCCACCCATTGCAGTTCCTTGTCAAGCACAGCCAACGACAAGGCAATTTCTGCCAGTGCCTCGGGGCGATGCTGAATGTGCTTCAGAAAGTCATTATCCAAGAAGAAGCCGGTATCATAAATTGCCTGCAGAATGAATCTGTAAGCGACAAAATAATCATTAGGAAATGCTGCCCATTTTATGCAGTTGCGAACTGCACCTAGGTTTGTGTTAATTGATGCTTAATAGTATTTCACCTGGTATTAACTCCACTCTTGAGAAAGGCTGGTTTATCTCTGAAACAAATGAGCAAGGTAACAATGGAGAACGATAGAACAGCATCCTCTTAAAAACAACAAAGAAGAAGTTTTCAAACATCCCGTGCCATGGATGACTCCGTAATTCTATAGAATCTCTACTACAGCACCCCCAGCACTTGTGCTTAAGGCAAACGGAGGGGTGAGGAAGGAGCAAGACAGATGTGCTCAACACATCATCCCTTCTACCCTTCTACTTTCTGCATGGAAACATGCAGGTAAAAGCTTGATTCAGTTACCACTAGATAGACCACGGCATAAATTCATCTTCCTCTTTACAGTCTCACTGATAACTCTCAGGCTTTGGAATTTCTGTTTATTTTCACACCATGTCTTTTTATGTACCCGTATCTTCAATTTAACGCCTCGTACCAACACTTGGAGTAACAGGCTGCTTTACAGCCTCCCATCCAGATGCGTCCCGGGCTGATGAATTTACAGAACGTAAATAATTTATCGGAGATGGATCAGGTCTCACACAAACATGCAGGAACTACCAGCCGTAACAAAGAACACATTTTTCTTCTCATGCATTATAAAGCTGTCACTTCCAATACGTGAACCTTTGAATATTAATGTCGGCAACAGGGTACCCTGCACACGCTATGTCACTGGTGAGAGGGATTGTGCATTTTGATAGCATCACGCAGGAATCTTCCCTTGCTTGAAGCACAGTGAGAGGATGGACGCTAGCTGTAGTGCTCCCTGTCAGGTACTTCCTGGTAACTTTAGTAAGCTGTGAGATTGGTAGATTTGCATTTACTCTTAAAACACTTTTTTGAGCATTCTGTGATCGCACAGAAGTTACACAAACAAGTGGGAAATCAAAGTCACCTATGCCCCTACGATTATAAAACAAGCACAACTCAAAACTGCTGGTCTAGAACTACGACCCACTGACTTAATGAAAAAACAAGCCCAAATGTGAGGTTTCCAGGAGCACGACGAAGCGGCGGTAGCTTAACTTGTGGGCTGGACAAAGCGCCATCAAGGAAACGCCTTGATCTTCAACTGCGGCTGCCAGATCACAGCGTGGTCCCGAGGGACGACATCAGGTTCTCATCCGAGGGCTGCTTTCAGCAAATGGTCCCAGCGTATCCTGTTACAGCAGAAGGTGCACACGGCTACGGCGGGCATTAGCTGACTGCTCAGCTACGGCCCCGCAACGTAGAGCATCAAATGGCAAAGCAGACGAGTAAACAGAATGAATTGAGAAGGAATTAAAGCTGACCGTAATCGTAAGCTACATCCAATTGTCTTCTGTTCTCCGGAGCTGCCAGGTGGGGATGTTGGAACTGAATTAACAAGATTATAACCCTGTAGTTTTTATCTAACCTCAGCGTTAAGCTTCATTTTGTGCTGTTGCAGTCAGTACCTCTAGCACAAACATTGGCTGCTGTCTCTGTTCCAAAATTCCATTTACTTCCTTAGTTGAAATCCACCATAACGTTGCAGTGGGGTCATGGCAGCTCAGCGTATGGCGTCTTCAGGGGGAGCAGGGAGGGGGCTGCAGGAGGCACAACCCACAGCAGAGATGGAGCCCATTTGAAGCTGGTCTCTTTCAGCACACGCGTTAGGAAGAGCAAAAGCACTCCAAAGCTAAAATATAGTCACATAATATCCAAAAGCTATGGAAAGGGAATCGCAAGGAGACTTTGAGAATGCAAAAAAAACAGCAGCTCTAACAAAAACAATATTTGCAGAAGCTTTTTTTTTTTTTCCTCCCAGACATTACTGAGATGACAATCAATCAGTCTGGCTCCTTAGACGTACAACATCTCACCAGAGGATTTAGCAAAAATGAAGCACTAAATTATTCAGTATTTGAGTGATTGTGTAAGGAATACGCAACTGAAAAGGACAAAGTGCAAAACAAGTATTTTCCTGTTACTTCAATCCATACTGGCGCTTGAATGGGGCCTTCCAGGGAGAAATGCAAACATTTTTTTCTGATGCAAAGAACTGAGATCTCAGCTTTTCACTGTGTATTTTTAAGTCGAATTATTCTGTATTTGCACGCAATGGAAAAAATGAGCTCTGTATTTCTAAACTTAATATTTTTACTGTTTATAGCTGCCTTGTATACATATATATCTTTTTAAGAGTCCCCTGTTACAAATCCCCACACTGTTAAGCTCATAAACAACCTTAAGTGAAGTCTGAGCTTTGGATACATGGGCTACAGATGTAATTCATGCATACGCCCAAGGAATCACAGAGATAACTGTGTTCGGATACATACCGCGTTCACAGAACAACAATATCAGATTTTTAAAGTTTAAAATGCCACCTTTTCCTCATAAGGCATTTTTAGCTGGAAGGTACACAAGCAAGATCTGAAGCATGTATGTGCTCCAAGAAAAGCTTGGATGCATTTTGAGTATGCACAAAAACATCAACTCTAATCTTCAGTGCTTTTTAGTTTTTTAAGTAAAGACTTACAATCACTTTTATGAATGCCTTGCAAAATATAGCAGCCTGCCAGTACCTGAAGGGGGCTACAGGAAAGCTGGGGAAGGACTTTTTATAAGGATGTGTACCATCAGGACAAGGGGAAATGGTTTTGAACTGGAAGAGGGTAGATTTAGATAGATCTTAGGAAGAAATTCTTTACTGTGAGGGTGGTGAGACACTGGAACAGGTTGCCCAGTGAGGTTGAGGATACCCTCTCCCTGGAAGCACTCAAGGCCAGGCTGGATGGGGTTGTGAGCAACCCAGGCTAGAGGGGGTTAAACCAGGTAATCTTAAAGAAACCTTCCAACCCAAACCATCCTATGACTATAAACACAAGCCCATTAACTGTATCACAACAGCCAAAAGCACAGTGATCAGATGAGTATTATTTCACATATTTCAGACAATTTTATATATAGCTCAAGACACTGAAGTTGCATATTGAGCCTTAAAACATGGGCAGAAAACGTTAACTCTGGAATTCATAGAGAGCAGATGCTACAAAACGTTAAAGCAGACACCTGACAAAAGGGAAATTGCTGTTTGCCACTGCATGCATCTCGAGGTCAAAGTATCAGATAGCATCCAAACAGCTCATTAAAAGTGATAAATTTATTCTTAAGTTCCCACAGCTTTATTCTAACATGGAATCTTTTAATTTCCTTCTGGCAGCTGCACTAAAACCCTAAATCACTCTGAAAGGCTGAATGACACGCTATGGGCATCATGGTTTATTAACTGACGATGGCTGAGCAGCACACCTTCCAAGTCTTTGATCACTGGTAAAGATTTTCACTTATCTTTCACATGTTTATTACAAATTTCTACTCAGGAGGAGGAAAACTCAGACGGAAGCCAAACATTAACATTTCTGTCCAAGAAGCGTTTAGATGAGGTGCTAAGGGATTTGATTTAGTAGCTTGGTGGGTAGGGATGGTGGTGGGAGGATGGTTGGACTAGATGATCTTGTAGGTCCTTTCCAACCTAACGTATCTACGAATCTATTAATGATTCAAATGGCAAGACAGCAACTCCAACTATTTTAATATCAAGAATCTGTTTTTAAAATACTCTTCTTGACACTTCAGTACTGAGCAAATTTCTGGTAGCTGGTCACTGAGCAAGAAGGAATTTTGTACAGAAAAAAGCCATGGCAGACACTAACACTCATTTAAAGCTATTTTCACAACGAGCTGATAACACACAGTCTGTTGAGCAGAATTTGAAGTGTTCTGCCCCATCTAAAAGCAGATTTAAAGTTTCAAATCTCCTTCTCCACTCTGCCATTATGATAAAAGGCTTTCAGAATTCTAAATCTCTTTTTCCCCCTCGTTACAATACTGGAAACTTGAATATAATTCTGACAGATTCAACGCACATACAGCCACCTAAATGGGTAATTCTGCTCACAATAAACCAAACCTACCAAAATAAATATCTATAACATACACATTAAATGTAATCATTTGTGGTTTTTTTTTCTCCACAGTTTTTCCAAATGTATTACAAGAATGTTTTGAAGACAGTATGTTTGTAAAGCCAACTCAACCATTCTGCAGTAAAACCGACCTACAGAAAACGTACCGTAAAATAAGTCGTTTGAGATTGAAATCTTACAGTGCTGAATTAACAGACTACAGGCAATCTCAATTTTGCTGCTGCCCACCTTCTGAGAAGTTTCTAGAGGTTTCAGCATGCATCTCCTTTCCCTGGATGGGATGGCAGTAGAACTGGAAATCCTTGACTTCTTGCACAAACCCAAGAGCCCAGACGTAAACGTCCAAAGGCTGACAACCTTCTCTTCTGAGGGTTGACACATTTTGCTGTAAGATCGTACTTCCCCACTAGAAGAACAGTGAGACTCATCAGATCTGCTCCAGACTGGAAGCGTCTAGTGGCAATTATTTCCATTACTCACTCATTTCAGCTCCATTCCACTCACTCATGCCTGCCTCAGCCAGGTCGGGGCTCCCACCAGACCATTATACTTGCTGAAAGATCCCTCACAGACAACCTACTTCCCAAGAACTATTGCAGAGAGTATTGCAGGGCTACAATTGATGGGACTGGCTCATTTGCTTAGTACAACTGGGAAACGGGCGTTATTGTCAATGCTAGATGGAATGAGGGGGAGTACCATGCAACACAAACTGCTTAGTCAGAAGAAACTATCAGCAAAAATTACTGATAATTTGACTAAAGTAAAGACCTAGCATCATCTCTGCTTCTGCCGCTGTGCTCTATAAAGAGGGAAGCTTGACATCATAGTGGTTTCTTTTAAGACTGGCAACAAATGAACTTAAAACTGAACCTTTTTAATAGGGAAAAAAGAAACAAAAACCAAAACCAACAGGGAACCCCAACAACTACCTTCCCCTCCGTACAGATGTAAATACAAGGCAGGTCAACATCAGACAAATCCTTTTTATTTTTTTTTGCCAGTCGTTATAGGTGAATTAAAATCCAGAACCACTAAGCTGTTAGTTCCTCCCAAAGGATATTTTTCAAAGTAGTAGCCCACATACAAAATACATCTTAGCATATATTAAAATGAAGTGTTTCATATTTCATTTTATTCAAAGAATAAAGTACCAGTACAGATACACATTTGCTCTACAGAGCCTTACTGCAAGCTCCTTGCTCTCACTGAGAAGTACTTACTCTTGCAGACAATCCCACTCAGACCAGTGCTTCTTTTCCTTAGATGATCCATTAAACTACTCAGGCAGTAAGTGCTGTGAATGGGATTTGCAATCTGTTAGTAGTATATGTGAAGAGGATGGTCTGTATTTATGAAGCGAATGCTGGAAAACAACAGAATGACACCTCCTTTACAGTAAACACAGACAGCACAACTGGCATATGTTGAAATTCTAAGGCAACAATATTGGACCAGCACATGAAACCGTACTGCAGAGACCAAGCTGATGTATTGTTTTCTTCTGCAGAGCAGTAGTAATCTTGATTTTTTTTTAATTTAAATTAATTGAGAGGTAGCAATATGGAATGCCAATATTACCTCCAGATAACTTACGTATTCAGTTTCTGCACTGAAACAAGCCCCTTATGACTATATGTAGTGTTTTGTTTGAGTCGTATACTCCATGTTCAAGGACATATAACTAGAAATAATTATGCATATTAAAAATACACGTGCACATTTCTGCAGACTTGCAATGTAACACTTTTTCACTGGTAACTATAAAAATGCAGTTTCACACTGCTCCCATACACCAGGAATCCCACAGTAGTACAGAGAATGTACAGACATCTTACCTCATACTGGTAATACTGTGCATTGTGCAAATTGTCCAACCCCCTCTGAGCAGCAGTTAGAAGAAAATTTGAGGATATCAAAATACAGATTTAAATAATTTACTCTTAAAAACACTCATATTTATAGCCTCTTACAGAAAATAAACAATTCATCTGATTATCAGATATGTCCTCAGCTTTTCCAGTTCCAAGGTATGCACAGGTCTCCATCCTGCAGCACAGAGTAGAAATGTGAAATGCAGAGGTGCATGCCCTGTAGGTACGGCAAGGATTCCTCCAGCAGCCGCTTACAGCAATCTATCATCTGTGCGCTGCTGACGCTGGGCTCCTTATACAGCCGATCCAAAGACAACTTCTCAGCAGAAGTATCCATCAGCTCTTTTTCTGTAAGCATCATCCTGGCAAACAAGGACAATGTACAGGGACAAAATTAGAACTTCTACCAATATTAAACTTAAAGAAATAAAATAAAATTAGAAGCTAGACTACACGTGCTGCCATGATTGTGAGCAGCAGCATGCCCACACACTTTAAAGCCTGCAGAATCTTTTCTATTATTATTGTTATTATTATTATTTTAGTAACCAGGTAGTAGTCAGAAAAATACCAAAACGAAAAGCCCTGGGAGTCTCCATTTTCAGTATGAGATAGAAGTACTCAAATAACCATGAAAGTACAAGCTTTAAGAGTAAAATCCTGTTAGTAACTACTCTGCCTCCTTAACTAAGACCAGCGATCTCTGCATGTCTCAAAACATAACAGATGACAGGTACAGTCATCTGATTTTACATCAGATGTGTTAATAACTTAGTAACTGTAGGAAGCATACAGAATACTGAAATAATAGCCTACAGATTTTTTTTTTTTTTCCATTCTCCTCAGAAAAATAGTGGTAAGACCACATGACAAATTCAGGCTTCTCAGAAATAAAGTTAATCTGCAGAACCAACTGTGAAACTGTGGATTGCAGGATCTGGACGCAGCGCAGGTTCAGCAAGACTGGAGCTCAGGCACTGTGCCCCATTAACATAGCTACCTCTCTTCTTGAGTGAGCTGGTGATCAGAGCAGCACACTGCTTCAGACTGAGCTGAGTTTACAGGCTCCCACATCTCCTGCCTGGCTCTGAGCTGGACCAGACCTGGAAACACAGAGGGATTGGAGTGCAGGGCTGCTCTTGGGTCAGCTTGGATCAGCTAGGTCTGATGCTATCAGCAGCACTGGAGATGAGATGACTCTGTACTTATTCAGTGAGGCTCCAGATTCCAGATCTGGTGCTACACTAATGTAGTAAGTACTACTGTGAGAGGAGGCCAAAACTAGGCACGGTCATAGCTACTGAGACTACCTGACTTGCACTAAATGTCTGCTGAAGGGGATCAACACCACCTCATCTGAGGTGAGTGCAGGATCTCCTTGTGTTTCATGGCACTCCGTGTTCTCTGGCACCTGTGAGCCAAGCTTTCCTCTTCTGAGAAGCCTCAAGCTCCCTTAGGGATATCAAGTTAACTGCACACAGTGAGAAATGCAGGTTTATTTTTAGTTGCTTCCACAAGGATGCTTACACCTCATCAAAACACAACATAAAACAGATACTAGGCAAAAAGTAAAGAAGTAGATGCACATTAAATCCTGTGTTACTAGACAACTCACATTATTCACGTAGGTAACACAACACTCCAGAACAGTAGCATCCAAACTCTCCAGCACATCAAACCATATGGAATTCCAGCTACACTATGCTGTTCACTGCATGAAAACATTCATCTGCATGAACAAATATCCAGTGCATCTCAAAACACTCTCTGGGATACCCTTCAACAACCACGGGAGGTGAAAGAGAATCAGAAGTACAGAATGAATTCTGTTCAAAGAAGGATTAAGTGGAAAAGGAATTTTCAGACTCAATAAGATGATAATAACACAGAAATGTGACATATTCACACACATAAAAGAAAAGGTGATAAATACAGAATAAATGTTTTATATTACCCACAGAAAAAGAGTGACAAAAAAAACCAAAAAAACCCATCACCCTGCAGGTCTGTAAAACAAGAAATATCTCATTCCTCCTTCAACATGCATGGCAAGTGTAATCCGACTGTACAGTTTGCTGTCACAGGATACACTGGAGCCACAAAGCATAAGCTGGCTCAAAAAAATAATCAGACAATTAAGAGGGGACAAAATATGCAGTGAATGCTCCTAACACAAGATAGCGCTTCCAGCTTCAAGTATTTACTCAAGAACAGACTGTCATAAAATGGAGAAGAGTACAGAGTAAAAAGAACACCGCAATTTTGCCCCATTCATTCAGCCTTTCCATACGCTAACAGACGACGGGGTTTCAACAGAGCTCTGATATGGCCAAGAATAGCTGTTCTCAACTGTTTTACACAAACCAGCAATCATTCAACAGACAGAAGGGCTGAGACACTTAGCTTTGCCTCTTCATTGTTATGACACAGCTGTTTATAGCCTGAGGAGAGCCCCACATTTCTTCACTGCTAACCTAAAGATGTCATTTTTCCTGGATAGTCTGGATGATATGGGGTAGCATGAGGGTTCTGGGGGGAGTGTGCCACCAGATGCAAACACAAACACTTGCTATAACAACCCTCTCAACCTTCACAGGCACACATTTCCATCTGTCAAACACGGGCAGCTGGATAGAGAACTACTCAGCAGTTATCATTTATATGGCAAAAATAACCAACCTTCAGAGCTGTGCCTGGGTTATAGAAAACCTCCAAGTAAGCCTTCATGCTTTACCACCTCCCAGACGAGTCTTCCCAAGGCACTGAATCTTAACAGAGCTAAAACCATAAAGCCTTCAGTAAGGCTCATGCCTAAAATAGCTTTTAGGGAACGTGCTGAGTCCAAGCATCACAGATATGCACATGAAAAAGTGTGATGCTTCAATCAACATCACAATGTTTTCTTCAAAATAAAATCAGCATCTCCACTTCATGCTCTTAATCCTCAAAGGCACATACAACATACAGGGTCGGCAATAAAAGTACAGGTGTGCTGGATAACATTTGTTCCATGACATGTAAATAATTCACTGTAGCCGTCTCTCTTCTCACCATCATCTGTGAAAAAGTACCAAGGAGGTATTTTTTCCATCATCCTACCCCTAGTTTTTCTCTCCCCCTCATTATGCACTAACTGATCTTTTCCTCAACTGAGTAACAGCTAGAAATTCAGTAGTCAGACTCAGCTGTTTTTACTGTTTTCTTGTAATTATGGAAACACGTAGTAGAAGTTTGTCAATTTTCTTATTCAATAGCAAGGACTTTTCCAATGGAGAAGGAGGGAAAGGGCAGAAAAGAGGGGGGAAAAAAAACAGGAAAGCCTCTACTTTTGGGACATTGCAAAATAAAAAACAAAACAAAACACATAGGCAAAAATTGTCTTTTAGAGTAAAGGACAAACTATTTCTACAGTCATTTCCTAACAACTGTCCATGTTCACAGCATTCTTCAATTTTTAACTTAGTAAAGCTGATAAGTAAAGTTTTGCTTTACAAACAGAAGTTGCTTTTCCACCAGAAGAGCAAAAAAGCTATCCTCAAACTTCTAGCACTGCTACGAGTAAGAAATACGGTGTGCAAAGATGTTCACAAACAAAATGTGCTGAGATATAAACACTTACTCTTCCCTTCTTTTCAGATTCTCTCTTGCTTCCTGTGCTTTGGCAATGATAAACCATCGGAGGGTTGCTGGGTCACAGACTGTTGGGATGGTAAAGTGCCCAAATTCATGTAAGCTTGGTGTGTATCTATCACTGCAATGAAACATGATGGAAATGAAAAACACAAGTTTGTTTTTTTTCCATGTAACTGTTTGCATGAATTACTTACAAAATTGATTCTGAATATAAGATTATCAACAGATAATCAGAAAAGTAGGTAAAAAAATAATTAAGTTTTGTTTATGAGAATACATAAGCATCGTAAGCCTATCAATTACATTTCATAAGCAACTCAGTCAACAATATTAAGTACATCTAGTCAGCATCATTATATATAAGCATTATTTTGGCAGCACAAAGCCTTCGACTTAACCCATCACAACAATGTAAGACATAAACTCCAACTTTGACTCCAACCTGAATTAAATGTACATAATTTTCTCCAGCCTCAATCTTTCCCTAACCCATGTAAAGACACACAAGACCTTTAAAAATAAGAAGAGTGACATAATAAAAATCTAAAATCATTAATTTTAGTTATTATGATTAATTTTGATTTTAACATTACTGTTGATTTTAATATTTAATATTAAATCAACAATATTAATATTAATATTATTACTTTTCTTCTTAGTGAAAGCAATGATCAGTGTAATCAAAAAAAGTAAAAGCTCTAGATGAAAGAGATCTCTCCCGCAAATACTCACCTTTCTAGAATCATCTGCAAGCCTCTCAGACTCTGTGGATGAAAAGGCAGTCTACTGTCGAGTAATTTGTTATAGAAAGAGTTCAGAGTGTCATAGTACTCTTCCAGAGTCAGGAGGGGTTGCAGCTCTTCTACATATATTACTTGTATGCCTCCCAGAAGTTGGCTTATCCGATCTTCCAAGAACAGCAGCCTTTCCTGAAGTTTATAATAATTTGGCAATCTCTCAAAAATCTGTGTGGACACACACACACACAAACACTTTTTATTTGAGCATACAGCTCAATGTTAAGAAATGAAAAAAAAATTACAAGAAGAGACACTTGAACAGTGCAAAAAAACACAAAAAATATATTGCATGTATACATTTTGGGTTGAGATATAATAGAAAATGTTAGTATTTTCAGTATTTACACTATAAATGCACTACTAGGACATGTCAAGATCAATGGATATTCTCTATCCCTACATACACTGAATTAACAGTTCCAGATCTAAAGCAAATTATAATTGAAAGCCTATGTAAAATGTGTATCTACCATACACTGTCAACAAGAGTGTTTTTGTTATCCTAATTTATAAAATCAGTTCTCAAAAAAGCAGAGAGCCTGTGTCACTGGGACCCATTCTTTCCAAGGACTTGGCCAATAACGTAGTTTAGCTGAAATCCGGAGGGAAGAACCAGACATCTAATCTACAGAGCTCCACCAGAAAAAAATTAAGATGTGATCAGACTTGTGGGTCAAGATGTAGAAGGTAGGTGACACAGAGAAGGCTATAAGAAAGTCTGTTGTAGTCACCACCTACCATCTACTCAGTTATTAGCATAACACAGGCTTTCATTCAAAAAATACTTCTGCTGGGACAATTAAGTGATTTCAGAATAACCTCTTTATAAATACGAGAGAGAATAGTAGAATACAAGTAGCCTTTGGCAAGTTAGAAAGAGGAAACATTTATCTCTTGAAGGAATGGAGTGGCTTTTTTTTCCCCAGTATTAATTAGGAAAATATTATTCCATTGACTATCAGCACAAATCTCAGAGTAGAAAGCTTTGCATTAAATTCTAGTTTTGCACTTTATTAAGTCAATAAGCCATTCCATATTAACAAAACAGGTTTATCATTTCCCTCAGTGAAACACACAGGCAAAAATCCAAATCAGCATTAGAGAAAGCTCTGGTTTTGAGTGCTCAGTTTTCACATTATGACTGATCGCAACTCAGAAATAAAATATTCTTATATTCTAGTTGGATGAAATTTCCAACTATGAAATTCCTCTGATTATCTCCTTTATATAGAAATATCTGGTGATAGAACTACTGCCAGCACTTTAATAATCAAGATTCAGGAACATTTCCTTACAGTGACGTGCATTCGCACACAACGCTTTATTATATAGAATGCCAGAAAGTTTACTGAATCTGAACTTTACACCAGCAACAACAGAATCTACTACATTCCCTAAAGATAAATTTCTGTAACACCTATATCACCTGCCCTAAATAACAAACTGAAGAGATGGAGCTGGTTAGCAGTCACTGACTGAATGGATCCCTTCACAATTCCATTTAAGTCCCATTTACATCAACAATCAGAACAGAATTTCTAAATTCTTCGTGAGTGAGCTCTTCATAGATGAAGAATTATTCTGCCAGTGCTTACTGCACTTATTACTTACAGACTGGAACAATGCAAAACTTCCTAGTGTTATTTATATCTAATCAGAGATGAGACTGGTTTGTTAGTAGAAGCAGCAGCAAAGGTCTGACAAAGATTGCTGTTAGTCAGAATACATCACAGGATTAAATCCAGGATGCAACGTGCAAGGTTACGCTAAACATAGCAGCCATGTTTTTTTTTCCTTTACATTACTCATCAGTAATCAGCAACAATATTTTGGTTACAGCTTAAAAAAAGGATGTCATAACAACAGACAATACCACTTGCCCTGAAACCTTACTTTGGTCCAGTGATGGTGAACGTCCATGGTCCCCAGCATTACGTGGCCTGCCGCGCTCATACCTGAGCGGTCTGTAAAAACCACTGTACGTCCTAAAGATCAAAGAAAGCTCCTTACTCATTTTCATTATCACAATCACTCACACAATTCTGTGAGATTTAAGCATGTGCCACGAGCAACACATTTTCATAGCATGAATAAACTGAATAGGTGCTTTCCTTACTCTCAGAATTCAAAAAAGTGATTCTTGAAAACTCTAGTTCAACAATTTTCCATACAAACCTTAACCAGCTTTTGCCTTCTCCCTGTTTGAACGGATTCAATAGACAGGTTCAAAGTCTATGTATACTTTAAGTACAAATGTTCTTGAGAATTCCTCAGGGAAATAGCGCAGGCAACTATTTATCAAAATAAGCTTCCAAAAAAAGTCTTCAGGGTAAGATATTGATCTACAAGGCAAGGTTTAATACGAAGATTTGGAAGCACCAAAATCAGAGTGTAAAAAAATAAATAAAAACACTTCATTACTATGAAACAAATAGATGACAACTTGTAAACTATGCAGCATAAACATCAAATGTCTGTAACCGTCTAAAATCCTTAAATGAAATGCTGCATGCCAATCAAGACAGGATTCTTGAGATTAAAAGGGCAGGTATAGCCTTTGTGAAAAAACAAAATGGAAAACAGTAAAAATAAAATAAAAAAGGGGTATAATGGCACCTTTGATGTTACGCTCTCCAAGAACTACAAAGCTGAGACTGGAACAATTAATTAGGAATCTCTCAGACAGAAAAAAATAGACAAAAAAATGAATATAATGGCTTTCAATTGTGAGACCGGTTATTACTCTTCAAGTATTCAGATGGCAGACAATTATGTTAAAAAAGTATCTGCATGAGAAATAAGGCTGCTCTTGAACCCATCTCTCTATCAAAGCATACTGATATTTGAGCCTGCTCTCAGTAACTGCGTATCCAAAACCCTTAAGAAAGTACAACACTGACCACAAAACATCTAGCCCATCCTCTTACTCCAAGGCAAGATCAACTTTACCTGTATAGTTACTGACAAGTATTTATTCAGTATATAAGTCTTAAAAATAGAGATTAGAATAGGCTCCCAGGACCTCCTCAGTACTTTACATCCTTAGCATGCATGGGCAAAAAAAACCCCGAACAAACTAATTTGAAATCAGACACAGTTTAAATGTACTGTTTATCATCCTACTCACCTCGCCTTTTCACAAAGGATTAAGTGAACCCTCAAATGAAAGCCACTCAAAACTAAGAATCTGGAGACAGGCATAAAATGTTACACATACAGCAAAGAGCTACTGGAGCAGGTCAAACAGCTGCACTGCAGCAATGATATGTCAGGTTTACGCAATATTTTAGTTCTTCCTGAGACTTCAGTGTAAGTATTTTATGGAACACATACGATAAGAGAAGATAATATGATTTTAAAGGCATTCTAGTAAGTCCTCCTTACACTGACTCTTCAGAGATCTACTAACATTTTTGTCTTGCATCTGCAAGTGACAGGAATTACAGGAGTAACAAGCTCTTGTTAACCATTGCACCCTTCCAAAGACACAGGCTGGATTTTTGTTTTTACTACTTAGTTTGGTGACTTCACCTCAATCAGCGTGTATTTATTGAGATATAAAATAAAAGCCAAGTGTAGTGAACAGAATGGAAGGAACTGTCACTTCAAAAAAAAAAAAAAAAAAACAAAAACAGACAGTAGCTTACAGTGTAAATTCTTACCAGCTTTTCAGTAAGCCTGACAAGTTTTACTGCACTTACCAAAAGCATTCATGAAA
Organism: Oreortyx pictus; assembly: GCA_036925125.1. NCBI lineage: Eukaryota > Metazoa > Chordata > Aves > Galliformes > Odontophoridae > Oreortyx > Oreortyx pictus. The sequence continues at coordinate 39,423,167 of JAUPFR010000007.1, forward strand.
ACCAGTAGAGTTCCTTTGCCACAGAAGACTCAAGCTAACCTTCGAATCAATACTATATTAGGATAATATGAAACAAGAAATGGAAACATACCTTTCACATTCTTTAATACTTCAGGTCTCTGCTGGACTAAGCGACCCAGACTGTGCAGCTGGCTACAGCGATGAGCAATACCCCAGCTTCTCTGCCACCTAAATAAAAATATCATTGAGAGCATTTCATTCTCGACATTAAAAAAACTAAAGGAAACAAAAAGCAACAGACAGGTTGAGATACAGAAAAGAGGCTTACAACTCATAAAGTAACATTTCTTTGACATTAATAAAAGCTGTCTGTCTCATATGCTATTTGAAGAGATAAAAGCCTAAATGCAATTGAACAATCTCTCCCGAAGTAACCAATAGCAATACGGGATAAAATCAAACAAACAAACAAAAAAAACAAAGCAAACTTGTCTAAGAAAAATAAATATAAAACCTGGTGAACATAATAGAATTTGAAAATTAAACCTCTTGCCCAATAAGAAGGGAGTTAGTGAGTAAAAAGCATCAGAAAACCCAGTATTTGGTCTAGTCACGTGGCATGCAGTTTCTGTTTACACAGTGTGTAACATTTGTCTAGAGGAGCAAATACTGTGTATAAGGAAGTTGCCCCTTTTTTTTTTTTTTTTTTTTAATAAGTCCTAGCTCAAAAAAACTCTGATTCTTGTGGTAAGTTGCTATTTTATTTACCTTTAAATCATATTTTACAGTGGAGGCATTTTTGTTTCTATAATAATACCCTTGTTAAACCATACAGTAGCCAGGTTTTACACTGGGGACTTTAATAAATGTAACTTTGACATCCATCACAGACAAAACAAAGCTATCGATTACATTCCCATATTGTACTAGGTCTGGATGGAATTGACTTAATTTTCTTCATAGCAGCCCTGTGTTTGGGTTGTTATTGTTTGTTTTTTTAAACTGTTGACAGCACATTGATGTTTTGGCTGTTACTGTACAGTGCTGGCACAGCACTGAGGTCCTCCCACTTTCTTCCACTCTGTCCACATCAGCAAGTATGCTGAAGGAGGGCAGGACTTTTGGAGAGGACAGAGCCAGGAGAGCCAATCCCAACTGACCAAAGGGATATTCCAAGACCATATCATGTTGTGCTCAGTAATAAAAGCTCAGGAATAAATAAAATAAACAAAGAAATAAACAAGTAAAAGCTAACAGTCTCATTCTTCATTTTTCAAATCTCTAAGCATCAGCGTCGGACTGCAGGATCACAAGTAGCAGCCTTCTGTTAGTACAGATATTTTTTAGGTTCCTGGTACTGAATCCATTTCTAAGTGATGGAAGGTTAATGCAACTTCTGGAAGGTTAATAATCCCTCAAAAAGAACAGTGAATCTATGTAATGAGTTACAAACACGAGTTTTTTTTGAGTAGATTGTATCAGGAAACTTTCATCCCACTAGAAATCTTCTGGGCAAATCTTACACAGTGCAATAACATTATTATAAATGAGATACAGCTGTTTTGTTGAAATAAGCCCTCAGAGCTCATGGCATGACCTTACGCACTTACTTGCTTTGACTACCTTCATGCAGATACAATGGATATAATTTATTACCTGATATCTGAGAGCTGGAGTTGATGAGAGAGTTCAAATTTTAAACGTTCTAGTTCTTCTCTAAGTGGCAAACTCTTCTTCAGCTTTACAACTGCACTCGCTTCATTATCATCCAGCCAGGATCTAAAAAAAAAAAAAAAAAAAAAAGTAGAATGCTGTATTTTCTCTCACGCAAACAGTACATTTAACTGAAATAAAACACTAGCATTAAGAATCTGAGTTACAAGAAAAAAAGTTTTTTTCTGGTAGAGGACAGAAGGTGAAACAGCTAAACCCCTCTCCTTAATATTTTAAGGAAAGAAAATTGTGCCTTTTGTCCCGGGGACTAGGCAGTCAAATTAAACTGAAAGACTGATAATGTTACAATCATTAGATTTAGAGAGTTGTGAAAGGTGGAGAGCAGCACATTAGTGCTATTTACTTAGGGGAGCAGCTTCAGAACTTAGTGTTTTAATGAAAGAAACTTCCAATCATATATCTTCAATAATCAAACAAACCAACCCCAAAATGATCCTCATAGACCGTCAAAGGAGGTGGTACTAAAGGGCCCAGTTACACAACTCTTACAGAACTGTGATGAAGACACAGATTCCACGGGTCAAGGTTTTACCGTTCTTTTACCAGTAATCACAACCACCAAAATGGGACTCACGGAGCACTCCTATGGCTTTGAATAAACAAACCATTCTATTTGTAGAAGAAAGTTACTCTTTAGCCTTTGTTCATAGCATGAGCTTCTTTTCACGCTCTCATTTTTACAAATACTTCAATCGTTATACAGTATTCTAAGGGTAAAAAAAATACAAACTTGAACAAAAAAGAAGGCCCAGTGCCAAACGGCTGGGTATTAAAACAGGACTGTTAATACATAACTGCTTGCATCATTTCTTGTAAATGTGTAAAAATGACTAAAAAACATTGCCTACTCAGTAAATCTTCGTTAACTGTTTTACAGTAGCATAAGCACAGCAGCTTTCCTTGCGCAATGCTATGGGGATGATGGATATTTTCTGCTCTGAAGATGCTACTATTGCAACGCTATATTTATTTCAAATTGAACTAAGTCCCATCGCTATAAAAGGGGTTTTTGAGACAGCATTCTTAATCTGTCCCCAGAAATCAGCAGACACAAACAGTTTATAAACAGCTAACTTCTAAATCATGATGCATTTAATGAAAGTTCAGTATTTATAATTGCTTCAATTTGAGGTTGGTACCCCAAATACCACATTAGAAACACAATGCGACAACATCTGGCAACTTAAAACATTCTAACCTTAATTTTCATGTATTACCTCCCTTCGTGGTTTTTTTTGGTTTTTTTTTTTTTTGGAAAAATAATAATGCACAATCGAATTAAAGCCTTACATACGTTAAAGTTGTTTCCACTCTTTGGGCTTGGTCTAGTTCTTCCTCAGGATCCCTGAATCCAGTAAATGAATAGTAAGTCTTATCCCATTTGATAGGTCTGTTCAACGTGCTTTTTGCTTCCTTATGGGGCTGAGAGTTCACACTCAAACTTTGAATATGCTCCGTAGATAAACTGCAGGAGTTGAGAATATCTAATACTGTGCTCAGGAGATCTCGTGTGTGTAAAGTAAAACTGACCGCTCGAAACCCTACAAAACACAATCAGCATTACTTAATTAACATTATTTTAAAAGCTTTCACATTTCTCTCACACAAGAACTAAAGCAAAGGTGCGCATAAGTAGAAATAAGTATCACAACGTTTTTTTCAGTATTCACCACAAAACTGAAAGCAATTGAACCTTTACGACTATATGTTCCCAAAACCACAAACATTTTTAAGCAACTGAATGATTGGATAAATTGGAAACCTAGCCAGAGATGCAGTAAAACCCAGGAAAAAGTGTTTTTGCCTTAGTGGCAGTCCAACACAGAACTTGTACTACTACTGATCATCAATCTGCATAGGATTTACTGCGGAAATGCAGTACTGTAACAGCTCTTCGCAGTCTATGAAGAAAAGCTTCAGAACAGAACATTACACTTGCACACTGGATAAAACTAAGGTCCAGAAGTTAAGTGTTCAGATTAACTGCTGCATTAGATAGCAAGCCAGTACTGGAGTAGAAGGTAGAAGAAGTTTTTAAACTGTTCAATTGCTATTTTAAGTAGACTGAACATACTGCTACTATTTTCTTGAATACATGTATTCAAGTATGATTTTGCTTTCTTTTACTAGAGCCTCTCACAATTAGCTCATGTTTTTTTGACCAGCAGGATACAGAACATGAAACACCTCGGTTAAATAAGGCACACTGGTCCTTCAGAGACAAATATGGAGAACAAAATTAATCAAAACCTGTATTTGAAACGTGGCAATACTGTCTGTAGTCTCAGTCTCGAATCTAAGAGTTCACATGGCAACTTCAAACTTCAGTTATTAACGCAGAGCTCCCGCTTTCAGCAAGAATAAATTCTTGCTGATTCTATTAGCACCCTGATCCCGAGTACTACACGTTGTCTTTAACAAAAACAAGGACCCTGCTGTTGTTCCAGCTAAATACAAATAGCAGCACTAAAAGCACAGCAACTATATTGACAACTATGTTTTTTACTTCATCATACCGTCACTTGACCTCAACCTCAAATTCTCATTCTTTCAATGCATTTTAAAGCTCAAATCGTTTAATTACTTGAGCTACTCTTAGCTGGTTTCAGCTAATACACATTTTCAAGGTTTGACAGGATTTTACTCAGTTGAAAAGTCACTGTGACTACACACAGTTAAGGAACAGTCTTTCTTGAAGAATTTTAATACAGGAAGATAAAATCTGCATGATATAAAAGCACCTGAAGTACCGAAGGATTCCTGAACATTAGAAGAGTTTGGTTCTCTTTCTCTTACATAAAAAGTAAGCTGAGTTGGCTTAAAGGACTGAAATCCTGGTTTCTGTAGATTCTCCAAGTAGCCATTTAACCTCTTCAGAGAGTTTTCATTTACCGCCTGTTAAAAAATAAATAAACAAAATAATCATAAACGTGGCCAGTTTTAATCTCACATGTAGAATCTGTTTTTACCATCTACCAGGTGCTCTTACTGAACAGTCACATACTTCATATTTTCAGCAGAAATGAATGATTACCTTGTGTGAATTCACTGCCTGATGTACATACTTGTACATTCCTGTATAAACTTCATTTTTAATGCTCTTAAGCTTAAAAAAAAAAAAAAAAAAAACAATTGCTTTCAAATATCACGTACAGCCTTTCAAGCAGTATGCATTACAAATCAGGCTGGAAGAATTTCATACTTTCTTCACAAATAAACAGAAATATAACTCATAAATAATAATAATAAAAAGTTTATTTATAACAAGGATAGACGCCTTAAAAAAACAGTGCCTCCTTTTGCTCTTTGGTAATAACTATATTCAGTCCTAGTGCTGTCTCCACTCTGTCAGCATGGAAAACAGATTACTCCCATCCTTGACATATGTCACATTTAAAAAGAAAGCCCACTGCAAGAATTTACCCTCTCTTTGGGATGCTGGCCAAAGAAATCTGGATGCACAGCAAAGTAGAAAGGTTTGAGAGCATGGATGGCATCAGCTCCTGACAAAGTTCTTGACTGAATAATGCACTGTAGCAATATCTTCTCCAGACATAACCTAACAAAGTAATAAAATGTTTATGTATGATGCAACCAACCAAGCGACAAACAGATATAAACTGCATTAGAATGCGACAGAATGGAGTAAACGTTCTCAGTTGCAAATATAATCATTTAGAAGTGTTGTTAGAAGTATGAGGGCTGGATTTTTTTTACCCTTGGGACTCACCATGCCGTATTAGTACACAGCAAACCTAATAGGTTCCAGACATAGTGGATGCTAATGGCTGACTGAAGACATTTAAGCACAGTAACATTTTCCTCTAAAGTAGACTCAAATGCTAATTTCCCAGTCATGTAGTTAGAGCGGTAAAGATTAGCTTTAGTGCTACTTCTTTGCAGATATTCCTGAAGCTGCTACTAAAAACCAACCCTTATATAATTTTGAGCCTCCAAGTTACAGCCACAGACCTCTTTTTTTTTTTTTAAGCAGTGCCAAAGAGTATCAAGTTTTAGTCAGAAATAATCACATTTCGATGAAAAAAGTTCTGCGTTTGAAGATCATACGGTCATGACAACTCTGAAACAGATTCAATCTCATTTCCCAAAGATACTTTTACAGGCAACTAGTAAAAGATGACAGTATCTATTTGTCCTTTTATCTTCACAGAAAGAGAAGAAAACAAGGACAAAAAGGAATTTCAGTGGTAGGAAAAGAAAACTGTTCCAAATAAGAACAGAAGGAAGAGTTAAATTCTAGAAGTAGAGAAAACACTTAAGATTGAATATGTTCGCACACACATAATTAAACAATTAAACAAAATTAAACAACAGTTCTGCAAAGAGCATACTTGTGTAACAGAAGACGAAAACGGAACAAAAAAGTTCTGAATTGAGGACCACCACCGTCTCCTACTGCGACTCAAAGCTGATCCTAGCAGCACGTGAACTACAGTGTATGTAAAATGGCAGGAATAGGCAAAGTGTAAATATTTAGTAATACTTCTCCCTTATCTGATTTCATAGGCTAACAAATTCAATTGGCCAATCATTCCCTGTGCGATTAAGATGCATTTAGTTTGCAACTCAAAACGGTAGGGATCCTGCTCTGTTAAGCAGTATAATACTGTTTCACTCCTCACAGTATCATCCATTCAGACTACAAGCCCCAGTAACAAAATATATGGCAAGGAAGAGACAAAGCTGCTTCCAATGAACATAAAACAATAACTATATAACAGTGATATTAAGCAAGACTGTTTGTGCAAACAACTGTACACTCAGCATCCTACACCAAATAATAACCCTGGACACAGAAACGTGAAACTATTTTCTGATTGCTCCTGCTAATTTAAAAGGTACTCCCAAAGCCCTAAATCTCTGCTCAGACAATAAGCAGTATCTCTCATACTGGGAAATGTTAAATGGCAACAGTTGAGTTGTCAAGCAGATGCTATGACCCTTACTTTACCTTTCTTCTGTCAACCTTTCCAGCTCTTCAATTAGAAATGTGAAAGCAGTTAAAGCTAATGGTTTCTGCCTCTAAGAGGAAGGCAAATATTTAACTAGCAGGTCTTAAAAGTCAGCTTACAGAAAACAGGAAAAATTTTTGTAGAAAAGTGGGAAGGAAAACTTGTAATGTAAGAAGACTGATTAAATTTCCAACTGTTTTGACTGAAGACAATTTTTGAGAGTATAGATTAAATGGAAGATAAAATTACATCGTTTAACACAGGCAAAAACGTCTACCTTTTTGCTGGTAGCATCTGAGGAAGACTCCAAGCCTAACATCCTGGTATCAGCTAGGAATGAACTAATTTCCTTCCTAATTGCTGGTACAGTTCTGTGTATAGGATGTTTCAGTTCCTCATGCTGCCCTGGCCAGGATGGGATATATGCACAGATAGCCGTGAGGGGACAGAAATGGGACATCTGACCCAAACTTGCCAAAGGAATATCCCCTACCATATTGTGATGTGCTGAACAATAAAACTGTGGGAGCAGGCTCAGGGTGGGCTGCTGCTCATACTCACTGGGCATCGGTCAGTGGGTGGTAAGCAACAGCATCACTTGTTCTGTATATTCTTCTACTGTTATTATTTTCTCTCCTGTCCAATTAACTGTCTTAATCTCAACCCATGTTTTCCCTTTTTTCTGATTCTCTACCCTATTTCACTGTTGGGGGAGAGAGTAAACAGCTGCATGGTGCTGAGCTCACCGCAGGGTTGAACCGCTTCTGGTGCCCAGTGTGGGGCTTGATGGTTGGGATAACAGATCTGACAAGAGCCTGTTAAAACAAAATTGTTCTAGGTATTACCATAGTTAAATAGCTGTTGGTTACAATGTTGATCCTTTTACTCTCAATTGGTCTGCTTGTTCTCACAGTTCCATTAGGGAACACCTTAGTTACTGTCCACGCTCTCTCTTGTGCTGTTTGCTATCTCACCCTGTTACTGTATAACATTGACCTATGTTAAAATTACTGGTTGTGAGACTAACACGGCATCTGTATTCTGTGTAGTCATCATCTCTGTGCTTTGGGAACTATCTCTTGGAAACTATTAATAATTACACTCTCTACTATGTATTGAGTTTGAACCCAGAAGGCAGCTCGGCACCGCACAGCCTTTCACTCATCTCCACCAAGTGGGATAGGGGATAGAATCAAAAGACATTAATAGGACAGAAAAGGAAAAAAAAGAAATCAGAAATCCTTCTCCATTAAACTGCGTGATTTTTATAAAGCACTGAGCAACTACAATAGTGATGACATAAAGCATTCAATAGCAATTACCTTCACAGAATTCAAATTGTTGGCTATTCTCACCCAACATCAAACCCAAAACTCATCTCATACCCAATGTTCTGAGGTACACAGAAGGATGGGGACATCTGGTGCATCCACTCACTATGTGTACCCCGGTCCTCGAGAAAAAGTAATCCCATGGATGGTCTTGCCTTTGCTCAAGGCAGGAATAACCCAGACTGTCTTATCCAGCATGTTTTTCCTGAGTACTACAGGGACTTTATCCCCTTCTACAGTACAAAAGAGTTTTGACTGGGCAAAGTCAGCTCAACTGTCATATCCTGAGTGTTGACTAACAAGGTGGCTTTTGCTAAGTGCATGCCCAGTGTCTGAATGCCCCAACACTCACTCCTCTCAGCGTAGATTCTAAACAAACCATTGTATTATTTGATCTCCCCAGAGGCTGGTACACAATAAGGGATGTGACCTATCCACTCAATGCCATGTTCTTTGACCCTGGTGTCTATGGGGTTATTTCAGAAATGAGTCTTGTTGTCTGATGCAGCTCCTCCTGGGATGCCAAGCTGCCATGAGACTTTCTTTTCAAGGGCCAGGATAGTGTTTTGGGCAGTGGCATGGAGCACAGGATGTGTTTCCAGCCAACTGAGAGTTGCTTCCATCACAGTAAGTACGTGGCACTTGTTGCAGCAGATTTGTGAGAGTGTGACATACACTATCCCGGTATCAGTTTGAACAGAGTTCATTTTCTTCCTAGTAACTGGCACGGTGCTGTGTTTTGGATTTAGGATGAGAATAATGATGATAATACACTGATGTTTTAGTTGCTGCTGAGTAGTCAAAGACATTTCAGCTTCTTGTACTGTCCTGACTGTGAGGAGCCTAGAGGTGCACAAGGAGCTGAGAGGGGACAGAAGCAGGACAGCTGACCATAACTGGCCACAGGGATATTCCACACTACAGGATGTCATGCTGAACATTGAAACCAGGGAATTGGCACTTGAGCATCGGTCAGCAGTGGGTTAGGAGTTGCATCCTGCATTATTTGTTTTGCAAATTATTCTTTTATTATAATTTTCTCTTATTTTTCTGTCCTATTAAATCATCTGCATCTCAATTCGCCACTTCTACATTTTCCTTCCTCCCAAATTTCTCCACCACCATCCCACTGGAAGGGAGCAAGTGAAAGGCTGCGTGGTGCTGAGCAGCCCGCCAGGTTAAACCACAACAAGTAGCCATCATCATCTCATTCATATCATCAGGAAGAACTGAAGTAGTAATGCACTACAGTAATATCATGCTTTTATGGAGTGCAAAAGCTCTTAACAACAAGAAAGTGCCACAGTCACGCAGTGAAAAAGAAAAGGCTGCATCTGTCCTGGTAAGAAAGGAAGCCGAGCATTGGATGAAAAGTCCACTTTTCATATGCATTACTATTTTGGACCCAGAAATATAAAATCGATTGCCTCACTGAAGAAAAAAATAGCAGTTCCCTGCATACTTTTTTTTTTGCAGAAAGTGGATACAAAGCCGTAACAAAATTCTTTCCAGCAAAGGGGAAAAAAAAGAAACACCGACAAAAGTAGTAAATCCCATCAGTTCTATGTGATGGCAGCTTCTGATTAACACCCATGTAAGAAACCCACATCCTACTAAGTGCAGCTACCGAGAGAAAGAAAGTCTCCCTCTTCATCATGCTTGTATGCTACTATTTCCCATATCCATTCCCCAGATACACTGCACTACACTTTTTAGGAAAAAAGCTCCGATGTACCTGGAAAATATTCATCACTTCCATCTGGAATTCTGTACAAGAAAAATGGTCAAGTATGGACAACTTCATTTTCCTTGTTTTCTATTTAAACAACACTGCCATGCTAGTAGGGAGGCTCAGGATTCGAGCCAAAAGTCTATTTTGAACTTGCTTAAAAGAGAAACGCTCAAAGGCCAAAATTAGTCTGCATGACAGAAGGATGAATTCACTCACTGAAGGTGAAAGACAAAACTCTCAGGCATCCTCCGTGTGAAGTGACAAAATTAATTCAAATGGATGTAGAGAGAGAAAATGCAAGAGAGATGCTTATGGGCTCTTGCAGAAGCAGCAGTAGATTATTCCAATAGCTTCATTCTGATTTAAAAAGCAGAGAAAGGCTTTATGTTAAAATCAAGGTCATAACCACTCTGAGGACAGCCGTCTACACCATGAAAGATATGAAACACAATCTCCTCCAGAACACATTGTGCAATCACGCTCTAGGGCAGATCTAATTTATTGATTGAATAATTCCCTTCAGCTTTCTTCTCACTTTTTGTTCACATCTCTCTCAAGCTTAACTCTTTGCTTATAGTCTTGGCACTGAAAAACTTTGTTTAATTAAGCTCACTACAACAGGTATATTCACATGCTTTTAAACACTGAGCTTTAATAACTCAGTGATACATCAGATGCCACATTCAGATTTAGAATACCATTTTCTCATAACAAAGCCATTTTAAAGCCCTTGCTTTGTCTAGAGCCTTTCTGACTTCCCACTTGAAGAACAAGCATCTAGCTTCTGGGGATTTTCAACTGTGCACACTCCCCCAATAACCTCAGGCTGTACAGATGAAAAAGCCATTGAAATAAGCATTAAGTAAACACCAAACAAAAACCCCCAAAAACCCAGCCGATCAATTTTGCATACACGCAAATCAGAAGCAAGCATTAACATATGGCAATTAAGTCAGTAACATCTCTTACCTTCTCACAACCCTCAAGCAGCAAAACATTTCAGCGACTCAGTGCTCAGGGAAAACTTTCATCCATCCACACACTTAAAGAAAAAAAAAATCCCTGTTTAGTAGCAGACATCAGCATTCTTGCCCATTACTTATCAGTGCACGCTCTAAATCCTACAGAGTAACTTCTACAGTCAGACAAGCAATATACAATTGTGAACCCAAGTTTCACATAAAAATGTTTCCTCTTTTCTCTGCAAACAGTTGTGCTTCCATACAAAGATGAGTGTTTAAAAATGTTCCAGGCAGGGAAAATAAAATCCTTACCAACTCTACTGCACGTGGTTCCTACTTCTCCTGTTCCTAAGTTGCCAAGTAGAGAAAAGAAAAAAAATGAAGCTTTTCAAGCATGAGCACATCCCAATTGATGAAATCCTGTGTTATTTTTCAGTCCTCTAAGTCCAAAGCTTTACAACTGAGCGTGTTTCAAAATCTATACACCAAATGTTTTATGGGACCACAATACAAAGCCAAAGGGAAGGACTCGTAGAAAAGCACCCGGAAACGTTTTGAGAAGTCTGAAAAGAAAACAATGACTTCTGGACTACAAATCTGCAACGGAGCATTTTCAAACAGAAGACAAAGCCCTTACATCTCAGACAATGACCATGCACTGAGATTGTTAGGAATTATGATTCTGATTGAAATTTTCCCTCCCCCCCCCCCCAAGTTTGCAGTGCACTTCTGAGAATGCTTTTCTTCACACCATTCAAAGTAGGGTGCATCCAGTCTGCGTGCTGTTTCGAAGCACTCGGGAGCAAGCAGTTACCTGAGAAATGCCATCCCTACTTGCCATATAGCACACTGGTTACTGGGACTACTGTGAGAAAGAATTCAGGTTTTACAAGTGAATCTTACTGACCCAAATACACTCAATTAAGACTATCTTGCCACATATTTCAAGAAAGAGGTAAACACATGCTGAGCTAAAACTTGCCCAGTTTATAAATCCTGTCTCCTGATTTCCAGCCAGGATGGCCAGCCACCAACCCTTTCATTCCTAGCGTCCCTAACAACAGCCCTACGTCATAAACTACACTAAGCACATTAACGAGCTCTCTGGAAACAAAAAGTTTCCTCTCCCCGCGCTTTTAGCTGCGAGGATTTGGACAGAGGACGGAAAAATACCAGGAGCCTCTCACTAATGGGTGCTGACACTTTATATAACCAGACAAAAGAATCGTTGTTTGAAACGAGCGGCTCAGGAATTGCTCCGTTTCTTAAAGTTTCTCGCCTTTACGTGGGTTCCTCCTTCAACCCCACACTCCACATTCAGCAGCTACCAGAGCACCGCGGTTGTCCCGACAAAGCGTTTGCCAAGCTGGCACTCACAGAGTCACAGAACTGTAGGGGTCGGAAGGGACCTCCAGAGATCACGGAGTCCAACCCCCTGCCAGAGCAGCTCCCTAGCCCAGGTTGCACAGGTAGGCGTCCAGGCGGGTCTGGAACGTCTCCAGAGAAGGAGACTCCACCACCTCTCAGTGCATTACCACTCCGCCACCGCAGTGACGGCGGTTCACTCGGGGTGTTTCCCCGTGCCGGATTCCTACGGCAGCGTGAAGAACACCACACATAAACAAAAGAGATGACCGCATTCGGAAAACAGGTTCCAGCGCTCACCGAGGAAAACAAGCCACAGCGACCCGACCGTCGCTACCTTCCAGGACTCAAAGAGCCGGGCCCAAGGCACGCCGATGTCCAGCCGCAACCGAGCACGGCCGGGTCGGCCACGAAGCGCAGCCCCCCCCGCGACAGCGCGCCGCTCGCGGCAACGACGGCACCCCGCGCCCGGCGCTCCCGGCACACAGCGTCAGAGCGCGAGGCGACGTGACGAGCAGAGCAAAGCCGAGCCGCCCAACGGCCCCCACCCCCGAGCCCGCGCTCCCGCTCACCGCCGCGGCCGGACAGCTCCGCCGCCCTCCTCCCGCCGGGACTCGGCCCCCATCACCCGGCGCTGCCCACGGCCCCGGAAGCGGCGGGTGAGGGCGGGGCGCGGCGGTGGGCGAGGGGATTCCCGCCGCGGGCGGGGCCACTGCGCGCATGCGCTCTCCTCTCGCCGCTCGGCTCCGTCCTCCGGCGGTCAGGGAGCGGCGGCTTTTCCCCCCCCCCCCCCCCACCCGCTCCCTCCCGGGGGCTGTTGGGGGCGATGGCGTAGAGCTGCGGCCCGTTGGTTTCATACTTGATCCATTAAAGGCAGCAAAGAGCTCCCATAAACCTGAGTAATCGTACTGCATCCGTTCCTCGCTCGTTTCATCCCGTAACGCCATATGCAAAGGCGCTGTCCCCTTGAACTTGTAGCTTGCCCACAGCTGCTAGGCTTTCCCCTGGAGAAACACTCCTGAAATAAGAGATGACTGCTCTTCTTCCAAAGCGAAACGTTCCCACTGCACTCACACGCACTCCCCGCTTCCCTTCGTTCTGCAGCACGAGAATCCAAGCGGGCAAAGAACCTGCAAGGAGCTCTGCAGCCACAAGGCAGAAGAGAAATGACGTTTCCCTGCAAGTAATAGGGCGCAAGATGACAGAATCTCAGGATACCCCGAGGTGGAAGGGACCCACAGGGAACACTGAGTCCAACTCCTGGCTTCTGAAGCAATTCTTCTGAAGAGAGCAAAGCCAGCACCTCCTCAGCCCTCAGCTTTCCTCAGAAACTGGTGACTGGTTGAAAGCAACCAACTAAATATGATTCAGTGGGTTTGCAGTGCTGTCATCGATGTGTCTTCATCAATGGCTTTTCACCAGCAAAGAAATATTTGAGGTTGAAGTACTGGGAAGGGAAGGACCTCTGAGAGTTCTCTGGACTGAAAACATGAAAAGCTTCATTCTTCAACTTAGTCTGTATGGATTCACCCAAATACCCCATGAATGCAAAAGATCTCCCTCAGTTGCAGTTCGTGGAAAGATATGTCAGTTGCTCCACACATAACTCTTACAGTCTTCTGGCTGGTGGCAGGGACAGAGGTCCCAATAAAATACGCTCTGGTAACAGAGGAGATGAGGGTGACAGTAGATGTTCTGATCTTCATTGGTTTCTCTGGCTGATTCTGAGTATTTCAGAGTTTGCACTGCTGAGTAGGAGAACTATGGATAAAATAGGGCTATATCCAATTTTGAGTACATGGAACGTAAAGGTAAATAAATCAGGATGTTACTAGTCCATTTAATTCAATATATTTGCAACGTCTTGCTTTAGTCAGCCTATGCTGTAGGATTAATCTGACCCATAGGCCTTTTTAATTACGCATGTTTGACAGGACAGGAGGGAAGGGCCCCAAGCTGTACCAGGGGAAGTTCAGGTTGGATATTAGGAAGAATTAATTATCAGAAAAAGCAGTGGCACAGGCTGCACAGGGAGGCGGTGCCGTCAGCATCCACGGAGGTGTTCAAGAACCGTGTGGATGTGGAACTGAGTGGCATGATGTAGTGGTATGGTGGTGATGGGTTACTCAAATCAATTAGATGATCTCAGTGGTCTTTCAGTGATTGTATGATTAGATTTGTCTTTAGCAAGTGAGTCTTACTTCCTTATATGGAAATGTGATCCTATAGAATGAAAAGCTATATCAGGACATGTTTGCAACATATCTTGTTTTAGTCAGTGTAAGCTGAAGGACCAATCTGAACAACAGACCTTTTTAATACCCGTTTTTGTCTTTAGCAACTGGAAGTCTTAGATCCTCTATCTTACCATCCTTCAGTCTTAAACTGACAGCAATTAATTCTCCACCTTCGCATTTTTTAGTTACTCTTCTGTTCACACCCATGCTTCAAGAGAGATGATCTGCTTGAACACTACCAGTGAAAAAGCTGTCCTCAGGAGATGAGAGGCGGTGGTGCAGGGAGACCTGAACGAACGCCACCTGAGGAGCAGTTCTGGAAAGATGTTTGAGCAACAGACCTTCTGTGTTCTCGGGTCCTTTTATCTATTTATCTACTTATTTACCTGATGGTCCTGGAAATAAAATGTTTGAACAATAAACCTTTTCAGTTGTCGTGTCCTTTTAGTCATTCATTCGATGGCGAAATCTCAGATTGAATGTCTCTTTTGTCTCTCAAAAGGAAGCGGTAGCATTCTTACGTCAGTTTAATGGCTTTCTGTAAGAACCAAGATCTAGATTCTTAGCTTAGGAGTAACACAAACTCCAAAGCATTGTTTCATTCTGCTTTTGAATGTTTTTCTTAAAAATTCCCCACAGAAAATATCTAACTATTTCTTTGTGCATCACAGATAAAAAGGCTAGTGGGATTTCAGAAGTAGTTACACAAACTTCTTTTGTCCCTCCAAATTCTCTACCTGCACACTGTAACGGGATCTTATTGCTGGGGAAAGATGGTGAAAAACATCTATTGCCACTGAGTATAAGAACATAGAGAGATTAATTGTCAGGGAGCATAGCTATTTGCATACAACCCATTGCATTTCTGAGCAAAGAAGCTAAAAAGAGGACTGACAAGACTCAGGAACTATCTGTAGCTCAATGAAGCTTTAAACCAACACTCTCACAACCCTTGGGGGATTTGCAGAATTTTCATAATGTGCAGCATGTTTTTGCCTCCCAACTGAAGCCACTGGTTATGTAAGCAAAGTGGTTGCATAATTATGCAGATGGGAAAATAAATTTAATTGATTCAACAGAAGAGTGTGCTGTTCATCTGTTTGTTTCACCTGGGAATTCTTTAAACTCATCAAGGGAAAACATAAACTGGGAGAGATAAGCAGCAGGTGACGCTGCTTAACCTGCTCCATTGTGCAGATCCAGGACAATGACCTTCTCTCATCCTTTCAAGCACGGGAAACAATTCCTACTTTAACCCAAAGCCACACCATTTTTATGAACTCTGTCACCAGATTCAGTGGGAGTAACAACACGGCTTTATCTGGCCTCATTCTCCTTACATGCTTGGCTTGCCTGTTCCTTGTGATGGGCTCCGCAGGAACAGAGCTCAGGCACGCATGCATGTCAGCAGAAGGGCTGTGGGTCCACGACAGCAAACAGCTACTCTAGTCAAATGATTTCTGTAAAGTGAATACACATTTCTGAACGGAAAACTTGGTATCCAACAGATAAAATTAATGTGAAAGTGTATTTGACTGCCTCTCTACTACCAGAAGGAAACTTTTTACCACTGCAATGAAATAGCTACAGACATTAACAGAGCTTTTTTTTTCCTCATTGCCCCTTTATTTCTGTCCTGATCCTCAGTCTAAAGAAAGTCAGAGTGGTATCAGCTTCTCCAGTCCCATTACACCCAATGGCACAGAAGCTCTGAGGCCAGTGATGTCACTACTCTGTTCTGATACTAGTTAGGTCATTTTAGAGGAGTTTTGCAGAAGGGGTAAGATTGAAAAGTGTAAACTTGAGATGTGCAACAAAGCAGACCAAGATGCAAAGAGAATGTGAAAGGATAAAAATGTGAATTTGTAATAGCTCTACCTACCTATGGGTGTATTTTCCTAAGCTGAGGAGTATAGCACTAACACTCTGGCATTTAAAAGTTTCATCATACAGCAAAGCAATGTCATTTTACTGTTTCTCCTCATGTGTAAGTCTCACTAGCATCCTATTAGAATTCTTCAGTGAGCTGAGCACAGCACACAGGTCTGTCCTCTATATCCTCCGCTCCAGTCTGCAGTTAGAACTGGAAGCTGGCCATATCCACAGCTGGGAGCTTCAGCCCAATTTATTCATGAGAATTTGCTACATTATGTGCTATGGAATGGTGAAAAACTGCGTAGTCTGACTGATTTCACACATTCTTAACCTCCTCACACAGCACACCATACTCCAGATCCTTGTAATAGTTATTAAACTCTTCACATCTAGTCTGCCACTGGCTTGTTCTCTGGCATACCTATGAATATGTATTACAGGGATATGAATGAAATAAAATATTTCAATGACAATGCTGACTCACAGACATTCTGGACCTTTCACACAAAGAACAGAACATTTATTAACACCTTAACAATTCCTCCAAAATGACCTTCCCTCCTCTCTTTTACTACAATACCAAACATAAAAACCAACAAGCTTCTATTTCCAGCTTCTCACTTCCACCCAACACGTGGGTTTAAAGACACCCTCAAAACTACTAATGCTTTGAAACAAAATTGTTCCTAGTCTTCCAAATGACATTATTCCATTTCAGTTGTAAGAAACAGTCCTTACCTACAAAAGAAATATTTCCAAAAGCATACATTGTAATCATTGAAAACTGAAGAAAAATTTCCGTAGAGAGAAAAGACATTTCTTGTACATTGTAACTAAAAACATATTGCAGAAGCACAGCTTTTCTACATGCAGCTGCTAAGCACAGAATTTTTTCTCCATGTTTTTCTGTCTCCACCTGCAAAGAAGTGTACATTTTGTCTCCGACGTGGGAAAAAATCTATTAAATGAGCTGCTTTATTTCTAACACAGAGGTTCTTTCATCTACAAAGAAACAGTAACTCCTACCTGGGGAAAACAAATGGGTATTGTCTATGGTAGCTGACTTGGCAAAACGGTATCATTTTTGTTGTACTCCTTTGGAACATTTCTTCATTTTCTCAGGCTCATTTCCAATCTGCACTGGAGTTCTGGTCACTTGTTGTGTGTTATTTAGCAATGGAGTTTCTGACACCAAAATGGTACTGAGAATGCTAATCAACAGACCTTTTTTTGGAGTTCAGATACACATCAAAAGACCTGCATGGTATTCCAAGTGGAATCAAGTACAGAAGTGTTAAGTGTAAGACTTACAGTAAACAGTTTAAATTGCCTACTTGTTTATCTTGGTGAAATGGAGAAACACTGTATTGACAGAAAGAGCTGGATTCTGATGCATCAGTTACATCTTCTTAACTTCGTAGCAATGATGGGGGGAGCTTGCTTTGCCTGTTAATATGAAACATAACAGGGACTGCATCACAACTGAAGATAATACTCAGAAGATGGAAACAGAATGTTGCATCAACTTACCACAGTTCCAAGCAAAGCTATAGTGTCAATGGCTAACCTCGGAAATACAAATGAACATTTCGATGTTACTTATAATAGAAAAATAATGCCGTCTTTAAAACATCACAAGCTCTGAATCCATAAGGATTACGAAGTATTTTGGCCTTCTGCATCTCTCAAACATAGTATTAGCCACATCTGGCACCGCTTACAGAAATGTGGGATTTAGCTGAGGTTCAGATAGCTTCTAATTCCAAGCAAGATTAAGCTACAAAGGATTTCACAAAAAGTCATTAGCAAAAATGACTTAGTTTCTTACTGTTGACTACACTGCTAGTTCAGTTCGTTGAAATCTTCCAAAAATGCTCTTGCCATTACTGCTGGAGTGGCTGGAAGAACGTAAGTTTTCTCATCTGAAAACTGATCACTTCTTATCCATCCTTCCAGCTACTCGGAGACAAAGATGCAGATCGTTAGTGGATCTGACCAAGTGGATAGCCTTGCAAATGGCAGAGCCATCTGGGAGAATAACAAATGGCAGAACTCAGACTGTTTGAATTAGTGTCAGTTGTTCCTCAAGAGAAATCTTGAGCTACGAGGCTTTCAAAGAAATGCCATCTGACTGTCAGCACCGAATCTAGCTTTTTGTTTTAAGAAGGAAGGCAACTGAGATCTCTGCAAAAGAATGATATGCTGCCAACCCCTCTCCTCTGAACAAAAAAAAACATCACCACCATTCCAAAATCCTCAACAACCATCCAGCACTAAGATCGTGACGACTTCCCCAATTCAGACAAAGGACACCTGCAATAATGCTGCTAGAACTGAGAAGAGACTCATGCCGCCTCAGAGGGAAAGATTTTTAAAGCACTGTGGGCTTAATGCCATCATGCCACTAGAACAAGCTTAAAAAAAAAAAAAACAAACCCTAACCTTCCATATGAAAAAAGGGCAGAAATGCTCAGCACAAAAATCTCTAACGGCGATGGAAAGCGGGACCAAAAGCTGTATTGTCATGTTTATGGAAGCTGATACTGGAGATCGTAACACTACAGAAGTGGAAAGCTTGAGCAAGTTACAGCTTTAACAGAAGTCCCATCAATTTGCCATTTAATCCTTTCAGTAAGGTGGTATAAGTAAATTAAGTCTGATTACATAATTCATGTCCTAGATATGATTCTGGAATTGCAGGTGGAGAAATGAGCTCTCAAAGTAACAGGAATGCCAGAATCAGCTTGCTAGAAGCCTCCATCTCATCACGCAGTTGGCAGAAACTAAAAAATGGTGAAGTCAGTTATCAGAAGTGGAGGCAAAAAAATACACTTGCCCCTACGAGCACCATCAAGGGAGAGCTGAGTTTGCATTTTCAGTGAAAGTGCACGGGCATACAAATGTGAAGTCATACAGATGCTATTATCAAGGCACAACCAGACCTGCGACTGCAAGCAACTCATGCAGACTTGCTGTTCTGCAAAAGTAAGGTATCCTAAGTCAGGCATGTCTAATGTGGTGAATGACTTCGTTCATTTCTGCTGCTTTTTAATGGGTTTTTGGAATAAGGAAATGAAGGGCTAAGGGGCACACGGATGGGACAATATCCTCACAAAATAATATAAATAAGACAAAAGAAAACATTACTTCTATGAAACAAACTAGGAAACAATTTGGAAAACCTTTCACTTAATAAAAGTAGAAACACTCAAAAGTCTGAGATTCTCCATGAAAAAGGAGAATGCACATTCTGAGGATACAGCTTTTTTATTGTCTGATGATGTCATTAAAAAAATGTATGTGAAATGGTATGACAATCCATATAGCCGGGAAGAAAAAATACTCTGTCCTACCTTCTGCATTATCATCAATATAAGTATTAAAAAAACAACTGAGTTTTGAAGCCTCTCTCTAAGTTGGTAAGGTACAGTCTGAACATAGTGGTAACTGCCTTCAGTATTTTTTACTGTTTTAACAATGATTGCTTTAACCACTAACCCTCTAAAGTCTGCATTAATTAATGACTACTGAAACAGCCAGACCTTTCCTGCCCATTTCATATTCTCCTTAAGCCATTTCAGAGCAGATGTTAGCTCCAGGCTGTACACTTCTTCCATATGAATGTTCACTGTCGTATGCCGAAGAAAAAGCTTTGGATCAGATGAACGAGCAGCCAGAGTCAATCTCTCAATTCCTGCTTGATAGTCACTGCTATTCTTTACTGTCTGGTCTTCACATCTGTAAGTGAATTTTCACAAATACAACATTATGCAACATGCAGACCCTGTGCTTCATGCTTTATACTGGCACAAGATAACAAAATCATTAAAATGTTTGGTGTCCACTTCACTTCTGACAGATGCTAATTTCTAGACCAATTTTTAGCTGATTACTCAGAAGAATTTAGAAAAGTTAGAAATAGTCATCTTTTTAGCATATTTTACAGTACTGAAACAAGATTTAATGCCAGAACAGAGCAGGCGTGCAATTTTCAAAATTCATGAAAAAATTCTGGGCTGGCAAGTGCAATATAAAAGAACACAAAACATTTTATGAACTGGAAACTGCAGGAATTCATGTAACGTGCTTAAGCCCGAAGGATTACTCATGTTTGGCATCTAATCATCTTTATTCCAAAGAGGTGCCTAAGCGACATGCCTATGTTTCCACAAGAGTAGAACTTATTAAGTAAACAAGCAGAGGTAAAAAAGAAATTGTCATCTAGTATAGGCTGCAACTTCTAAATCAACAGATATCCTTAAAAAAAATAATCTCATTATGGCGTTTCATTTCAAATTAGCTGAAGAATATAAACTAAGAGTAATCAGAACAGATCATCTGATGATAACACATCTTAAAACTATGATGTTTTTCTGGACAGCACTATTTTCCTAGTAATTTGATCACATTTAAAAATGAGAAAGACTCTTGTTCTCTGCTGCATGCAAGATACATGAGTCTTATTTAGTAGGACATTACTATTTTGATCTGAAATAAACAGAGTTCCAAACATAAATTTAACATTCCCAGCAGAAAGATGTGAGAAAACACATCAGCTGACATAAGACATTCAAAAAGACAAAATAAAAATCCCTTCATTTATCAAAGAAACAAAATGAAGAGACGGGTTCTTTGGAGAGGATAGAGGACAGAGGGGGAAAGAAGAAGGCAAGAGCACTGAAGCTTCAGATGTCTCTATTCATCTTCCTTAGGAAATGCAGCTTTGGTATGCAGTTTCAGATCTTGATGCTAAGTCCACCAATCTCATAAAATAAATTATAGGTACAAGCCAACATGAATGGTTTATGGACAAGAGGTAAAAGTAACAAAACAAATTTTTGTCTAATGGTACTCAGTCTCACAAGGAGGGGAAATAAAAAAAAAAACATACTGAAATTTAGTATCACTATATTCCCTATAAAAAGAATCTAATAAAATGGTGTTGTGCACTTCCCAAAGAATAATGTTACATTTACTTTATGAAATGAGTTAGCATTTTGACTGTGCCCTTCCCCAGAGTTTAACTTCAATATGAGAACTCATACACTGAGATACAAACCTATCCTGATTTTGAAAATACAGTACACTTGTAATACATTAAACACATCCAGCTAGGGAACTCAGGCCAGCATCACATTGGAACAAGTGTTTTTCTGCTACGTATATGAATAACAAAACCAAAAACATGTACTGCTCTTCAACCAGTTTGGAAAAAAAGGATTCAAATATGTTCAGAAACAAGGATTCCCTTTCTCAGCCAATAGAAAATATCTTATTAATTACATGTTTACACTGAGAAGAACAAAAAAGAAGCTACATATCTGACAACATACCTTTTCAGTATTATTTGAAAACTCTGCGCAGCAGCTCCTGGACTTTGAATATCACTGGCATGTGAAACAAGGAATAATTCAATGGCCAACAGCATCTCAACCTCAGACACGTAAAAAGGAATTGGCAATATTTTGTGATGTAAATTTCCCTGCAGTGGTGGGTAGCAACCCAATGATAAAGCAGCTGAGAATAAATGCAGAAATGTAAGACATTAGGATTACCAACACTGAACGTGGATCTGTTTTCTTCCTTATGTGGCTACGAATGTGGGAAAAATCCCACAAAGCCTTAATGGATTTTACTGTTCTGTGAAATGGCCTATTTTGAGAAGACAAGAGAAAGTATTTACTATTAACAATCACTGCTGTCTTTTAACAATGACCAGCAATAATTAAAGCTCCAGACAGGAGTACAGACAGATCTAGTCTGCTTGGATGAAAACGTGGAGATGATGAACATTTTAAACATTTCAATGTACACATTTTAAAAGTCTGAAATCAAACATTTAATTAGAATTATATTTATTTCGTGCCAAGTAGTATTCATGGATTTGTATTTCCCAAGAAACAGCTTGGTTACAAATAAATTCCCAATATTGACACAAAGTGCTGTTTCCTTCTTTAAATGTATCCTCTCACTTATTTCACCCCAACATACTGAGCTGTAACGTTACCCAAAGAATATCAGAGAAGGATCTTTAAAAAGCAACTTACTTTTGTAGTAGGTTCGAGCTTTACTCCACAAACAACTTCTTCCCAAACCTGTGATTAATCCTCTAAGTAAGAAAAAATCAACAGCTATATTTTTTGAAAGCATGAAGTCTACTGCAGAAGATGAGACCCCAAGGTTCTTGCTCTCAATACAGGCCCTTAACAGCTTGTTAAAAACATGGTTGTACTGAGAAACATCTACAGTATCTGAAATGAAATGAAGAATATTTACCAGTGAATTCAAATCAAATCGAAGTTTGCTTGCAGAATCATATTTCAGGGCTGGGCATCAGCATTCAAATCAAGCATTTTGCTTCTAATTTTTTAAGTCTAAGTACTAACTTGCTATCAAAAACAAAAAGATCAGATAAAAATACATTCATTTCTGCAAGTCCACAGATAAAATCCTCTCAAGACTTCAAATCTGCACCAATAAAAATAACCTTGGTGCCTCGTCTCCACTCTTAGTCTGAACTACCCACTTGGTAGGACTGAGCAGCCTTGTATCCATTCCACAGCTCAATGAATGAGACTTTTGAGGGTCTCTGAGTTCATGGTCTTTCAACTAAGCTACTACATAGAAGCACGCTGATAATAAAACTGTCAGTTGAGGCCTCAGTGGAGCCTAAGTAACTACCCAGCTCATCTTTAAGTATGCACACAAAATACGTCAGATAAACTGAGCTGAAAAGAGCAGTTAGTTAAAGAAGTTTAGGGTGGCTTGCTCAGTTTTCAATGCACTGAATTTTTGAAGTCCTACACAACAGCATCTCTCCTGTGGTCCTGTGTAATTGAGCCTAGTGGAGAAAGAGGACAGGCTTATAAATTCTGTCTGTTTGTCTGCCTGTCTCTGTGCACAACTGACACTACGCTCTCTGGGAAAAAAATACATGCTTGAAACAAACAAAAAGAATAGTACAGATTAACCTGTTAAATTTTTAGCTCTTAACACAGTATGTCTCTTTACTTACCACAACCATTCTGGAAACCCGGTAGGTTCTGCAGAACTTCAAATGCCTGCTTGTATAAACCCTGCCTCAGGTACTTGTGCATTAGTGAAAATAGCAGACTACGTCGATGGAGGATGTCATTTTCACTGCAGGGCCACAGCGGTGCATTGGTGATCCACTCTGATTCTGTGGCAAAGAACAGCGTAGTATTAGTTCTACTATTTAAAAAAACCTGCTAGATCTCTGACATTTGGCCATTAAAAGTACACCATAAAATGCAGCAGAAAACAAATTTCTGAACTTCACATAAAACATGGTTTGAATTATTAACAATTTGTTCCTTAGCACCAATACTTTTTAAATGTATTCTCAGAACCTTCTAAGTCACCCCTTTCCTTAAATAACATGGTAGTGGAATGAACTGTAAGTGGTGGATGTAAATAGATGTGTGTATATAAACGTGTAATGCATTTATTTACATAAACCTAAATTGCAAATTTAGGTGATCAATGTTTTTACAGAATACCTTCTACCCTTGTATATACTTCTGAGTTTCTTCTTTTAGTGGGGCTGAATTCCAAAAAGCCAGTAACATTATTTATTGAAAAAAAATCAAATATTCAAAAGCTATAACTGCTATATGAATATACTGTAAGGAATAAAGAATCACTGCACTCCCTCAAGCCTTGACTTTCTTTTGCACCGAATTTACACAGGGCAGGGTCACCTTCCAAGTAGCATTCTCTCCCCCATCCCCTCCCATTATGTTCACTTCTGAATAGAACAGTGTGGACATTAGAATACTATGAAAACTTATCTGAAAAATGAAGTTGTATTACTTAAAACAGTTCTTACACATAACAAGAAGAATGCTAAGTAAAAAGATGCATCACATTTTATTTTACTAAATTTATTTAATGACAAAGATCAACTTACAAGCTTTAGCTGAAATCTTTAAAAATGGAATTGCTCAGAGTTAAATGTCAAAATGCTGTTCTTACACAGCAGGCTTACCTCTCAACACTCGCGTTGCTCCATCTGAACTTTCTGTTTTAAGAAAAATTTCTGCAGCATTATTAACTATTTGACATCTTGATGCTAACCTCTCTGCCCCACTAAGTCCTTTCAGGACTGTAAAATGTATCTGGAGCTCTTGCAATTTATCCAAAACCTTCCTTCCCTAGCATAAGGGTGAGAAAGGAAAGGTATGAGAAAGCAATGATACTCATGAACACAGACTACTTATACAAAAGAAAGATTTCATTTGATGACAGATTTGTACACATCAGTTTAATAACGCTATCCAAACTAAGGGCGGAAAAGAAAAGAACTGCGTGGTAAAAATTCTAATGAATAGTAGTGGACTTCTTCCAATTCTGTAAACAAAAAACCCAACACCCATTGCTTAACAGCTCCCACCACACTGTTACCCATAATATTATATCTATAGTATAATGTTCCTAGACAGTATTTAAAAAAAAAAAAAGTAATTTATTTGTATTTGCTTATTTTAGTGTATTAGTATCTTTACTCTTCTCATTCTAGTTAGCCCTGTATATCCAGATGTCAGTCTAATTGCTTGGAGACAGACCTTTGTGGGAGACCTACTCTTAGATCTCAAATCAGAATGTTTTTTCAAAGTTCATCCATTTTATCAACTTTTAAAAAGAACATTCTCCTCAGAACCAAGAAGTGTAAAAATTTGACTCTCACGAGCCACCAAGCATCAAAAATAAGAGATAAAGGAGTCTGCTATTCATGAAGGGACAATGGTCTGAAAAGCACATCTACGGCTTTAGGAAGTATTTATGAAAAGGCACAGAGTATATTCTAAAGCCAGAATTACTTCGGCCACAGCAGGTAGCTCAAATACTTCATCCTATCTTATTTTCTGGATCGCTTTTTTGAAGAAGCAAGATGTAAGATCAAGTAGATAGTCTGTAATAACAGGATTATGGACTTATTTGACAGATACAATGGCAGGAAGCTGTTTGGAAAGAAACAGCAATAACAGTTTTACTTCATCCCTGAAGCAGAGATCAATCTGGGAGTTGTCAGTACTGATAAAAATCATTCAGAGCGCAAACTCATTCACCCTCCAATATGGTCAACACAAGTTGCGTGCAAGGCTACCTGAGGATCTTGGAGAGTAAACTGTTGAGAAAACAATTTGATAACAAACATAACATTCTCAAAAGAAGAGATCTTTTACTCCATACATTAAAAAAATAAAAGCTAATGTAAGAACCGTCTGCTTTTCATCAGTTTCACTATTATACAAGAGAAACAACAGACATGCTTTTGACAATTCCTAACTCTAAAATTGGGAAATTAAGATGAACTTCTCTAGAATGTCAGAGATCCTTCAATGCAATATCAAGATCTCCTTTATAATGGATCTGGAAAATTCCTAAATGTATGAAGGCATTTCCCTGCAAACACTGACCATATAATGTCTCTGCTGAAGATGACAGCCAGAAAACAAGATAAGTTGAGATCTTAGATGGGAACATTTATGCGCATCACATCTCAACATCAAGAACTTAGACCACCTCTTCAGTTGTCTGGAATCTCCCATTTTAAATGTGAGTACTACAGAACAAAAACTTCAATAACACCAACTTCTGATGGGTGCAACAAGCGTGCTGCAGTACAGTCAGCACTTGCTGAAGGCCATTTTGCTCAACAAGCTGATGCTCCAAAATTTCTGACTTCCCAAATGGGTGTACTGTGTCTAAACCAAGCACCAGTATCACATATCACCTGGGACTTGGAGCAGCCATACAAACAGGCAGGAACAGCTGGGTTTCACATAACAGAGTAGCTCAAGGTCACAGAATCACTGAGGTTGGAAAAGACCAACAAGATCATCCAGTCCAACCATCCACCTTACCACCAGTATTTCTCCACTAAACCAACTCTCTTAGAACAGCATCTAAATGTTTCCTGAACACCTCCAGAGACGGTGATTCAATCACATCCCTGGGCAGCTCATTCCAGATCCTGACCACTCTGAGAAGAAATTCTTCCCAATATCCAACTTGAACCTCCCATGATGTAACTTGACTCCATTCCCTCCAGTCCTATCACTAGTTACGTGGGAGAAGAGGCCGACTCCCAGCTCACCACAGCCTCTTTTCAGGCAGTTGAGTGATCGTGTCTCCTCCGAGCCTCCTCTTTTCCAGACTGAACAATTCCAGTTCCCCTCAGCCTCTCCCCATAAGACTTGTGCTCCAGTCCCCTCACAGTTTTGTTGCCCTCTTCTGGGCATGTTCCAGGGCCTCAATGCCTTCATGTCTTTCTTGTAGTAAAGGGCCCAAAACCGAACACAGTACTTGAGGCGCTGTCATCCCGTAACAGGCAGTAGCTCAAAAGACATCACAGTTTTTTGACGCAAACCAGAAAAGGTTCTTAAAAAAAAAAAAAAAAAAGGGACAAAAGGGCCAAGAAAGGTTTGCTTTTCGTTCATAAAAATACATGCTAGAAATCAGGTATGAGATGAAACCCATACAAGATGAATTGCAGTACAAGATCAGCCGTAACAACAAAACGGCAAGTTCAGAATGCAATCCCTAACCAAAATAAGCACAGGTGATTTAAATTACCTCACATTGGCACTGGCCACATTGCATCACACAGGGGATGCAGACCACTATAAAAGGGCCTTCCTGCCACAGGCAAGGTTGCCAGCTGCTAGATCAAGTACTAGATCAGACTGCACAAGGCTCCGTCCAACCTGACCTTCAACACGTCCAAGGATGGGGCATCCACAACCCCTCTGGGCAATCTGTTCCACCACCTGACCACTCTCTCAGTAAAAAAATTCCCTGCTATCAAAACTAAATCTCCACTCCTTTAGTTTAAAAACATTCTCCCTTGTCCTATCACTACCTACCCATGTAAAACATTGATTTCCCTCACGTTTATAAGCTGCCTTTAAATACTGAAAGGTCACAATGATATCTCCATGCAGACTTCTCTTCTCCAGGCTGAACAATCCCAGCCCTCTCATCTTCATGGCCCTCCTCTGGGTCCTCTCCAAAAGTTTGACATCTTTCCTGTGTCGAGGGCCCCAAACCTGCATGCAATACTCCAGATGGGCCTCACGAGGGCAGAACAAAGGGCAACAATCACCTCCCTCTCCCTGCTGGCCACCTCTCTTCTGATGGAACCCATGATATTGTTGGCCTTCTGGGCTGCAAATGCACACTGCTGGCTCGTGTTCAGTTTTTCATCCACCAGGACCCCTAAGTCTTTCTCAGCAGGGCTACTCTCCCAGTTTGTATACATGTCTGGGAATACCTTGACCCTAGTGCAAAACTTGGCACTTTGCTTTGCTGAACTTCATTAGGCTCACAAGGGCCCACCTATTGAGTTTATCAAGGACCCTCGGGATGGCATCCCCACCTTCTGCTTTACTGACACAAAGCTCAGCAGTGCGGTCATCAGCAAACTTGCTCAGGGTGCACTCAATCCCATCATCAATGTCACTGATAAACATATTAGAGAATACTGGGCCCAAGACAGACCCCCAGGAAACACCACTTGTTAGTGGCCTCCAGCCGGGCATAGAACTATCGATCACAACCCTCTTGCTGTGACCTTCCAACCAATTGCTTATTTGCCAAAGAGTCTACCCTTCCAATCCCTTTCATTCCAATTTAGAGATAAGGATGTGGTGGAGAATCAAGTCAAAGGTGTTGCAGAAGTCCACATGGATATCAGTGGCCCTCCCTTTGTTCACTGATGCTGACACTCCACCACAGAAGGCCACTAATTGGTCAGGCATGAAATACCCTTGGTGAAGCCATGCTGGCTGTCTTGGATCACCCACTTGCACCTCATGTGTCCTTCAGGAAGACCTGTTCTATGATCTTCCCAGGCACAGATGTGAGGCTCACCAGTCTGCATAGTTCCCTGCGTCCTTCTTCCTTCCTTTCTTGTAAATAAGAATGATGTTTCCCTTTTTCCAGTTTCCAGGGACTTCACCTGACAGCCACTACTTCTCAAACGTATTGGAGAGTGGCTTGGCAACTGCGTCAGCCAGCTCCCTTAGGACCCTGGGATGCATGTCATCCAGAAATAGAGAAAGAACCCCGGAGTCAAGAGAAGAACTTCTAGTAACATTCTGGGTAACAAAAATTTCACTAAGTGAAGTCAGCAGTAGCCCCACTATGAATCCCTTCTGTCTTCTTGACCTTATCCATTCCATTTGAGGTCAGGTTCAGAAGAGTCAGGGCAGGAAAAATTACTTGAGTTGGTGGCCTCAGAATACAACAGTACTGTCAGACAGATGGAAAGTAATACTTCTGCAGAACAATACTATCACCATCTTGGTCCTGACTCACCCCTAGAGCAAAAAAGGCAAAGATGACCTGAACAAGCAAGTTTCTAGGTCGCAAGACAAAGTTATAACAGACTCTATCCAGGCAGAAGTATGCTTATTTATGTGCTTTAGTCTTGAACTAAACTGCATTCTAGCAGGCAATATGAATACCATGTACGTCTATCACTAGAAGGAAAATAATTTATATGAACCGTGTGTATTTTGCTGTAGAAAAGCTCTAATTACGTATTACAAGAAAAATAAATTAAAAGTGTATCCATTCTTACAAGTAACTCCCTCCACTCTATTAACAATGCAAACAAGAAAAAAGAAACACACGTGCAAAGTTCAGAAGACTGCTGCTTAGCAGGCACAATAAAATACTTTGATCCAGATGGGCAACTGAGAAGGATGTAGAACACGAGAAGGCAAGTGGCACATCCAGCCATAAACTAGAGGCACAGTTCAATATCTAGTAAATAAATTACTCCTTTCTTTTCTTCAATTCAGGTTACTATAGTCCAAGTGTACCTTCATCCACTGCAGCACTCTGCGATAAGAATTCATTACATTTATCCCAGTCCTTCCAATGAAAATTCTGTCTGCTTCATTACACTGGGAATTTTTTATTACTAGAAAGAAAAAATAGAATACGTTACTTCTGTTTTCACCATTAAAAGAGCTTTAAAGAACTTACAGATCAGAGCACTTGCACACTTGAAAAACAGAATCATGAAAATAATATATTCTGAAATATTAGGCATTAAATGTAATATATATGTATGTTTTTAAGTCTGACAACTAAAATTAAGGTAAATAACAATAGTTCATCCAGACACTCTTTGACAGTACTCTAGTTTATACGTAAGATGCCTGAGCATGTAATGGCACAGCTTATGAACATCATTATTTTTAAAGTAAGCTTTGTATTTTCTGAAACTATGAAAAAAATGATGGCAATTACATAACTGTGTAATTGCAGGGCTTTCCAAACCATCTTATTTAACCACTTTGGAAGCACTGGTGTACTGTGTAACAGTGGCCCCCAGTGTGGGGTGGTGCACACAGTCTGTTCAGGTATGAAAAGAAAATATTTTTTTTGTACCAACGTTAAGTTAAATAAGAGAAAAAAATGGTGTTATTTCATGTCTATCTCATCCTTTTTAATTTACATTTTCATGCACATTTGATAATATACATGATATATTAGTGTAGTGGTACATGTGTATATTTATTTATTTGTAAATTATGTATATGGTACGTTGGGGTTAAGTTTTTTACTGGTGGGCTGCCTATCAGTTTAGAGCACTGCTCTCAAGACCAAGTTTCAAGTCCTGTCATAGCCTTCTGTCTGTTTCTCAATCAGAAGTTGTGATAGCAGTTTTGTAACATGGAAGTCTGTGATCAGAAAGGTTCTGTCACTTAACACACAGTCATCGGGTCTTGCTAGTTAATTCAGGCTGAAAAAGATGTTTTCGCTTTTACTTATTCAAAATTCTACAGAGAACAGGATGAGCAGTTAAGCATTTACCTCAACTTAATTTTACCTGCATCAGCAAAATCACAAAAAGGAACTCCTGGTCTGTCTTTCTCAGAATCTCTTGTTAGCATTTCAGTAATACATAAAGACAATTTCTGAAGATCATCAGGATGTTCACATGCAGTTCTTGCATTAACATACAAAGCTCCCAACTTGGTCCAATCATTTCTTTCCTTGCAATGCTGCGAAGAAGGAAAGTGACAAATATAAGCAAACTTGTTTCCAGAGTACCAAACAACATATAATGAAATTCAAGAGATAACTAAGACATAATTAAGCAGAAAACAACAAGGTTAACATATAGCCCACGTCCTACAAAACTACTGAATGTATTTTCATGACATTTCCCTTAACTACTCTTTCTGGAAAGAAACAGATCAGAGTCTGTATCAGTTCATGCAAAGAGTTCATAATGACATTAATGACATACAGACATTTCAAATGATGCTACAGTTAAACCTCAGTACTTAATCTTCCCTCATAATATTTTTATTACATATTTTCTCTATATCATTAAAATTCTCATAGCATCACCAACCCCATTTTCTTTCATCGAGGATTCAGTTAACAAGGACTAAATAATAACAACATGTATAGCCCTCCATGAGACATTCATTACTCTGACGTAACTCTTTTGAGAGGTTTAGGACTCATGTGCTATAATCCAGTGGTATGTGTAGAAGAGGTATATTTAAAACAAGTGGTTCAGGGTACAGGTAACAGCAGCGGGCTGTGGTGCAATGTCTGCAGGTAAGCCAACTGAGCTGAGATCTGTGACACACACGTTAACAAGTACAGAGATTTTTGGGGACTGGACAAAGATGCAACCAGTTCTGATCCTTTCCTTCTTAAATTTATGCTTCGGGATCCACACAATAATATGAAAACTATGCTGTAACTGTGCCTAAGAAGTAATCTGCCCTTCAATATGAAAAATGCAGAGACCTACTGAATAAGTTACTGTCTAGCATTTTCATGTACTTCAAAATAACCTGTCTATTATTACCAACTACATCCTCTTATGATTTGCCTTTAAGGTATGAACTCTATCCACTGAATAAACTATTAAACAATTTTTGGTGAGGAATGATACATTACTACCAATTACAAGCACAACAAATAACTGCTTAAAACTATAAAATCTTTGAGTTAGGCACAGGATAAAAGCTGTAAGTATGCAAATTAAAATAAAAACTGACATCACAGCAAAGTCAGAGACAGTTTTTCCCTGCATGTTAATCTTTCCCCAAAATTGGTTTACATAAAAATATATTAGCATTGTATTAAAAAGACATAAAAAATAGCTATTTTCCGTAAAGTCATGATTTCAGCATTCCAAAAAGCTTGAAAAATGCACACACTGTACCTGAACTTCTGCCATTACCAAATTGAAGTCAAAAAGCCAGCTGCTTTTAAAATGCTTCTCCTGAAATCTTCAATAAAAAAAAACCATTAATACTGAATTTTAACACATCCTATTGAACTAAACTACAAGGAGGCGATCAACCATTTGTTAAATTTGGACTAAAAATAATGTAATCCTTTATTTGTTTTACTACAAATAATATACAAAATGGACACTGAAAAACAGACATTTACAATCATGTCAAAATTATACAAATAAGTGAAGTGAGATACTGTCACAGATAACGCTTCTTTGTCTCAGTATAAATGCAGCTGAAAAGGCAGGAATAAGGCTTGCAATACGTTAAGTAAATGCAGAATGTATTGTATGTATTCCTGATAGAAAGGATAAAAAAAATAGTTCACTACACAAACCAAAGTGCAATTCAACTTCAAATACCTAGGAGCGGTTTATTCTGATGTTGTCAATGGAACAACAGATAAATCACCAAATGTGAAAAAGCAAAGATGTATAGCTGAAGTAGTAAAGCTGCTTAGTTTTCACAGACACAAACTGTTTCTCAGTTTTGGGCAGAAAACAGCCACATACTGAAGTTACTTGGAAAGGGTAATTCCACTACGAACGAGAATCTTGATCTGAAAAGGGAAATCACCTCCAGCAGTGGCAAACTGATAAAACAGAGATAATTTCATAGATAAAACACTGGGATCCATTGGTTCGAAGGTATTCTATAGGAAGCATCAAAAGCAGCAAACAATTTCTATGGTGTTTTCCTTTGAAATCATGACAGGTAGTTTTTAACACAGTAAATGACACGTGTTTTGTTTCCTCCAAGAATCACAGCCTGTTTAATGACAACTAAGTTAGACTAAGTTAGTTTCTGAACTTGTGCGTATGTACATGATGCAGATGATAAAAAAAAAAAAATCTGGGGCAAGTAATGGGAAGACATCAACAGTTTTGAAATCAGAGCCCACACCTGTTCCACATACTGCTCAGCATAATCCAGCAGTATTGGAAAATAACCACCCTCCTCCACACATATATACGTTTTTGGAGACTCACAGTAAACTAGAAAACCGCTTCAGATTATAACTAATGATCTTACTGTCTAAAATTTTTTTTTTTTTTACTCAAGTATTGTTCATTCATGCTGGCCTAAAATATATATTAAACAATTACATTTCTAATTCAGTTACTGTTGGACAAACTTGTCCCACAGCTAGGAAGAACATCCCATCAGAATGTACTGTGATGACCAATACTGAAAAGGCTAATCGTAACTGCAATCACAGTCCCAGTTTTGAATAATTCTTGATCTCTGAAACACAGTAGATGGACAGCGTTTTAAAATACGAGTAGGCATAATATGACAGTATTTTCTAAAACACTGCATTTTCATTTTCTCATCAACTTTAAAGTTTTTGTGTAAATTTATAAAATAGAACTTGAAGACAGAACTAAACCGATGTAAAATATGTGGACATACCTGGATTTTATGTTCAAAACAGTATCTATTTCCTGGCTCGAAACTTGCAATCGGTGAAGGAGTTTAATGATGTAGTTAAAATGTTCACACTCAAGAAACATACCAGCATCAATGAGCTGTAATATCAAGCAGGGAAAATAGGAAACAAAGCAAAAAATGTCACCACGTTCATCATGTTAAGTATCTCCACAGGCAGCCCAGTAGGAGCGGGAAGAGCACGTTACAATGAATCTCAGTCAGAAACTAAGGGATAAACAGAAATTCAACCAGCCACAATTTTATTTTATAA
Source organism: Oreortyx pictus (assembly GCA_036925125.1). Taxonomy (NCBI): domain Eukaryota; kingdom Metazoa; phylum Chordata; class Aves; order Galliformes; family Odontophoridae; genus Oreortyx; species Oreortyx pictus. The sequence continues at coordinate 39,456,341 of JAUPFR010000007.1, forward strand.
CAATATCACTGAAAATACATTTAAGAAATATATTTGTATTTTACAACAGGCAAATTATTTCTGAAATTCCTACAAATAGTAATCCATACCTTACAAAAGGAACTGATTAGTGTAGGCACAGCATCTCTTACATTCAAAGAAGCCACACATTCAAAAACTCTCAGAAGAACTTCTGCAGCTGGCTAATTAAAAAGAAAGCCTCAGTTAGTTTTATGACTCTGTAACTTGTTCAATTAAAAAGGCAGCAGTTATTCAAACAGAAACGGGATTCTTTTTTTTTTCCCGAATAAGTGAGTACCAAATAAACTTCTAGGAGTAAGTGTCACAACAATCATGAGAGAGAGGGAGAGGGAGAATAGAAAAAAGCACCAACCAACCCCCAAATAGAAAAATCATGGGTCAAAGACTATTTCAAGATTACTTACTGGTTTATTAATCTGTGCAGTTACATTCAAGATCTGAAATACTTCTTGCAACAAACTTTTCTTGAGCAAACAAGTAAGAAGATCATTCAGCACTTGAAAAGCAAAATTCTCACCAGGTGTAACTTCTCTATAATACCTGACAAATATTTGAACTGAAAAAGCAATTATGTTACTTTGAGGCAACTGATGCTATTAAGCAAATTATTTCCTAAGTCTTTAAACACAGTGTATCAATTCTCAATCATCCAGGATATTATGGCATGGGAATATTGAGAAACGCAGATGCAAGGAACGTGTCGGGTCAACATTCCTAAATATGGACTAACTACTCTGAAATACCTCAAAAGCAGAACTCCCTGACTCCTGTAAGGTTTCAAAAAAGCATGGCTAATTTAGAGCAGTAGAAGAAAAGTGCACAAAATGAGGCTAGATGTGGCAGCACACCAAGGTAGTGATGCTTTTCCAGATGCTCTAGGAAGTGAAGTGCAGTGATGCCATGGTAGACAGCTTTACCAGCTGTTTCAGAGCTAGTGGTGATAGATACGTGCTGTAGCCTGCAAGAACTCAGCGTTACCCGCATTAATCTTCATCACAGGAACACAGGACACAGCAGGCTCACTACGTTCACACTGCTATAACCCTCTAAGCTTTCAAAAACTTCAGTTCAAATAGAACAACTGCTCAGGTTAAAATCTAGCTGTTCTTGACTGAACTCAAAGGTTCACAATGATCTGAATTAACTCTGATCACTGAACTGTGAAAACTGGAATTGGCTGGAAGCACAGTAATGCAAAAGGACTAAACTAAAGTTGTTTGGATGCTGTAACAGCACTTCACTTAAAAGAGCTTAATTCTGAAGTTTTTTAATGTTTGGTCAAAACACTGCTGAAAAGTGCCTTAACAAAATCCTGGTTGTTAAGCCTCCCCCCTTGCCCCAGTTACTCATACCTATTCTCAAGCCTAGTCCCATTCAGACTAAGTTCATTTTCTGGGTAAGTAAGATTTCCAACAATCTCTTGAGATGACTACATATCTGAATACCCATCCTTAATATGAAAATGGAACATGAAAACAGACAGGTTCCTCTAAAATGAGAATTTTATTCACAGCTAAAATGTCACCCATTTTTCTCCCAAGTCTCCCTACTTAGTTTGCTTTAAATTAGCTAAGTATCAGACATACATTAAAAAGCGACTCCTGTGACCATACCTGCACGTTTTAGAAGGCCTGATTCATTGATACTCACGTATGTCTTAAGTATTGCCATGCAAATCTAGAAAAAGATAAAAACAAAAAAAAACACTACCTCAGTTTATTCCAAAGTAAAGAACTACCCACAAACATGAGTTCTATAAAGAAGAAAGCTTTACACTGCTTGTAACATTTTAACCCACACATATTGATAAAAGCTGCAGAAGGTAAGTGGGTCTGAAGGCAAATGCATTGTCAAAGGAAAGCAAATGAAACAGAAAAACACAGACTAAATATCCGGGAAAGGAGCTGCTGAGATCTCAACTGCACGCATGTGAGGGTATCCATTCAGCAAAGAAAGAAATAATCTGAGAATATACTGGGAGAGGTGGAGCCAGACTGGTCACACAGGTGCACTGCCTTCACCTGTGCTCACCCTTTGTGACTTGTGGAACAATCTTTCTGCAAAACAATTAAAAATTGGTCTTTTATTTAATACTACCTTGTGAAATGATGGAAAAATCAAAAGACGCTCTCTCCCTTCCAAATTTGAAAGTGAGGTATTAAAGAACTGAGCTGTGCTTATATTTAAAGGTAACTTCAAGATCAGATGGGACTCAATTGTTGAGTTTGTTACAGTGTATGAATTATCACAAAAGCGTGAGGTACTGACTTCTGGCTAAGACATCTTTCTTATTTTAAGTAACCACTATCCTTTTCAAATCACCAAGACAAGTTACATGAAAATTGTTCATTTAAATACATTGATTATAAAAGCTTTTCAAAATAAAAGTAATAACATCATAATGTTGTTGAACTCATCTAAGAGATCCCTTATGGAAAACTGTGTAGAATCTTTGATCATTAATCTGCTCTGTCACTCTGCAATGGGTTAACTCATTTCATCCAAATCGACAATCCCAAGTGGCCAAGGGCATTTCCAAAACAAACTTGAGCACATGCTTACAGTATGTAAATCAGTTTATTCTCCAAAGAATCTCTTATCCTCCTCCTTTGGACTGACACCCCAAAAAAAAGCCAAGATTGCATCTGGAGCACTAAATGTTCCAAGTATTAGTGAAATTGCTTGGAAAATCCAACCAATCCAAATTCCTACTTTTGAAAACGAAACAGACTGCGTCCTTCATTTAGAGATTCTAGAAGGCTTCAGCTGACTGTTTTAATTTAAAGGTATAACTGAATGTACAGACTACGTAAAATGTGAGAATCTCTGAATTTTGAGTTAATCGCAATAAATTTAAAATGAATATTCCTGAAACTTTCTAGAAAGAGATTTTCGTTTTCAAAATGTAGCACAGATCACACTATTCTGTCACCTAACCCCTGATCCAGAAATCACTTAACATTGACGATTTAATAAAAACCTTAATAAAATGGCTGTGCATCTTTTATAAGCAACTGACTGCCCAGTTAAACTATTTTACTGCAGTCACTCTGAGGTGCTTAGATTACAAGAATGAGCACAAAAATCTATGCAATCTTTCAGCATCTCCCAGTGTGAACTCTGATGTTTATTCAGGAAAAATCCCATGCTGCAGCACTGCACTTCTAGGGGATTCTTATGGGGCATTAGCATCTCTGAGATGCACAGTCCATATTAAATGCTGATGAAGATCAACACAGGACTAAAAAGTATTTAAAGTTGGTTACAGATGGTAATAAGTGATCAGCACAATTAATACTTCTTCATTTAAGAAGGAGCATTAAACAGCCTCAGCCACCTCTAATGCTTTATTGGCACAGAGTTCCTTGCTCCTTATCAGCTATCTGGACACTGAAATCTACAATCTGTTGCTGCACATCTGCAGGTGTAGCAGAGGCTATTCTCACACTAATAGAAGACACCAGCTTCCAGCCTTCGCTACCACGGGAGTCTCTGCTTCCCACAGTCTAATACGGACAGACTCTAGCTGCACTTCCTTGCAAGTATTGCTGGTGGTTTAACCTCACATCTGCACGTTCAGAGAAGATTCACTCTTTTTTTTGTGCAGCATCAGGCTCTAAATACTGTGCAGCCTGTTACACTCTGCATCTTGGTGACATAAATTCTCATGCCCTACAGGCATGAACACCAACTTCCTCCTCCTGGGGCCCCAGTGAGAGGCTCAAATTATGCCCTGCAGCTTGTGATCCAGAAAGCTACAACCACCCTCCAGTTCAGTTTGAGCTGAGGCCTCCGAATGTACATTAAGATAAACTCATTGGTTTCTTACAGTCTCAAAAAAGATTTTTTATATTTTAGGTCAGCCAATCCAGGGGGTCTAGAGGATCTACAGTAACAATCTCAGTTGTCAAAGTATCTCATCAGGATGTGATATGCATCTACAGTACTTGCAGGCGAAAGTTTAACCACTTTTATGCAACCAAAGGGAATAAAACACAAGAAGTTCCAGCTCATTCAAGGAAGGAAGTCAAAAAGAAGGGTGCTGGGCACGTTTTTCTCCAAATAATAAAGCTCTTGTTCCTTCAAGTAAGTGGTAATAAAGGACACACCCATACTGCAAAACAACAGATGTCTGATACAAGAAGAGGAGATATTTCTCAGTATTAGTAACTCATTATTTAAATAAACCAGTCTTGCTTTCCTGCCTTAAAACAACACAGACTTAACTGGATGATGACACTGCTGCTTACAACAGGCCAAATCAGCATTAATAACTTACTATTTCTGCCATTTTAATTTCACTGTCAAAAGCATTCTTTTTTACTATCAAGTTTAATATTAAAAAATGGATGCCTTTGGATAAATACAGATTTTTTCTTTTTCTTTTTTTAAGACAGCAACTCCACTTAACATTCTGAAAATGCCTGCAACTGCTGAAGCTTTTAGAGCTGGAAAGATGCTGATGCTCCCGAGAAACACCTGAAAATCTCATCAACAAAAGTATAATGCTATTCTATGTCAAACAACATTCCAAGAACACTAGGACTTTTGAGACATTTGAAATGATAAATTATTTAGTTTTGCATGGACTTTCAAATATGAAGTGATCAGGATTTTTCACCCTTATTTCCTATAGCTGCTGAACAGACAGAATGAACAAAACTGTAAAAGCTTGAAAACTGTAAATTCTTGAAAGGTTAGCTGATGTCTAAACCCAGTTAAAACCACTACCTCTGGGGAGTATGCGAAAAAGTCTTAATAGTCCTGTTTACTTTGCCTAATGCAAAAGAGATTCTGCTGTGTGAAATGGAAGGCAATTTTATTTAAATAAATAAAACCAGTAACTTGCAGAATTCTGAGCTCAAGAGTATGCTGATTTTCAAAACAAAGGATGTTTTCATCGCTGTTTTGTTGTCTGGCCAATTACAATTGTGAAGAGCATTAAATCCTAGTAAGTAAAGCTTTAATTCATCAACAGTTTGCTTAATGAAAACGAAGGAACTTCCATCATGGGGAAAGATAGCACTCTTCAAAAATTCTGGTAACAATCACTGTTGGAAATTTAATACTAAACACGTAGTGTTCTACTTAACAGATCATAAACAGATTTACTTCCACTAAATTTGACAAGATGACTTCTTCATTGCTGCTTTACCAGTCTTCCACTTACGTACTTTGGTGCCACCATGAGGTGTGCAGCCAATTATCATTTTAAATAGACCTATTAAAAAAACCTCCAAAACAAAACGAAAATATACTTCTAGGCTATCAAGAAAGTTATGCTGCTCTACCACAACTAAAATCATATGGAATAGTTTTTTTAACAGCTTAACGCAAATCCTATACTTCTGTAATGTGTATGTACTGAAGCACAATATGTAGACCCATGATAATTCATACAAATTAGCTGAGAATCACTGATATTCACTGCTGCCTGCCAAAGACATTTCACAACTGAGGCAAAAAGAAAAAATTCCATGATGAATTATTCTCAGATGATTCTAGTATTTTTAAGCTGTCATATAAGATTTTTCCAAGAGGCTGCAAAGCACTTGGAAAAAAATCAGCTTTTTTTCAAGACATAAAAAAGGAAAAAACATTGAAAAATAACACCAAATGTTAGAAGTTCTATTTCAGAAGTTCTGATGCAGAGTTTAAGATTTTTCAAAATACTATTTGCCTCAATCAGGTTCAACTACTAATGCTTATTTTTTAAATTTGCATTCTTTAATTTCTTGCTTACTGACACTAATGATACAATTGTAACTAATACCACTTAGATGCTAGATAAGAAATAGTTTTGTAAGATCTGCTGAGGACAAGTTTAAGCATCTGTCTTTGTTTAGTTCTTTTAATGTTTTATTTCCTTCTAAATGACTTATATAACCACCGAAGTCCCATCCAATTCCAACATCTCATTACATGATAGCACAATCAGTTTGCCTTCCACAGTTCTTGGAAGTATTACAGACTCAATTTATTGTTAGAGGGTTTGAAAACACATCTACTCTGCTCACCACCAGAAAAGTAATATTGCTTGCAAAGGCAAGAACTGCTGCTCTGCTTGTAAAACAGACATGCAAACCTTTCACAAAATTTGCTGGAAGTAATATATCACAGATGTGTTCTGGTTTTGAGAAAATATACAAAGTCTTGAGTTTGCTTACAGGTCTCTGATGCTAGGATGGAAATGCCCCAGAATCTCCCCGTTCTACTACTCTACACTGGCATGCCCTAATTCTTGCTCTTTTGTTGATGTCTGTACTCTCAAAAATCTGCAAGTTCAAAATTATACCATTCAAAGAAACCAAAAACATAAAACATCTTCAAGAGATCTTCTGAACATCGTTTGACCCTTCAATCTCTGACATTTAATCTCTCTCAAAATATAAATAAACACAGGAGATGCTGATTTGCATTTAAAATGGTTGCAATTTACAATTTCTTTCTTTCTCCAGTAAATCCCTTTACCTTTTCATGCCCTCGTTTAGGAACATGCCAAAACCAACACTTTGACTTTTCACAGCCACGCAAAGTCGAGAAATAAAATCTGCAATATTTACGGGGCAAGTTAATCATCTCCAGGATCTGCTGGACTGAATGAGAAGCCTAAAAATAAAACAGAATTAAAACGAGCAGAAAAAAGCACCTTCTTTTTTATGTTATTTTTTTGAAAGCATGCATGTCCATTTTTCAGAGATTTTCAGAGTATCTAGGTACAAGGAGAATAAACACTACAGAATACTGCATGGCTCTGGATAACTGTCTGAGAATTCTGGGTAGGTGAAGTTCCTTTACTCTTTCCAGCACCCAGCAAAATGGGTAACGCAGTCTCTCCTAAAAAATATGAAACTTTCTCAGCTTTTCAGTTCTACAAAAACAATAAAACAAAGAGCATTATTCATGTTTTGTTTAAGCTGGAAACAGAATTCAACAAAGGTTCACTGTGAACATGTCTCATCATCACTGATTTTGTTCCCAGAAATCATATTTATTCATTTAGAACATTTTTAGAGGGCTAGAAACATAAATATACATAGGTTTGTAATTTATTACTATATAAAGAGAGAATTGACTCAATATTCATAACAAATTTACTGCTTAAGTATCAAAACTCATTAAGAATACAGCAACTCACTTTGTTATTTTTGTCTGTCTTCCATGTCTCAGAATATCTGTAAGTTTGCAGGGGCAGCGAAAGACTCTGTCCTGAGAATCTATAATCTAAAAACCAGGATAATGACAATAAATGGATCATGTCACAAAATGAGCATCCTGAAACCAGTCTCATTTATTTTCCTTTATATTTAGAAATCCTTCAAGACACAGGCATGATTAATGAAAATTTGATTAATACAGTCTAAAAACCAGTAATCTAACTGAAGAGATCTCTTAATTATCCTGATATCAAGACTTCAAACAAACTCCAAAAGAAAGGACTTGACGCAGAACTTTTAGACTGAAAACTTCACAACTTTGTGCAAAGGTTTCTTATCTTAGTTAAGAGAGATAAGAAACAGAATCAAAACCTCCAGAAGTTTTGATTTCAAAAGGGAAAAAAGAAAATAATCCAACAGCATACCTTTAGCAACAATCTTTGCACTGCCACATCACTAACAATAAATGTAAACGTTCTTTTCCAGAACTGAAAATCTTTAATAACCTCCAAGTTTTAAGCAATAGAGTGTGAAGCTCAAGTCCAATGGAAGTAACCATGAAACCTGGGTTTAGATCTTTAATTATTGCTGATGATAGAGATTTCTTTTTCTGAAGAATGAACAATGTTGCAACGTTAATGGAAGATACAAGTTCAAATTCTTCAATTTAATATTTAAATAGAAGGATGAACTTTTGAATGTCTTCCTTTCTAGAGTGCCCATTTGGCCTCTTTAAAGAGTTGGGCATTCAAAAGGCAGAGGTTTTTTTCCCCAAAAAACTACAGTTTAAATAAAGAATATCCAATAAAGAGGCATGTTCCAGTGGTGATCTGCATTCTTGATCCACTGTGTCATTCTAGTCGTACAGGACCACCACAGGATGGGAAGCACATATACATAACAGTACAATGAATTATGAAAATGTTAAGCACTGTCTTAGCCACATGGTTTTGCACAGTAATGACAGGGAATTTTGGAAACATGTAGTGACAGAAAGAAGATCGAGAAAGCAGTGAGCTACTAGCTGCAAAAAGGAAAAAAAAATGCCCCAGAAAACTTTTAACTCAGAAGTATCTTCTCTCAGTTCTCACTGTCAGACAATCACGGAATCATTAAGGTGAAAAAAAAACAAAAAACAAAAAACAAAAAACAAACAAACAAACAAACAAAAACAAAAAACAACCTCTGAGATCATCTAGTCCAATCATCAATTCATCCCCCTCACACCCACTGAACAATGTCCCTCAGTGCCACATCTACACACTTCTTTAAGACCTCCAGTGATGGTGACTCCACTACCTCCCTGGGAAGCCTGTTCCAGTGCAATACCACCCTAACAATCCACATAATAGCCTATCCCCACTGCCTGGAGTTTCTGGCCAGGTCCTTGGAACACTCTCTTCACACCACATCAAATTAACAGGGGAGAGGCCTTAAAGTGTAAGAGTTGATCATGCCTGCAATGTTCTGGGGAAAAAAAAAAAAAAAATCCCCACAGAAAAAACTGTTTCACTCTTTCCTGCCACAGAAGCTCTTACTTTGGCCAACTTCTTTGACCAATGCTGAAGAAACTTTAGAGGAACTCTTCAGAAGGTTTACACACTTTTAAAGCCAAAGCCATGAGCAATTCTAAACCACTGTAGTCTACAGAGATATTTCACAGTTACTCGTTACAGTATTCATGTTTCTTGCACTTCCTAAAAATATTGTGAAGTGATGTGATGATAAAATCGCTCTAAAAGCTCAGACTGGATGTATAATCTGAAAATTAAACAAGAATGTCTGACACTGATCTCAATTCTGAAAATCCACGTTTATAAACACCTGTATTAGCCAATCATTCTGAAAACATTATTTCCCAAAGCAGCTGTTGCAAAGGAACAAAATCTGTATGCGCATCTGTCCATAAATAATCAAGTCCTGTTTTTCTCCATGTTGTGTGTCAAATAAAAGTAAGGCTAAACACCACAGTTCTCATGTGTAGAGAAAAAGAGAAGGAAACCACAACTACAGTTTCGCTGCACTATGATTTCTTTAGTAGGAGAAACACTTCAGTAACACAATGTTCCAGTCATGAAATACACTAGGTCAAAATTAAGTGCTGCTTATTAAAACTTGATCATTTCCTTGATCCGATTTAGTAAATGGTTCACAAACATTTGAGTTGGCATAATAAAGAAATTTTTGATCGTTGGCAAGGTGGGCAAACTCCTTTGCCAAGAAGTGCTGACAGACAACAATCAATCAAGAAAACCTGTTGTCACATTCTCTGACTATAAATAAAGAAAAACAAGTTACATGCAAATAACAACGTTCATACACAATCTGTCAAAATACTAAGAATGCAGACATTATTGTGCAATTAAAGTATTTGAAGAATATATATAAGATAAAATGATTGATATCTGACCCTACCAAAGAGGAAAATGGAAAAAAAATTCCAGAACAAGTAACTCAAACTAAAATCTAGTCCATCATGTGAAAGCTTACATTTATGCTTCCACATGTACAGTTAACAAAAAATTCCGACTGATGACTTCAGGAACTGAAAAAAAAAAATCCTTCAGGTAACTAACACAGATGTAAAAATAAATTTTGGAGGTTCATCAACAGAGCATACAATACCATTCTTCCAGGGTTTCTGCACCACACTTTCATCGAAGTCATTTACACCTGGGGCATGAAACGGCAATTCTGAGAGCATCTCGCAGCTCACAAGATCTCTGTATTTACAGCCACTGTTGAGCATTAAAAAACAAATATAACCAAATCAAAAAGGTGCTTCTTCCATATAATAAACACCTAAAAGGGGGGGGATTAAGCACATTAAAAAAAAGACAATTTCTTCAAGAATTAAAGTGACACCAAAAAATTCACAGTGAAATTGAATGGCTGGCAGCCCCAACAACTTCACTTTCCTTATTCCCATAGCTTGGTTCAATCTCACTATGGCATCAGCTGAGATTACTCTGTCCTGGAGTGTAACTACATAAAATTCTGTGAGTAGGAAGGGCATCATGCATGAATCTCTTTTCCACCACACCAACCCCCTCACCCCCCCAAAAAAAATCCCCACAACACTCTGCTGACAAGAAGGCTGAGATGGTTTCTGCCACCACTGAAGAAGCTTCTACTTTTCAGTAGTCTATTACATATAGTATCTGACAAAGAAATAATCCACAGAGCTTTTGAACAGCCAACCATTTTCTTTCTAATAACCAACTGTACTCAGATTTCATTTCAAAAGTTTTGCTTTCCAAAATGAAGTACAAACACTGCTAGCAAAATGCTTAGTGATCTCTTTCTTATCTGCAACAAAAGCCATAGAAAAAAAATGTTCTTTTGTCAGATCTCCCCCCTTCAATTAATAATCTGGGTTAAGTACAAATGACATTGCATCATGCTTGCTGTCTGGAGAAAGAAACAGACTTGCTATTCTCTATGACGGTCACATTCCATCTATTTAATAGCTCATAGCCAGGGTAACTCAAACCTTCCCTGAACTGCATGCTGATTTTAATACAGTTTGAAGCAATTTTTTCAATTTTCTCAAGAACTGTATAGCTGTACAATCTGCTTATTTGACTGACATCAACACTAGAAGCAGAGTTTGTTAAAGAGGAATAATAACTGTGTTTTCTTCTAGATGAAATTTTGCAATGGTAACATTTTTGAGCAGAACTAGAGAAAACAGTTTTACTCCAAATAAAGGATTATATGTCTCTTCTCTAAATACAGGATGTTGCATTTCAACTATGGAACCGTATCTTAGCTCCAATGCTCCATTAAGGAAATAGACAATTACTGTAGTATCCCTCACAGAAACTTTTTTTATCCAGCATAATCTACTTTTTCTGCAGCATAAAGAGTCATATATGCTACAAAGGAAATCTGAAACAAGAGAAGGAGCTTGGAGCTTCTAGCTGATTAATGAACAGACATAGTGTTTTCCATTTAATGGACACTGACAAGACTTGAGCACTGAAACGTGACTGGTGCTGGACAAAAGCAATTTTCCCTTCTATGTTAAAGTTTTTTGACTACTACGAAAATTAATCTGAAATGTCTGTGATTCAATTTCCCTTTTAATTATCTGAGTATTCCATAATTTGGGTATAGTTTTTACATTTTTTCTACAAAGTCATCTTCTACTTCATTTTTTCAGTTGACGATGGATGAAAGTTACAAATGAATGACTCTGAATTGCACGTATGCAAGTCTATATATAATAAACAGTGTAAGCACCATTTGAAGCTGATGTAACAGCTAAGCACGTGCTTAACTCCACATGTAATATTTTCAAGTGTCTTTTTCTACTGCTATTCAGGTATTTGTCAGACTGAATTTGAGCGAAACCTTTAAATCCTCTCACAAAGTTCCAAGAGATAAAAATGAAAGTTTTACTTTTATCCTTTTTTAATTCTAGTAAGTACTACTGTGGGTGGAAATGTATCTATCTTATATTATACTCACATAGGGATGCCAGAACAGGTGAGACTCTGGCACAAAGAGAATATATTTAGTAAGCAGCCAGAGGACAAAATGTCTTCTATTGTCCTGTTAGGCTTTAACTGTAATACAGGTATAATATTCTTGTAGTTAGCACTAAGAAATTATATTATTTGATTTTTATTTTCTTATGCAATGAAAATATAACAGAAAGCATGAATAAAAATGCTGACTGTATATTGGTAAAAACACCATTATCTCATTTGCAGAGTGACTAGGGAACCCCATGTTACCTGAAGGACACAGTATACATACCTTTTTTCAACTTCACTTTTTTCTCTTGGCTCCACAGCAGCCACTCCATCTGAAAACTTAAACCGTAAAGATATTTCAAATAGTCCTTTATGGTTCAAGTTTGGTTAAGTCTCAGGTTTGGGAAATATCTACAACTAATCTCACCCAACACGGCACAGAAAAACAAACATATTAGGATACTAATTTTATAAAGCCACAACATATAAAGGAGCCCATCTTCAGAGTGGCCTGGAAATATTGCAACAAGTACTACTTAACCAGGAACCTGTACCATTTGACGGGCCCTTATATCCTCTCTGAGAGCTGGGGACAAGAGTGCTATTCACTCTGTGAACCAGACGTTATGAATGCCAGCCATCCTTACTGAAGGAAACATTTATATCCTGCTTTTAAATGCTGATTTTGCCAGAGAAATCAATTCCTCACTGTTTGATTACCTCACCCATGCACTTACCGATCTTCAGCCAGCCATACTTTGCTGTTTAACTTACCCAGTTAAGACCATTACCCACTCCAGAAGTAGTGGAAAATGACAGACACTATCAGCACATGTGTCTGAGTGGCAGTGAAATGCAAATTTTAATCCATTACCAAATAAGTATATACCATCAAACTTCAGCAACTTTTAAAAAATCCAAGGCAGCTTATCTAGAAGAAGGAGGTGACAGAGAGTAGAAAGGTCAAATAATGTCACTGAGTATGTTCCCTCAGAGTTCCCAGGAAATCAGTATGTTAATGTCATGGAAACTGCGCTCAAGTAATCAACCACAGAACACGTCTAAAATGCAGGCTGGCTGTGTAGCTCCCCAGCTTTCAAACAACACCCTGTCCCTCCAAGGCTGTGTGGTGAGAAATGTCTGACACCAACTTTTACTAGGTGTGTCACTTACACACAGAAGTGCCTGTGTGTCCACTGGAACAGTCCCTTCAATAAAATTGGTGAAACAGAATTAGTGCAAAAACTGAGATGACAACTTGTAGTTTCATACCAAATTGCATATAAAAAAGACAGATTATTAATTATGGGTTAAGAAAATTAAGTTATATCAAGCAAAATTTATGTCAGTAGCACACAGTAATTTGAATATCTGAAAGTAATATTTGTTTCATTACAGGAATGTTAAAATGTTGATGAAACACCACCAGTGATGTCCAAATACATGGACCACCATTTCTTAAACTACTCAGTGACAAAGCATAATCTCTCAGTACCTTCTCATCAGTTTTAAAACTCTTCAGAAGTTCATCTAGTTCTGTTAGTTGTCTGTCTTCAAAGGAGTCCTCAGTAAAACTTTGCATAGGACTGTTTCCACTAGAGGAATTGTGGGTTGTAATACCTGAAGCTGAAAACACACACATTATTTGTTTCCCATAACACAAGCTAACAAAACTTTTATTCCCTACATATTCTAAAAACGTAATGACATTTAAGAACCTGTGGGACATTGTAAATTCAAAATGTGCATGTAAAATTATTTCACTTTAAAGCATGAGCCCTGTCAAATAAATATTAAACTGAATCTGCAATTAAAATTCCAACTAAGCTGTATGTTCTGCAGTAGTCGCTGCACAACAGTACAACAGGTTTATTTATATCACATTTAATTCAGTATTTTAAAAATAAACTCAGTTAAGATTTATTATTAGAGAACGGACCAAGATATATATGGTAATTTGCTAAGCAAATAATGACTTAAGTCTTTACTGGAGAAAGGGATAAGTTATTTGTAATGACATGATGCAACTCAGCAGTAAATACAGAAAGCTATGAAAAACTCAAAATTCCTGTAACACAGCATGAGTACTCAATGTCAGGAAACGTCAGAACCTTCTGTAAGTGCTGCAGGAAATGAATGCAACTCCTGACTGCAGTTCTCTTAAGCAGCTCCTTACACACAGTAAAAGAGCTTTTCATTGGAAAGAAATTTACTGTTTCATGGGATCACAGAGTCACATCATCAGTGCACATCAGAAAGAACAACGTACATAACATTTCTACTAGAAAGACAAAGATGACTAACGTCATCTAGATGGCTCAACCTTAACTGCAGTATTTGTTGCCATTCTTTTACTCTCTGAAGCCACTCAACCAGCTATGACATCCCTATGTAATATGATGCACCAGTGAAGAAATATATATTTCCAAATGAATATGTAAGTTGCCAGTGATAATCACTGTCATCTTTTTCTGTTCTGCACACTAATTTATCTTTCACGAAGTCATATATACGCACAGATTGACGTGAAAGAGGCAACTTAAGTGTGTGATTAAACAGTACATTAGTCAGACCTGGGCAGAAGATGCTGCTTAAACCTTTTTATTTGTTTTTGGAGCAAGAATACCCAAACATTTCTGGCCTCTAACCTTATTTTAATATGATGTAAAACAACAATTCTGTGTTTAAACAAACACAGAAGTTACTGAAGCACACAGGATCAGCTTCCAGGTTTGGTTTCAATTGCAGGTGTTACTGCAGGTAACACAATATGTACCTTTTTTATTAACAAGACAAAAGGTCTCTAGCTGTAGATGTGCTCCTCTTCATCAGTCTTCATGTCTGAGCTCTTGAAGTCTCATTACCTTTTATTCTGCATTCTAATCTCCAAGGTGTTAAACCCTTTCTCCTCTCACTATTCCCAAGGGGAAATTCACTCCTTTTTCTCCAGGATGATACTTCTGCCCAAACCACTTACTCCTTCTACGTGAACGTAACACATTAATACAAAAACAGTCAACATCTCACTACTGTCTAATCAACTAAAGGAAATTCGTGGGTAAAGAGCCAGGGATGTCAAAAAATAAAAATTAAAAAAATTTTAAAAAAGGAAAACAGACAGTACTATCAACAGACAGGAACCATAGAAAAACAGATGCTCTCATAAGAAGTTCATATAATTTCAAAAGATGTGAAATTCACATAATTGAGAAATCACTGTTACACTAAGAGACATTACTGGCTGACACGTTCATGTGGAAATTGTAAATCCTAGGTTTCCCCACTGAGCATCTTTGTGGTTACTTTCTTCCTGATTATGTGCCCCAAAACGTCTAAAAATGCTTACCTTTTAGCATCAACTCCCACGAATTTTCAGTATCATTCAACTTTCCAGATTCTTGTATATTAATGTCTCTGTTTTGAACAAAAGGCGTACTTTACGTTTTCATCTTGCAGAAGAGAATTAACCTCATCATTCACGTACAATTAGAAGTTCTCAGTAACATTTTAGCTACTGACAGATCCTTACTTACAACATGCTATCCACATCAGAGTGTCCTTAAATCTCTTCTGGCTATTCTGTTTATTCTAATACACATACACATAAATACGTTAAGTAAAGACATTTCAAAATCCCAATTTTCTACTAAAAGCTCATTACCTCATTTCATTTTTGCTTAAACTACTGAAAAAGAGAATCTTTTCCATAGAGTAAATAATGGAAACAATGGACTAACAAACCAACTCCTAAGTTCAAAATAAAAAAAAAAAAGTGACTTAACAGTAATTTTACATTAAAGATGGCTTTTTTACAGAAAGATAATTAGCTCACTTACTTTAAAGAATAGTTGGAAAAAAATATATTTCATTTCTCCTTAGAAAAGCTCAGAATGTAAAAATGTATTAAAAATCATGTACAGAATAACCTAAGTTATTGTAACAGATTTTAGAAATCATTATCTGGTGAAAGATACCAGGTGTGAACACAGCAAGCAGCCCAGGAAAATGGAAGAAAAGTGGTAAAACAAGACTTTCCCAGCATGTGCAACTTGGAGCTATGCAACATTCAGGTACAAATATCTATGCAGGTCTACAAAAAATGCTGAGAAATGGAGCTTCATTATGCCACAGCAACACTGCTGAGACAGGAGGGATTTTTTTAAGAACCAGGGTCTCTGTAGGTTTATTTCCCCTCTCTCCCATGCATTTATATGAAATGCAGAGCTTGAGTGATCATGCCAATAACAACTATGATTTTTTGAACTGAAGCAGTTTCAGAAGGCTGTCGTCATCACAGACTTTTTTTTTTTTTTTTTTTAAATGGAAAACACATAACAGCATCAAGAGACTGAAATCTTCATGTTCAGGTCAGAAGCCATTCCCAAATCTTTACCAGATTCTGCTGTGTAGTGTGAGATTAAGTTCTTGTCAAGAAGTTGCCTCCAACACATACAGAATGCTACACCTATCACCAGCTTGACAAATCTAAGAGCACTGACAGAACCTGAAGACAGACTGAATCGTGTCAAAGTTCGAGTAGTGAATGCAGAATGATCTTGAATGCTGCTGCTGATTAAATTTAAACACACCTCTCTTTACAGCACAAGCTGTGTTAACCAGTGCTGTTCAGTTTGCTCTTTTGCATCTGAAAAAGGATTAAATTTGGAGCTTTTTATTTGAAAGGAGAAAAGTGTCCTGAGAGCATGAAGAGGCGCTGACGCTCTTTCAGAGGTAGTTGCTGCATCTTCTTGCTGTGAGCCACTACATCTCAAATTTTTGTGACTGGAGAAAGAGCATAAATGCATGCACCAATGGTTTCCTTTCCAATTACGACTTTAATTGC
The DNA here is from genome assembly GCA_036925125.1 of Oreortyx pictus. NCBI lineage: Eukaryota > Metazoa > Chordata > Aves > Galliformes > Odontophoridae > Oreortyx > Oreortyx pictus. Next base: position 39,472,843 of record JAUPFR010000007.1, read on the forward strand.
ATTTACACTGTAACTCAACATGTTTTTAAAAGGTTGACAATTCAGCTATTTACTTTCAGAGTAACTTGCTGCCAGCAGACACACAGCCCTTAGCCTTCTATACCAATGACAGCAAAATATCATCATAAAAAGATTAATGTGCTGAAGTCCATTCCCATGCATGCATGTCCTGAAAGTTTTAGCAACAGCTTGGATTCTTACTATCATCATCTGCCTACCCTTGCTAGACTGAAGCGAAAACACAGCAAAAGCTTCGTACAGGTAGAGGTAAAGAAAACATCTGGCAATAACCATCACCTCCAACCATTCAGTGCTTGCACCTGTGTTCTAGTGAAGACCATTCTCAGATTCCACTCTTCCAGAATGTAATGTTTAATATAAATTAAGCATTAAGCAAAATATGCATATATACTAGAATTTATACAAGCAGGGTATGGCTGACAACACTGCAGTTCCAATTCACTGTTTCTCGCAAACAGATGGAAGAAGCATTCCAAACCAGTATTTCAATGAAGCAAAACTGAGGATGCATGAAGTAAGCCAAACAGGAAAACATTTTCGATACTTCAGCGTATTTCTGGAGGAAAAAGGGGCATTAACAGAAACAGTATTTTCTTTTAAAATATGCTGTATGAGATAAGAATAACTCCAGCAGCACAATCAACTCTTTTGATTGGGCAAATAAAGTTGAATTCACAGTTTTGCCTGATAAATCCAGCAAAATGAAAGCCAGCTGGCCACTCCCAACACGAACTATGGTGATGTAATAAGCTACCTCCAAAACCTACTGAAGGTCTACTGCCCCATCTTAATAACTGCATAGTCAGTTCATTAGAACATTCCTGACCGTTATCAGCTACTACTGGGTGACCTCTTATGATCTTTATATCCAATTATGGGAGGCAGAAAGCAGCAACACTCAATTTTGCCTGCTGCTGTAACAAACTGAAGGGAAATTCTAGGAAATCTTCACCATGGATTATTTTTCTTAGCATGAGACAGGAAGCTGCAATCTGATTTTCAAACAAGTTCAGTTTTCATCTGACTACAGATCTGATAATATTACTATCTCACTGTTATTACTAATCAAAGGAAATGTTTATCCTTAAGCTGTAAAGTACTTCAAAGACTCAATACCATTTTCAGTTTATTAACAGCAAACTGAAATAACAAACTTTATCCCCATAACAGTTAAGCTAGGAAAGGGCTAAAAAGTTCTTGTCTCCCACTGTGTGCACAAGCTGTCTGAACACAGTGCCTTGGAAACTCTGTTCATCTCTGAAAAGCCATTATTGCCCACAGTCAATATCCTGTAGCCACACGTTTTGATACACAGCACATGAACAATGTGCACAAAGTGAATACTCATGCTAACAAACTTGCTGAATGAAGATGCAGGATCCCAAATAACTATAACATGTTAGCCAAATTACGGATCTGAGAACTATTCACAAGTTTGATCATAGAAGAGAAGTGTGAATGGAGAATTTCAGAATGGAATGCTACTGTGGAGACAGCTGCTTACTCAGGCAGACTCAGTAAAATATTATGCTACACTTGGAAAGGAAGACACATTTTAAGTACTGCACCAATTTACATGTAAAATCTACCCTTAAAGGGATACTGCTTAAGTCAGATACTTGAAAATATTTAGCTATTAAGAAAATTATTGTTATGAAATAGCTTTGCTTATATTTCATATTTTACTTCATCTATACCAATTCTTGAGGACTAAGTTTTCCTTCCATTCAGAGTTTAGCTTAGTTCTTTAGAACAAACAAAAAACAGAAATAAAAATGTTTGCACTCAGACAACTACCATACCACAATCAAGTTTTGACACTTAAGCCAAAACAGGAATTAGCAAGATTCTGTAAGGAAGAATGACTACTACAACCAAAGTACACCATAAGATTAAAGTACTTAGGATTACTGTCATAAAAAAGAACAATAAGCATACCTAAAATTACCGTTTACTGAATGCCTGCTTTCTGAAGTAACAGCACACTCAGAACACTGCTCCTCTTCTTTAATGAAGACGTCAGAACAGCATGCCTTTGCAGGAGAATTTACACTGTCTGTGACTGTAAGCTCCTCTTCACTATTGGTTCCAAAAAGATCAGGGTCATCCTGGATCACATCAATGACAAGAACATCTCTGTTGTAAGCGTCAAGAACATCTGGAAGCTTTTCACTTTTGTGCTGTGGAAGACTGACTCTTGATCTGTTATCATCACGTATTTCTAATGCAACATGGTGGCCAACTGCATCCCCTGAATGATGGGGAACATCTGATTTCCATACACTTTCAGTACCACAGAAGTCAGGTGAAGATGACTTTGTCCGTCTCTCAAGAGGACACGGATTCATAAAGACACCATCAGGGAGTGTGGACATCTCATCTGAAAGCTCTTCAGAGCCACCACGACAAAAGTCCTTATTGTTGACCTCATCAGCTTCTTTCTTCATGGAAGCTATAGATACAGCATCACCTACTACAGGAAGAGGCTGCTGCTTCACCTTTAGCAAAGTGGTTTCTTCATCTCTCTTCTGCCTTCCTGAAACACTAGCGTTATCAAGAAGCTCTGGTGGGCTGCAGGTTTTACTCTCGAATGAACTGACACATTCCAAAGTTCTGGATTCAGCTTTGTATCTGCGTAAAGGTATTTTGAACTTTGTCAGGTTTGTGGTGTTTAGTACTGTTGTTGGTTTTAAATCAGGTGTTTGGCTCACAACTGATGCTTTATGGTCTGAGTCTACCCTGTTTCTTTTACCTTTAGATGCACTATTCTGGACTGCCACAGATGGCTTTCTCTTTGTTATAGCTCCTTTATCTTTCGCACTTGTTGTAAAATCTGAGGTTGCTTTACCTTCTTGCACGTTATCAAGGTTAAAAGGCACAGCACTTTTATTAACTGGTGATCCCACATTTTCATCGCTCATTCTACAAGTCTCATAAATACCCACAGAAGGGGATTCTGAGATTTCAACTGAAGTTAGTGGATCTAAATGCTGAATGTCTATCTTACTTGCAGGTTCTTTGTTAACTTCTGCCAATGAAGTACGCAAAGCCAACTGTCTCAAATTCCCAGCCACAGCTCTGTTTCCTATAGTACTGACAATCCTTTTATCAGAGGACTCCAGAAAGACTGGGCTTGAAACTATTTTTCCTCCTTCTGAGACTGACCCATGATTTTTAGGGACCCATCCAGAAGTCCTGGCACAAGATTCAACAGGCCAAACATGCTTACCAGTCATAGGTACTACTCTTTGACAGGTAAACTGCTGCAATTTCTTTTTAACTTTATTTAATTTTTCATCCATTGTGCCACTGTGATCATTGGAAAAATTACAGGCGTGAGTTAGTGCTCCCAGGCTACCTGAGGTAGCAGAACGACACTGTGATGCCACAGTGCCTGAATCTTTACCTTCTGCTACTACAGACAGATTACACGTCTTCTTACAGCCAACTTCAAATGCAAGTAATTTGGTACTATTCTTTCTCCTATTCTTTCTCCTTTTTTGTGCTTCACAAGCACTGCTTTCTGTACGTAGATGAGATGCACAATCATACAAATCTGACAGAGCTGTTTCTTTATTATTTAGTCCTGAGGTTGCAGAGGAGCCTGAAGAGGCGACTGCTGCTTCTGCTGCTAACTCACTGCATTCATTAGTAACATCTGGGGGAACAGCCTGCACAGCTGACATCTCAGCAACTTTCATCTTTTTCCTACTCTTTCTAACAGCATTACATTTTTTTTCACTTAAGAACTTACTGTTTTTACCCCGACTGCATGAAAAACGCCCTTCTTTATGCTGAGCTTCGACTTCTTTCTTAAACTCTAAACTGTCATTTATGAGTGGTCTCTCATTTTGCATTCTATCAGTGCTGCTATTCCCATCACTCCATTCTACAGTGCTACCAGGACAAACAGAATTCCCCTCATCCTGGGCTTTAAGGAAGAATCCACTTAAATTAAAAGTGCTGGTAGCTCCATTCATGGAAGATTTTACAAATGTATTGATGCATCTGCAGGCCTCCAATCTAACAAATGGGTTCTTTGTCGTTACACTGAGCAAGCTGTTGCAGTTGTTTAGGGTGTTTCTACTATTCTCAGCATCATCATGTTCTGCATTTATCACTTTTTCAGCTGCAGTTATGCTGAAATTCTGCAAGCACTTGACAGAATCAGTCCTGGGTTTCCTTTTTTTAAGCTGTACACCAGGCATTTTAGATTCAGGATGACACAGAAAACTCTTGCTCTGCATCCCACCTAATGCAGCAGCTGCAGGAGATTCCAAGGAGAGAGATTCCTTTTCACAGGGATTTTCTGATCTCTTCACAGCTCGTATACCTGAGTCTTGCTTATTTTTTTTCTGTTTTTTCCCTGCTGCTCAAAAACAAAGCAATCTCATTAAAGAGCACACTAAGGAAAAAAAAAAAACCAAACCAAAACAAAAAAAAAAAACAAAAACCCAACCACCCTATTGCAGTATTTTACAAAAAGAACCAAAACCAGCCAAGGGCAGTAAAAAGCGTAACACTAAATAGGGCTGAAACATTTCAGTTGCTTCTCACCATTTTTTATTTTCTTCAAATAAACACTATTAGCAGCCTGAAGAGTATCAAATTATGTTGCCTTCAGAAAGCGTACAGATAAACAACAGAACCTGAAGACACGGTAAGGTCATTGGAAGCTGTATATTTAAAATGGGTGGAAACCAATTACAGCAAGTCCGGCAAGAAAACGCTGATGGCATTTGCAAAATCAGTCTTAAAAATGTTTTGTTAACACAATACATTCCCTGTAATAGGAAAGCTTGGTTATAGCAATATGGCCATTTATTTCAGATATATAGTCCAGTTAAATGCATAAGATTGTTCAAAACCCAAGAAAATTCCAGGACTTGCATTTTTATAAAATCCTTTTTACTTGAGAATAAATACAGATTATGTGAACTGTACTTGCAAAAACATGGAGAGTGATCCTGAGAATATATTGGTAAAATTTTGTTTAGCAAGATCTCTGTTTTCAAAGTAAAACAATTTTAATATCTCATTTTTTTTTTTTTCAGGATAAGGTTATCTAGATTAAATACTAATAACCTACAGCAAATGTTTATTATTTGAATGAATTCATCTTGAAAATAGAAATAATCTCTTCTAGACAACTGTCTATAGGGAAGAGACTTTTAAAAACCTGATTTCAAAATTGTTTAGTGGATACAATATTCTCTTAAGATTTCAAAATAAAACCAAAAGTTCTTACTCAGGGTCTGCTGCTCCTAATACCCCTTATATCCCCTATCTCCCCACAGGTTACATGGTCTAGTCTCTTCTGTGCTAAATGACAGCTTTTCTACCTCAAATAAAGCCTCTCCCCTTCCTAAAATCTATCTTCTGAGACTGTTATTCACAATAACAGACTGTAAGTCAGTCCCTATCTCAAGAAGTGTAGAGGTAAGAGCTAAGTGACTGGCCAAGTGCTAACAGTCACTCTGAGACAGAATACCCACCACTCTTTCTGCCTGCGTGACTTTGTCCCACAGTGACTCTTCCACCCACAGAAAACTCCTGAAAAACTCCTGTTTTCACTTTTTAGTAAGGTCTTCCTGGAGCACCAGCCCCTTGTTCTGGGCGCCCAAATCCTATACCCATACTTCTACAATGGCACACAGATGCTTACCACTTTTGTGCACGCCATCTGCTCCCTTCTGAAGGCCTGAGCTCTGCTGATGTTCTGTGATGCAACACTTGGGCTGCTCTCCTCCAGCTGTTGACGGTTCTTGGCCACTTAACCCCTGCACACATAGTAATTGCAACGAGTCTTCCTCTGTCCAACTTGGAGTGTTCTCCCTGGACTCCACACACTCCGCATGCAGTTCCAGCAGGGCAGATCTCCTTGGTCCCAGCAGTTCTGACTTCAACAAAGATTGCCTGCCTTTCTTTGTTAAGTACCTCTTTCCTCTCTCCTTTGGCTTTTTAAACCTCTTTAAGGAATGCCCATCCATATTCTCTGGGTTATCCACCACTTCCTGAGTTTTTGGTTCAGACAAGGAAGAATCCTCAGTCCCCATACTCTTAAGACCTGGGATTTCCAGATTCAGTATCATTAAGGAGGCTGTGCCTTTCATTTCAGTGCTGCCTGCGCCCTTTCTAGGCTGCAGCACACCAGGTTCTGACAAACAAGAAACAATATGCCCCTCTGTCCTCTCAAGATTCTCCTCCGAGGTTGGGATTTCCAATTTCAATTCCACAAAGGAACGCTTGCGTTTTTTTCCTGAGCATCTCGTACCCTCCTGGAAATCAGAGAGGTTTGGTCTTTCTGGGCTGCCAGTCTCTCCTGGCAATTTCTTCTGCAAGTCAGTTCCTAAGCAAAAAGACTGCTGACCTTGCCCTGTCTGTCTGTTTACAGTCTTTTCCAAACACGCTCCTGCCACTACGGCTGCTGCTTGCCCATCTTCACAGACAGCACCATCCGGTACCTGCACAGCAGAACCATTCTTTCTTTCAGAAGACATCCTGCTCTGCACCCCCTTGTTTTTCTTACCACCAGGCCCCTGCCTACTCTTGGCTCGCTCCTTCTGCACAGGCAGATGAGAAACAAGTTCCTCAGAGGAACTGACTGAGAGTGCAGCAGGTTGTGACGGTGAGGGCTGCTCAGGTTCCCTCTCTGGTGCCAGGTGAGGACTCTGCCCTACTACCAGCTGCTTCCCTGACTCACATCCCACCCCTGCACCCAGACAGCCGGGGCTGGCAAGCAGCATCTCCACCCCGACCACCTTCCCACATCTTAACCGCGGCATTGTGGGAGACAGCACCAAGCCCTACGAACCCCACACACCTGCACAACCCTATCAGCACACCTGCCTAGCCCGGGCCCTGACGGGTGCAAACCCGAGCACAACCTGCCTCAGCAGAGCCCGGCCCGCGACACAGCACAGGCAGCGACCCCACAGCCACCAGCCGGTTCCCACCCCAACACCTGCCTACTGCCTCAAGACACAGCTACCACGGCTCGGCCGCCTCCCACCCCCCTCCCCGCACTGCAGGTCCCTCGCCACTTCGCAGTTCACTGCTCCGTCCCTCAAGGCCTCACTGGGCCTCGGCGCCGCTCACGGCAGCTCACGGACGTGGGCGGCTTCCCGCCGCGCAGCGCAGCTCCGCGCCGCATCATGGCGGCCCGGGCAATGTGAGGGAGGCTCCGCCGCGCCCCTGCGCGGCCCGGCGAGGCCGTGGGCGTGGGCTAGCGAGATCTGCCGCTGGGGCTGACGTGCCGAGGTTTTGCCGTGGAGTTAGCAAAGCCTCCCAAACGCGGGTGGTTGCCAGCGCAAAAGTCGGCCAGACCTGAGTGGAAAAACAGAGATCCCAGCCCTGTCTCATCGAGGGGGATGTACTTGGTTGGGTACTGGGCAAAATGGAATTTTGGGCTTCAAATGTAGCAGTCGTTCCAACACTAATAGGAGCCACCAAAGCTTCAGGACCATTTACTGTGTGAGAACGTGAACACTTAGAAATTATCTTACGAAAACAGTGCTGTACAAAGATTGAATCTGTGTGGCAAATGCAACGAAAATGACAAAATTTAGGAAGGTCTCGCTTCATCACCAATAGCGGCATCGGTATGAAGGCAGACAGATGTTCACAGAATCACAGAACTGTAGGGGTCGGAAGGGACCTCCAGAGATCACGGAGTCCAACCCCCTGCCAGAGCAGCTCCCTAGCCCAGGTTGCACAGGTAGGCGTCCAGGCGGGTCTGGAACATCTCCAGAGAAGGAGACTCCACCACCTCTCTGTGCAGCTGTGCCACTGCTCCGTCACTGCACTGTGAAGAAGTTCCCACACACATTTGTGCGGAACTTCCTATGCTTCAGTTTGTGACCGTTTCCCCTTGTCCTGTCACCACACACTGCAGAAAAGAGTCCAGTTCATAAATGGTATCCAAGGGAGCAGTCCATTCCTGCCTGAGGATCGTCCCCAGACTTTGTGCTGCTTCCCGTGAGACCTGTGCACAGAAAAGTATCACAGAATCACAGGAATTGGATAAGACCTCTGGACATCATCCAGTCCAACCCCAAGAAGTTTATTGTATCTCTGCTTTCTAGAAGTGCATTGCTGTGAAAGTACTTGAAGAGTAAGGCTGTCCTTGGAAGTCCAAACCAATTAGCATTGGCCTGCAGTACAGCTCTGGCTAAATCAGCGTTTATCTCCATCTACAGATAGAGGTAACAGAGCACTATCCAAATAAAGACAGGAACAGCCTCCAGTGGGCAAACCTCTCCAAAACTGAGGAAATGAAGTTCCATTCAAATATGGAATATATGAGGAAGAACTTATTTACTGTGAGCACTGGAACGGCCTGCCTCCAGAGGCTGTACAGCATCCTTCTCAAGAGTTAGTCAGGACTAACCTGGATGCTTTCCTGTGCAATCTACTTCAGCAGGGGATTGGACCAGATGATTACCAGGGGTCCCTTCCAACTCCTACAATTCTGTGATTCTGTGAAATAAAAGGCAGGTTTGAAAACTTTCTCCTCGTGACATTATGTTGCACATACATGGTGAAGTACAAAAAAGTCAGTGAGTGACCAACTGACACTTAGCAAAGCAGAAAATACAGGATTTTCAGCCTTTTTTTTTTGCTTCAGTTGGTGCTGTGCTTCTCAGCAACAGTGAAGACCTAAGCTAACTGCACAACACCTGGCATCTTCAGTGTGTTGCAGGAAGCCTGTTAAATGAAACATTAATCACTGGCAAAATTTAACCTTCTCTAGCTCAAATATGCGTCATATAGACTTTTAATTTTAGTAGGAATACACAAAAAAAATGAACAAGTCCTTTGAAAAAAAGGACTAGAGCCTCAGAAAGGACATTTTGAAGCATCTGTGGGTTATGTTAAAAACCAGATTGTGTTCAGTTAAAAATATTGCTGATAATAGGTAGTATAAACATTATCTTACAGAGTGGATCAAGGTAATTGTTTCAAAAATGCCTAAAATAAGAGGCAGAGATTTAATGCATAGTCATATTATCAAAACCAGACAAAAAACAACTGTGTGAAGCATTTATTGAAACTGTAGATTAATAAAGTGTAAATAACTTAATAATCAAATTAACAGCTTAAGAGGGGGGGGGGGGGAATGAGTTATTTCCACATTCCAACACAGCAGATGTTTAAACTTATATTTTCAAATTCTGTCTTGTTTGGAAATGCTTGTTTCTCCTGTGTTTTGCAAATGGTGTGCCGTGTGACCGTATCTAAGCTTTAGAGCTAATTCAGCTTTTGCTATCAGTTTCTGTGCTTCACTGGTTTCTTGTTCATCCTAGACACTTAAACAGTCACAGAAATGCTAGCTATTGTGCGTATGAAAATAAACAGGGAATCCTACTGTCTAAAGACTGTTTGTTTGTTTGTTTGTTTTTCCAGAATAACTGATACACTCAGGGGTGACTGTCAATTTCCAAGTGTGAGAAAAGTTTTTGTGTAATTTTTTAATGTATTTTATGTAAAGTCTGTGAAAAGACTATATCTTTCTTCTCTCAGAGAATCATAGAATGGCTTAGGTTGGAAGGGACCTTAAAGATCATTGTGCTCCAGCCCCCTGCTGTGGGCCAGTGGTTGCTAACCACTAGATCAGGCTGCTCAGGGCCCCATCCAACCTGGCCTTGAATGCCTCCAGGGATGGGGCAAGAGAAGCAATTGTTTGTACTTAACCTCCCCAGCATCATCATTTACATTACCAGCATGAAGAAGTTGTGGCTGAAAATCTAACAGCAATACATTTGACCAACTTGCTGTGAGTTTTTGGAGGGCTGATATTTAGAAACCCGTAAATAACAGCTTCATAGGTGAGAAAATCCCACACAAATTTTACTTGGCTACAGTTTAGACATTGCTCGTACCCTCACTTAGCAACAGGAAGTAAGTCCACTTTAGGGAACTGGAGACAACTTAAAAATGTATTGTTTTCAATTGTATTTTATTTCTTTGGTGTGGCAATGTGAAAAACATCCCACTGGACTGCTTCCTTTTACCGCTTACATCTTCATGCTTGGCTGGGGGATAGATTTTTTTTATCTCCAGGAAACCTTCACATAAAGTTTTTGGCTGTGCTGTAATAATTGAGACTGAGATGTGAACAATGTGCATAGTCTGTTATTTCCAAAATGACAAATTAATTCCTTAAGGTAATAGAACTAAAACGAAATAGGGGAGAGTTTTCATCCAGCATGTCCAAGGATGTATCCTTCTACAACCCCAAGGATTATTTTTTTACAGTTCTTATGTATTGGTTTTCCCAAGTTAGCACCCAAAGATACTAAACACAAATGTGATTTTTAAGTAACTTCTTTACCCCCTGCCTTCCATTCAAATATATAGGCATTTTGGAATTGCTTGCCAGTTGAACTACGGCGTTTCCATACACTCTGTAAAACTGTCTTTGATTCATACTAAAAAATGTTTGTCTGCTTTTCTGCACTGTCACTATGAACTCTGATAGACAGGAGTCATGTTTGGAAACCAATGGATACCCCCTGGAAACCAGAGCTTGGTGCTGACATTGTTAGAAATAAATATAGTAATAGTACAGCTATTAATTGATGTACAGTCACTATGGTGTTGAAAGCAGGGATACCTCAGTGGAGATACGTGATCTGCTTTGCAAAGTAATTACTCTGCGTGACATCATGAGGGTAGACTATGTGAATGCAGCGAGTGGCTGGTATTTCAGCCTGTATTTTGTTTGCTGTTTTTTTATCATAGGGCCATACAGAGTAGATTAAAGTAATTGCGTTTTCCACTAGTTTAAAATGAGACATTGGAGGAAAAAGGACAGCTGGTGTATTTCATAATGAACCATCTGCCTTTTTTTTTTTTTTTTGATCTTCTGATTTCTAATTTATTATAGAATTACAGCATGAAAATCAAAATTATTGATTGTGTGGAATCAATGTTTCCCTCTGGAACATTTTATGCTCCTTCAGTTTTTGGCAAAGGATGTTCCTAGAAGGAATGAGGACCTCTCACACTTAGCTTTCACAAAGCTCAAAAGTGCCATTTGCCTTTTGTATATATATTCCTGTAATCGTGCTGCTTGACCAGCTATCCACGTGATCACATCTGATCTGAACTTTGTAAAAGTGCCACTAATTAATTTTAAGGCTCCAGGAGGGAATTCCTGCTTTGGGTTAAAATCCATTGTATTCGTTTCCATTTCTGATGTCGTTGTTGTTTTTCAACTTCTGTTGGTAGGAGCTTTTAGGAAATAAACTAATTATCTGGAATTTGCTTCTTTTAGTGGCTGGATTAAGAAGATGTTGGATTTAAGAGGAAGGCGTCTGCTATCCAGGAATATGTGACACCTCCACTTCACTTCCAAAAAGGACTTTGAAATATGATTTCTGAATGGAAAAAAAATAAAAATAGAAAGAAAATGAGGAAAAGAAGAAATTGAAATTTGGTGGATCAGAGCTAGAAGAGCCATGGAGTTAGAAACAGTAGAGGTGGAATGAGGAATAAGCAGAGCATAATAAAATAGTAAATAACATGGGAATAGCAAATTGCTTCCGAAAATCACCGTTAAAAAGAAAGAGTGGTGTTGTGAAGACAGAACGTGGTGGGAACTTCTTTGTGGTTCAGACTGAGGAAAACATGAAGGAGCATCTTCAGCAGTACTCTTAGGAAAAAAAGTAAAAGAGCCTTGAACTTGGGGTGGTGAAACTGATCAATGGCAAACCAGAACCCAAATCTGAATCCTAATTAAGGATTAATCCCAATGCTGGACATTGAACTAACATCAATGACTGGCTCCTAGCTTCAGTTTCTTGTACGGTTGCCATCCATTAAGACCTTACATTAAAGTCTATTTAGTAAGGTCAAGGTGGATGTCATACAAAACATGGAGACTCACAGTCAGAATAGCTTTCTGTGTCTTTTTTTTTCCCCTGGATGATTCATCCATAATCATCAGATCACTCCGCATCCACCAGTATATTCTGTATTTTTGAGGCTTTTGAGCCTGTGGACTGTATTTGCTGTTACTGTATGTTTTCAGAACTTGAATGGGACTTTTTCTGTGCTGCAGATCTAGGAAATGACCGCTGCTTGCTTTATTCTCTTCGGAGATAGTATTACTCTCTAACAATGAAAATACCTTTTGCAGTTGATGAAAGATAATTTTTTTCAGTCATGCTGACTGAACTGAGCAACTGACTGATTACAAAGCTTCCCCCAACAAAAGCAGCATACAACCATTTTAATGTGCTGGTTTCACCACTAAACATTACCTGCTGCCATAACCAGGGCAAACTATGGATAGAGATTCTCTTTCAAAAGCTCTCTTTCAAAAGCTTTCTATTCAGAAATAAGGCTGGCAATAAGTGATTATTATACGTTAATAGCGATGTCACTGCTCGGCAGACAAGTCAGAACAGTAGGGCAGTTGATTTCTTTCTTGTCTGCAGTGCTGGTGTTGCACTTGCTATATGCGTGCCAATTTATTTCAGTCATAACTTTCTGGCCACTGAGTGTGTACTGAACGTTGGGCCATTTCTTCTAAATCTGACTGGTGGGATAGAGGCCACAGAGATATTAAGTTTCTGCATATTTCATGAAAACAGAAACCCATGTAGATGAGAAATGGTCCATGGAGAAAAAAGCTAATAGGCTTTGCCTTTGTTGAGGATCAGGGTATCCACAGAATGAGATGTCAGGTTCCAGGTCTTGTCGCACTGCTATGGGTTATAAGCTCTTCAGTGGAGTTACAGACAGGACTTACCATCAGGGGATATCTTGCTTATGAGAAGATGCTTGTGAGCAGAGAGCTTTCATGGGAATTACACTTGCTGACTGAGCCTTGTGGCCCTCAGTGTCGTTAAGGGTTTCCTGAAGTCAGGGCACCCTGGATAGCAGCTGCAAAGTGGCATTACTTTTTGCAGCCTGACTAAGTCTGTTACTGGATTTCTGAGGAAGCTGGGGATGTAAAGGTACCTCCCCTTCCAGTGGTACCACTACTGCTCGACCTGTGCTTGCATCTGCCATTTTGCCACTGAAGTCTGGCATCAGCAAAGTACCCTCAGCTTTGTGAAACAATTTGAATGAGCCGGCTGGTACTGCCTTGCTCCATGCTTGGCTGGAAGCTTGGAGCGGGCTGAAAGAACAAGAGGATGCAGGGAGGTGATAAGATTTTTGCAAGAAGTTTTTGTTGGTTTGTTTTGCTTTTTGAATTATAATTCCTTGTTTATATCCACCACCATCAAAAAATAACTGCCTATTTTTCAAATCTGGGAAAGTTGCCTTGCTTAACTGGCAAATACCTGTGTTGCTTATTACACTGAGCTTCTCAGTTAATCCAGATCTGATAGGAAGAAATGCCTCACTTTGTAGCTGGAAATGTTTTAAAAAGTGGGGAATGGACACCAATCGCAAAAAGCATAAAAACAAATTTAACTTGGAGCTTGACTTTTAAATTTGCATTTAAGGAAGCAAAAATAGAGCTTTATCTGAGACAGTATGATCCAGTGCTAGTTTTCATAGAATCATAGGATCTTTTACTTACTTTTCTATTAGCATGTAGCTAAAATAGCTGCATTCTGACCTCTGTTTCCTTTACTCTGGCCACAATTCTTCATCCTCCCTGTCTGCTGTGACCTCCTAGTAAAATTGCTCCTTCCAGTCCGTGCTGATTGGCATTAACCTGCCTGCTGGCTGAGCTGCTCTGAGCCCTTGTTGCTCATCATCAGCATGCAGCTGAGAAGGACGCCAGGAGAGGCACTGTTAGAGCACTGAATATTTTTGTGTATCTTGTGTTCTTGCTACCAGAATGCAGTGTGCATTAAGAATGTGGTACGCTGTCCTTGTGTTCTTCTGGAGGCACACAGAAATGCTAATAAACCAAAGTAATGTCTCCTGCCCATTTTTGCTAGTCAAATCTTATTAACTGTAGCCAAGCTGTAAGATAAGATGAACATAATGTTCATTTTCCAAGAAATCACAATTAAGATCTGGGATATTGGGAATGAATTGTTGAAAACTGGAACAATAAGAAAAGAAACATAATCTGTAGTTTGTAAGTCTTTTAGGGTAATGAAATACGTCTGTGCAAAAGGGGATATGAGGTTAGTCTAGTTTTCTCACTGTTCTTCCCTTTCTAACTTACAGCACTGATTCATTTGGAAAATATCTCAAGACTTGACATCCACACAAATTTACCATTAAAATTATTAAAACCAACAAGCTGTTACCAAAAGCTGCATTCCTTACGGAAGACTTAGAAAGGGATAAGCCTGAAAGTCATCAACTGCAAGTCACGTGGCCTTGGGAATTCTGGGGCATCACTGCTCACACTTTCACCTGAGCCCAGCTGCCAAGCATTTTCTTGTCTAAAAGCACTGCCTGCCCCAGTGCAGGAATAAGCATTTCTATAGGCTGGAAACAAGAGCCCAAGTTGTACCTGTAAGCAAAAGAGGAAAGCAACACAGCTTCAAAACATCTAAATCAACCATGTCATGTTAACCATGTATGATGTGCCTGAATTTTCAGAATTGTGCCAGTAAATGGACCTCACACCTGGTCCACATGAATTCACTGTCAGAGCATTCTTAGAGGTATTTTATGCTGCTTAATAAAGCTACAATTAAATGTAAATAAATGTTTTCTCATTTACACTTTTAAAAAGTTGTTCTTGTAAATGAAAATATCTTTTGATAGCAATTTATGCTTGCAGCATATGTTTGTTTTTCATATTCTGTTCTGAACCTTGAAAAGACACAGGTGATAGTTTGCATTCATTTTACGTGCTCAGGCATCTGAGAAAACATGAGTGAAATCTGTTTGTTGCCTTCTGTGGGCTAAGAATGATGCCTGAAATTATTCGTCTGACCAGAGCTAAGCCAAAACTGCACTGAAGGCGCTACCTGTGGTGGGATATACTTGCTGCCTGTGTCTTCCCCACCACCTAAGCATTTTCAGGTAGTGGACTGCCACTTGAATGTGCATTGTGGTCTCCCCCATCTTGCCATTCCTGGACATTGATAAAATTCAAAGGTGTAACCGCGGTCAGACGATTATTTCTAATTGTGAGTCTGTTTGGGTATTTCTAGCTAACATTTTACTTCAGTTTAATGACAGACTTCTGTGAACACACAATGTTCCCTTACTTTTAGAGGCTGTATTTGTTAAAATGGACAGATGAATTAACACATCACCGCCTCATTTAAAAGGTTGGACACTGTGTGCAGCATTTATTTCTGACACTGCTTTTTCAGACGCCTGTTTCCCGATTCCCTTGTCCTCCTCTTTGCCTAGCTAACTGCAGAGTGGGAAGGAGGTAGATGTCAATATTCGCCTGCTTCCTGGCAATCTGCATTGCAGCCAGGCACACCTCACTGCGAGAGGCTACACATGGGGTCACACAGAGCAACGTGGTTGGTTTTTTTTTTGTATTGGTTAACTCCAGAAAAATAGTAGAATGAAAGCCTTCACAAAAGGAGGCAGAAGTGTGAGGTGTCTGCAATGGGCACAGCCCTCGAGTGCTGGCCTGGGGCGGTGGAGAGGCCTTGCTCCCAGCGCTGCACGCGGTCCCCTGGGCCTGAAGCCTGGGCTGACCCTTCATTTCTGAATGGCTATCCATGCTCTTGGTATTCAGCCACATTTTCCTCTCACTAAATGGGGTATGTGGATTTCAAAATGACCGTAAAGCCGCCTGAAATCAGTGGTTCACAATTTTCATAACGCTGATGTTGTCTTATTGTCTAATAAGTCTCTATTCTGTGAGAAGAGATGCTAAAGGAATGCCCCCATGTGAGTGAGAACTACAGTTCATACAGTGAACCCAAAGCCATGGTTTGAACTCTCACCTCAGGTTTTCTGCCTGTTGTCTTTCAAAGCAACACCTATGTTAATGTTTTGGAGACCTTTTAAACTGCAGGTTTTGAGTCAGGAACTGCTGTCATGGGTATCTGATTCACACAGTGCAGCACCGACTGCACCTGGTGCAGGGAACCTGCTTTGGCAGGGGGGTTGGACTCGTTGATCTCTTGAGGTCCCTTCCAACCCCTATGATTCTATGACTGGTGGAGACTGCAGGTTGCACTGTGTGTGTGAAACAGCAGCGGGAATGTGTGCAGAGCAACTGGAGGAAGAATTTAATCATATATGGCCTTTAATTATTGACTAATTGATTTAGCACCTGAAAAATATTTGGGGTTTGTAGGCCTGTCTTCTAAAACAGTAAATTGCTACGGCTGGTAGTCTCCAGCTGGGTTTGGGGAACACTGTTGGTCAGAATGACCTTCCCTCCTGTTTGTTGTTACTCACAGGACCTGGATACAGAATTAATTGGAAATGCCATTCAGATTATTCAACTATGGTCATCGTAATCTTAATATGTCCCTTTTGTGAAATCAGGCCATTTTTATTTTGAGGAAACTAAATTATGTTGCATTAAAGTGCCAGAGGTTGTTACAGTTGGTCATGCATGTGATTAATATGCTCGATTTCTCCTGCTATTTTATGTAATTCTCATGATATAAATTGTTTTCCAGAATCATAAAACGTTTTAGGGGAAATGTAGGTTGTGGACACCAGATTGGATTTTTTCAGGAGTGAATGGCAGAGCTGTGGACAAATAGCAATGAAAAAGTGAAATTTTGATATGATAATAACTCTAGACAGAAAGTATTTATTTGAAGAACATAATGGATGACACTTCCTTGATTGCTGAGAACTGGTAATAAGTTAGTTCTCTCAGAAAGCTTAAAGACATAAGCAGATCTGCCTGTTTTAACTTAGTCTACTGGGGTAACCAGGAAAAGTGGAAAACAGGTTCTTTAACAAAGGGAATTAGGTGTCTTAAATACAAATGTTTTCTCTGTCTTGAACTGCTTTATGGCATTATCATGTGCTTAACTGATACCAAATAGTGCCTGTAACTCAGTCTGAGGGTTCTGTGAGCCTGTGCTAGATCTTACAGTCCGTATAAAGCTTATACGTTTGAATCATAGAGTATCTAAAGTTGGAAAAGCCCTCTAAAATCACCTCGTCCAACTGCCCACCCACTCCCACCATGCCCACTGACCACGTCCCTCAGTGCCACACGCACACGGCTCTTGGACACCTCCAGGGACGGTGACTGCACCACCTCCCAGGGCAGCCTGAGCCACTGCCTCACTGCTCTTTCTGAAAAGAGATTTTTCCTAATAAACAGTTTGAAATATAATACCTTAAAATTATTGTTTGGTTCAGCTCTCTTGTATACTATTCAGGGATCCTTAGCTCTTGGAGACCTTGTTTTGTTTCTCAAAGAGATCCAAGAGATAAGGTTTTGCCAAACAAACAAACATACATACAAACATACAAACAAACAAACAAACAAACAAACAAAAACCCCTCTAAACCCAAACTCTTGAGAGTTTCACTAAATAACAGCATTTCTTTCTGCAAGCGAAAAATTTGGTCATTTTTCAGTAACGTCTTTCAGGCCCTGCCTGTACCACACAGAGGGGTGGGTGAGGAGATCCCCGAAGGAAGGACAAATGGAGGTGTTTCCCACAGCAGAAGAAGTAAGTTCATCTCAGCACATTGCCCATGCCCCTACTCAGCTCTTTTGGGGTGCAGAAATTCCATCCTGGAGTACACTGTCAAGATGAAAAGTTTTCCGAATTCTGTTAAAGGTTTGGGCTCCTCTGGTGGATGTTTTTCTGAGCAGACAAAAATTTCTGGGCAAAAAAAAACAGCCTGCCAAAATTTTCCAGCTGGCTTTTGCTGTTGATGTAGGGAGGAGGCATGATGTTTTTCAGAGCTAATAAAGATGTTGATGTCCTACTTTATCAGGAAGCTTAGTTTTGACTATAGAAATGTGACTAATTCTTCCACGGATTTAATGCTGGCAAAATAACACTATGAGTGCTAGCTTGCTCGCTGAGATCTCTCACCTAGCACCACCTTCTGCTGAATTAACACTTGTCTTCTGAGTCGCCTAAAAATCACCTGCAGGCCCCAGCTCATATTACCAGGCTAGTTTTAGCATCAGTGGTTTCTTGAACGTTCCTCCCCATTAAGTCAGCCCACGGAGATTAGAGTTCATTGTAACAAAATGACTTTTTGGATAGTACCTTAAAATGCAAACTTGCGTCAGGCTGCACTCTGCTTTTTTTGCCAAGTCCTCCCAGCTGCCAATTGCTAGTAACAGTCTGATTAACTTGCCATGATTAATCACTTCATCTTTGCTGAAAAGAAGAGAGAAGGAGCAGAAAGTGACATCTTTCAGGTGTCTCTGTGTCGAAAAGGACATGTGGGTTCAGCCACCGGTGCTGGCAAGATCTTGTCCAAAGTGTGCTTGTCCCTAGCAGCTGGTGCTGCACTGGTGGCCTCCGATGAGGGACAGAGTTTGATTGGAGTTAGAAGTTGAAAGGACTTGGGCTGGTTTTCTGTCTGGTACTTGTCCAGTAGTCTGTGATATGCAGGTCCTTGTCTGCTGGCTTGTATTTATGTTCTTAAGGGAAAGTGTTAGAAACCCTGAGGACACTGCAAATTCAGCTGCGCACATGCAGGGTGGAAGTGTTCTGTTTGTGTGTATGCATAGGTAGTGTACAATCTGAATTTGCCTTTGTGGCATTTTTAGGATTACTTAAATCTTTACACTACTTTTTAGGGCAGACTTCAAATCATCAGCATGTTTTGTGTGCCTCATCTAAACACCTCTCATAGTGCTTAATCTCTGAGTTTTAAATACGTGTGAGGAGCACATAGTATATGCAAGACACATTGGATTATTCTTTGCTTTGAAATAGGACCTGATTTTAAGGACCTTATTATCAAGGTCACAGTAACAATATATTAGAACTCTGAGCATTATTTAGTAGGAGAATTTTAACCCTGGAGTCAAAAGACCTGATTATCAGTGTTGAGTGTGATCAAGCAGAATGAGTGTATAAGAAATCTTTGCAAGCAACACAACAAAGCAGCTCAGTGTTGTTTCCCTTGCAAGGCCATGGCCTTTTCATCACATCGACTGCACAGATATAGCTGGGCTTGCAGTGTTTTCTTCCCCGCCTTTGTGATTATCACTAAGCAACTGGCCCCTCACTGTTTCTCCACTCACAGCTGTTTTATCGAGATTTGCATCATTTTGAACTTTTTCTTTTTTACAAACTGTATTACAAATTAATGGGCTAAAAGGAAAGTGCCTTGGATGAGTGACACTGCTTTGTAGAAGAATTATGGATTCTATTATCTTCTTCAGCTCTCTGTGGAGAGAACATGAAAAGCTTCTCCACAGCCCCCACAGCATCATACTGCTGCTGAAATCTTGCAGGTTTGGAGGTGTTTCAGAGGTGTCTACAAACAATGCATCAAATGGATATGCTCGCACATAAATCTACAGACTTCGTAGTTCAGCAGCTGAGCAAATCATATGCTGCCAGTGAAATTTAAGACCTGAGATATTCCTATGCAGAAATCCAAATTAATATGACCCATTTGTCCTCTGAGGTTGAAATCTACTGCAAAAAGTATTTCTGTGCTGCTTCTTGTAGCTCACTTCCTAAGAGGGAGGATTTCTCTATGATCCCAGAGCACTGGGTTGAACAAGAGCAAGTGCTGGATTCTGCACCTGCCCCAGGCCATCCCCTCCTGTGAATCCTGATGGCCTCAGCCTGCTTGCCTCCTCCTGAAGTTCTGTCTGGAGGCTGAGCACTTCTCCCACCTGGGCTGTGCTCACTACTGCCATTCGGCATTGGCATAGAGATGGGCCTGCCCTGCATCCTGAGGCCAGGGCTGGGCCCTCACCCCACTGGGAGAAGTTGTTCTGCGCTGGGGAGTCCAGGTGGTGTGGCAAGTCCCAGTGCAGTAAAGTATCAAGAAAGGAGAATAACTTAATTTTTGTTTGTTTGTTTGTTTTGTTTTGTTATTATTTTCTGTTGTCCTTTTAACTTGTTTGCTGTCCTGTCTTTAAAAAGTATTCTAATGAGCAACTGGAATGGACCTTCATGCTGAATTCAGCCCTTCTTCCAGTCCAAACCAAAGTCTTCTGCTTATCCAAAGGAACAACTGCCTCTGTAGTTTCTCTGGCACTGCTTGGAGGCTGCAGGGAGCTTGGGGCTATCTGCTGAACTCCTCCTGATGTCTGGGTGCAGCAGCTCAGAGGATGCCAGTGTTACCTGTGTTGCAGAAATTGAAATCACACATATATAGCTATAGGAGAGATAATTTTCAGAGATATATCTAGATTTCCATTCTAAACTCTGGGTGTAGAAGTGAGAGCAGCATACGTTGTGTGCTTGTATGCTGTTCCTGTCTTATGCTTGCTGAATCTTGCTGAAAGAGTGGTCACTTCCCGTAGAGACGCTAAACATTTTATAATTGCAGCTTAGATTGTTTCAGGATATCACAGGATATCACCTGTATAAAGCTCTTCATTGTCAACAAATAGGGACAAGAGAAAAGGATGTCCTAGAGGTTTTCCAACTTGGATTCCGTCCCTTTTTATTCCACCATGAAATTAAGAAATTTCCTAGAAGGTCTCAGGCAACTTTGCAACAGGAATCATCAGGATTTAATTCAGTAACTGGTCAGGATCGTGGATTTGTGCTTATAGTGGATTTTCATCAACAAGTAGCTGGAAATAGACACATTTTAGTTGTCTTTACAACTTCTGATAGCTTAATTTGAAGAGGCCTCTTTTTCCACATGGGCAAGAGCCATTCTGCAAGGACTGTGAGAAGTCCCAAGTCTGAGCTACGGGCATAGCAGGAGATACCATTCTCATACCCAGCAGAAACACCAGGGCAAGCACGCTTCTGCCCCAGACACTCGAGACTTGAAACATGAGGCTGCTGACTCTTTATTGGAGGTGATTTTCTTTCATGGCACACGCTTTCAGTACCCGGGTCTCTCCTTTCCCTCTTGCCATTCCCAGTGCTTTGTGCGTGCCATGGACTAAGGTAGCTCTGCTCGTGCCTGGAGTGGCAGAACTTCCCTTCCAGCAGCGCAGCAAGCCTCCATTTATTTTTAATTGCTCCCCACTGTGTAGGCCAATTAAGGATGAAGCCAGCAGGGCAAGGATCACTCACAAACACTTTGAAGGGAGCAGACCCAGCATTTGCTTCGCCGGAAGGCTGCCATTCACACATTTGTGCAAGAATGCAAACAATTGGGCTCACGCAGTGGGATGGAGCTGCCTTGTTCAGTCTGAACCACTTGCTAGTGCAGATGGCAGTGAGAGTGGCAGCACCGCTGAATATTATCCCCAGGGTTAGAAACTTTCCAAATGAGATTTACATTTGTGACCCTCCCCGTTCCAGCAGGAAGCTCTGCTGGGGCAGCTTTAGGAAATGCCTCTCATTGTCAGCTTCTGTTTGAGCTCCGGGTTTCATAGCCCTTGTGGTTCAGCACACTTAAGAACTTGATCTTTTGATAATATGAAAGGGGAAATGTTAGAGGATAGTAAGCAGTGCCTCCATTTTTAGCTCATGTTTCATGCTCCCATAATTATCCCTTTAAAGTTCTTGTCCGACATTTATCTTCCTAGCTTGAGAACATGGCAGAGCAGGGAGTTACTGGGTATCCTGAATAGATTTCCAGGAAATCCTGGATGGAGGACTTGCTGGGTTGATAGGAATTAGCAACCAAATATTTTAGATGGAGCTGGGAATGTATCTGCAGATGCGATGGTGATGCTGCAAGCTCCTGTCCTGGTTGTGGAAGAGAGCTGGTGTTCATTGCCAGATTTGGACAAAACTGGGAAGTAACAGTGTGTGCAAGATCAAGGTATAATAGGTAAAGTGACTCTGCATCAGTTTCTGACCATGGCTTATGCATTATTATTTGTCAGTTTGGAAATGTATTTGTTTTTTTGTTTTAATTTGGAGAGGAAATTTTGGAGAAATTTCATTAACATCCAGCCCCTTGTGAATGGGCTAATAATTGTGGCTGCAGCTCATATCCATGCACAGAAGGTTCTTCTAGGAAAAGACATTCTCTGCATATTTTCACTACGCCTCTCACTGGTCCTTTGCTTAGTGCCCTGCGTGGGGAATCCCTGTGTGTCCAGACGGGCTCATCTCGGGCTGCACATGCTCTTCTTTGCACAGCACTAATGTAAACTGATGCAGCTCGATTGAGACTGCAATTCCAGTGCGTGTGGCTGGCTTCGGTTTTACATGTAAGACGCGCAGCCTCGTTCTCCCACATCACAAAAACCTAGCACTCTCACTGTGAGTGAAACCTGTTTTTCCCCCAGAAACTCCTCTAGGTACCTGTGCGGGGGTGTGGGTAGGGCCATTCCCGGGTGTTGGGTCATCCCCAGCTCCCTGACCCCACTGTGCTCCTCCTTGCTCTCCCTGCTGCTCTGCCAGCATGAAGGAGGAGAGATGACATCCCGACAGCGGGCAGGAAGAGGTATTTCCCAACACATGGAGCCATGGGGCTGTGTGTCATCCTTGCTGGTGCTGCAAATGAGGGAAGGACTGTGCTCCTAAAAAAAAGATGGAGTTTTTGCAGTTCCTTTTGCCCTGCTCCCATTTTGTTTCTTGCCGTGTGGCTGCTTGGTAAAATTTCCCTGCATGCAGGCTTCTGGGGACACTGCAGCTTTCTGCAGAAAGTCATGAGGATCAGAGAGCTGATAGCTGCTACAGCAAGCTACCTATTCACGTTGCTAAGGGTATGAGTTTTGTTACAGTAAATGTATTTCAGCAGTCAAGAAAATTTTCAATTAAATTTCATCCTTCATGGCACCAAGGAAAGCACTGTTGTTTTACAAAATGTTCACCTCTCTGATGGGTGCGGCTTTGTGATGATTTTTAAGAAACTAACCATTCTATGCCAAATACGTATATCATGAATTGCTGTGGGTGCTTTTTTTGTTTGTTTGTTTTGTTTTCATTTAGTTACCTACAACATTACCATGAACACATAGCTATAAAAATCAAAATTCTTAAGCAGTCCTTTCTGGAAAGAAATGCAGTTTCTTAAATAATGTCTGAAAGGAGCTGGTATTTGTGCATTACACGTACTTCATTTGTGTAATGAAATAATATAATGCCTGCTTGTATTTTAATCTGGCGTTCGGTCATTGTACCACGTAGAGATAGAACAGTTTTCTGATGGCAGAGCTGGGATTCTCCAGCAGATGCAGAATTGTTTTCGGCGTGGCAGAGAGCTGTAGCTGGGAAAGAGACAAAGCTGTTCATTGTCAGACAAGGGTTTATCTCTCTGGTTGCCTGTAGTGTGTGGTTTTGTAAGTTAGGATATGACTGAGTGTCTGTTTGTAAAGCTGCTATAGAAATCTATGTGTGTGCATTTGGAATGCAGTTTTTCAAAAGAAAGCTGGATGTGCACTCCCTTATGCAGTTAGTCATTTTACTGTGATGCTTGTATCATGCGAGCTCAACAACCGTGTTGCAAAAGAAACAGTATTATGATCGTTTGTCTTATTTTCCCCAGGATTGACAAATTCATTGTGTATCAATGCATCAAAAGGAGTTTTTGTGGTAAGGCAGGAGCCTATTATATTGGAGGAAAACCAAAGCATTAGATAAAAGGAAACTGCTAACCTATATTCATAAACACCTAACAGCATTTAACAAGACAGCATCCAATTTAGACCAAACCCTATGTCCTGTATTGTATCAGCTATGTTGTCATACTGGGGATTTGGCTTGTTATATTTGCTTCTCATGTTTTTCACAAGCTTTGAAAGAAAAGTTTTGTTTGGATTTCTTAATAAGATCAGCATCACATTTCAGTGGACAGAGAATGACTGGGTCTGCAGTTGCTACAGCAGTCTGAATATTTTTATTGAGAGAAAAAAGCTTTTGTCTATGATTTAGAAAATGCTCTGTTGCTTTTCTCCAGCCTGAATATTCCTTAAAGTAGCTGAAATGAGGAAGTAGAAGAGCCAGCCTGCCATGACAGTCCATGCTGCTAAAACAGCGTGGAATAAATAAGACTGATACCAGGCTTCAGAACCACCTGGAGCAACTGGTCATCTAGGGAGAAAGGATGGTCCGGGCATGCAGGCTGGGAGAGAGGATGGCCAAGCTGCAGGAAGGCAGGTGGGAAGGAAGATCAGGAAATGTTGGAAACCTGTGATGGGAAAAAGAGATGCCTTTAGCTGAAAGTGCGTGTTAAGACTCTGAGGACCTGGTTTTGGTATTCACTTTGGCTTGGAGTCCTAGCTTCACAGTAGGTGAAGCGGGATCAATATTTCTGTCTTTCAGTTGCCCATGGGTGCCTTAGAGGTAGCAGTTTTATCTGTACGCCATAGCCAATAGATGAGGTGTCACACACAGTTGGAAATACAAGTCAAAGTGCTCTTTGAGAACTTCTTTCCTCAAGACAATCATAGCGTAGAAGGACTTTTGGTCTACAAGTTACAAAGACCTTTGTGGAATTTTTTGTTTAGAGAAAGGGGTCGTGGGAAAGTGGTCCTGAGGAAGTGGTTTAGGGCAGTGGTCATGGCACTGAGCTTGCCAGAGTTGAGGAAGCATCTGGACAACACTCCGAGACATATGGTCTGATTTTTGTGTGATCCTGTGTGGAGCCAGGAGTAGGACTCGATGATCGTTATGGATCTCTTCCCACTGAGGATATTCTGTGATTCTATGAAATTTCCATGGGAAGTTCCCCGGTAGCATTCCAGCCTGCTCAAGCCTATATCACCTTTCCCAGAAACTTGAATTTTTGTCCTGCCCTGGCACAAATATTTTATTTTTCATCTGATTTCAGTATATGGGCAACAACTGCTATTCAAGAAATGTATGTTTTCTACCGCAAGAGGAATTGCTTTTCTTTCCCCCATTGACATCAGTCACAGGTGCAAATACCTTCCTGACCCTGAGAGGGGGTTATGGAGCCAGCTCCGTGAAGGGGCTAATGCTATTCAAAGTCTGTATTGACTGCAGTGAGCACAGAGGTAAGGTGGATGTTCTGCAGCATCCCTTGGAGGGAGCAGTATGGGCAGCAAGGTGCTGCTGTAGCCTTTGTCCACCGAGCAGGCTGGGGACGTGGGCTGGTAGGAGCTCTGCAGCTGACATATGGAGCGGCTCAGCTCTGCCGTGCTCCCCTACCAAAGTGAAAAAGTTTGCATGTGGATTTCTTTGTTTCTTTACAAATCCGTCCTTGCAAAACGGCAGCTTAAACACACATGAGAATAACGCAGAAGTATTTTCATAGTGCTTTAAAAAGATTGAGAAAGAGGGGGGGGACTGCTGGCTGATGCAAAGCTGCTGCAGCCTATTCATTTCATTCATCCCCAGTACCCAGTCGCGGTTTAATTCCTAGATGTACTGTATTCCCTTTCCTATATAATCAGCCTAATTTGTCTTCAGCTGCAAGCAAGTGAACCAAGCTTCATTTAGTTAAGCAAGCTAAGCAAAAACATTCTTTGCTCACAGATGGGTGAGCCAGCCGATATCTTAAGATAAAAGACAGGAATTTTGTATCCTTTTTCCAGCGAGTGGAAGGAATCCTACGGACAGAAGAACGACAAAACAAATTCTGTCCCTCTCTGTTTTTTAATTAGTTAAACAGAGAAAGACTAATAGATCTCATCCTGGAATCTGGAGTCCTAATTTGCAATATTGGATGTTGTTTTGACTTAAACTGGCACTTTTAACAAATAGACTTTTCACTAGAGGTTTTCAGAAAGACCGTGTGTAGTATTAGATGAGAAGTACTTAATTAATGTAGGAAAGCGCCAACAAACTATCAGCCAGCTCTGACTTGTCTTGGATTTGAAATAAAAGGTATTTGCTCTGTGCTGCCTGCCTGGCAATTACCACTAAATGTGTATGGATTTAGGCCAATTCTTAATGAAAAAGGGGCCAGCTAACAATAAATGTCCCCCATGTTGCCTTGGGTTGCGCTGATAGAGCAGAGAATGAATCAAGCAAAACTCAAACGTGAAATCTGGCTGACCCCGGGGCACCCAGGGGAGGCCGGAGGTCGGCTGCAGCTCCCCTCGTCCTCGTGCCCTGTCCTAGGGCACCCGGAGTAGCCAAGTCTGCCATCACTTCTCTCTCCCAGATAGCCAGGAGATTTGCAGCATGGCTGCGAGAAGGCATCGTGTTGTCAAAAGGAGCATATGCAGAGCAAAGCGCTGAAAATTCAGACCCTTTTAACCCCCACTGCCACAGTGAATACTAGCAGAGCAGTATGAGCATTTTACAGAACTACCCTTGCTATACTGACTGCATGCAGGGGAAAAGCGGGCAGCGAGAGGAGAACGACTTGCCTTGCCAAGCTCTGGCATTTTCTTGGTGAATGAGCAAATGCTTCAGAACTATTCAGCATGCCTCCCCCCCTGACAGAATCATAGCATATCCTGCGTTGGCAGGGACCCACAAGGATCGTTGAGTCCAACCCCTGGCATCACACGGGACCTCTCCAGATTCAAACCAAGGGACCTCAGCCACCCCTCACACACCTTGCCTTCCAGATCCTTCGCCATCCTTGGACACATTCTCATAGTTGTATGTTCTGATATTGCAGTGCCTGAAGCTGCACCCAGTGCTTAAGGTGAGGCCCCTTCCCTCAAGCAACCCTTGCTGCTCATCTCCATCTTCCCAGCAGGAATACATGCAGGTGGATCATGTCGTCATGATCCTTTCCTCCATTGCAAGCTCCTTCAGGACTTTGAGCAGCCAGAAGCCGAAGTGTATACTGCCAAAGTGTGTTCTGCTCCCTCCAGAACACTGGCAATGCTCTGAAAGGGATAAAGGGAAGAAGGAGTAGGTTGGCAGCACACGGTGGCTGCAAGAAGCGTGACAACTGTTCACATGGCAGGAAGTAATGGCACCGGGGGAAGCGATGGCCTCTTGCACTGGGAATGCCTCTCTGAATGTTACACTGCTACAGAATGTCAGTTCTCTGCATGTTGTGAGGGACCACTGCATCTTTTGTCTCTGAGACATATTTTTTCTGTTTCTGTCATAGCCACTGAAGTTTCCTATTGAGTCCCATCACTGGCATCAGATGAAAGCAAGCAAACAACGAGTTTATGCCTTTGGATGCAAATAGAGCTTCTGGCTCCTTGCACGCAACTCCCACTGCACTTCTGTGAGCATTTGCTAAAAACTAGAGGTCACATCAGTACAAAGATAGAGTCCCAGGAAGAAAGTGGGTGCTGTCGGGCTGCCATGTGATGGGAGTGAGTCCTCCTTCCGTGTGGTCTGTGGGGACTGTCAAAGCTCAGAAAATAAATTCTGTTTAGGTTAGCCAGGCATGGCAGCCAAATGAGGATTTTCCTGCCATAATCTTCAGGGCAGAGGAGTGGAATAAGCCGTGGGCCTGGGAAGGGCTGATGGTGCTCCTCAGTGTCCACTCAGCGGTGATCACACGGTCACCTGCAGCCCTCAGCTCCGTTGTAATGCTGAGCAGCCAGTGCTTTTCTTACTGACCAACTCCAGATGCTCTGGGGGAGCATCCTTCTGCTTCCACCTGCAGCACTGCTTGCCCCTATTAATCCCCTCTGTCCCAGTGCCAAAACTCAGCCCATCGCCATTTGAGCCAGCAAACTGCTCTTCTTTCTGTTTCATTTTGTTTTTGAAAAAGCACTCCATCTTTTCATATACTAAACAACGTTTTCAGATACCAGGTAGTGTGTATAATTGAAGGAAGTGGTTAATTTATGAGTGTGGGGGGTTGTGTACAGTACCAGAATTAGTTTTGCTTTTCTAAACCGGACATCCATTTGCCACTAAAACAGTTAAGGTGCAAAACAGTATTTATACCAGAGAGAAAAAATGCACCAATTGACCAAAACCTTCTGTGCCTCTGAACACTGTGCAGCGATCTAACCAACAGAGAAACAAATAACTTATCGTAGCATTGGAATTACACGCACGTAGTGGGAAATTCTTTTTTTTGTTGTTCACAAAAGGACTTGATCACATGCCATTATTCCACGAGTAGCTGAAATCTCTGCAGGCCTTTGCTCTGTAATCTAAAAAAGCCCTTTGCTTTTTACTATCGTGGGCTTTGGCAGCTACAAGAAAATGCAGAATGATGGCTGTGCTTGTATCGATTATCATCCTAATTCTGCTTCCAGTGAAGTCCATCACAAACCTGCCGCAGCCTCCCACGGGAGCGAGTGCAGGCTGTGTATAATTGCGGTTACTTTAAGATAAATTTACTTACTTGATGCTTGAAATTCTGCATTCCTGCTGCAGTTATGCTGTGAATGGCGTTGGATTAACTGACTCCTAGGAAAAGGCTGAGACCCCTCTCACTGCCACACTCCAATTTTCTGCCTGAAGCGGGTCCTGCAGCCCCATGGGGCTTTTCTCCACTCCCCCTGCTCCCTCCCCATTCAGTCACCTGTGAGATTCCTCCGAGGCGTCACATCCGTGTGATGGATGTGCTGCCCGCTGGCAATTGCTCATTTTGATGCTCTGCATGACGTCTCTGCTTCACGTCTGGCTCCTTACCCTGTTATTTATTTTACGACCTCTCCACCGACTCCAAGCGTCAGTCACTCCAAGTTCTCTTTGCTGCCCACCCCTCTGGCCCGATTTGCTCGGCTTCCGTCCCTGCTTCAGGTTTCTGGGTCACAGCGAATGAACGCGCTCTGGTTGAATGCCTCCTTCTCTGGGAGGAGCAGAAGGTTACATCTCATATTCCTAAAGCTAATCAGTGCCCTTCATCAGTTCCTCACATTGTCCAGAGGCAGTACGTGTGGCCATTTAGTGCTGCCAGTAAGGCTCTGTCTGCCACGCCTTTCATTCAGGTGGCACGAGGGGTGGCCGCAAGGCCATGGCTTTATCCACAGTCTACTGTAGCTTTGTGGATTGGGTGGAGAAACAGAAATGGACACATTTCTACCATTGCTAGAACCTGGATGACCCTGATACTTTGTTGTGCACGGAGGAACAACCTGGGAAATTCAGCTCAGCTCCTGTGCTCTGGGCTGAACAAAGCAAGGGACCTCAGCCACTCCTCATACATCTTGCCCTCCAGACTGTTCCCCATCTTCTCCCTCCCTCCCATGCCAGTCTGCTGGAGGACCAGCTGCCCAATGCCCAGCCCTGCTGTAAAAAAGGCACCAACACGGGGGCAGGCTGGGGATGGAGGCGTGATGGTCATCCGCTGGGTCTGGAGAAACTTTGTGTAGTTTTGTGGGTTTCGCTTCTCTGACAAACAGGAGTTATTTGAAACTCATTTGCGTAGCAAGTGTGCATTAAAATGCATGAGGCATGCAGGGCTGTGGCTGGGGGGAAGAAAAACGCGTGCAATTTGTGGAAACCATAGATTGTTATGACTCCAGAATTGGCATATTTATATGCTTGGTTGTTCTTAGGTTTGTTATTTTCTATTTGTCAAATTGAACGTGTGTGACATACATATCATGACAGACCTTCCTTCCTTTTCACTGAAGATCTTTCAGTGCAACCAATGCCACACCACTGGTTTTGAAGCAATGACTCCCAGGCAGGGAAGGATGCCCCAAGGAAGATCCCACCCAGCCTGAAGGAGGAGTACATTTGCCAACCTAAGATATTTCTTGGGAGCTCATTGCACTACACATCGCAGCCAGGGAACGAATACAAATCCTGTGTGACGTGTCCAACCAGGTCAGTATTCTGAATCCTTTTGCAGTTGCCTAAACACAGCAAAATAGAAGGCAGGATTAAGACCTGCGATGTGAAGGATCAAAAATCATTTACTGAGGCACAACATGAAGCAATGAGCCTTGTGAGTTTGTCCCCACAAGCTCTTCACTGCCCAACAGTGCAAAGACTCCAACCATGGGGCCGTGGGGTGGGTTTTGCTCTGCATGAAGAATGAGCTGATGTAACATCCTGTAGTTTCAGTCCTACAGACAATGGGACAGGCTCCCAAAGGGTGCACTGATTTGCCACCGCTGAAGCTGCCAAATGTGAGGCATGGGCTTCAGTGCTCAGGAACGTGGCAGGTGCATGGGAGCTGCAGGTCGGTGAGGAGAAGCAGTGAAGTGCCTTTTGTCTGGAGTTATGAGGCCATAAACTGACAGCGTGTGACTTGGCACAAGTGTGATAGAAGAGCTCGTTTCATGTGTGGGATAGTAGAAAGAGAAGCTGTACAGCTTCAGGCAAGAAGGAGCTCTCTTCTGAAAACTAAACAGAACAAAACAAAAACACACGAGAAAAATACCGTGTATTTTTAATGTTTGTGTGGCACTCGGAAGCTGGAGATTGTTACAAGTGCCAAATATTATGTTCCCTAATGTGTAAAACGGTGACTAATGCTATTACATTCTGTCATACAGAAGCCCTTGGGATGCAAATTCAAAGAGACGCAACAAATAACCGTAAAATAAAAATTAAGAGGAAAAAAATTTAAAAAAGGACAGGGAACAAAACCCCTCTTCCCATTTCAGTGCGGATGTGCTGATGACTGACAGCTGGCTCACCTGGGCTCCCCTCCCTGCCTCATCCTTCTGCGCTGCCCTTTCAAGCTCACCCTCTATCACCACTCTCAGCATCGCCCTACTCCAGCACCTCCCAGGCTCCATCCCAGGGATCCCTAATGCCTCCCGCAGGTGGAGGAGCCTTGCCAGGCTTTGTCAGGAGGGGTTGGAATGCAGACTGGTGTGAGAAGCCCACCCAACAGAAATAGAAAAGAATAGAAAAGAAGCCCTAGGATTTCTTTTTTTTTTTTTTTCCCTAAGCCTGTGTGTAATAAGCTGAGCTTGATGAAACGTGCTGGATGAATGCATCCTTCGTGTGGCTGTTTCTAGGGGAGGGATTTTTTTTTCTTTCTCCTTTTAATTAGCCAGGCTTAAATTAGCAGCATCTACTGTTGATATTCCTCCGTGAGCAGTGAGAACATTTTCAATCAGGCGCCTTATTAATATGCATAAAAGTGATTTGTTTTGATTTCAATCTGGAAGGGCCTCTTTCCCCCCAAGTTTCCATTTCTGCTCTAAAAGAAAGTGGACTCACAGTTCAGTGGCCATGCACACATGTATGACAGTCCCTGTTACCTTGGGGAAACCCTTTGTTCGCAGGGAGCTTCAGGAACTCCCACCTGGGCCAGCAGTTGTTGTGCTGGGTTTTTCTGTGCTGAAACAACAGCCCAACATGGGATGGAGGGTGTTTACCCAGGCTGCCATGTTCCGTTGACGGATTATCAACATGAACACAATAAAACTGTTTTGGTCTTTTTTTTTTTTTTGCTTCCCAGCAGCTCTGAGAAGTGACCTCTTCCTCTCCCAGATAGTGGTTTTGAAAAAGAGGAAAATATGAGAAAATATGGAAATACGTTAATTCCTGAGTTGCTCCCCCAGCGTTCATACGCTCACACTGCAGAGGACCAACGCAGCTCTGTGAGCAGAAACACGCCCCGTGCCTCACACGATGGAGGCCTCTACCACACGGATGGATGCAGGCGGTGGGTGCAGACCACCACGCTGTCTCCAGGTATGGGCAGTGGGTCCCACTCCCTATTGGTCCCACACTCGGTCCTTGCCCAGCCCCAGGCTTCTAGGAAATGGATGGGAGAAACTCCGTTCTTATTTCCTAACTAAGAGCCTCATGTGCTTAAATCAGAAGACAAGACTTGATTCTTCAGATGTAGGTTATTCGGGTTCACGCCAGGTTTGAACCACACAGGTTGCACACAACAGTGATTGACACCATGTGGATCTGCAGTAGGCCAGGCGTGCCATCAGAAATACACCATGGCTCCTCCTTTGGGTCAGTGCTGCCTTTGGGGGCTCCGTCCCATCTCCCATCACTGCAGAGCAGTTGTGAGGGATCTGGAGATAGGAGTGATGGGACACAGTGGTCATAGAATATCCAGAGATGGAAGAGACCTGTGATCGAGTCCAACTCCTGGACTGATGGACTGCCTATGGACACAGCAGAAGCTGTTGGGCTGGCACGATGACAGCGTGCTGTGGTGCTCCTTGGATGTGGTCAAAAAGCCTGTAAAGAAAGGATTCCCCTGAACTGCCCTCAAATGGAAGAGTCTTGTGATCGTGGGGACAAGAACATTGCCTCCAAATAACGTGCGTTTCCATGAGTAGGAAGCACAGGCCTTGATGTGTGTTTCCCACGTGCCTTTCTTCTCCT
The DNA here is from genome assembly GCA_036925125.1 of Oreortyx pictus. Lineage (NCBI taxonomy): Eukaryota > Metazoa > Chordata > Aves > Galliformes > Odontophoridae > Oreortyx > Oreortyx pictus. Next base: position 39,504,894 of record JAUPFR010000007.1, read on the forward strand.
GCATCTCATGCCCCCGGGGTTTCCTGGTGAAGGAACTGGAGCCCTGCGTGTCCCCAGAAATTAAAACAAAAACTTCTGCAGTTATTTCCTGAAATGCGTTTTCATCTCGTGGAATGCGTCCTAACAGCGGCCCCGAAGCAGTGAAGATTTCATTTTCATCTAGTAGCGATCAAAAGCAACATCAGCAGGGAATAAATACACAAAGCCACGCTGCAGGGCTATTGGCTCACATGACAAGGCGGTGCCGTTCGGTTTATTAAAAAAGAGCTCACGTGCGGCTTTGCTCCGTCACTGAGTGCTTCGGGCACTTTGCTTTGCTTGTGGAGAAGCGAGACCCAGAGCTGCCCAGATGGAGCAGCCTACTGAAACCCAGAGGGAGTCCCATTTGGGCTGCCCCAGCCCAGGGATGGCTCTCACATCCATCCCCCAGGCCTGCAGGCTCACCTTCACATTGTGGGGTCCACCAAAACACACACTTCACACCCACGACAGGACATGGCAACGTGCCACAGGGAGCAGCCATCAGAGCCGCTTCCCTTCTCTTGCCATCAGGTGGACAGTAAAACTAGAAGGGCTTTTTTGGCACCACAGCTGTGAAATGCTGCTGGGTGCAGACTAGCTGAAAGGGGGAAGGGATCAAATCCCACTCCTAGAGGAAAGCAGCCGCTGCTGTCACTGCAGAGCTGTCATGAGGGATGCTGCCACTGTGTCCCTGAGGTGGGACAAGGCAAAACTGAAGTTTAGGTGGAATGACCAAATCATGAATGGGATCTATTGAAGTGTAACGAAGGGGCACGGCTGTGCAAAGTGGGAAACAAGAAGCTGCAGCGCAGGGGCTCCCGGGGCACACGGGATTTTTATTCCCAGGGGTTTTCCGTAATGCATCTCTGGAGTTGGGGTAAGTGCTGGGCCACGTGGCTGTCACTATGGAAACGAGTATTTTTACATGGTAAAAAATAGTCCCGTAAAACTCCCGTCAGCTGTTGGTGCTAAAGCCATTCGGCGAGCCACCTGGCTATGGGGGAGCAAATGGTGCCTCTCCCAGGAGGGTGGTGTTGGCATCTGCTGGCCCTGGGGAAGAAGATGGCATCCCTTTTCCCATTGAGTTCTACCTGTGCACAGTGCCAATGGGCTTGCCCCTTTACATGCTGCTTCATAGCCTCCACCTCGATGACGTGCGAGCTGCAGGCATTGCTGAGCCTCTCCTTCAGACTTGGATGCTCTTTTTTAGTGCACAACAGGTTGGTTCAGCTCCACTCCTTTGTATATTGAAGGCATGATTATATACTGGAGGACCTTGGTTTCATCATCATTTATATCATATATATCAAGGCTGGGCTGGATGGGGCCCTGGGCAGCCTGATCCGGTGTGTGGCAGCCCTGCCCACAGCAGGACTGGCTGGGCGTTAAGGCCCCTTCCAACCCAAACCATTCTGTGACTCTGCTATTTATAATACGTATACTTGTATTTTGCAAACAGTAGGAACGGCCGTCAGTCCTTCACCCCAGGCAGACCCAGGCAAGGCCACGGGCCTCACAGCTTCACCCTTCCCTCCCCACTCCCTTCTGTGTGCTTTTTACCTTTCCTCCATCCTTCTGCTTTCATTGCTGCTGTGTCTCATGCTGGAGCAAGCACAAGTCATGCAGAAGGGAGTGTGAAGAACTGGGCCCAGCCGAGGTGCTAGAATATGTGAAGAGGAGTCTCCTAGGATATCTAACCTGATCAGCCTCTCTATCAAAGCCCCGCTTTGGTTTCTAAGATGGTAGCTGCCAACAAGCCCTTCTTCCTCCCTCTTTGTCACCTCAGGCTCACTGTTAAAATGCCTGAAGGTAAATCTTTGTATTTTCTCCCTCCTATTGAGATGCATTAACAGAACTGAAATAACACCTGACTCACGTTTGTGGTACAGATCAGTGCCACCTCCTGTTAACTTTCCAGCGCCGTGTTCATCTGAAATATCATTTTAATTTTGTACTTGCTGGCAAAAGTTGTATTTTTTTTTTTTAGTTGATGATCCCAATGGGTCCCTTTCTAACTGTTTTATAAAAGAGGATCCCCAGATGAAGAGTTGAAAAAGAAATCTGTGAATTCTGTTAAGGCCTCATGTCATGAGGAACCCCACAAGGAGTTGGACCCAATAGTCCTTACGGGTCCCTTCCAACTTGCATGTGAACACATACCGTAAGAGCTGCTCTGCCCTCCCATGCACATCAGTGTGGCTTCTGAAAGCAGGAGGAGAGCAAAACACGCAAGGATGCGGCTCTGAAGCACTGCGTGCACTGCTGGTGAAGGGGGGAAGGAACACAACCCAAGGGCAGCTGTAGTGCAGAGTGGATATGCCGAGACAATAAACCCATTGGGTCTGGATTTTAAAGGGTTCAAGGGTGAAATGAAGTAAATGAAGCATCATTTGCTTAAGTATAAAAAGCACTTACAGAGTAACAACCCCTTATAAATAATACAGAAAAACCCTGCACGTGATATTACAGCTTGTTTCAGTTTTGACTGAAACACTATTTCTGCCCATCACTGAACGCAGCATTTTATTAAGACTATAAAAGTAGGTTTTCCCACAGTTCTGTGCTCTCTGGACGAGAGCATTGCAATGGGCTGCCCAGGGAGGTGGTGCAGTCACCATCCCTGAAGGAGATCAATGTTTAGATGCTGTACTGAGGGACATGGGTCAGTGAGGAGATACTGGTGGTCGGTGGACAGTTGGAATGGATCATCTGGGAGGTCTTTTCCAACCTTGGTGATTCTATGTTATGGTATTTTATGGGGAAACTACCCAAACAATACCAAACAGGATCCAGAGGGCACCGGGAAGGCCTCGCTTGTACCCCCTGACTCCAGCTGTCGGGCTGCCAGAAGCCCAGTGCAGCCCGTGTTCTCCATCCCAGCACCCAGAACTCCAGCTGAACAAGAACCGTGGGCGCTTGCTTAGCATTAACACTCAACACGAATGTAAAACTTGTACTGAGCTATTTATTCTGTGCCTTCACCTTTCATTGCAGTACGTGCTAAAATTAAGTATTTCTAACTGCTGAACGGAGCAAACAGAAATTGCTTCCATCATGTAAAGCTGACAGCTGGCTATTCAGCCCCCCATCCTCCTGACTGGATGGCATGATCAGGTTCCTTAACGACAAGCAAGAGTGTTTGATTTCCAGCAGCACTGCCACATTACGGCACGCATTAATTTGCTAGGAAATCGTTTTAGAAGAACATAAAGCGTGATGGATTCTGGTTGGAAACACAGCGTACAATAAAGGCCCCCGAGGTACCTCTGAAGTGTGACATCCCAAGAAATTCCTTCACAAAAGGAACTGGAAATGAGCCATCTTACCCATACGGTATCTCCACACTTCATAGTTAGAGGAGGATGGAGATCATCCACCAGGTCATCTGTCAGCAGATATTAAGCATTAACCTATTTCAAATGTTATGTGTATTTGCAGACAGAAGCTGAATAGGTCAAAGAGGCTTCTGGTTCACAAAGAAAGATGAAATGGTATATAATGCTGTGTCTGAATAGCTGCCCATGTAAATAAGAGCATGCATGCAGGGGTAGGAGAGGTTTCTGTTGTTGTAACCTCCTCTTTCTAAAGGCTTGTGTTATTTTATCCTGTGAAACAAACCTTACAGTGAACAAACCTTACACCCACCTTAGAGGTAGTGAGCTTTCAAACAAGGTTACAATAAACACAGAGACCAGGACACAGAGGACACATTTTGTGTTAGCAGAAGACAAGTTTAATAAAACAGACTTCTTACGCGTCAGGTTGACAAACTCACACTCATTCGTGCCGTACTGCCTGAACTCCAAACACACCCTCTCATTTCTCTCTAAGCAATGTAAAAACATCAGTGCTAACCTGCAAGATCGGGCTCCCCTCCCCTAATGCACAAGAAGCCCCCCATACAGTCCCCATGCCCTTCATGGTGTTGGCTGAGGGATTTTCACTATGGACAGAACTTGGGGTTGCTTCTGTAGGAAGCCCACCTGAAGGGGAAGATGAGGACGTGTCTGATGTGAAGGGCCACACCCACAGGCATGTTTAGGGGCCTAACTTCTATTGCAGACTTCTGTGGGATGCTGGTTACCTAAATAGGAGTAGAGCAGCTGATTACCTTAGCAGGTGTGTGCTCTGCTGGCCGTGCCCATGCCGGGACCCTTGCTGTTCCTCCAGCCGGTGTCGAGGCGTGGTGCAGTGCCACCCTGGTGTTGTGAAGTAGCCGTTCTCCAACTGGTGACGGCCTGATTCACAACACCAGCTGCTGCACGGCACCTGGCGGGGCCCTGCGTCCTCCGTGCTCCACCCTCATCCTGGAAAGCAAAGAGAGGGTTAGGTCAGTCCATCCCACAGGTTGCATGCTCCCACCTATTTATGAAGACACTGAAGTGCTACAGGTGAACTTCTCCCCCCAGAAGCGGCAGACAGGTGCTGCACTTGAGATCTGCAGTGGCTGCTGCAGTGTGATGCTGGTTCAGCTACATCCTCAGTATCCACGTACCGTGTTCATCTCAGGAGGGATGGAGGCTCGCAGGCAGGGGACGTAACCTAGAAATTCAGCCGAGCCCCAAGAGACACCAAGAAACAGGCTGCTGCTTTTCCACTGATGCCAGGATGCTGTCAGAAGGAGAACAGTGCTGTGGGGAGCATGCGGCCTCCTGGGCACTGTGCTGCCATTCAGCCTCATACCCCTCAGCACTTGCCCTGCCTGGGGTGGGTGGGACACCAGCACGTGCCTGGCCTGTCCCCAGGAGCTGCCCAGAGTGGTGGCATGCAGGGTGCTGCCACAGGCTTAAGGGTCCTGCTGGAACCCAGGAAAACCCCATCTGCAGGCCCTGCACACTCCTGAACGGCCCCATCCCTCATGGGTGTGTGGAAGTTGAGAGATGCAATTCACTGCTGACCACTGAAGATGATACACAGGCTCTAGACCAGTTCCCCTCAAAACGCAGTGGTCGAGTTGTTCTCAGTGGGATACCAGCATCACCTCATGGGCTGCTAACTCATCTAGACACAAGCAAACAACAGGCAAACATTCAAATCCACTATATGCATTAAGGACTTTCCTTAGCAACCAGAGCTCAAAATAAAGGAGAGTTTCTGTCACCCAGCTTGGAACTGTGCCTGTGGTGAGGACCAAATGGAGGCATCTTTAAGCAAACCAGGGAGAAAGCATGCAATGAGGAGCCTGGCACACCTCCAGGGAGAAACTGCTCCTTCTTAATAGTTCTGAAGCAGGTCTGACGTGGAGACAAAACTTCCCACTTTTCTGACAAAGGCAGTTACCCCTGTGCTTCCCCATTTAATCTCATGCATCAACTTCACTGCAGAGACAGGAGATGGGGTCATGACCAATCCCTAGGCAAAGAAGCTACAAACAAGTGCAGTAAGGGGAGATCTCCCAGGTTCCCTAACGCAGCTGCTGCACGAAATGGAGATGAATTTGACACCTCCGCGTGTGCGTGCACTTGTGAAGTCTCAGCTATGTCACACTGACAGAGCTTTTATTTAAAGAGCAGTTTCTGAAATTTTAATACACAACGCTACAGGAAACAAAACAGTGTATTCATATTTTATGCAAATCTATCATTCAGCTTCACCACAGAAAAGGAAGAGCCTGAAAGTGGGAGCTGTGCTCTGGCTGGCACTGAGCAGCGGTGAGTCGGCAGTGCTGGCTGAAGGTGACCAGATGCAGAGAGGTCCCTCCCTGCGTGCCGCGGCACTGCGCACGCTGCTGGGAGCACGCTGCCTCACCGAGGATAATGCCAAATGCGTTCTGCACATTCCCTGTTCCATGGGAACACTGAAGTCTGACAATGGTACTGTGGGTGGGAAAAGAACAACAAATGATACGAGCTTTTTTCAAGGTTGTTTGAATCCTTATGAAACCTTGTGTGCAATCTGCGTCCAAGTACAGCAGAGTTCTAAAAGGAAATCAATCTCCCGTATGCATCGCTTGCTGCCCAGAAGACAATTTAAAAGCCTTTTCCACTAAGAATCAGTATTATGCACTCTGCAAGTGAGAAATGAACACTTAGCCCAAGCCTCTCTCTCCTCTCGCAGCACCAGAGATGGATGCTGCCTTGCTGCCTTTACCCTCCCTGTCAAATAGTCCAACACAGTCTTGAAGCACATCTGCTCAGCAATTTCCATATTCTTCCATTTTCACTTAGCACAGTTTTACACTGCCACGTATAGGCTACAGCTTTCATGTTCTCGATGTGGTTCGAAGGCTTTCTTACCATCTCCACTAGTGTCCAATTTCCTCAGCAGCTGAGTAAGCGCAGTGCGAGCGCTACACTCTCCCATGGCGGCTGGGAGCCCTGAGGAAAGACAACAAACACATATTTACTTTGGGATGAAGCTAGTATGTATACATTGGAAGAATCTCATCGATAAACAAGAAAACAAACTTCTTTGTTTAGGGGGTGGACGGGGGACACAAGATCCATAATGCAAATCACCCTCTCTAGGAATTATGACTTTTTTGGTTTAGAGACAGGAAAGAATAAAGAGAAACCATGTCAACGAGCTCCTTTTTCCTCTCTGAATTGCTGCCTGGAGAGCTCGATCCCTGGGTCTACACAGGACAGCAAGTGCAACTCCTCCAGCACAGCTCTGCTCTCGCTGCTAATATTCCATGCAAATAGATTTCCTTGCTTTGGTCACAGCAGTCTATTAATTCAACCCGCTTGTCTGGTACATCTTTATCCTCCGCAGGTTAATCCTGCCAAATTCCTTTGCTGTAGTACATGTCACACAGCATATAATATCCAACAATGCAATTTTGCTAATCCTGTTTTATCAGCTTTGTTGCTCTGTCTGGTCAATCCAACAGTGAAAAAACGCGCAGAGGTTTTGCCAAGATCTCCCCCCCTCTTCCGCCCTCCCCCCTCCCCCCTCCCCCCTCCCCAACTTTGCATGGTTTCAATTAAATGGTTTGAGAGCAGAACACACTGTTTGGATATCCGCCAATGTCCTTCAGATGCAGAATGTCAAGGCACTTAATTATATAGGTCTCCAAACTCTTTCAGATGCCCCACCTACCCAGCCTGCCACATTTACTAAAGGCGAGTGTAAAAAATCAGCTCAAATCTCTTTTTAAAACACTCTCCACGCATTAAGGACTTGAAGATGGCTGAATAGCGATATATTTATCGCCCATTATCTTACCGAAAGATTACACAAATGAGTAGAGACTGTCTCATTAACAGTTCTTTGTTGTCTTGTTTACTGTTTAGTGGACTCATTAACATTAATTATTAGAAGAGGAACATCAATTATTGCAATAACCTTTGTCAAGCCGAATAAACTGACTCCCACAGCCAACGAGCCGCGCTTGTCAGGCAGGATTTGCATGTGCAAAGTGAAGAGAAAGGACAGCCGAAACGCGCCGCGACCGCGTGTCAGCGTTCATTCTGGCACCAGCAGACCTCTGCAAAGAAAATAAAAGGCGAAGGCAATTTGGGGCTCGACTCCACCAGGCCCGGCTCCGTGGGGGAGATGCAAACGGAGACGTTCTGCTTCCTCTTGCGCTCCGCACGCTGTATTTATTGCACTAATTATTTTAGCGCAGGGACTTTCTCGCCCCCAGCAGCGCAGCGCTACGCTGTGTAAACGCGAGGCAGGCTGCAACGTGGGTGTCGGGCCGGCCGCCTGCTGCCTCGCTGAGGGATATTCTTACACCTTACGGGATGGGGTCCCCCCGCTGAGTTCTTCTTCCTTCTGAGGAAACCATCCCCAGGTGCGGATCTCCTCTGCCTGAGCCCAGATTTAGCGTTGCAGGAATACTTCAAATCCTCCGTATCGTTCAGCAGCTCTGGCAGGAGTTAAATATCAGCAGTAGCGCATCTATAATTTAAAATACTGCCAGGAAGAGGGCTGAGTCACTAAGCTGGATCCATCACCTCTAACTCTGTTTCTCAGGCTAACTGCAAGCACCCACCCGTGCCCAAGAACAAAATGAGCCTTTTCGGAAGGACCTGGAGCCAAATCCATGGCTTGTGAGATTCTATTTGTACACAAATAGAAACAAGGGCAGCTAAGCACTGCACTTCTTGCAGATGCTTCCACAGCTCCATGCTGTGAGAGAATAAGCAGAGCGCTCCCTGTGCCAGCCAGGTTTTAAAGGAGAAAAAAAACCTTGTAATTTTGGAGAAGCTGCCTTGTGACAGTCATGTCATACGCAGCGCTAGCAGGAGCCCTCCTCTGGGGGGTGCAGCTCCACCAGGCCCAGCACTGCCCCCACCAGCATCAATCCACTGGCTTTGCGTGGGTCTCTGTTTTAATAGCGGGGTGAGACAGTTAAGCTGATTGCTACATTAGTGATTTTGGCCCTGCAGCCTTGTGGGCAGGGAGAGGTTCACAGAGACGGTGCGGGCCCTTCCCTCGGCAGGCATTGTGCTGACAGGACAGTCCATCCGTCTTGGCGTCTTTAGACAGCTGTGCTTACCTAGCAGAATGTAAACATCTCTGAACTTTGCTTACTGGATAAAAGGAAGCATTAGTTTCCTATTGCATTTCCTTCTGCAAGATCAATCATACATGCAGGCTAGACAGAGCATCCCTGTGTTTGTAATTAATCTCGTAAAGCAGGAACATCTCCTCTCCATCGATTGCTATATTTGTATGCAGCCTTCCTGCGAGACAGAGAGTGGAAGAGGAAAATAAGGGCTGGTAGCAGAATAGTAATCAGCCGATCCCTCAGTAAGGGCTGCATGTGCTATACAGACACAGCAAGATGCTTTTGTGGTGAGCAGGTTCTTTGTTGGAAAATCACCTTGCAACAGAGCTGTTAGCACTGGGGGACCTCAGCATTGTTTTAGATATCCTGATGGCAGAGGAACATGAGATTTCACAAAGAGTTTGGGGCTTTTTTTCTGACTTCTTCTTCCCAAACCCATACTGTGTGCAGTGCAAACAAGCCCTCCACCTCCCGGATGCTACGCTGCCATGTGTCACCAGCTGCAGGCACCACAAGCTGAAGCCACACCGGTTGTACACTGACCTCTCTGCACGCAGGAGACTCCCATCAGCAGCTGTTTCAGAGACACGTATCATTCACATTTTCCTTAGCACATATAGAAATGTTCAAAGCCCGGACTAAAGAAACATTTGCTAAAAAGGCAAAACCAAACCAAAAACACTACAACCTGCTAGATCACGGAGTAATTTCCTCCTTTCTGAGTCATGTACAGTCACCGCGCACCTGAGGACTTGAGCCACTCAGATGCATGCAGAGATGGGACAGCAAGCACTCTTCTGAGGCTCCTCAGCTCCAGATCAGACCAGCCCCTGCTTTATATCTATCCGTCTCATTGCACAAAATGCGCTGAGCTCACTGACATTTACATTGGGCCAGCATACTCCCAGTAATGAGAAAACAAACAGTCTCCCAGACATGGACAGAGCGAACACGCTCTTCTGGTAGGCACTGTGCTAGTCCAGGCTGTCACTGCCTGATTTGATTTAAGTGAATAATACACAGATGTGCTTTTTGAGTGCAACACTTGGCCAAGTCAGAGTCGTTCATGACTAACAGCAGCAGGACAGTGCTGTTACAGTTCACTGCAGAGCCCACACTGTGGCACCTCAGGGAACCTGTCTTACAAGGTGGGATGGAGATGAAGGCCACGTGCCCATGTAAGCAGGCATTCCACAGTACTGAACTGCACTTCTTGACAGAAAAAAACAACCATACATCTAAGGGAAATGATTTACAGCAAAGGAGAACAGCTCTTCAAAATAAAGGATAGGGCTGGTATTATCTGCTGCATGACCAGCATCACAGGGCCCTGGGTAACCTGGTCTAGTACCAGTGTTGAAGTTGGTGGCTCTGCCTGTGGTCGGGGGGTGCAACTTTATGATCCTTGGGGTCCCTTCCAACCCAAGCCATTCTATGATCATCTAACTCAGCTTTCACACCATGCTTTTGGAATGCAGTACTGCTGTGGTCCTTGCTGAACGCTCTGACATGATGCAGGACAGGTGCTGAGTATTTGTTTCGCACTGTTCCTTTTTCAACTAAATAGCTTTTAGCCAAATGTTTCCTCAAAAGAAAAAGATGTGTAATTCACACAAAATGCTGAAGTGCACCTTTTTCTTTTAGAGTATTTAAATAATGCAGACCACACTTAGACATAGGCACAGTTTTCAGAAAGAACCGGATACTGACCCCTCCATTTAGCAACTCTTTGTCTCACAACACTCACATCTACTGTAACGAGCTGGCTTTCATCACAGAAATCTACAACCCATTAAAAGATTGCCTTTGTTCACTGTTCAGACGGATCATCAGCAAAATCAAGTGACAAACGACCAGTCTCAATCTCTCTGCCTCCTCTCTATCTTTCTGCCTGCTTGGCTGTGCATCTCACCTGAACAAAGGGTGCCAGATGAGCAGAAGCAGGGTGCCTTTGCTATGCAGCTTCTGGCCCAGGAGCTGATGCTGAAAACCCCAGATGGGATTAAGAAGCATCCCACCCTGTCTGCCTCATCACCTGGCACTGCTGAGCACCTTCCCTACCAGTGCAGGATGCAGCTGCTCCTCTCTTCTGCCCCGCTCAGCTGCTGTGATTCGACAGTTCATATTGGAAAGAAACTGCATTTGCTCCGTTTCTGCCACCCTCTCTCACGAGATGCCATTCGCAAACACTGACCGCTGTAACTACGGCACTGTTCAAGTGTTCATTGTTGGGGAAGATGCAAAACACACAGTCTGATACGAGACATAAACACATCAGTACTTGGCAAAAAGGAGAGTGGTCAGTCAAGGGCTGGGACTGGCTGTAACCCAGGAAGCTCAGAGGAACTGAATGCAACCCATTCAGGATGATAATAGTCACTGTGAGCTCTAAGTAAGATTTGGACAGAGTGAAAAAGGCATTTTCCTATTTGTTTTTCCTTTCCATCCTTATGACCACCACTGGCCTTTGCTCCTATACACGCTCCTCTCAAGTCCAGACAACCAAGAAATGCAAACTGCTCTTCAGGCTGCAGTAATTTCTCAGTAGTGCTGACTGAGAAGGGGCTCCTGCTCCTCCTCTCTCTGCCTTCATAAAACTGAGGAGAAATATTAACGCTGGTTCCTTCCTTCAGCCAAATGTTGCAGGTACCTTCAGTTCCTTTCTGCCATATGTTTTATGGCCAAATTGCAGCTGTGAAAAGAAACTGAAAGAAAGAAAAGCACTCCTTCTTAGGGAAAATGGACCCCAAACTCCAAACTCTATCTGCTGCTGTCAGGCTTCTTTCACAAGCAGATACCCTTCTGTTCTCAGACTCTGCAGAGGCTTCAGACAGGCATTTCTCAGAGCAGGCAGGAAGACAATAACAATTAACAGAATTATTCAGTTCTGGTGAAGCCAGATAAAGACCGCGCTCAGAGCAGGAATTCAAAATTACGTCCCTGATGAAATGTAGTTTCTGGTCCCAGTCATTTCCTCCTTCAGAACAAAACAAAACAAGCAAAAAGACAACAGCACAACAAAAGGAAACGTGCCCCCAAACAAATCAAAGCAAAAAAAAAAACCCAGCCCCAAACAAATCTTAAGTATTCAAGAGCTTTCCCTGCGCTCTGCAGAGGCTGCAGCATGACCTGCCTTAGTGCAGAGCAGCTGCACAAAGCCACCTCTTATTTTGGTACAAACTGGTGGAAAAACATGAACCAAAGTGCAAATACTTCAGAGTTTTACCCTTAAAGCTGCAAACGTGACAGAAAATCACATATGGTCAGTCGTACCACAAACACGACGCTGCAGTCCTAAATCCAGCTGGTCTCCTTTATCACAACAGGATGCGTCTGTCTAGCAGTAGTCACCCAAAGAACAAAGTCATCTCGTGTCTGGAAGATAACAAGTTGGAAGGAGTCATGTTCAAGGATTTCAGCTTAATTAATAGCCACAGATTTTATTATCCTTTGCCTCTTGCTTTGCTTTTAGTTTTTTTCAGACACACACTCATTTAACCAACAGAAAACAATCAAGAAAATTAAACACAGTAACTCAATCAAGCATTTTGGGGGAAAATAAACATACATTTTAGATTTTTACTGTACAGTCTCCACAGGGGTAGGGAACTATTATGGCACTAATTTATTTAACACAAACAAGCACGAGCATTCTGAAAACGAGAACTACGAAGCGATTCATTTTAATCCGTACCCAAAGACAGAGCTGACAAAACATACTCACATGTGCAAAAGGAGCGCCTGGGAACAAAGCTAAGCTCAGGTTATTTGCACAAATTGGTATTTTTTCCCCCAGCAGAGATGACAATAAAAGTACTCCTGTCACCATCACAGCCTCCCGTAACGCTAATGTTGAATGTGTGTGTGTGTGCACGTGTGCAGGCAGCTTTTGTTAACGTTTGTCTACAAAATTATAAGCGGTGTCTTTCCCTGTGCGCTGGCTTGTGTGATAGAGGTTTCAAAGGCAAAACTGAGCCCTGCCTTTAATATAGCGTTATCAGAGGCATCTCCCTCGGGGAGGTGTTATGGTCATCGTGCTGACACCAAGATGAGATACGCGTTTCTTCTGAGAGGGGCTGCCACAAAGCGCTTCAGAGAATGGCTGCTCAGCTAACGGATGTGCATAATTACTGCTCGCCATGGCAGGTTTTGACAGGCAGACACGAGAGGTAGCACAAAGACATGCAATGGTGCTGCTGAGCTTGCAACTCGTTCACTTGGCATCCTCCCAGCTGAACTTCTGCCAGAAAAACAATTTTTTTTATGGCACACCCACAGATATTTAGAGACCCAAGCTCGCAGCTTCCCTCCCACATCAGCGTCAGAAAGAGATGCGTACACCCAGTCTGCCCTCACCCATACCACAAATGGTGGAAGATGCTTCTAGAGGAGGGAAACTGTTGGGAGAACCCAGAGAAGGGTCACAAAGATGATCAGAGAGCTGCAGCACCTCTCCTGATGATTAAGGGCTGAGGAAGCTGGTTTGCTAAGTCTGGAAAAGAGAAGGCTGTGAGGAGACCTCGTTGTGGCCTTCCAGTACTTAATGACAGCTTATAAGCAGAATGGGGACTGACAGTTTTACACTGTCTGATAGTGACAGGACAAGAGGGAATAGCTTTAAACTGAAAGAGGGAAGATTTAAGTTAGATGTTAGCAAGCAAATTCTTTACTCAGTGGGCAGTGAGGCCCTGGCACAGCTTCCCAGAGAAGCTGTGGTGCCCCATCCCTGGAGGCACTTGAGGCCAGGTTGGATGGGGCCCTGGGCAGCCTGATCCAGTGGGTGGCAGCCCTGCCCACGGCAGGGGTTGGGAGTGGGTGGGCTTTAAGGCCCCTCCAACCCAAACCATTCTGTGATGCTATCCCTGGTGTGAAAGCAGTCACCAACAGGGTACTGCAGGAATGGAGGAAGCCCAAGTCCTGAAGGGTAAAACTTAAATTTATGGGCAGACAGGATTGTAGACAGTTGCTACAGAAATAATTCTACAGAGGCCAACCATCCTAAATCAGAGTGAAAGGATGGGGGATTACATCCTGCTCTCAGTGTCACAGCTGTACGTATGAGCTGGGTGCAATGGAGAAGACAAACTCATGGACCACATTTCTCCATGCCTTGCCTCAGCACCCCTACACAGCTGGGGACAAAGTCTGTGAATCCATCTGCTCTGTCCTGCAAGGACACAGATCTCAGGAGCTTCCATCTGAACCGATCAAAGCTGTCCTTGAAAAAGTTCAGGCAACCATGCACGTGGCACATCAACATGCACTGATTCTGAAGGTGAGATGGAGGCGTGGGAATCTCAGAGCTCGGTGTGGCTGGGGGGCAGCAGGAGCCCCATCACACAATGCAACCACATTTTGAAAGCTTTTACAAACAAATCCAAAGGAGGCTGTTAAGTCTGCCATTCTGTGTACAGAAGGCATGAAAAAAAAAATACTGTAAATGGGGTTAGCAAATAGAAATCTAACTGCAAATAATAAAACTACATAAATAATACAAGAACTGTGATTAGATTGCTGTATTTTGAGTGGATTTGAGGCAGATGTGAAACAGGTGGTAATTATTTGTTACAGAGTAACTGCAATTTACTTGAGTTAACTGCATAATACATTTTGGCCACAAATGCTTGTATTAGATGTATTGCTTTCTGAACTTCTGTGGGAAAAAAAAATTAGTAGTGTTTTACCGCAGCACTTGCATTTTCTTTATCCTCAGTAAAATACAAACCTCCAGGCAGACCCTGAGGTCAGGCAAGCTGCCAGGGCAGCGAAGACAAGCAGGTCCAGGCAGAAAATGAGCGCTGGCTCTGTGCAGGAGCTCCCTTCCAGCTGGTTTCACCCCAAACACCAACACTGCAGCAACAGGCAGCCCCAGCCAGGAAGCTTCCTCAGCATTGCAGGGCTAGTTCTCAGCACCCATCTGCTCGCATGAGAGGAGACCTCACAACCAAACTCACCTTCTCCCTAAAAATTAACACTGAGGGAGAGGAGATCCTTGAGCAGTGGGAAATGAAAAAATACGCTGTTATGCTCCACTGGAAACATCACCATGCTGGCTCAGGAAAGAGGCTGAAGGGTGACAATTAATTATCACATTAGAGATGGGCACACACCTCCTGCACCATCTACTCTTAAAAATCTGTACCTGGAAGGCTCTGCTTTGGACTGGGCCATGCTGCTGTGGCTCGGTCGCCCAGCCTCAGGCAGGCCTGCTCCACCTCCCCTCCTTCCAGGGCCATAAACTAATTACAGCCGTGCTCCAGCGGAAGCTTCCTGTGGGGTTGGCATGCCATCCTTTTAGCACACAATGATGAAAAATCTTAATTTGCTTCAGAGGAGCCTGCTAGCCGTATTAATAAATTACGACGCCAAAATAAGAATAGCACCGCCTGGAAAATGAAAAAAAAAGAAAACACTGAGCAAAAAGCATTACAACCGCTGCGCAAAGCACATATCTGCTATATTTAGCTTTTCACCCTACAGGCTGGTAATCCTAAAGTGGAACAAAAAACCTGCTGAATCACTACACCTTTTTCAAGCAGAATGCTTTTTCAGTAGGTGCATTAGAGGAAACCCGCACCTTGCTCAGGGACACAGCGCGGGATGGAACTGCGGAGCGCTCCTCCCGCATGCCAGGGCTCAGTCCCACCAGGACCCTCCTCATGGTGACATCGATAGGATGGTGGGGGTAAAAGTGCTGACCCTCACCAGAACTCACAAGACTCCTGGTCTCGGGCTCCTGCTTGCCTGAACGAGCGTTGCTGCAGTACCATATGGCCATCCGCAGCAAGGCTTTCGCTGACGCCTTTTTAAAAATAATACCCTTTTCCTCTCAACAAGCTTTACAAATCAATACAGAAAAGGAACACTTGAATTAAGCAGATGCTTATGACATCCCCTCCTGGCAATTTACGTGATTTATTGACTTATACTGCAGTCTTTTTTTTTTTTTTAACCAGATTAAGTCTGAACAGCAGCCGGCAACTAAAACATTTCTCCATTTTTTTATTTATATTATGTTGTTATATTTTTAGTTAAGTAAAACTTAGGGAAGAGTACAGAAGCTATGAGACCTAATAACCAGGATGTGCAATTAATCAGATTTGAGAAGCAAGCATCGTTTGTCTCCATAAAACAAATAGAATCTATGCTATTAAGAAAACCCATTCAAATCACAAATGTGACTGCTGCTAGTGAGAATATTTTGCTTGGAAAAGGTCCAAAAGGTTCTAAAATTATGTATTCTATTTTTATGTCCTCCCTGGATTGGATTAGTTACTAAGGCAACTGAAGAGTTCTGTCCTGTCTGTTAACAGCTATACTGTACTCCATAAAATCAGCTACTATCTAGGGTTTAAGTGCCCGCAATGCGAAGGTAGAGCGCTGCTCTTTGGAGGCTGTTTGCTAATGAGTGGTTTTGTACGACCAACCGCCCCTCCTCGCGTTTTAAATAGGGGTAATTATATCTGGGCCGTGGGCTTCTTTTGAGTATCATTTCTGGGTTGCAGTTTTAAGAAATGGATGCAACCTCTCCAAATGAGCACCCGCCTTGACAAGGGAATTTGATCACTTTTCATTTCCTAAAGATGCCACAAGTGAATCAGAGAGATGTCACCGCAAAGCACGCTCTTTGGTGCATTGAATAGAAATAGGACACGGTTTAATAGAAAAAGTGACAAGAAAGATAAAGAAGAAGCCCTGAAATAGCTCTCGCTCTGGAGACACACAAGAATTTTAGCATAAAGACAGACTATCTGCAGCACCCTTTAAGTGCTGTGTAAAGGTCATATTTTTAACTGATCCGCTGTTCTCAAGTTTAATTACACACTTTCTTCAAATGCCCATACCTTTGTCACTAGGGAGGATTAAAGTATTGCAAACCTCTGAGGACTGCACTCTGTTTACTGATGCAGAAGCCCTATAAAAGCCCCACTGTGAACTTCACAAGCTATCTGCCAAGCCCACCTTCAACAGCATAAAATCTGAAGCTGATGGACAACGTGAGACTGAAGTCCTTTGGTTTGGGTGTTCTTTGTTAACAACTTCAGGCAGTCAGCTAGACCCCATCTCCTCCTTTCCTTTCGCAAACTCAAACCCATTTGAAGATGATGTTATTCTGAACGACAAGAGCACATGTTCATGTAACAGCTGCCACACTGAGCATTCTGAGAGTGTTCAGTCCGGAGAAAAGGAGGCTCAGGGGAAACTTCACCACTCCTTACAATAACCTGAAAGGAGGCTGTGGCAAGGTGGGGGTTGGCCTCTTCTCCCTGCTAACGGTGATAGGATGAGAGGTCAGCAAAAGGCCTCAAGCTGCACCAAGACAGGTTCAGGTTGGATATTAGGAAACGTTTCTTCTCCAAAAAAGCAGTGAGGCAGTGGCGCAGGCTGCCCAGTGAGATGGTACAGTCACTGTCCCTGGAGGTGTTTATGAACCATGTGCATGTGGCACCAAGGAACATGCTTAGTCAGCAGGGCAGGGATGAGTTGGACTAGCTGATCTTAATAAGTCTTTTCCAACCTTAATGATTCTGTAATCTTTCCAGCTCAAGTGCAGTAAGGTCAGGTTGACTTCCTTTCTATGCTACAACAAAAAAACCTGTCACAACCGGCAAGTCTTTTCTAGCTCAGGATGCTCCCCATGGCCAGGCAGAACTTCTCTTCCCTGTGCAAACCACTAGGAAACTCCTGGGTACCTATCAGACAAGCTGGGCCATGTATCAGTCCCACAGCTGCCTATGCCACCCCTTTCTTTTATACAATGTGTTTATTCTCATAAATAGACGCTATTGGATGTTGACAGGGGTAATTGGAAGTGCTTAAATCAACTCCTCCATAAATCATTTGCATTCACTGGGTTTCACCCATGCCCTTGCTGTGCTCTCCTTCCTCTGCTCATCTTGATGGACAGCACACAAAATGGGACACTTTCTGCTCCCCTGAATACTTTTATCACCAAAAAGAGAGCAGCAGAAGGTCAGCATTCAAAGGATCCCTCTGCATGGCTGGGAGCAGCCCTGTCAGAAGGCAGGCAGACCTCTGACAGCACCTCTGCCCCAGCACCATGGCTTTCTGGCACACGGCCCCTTGAGGCTGGCAAAAGCACACAGCTGCTGGGATATGCTGAGGCTGACCCACAGCATGGAGCATGCTATTCTGGGAGCTGGTTCAGGGCACTCAGCCCTTCCTCTGAACTACGGTCAGTTCTTCAAGCATCGCTGTCCTACAATTTCTCAACAAAACAACATTTAATGAACCATTATTTATGCTTAAAAGGAGCCTTTTCCAACGAGGCACTGTACCACAAAATGGACTGCTGCTGAATCGAACCAGGAGTGCTCCAAGTAGAAGCATTTCTGTGCACAGAGCATGTTCATTTTCGATACTGCGAGCAACCAAGCATTTCCAGCAGGAACTCCTGCCTCCCCTGTGTCAGCCAGGGAGCAGGGCAGGAGGGAAAAGACCCTCCAGGCTCAGTGCTGGGAAGATGCAAAGGGAGTCAGCAGCATCTCAGCACCCCCTTAACCAGTGCAGCTGTTTTAAACTATTTTTAAGTAATGATCTCGAATAGCTGTACAAATGAAATGCATTTTAAAAAAGGTGCAGTTAAAAATCAAAACAAGATGCTGACCCACAGCTCCAGCAATGAAAAATCAGCATTACCAGTAGACATGCTATACCATGAAAACTCAGAAGCAAGCTAGTGTCCCAGTGCAAAGCAAAGCACAAAGTAAGACCTTCACTAGATTTCTCTGTGGTCAACTTCTCGTTTCAGCAAACCCTTGCCTTAATGCGCACCAAGACAGCAGATCTAATCAGAGCACCATGGCCAAAGGTAACAGGATCACAGTAACAGGCACCATTACCTAAAAAATAATATCAGAACCAATATAAGGATCAACATTTCAGCACCAGAACCACCACTCTGCAAAATAACTGTGCTGTCATTACCTATAACCCCATAAGCACACTGTGGGAAAGTCCTTCAGAGATGCCCATCCTTTTACTGAGCACAATTCCCCAAGTTTTCAAGACACCTACTTTATTTTTCAGTACGACACAAGGCCACACTAATGCAGCCTGCTCCTATGGGGTGCACCTGTGACTCTCCAAATCTTCCTCACGCACTAAACCTCATGCTGCACAAAGGAGTGCAATTGGCATTCTTTGATATTCAACTTCATCCATTCCTCAAATTGCACTGATGTGAGCCAGGCTCCTGATTTAAATGGGAGACTTGCAGGTTTGCAAAATCAGGTCATGGGGGACAAAAAAAATCCTGTTTTGCAATGCCTGGAAAACATACTTGTGGGAGAGATGAGGTTTCTTTTCCAGGGAAGGAAATACGCAGCGAAACTCAAGGAAAGGAAAATAAATCCTTGCTTCTGAATTGAAACAAACTGCTGTCTTACTGGCACAAGCAAATTAAAGGTGAAGGCTTTGTCAGTGGCTCTGCATGCAGAAGACAGCTAGAGTAAAAATGTAAGATTTCTGGGACAAGAGGAGTCACAAGAGATGAACATTGCATGATTTAATTATCCATCTGGAGGGAGAAATTAAGCTTTTGACATGGAGCTGCATATAAAGAAAGCAATTAGACTCCCTTTAAGAAAATTAAGAAGGGACTAACAGTTTAAAATACTACTATGAAATCATTACTTATATGCAATGGTAATATATAGAAGCAGCAGCATGCTGTGCAGATTGATCTAGATACTCCATTGTTTTATAACAGTTTCCCTTTCCTAAAGGGAAAAGACCTTGTGCTGGTGGGAAACCTGCCCTCAGAGTGAGTTTTAAGTGCGGAACAACTTTGACATTTCACATGGAAGTCTTCTCAACTTCAGAACACAGACTGCTGCTACGTATCCTGAATATATATTATTTACAAGTTATTAATCCCCCCCTCAATCAGTATGTGCCATGAATACATTCTTCATATCAGCTCAGCATATACATCAGCTTAGCTTGGGTTCAAGCTTTTGTGATAGACTTCTGGATAGCAGTATACAGTACTGGCAGAAGAGTAATCCACTCTTCCTTGTTAGTGAATACACACATGCGCTTTTGCTCCCCAGGCTCCACTGGCACCACATTAATTCAACTGAGATGAAGTGTTAAGCTTCCAAAGCAAAACAATAATAATAAGAATAAAAGAGTCAAGTAAGCAAGGTTCAGGTTTTCCAAGGGGGTGAATCAGTATGAGACCTTTGACCATGACAGAACACTGCCAATCTAGGAAATAAGCCCTAAGGCGTTAAAAAGATAACTAGTAACAGATTTAAGACTTTCAAGATCAGGAGCGTGTCTTTTCCACATTCAGAATGCAAGTTCGGAGCAATAAACTGCAGCTCTCCCTTTTATAAATCAGAGCTTGACTTAACACTTGACTTCTCTTACACTTTTGCAAGCACCACAATGTCTAAGGTTGCTGTGAAAAGCCTTCCTCTGCAAACACTGCCTGCAGGAACTGCTCTCTGTGCCACTCAGAGCAGTCCAGAGGGAGGACTCTGCTGCTGCTGTCCATGGTGCCAAGTCAATCCCAATACTGTGCCCACCTTGTGTCTTTCGGTGTTTAGCTATACTGTGTATATATATCCCATGATAACAAAACTCTGCAGGAGCCATGATGTTGCACCTTGCATGTGCGACTCCCTGCCAACTCCTCTGCTTCCATAATCACTGGTTATAAGGAAGGAACAGGATACCTGAAGAACTGAAATGCATTAATGCAGATCTAATATAAAGGCTAGTTTTGGAGCCTTATAAAAAACTATATATTCCTTTGAATAATTAGTGCTGGCAGTAAGCTCTTAAATCCAATAAAGCCTCATTATATCAATAGCAGACCTCACACAACGTGCAAATTGTACGGGTCCTGTAGAACAGCCCATGTGAGGGTGAATGAGCTGTCAGGGACGTAGGTTGGGGCTGGGATCATCCCCAGGGCAAAGCATTTATTATTCCTCATCATGTTTCTCCCTTGTAACATCCACAGGCTCACAGCTCACAGCAGACAACAGGATGAGCACCACGAGTGGGGCATCTCTGGAAAATCGGGCCACCCTAAGTTACGCACCGCACTGCGCTGCCTGGTAAAATTGAGCCTCTGCTGTTGTAATAACCATGACAACTTCAGGAAAAAGAGGATGACGGCCCTGAGAGTGAGTTTCCAACCAAAACGCCCTAAGGCAAGTGGTCTTACAGAGGCTGCATTCAGCAAATGATGGGAGTTGTAGCAGCTTCAGCTTCTTTATCAGAGCTCTGGCCAGAGGTAAGAGAAAAGCAAAAGCTAGGAGAACATAACACTTGAGTATTCCAACACTCTGGGCTACAGAGGGATGTTAAGGGGACATGCTATCCCCATCAAAACAGAGCCCCATGCTCAGAAATAACGGAAGGGAATGCCCTGACATTTCCTAAAATGAATCAACTGCCACAGGTGTGCAAAGAAACACTCAGGAGATTGAAAAATAGAAGGATACTGCTACTGTGCTTTTAAATTGCCATCTGTTGACCCTAGCACCAATCTTCTGGCCAGGTCAATGAGACTGGCAGGCTTCAGTCACACTGCTGGAGTCAGCCTCCACTGTGCTTTGCAGCATCTTGCTCCATTTCAGGGCCCTCTCCCTAATTTCATTAGACACAGAATTTCTCCACATGGAACTTAAAAAAAAAAAAGGCAAAAAATAACACCAAAACCAAACCAAACAAACAAGTTATGAAGAAATTCAGTGTTTTTAACACCACCCTTCTTCCAACCGTAGGCATAAGCAGCCATTCACTCCACACAGGCAATAAAGCCATTCTTTGCTGAAGACTCTGCGAGTTAGATACCTGATGTAAAGCAGATGATTGCTTCCATCGATTCAGCCGAAATACCGGAGCGGAGCTGCATGCTGTCGTGGCCAGAGTGCATGCATGATTTTTGATGGTTTAATAAATAAACCATTGATTACAAAATGAAGCCTGATAAATCCTGACAGGGCAGATTTGCAGCTGTACCTCTCCTCCAACTCCTACAATTAATAGCTTAGTACTGTGCTATGGTTAAGCAAGGATCAGCTCATACAGCAGCAATAGCACATTAGCAACATTTACACAAATGCACAAAATTACTGCACCCTGCATAAATGACAAAGTCACTCCTTTTTTGGCCAAAATATTCTCGTATGGGGCTTTCTTGCCACAGAAAGCATTTCTAGCACCAGGGCTTCAGCTGCCTGATGACAGCAGGAGATGCTGAGCCAGCTGCGCTACAGGCATGTGTGGGCTGTAGGCTGGGGAAGGGATGGTCCCACTCCTTGTCACAGGTTCACAAAAGTGTCATGTAAGGCACACCTTGAGAAATAGTACCTTGGTAACCCAGGAAGAGAGATCTGGACCTCATACGGTACCTTTCTGCTAAGCAAGGGAACAAGCAAGCCTTGCTGTAAATAGTTGCTCAAATGGCCTATTTCTTTTCCTGAAGTGCTGGACTTAGAAGATCTCCAGCACTGCAGTCACACTGATGAGAGAGAAAAAACACACTGAATCAAAAGGCTTTTATCCATCCCATACTCACAGCTCCCCTAACATGAATGCAGAGCTGGCACGCAGCAACGCACACAAGTCTTCAGCCCCAGTCCCCACTACTGCTCTGCAGGGAAGCATGACACCTTTCTGCAACTGACAGATACATTTCTCAAAGAACGTATCTAGTTATTAAGCCAGGCTAACACACATCAAGTGAACAGTGGAATTGCTTTTGTATTTACCTATTAAACTCTTCAGTCAAAGGAGGGTCCTAAATACAACAGCCATTTACACCAGACTCATACTTAACTTCACAGTATTTTAACAAGGTCGCAAGTGCTCGCTGATACTCTCTTACAGTTTCGAGGCAAAAATCAGATTCTTAAAACAAATGTATCTGCAGAGGAGATTGGCAGAGAAAAGAGAGAAAAAATAATTTTTAATTTAGTTTTTATTTTTAAGTTGACTCCCTCCAGCCATTCTGGAGACAGAAATACACGTGATGACTACAGGAAAAAAAAAAAAACCAGCTGTACTTTATCACAATAAATTCTTGTAATTCAGAAAGGTGGCTTTGCCCATTTCAACTCAAATGGAAAATGAGCTTTCGTTGGAAACAGATCTACAAAATATGTTAAGTAACACGGGAGGTATTTCTGAGTAATGTCCATCACAGACTACTCATCTGAGCTAATTCCATTTCCCAGATGAAATTAAATGCAACAATAAATAGTGGCTAATATATCTCTCCATGCAAAGTCAGGACCAATCTTTTCTTTCATTAAGCATGGTACAGTGTACGTGCCATGCATTTTTAATACCTTTCAATAATTTAGGAGAAACAGTGCAGACTAAGACTGACAGGAAATAGTCTAGGCTCCTAATTTTAGGAAACAACCTATAAATGAAATTTCAGGAGGATGCAACTTCTTGATTAAAGCAAATTGCTGTTGTCGCACCCAGAAAAAAAAATTGTGTCCTATTACTCTAATTTATTACATTTATTGCTGTAATTTAGGAGAGTACTACAAAGACAACCAAAGCATCGCAGCCTGGGACAGGATCGTGCTACATTATGCCCAATCATTGCAGAACAGCAACAACCTGGAACTGGAGATATTAAAGCCAAAAACAGCACCTTACATAAGCATACATCAGTTTTTGATTTTTACAGACCGCAGCAGCAAATACATTTCTGAATCCTTCCATTTTCTTGCTGGATGGTTCTTAAGCATCTCTGTCTCCTTCCTACCCGTCACTCATGACCCTTATTTCCTGTACACTGGATTTCTGTCCTGCTGGCGAATCTGATGCGCCTGATAGAGCAAGTGTGCAAGACGCTGATTAGCTCCATCGGCTTTAAAGTTTCCCCAGCCCATTCCTCAGGCAATCTCATCTGAATGCCTATCTGCTGCTCACACACGTGGCTCACCTCTTACTCCAGGAAGACCTGCAGCGAATCAGGAAAGCTCTCAGCACGGATGTCGAGAAACAAGGATATAAAAAGCCCAACTGAGGCTGGAAACCAAACCCCAGTGTGCGTTTGTATATCTCCTTGCAAGCTCACGGTGGCAAAGGTTTGCTGCTCTGATAGAAGTGCCAGGCAGAAGCAGACCCACAGAGGGAAAGCTACAGCACGTGAGCTTATGCTGGCAAATAGTAATGCAAATGAGTAACTACACTCACACAAGCAGCCTCGATAAATCCAGAATCATATTTGTGTTCAAATACTCCCTCCCACGGCTGCAAAGCGCGTGGGGAGACTGAGAAAGTCAGCCACAAGCATGAGAATTCATACGACTTAAAGTCGTCCTTATTAAAAACAAATGGTACATATTCACCAACTGTCCTTTCAGTCAGGACACTGAAAAACTGAGCTGCAGCAAGGCAGGCCAAAAAGGACAGCAGCTTTTCACTCAAGGGGCTGACTCTCACGTGCTGCTCTAAGCATCTTCCTACCCCTCACCCTACCCCACCTCAGCTCCAGTCTGCTCCTCATCTTCCACTTCAACACCACGCTGCAGCAGCATCCTCAGCACCCGAGGTCCTGCAAAGCACATTCAATACTACAGCAGAGGGCTCACTGCCCTCCTGTAAGTCACATCTTACCGATGAGTTCAGCAGTCCCTTCTGGCTGTAAAATCTTTCAGTGAAGGAAACATACCAATGGCTCAACCAAGCACATAAGTAGTAAATTCTTCTTTCTTCTACACTGAACAACACCTCCTACCCTCAGAAAACACTATTTTTTAAAGATCAAAGTCCCATCTAAGCCAGTGGGTGAGAAGTTCAAGTTGTTATGAAAGAAATTGGATGAGTTATGTAAAACCTTTGAGTATGGAACTTTTAATCAGTTTGTACCACATTCTAAAAGATTAAGTAAAATAACTTATCTTGCTACCAAATGCAAGTGTATTTGAAGAATTAATCTCACACAAGAAGGAACAGATTATAGCATGAATCCAATGTAACTACTAAAAGCTAGAAGCACCTAATCTACCCTGGCACTGACAAACTGAAGCCTAAACAAGAGAATTGCAGCCACTACCTCGTGCCCTTGGAATAAGTTAGAAAAAAGAAAAAGCTGCTGCAGCCTCAGCTCAAGGGTGAGGAGGGTTCTGAAAGTGTCATAGATGCACTTAAACTCAGCTTAGGGTACTACTTACACAGTCACAGATTTTATGGGTTCCAACTCCATAATGCACTCAGACAGGATCACTCGTGCAGAAGGTCAGGCATTTATCTGTCCCTTACATGCAAACCAGTGCCCTATGCATTATTCTCCTCCGAAGCCATGCTGGCACAGCAGCCTTCCTGTACAGCAGGCACCTTTGGACCTGAGCCCGCTCACAGTAGAACAGGAGCTCCACACAGATGTGTACTCTTCTTTTTTTTAGGATGCTGCCCGGTAGCATCCTGAGTTCTAGCAGTGGCAAGGCCTGGCACAGCATCCGCCTGCAGTGTGGAGGAGGCAGGCCCCAAGGCAGCAGAGCTCCACTTGCTGCTCGTGCTGTCACACACAGATCAGCAGAGCCCTCCCTGCCTGCAGGAGCAGCGCTGTCCTGATGCAACTTCCAAAGCACTCTTGCTTTGATCCTCTTGGCTCTGTTTTACTGCTTCCATTCTTAAGAAAACGCAGTGGGAAAACTCTTCTGGTCCTAGGGTAAGAGTGGAACAGCGCTTTCCCTTTTAAAAACCAAATTGAGGACAGAAAATAAAGTGCAAGCAACCAAGCTTATTAACTTACTTAAAACCTGTTTGTTTTTTTTTTCTACAATGAATACCAATGCACACACCTTGTACCTGCCTTCTCCTCCAGCCTTCAAACAAGAACACACTTCCCTTTTCCTCCATCCCCCCAGTCCACCAGCCCTTACTTTACTGTTCTGAATTTCTCTGCAGTTTCAAGCCTTATTAAGAGAAGCCTGCTTCGCAGAAAGAAGCTTCCCTCCTTTCTCTGCCAAATCTCCCCCTCGTTACCAGCCTCAGACACAGAGTGCACAGTACTACGGGAAGCTGTGACAGATTTAAGGCCCAGTCCCCAGTGCCCACGCAATGCTTCAGACTAGCACTTTGGGACCAATATTACTGGGAGGTTCACAGTTTTCCTAATGAACACGGAGTAACAGCATCTCTTTTTTCATGTGAGCTCAGCAGCAGAAGGCATCCGACTTCTGGGGAAAGGATATGTTAAGTACTCCCCGCAAGTAACAGCAGAGCTTCCTAAACAGCTTTTCTATGAGCAATATACAGCATAGAGCTAAATAAATCCTTCTTTTTTTGGTCCTCACTCGAGGCAACCTGCATAACTTGATTCACAGCTTTATTATCTAATAAAACCTCCCATCACACTAACTCAGCCTGTGCGTCCATGCACAGAGATGAAATGTGTGCACATGGGTGCGTGCACGCATCCAGATCGCATATTCCTGCATCTCACCATCTGGCATTGTTCTGGGGATTAATAAACACAAAGTCAGGTTTAAAATACCACATACGTGCCCAGGGAAGGAGCGCTCTTACTGAATGTTTTATCAACCTACCTAGAGTATCTGCGAGGAACGAAGAAAGCTGGCCAAGGCTGTGTGTGCACAGTAGGACACAGAAAACGCACACTGATCAAGTCAGCAGGAGCAGAAAGTTACAGCAATGTGTTTCATGTGGCAGAAGGAAGTTGAAGAACAGTATGATTGATTAAGGCTTCGCAGGTCTAGAGGAATGGAAATATGATAAATGCTAATGTGACAGAAATGTCAAAATTGATGAGGAATTACACATGCTAGAGACTGAACAAAAAGTAGCTGAGATTAAGTCAGACAAAGATAAAACGCCAGATTGCCTAAAGCTAATTATCTGGACAATTAATGGAATGCCTGCAACTCAGTTCGATTACTGAGAGCACAACCTATTTGAGAAAGGACAAAGCTATTTGCAGAAGTCCAGGCTGATTTCCTTAGAAGATGCTGGCAACAGAGTGGAAGAAATTCTTACCCTGGAGATCACTAAGCCAGCTGCTAAAATACAGTGTGGCCACATCACCTGGTACCAAAACCACACCAATCAGTTCCTTGGGCTGTCATCAGTGTCAGAATTCACTGCACAGCTAATTTTCAAAGCTGGCAATTTGATGCAATCCTGAATAAGAAAAAAAAATAGCATGCCTTCAACATAAGCAAAGCAAGATATAGAAAAGTTATTCCTTAATCTTAACGTCTGTCATTTTAAGGAGACCCCTACTTTCTTCTACGTATATCCACTCAAGAGTCAAATGTGGTTCCCAGACACTTTTACATGATGACACTTAAACCAGCCAGATGCAAATATCTGCTCACTCATCAGTTAATACAAGGAAATAGTAAAGATTAATTAAACATTCCACTTGCCTCTTCAAAAGAAAACAAAACAAAAAAACACACATCTGTCTACCTAGGATTAGACTATCTCTGCAGAATTATCTGAATGTTTCACTTCACTCCTAGCCCAGGACTGTCTTGGTACGTGGAATGAGGAAATACCCAGTATGTTTTAAGGACCATGTTTGTGACAGTAAAACACACAGAATCCACATTCTGCTGAAGACAACAGTATTATATTGCAGCATTTTTTTTCCTTCTAGTGACATCTCTGGAAACACTATGCATTCACTGCTGTCATGAAGCATCACATCGATCAGCCACGAGCCTCTTGGGCAGCAGAGTGAAATGGCTGCAGCCCACCCTGATGTCTGGCCAATGGGTTTCCCTGCAGGAAGCCCCCTCAGATATCAGAGGTAAAGCAGAGCAGCCATCAGACTGAGCAAGCATCCAAGCACGAGCTTTGCCAGGGCTGGAAAGGCCAGCAGCAAGCAGCTCCCATCAGCCAGGAAAACTCCCAAGGCTGGGTTTATTCATCTGGGCTCTGGCACAGATTGAAGCAGTTCATTCTGCTTTCAGCACTTGGCTAACACCTTTGCACTGTATGTGTGTGTGTGTGTGTGTGTGTGTGTGTGTTATATGCATTTTGGAGGTTTTTGCATCATTTAACATCTCAGCATGTAAGAACAGCCTTGATCCCCAAATGAGGATGTACTTCAGGGCAGGGATCAAACTGCTGAACGGTTCCTGATGCTGATTCAAATGCAGTATTGTTCCCCTAAAAAGTCAGTGGCCTCAGGACAGCACAGCACATTGTGAGCTGCCATGCTTCTTGGGCCTGACACCAATTTAACACACTGTGCCTAGATTAAAAACTTTGTTATTTAAATAACAATCTTCATTCCAGAGCAGACAGTAGATTTTAACAGAGGGGAAGCCATCCAGCTTTGCAGCAGTGAAACCAGCTTTGAATACATGCAGGAGGGGAGAGCCTGAGCCTTCACAACGTGTTTAATCTGTCCCTGGATGGCAGTGGTACGAAGATGCACTGGAGAAGCTGTGCTTCCCATTTTATCCTCTGCAGCAGAAAGGCTAGAAGAGCAAGCATAGCGATGCTCAGGGCTGCAGAGCTGAGGCACAGCTCAGCAACCGCTTTGGCGAGCAGACACAG
This sequence comes from Oreortyx pictus, assembly GCA_036925125.1. Taxonomy (NCBI): domain Eukaryota; kingdom Metazoa; phylum Chordata; class Aves; order Galliformes; family Odontophoridae; genus Oreortyx; species Oreortyx pictus. Next base: position 39,532,909 of record JAUPFR010000007.1, read on the forward strand.
AATCTGGTGGTGAAACAGCACTGGGCACCAGCCCAAACTCTGAACTGAAGCAATTTTAGTATATCCCCAATGAGCTCTGAAAACATGCAGAATAGGCTGCACATTAAGCCCTGACTCCCACACGCAGTGGTGACAGCTGCCATGAGAGGGGTGATGAGCAGACGCTTATCCTGCGGTCACCAGATCTTGGGCCATGCTTGCTCGATTAGTGCCCACACCTACTGCTATGGAAAGAAAGCTCGTGATCCACAGACTTAAAAGGAATTCTTTCCACCAAGATGAAAAGTGCTCTGAATGCTTTTGCTCAAAGGTTAAATAATATGCTTTACAAAACATCACATCTCGCTAACAGTTTTAGAGGCCCTTAAATAGTATGTCAAACTTCAGATGGGCCAGGTCTCTCTTTTTTGGCTGTTTTAACTGATTCTCAGTTTGGGATAGTGATTACCATCCAGGTCAGAGACATACGCACAGACAAAAACTTCCAGCTTATCAGGTCACACTGGTATTTTGAAAAAACATTCTTATTCTCTCTGAGCTTTCATTTTAGTTTTGCCAAAAAACAGAAATCAGCTTTTTCCCAAGGGAGAGTTGACAGACACAGAATTTCAACACACAGATACGATGGAAGCAAGGACAAATACACAAGTACAACGAAGCCACCGCTCTGTGCTGAAGTCAAGGTAAAGAGGTGGGGAACAAAGTGCGCTGCAGAGTTTAAAGTGAAAAAATAGCTGCTAAGTCTCTCACAGCCACTAGAGTAACCTCTTCTGCTCTTTGCCTGCAAGAATTAAGGCTCTAAAACCATTTTATTTTCCTTCAAAAAGAATATGTCAGAACACAGCATGCTTCCGCTGACCCTACAGGATGCACAGGAATCATGCCAATCCATCACGCTGATGCCACTGTCCACCACAATCTCCCATGTCTGTACTTTTAAAGGTTAAATACATACATATATATCAGTTTTGAGAAAGGATATTTTCCCCTTACCTCAGTCAAAGCAGTTGGAAATTTAAAGAATCTCTGTATCGGTAGAGGTAAGGCAGAGACACACTGCTGTTGGACTCCAAGTTTCTTAAGAGGTCTGACAACTCTGACTACAAAGGACAGTCTGTATTCACCAAAACCTTGAGGATCTCAACTAGAGGAAGAGGTAACAGAACGGGATGTCCCATCTTCTCCAAAAATTCTGCCAGAGCAGGCTTCAGAAAGCAAGCATTTTTAGACAAGGTATGTTTTATACCTCCGAAAGGGAGGAGAAAGAGGTAACAGGCATGTACTTGATTTAAATGATGAAATCCTACTCATGAAAATAAATAAGGCACACACACAAAAGGTGGCCCAAATTATACTCCTGTTGTCCCATTAATCATATTTATTGCAAAAGTCTAATAATGTTATCTTTGGTCCCAGCTTCAGCAGCCCATAATTTAACATGGGCATCTTTTTTCAGCATGTGAATTGGGTACTAACACTGTCTCTTCCAACCTCTTTTGTGCTTCTAAATTAGAAAACCCAAATGTCACTTTTCTTCAGATAGGAAATGCAGTCAAGGTCACTGTAAAATAAAAGAGCAATTAACTTCACAAGCAAACTGTTGTACAGGAGCGAAATAAAGTACCTGAAGAAGTAGGTAAAAAACTAAAAATATTCTTAAAAATTACATCTCTTGTTCAGGCTCAAATGACAAAACAGCTCCAGAGATTCATGTCAAATCACGGAAAATATCCCGCCCCCCGCAATTTGTTCGCTGCTGTTTTATCGCTGTGGGGTAGTAAAGCCTGCTGCTTGATAGCTGTGATACTGGAGAAGCTGGCTGCCTCCTCCCCACCTCCAGCCCGCTCCCCAGATGAGCCCTAAGCAGTGAAGAAGCATTAACAGACGATTTCTCATTTTGTTTCCTCTATCATCTAAATGACAGAAGTTTTATGAATTCCCTGCTTAAAATTTCACAAGAGACAGCAAGGACAATGGACCAGGACAGAGTTACCCTGTCTGAAAACACAAAGAGAGAGCTAACTTTAAGGGTTTGGAGTTGATAAGTGTATTAAAATACAAAATTATCTTGGCTCTAACCCTTCTCTGGAATCAGCCAAGATTTTATAACTTGGTAAAATTAAATGCGTTATCAACACACAACTGCCTGCACAACCCAGCAAAGATAAATTATCTCATTATTGCCATAGAAATCAGATGAGGCGTGCATTGTAAGTGACATATTAAATGCAATTATAAAATCCTACTGAAGTGATGTTAGTGACCTGACACATGACAAAAAAAAAAAAACACCGAGGCAATGCAGAATTATGGCTGGAAGATGTGCTAATATTATTCCTGCACAACATTCACCAGATAGAAAAATACTGTCTAGACTTAGTAAAATCCAGTAATCAAAACAGTTGGAAAAATGTAAGTGGTTATTAAGAGGTAAAGAAGGAAATACCTTGAAGAGAAGCTGCGTTACTTGCTGATGCTGTGATCCACAATTGCCCTAATGTGAAGGGGCCAGCAGAGCCACCTTCTCACATCACCTGCCTCCACCCCCCACCATGCTGTAAAAAAAAAAAAAAAAAAAAAAAATCACACTCACTGTGAATTAACTCCACAAAAACAAAGAGCAAGGGAACAACACAGCCCAAAGACCCTGGGGAGGCCCCCATCCCCGTGTCTCATCAGCAGTGCAGCTGACCCGAGCCCTTCCTGACCAGCACTTGTCAGGAGGGTGCCAGAAGCCCCAGTGCTACCATCAGTGTCAGTTCATGCTTCACTCTGTTCTGTTGCAAAGTTTTTCTTAAAACCTAACCTACATTTTCCTTGCCGCAGTGCACTCCTCTTTCCCCTGCTCACAACAGACAGATTACAGGTCACTCCCTCCTCTCCAGCAGACTTTTGCACCTGTCAGGGTCACACAGTCTAGCAATGAGACCCGATAACAGCTTGGATTGTTTCAGCTTCTCATCCTACATCATGTTTTCTAAATTCCTCCTCATTCTTGTTGTTAACCTCTGCCTCCTCCTGTATCTTTCTTGAAGTCTTGTGACCCAAAGTAGGCACAAATATTCTTGCTCAGTCTTTACCAGTATCAGCTAACTCTAAAGGATTAACTCACGCATCTGTGCACACAACCAAAACCATCTCCTTGCAGCGGTCACTGGTGACTTGTGTCTAGCTCCTAATGCTTTCTAGCTTTCAGAGTATAGAAGACACACCATAGGAATTGTTTCCTGCTTGGGCAGCCCATTTTCCTTTCAACAGAACCAGCCTGAGTTGTATGACTATAAATCAGTTATCATACCCCATAACTACCAAGCAGCCTAAGAACCCCAAGGAGAACTGTTCTTGCAAGCAGCTGGCTGCACAACAGAATCTCCCCTTGAGCAAGGACACTTCTCAAGGTGCACAGAGATTCACGCAGGACATGATGACACTTGCCAACAGATCCTCAGTAACCAATTTGTTTTTAAGCTATACCTAAGCAATCCCTACCCTCTATATAACAAATAGTCAGGGACATCCGGCTGTTTCAAATCTCAAGTCACTATCGTCATTGCTCAAATTATCATCTTACATCTACTTATATTGGTAAATATCTTTGTCTTCCTCTTACAAGGGAAGCATGCAGTGCTTTAGTCTCCTTCAGTGACAGGAGGGTCCCTCATTCCAGTCTGAGCAAATCTAGTCTGCTCTACCTGGTACCTGCAGACAGGAATTAATGAAAACATTTTACTAGTGCAAAATCTTGAAAGTACTAAGAAATCCATTTAGTCTGTTAAAAACTAAAAGTTAATCAACATACACTTATCCTGGATTCAAACCCACAGCTTTTCATGCTCTTTGAGAGTACACTGTTGAGACCCTTGTTTTACACGGAGAAAGAAAAGAGGCTGTCATCACCTGCAGGAGGCAGAAGCATGAAATAAGCTCAGGCATTGCTACAGCACTTCTGTCTTCCCACCCTCCTTGATCTGGGTCACTGAAATAGAAGGAGGGAAAATGTGTGGGGGAAAAAACTTTTACTCCTACCTACATCAATAGCAAAGGAGAAACACAATCATGCACATTCTAAACACCAATATCAGAGGATCCAAGGTTTTCTGTTCACTTATTGGAATGAGTCAGCTTGCGATACTTTCCTTCCTTTTAATGCAGCTTTCAACTGTCATAAGCATCTCTGTGAGTGGCACCAGTAGGTGTTAGATGTGGAAACAACCATACTGGAAAAGAGCACAATGACTCTGAGCACATTGCTTTGTTCTGTAATAAAATAAGCTGCGCTGTTCACAAAGAATTACTCTCTATCAATTGCTTTACTCAACGAGACAGGCCAATACAATTTCTGTTCTTTTTCTTCCTCCTTACAGTTTGTTTTCATTTCTCCTGGAGGTTAGGAAACAAACTGACTGCCTTCAGTCTCCCATCATACAGAGGAGGCAATGTGGTTGCACTGTAGATATGTTGCTAGGACACAGCTCTTCGTTCTAATACATTCACTGTTACCATAAAATTAATTACTTTGTTATTTCCATTTACTTGTGCCACCAGTACAGATGCCTTTATTTAAGTGTATGTTAGTGTGCAAAAATAAAGAAAATAATTTAGCATACTCAGTTTTACTTGCAAGCAGTGTCTGTATCCTTAGTTATGGATTCACTTGGTGATGTACTTACATTATCCAGTGGGGATATTTTGAGCCATTCCTTAACCTCTCTGGTTCTGCCCAAGGTATGAGTTGAAATAAATAAATAAATAAAACCCTCAAGGATTTGTTAATGGATGGAATCAGTTACTTCTCCTGGGAGAAAAGACTGATTTATGATAAGAATGAGAATTAAGTGACAGGTTTAGAAATTTGAGAGGTTTTGGACCTTATAATAAGTTAACACTTCCCTTGGAAATGTTTAAATACAGCCCTTACTTCATACTTTTACATGAGAGGCCACTGCAGTTCTCTGCAGGAGATGGGACACGGCCACCTGCCAAGGGGCAGAGCTAGGAATGATGTCACAGCTCCATCCCCTTGGCACCTTCCAAGTAGTACACAAGTGGGGATGTGCCTCCTCCATGCTGCTACTCTGCCCCACAGCATTGGGAAGGCAGCCAGAGCTCAGGGGAACCCTGGCTTTGCCCTCAAGGAAAGTCCAGCTGAAAGGAGAGCACAAAGAACAGTGCTTGAGATGATGACAGGCCATTATGCTTCTTCTGCAGCAACCAGAACTTACAGTTTGAGGTAATCTGCCAGAGGGGCTGGTGATTGCTCTGATTTCCATTGCCCACATCTTGCCCTAAGCAGAGCTTTCAAAAACCACTTATGTCCACAGAGTGGGGCAACGTGAGGCCACTCGTTCCAAAGGGCTACAAAGGCACAGGCTCTGGGAGCCATCCTGCTAGTGCCCCTGATCAGACTGGCATCCCCTTGCCTCCCCCAGGTGGGAGAGTAGGCAGGCACCTTCCATGCACAGACAGCTGCACTCAGCTCTGCACCACATCCCTGCAGCTGCTTCACACCAGAACGGACACAGGCTTTAAGTCCTTAATCTCCAAAGTTTAATCAAACAATCTGCAATAGGTCGACTTTCAGAGGGGAACCAAAGGCGATTCCTTAATTAGATTTAAGAACTGCAACACTTGAAGTTAAATCATGCTTAGAAACATGGAAATTGAAAAATGATAACTAATGGGATTTACAGATGATTTCCTTTAAAAGTCAAAAATTATTCTTGCACACGTGTACCCTAAGGACCTTTCTGTAGGTGTTAAAAATATCCCTCTTAACAGCAGACAATGAGAATATATCCACTTACACAGAAAGATGAACAACAAAGCCTCTGCCAAGACATTTTTAATAAAAATAAAGATCCCCAATTATAGACTAAAGCCTGGAATCCCTTCCACCTCCTCCTGCATTTACATCTCTGTAGTTCTTTTGCACCAAAGATGCTGTCATGGCCAGACAACCTGCAGCCACACACATTGGCTCTGACCTGTGTGACACCGATGTGGCCAGCTGGAAGAGGGGACACCAGGTCTGAGCTCAGTGGCAGGGAAGTAGAGCACTAACATTCAACTATTTATTCCACTGTACAGTGGCATATGTCTAAACCATACTAAATTTGCATTGAAGTAAAAATATAGGAACTTAACACAAATTAGAAGAGAGGCAGGTAGCAAATTTTGGACTAATCTACAAGTTGTGGATTTCTTGAACAACGCTAATGATATGCAGAAATTACTGTTTGCAGTTTAACAGTACACAACGAGTTATTTACATGATTTTCAGAAAAAATAAGTGCTCGGGCACTTATCTCTCCGTGCAGCATCTTTTGTGCATGTGCACTTTACGTGGGCTCTCTTTGTAAGGCTTTGTGTGCTGTGTTCCTTTGCTCACTCATCACTGCAAGATGTTATTTCTTTCCCAACTCAGGTCCATGGAAGGCCACTGCAAGGGTTAAACAACATAAGAAAACAAAAGCACTGATGTCAGCATCTCTATCAGTGCCAGAACTCACCAACGTTCCTCTTGCTTCACTGCAGAGCTCATCCCTTCGCAAGCCTAATGTGGAAGCTGCTGGCATGGATGTGATCAAAATTGGACAGAAATCCTGCACTGAATTATTGCATCCCAATGATTGTAATGACTTTTTTTTTTAAATATCTGAATACAGAGACTTACAGGGGACTGTAAAGAGTTCTGAAGGCAAGTACTTTACATTTTCTTTAGAGTATTCATTAACAATATTTACCATGATTTGTCTTGCTCAATAAAGCAATTAGCAATACATTCAAAAGGAGATAGGATTCTATTTCAAATCAACATCCTAAAACAAAAACAAAGAATCTCTCTTACAATGTGGATATGGCATGGCACAAATACACTGGGACAATATAGAAATGGCTATGGCTTTTTACACAACATGTTAAGAAGTGTCATAAAGAACGGGTAAAGAAGGAATAAAAGAGTATGATTGTAACTCAGCATCTTTTACCTAACAACATTCAATTCCACTTTATAGAATCATAGAATCCTTCAGAGTTGGAAGGGACATTTAAAAATCATATAGTCCAACTTCCACACAATGAACAGAGACGTGCACAGCTACATCATCTGCCCAGGCCCTAATCCAGCTTTGCCTCTGAGAGTCTCCAGGGACATAGCATCAAGTACATCTTTGAGAAACCTGTTCCAGAGACTCAACACCCTCACTGTAAATGAGTTCTTTCTTACACCTAACCTAAATATCCCCTCTTGAAGCTTGAAACCATTTCCCCTTGTTCTGTCACTACAGACCCCGCTAAAGCGTCTGTCCCATTCTTTCCCATAGCCCCTCTTTCAATACTGAAAGGCTGCTCTCAAGTCACCCCAGAACCTTCTCTTCTCCAGGTTGAGCAGTCCGATCTCTCTCAGCCTGTCTTGTAGGAGAGGTGTTCCACCCCTTGGACCATTTTTGTGGCCATCCTCCAGATGCACTGCAACGGGTCCGTGTCTCAAGGACTCCATGTCTGGATGCAGTACTTCAGACAAATCCTCACCAGCACAGGGCAGAGGGGCAGGACGACCTCCCTCAACCTGCTGGCCATGCTTCTTCTGCTGAAGGCCAGAAGCCACCAGTTCACAGCAGTTACCTGCACACCAGAGCGATTACTACTCTTGGAGGAGATGGGTGTCTCCCCCACCCCAAAAATCATTGACTTGTCAGGCAAACCAAAGACTGCTCATCTCAGAAGCTTCTTTAGAGCATGACAGACTAGAAGAAGCCAGTGCAGCTATTTCACATCTGTAACTGACTGTAAGAAAAGTTACCAAGTCACTGTCCTGAAAACAGCCTGCTCTGCAGCAAGGACTGTGGGTATACTACTCACTTCATTGACAGAGATGTGCTTATGAGACTGTGAATGTTTGTTGCTTACACCAGGCTAAAAATGTTTTCAGCATCAGAAGCTTTCTAACTCTTTCCGTCAGGCTCCAATGTAAAATGTGAATTCAAATTGTTCATTCTACAATGAATGAATTTTAAACTACGTTTAGTGACATGAAACACCCTGACTTTGCAGTATGAAGATGATCTGAGTGCAAGCCTTACTCCCTGTTTTACTAATCTACTGGACATAAGTATTGTCAGCAGCCTGACTTCAGCATTCTGATTGATAATATAATACGCTTTTCTAAATCAAGCCCTTGTTCACTTTTGGCAGCGTATACATTCTGCTTCTCTCCTTTTCTTCAAATTTATGAACATATAACTTGTGACCAACAGGCATGGTTTCACAGGTTATACTGATGGAAAACTTGCCTTCTTTTGTTTCTGACTGAAGTTCTCTGGAGAGGACTCAGAATCTTACTTTATTCTGCTGTTCATACATCTGAAGTGCAGCTTTCTTTGAACGTACATAAGTCATTGAACTCTTGCACTGATATAAGATCAGAGAAGGTATGGATTTGTCAACCATCTATCAGTCTAATTCCCGCCTCAATATTCTTCAAATGAAACACTTTCAGATTACTAACATCTACTGACCCATTAGCGTGCCTTGCAACTAACATCTGTTTTCATCCTGCACCCAATATGTAAAACAAGCAGACAGAAGCAGAGGTAACCCACAGCTCCCACAGACAAATTAGGTGAAATGCACAAGTCAGGGCAAGCTTCACAGAACTTCAATATGGGAGACAAGACTTAAAATGCACGAGACCTATCTGAAATTTTACTGCTGAGGAAGCCCTAAGAAAAGCATATTAGAAGTTAACTATTTAACATGGAGCATGGAATCTGATTTCTATTAAATCCAAGACTCGACTCTCAAACAGATACTAATACAAGAGCCAAATGCCTTCCACAAAAGCAGAAAAACCTGTGTATCCTGAGCAGGTATCCATAAGTAGACATCTCCAAGGGCTCCTCAAGCAATTCCCCAAGGTGTATCATACCTACCCTCACAAGCTACAGGATACACTTGAGCTTAAATAACGTCTCCCTAAACATGGGGAACATTCTACCAACAGGCTGTGGCAAAACAGTCCTGAGGACAAGAAACTTGCTGAGGACAAGAACCCAGTAAGTTTATGGGGTTGGGTTATTCTTCAGATTGACACTGTAGACACAGTACCAGCCCAGATTATTGCTGTGCTTCTGTTCAGAACTCAGTGCTGCAATAATATTTATTACCTTGTCAGCTCTTCATGAACAATGCTGAAAACAGCTCACTTTAAGAGAGTTCTGTAACTGAATAGTTACGCAGATGGCATGGTCTTTTTGGTCTCATGACGAAAGATTGCAGTCTTCACATGGCCATGGCCATGACGTAGGCTATAATTAACTTTTAAGTTAATTGCTGAAATCATTCTCCTGCTTCAGACACCCGTAGTGCATGACTCACGGCATTAGCAGGAAGTAGCAGGGCTGTGCAGCAGGAGGAGGGCTGATTAAGTCTCGGGGTAAGAGGAAGGAGTGCCATGGGGATGACTCAATCATGAGGTTCTCCCACATCAAAGGAAAGGCATGCTTTTATACACACTGACAGGAAAAGGAAGTTCCAGTGCTCACCAAACACCTACAATTCTTCATCATCTCAAACAACTAAAACAGATTTAAGTATTTAAATCCCTTGTTTTTGTTCCTATAGTCCTAAAGTACAGCACTGAACAGAGCAACATTTCTTGAAGGCTGCAGATGCAAGATGAGCCATGTGTGGAAAAGCCTGATGCTTTTACTCAGAAAATGTAGAAATTGTCTGAAAAATAGCCCTGCACTGAGCAGTAACCAACCATTCAAATCACTGAAGAGAATGAGCTGCAATTTTCCTCTAGTTAAAGAATGCAGTGGGTTTTTGAAACATATGCACCTAACTGTGGCTTTCCATGAGTATAATTAATCTCTGAAGCAGCTAACAAAAGAAAATCTGTTCTAAAACAAATCTAGAGGAAAAAAAAAAGGGATCTAAAGCTGAGCAAGTGTAGAGAAGAACAAAGCACAAAAGCTGCTCCAACACTTACAGCAACCCACACATACAGATGAGCCTCTTGCTAGGAAATGCATTTATATGGATGATTATCTTCACATGATACCTATACATTTGAGAAGCATTCAAGTGACCACATTATGTACAGCTCTGTAAACCACTTGCATACACATACGGGTGGCTTAAAGAACCCTGACATTATGTAAACAAGATGGGGAAACTGGGGCTTCCTGTCTGGGGAGAGAAAGAATAGAGCAGAGTGTATGCAGAGAACTGGGCCTTTCCATCTATTGTTTTATATATAAAGCAAAAAGCAAGACTTGCAGATGAAGTTAAAAATATCATTTTGGCTTAACAGAGAACAGATGTAGAAAACATCAACCCTGCCAGTATGCAGAAGATTTCATAACCACCTTTGCTGTGCTGTTTGGTTGATATAGGGAGAAGGCAATACTAAGAAAACAATAAAAAGACTTCTGCGTAGGTGTTGGAAGTGGGAGATGGATGTGCGAGCAAATTGCTTTTAAGAACTGGCTGGCTGAAAAGGGAGCTTGCAGAAGCTCAGAGAAGCTGCAAAAGCTTAGAAACCACAGCAGTTTCCAGAAGGCAAGACAACAGTGCCTACTGAAAGTCACCCAAACACACCCCATGCAGCTCCCCAGTTTTTGCTGTGTGAGGCAAAGCATGCCTGCACTCACCACCACCAGGCCCAAGCCTTCAAGGCCAACTGGCTCCTGCCACCATTGCATCCCACTGGCCCACCCCTTATCTCAGGCTGAAAGCCTGAGGGACAGGTCTATAAACACCAGCTCCTGGTGCTGCCTCTGGGTGGGCACCACATACCCTTGAAGAGCCCTGTGGCAGTACCCAGGCACTGTGTCATGGATGTGGGGGGTACTCTGGCATGTTAGGCAAGATAATTTTGGAAAGAGATCCCAAAAGCTCTTGTGGCTGCTATGTTACTAGCCTCTGTCTCTCCAGTATTTTTATTTTTATTTATTTTATTCAAATGACAGCCTTTTTGACAGGCTCCTTGTGCCCACACAACCACCTGCTCAGCACACGGCCAAGAATGGGGACAGACACTGCCTGATCACAAGGAACTGGTTTCTGCTTCCTGCAGATAAGGAAGCACACTATACAGTAATATCCTTTTACAGTATTGTATAAAGCCTTAATTACAACCTCATGCTTCCACAACAAACGCATCACATGTTTAACACGTGCACAAATGTCAGCTCTTAACATTTTCTGATGTGGCAGAGCTTGTAATCAAGGGTTTGCATTATTTGGCAAATGAATGGCCACAGAACCCAACCCTTGGCTATTTCCTAAAGGACAAATCAACCAGCTATGTGAAGATGATCATCTGCGTGGCTAGAGGTTTTACAGAGCTACAGGTAGAACTGAAAACTTATTGTGAGCTCTAGTCAATGGATACAGCCAGAGAAGCACTTCATTTGACCAACACCTGGCAACTGTTCCAGTCCAGGTAATCAGTAACTCGCTAGCTGCTCCATCTGTCCCACCTTTCTTCTTTCTACAGATATTAACAAGCAAAACCCACACTTCAGCAGGACCCTTGGTGGTATACCCTGAAGACAAGATGTTTTAAGCTGGACAACAGAGACAAGAAATTTACAACCACTTAGCCAGCAGCAGCCTTTCACTATTAACCACAGAACTGGTAACTCAGTAAGTTTCTTTAAAATTCACAAGAGCCTTCTGCTAAGTTGAGGTGGTCAGTTCAGGTGAGCATCCCTCAAGATAACCCTACAAGTGAGTTAATTAATGGTCTTTGCTAGGAACACACAGAAAATCATTTCTAGGTTTAACTTAGTTGAAAACAGATGAATATCTTTAATCTCAAGTGATGAAAAAAAAAAACAACCCACACCTACATAAAAATACACAACTGAACTAAAGGCTACTAACACACTACAGCGCTCAACCATGTTAAAGCCCTTCTGGCCTTGATTCACCTCACAGTGCATTGCATTCCATTGACTTCAGAACAGCAAACAACTTTTCAGGCATTAGCAGATAATATCCATCAGATGTAACTGCATTCCTAGCTTTTTAGCAAGCTGCTTTTACTGAGCTGAAGGGAAAGCTGGATTCACCAAAACAAAGGTAATCCAAGCTGCTATAAACACATACAACAGTGTCTCAATTTTGAGTCTCTGGAGAAAACACTCTTTACTTCAGAATACGAAGTAAATTCACTGAGTAGCTAAAAAAAAAAAAAAATCCAAAGAAAGAGCAAAGAGTAGGTTACTTGGACTTTTTCACCTGAACATAACCATTAAAAAGTTTATAAATAACAAATCTGTCATGGTAGGCAGTATTCTAGATGATCACACAACAATAATGAGTAGACTCTACATCACACAATTCCTCTTCAATAATTAGTCCCAGCGCTGCAACATCTTAAAGGGTAAACTCATGGTATCACTGCACTGGTGTGCAACAAGGTATCACATCCTTGGTTAATCACATGGCAACTTTATCCAGCCACACCCACAGTAGTAAGGATGAGGACGTTCCAGAGCGTTTATACAGAAAATATCAAACTGAGAATGCAACACTCTGCCTGCCTCACTACCATTGCTTATAGCAGAAGAAAAGTCAATTTCAGAATTAAAGGCTGTAAGAGTCATAAAGCACAAAAATGCTCCATTCTCAAAATCAAAGAACTTGATTACAAAAAAAAAAACCTACTAAATTTCATCAATAGATTTTACCTCAATTGTGAAAACAAACAAATCTGAATCTCATGAGTGACAGACATCACAGGTTTAATTTAAAAAACAAGAAGTACTGGAAAAGAAACATAAAAGGAATACACAAGGAATAAATTGTATTTAAATGTTTTTGTGTAAAATGTATCAAGCAAGAAAAAATATTTAAGATCTGGATTCAAAGCTATGTTGCTACACACAGTTGGGTACACTGGAAGAAGCTGGTTGTGTTATTCAGCAAATGAATGGATAGGTGCAAGTTCCATACAGAGCTGCATTCCTCCATTACTTGGAAGATGTTGCATAAAAACCTAATCAAGCATACAAAGACATAAAGCAAAAGAGGAGCACAGGTCAATGTAATTAGGTTCTCACCCAGGCTGTGGTCTTGCCAACTTACAGCGTATGTTACAGTAGAATTCAGCAGCCAGCTGACCAAGGTTCCATTGCCCAAGGAACAGGCTGAGAAAGTACCAGCTCGTATCTCAGCAGTATACCAAGCTAAAAGATTTAGTAGGTGAAGAGAACAGAACTGTGAGCAGCAGATACGGCTATCTGTAGTCAGTCAGGGAGACAATGACAATATTCCACCTGCTTAGCTACAATCCATACTGTAGTTCTATGCAGCAAGTCAGAAACTGCACTGAATCTTTTAGTAAGTGGTACATCAACCACGATTATCTGCCAAGATGAGCTGTTAGTCAAAACTACCATTAGATTTGTTCTGCATCTAGCTTCTTCTATGTTAAACAGATGAAAAACAGGATTAGCAAAAAAAAAAAAAAAAAAAAAAGACTGTCTTGGAAATTAAGCCACTTTGCCCTCAATAAAACACAAGCACCTCCCCTTTCAAAATGCTTTGAAACTAACCAAAAGACAGACCACAGAGTATTGTGCTCAAGACCCATGCTGCATGAGTCTATAAGACAGCTCAAACCTGGTGGGGTCCTTGCATACATCAGCACAAGAGCTTGTTTTAGCAGGGGATCCAATCAACTTGGTTACTTTCATCTATCAGATGGGGATCATATGGGATGTACTGAATGCTTGCTGTGTCCCCATTTGATGTACAGTCATGGCACTGGTCTAAACACTCTAAGCATTCTTACCATGCTTCAGAGTTTGAATGAAGCCCAGACAGAAATTGAGACTTCTGCCCAAGCTGCTGAGGAATTAAACCTGCCAGAACATGAACGCAAAAATCAGATCCTCTCTTTTACACTAACACTACCTCCAAGATCTCATGCAGAGCCTAACAGACGCTTACACAACACTTTGCAGAGATGATCACTCTCTGCACCTTGCCTGGGAGTCACCAGGCTATACAAGACCTAGGATCTAGAGAACAGTAAGAACAGTCCCTCTGTCTAGATCTTAAATGACTGAAAGCCATAATCTTTTGAAAGCTACAGCAGAACTATAATAATATAACCCAACAAAGAACAGAATAACCCAACAAAGAGAAGAAAAAAAAAAAAAGACACTGCACTGATTACTTTTTTTCTTACTCATAAGCTTGGACCATTGAAACTGCTGTTTACAGTCTTTACTGTTAACAGTGGTGGCGGTTCTTTGTCTTTCCGAAGATTACTGGTATCCAGAACTACTTCAAGAAACCTTTTAATTCTGAATAGATTGACAAATCCATAGGACTCTGTTTATAGATTGCACATCTGCATATAGTCAGCATATGAAGCTTACCAAGCAGCAGGAAATCTGACCAACCATACCTGCAAATAGACTGTGAGCATTATTCCACACTGACAAGCAAAAAAAAAAAAAAAAAAGCAACGATCAACATTCTCCCTAAAAAACAAGGCAATTCAGAAATGTCACTTCCGTTGTCACAGCTGATGTCACTGAAGTGTCACTTAGAGTTAATATTTGCCTAATCAAGCCAATTATAGAGTAATTTAGGTGTTTAGAAGGCTCTTGGATTTGACTTTTGATATGAAAAATCTGCATATTCCTACATCTTCTATGAATTTTAAATGGCTCAAAGTTCAACTGTAAGAGCAAGGAGGCCTTCAATACAGTGCGGAAAAACAACAACTGTTTTTACTGGGTGTTCAAGCAGCATCACCTCGCTGGTACAGATAGTTAGCAAGATCTGAAAAGGCAAGTGGTCTCATGAAGTGCTGAGAACTTCCAACTCTTCTACTGAGGAGCCACAGCCTCCCAAAGGATTGGGCCCCTCCTCCGTAACTTGGAAGGTAACTGATGAAGGCCAGCAGACAAAGCAATGCAGACACGTGCACTGCTTAGCCCTGGAGACCCAGCCCATGACTCTGAAGTGGTCCTGTTCCCAGCCCAGGGGTACAGCAACTGAGGTTTGCTTGAGAACCAGTGTGCTGCCACTCCTGAGCCAGAAGTACCTCAGAACTCCCACACATCTGCTGCAGAAGCTAAACTGGGCAGAAAGTTGTCTGTGACATCTATTTTCTTCTTTCTTCAGTGCGGAGGCTAATGAAGAGTTTCACACACACATAATTGTCATGCACAGTAGTATTATCTGCCTATGCAGCATTGTGGTATAAACACAAAAATACACTGGTGTTCAGAGAAACGAGGAGCTGGGGCTTGAAGTAAGCAGGAGGGAGGGTCAGCTACATTACCTCCTCAAGGAAGAAAGCATTACCTTTGGGATAATAGGTGCCCTTGAGGGAAGGTCAGAGCAGAACAACTACAGTTTATGTTTAATGAAACAAAATCTGTTAAACGCAAAGGCAAGGAGAACACGTCTTGATACCAACTGACTCCTTCCACCCAAAAGACAGCAGAATCAGCAAGATAAAGCACTGTTCTCAAAGCATCTCCCCAGCCTTTCCAGCACAGGGCAGCCCTACAGAGCCCAGTGCTCATCCTCTGGGCAGGGGAAGGCACTGTGCCACACGTTGAATGGGGGCATTTCCATCTCCCTCACTCACACTGCTTGCAAATACCAGCCACATTCAAACACCTCACAAGCACGAAGGAGGCATGACCAGTGGAGAGGAAAATTTACCACTTCAGCAAGAAGCAAAACCTTCTACCTTAGCAGGTTTTATATTATTTGAAAAGGGCTGGGGGTTTGCAGTATCTGCAACAGTCCTTAGGGAGGCAAATAAACAGGCTGTCAATGGATATTTAACCAAAGTGGACATGGGTGTATAATACAGATATTTCTCACACACGCATTTATAAGCTAAGCATGGTTTATAGCTTAATTAATCGGTAGTTGTCCCCTATTTTGAACACGAATGTAGCCTTGTGACTTACAATCTAACTTAAGTAAAATACAAAGATGGGGAAAATTTTATCCCTAGAGGATCACGGTTGCTTTTCAGCTCTCCCACCAATGCTACATCCTTTTACATCCAAACTCTGAGCTTTTTTCACGAAGAATGAAGCCAGACCCACAACCTGGAGAAGTACTGACCTCTTTTGGGGGCTGGTTGGTCAGAAAACAGTTGACACAAAGACCTGTTCATGAAGAGCAAATACTACATATATATTTAGGGATTTTTTCCACTTGCAAATATTCAGCTGTACCATACACAAAAAGAATTCCCTTTGATGTGGGTCCCCTCTTTCCAATTTTAATTTGTCACATTTTCCCCATTTCTCACTCTGTATTTACTATTCTGCTTTGCGGCATACAGAGTCTGCAATCAGTGTGGGTGGTCTGGAGTGTGAGCTGCTCAGTTTCTGTCCATCCCGTCATCTCCACACACTGGAGGTGATCATGGGTAGCTACAGCAAAGAGCCTGGCCAGATATCTCTGTAGCATCACAAGCAAAGAAGTATAAGACTTGAAGGAAGAACATGTTCACTCTCAACAGAGAATTCAAGGAACACATACACATGATTTAATGGGAATAAAACAGAGTAAGAAGTGCAACTTGTGGGTTTCCAAGCTCTTTGTGAGACTGATACATTAGAGTAAGATGCTCGTTGAATCACTTTCCTTTAAAATTCAATTAGAAAGGAATTCAGTGGACTTGGAAAAGCAAAGACTGCCACATAGGAGTGCTACACTACCCAAAGAACGTGGAAAAGACACTCATCACATTTTGCATGCATCTTCTATCTAAAGATGTCAGACAGAAGCACCATTTTAAGAGAAATATTTGTTATTTTTATATGTTTTACATGTTGGCTCTACGCTAACCAAAATCAATCCTTATTTGTAGACAATCACTTTAAGGCTAACATTTCAAAATTGCTTGGACAAAATTACAGTGCTATACTTTCAGAAAAAGGTCGAATTGTCGCTTACCATATAAGAGACCACTACAATACTGTCTGTTCTGTTCTCATGGACTACTCACAAAACCATTTGCATTTTACACAAGGGTGCACCCAAAGTTCAGCTAAAAAGGAACCCTGTAATTGTTGTTCTTCATTTAGAAAGCATTAAAAACACAAAGAATAGAAACAAGGAGTTTTTAAGGAACATTGTAGAAGAACAATGCCTGCAGTTTATGTATATTTGTATACATTTCACATACAAAACACCTGCACACGCACATCTCAAAGAGTCTATGTAAATTTTAATCAACAATCATCTGTAATCCTTCTAACATTTCATCTCTGCTTCAGCAACCAATGAGTTAAAGATGATAAATGCCATTAACAAAGGAAAGAGCTTCTTTCCTTTGTTTCCCAAAGAACGCAGAAGCCTGACCTCTAGTCATGTTCATTTAAGGAACTTTGACAAATAAAAGAAATACAATTCAGTTTCTAGTTTCATTATTCTGCCTTAAATGTTTTGATCATCCATAGGACAATCGCAAAGTCCTTAAAATTACAATTTCCCATTACTGATCAGTGCACATCTTCCTCCTTCTGAGAAAATAAGGGGAAAATATACACTAAGAATAGTCAGCACCACAAAATCCATACCTTTTTTCCTCCTTCCTCAGTAATTTTCTCTGTGGAATAGAAGTTGTCTATAATCTCAATCATAATCAGGAACAGGATACACATCTGAACTGTATTTTGGATGTAAAATCCGTGACTGATAACCCTGAAGGAGCTGAAATACACTACAATGCCGCAAACAGAAAAAACTTTAAAAGAAAACCCAAAAGCAAACATTAGGTAACCTACATAGTGTATACCATCCCTCCTGTGTTATTCTGGTTAATGTTCAGGCCTCCCACTGATTCCAAAGGGATTATTTTAGAGCCTGGAAAGAAGTAATGATCAAGCACCAACAACAGCTGTAGCATCATGCACTGCCCTCATGAAAAAGGGCTCAGTGTAACAGAGTGGTGCAAACTCATAGCAGCATTTACCAAAGCCATTTTAAATTAGCAAAATACAAATGGAAAACACTGATTTGGGTACCTCAGTAAAAGCAGAGTTTTATTGTTCATTTAAACCTCTCAGCTCTGAACCGTACTGATCTCTTCTGCAATGACAGCAGCAAATGTCCTGTATTGGGCTAACAGTTGCCAGAAATAACCAACATGTTTCCCCCATGCAAAATAGTTTTTCAATAAGTCATTTGCAAATTGTTGTATTAAAATGATAAACATTAAATGTTTTGTAAAATGTCTACGTTTCCAGCTTGCTACATATCAGTATTATGCTGAACTTAAAAAAATGCAATAAGCAATACATTAAAGACATCTGTCTCCAAGTATAGTCTGGATCTAATAGGAGAAAATAAGAGTTGAGCTGCATGTTTACAAAACAATATTAATTCTTTTCTCCCCTTCAGAATTTCATGTGTACATTTTTATACTATATATATACACACACACACACACACACACACGCACACTATAAGAATATATATACTATATGTTTTTCACTTAAATTGTTTGGACAGCATTAGAGAAAAGTATTTCCTTGAAGAACAAGGATTTTAAACACAGTCACCATCCCTAAATGTGTTTAGGAACCATCTGGATGTGGTGCACAGGGACACCATGGGTTGTTAAGAGTTAGGGTAGTATGGTTAGGCTGTGGTTGGACTCAATGAACCTGAAAGTCTTTTCCAACCTAAGCAATTCTATGAACAACTCTTTGCAGTATCTCTGCTCGTTACACATGTCAGGCAGCCTGATTACCATCACACACACACACCACCCAAACGTGGTGCAGCTCTGGTAGCAACAGCGGCACCACGCAGAGCAAAGCACCCAGCAAACCAATGCATATCCGCAAGGATGAGTGAGATGGTGTGCAGCACCTCAGGACACAGAGTGCAGGATGGAATGCAGCAGAGCATTTCAAAAGCCAAAGGCAAATTTTATTTTCAGTTTGGGAAAGATAAGATCCACCTGCCCTGCTCTGAAGGCTGCCTGCTGAAATCGCCAACCGGCTTACGCAGCACTTTTGAACAATCTGCTCATGCCCCACCGCACCCAATGGATCTGCCTATCTGCCAATAAAGACACAACCCCATACTGTGGGTGTTACTGCAGGGACAATGGAAGAAATTGTATCTCCCTATACAATGCAGTAGCCCTCACAGTGTGAGACTAACAAGCCGCAGTAAGGCATAGTAATAAGGGAAAAAAGAGGAAGGGAAAACTACTGAACTACTTTCTGTTCCTTCCTGAGGAGGTTCACAACCTTCCTCTGCTCCTAAACTTTTAGGCTTAGCACAGGGCTGCTGTGAGCAGCTGCAAAGTACCCACGGGAAGCAGCAGGATTTGTCCCTCACCCCGCAACAAGCCCGCAGCAGTGCATACCTCCACATTTACATGCAGACAGCCAGACGGCAGTGGCATACAAGCACACACAAGGGGAGACAGCCACAGCCTCTGCTTGCTTTAAAGCAACCCTAAACCTGCACGGTTCAAGCCCAGCATCATCATGCTGTGCTAATGATTAAGATTTTTTTGCCATGAACTACAAGCACCAATATTTTACCACTGCTTCCAGAGACCAACATGCAATGAGAAAAATACAATACAAGACAGAAAGGAAGAAAGCCATGTGTGGCTGCTGCGAGGAAGAAACGCTCACCTTTTTTCCTCCCCTTCTACAAAGCGAAGCTCCCTCCCCGGCACCTGAGCTCGCGAGCAGTGCGGCGGCAGCAAGGGCTGTGCTGCAGGAGGGATGGAGGCACTCGGAGCAGAACTGCTGCCGGAGGAAAGCGACGGGAGCCACAGCGACCCCCTCGACCCCAGCTGCTATCAAATCCGGGAAGATAGAGTGCACATCTGTTTTACGAGGCCTCCGGGGAGCACCAACTCCAGCTACTTACCCTGTCTGCATTATTAATAGATGTTAATGGCTCCATTATATCAAAAGAAGCCTCTTCCTCTTTGTAATATGGAAATTCCAAGTTAAAGGAAAAACACAACAAAAAGCCCCATGCTCACAGGCAGCAAGCCGCTCCCTGGTCCCACCAACTGCAGAGCTGCCCCCCACCTCCCTCAGCCCCAGCACGCTGATCTGGTAGCCAAAAATCGATCCGAGGCAGTCAGCAACCGCAGTAAAGCAAAAGCGCAGACAAAGGCTTCCTGTCATAAGGCAATTCCTGAATGCATGATTTTCCTTTTAATCAGGTGCTGAAATACTCCAGCTTGAGCATATATGCATTTTTAACGCAAAGGATGTGCTGTAAAGACAGAAAAAACACATACCTTTTGTGCGTTCCTCGTGCCTGTAAATTCACGGCTTTATTTCTTCAGCAGAAGTTATCCGTCACCTCAGAAAGTATTATCTGGGCTGACTGGATGACAAAGTCTCCCTGTCAAGCCTTTGATTCAGTTGATGAATAAAGGACTTTGATCCCAAAGTATCCCTAGGCTGTGGTTCTGTTAATGCACAGAGCTCCTCTAGGCCCATCCATCCTCAGGTGCAGCCATGCACCAAAGTGCCAAAGGACCTGCCACAGAGGACGCTGACCTATTTTAATCTGATCCACATGTAAACGCTACCGAGCTACCACTGGGAATCAAGTGTAGCTAAGATGTATTTTTAACCCTTTAGTCTCCCCACACATGGGATGAACAAGTTCTCACTGCTCATGAACACACCCTCCAAGATCGTACGAGAACATCGTTCGCTTTGCATCAGTTTCTTCTGAGAGCCATCTCACTGAAGGGAGCAGACCCCCCCTCTGCCTCCTCTCTTCAGCATTGCCTCCAGGTAATTCCGACCAGCATTTATAAAGCCCCAAAATGCCCGAACAGACTTCATCCCATCTGCTATATGACCCTAACATGAAATCAAACACACACCCCTGCGGGGCACAAAGCTGCAGACCACGAGCTCTCCTTAGGGACGGCGGCACCCCACAATTAATTGCACGATGACATTTTTGCATATTTGGGGGTGGGGAGTGCAAACATGTCAAGCATCACCTTCTCGCGCTGCAGATGCACGCCGCAGCTGCTCGCCGGCGCTCGGCGTGTGAATGAGAAGTGCTGCTAATTCTTCCAAGACAAATGCAAGCGATTGGCTTTGTTGCCACTCGCCTCTGCGGCTCTGGAGACCGCGCCGCAGCCACGGCATCACAGGCACTGTATTAACTGAATTACAGGCAGCGCCAACGCGATCATCTTCATCTCTCTCACACGCGCTCTAATTACTTATCCAGATCGAGCCCGACTGATGGAAAATTAGCTCTCTCCAGGAGGTAACCGAGCTGAAAGGTTCTTTTTACCAAGAAATGATGGGCTGGCCTCTAGCAGTACATCAGCCAGCGCACAGCCCTAAGAAATGTCACAAGATGTAAATTTGTGAGTGGGTTTCTCTTCCTCCCAGAAGAAATAAGACACGTTCTAGAAGATACGAAAATACGCACGTGTAGATACAGACAAGCCAAATAAAAAGCCACCTAAATTCCTGACCCTGAACTTGAAGAATTTCCTTAATTCAGGAAGAGATGTGCATCTTACGCTGATCCTTCTATTCTTTGTAGATTTGTTCCTGCTCGATTCTCACAACCAATTTGGTAGTGCGCACTTATACGCAAGGTTTCATTTCTTGCCACCAGCCGCTGAGACCAAGTTTTGGTTCCAGTACCTTGCTAGGGAAACCAACGCTGCAGTCACACCATCGAACCAACTCACAGCAGCAGAACAAAGCAGAGAGAGGATCATGTGCTTTTAAACTCAGACTGCTCCCTTAGCCTGTAGCAATTAAAAAAGAAACCCAAAAAGCATCTTAACTTTATTTTTTAAAAGAGCACATAAAACTGCCAGACACAAGCAGCTTCGAAGGAGCAGCTTTCAAATTATTTTCTAATTAGCAAGACTGCCATAATGAGCTGATTTGTTGTACCGCACACATGTACAGATACACACATTTTTAACACGCTTAACGCGCCCTCTGATCCAGTTCCAGTTGCATGCAAAGGACAGTGCAAATTTTAGTGCTACGGAGTTTTAACTTATGCGGCCATCTGAAGCACACAAAACACTGCTATCAGAACAATGCAGCAGTATGAAACATACACTGAACGTGGTACTGATGAGCTCTGCAACTTAATGGCTTATTCAAAAAAGGGGGGAGCAGAATGAAAGCCCACGCTCGCTGCATTTACAGCAGTTTCAGAACACCGAGCCTTCCCCATTCTCTTAATTGCGCTGGGTGTTATGCATGCTAGGGATGGAGCGAGAAGAGTTGTCAGCCCACCTGACTGCAGAACAAAGAGCATTTTTTTCTTCCAGCATTTGTTACTGATGCTTGAGCCACACCCTTCAGTCCTCGCTGAACGCACTCCTTGCATTCTCCTCCTTTCTGCCCACATGGAAAGACATTTTCTCCACAGAAATAAGATATTAAGCATTCTCATGCTCTGGAATTGCTGCATTTGGGTGACGCTTTGAAACCCCCTCCCCGTGTGTGTGGAAGGAAGGGATGGGGCTCTGGACCATGCTGTGCTTGAGCACCACGGAGAGCCCTGTGCAGGGAACAGGGAGCCCTTTGGGATGGGGCTCAGCTTCCAGGGGTGGCTTTGCAGCAGGGCAGTTAACCCTGGGGTGCGAAGGTGGACAGGAAAAGCCCCAAAGCAAACAAATGCCTAATGAAGAAGGGAAGCACCGCACCCTAGCCATTGATGTGCTGAGCCACACACTCCTATCTTGCCCCTGCAAAGCCCTGCCATGGAGAGGCCATCTCTGTGCTGCTCTATGCACCCTCCTGCCTCTGCTCCCACCCCCAGCCTGGGCATACTGCAGGCCACAGTTCATCTCCCCACCCCCCAGGAACTGAAACACAGCTGGAACACCTTTTAAGTTAGCTGCAGAACACTCCAAAGCACACAGGTTTTTTTTGCACATTCACGGAAATGTCATATCTTCCTGACCTGATCTATTTAGAAAGACATCAGGCAACACAAGGCAAGATACAGACAATGTGAGAACAGGTACCTGTGACACAACCCATCTCACTTCTGCCCATCAGAAGCATCTCCTGCGTCACTGCCATTTCCTGCTCACAGACATATGGAGGAAACCCAGCAAGGCTGCTCCCAACAATCCCAAATGCCCTTACCAACCTCTTCACAAGGCGGTGGCACCATGGAGCTCCTCCAGACAAGCTGTAGGCATCCCAAAAGCCAACAGGGCAGCCTTCTGGTCCCACATTTTCTCAAGTACCACAGTCGTACCTTTTGTCAAGAACAGAGTTGTCCACTCCCTCAACCACCCCAAGTTTCAAGGCAGGTGGAGTTAGGGAATAGCTTGCCATAACCAGGATTTCTTTCAGAATACCAGCAATTCCATAGAGCTCTGAGATTTGCTAAGGTTTTATATTTAAGAAAGGATTTTGTTCCACTGTTCCCTGGTATTTGACATGTTACGATCCAGCGCTACGATCCGACAGCCACACACACGAACAAAGGTAAGCTGCTGTGCCCCTGAGGTAGGCCAGGATGCTGCATCACACAGCACAGCAAAATCCTGTCATCACCACAGCACTGTGCATCCACAGAAATAAAGCCCCCTTAAACCTCCATCATACTATTCCCAAATAACCAACAAAGCATTAAACATATACAGCAAGAAAATGCACACCAGCCAAGACACGGTAGACCGCTGTCAAGTGTTCTGATGACAGTACTGGAGCAGGGTGTGGATAGAGATCCCTACTGAAGCTCGCTACAGCCAGTGCCACTGCTGCCTGTGGGGCATGGGCTCCTGCAGACCCCTGCTCCAAAGGAGGCCCACCCTGAAGGAAGTAAGGCTCACACTGAGAGAGTGATGCTTGCACCTCTCCTGGGACATCCCAGACTGGGCATCCTGGGGGAGATGTCTGCTGAGAAACACACGAGTAGCTGATTACCTTTAAGCTGAAGGGCTTTATACAGTTGTTTCCATGGTGCTAAAAACACACCTGAAGGAAAACTAGGATCCAGAAGGCTGTTTGCTGTCTACTCATGCAGCATACTCCTGTGTTTCAACACAAAAAGCAGTGCAGGGTGTACAGAGGGCACCCAACTGCTCACCTCTCCTGAGCGACGCTCACAGTGAGCCTGTGCAGTTCACCCACTGTGAGGTGAAATTCCTTCCACCTCGCAGTGGCACCTGAAGGAATGAAGGGCAGAAAACCAGCAAAGTAACAGAGCAGAATCAAGACATCATGTCAGGACTCAACAGTTTCAGACTGGACTCGCTTTACTTCCTTTAAAGCCTGCCAGCCCTGCAAGCTATTTCTCAATCACACACAATGCTCCCATAGCTTTGTATAGAGTGCTGGACTGCCTCTGACAGAGACAGTGATGAGAAATGACAGCTTCCATAATCCAGCAAGTGATGCTGTCCAGGGGCAAAAGCCAGAGGGCTGCAGAGCCTTCCTGCAGTGCACAGGGAGCATCACTCACAGCCATGAACCCCATTCACCCGCAGCCACCCTGCTCCGTGCAGTGCTACAGCCCCTTCTCAGCCAAGGGTACGCAGGGCTTCCCTATCACTAGGCATCACTTTCCCTTAGAAGTCCTTTCTTCCCCCAAAAGAACACTGCACAGGATCTCACATGCAGGCTCCAGTACTGACACCTGAGGATCAACCCCTCTCTCCGAGACCACCACCCTTGTTTTGCAGATGAACCTACGTGGCTCTGAGAAGCAGGAATTCAAAGCCACTTACAAAGCAGGAGCACGTTTTGCATTTCTACCTGAAGGACCACAAAGACCTTCACAAGCATCAGAGCACCTCCATCAACAGCATCTTCACTGCCTTGCCTGGTTCTGAGCTGGAAAAGCAGTGCGGCAGGGAAGCTTGCATCTTCACACCCAGCTGCTGCATCAGGGACACCTCAGCAATGTGGCTCCAGCAGGCTGCAGCCTCCTAACACCAGAACACAGAAGAATAGTGGAAGGTATCAGGACACCAGGGAGCTTTGGTGCAGCCCTGTACCCTCCTGTGCATTAACCCATATTAGATGCCAAGCTTTGCCTTCCTTCATGTGCAACCCCTTGGTGAAGAAGGCTGAGAAACCTGACCTATTCAGAAGGGAAAGTAGTACTTTGCCAACGAGGAAAAAAAACTCAAAACATTTCTTCCCCCTCCCTTTTCTTCATTCATCTTTCCCCCTCCCCCCCCTTCTGCTCTAAAAAAGGAAAATTCCAAGCTCGCACAACAAAACTAACAGCATATTGTCAAATTGCTAAGGATCACATTTGTTAACAGCAGAAGCCCATAAAACCAAAACCAACTGCAAAATCAGCTGGGTAGGTTTAGTGGGATGTTTCATTTTGAAGTAGATGGTTCTGCTGTTTAAATACAAAAAATAAATAAATAAATAAAAATGGGACTTCAGCTGAAGTAAGACTACAACCAGAAAGTCTTTTGTTTTTCTTAAACCCAAACTGCTCTTCCAGCAAAACCCAGATTGACATCAAACTTACTTGTGAGGCAAGTGATTAAAGAGAAGGAAAAACAGACTCGCAGCCCTTTTTCTCCCACGCAGCAAGACCAGCAGGCAAACAAACCACCTTCACTATTTACCTCGGGGCAGGACCCAGAATCCATAAGCACCGTGTTAATCTCAACATAAGCCTGGTGTAACATGCACCCTATTTAAACAAAACCACACCAATCCCTCTGTGGCAGGGCGAGCACACCAGTCCCTCTGCCCTGCATACACACTGTGTTATGATCTGCCACCTCCCATAAACGCTGCCATTTGTCTTCTCTTTAGGTGCGTTGCAGGAATATTTCCATATAAGCCCTATTAGAATGAAAGCAACAGTGCGACAAACAGCTTTGCAAATGGGTCTGCTGCTCAGACAAAGCACAGAGGCAGCACGCAGGTTTGCAGAAATACGCCGTGCAATTCACAGCGCTACTAGTTGATTTGAAAACCAGTACATTTAGAAGCTGCTTTATCTTCTCCATCGTGATATGACTTTCCTAAACGCACAGCTGAAGAAGCAGAGCATGTGCTCTCCTCCTGCAACAGTTCCCACAATCCCTTCCCTCTCCTCCCCTTCAATTTACACTGATTACAGGTTTGAAAATCTTACAGATTCATTTTTAAGTTCTATTTAAAATGCTGATTTTTACTTGTTTCCTTTTCATCTAGATCAATACTGCCCAGATGATAAATATGTACCGTTCACCGTTTATACTTTTTCATCTTACCACTGAATATCCTAGCGCGAGCTCAGAAAAATCAGTTCCTGGATAGCACTTGTTCTTCCCTCCGTAGCCAATTCCCCATTTAAATTTCTGAGTGGGCTCTGCTAGCGCAGACACCCATTGTAACACTCAGAGTTTAAGCGCGGCAGAACGAAACCGCTTCCCAAAACGTTCACCACTCATTTTAAAGTTGGTCTAATTTTATGATGGCACTTCAGCGTAGGCATTATCCCCTGCAGATCAGAGCCTCAGCGCTAGGACGTCACCGCATCAGTTTCCTATTCAGCCTCCGAGAGATGCGAAGCCACCATTTTCTTTTCGATGCATGCAAATTAAATTCTGTTCGTCTCCGCAGAAAGTACGAACCACAGATTTCTGCACTTTGGCGGCGAAGCTGTCACCAAGCATTAAAAGCAAGTATAAATTTCTAGGGGAAACTCCTCAATCCTGTTTAAAGGAAGTAATTAAACGTTTAACGGACGAGCGAGCTGACATGATTATTATTTTTATTATTTGCAGGATACCTGACAATGCTTAAGATTCCCCTCTCACTGATGATCTTCTCCATCAGACTCCACACAACACAGTTTTTCAATAGGCGCAGGCTTTCTCAAGCCTTGCAGAAGCTGCACATTTTATACCGCTGCAAATTCAGAAAGAGAAATAGCTGCTCACGTATCTGGGATTATTAGACTCTAGTTTACATCCTAGAGCTTTAAAACAACAGCACCTCACAAGCATCCAGCTTACAGAATGCGACAAATTCTTCCATTACCATGCGGTATTTTCAGCATTTGGAAAAGCTCGAACAGTTTTGAAGAGAGAGCATTTAACAGAGCTTTACCCCATTAACTGAGGTTTTTAAACAATGTCCACATTTAACTCAGATAATGCACTGGGTTTGCTGTGATTCTCCAGCAATTCCAACTATTCGGTAATACAGGAGACTTAGAGCGCAGCTCAGGCATTTCTATTTTCCAGCAACCCAGTGAAACTCACAAAGTTGATTCACCGCTCTCACAGGCAAAAAAAAAAAATAATAACCTGACGAAGAATCAGGGGAAGCAGCCCTTTGCTCAAGGCTTTAACGGTAATTTCATAAATAAGCTCTGGAGCTGCAAGCAGCTGTGCTGCAGCACGAACACGGGCGACCGAGCTGTGGCTCTCCGGCACAGCACCGGGCTGGCAGACTGCGAGGCAGCAAGATGCCTTCATTAACTTTGCTGCCTTTCCGAGGTCAGGCAGACGCCGGCCGCCAGACAACCACTTTGTTTTCAGGCATTTTTATGAGACAAAAGGCACACAGTTAGCGCTGCATTGTGCCCCACCCAGCTGACTCAGGACTGTGGTGGTTTCACTCCATCAGGCTGCAGGGCTGTATTACTGTCTCCTAATTAAGCATCCCCTCTAACACATGCGTGCGTCTCAAAAAAAAAAAAAAGTGCTCTTTTCCTCCTCTTGCTCCTTCCCAGAGCATACCTCGGCAGGTCAGACGAGAAAGAAAATCGCATGAATGAAACAATGAAGGCGCAGAACGGCGCTGACCTTTTCCCGCAATGACACCTCCCACCCCTCCCTCCCAAACTAGGAAACCTGTTCTCAACAAATGATGAATTACCAGCAGCAAAAATAACCCTCCTCCAAAGCATCCGCTCCCCCACACCCTAAAACAGCAATGCATACATTAGTGGTTTTTCCTGAATGTCTCGAGCAAGGATTTTCCTCCGTACCTTTGTCAAAGCACAGCCTGCATCAATCTCCGTGTGACATATTGCACATCGTGGTTAAAATGAATTAAGTAAACGTTACTGTTTCCTCTCCAAGCACCACACGTATATATTGGCACTGCTACACAAAGACACAGCATGTGGAAAGCATGTTAAAAACTTTGTGAAATTCAAGTTATAAAACTTCCATTCAACGCACGAATTTAACCTTCTAATTTGTAAGAGTAGCAAATAAATTCCTCATGGAAAAACATCAGGATTCGCTTGACTGTTATCTCTGTGAATGATTTTAGGCAACATTACCTTTGCATTAAATACCAAAATACATCCTATCAGAAAATATCAGAGATGCTGACAAAGTGCAGATAGCATTTCCAGTTTTCAAAGCAATTTCAGGTAGTACCGCACTCTCCTTGTACTCACTATGTAACCCAGCTGAACTGAAAGCAAGACACATAGCCCTCATTTGTCCTTTAAAAGGCAAGCTTCAGAGAAGCCAACAACTCCATGTTAGCACCAGTCATAACAGGGCATCGCTCAGCCAGATGTGCTGAAGGGAAGGTAACCGGACAGGCCTGGCCACCCCCATCACCTTTTTGTAAGCCCACCCAATGGGTCATCCATCATTTTTCCCCTTCACAGCATCTTTTGAAGTTGAGTTTACACCTCCAGACATCGCCACGCATCTCTGTGGAGCTCTGTTTTCAGGACTACAGCTTGTTGCAAAGGCAGAGATACAGGCACTGTGAGGAGTTCCTTGTCACACCAATATCCCACCATGCATATTTGACAGATTCACCCATGATTCTTTAAACTGTGGTGCAACACGGCCAACCCTCTGCAAACAGGTAGATGATGGTAAAGTGGTCTGCATCCTTATTTCATGAATGCTACGACTTCCCCACAAAAGAAGCGTTGCACATTACCTTGGTTGCGTTCTGCGGTTTGCCCCTAGTGGCACTAAGCCCATCCCCAGGTACCTACCTGACACATCCCAACGGCTCAGGGAAGGCCACAGCACTGTCACAGGTTAATGGAAATACATCTGACTCTTGGACGTGAAATAATAGGGGCAAGTGATGCAAGCACTGGAAACACGTGTGCGTTCTTCGCTATTGTTTTATGACACTAAGCGCATTGTCCTTCACGCGCTACCCACCCCAATCCCAAACACCTGCAACGTGCTGCAGTCCCGCCCTGACGCAACCCACCCACCGAGTTAAAGCTGGGGGGGGTGTGGGGGGGATGGGGGTGGAAATCCTCCCGCTGAGATCCCATCCCCAACCCCACCGCACCACAGTAGGAGCCCGCCAGGTACTCACGCGTCGCAGCAAACTGCAGGAGAAGGGGGCCAGGCAGCGGCAGCCATCTTGGGACCTGCAACAGTGGGAGCGGAGGTGTTACTGCGGCCCTGCGTCGCCATCGGGCACCGCCCGGTCCCGCAACCACCCACAATGTCACCTTGCTTTAACAGGGCGCGCGAGGCACACAGCGAATCGGGAGGAGCACAATGGGTGTCTTAACGTTAGAACCGTGGAGGGGAAGGAGCTGAAGCAACACCTGCAATGCGCATCCATGAGTAACCACTCCCTGATAAAGCTTCAGGGGGAAGAAACCAAAAAAACCCAACGAAATAAAAAAAGCTTGAAAGCAGCTATTTCACACCTCCGTGAGGTGCCCGGCTAGGACGGAGGGCAGCGCTCACAAGTGACGCTGGACATCCAAGGGCCCCTCCAACACCCCTTCCCACTCCTCCTCGAGCAGACACCCTCGCGTTTCTGATCCGTCAGAGAACTGCCGCACAGAGCTCATTAACAGCGATGCTACACACGCATCTGCCGCCGTACCACAGGAGGAAAGGGCTGAGACAAGCGAGCGTCCCCACCTCTGCTTTTCGGTTCGCTTTCTCTTTTGACTTCGCAACAGCTCTGCTCGGCAGCACCTCAGCCCGACGCCGCCGGCAGCCCGCCCCGCGATGGCTGAGGGCACGGCGGGCGCGGGGCCGTGCGTGTCACCTCCCGGGGCTGCCGCACCGCGGCCACGGCCGCAGGAGGTGGGAGCATGCCGCACGCCCACGGCCACGCCGCCACGCTTCTGGAAGCTTCCCGCGAGGCAGCGCCCCGAGCCGCGCCGTGCCCCCGCGACGGATGGGGCTCTGCGGGCAGCGCCGGCACCGCGCGGCCGTCCGAGCGCAGCGAGAGGTGGGCGAGCGGCGGGGCGCGCTCTGCCCCGCGCCTGGCGGGGCTGGGAGCGGCGGATGAGATGCTCGCTGAAGTTGGGGGGGGGGGACGGGGGGGGCGAGATGAGAACTTGAGAAATAGTACTCCAGTAGCGGGGAGCCCCCCCGAGGACCCAGCACCTCCGCATTGCCCGCCCCGCCCGCAGCGCAGAGCTGCTGCCCCGAGTCCCCCCGCGACTTGGCGGAAACTTTTCCCGCAGCCCCAGCGCGCTGCTCACCGGACCCACGGCGCGGTGGCGGAGGGGGGAGTTGCGGGGGAAAAGGAACCGGGGCCGCCCGCAGCCCCGCAACAGGTTCTCACCCCGCGGCGGAGGGGAGGGAGGAGGAGGGGGAAGGGGGGGGGGGGGAACCCCGCGCACTCACCCGGAGGGCCCCGCTGCGGCTCGCCCACCTGCGGGGCCGGGCGCGGTGCGGCGGCGAGCGGCGGCCTCCCCTGCTGCAGGAGGCAGGCAGGGGCGGGGGCGGCGGGGCCGTATATACCGGGCACCCCCGCCCCCGCGGGAGGGGAGGGGATGCGGGGAGGGGGGGGGGGGGGGGGAGGCGGCGCGGCGCGGTGCGGTGCGCGCGCACGGCGGTCAGGTGACGGGGCAGCCCTGCCACTGCGGAGCCGGGCGGGACCGACCCCCGGTTCCCCCCCCATCCCTGCGCAAAATGGTGTCCGTAGGGCTGGGCTGGGGGGCAGGTGGGAGGGGGCCGGGAGCATCTTCCTTCCCCATCACCCCGTAGCTAAAAGCCGGCTGTGCACGCCTAGCCGTGCGGGGGGTTGTGGCGCGCACGCCCTGTGATGGAATGAGATGAATTAAAATATTGAGCGGCCGTTCTCTCTCTGGTCCTTGGGCTGCCGGAGCTCAGAGCCCCTCAGGCTCTGTGCCCTTCTTCTGGGACTGCTGCCTTTCTTGGGGCGGCACACGCCCGCCCGCCCCGAGCTCCCCTGTGGGCGCTTTCAGTCCTCGTTCCGCGGCAGCTTTCTGCCCGTGCTGTCAGACAGGTGCCTGAGGCACGCGTTGCAATGGGGCTTTTCCCCTGACCTCGCGGGTTCCCCTTTCCCTCGGACCCCGAGTGTTGCTCCCCAGAGTCCTTGAAACTACGATCCCGTAGCTCATTGCCTGAAGCTGGGTTATTTCCCTACGGTCCTGAAGCTGAGTTTTTCCTGCTAGAAATTTCTCACAGGAGCACGTCTCTCTGACATGATCCACTTACTGTGGATCCACTTTTCCTTGTCAAGTGCAGGCTTGTTTTCCAATAAAAAATAAAAGCAAAAAGAGCTAATTCTGCAATCGTGAGCCAAGCAGCGCTCGCGCTGAAATCAAGGGGAGGTTTGTCTTGGTGCACAGATTGCCGGTTCGGCATCAAAATCGCCGTAATAAAACATTGTCACAGGAGCAGCGTCTCCCACTTTGAAAATAAACATCTCCACTCCAGTTAGGTGTTTGTGGAGCAACAGGAGGCTATCGATCTGGGAGAGCACTCAGGAGCACGGGTACTGCCAGCCCTTGGTGCTGGAAGAAGTGCAGAGGAGAACATCTGCCTGCAGTGAGGACCCTGGGGCTGGTGGCCTGGGGAATGCTGGAGAGTAAAGGCTGCATCCCCATCATCGCTGACCGAGGGGATTCTTACAAGCGAGAGAACAGAATTTTTGGTAACTGCGGCAAAATGGGAACAAATCTCCGACACAGGGCAGCGAGTGTGTGCAGGAGAGAGGGAGCACGCACAAGCATGAAGCAGAGGAAGGTTTGTCACCTTGTTTATGTACATTTCCAGGATTTCTGTAGTCATGCAATCATCCCATTATACTTACGGCATAAGAATACTTGCAGTTATTTTTGAACAAAAGCTTCCAAGCGGTTAAACGGCACAAAACAGAAAATTGAGTCTTTAAACAGTGCTAGAAAGTGTTTCCAAAGAATGTGATTCTAATCCCAATAAATACCAAAGCTGTGAAAAACATAAGGAGTTGATTACTTTTGAGTCTCGTAACTTATGGTACGTAAAGAAGTGCACGTTGCCTGACAGAGCTCGTTTTTAGGAGTTGTGTTGTTGACTTCGGTGAGAGAGGGTCTGGGCCGCAAGTGCCTTAGTCCTATAGGAGGTGATGAAGTCCTTCCCACTGCATCTGCCCTAAAAGTCTCCTCACAAGGCATGGAAAGAGTCACGGGTACTTTAATAAGTAGTGGTCACACAGCACACAACACCAACCTTTTCAGCCCCTCAGCAGAGAACATCTCTACCATAAAAAAAATTAACTTGAATCCATGAACAATTTTTTCCCCCCAGGAGAATGTGAGCACAGAATTTCCTCACTTGCGCAAACAAATTTTGACGTAAAGGAAGCTGAAACAACACATCACTCAGAGAAAATCTGAGGCGCTCAGCCTTTAATCTGTTTAACATAAATAGCTGCCATAACTGCTGTGAATGGGGCAGTTCATCAGCAGCCCCAGGATGGAGGCTTGGAAGTCATGGAATGAAATCTATTCATCTTGCATCCCACATCCTGAAAAATGGCAGTGTACGTGTCTGGTGCTCTGAGATGTGCCGATAAGGCACAGCTCTGTAAGTGCCATTTATGTGGGGAGCAGCTCACTGATCAAGTATCAAATATGGTTTAGTGGTAGCTGGATGGCGCAAAACAAGTCACATGGGGCTGAGTCTGTACACTGGTGTCCAACATCTCCTGCAGGCTCAGGAGAAAAAGATAGAGGGGACCATGACTTCTTCCACCTGCCTTTCAACTTATGATCTAAGTTTGGTCTAAGGTCTTTCAACTTCTGGTCTAAGACACAGACTGCTCCTCCAGCTTTCCCATGATGTACAGTGCTCAGTATGCAAAAGAGCCCTTTGTAAGCTCCATAAAGCAAATCCCTCACTTAAACTAGAGCAGTGGGCAGCTTGCGTGTCAGACAGTGGGGCTTGAGAGCTCCCGGTATCATAAAATGCAGTGCAAGCTGGCAATGTTTGCATCTAAATGGAGTGTTCTGAACAAACATTTTGGAATTGCTCATAAACAACAGGTTCCAGTAAAGATGTGAGTAATGCCGTTAGTCATTGCAATCGGACCTTTTGCATCGCCATGGACATTGGAGGCAAAGTTCCCATTGACTTCAGCAGGAATAGGGTGAGTTTCTGATGGATTTACTGCCCTTACCTAACGTGTTGAAAACTTCACGATCCATCAGAAGACCATGTTGTGTGAATTGTTCTCATATTAATAGCAGAAGAGAAGACCATCTTGGAACACTAAGAAACTGATGCGAGAGTGGTAATAAAAGAGTGCATTAAACGATGATGCCTCTTTTGAAAGGAAATTCACAGGCATCTGGGGCCATTACCTTTCATATCCTGGGAATCGGGGAATTAACCTTTAGCCCTTCTCCATTGACCTTCTCTCTTTTCTCTGTTTCTGTCATTCATTCTCGTTTCCTAATGGCTAGAAAAGATAGATATGTTTTGTGATTTATGCTTCCAAAGCTACACTTTGCCTCCTACCCATACCTTCCCAAGTGCTGCAATGCTCGTATTTCCTCAGCCATTGGTACAGTCACAGCATCACCCAGACTTAGTTCTACCTCATCCTTTAAAACACCCCAAAAGAACTGCTTACACTTCATTTATTCCAAATCCTGTGTGATTTGAGTGGGCATGATGGTGATGAGTTGACAGTTGGACTTGATGGTCTCGGAGTTCTCTTCCAACCTTAATGATCTGATGATTCAATGATTCAATGATTTCATTGGGTCTGATTGAGGTGTAAATCTGACACCTGTCTTCTGCTGTCACCTGGAGGAAGGCAAAGCCCTGGAGATGCTGGAAGCAGTGGATGGCTGCTGCTTTCAGAAGAATCCCTTTTGGATTTGCAGAGATACAAAACCAGACACCAGGAGCAAGGTGCCTATAACAACTGTACCCAATGGAGGGGGATGCTGTTCCCCCGCTGATCTCAGGGAGCTCATCAGATCAGCGAGTTTCAAAGGGTGTGAAAACACCACTGCTAAGCACAGAAAAGGTGGCTATAAAGCCAGCAGACAGCGATCACAGCTTTTTTCAGGGCAGTGACAATCGTTTACAAAATTTCTGACGTGCCTTTATCAGGACAAGACCCAGGAGAGCAAGAAGTGGCCTTTTATCCCAAGCAACGGAAATTCTGCCTGAGAGGTCAGAGCTGCCTTTGCCTGCAGAGAAAGCGAAAACCCTGAGTCATCACGCTGACTCGCAGGCTGCCGGCTGCACACCAGGCACTGAATTCCCACCTATGTTCACTGCACATACTGCAGATGAAACGCTGCTGACACAGCTGTGTTTCACCACGTGCCAAAATGGGTAAATCTACAGTTTCCCTTTCCGTGGGGGCTTCCCCTCTCCGCCTTGGGTTGTGGTTATGGTGTGCGCCAGGAGCAAAGTCTGGCATAGCTTGTCCTCTGGCTGTTGTGTTCAGGGGGCACATGGTGACTTGCCCTTAGTCGAAATGTATTTTCTTTTTTTTTTCCCCCAGATATTTTCCCTGCAGAAGCTGAAGAGAGGTTGAGTTCCAGGTGTCATCCTTTCATGAGGTATGGCTGGGCCACTCCAAAGCACTGCTGGGTGCTCCCGGAACCCTGGTTAGGGGCACACCAAGCCTC
This sequence comes from Oreortyx pictus, assembly GCA_036925125.1. Classification (NCBI taxonomy): domain Eukaryota; kingdom Metazoa; phylum Chordata; class Aves; order Galliformes; family Odontophoridae; genus Oreortyx; species Oreortyx pictus. Next base: position 39,567,721 of record JAUPFR010000007.1, read on the forward strand.
AGCATATCTGCAGCCACCCACGCAGCTTTGTGCTGTTCTGGCCTTTGCTTTGCTCCCTAGGCCATCCCTCCTCAAGTCACAGCCGCACACATGTGCAGGGAAATGCTTGCACCATCCCTGGGCTGCTGCTGTCTGTGAGCAGGAGCGCTCGAGGGGCAGCATGTCACTGAGCTGTAATAGAAATAAATGCAGGCAGAGCCCCCTCCTGTTGCCCACAGAGGCTATTTTTGGAGGAACTATTTTAAGGGTTGTTCTCCTGGCATTCCACATCCTGACATTTCAGCACTTTTACCTCACCTACCGTCTGCACTAATGGGTTTTCAGCGACAGATCATCCCTATCAACCCACTGCAGTGATCCTTTATGCCCTATCTGCGCTATACACACCATGTCAGCATCACCTTTTATTTATAAAACAATAACTCCAGGAATAAAAGGGATGTTCCCACCCTCCTCCTCCCCCCAGTGCCTCGGAACTCCAGCATCCTTTTAGTATTCACTGTGTGATGCCTGCGTCGAGCAAAACACACTGTGCAGAAACTGTTTTAATAAATAAAATTGAAAAGTGCTCCAAAGTGACCCAAAAAGCCAGGAGTAATTTCATATGCTGCTCTTCATGCTTTCTCACTTACTTCTGCTGTTTACAGATTTTTTTCTTCATCTGTTTGCACAGGGAAGAGATGCTGACGTTGCCCTCTTCATGAATAAATCTCTTTTCAGCATGTTGGCCAGCACAATAAAAAATTATCAAACAAATTAGAGCCTGAACCTGCAACCTTTTCTCATGAAAGCAAATCTATCCCTGGGCCAGCTCCCGGCCTGCAAGAGGCTTTCTCTGTAGCAAGAGCAACTCATGTGTGCTGCCCGTACAAGGACTGGGGATTTTTGTGCTGCAGAACTTGACTGCCAGCCAAGGCTGGATGCAGCTCAACAAAGGGAATCAAGGTGGATGTCAGGGACCAGTTTCAATTTCCTTCTGCCACCTGGCGCAGGCATTTGTTGGAGGGGCCAGAGGTTGCTGTAACTTGTACCACGGCTTAAGGTCCTTGTGATAAGATGTGCTTCCAGATTCTGTGTGTGGTAGCTCTTCCAGCGTGAGAATTAGGGGACACTGACAGAGCTCCTGAAGAGCAGATTGAGGACAAGCAGAGCAAGATGCCTTGCCTGCAACACACAGGTGCTCTGGGGCACTGATCCAGATATGGCCCATATTGTCACGTCTAACATGAGCTAAGCTTCCCTCCTCCCTCCTGCCTCCAGTGGGGAAGCAGTCAGGTGCTGGGGGACTTGCACAATCGAGGTTGCTTTTGACCTATGTTCTCACCAGATCAGCTGGACATGGGTGCCCTGGGCCCTTCCCCATAGAGAAGTGCTTCCCCAGAGATTCAGTCTCATGTTCCAGCACTGGAGGACCTTTGGCTGTAGCAAGGGGTGGCTTCAGCTTCATCAGCCTTTTGGGAAGGGAAAATTCTGCTCCTGGAGATGGTTCCCAGGATTGTAGATCTAATTGGGCATGCTTGCCCTACTGGAGCAGAAACCAAACTTGTGGATTCTGGTGCCCAAAATTAGAAGTGAAAGGATGGAAAATATGTGTACTAATATGTGTACTGTTTTTGTAAATGGCTGAAGTGTATTAGGTGCAATAATAAAGAATTAAAAATTAATAACACTAACTCAGGCTCTCAGCAGCCCTGGCTCCCACTGTGCTGAAAATGGTTTCAGTGTAAGTCTTTCATGTGCTAGAGCCAACCAGATAAGCAAAACTCTTCTTGGTATCTTCCTTTACTGAAGCTAGAATAGTCAATAAAGCCTTTGTGTTGTGCCTGGTGAGGAAATGACAAAAACAACTGTATCTCAAGCCAAGAAAAACCTTGCAAGGGTAAAGATGATAGGATTTCAACTAAACAGCAGAAGTGCACTTTGGTATGAATAACTTCATAGGCTTATGCATGCAGCAAACATGGTGCTGCCAGCTAGTGTCTGTCAAGTGCACCCAGCAGCAGTGAGCAGTGTGCAGACGCCCACTTTGACATGGTTTTGTGGTTAGCAGGGCTTTGAAGGGCAACCACATAAGCACCGGTAACAGTCCCTCAAAACGGTGCTAGTTTTACAGATCCAGGGATGTAAGGCAGAACATACAGAAGAAAAAGGGAAACAAAACCCACCGAGCAATAATTTAAACAGTTGCAGCTGATGGACACATGTTGGAAGAGTGGCTAATTGAAGAATCGTTTGTGCAAATATCCAAAATGTAAACAAAGAGAAGTCTTCTTTGTGGTGCACAAGCCAAATGCTTTTCACTGCCTTCTCTTCCCAGGTAGTGAAATGCCAAAATCTCGTGGTTGTCTTTTGCATTGCTGTCAAAGATCTTCGGCCACAGAAGTCAGTCCAGAGCAGAAGCACAAAAGCCCCTTATGGGAGAGTAAAAAGCCCTCAGTTCTGGGTTACTGACTGAAAATAGCTGTCTCCTTCCTGCAAGGGACATCCAGGATGAGGGCTTGAAAGGCGTTCGTCTTGGTGGTGATGGCTAAGGGCAGAAACTGCTCTCATCTCCTCTTGCTTCCTCTGCCCCTCAGCATAACACACGTATCTCAGTGCAAAGCACAGGATGTTCACGTTAGCCTGCAGCATATTGTTCAGAAAGGCTTTAATAATTCATTGGAATAATTAAAGAGGAGGAAATCCATAACTTTCTGTGGCAGTTTTCTCCCAGTGCTAAAAATGTGCACCACAGTTGCCATTTGGGTGGGCCTGAACTCACCATCCAGTCTTTGATGCTTGCTGTCCCTTTCTTCCAAGAGGTTAAAAGAGCTCTTTAATACCCAACATCTTTTCTCCCTTAGAGTGCTTATCTGCTCTCTGCCTCATCAACCATCAGTCCTCTTTCTGATGATCTAAACAGATTGAACTCCCAGCCTCTGTCAGGGAGCAACTCTCTGGTTGTCCAGTTGTTTTGCAGCTCCTTTCTTTATGTGCTTGCTGATTTTTCAAAATACTTTAGGAAATATGGATGTCAGAAGCATGCTTCACTGTGTATTCCTCATTTGGTTTCATCAGTGCTGCATGCAGATGTACTTTGCAACAGGGTTTTTTTTTTTTTTTTTTTTTTTAATAAGCAGCTGTTTCTTAACCATGAATGTCCCTAAAGGACTTTCTCCAGACTGCAGACTTCTACTTTTGAGGTGTGATCAGTATTTGGTGCTTCCAGATGGTTGCATTTTAGCTAAAGAGACTCTCCATAAACTCCCCCACTGGATTTTACATCACTGTGCTTGTTTCTGTGGTCACTGCATCTTTCTTGTGGTGCAGATTGCTTCTTCACGGCTCTTGAGGCTGGTTCATGCAGGCCAGTTGTGCTGGTACTTATTTAGTCTTAGTGCTTTTTAGCATCTGTTATATTGTGAAAGACATGGATTGCTTGAGGGGACATAGGTAGAAATCAGTTCTTTATTCCTTTTCTCCTATATATGAGAACAGCTAGTATTGAACTGTAGAAACACAGAACGGTTTGGGTTGGAAGGGACCTTAAAGCCCACCCAATTCCAACCCCTGCCATGGGCAGAACGTGGTTATGAGTGCCTTCAGGGATGAGGCACCACAGCTTCTGTGAGCAGCTGTGCCAGGGCCTCACTGCCTTCTGAGTAAAGAATTTCCCCCTAACACCTAACCTAAATTTCCCCTCTTTTAGTTTAAAGCCATTTCCCCTTGTCCTATCATTATCAGTAAAAAGTCAGTCCCTGTTCTGTTTATAAGCTCCCTTCAAGTACTGAAAGGCTGCAATGAGGGCTCCTCAGGGCCTTCTTTTCTCCAAGCCCAACTCCTTCAACCATTCTTCATAGGAGAGGTACTCCTCCCCTTTGATCATCTTAGTTGCCCTTCTCTGAACTCACTCCAGTAGTTCTACATCCATCCTGTAATGGGGCCCCTGGACCTGGATGCAGTACTCCAGATAGGGCCTCTGAGGGCAGAGCAGAAGGGGACAGTCCTCTCCCTCTCCCTGCTGGCCACTCCTCTGTTGATGCAGCCACTTTACTATTGGCCTTCTGGACTCAAGTTCAGACTGCTGGCTCATGTGGCTTGAGATCACAGCAGTTCTCTTCAGGAAAACAGGAATATTTTATTTCATGGAAAAACACAAGAGCTAATGAGGAACAAATTCTGAAAATTTCTGTACTGAAAGCTTTTCAAATTCCACTAATTTAACCCAAGACATCTCTTCCAACGCAGTGGAGATGATTTGCGTGCACACGTTGGTGATTACACAGTCAATGAAAGCCACACTTGAAGCAAAATCTTTGCTAGTGTCATTAGAGATAATGGCATTAGGAAGAAATCCCAAGCAGGGATAATTACTCAGAGTTCATCAGACCTGGTTATGCAAGCTACAAAAAAAAAAAGCAGTGAGGGTGAGTACCTTGAAGGAAGGACTCTTCTTAATGATGGTTTTGTTATTCTATCACCATCATACATTTATTGGTTATAAAAGAGATCTGTGCACTGGTTATTTCCCTGAACTCTGTACAAAAGGAATAAATAAAGCTCGTGGAGCTGAAGTCAGGAAAGACAGACAGGTCAATAAATCAGAAAGTCATTAAGAGTGGGAAGCTGATTTTGTGCTGGATTGTGAAAGGTACAGGAAGCTACTGAAGGTTCTGCATACAGGGACAAGTCCAGTCAAGTGCACGTTAAAAGATGAGCCACCACACTTTAAAGATTGATATTTAGTGAGGGGATGTTCTAAAAGAAAGGTTTACAGGAATCATACTAAATGCAGTGAAGAGGTAGTTGCTTGGCCTGACCGCTTGCTTTGGGGTGGATCAGGCCAGTTTCCAGCTCAACCTCCTGCTGCAGCTGAGGTGATGGAGAAGGGGGTGAGAGGGCTTCCTGTGCCCAGCTCTAGAAAAGGAGAAGGCTCCTCATGCTCCAAAATTCCTGCCAAATGGCTCAAGTAGTGTAAGCAAAAGAGGAAGGAGTCTGTGCTTGGGCTGTTCAGCAGATAGGCCTGTTGTCAGCCCCTGCTGGAGGAGTCCTCCAGTGCCTGTACCACAGCTAGGTGCTGAGAGAAGGTGGTATTCACAGCCAGCATGGGGACATGAGGATGTGCTCCATGTTAAAAGGAAATTGAAAGTGACAGCCAAAAAGGAAAAAGCTTGTGCTGTGGGGCTGTCTAAAGACAGCCTAAAAACAAACCATGGGGGTCTCATTAAAGATATTACCAGTTATTGGGAAATATTTCAGAAAGGAAGCATAGCAGGCTCAGGCTAAACAGCTGGGTGAAAGGGCTGTCAATAAAGTACAGGTTGTGTCCAAACTAGTGAGATCAGAAAGAGCACAAACTCTGCCATCAGATGCAAAACTGTAGTAAAAGAGGCCAAAACAGATTTTGAGGAATAATTTACTGAAAGGCATAAAAAACAATAATAAGACCTTTTAAAACTACATCAGGCAGAGGCTGCTTGCCAGTGAACACGTAGGCCAAGAGATGGCTGTGGTCTAATGGATGTACTTAGAGAAGACAGGACTACAGACTACATCAGTGGAAGCAAATTAGCCCTTCGCACTGGAGATGAGATTTGGGAAGTTTCCCATGCAGAACATTCTGTTTCTGGGGGCTGAGCAAGAGACTGCCTCAGACTGAACCATCAGTAGAGGCGATTTTAAAGCAAGCTGATGGAATGAACAGCAGCAAATCATCAGGGCAAGCTGGACTCCCAACAAGACTCAATTACAAGGCTGCTGAGTTACCAACCACAATTTGCAACCCATACCTCAAATCAGCCATACAACAGGAAATGGATTGGTGAATAGGATACAGATTTTTTTTTTTTGGAAGAGAACTCCAGGAAAACACTGTTTAGAGTGGCTGCCTTCCATACCAAGCAAATTGCTGGATGGTGTAATGAAACAAAGTCCAGGAATATTGGTTGGTTTGATGCAGGAGGGATGTGCTGCTCTGCAGATTTGTTAGAGACCTTGAAAGGAGCCTGTGAGCCTGTAGATGAACATGACCATCTCAACACAGTGTACTTGGCTCCCCCAAAAGCTGATGATAGGTCTTTCATCATAACGCCTAGTAACACACCACATGCACCCAGTTCTACTTTCATCCCTGTGTGCTGGCTGAGCTAAGCTTTGCAGGAACAGGGGGAGATATGCATTCCTTCCACCCCATAGTGCACGACTTGTAGGTCAGTCCTCATCTTGGGACTTCTACCAGGGCAGTTAGGACCATGGAGTCAGTAAACTTCACAGAACTGTAGGGGTTGGAGGGGACCTCTAGAGATCATGGAGTCCAACACTCCTGCCAAAGCAAGCTCCCTAGACCAGATTGCACAGGTAGGTGCCCAGGCAGGTCTTGAATGCCTCCAGAAAAGACTCCACAGCTCCATGGGCAGCCTGTGCCAGTGCTCTGTCACCCTCACTGTGAACTTCATCATCATGCGTGACAGAATGCCTCAGTTTTTTAATGAGACCATGTAGGACTACATGGTGTGTAAAGTCACTAAGTTAGGAAAAATAATGTTCTTAGCCCAGGATTTTACAGTTAAAATAGTGGAGGTATGCGGACAATATCAAGTCTGGATTTGTCTCTTCCAATGAGGGGTTATTTCATGTTGCAGCTATTCTAGAGCAAAACACTAGGACTAATGTCTGGGTTGAAAGCCCCTCTAAACTTGCATCCTTCTCCACAACTGTGCTGTCTGACTACATTTTTGTTTTTACAGTATATTATTCAACCTGTGTTCTTCTATTTATTGTATTGCATCATTATCTGGAGTAAGGATCACAGGCATACTAAGACATCAATTCTCAATTTGCATCCTACTTGTAAGCCCATTTAGTTCACAAAAAGTAAACATCTAAGCTCATGAAAGTCTGGAAAGTGAGTGGATCTTGGACAGACTTCAACAGCACCCCAAATCCAAACAGCCCTCCACACGGTAGAGAATTTTCTACAGCTACCATTTAAATACAACTTTCTAAGCCATCTTTGTCCTTACTGTGCAGAAATCTCCTCATGTTGCTGATGATTACCAGTCATCTGACAGTGTAGTTTCTCTTCCTTACTCATTGCCACATGCAAAATCACCTTTTTTTGAACTGATAGCCCTGGCTGCTGTGCCCCAAATGGACTGTACTGGCAGATAAAAATTGGAACCATTCTTCTTTGCTGGGATTTGTTTGCTCCTGCTTGCTAATTAGGGTAAAAGCCCATTGTTCAAGGTTATAGAGTCAGCTGATAACTCATTTTCAGGGTTTAAAGAAATGAAATCATACAAAGAACCTGGGTGTGAATTTAAAGCTAAAGTTCTGTTTTTGCATTCAAATGGTAGTGATATATAATGTGATGATTAAAATGGAAGATAAGGAAAATACATCACTTCGAAAGTTTTAATCTGCTATTTCCATAGGAGCATGTCACAGAATCAAGGATACTTGATTTTCCTTCATTGTTCTGCATAACTGAATATGCTTGGGCCATTATATCTGATTAATCAGAATTACGTTCTTAAAAACAACAACAAAAAGAGCGATAGCAGCATATGATTAAGTGCAGCTTGTTTCTGATCTTCTGAAAAATCAGATTTAACATTTTTTGGAGTCCTTTTTTCCCATTGATGAATTGCAAATTTACATGACTAATGTCTATTAACACATGTAAATACCCCTTGCCTCAATGGGGACCAACAGTGAGAAAACAAATCCTGCCCACAGCCCATTCTGTCAGATGAATTGAGTCTATGAATGATTTTTTTTCCATGTGGGTATTAGCTGGGTTGGGAAACACAGCAAACATTTAATCTAATATGTTTTTATCTCTGAAGGCAAACGTCTGCATCAATTTACTTCTGGGCTAAGCAAGACCTCCAAAGAAAGGGATCTTGGCTCTGAGCAGAGGGTTGATACACGAAGCCACTGTAACAGGGTTGAGAATAGGCTGGGAGGCACAAGGCAAATATCAAAGAGGTGGAAGAGTGAGACCTGCTCTTAAGTGGGATATTTCCTACGCATGGAAGAAAAGCTGAGCACCTAGGACTGAAGTTTGCTTACCTGGGTACCGGGAAGTGCTTGTAGTTTCAGTAGCTGTTTTCTCCGTTAATAAAGCAAAACAAGTAAACACCTCCTAGATAGCGATCCATCAGACATGTTATTTCACATCTGTTTACAGAATATTAGACAATGGAGGAATGTAACAAATAGTCATTTTTGTCTCTCTGATACCAAATAATGGTTATTGGTATCTGTCAAATAAATAATATGAATAATTTAAAAAGACATTATTGTGCAAGAAATGATATTCTGTTCTATTAAGCTTTGGAGTCAGCTATTGTGCAAAGATAATAAACACATGGAGTAGCTACAGCAGTTATGTCTTAGAAAGCTACTTCAAGTGGCATGCTGCATTAAGAAAAGCAAACCATTTGGACTCTCAGTGCTGCATATGGATGAATAACTAGCATACATAATATGGGCACAGTCTTTAGCTCTTGTCAGCTGGCAGAGCTCCAACTGGTTCAGCTGTGCACTACTCACGCACTTTCTTCAGGCACCTGTCTTCTCACCTCCGTTTCCTTAACAAAACCTTGCATGACCATATTGTGCCAACATGGCCTCTCTGCTATGTGAACTTTTTTCAACAAAATCTGCTGAAGTTCTTCAGATAGGTTCTACAAACTCTCATGAAAACAGATGAGTAAGATGGGAAAGGGACCCTAACAATGAAGCCAGCATCTGTCCACGCCTGGTGTCACATCAGCTAGACACAGCTGGGAAATCCAACTAAACACTGTTGGTTGGAGAGCCACTTGTAAAAACAGCAAAAGCTGCAATACTAGATCAAAAGGATGCCAATTATCACCTTCAGGCAGTGCTGTGGGAAGGCACTGGCCTCCTCACAGAGCAGGGCACACTCACCTGTGGGCAGGGTCAGGCTGCACATCAAGTCATTAGCAGCTGTTTGATTAATCTTTCTTGATTCCTGCATGTGGCTGGTTATTTAATCAATTAAAATGATTAAAAATGTTATTATTTAAAATGGCTGTTTAGGGCTACAGAAATAATTCTAATTACAGACAGCTTTGGGGATATTGCCTTTTGCCAAAAATTTCTGTAGTAAAATTGTCTTTCCTGTTTGTGAGAAGTTAGGAAAGTGTTAACTGTTTGCATTGAAGTTTCCCATGCTGGCTGTTTACTGCTCACAGGATGTTTTCTTAGAATGAAGATAGGGAAAGACATACATCTCACAGCTGAGGTTTGAAACCTCTGCACTACCCACGCATTGAGGCAGGGGCTGGGAATTCCTTTGCAGCCTTGTGTCAAGGGCATGATTTTAACTGCCCCCATCCCAGACTTGTCTTAAGTACAAGAAAAACAAAACAGAACAAAAAACCCTCATGGGCTACAGGTGATGATCTGCCCCATCTGAAAACCTCCCAGGGGACCAGGATCACTGCCTGCTGCAGGACCCACAGGACACATGCTGAGCATATCCAAGCCCAGGGGCACTGATTGCAGCACATTCACCTTATACCATAGTTGAAGGGGAAGTTGAAGTTACCCTGTGAGAATGAGGGTTGGTGTTCACATGACTTCTGCTAGCTGCTCATGGAATGCCTCATCCATTTCTTCACCTGGTTAGGCAGTCTATAACAGACCCTCACCAGAATGTCCGACTTGTTGGCCTTCCTCCTGATCATTACCATAGGGACTCAACTTTATCAATCCCAGCTCCAAGTTCTACAACACTGTAACACTCCGTAGCATAAAGAGCAACATCACTGCTCCTCTTTCCTTGCCCGTCCCATCTGAAGATCTTGTAGCCATTCACTGCAGCACTCCAGCTGTGGGACTGATCCCATCATGTTTCAGTAATGACAACTAGGTCATAGTTTGCTTGCCTCAGGATGGCATCCAGCTCCTCCTGCCTGTTGCCTATGCTGCATTCATTGGCGTAGATGTACTTCAGCTGAGCCACTGTTTCTGACCTGGGCCCCAGGGAGGCAACACTCTTCCCTATACATAGGGGCAGGCTGGCATATGGGGCTCCCTGTTCCCCTTAGAAGGGAGTTGCAAAACCCCTTTGTGATGGTGGAAAGCCACAGGGGCAAAACCTCTCAAAGATGACCATTTGCATGTAGCAGTACTCAGCTTGAAACCACTGGAGTATTTAGCAGGCACAGTCACATCTGAAATCAATAGAAGCCATTTACTAAGAATGTAAAGTGCTGTAGAAAATATTATATCCCATGAAATGATAAGCCCTAGGTTTTTCAAATTTTCCACCCTGAATTAGTGGTATGCTCTCTGTATCTCAGTTCTCAGCATAACCATCTTCACTGATAACACATCTCACCAGAAGCACCCTGGGAGTAAGTTAAATGTTTGTGAAACACTGATACCACACACTGCAGCAAAGCCCGAGGAGGCGTGAATAATGCTGTTTTCAGAGCAGGGTGTAAACAGTGTGCAGTAAATGAAGCAGTTGTGCATTGAAGATGAGGAGGAGCAGGATTTTTAGGAAAATTTAATGAGGAATGGGTCAAATAAAGAACAGTAGTATAGTACGATAATTATGGATGTTTCATAACCTACACACCCATAGAAATGGGTAACAATTGCTTAGAAACATGCAAAAGCAGGCACTGATTTTGGAGATCTCTTAATTATTCTGGCAGCTGTAGAAGTAAGATCTGAGCACACCTCATTTGTTTAAGAGAGCACAACTGCATTGTGAAAATCCAACATGCCCTCAGCATTGCTATTTTGAAGAGCACCAAGGTACCAGTTCTGGCTCTACCAGATAGTGCCAGAGAACATCCTACAAGTACTGTTTCATACGTAGATTAATGGTGTGGTATAGGGCAAATAACCAAAAAGAATAGCACCCACACAAAATAATGAAGGTGGATGGTATATTTTTGTATGACTTATCCAGATAGCATAAAGACAACCAGTAAATAAGGAAAGGCTCACCTGTCACCGATGGTTGAATGGTTGAATGGTTGAGGCTCACCCAGGACTCCACAGGTGAGGGATCTCCAACAAGAGATCCTTCCCCAGTGATGGTCAGCCCTTAAATGGGGTCTGGGAGAAGTGGAGCCAGACTCCACCTCTTCCTGTCACACAGTGCATTGCCTTCACCTGTGCTCCTGCGACTGACTCAGTGCTCCTCTCAGGTGATCAGTTAGTGGTTCAGGTTGCAATTCAACAGTTCCTATACATGTGGAAATAGAGAAAAACCTAAAATCCACGCTGAGAAAAAAGGTCAAAACTCTGTGGAAAGTTGTACTACTTGCTTATAGGCAATTATGTTATCATTGTTTAGCTCCTTTTGTTTATCTCATTTAACTTGGACTTTCATTAAATGTAGATGAAAGAAAAGTTTAAAAAATATACGTAAGAAAAAGAGAATGAAAGTGAGGCCTGGATGAATGCCTTTACTGAGATATGGTGGAGCTGTGCCGTGTTCTTTTCCAGTAACAATTTATTGTAGATTTGCCCACTGTTTTGATAACAGGAAAAAGAGGCGTATAGAAGACCTACAAAAATAACAGATTTCAGAACAGTATTTGGGGGGGGGGGGGGGGGAATTAATTATTGACTTTACCCATCTGACAGTCCGTCTCCAGTCACACATTTATTCCACCCAGTAGAAGATGCTACAGACTTGGGAGGGCTTGGGAGAATGTACATTTCCACTCTCACATCAGAGCTCACCCCCAAACACTGGCACATTGCAGAAATGCTATGTAGCAAAATAACAATAGCGTTTTCTGATATCTGCTCAAAATACACAAAATACAAATTATTTTGAAAGAGATGAATTGTGTGCTGAGAAGCAGCATTCAATTAAGTAATTGATTGCGGGCATCTTTCCTTATTAAAATGAAGCAGTTGTAAATAATAGATTGATATTTAAATTGAATGGTATGTGAGGGGACTAAGAAAGATTTACAAAAAGCATTTGTAATTGCATTGTCTCTAAGTAGAAACTGTACAAATCGTAATGAAAAAGTACAAATGTACCTTGATATAAAATGGGAATGTTTGATCAAGAGGATGAATATGTAAAGAATAAGTTCTTTTTGTTGAGGAAGTTTCTGCTGTATGCAATAATCATAAAATGTGTGGAAGGTTTATAAACAGAAAGATATTTGCTAAAATACAAATTTAATACAGAAGGTGTATTTTAAATATTTAATGAAACAATTGTGGTTTATTAACAGTGTGCTCTTTATTTCTCAGATTAAAAATTCACTGGTTTTTCTTTTTTATCCCTCCCCTTTTTATTTGACATAGCTTTATTACTTATTTGCTATACATGACCAGAAGCAGCCGAGGAGCGCTAATTATTTCTATATGCATTTAAGAATTCTCACAGCTTCTGTTTCAAACGTATCATACACATTCTGATAACGCCATTGGATGAAATCACACAGAGCTCCAGCTCTGGGGTAGGGGCTATCCTCCTGCTCACTGCTGCAGGGTGCTTACAGCACTTGAGATGCAGCTCTCACCTTTCTGGGTGTCCCGTGGAACATGGTGCCACTCGGCACTACCTCCTGGCACCACATCCCACAAATAGGTTGCCTTCAGTGAAGTATTCCGCCAGGACTTCCTGAAAGAGTTTCCCTGAAATCTTTTCCACTTCTTTTGCCGTTTTCTCTTCATGTTAAGCCAGAAAGTCTGAGAAAATGTTGGTAAGGAGGAAAGGGAGTGGTGTGGAAGGGATGGACTGTGTCAGCTCTCACCTCGGACAGCTGGCCACTTTGGGCTTTGGCCATTGGAGGTTATATTACCACTCTTTCGGAGAGGAAAGATGCGTTTCCTAATATCCAACCTGAAGTCTTCTGATGCAGCTTGGGGCCATTCCTCCCATCCTATTGCTGTTACCTGGAAGCAGAGGCCAAACCCCACCTCGCCACAGCCTCCTTTCAGACAGCTGTACATCAGATCTCCCCTGAGCCTCCTCTTCTCCAGAATGGGCAATCCCAGCTCCCTCAGCTGCCCCCCATCAGACTTGTGCTCCAGATCTCTCACAACTTCACTGCCCTTCTCTAGACATGCTGTAGGGCCTAAATGTCCTTCCTGCAGTGGGGGGCCCAAAACTGAACACAGCACTCGAGTACACCTCTCTTCTCCTGCTAGCTGCCTATTTCTGATTAGTAAGCCAGAATGCTGTTGGCCTTCCTGGCCACCTGGGCAAAACGGTTGCGCATGCTCATCAACCAACTCCCCCAGATTCTTTTCCTCTGCACACACTTCCAGTCACTCTGTGCCAAGAATGTAGTGTTGCACGGGTTTGTTGCAGCCAAAGTGCAGGACCAGCACTTGGTCTTGTTGAACTCCATCCCATTGGCCTTAGCCCATTCATCCAGCCTGCCTAGATCCCTCTACAGGGCCTTCCTACCCTCAAGCAGATCAACACTTCCCCCCGAACTTGGTGTCATCTGCAAACTCACTGGGAGTGCACTCAATCCTCAATCTCAATCCAGATCATCAATGAAAATATTAAACAGGACTGTCCCCAGTAATTATCAGCCCACATAGCAGCACAGAGGTACAGTCATCAAAAAAATAAACACACAACCCACTGGCTGTTTGCAGCCTGGAGGACAAAAAGCTGTTCTGGCTGCTGATGGTCACTGGTCACCCATCTGACATGTGGGAATGACTCTGCCCCCTAAGGCAGTAATCCCAACAAAGGGCAATGGTGCCTTTGTGACTTTCCACCAGTATCTAAATGGCACCATTTGGACTGAAACTCACAACTGCAGGAACACGTTGCAAAGAAACCTTTCAAGCAAGGCTTAATACGAAGCTAGCCATGACAAGCACTGCTGGGAACCTTCAGGTAGCATCCAGGTTCTGCATTCAAAGGTCATCTTTACTGATAACTCCACAGGGATGTTTTGACTTTTCTGGTTGCCCAAGACACCTAAGTATGTTATACTTAAGAGGAAACTGTTTCAGAAAATGGCTTTCCAGAGCACCACTGCTCCGCTTTGCTCTCTCTGTGTAGCAAGGCAGAGCTCATGTCTCATTCCAGGCACTGTTTTCCTCACAAGAGAACTGGTCCCAGCTCATTCCAAAGACAGCAAAGTGCTACCCACAGCCATTTATTATTTCTAGACATGGAAATAATGTGATAAACTAAGTGGTTTGATTGGAGAAAGATCCAATTGCTCAAGCAGCAGGGTGTATCACATGATCAATTTAAAGACCAAGAAAGAGAACCGTGGCAGAAGCAGAGTCCACCACGGGTACTGGCAGAACACTGTCAGCATCTGCAGTAAATGACTCACGACTGAATTTATTAGAAAGATCTGGGCTTTGCTGGATTCAGTCTTGCTGACAAAGTAATGGATTTATACATCTCTTTTGAGCTTTTCAAAGCATTAATCCTATTTATTTATTTATATTACCTTGGTTACATTCTTATATGTGCACTGTACACAGCCATGGACTTTGTCTGATGCCCACTCTCTGCACTGGGAGGAGAACCCTGGCCAGTCACTGCTGTGTGTTTTCTGCTGCACATGGAGAGGGCCTCCTGCTGATGTAACTGTGTGTTTGCCCCATTCATACAGTTATTTTAAGTATATTTTTGTAGAATAATTATTTGGAAGTAGCATGACTTAACAGAGGAGTGCTTTCTAAAATCGGGTGAGTTGAGCACGAAACACTGTGCTGAACACTGAACACTGCTGAAACTGGGGAGGTGTGAAATGCAAATGTAGAGAGGATTTATCTCTTCTGCAGTATTATTGGCCAGGAAAAAAAAAATAATCTGTTTATTACACAAAATATAATGCATTTATAACAGAACCTTGACTTTCTCACGCTAGTTCCTGACTAAGTTAATGTATTATTAATTGTGCATTTTTGTATATAAATTGAGAGGGAGGAAGACAAACTATCTCTAGCATTGCAGCCATTTAACTGTAACAATCACATTTTCTTTTTAATATAGTAAGTTAATTTTTAAAGTGATCTACAGAGGAGCAGATGGGGGAACAAATTCTCTATGGATCCACCAACACTCAGACTGTGTAGTCGTGCCTGGTGCCAGGCACGTCCACCTTGCAGTCCTTCCTCCCTGGCTCCCCATTCTCTGGGGACCGGTGACCAGAAATGCAAACATCATCTGAAGGTAAAATCCCTGTGGTGCTCGAGCTAGCGTTGTTTGTCATGAGCAGCTTCCTAGCTGGGCTGCAGCTTCCCACCATGGGGCTGTCTCAGGGGTTTCTGTGTATCTGCAAGCACAGCATGCCTCCAGCAGCAGTGGGAAGGTAGGTACAGAGAGAGGAGGCCCTGGCCCACAGGTCCCAGAGAAAAACTCTGGAGTAGAATCATAGAATCATAGAGTCACAGAAACACAGAATAATTGCCTACTGCCTCATGCACGCAATTAGTTTCCCTGCTGTCAAGTGAACTCCTGCCACGCAGGATGCAAAATCCCCACTGGTATCAGTGAGGATGCGATTTCACTCCAGGTTGCATCATCCTCATATTTTCCCATTAATTCTTGCTCCTGTGCTTTATCTGTAAAAGCACCAAGCAGCAGCACATCAATCACAAAGCAAGCCTGAACTACAGCTTTTCCATGTTGTACTGTTTAAGAAAATGCAGACTTCCAGGCTGGGCAGTGCTGTTGCAGCTGAGCTGGTAAGCAGGCTGAGGCTGTTATGCCCCACAGCATGCTCTCTCCTTCCCACACACACACTGCAGCCAGCAGAAGGATTGGGTATTAATGCTCAACATTTTTAATCCGAATTTTTAAACTCAAAAGTGTGTTTTCAGGTGACTGGAAAGAGTACACTGTTAGTTCAGACTGCTGACTCTATTGTGTATGATAATCCTAACAGTAGGGACAGTCCTGATGGGTGGATGCTGCTTTAGCAGACAGATCTGCACTAGAAATGAAAGGGGAGTCCTGCAGCATGCAAGTAAAAATATTTAATAATAACTGCAGCACAGCAAATAGGAAGAAAACTGAAAGAACTCTTCTTTGTCAGAGTACTGCCTACATCTGCTATTAACCGCTGAAGCCCATCATCACCTTCCTAGAGTGTGCAGAAGATACACGTATACATGCATCTTAGCCGTTAGTTTGTGATACTGGGAAGCATCCTTAACTTTTCTACTAAAGGAATTCATATCATAGAATTTCAGAATCACTGAGGTTGGAAATACCTTCCAGACCTTCAAACAAGTGATGAAGTGCCTCATAGCATTGCCATGGAAGCACTGCGTCTGCCTGAGTATGGAGAAGGAAAGGCTAGAGCTGAAGGGACTGTCTCCCAGGGAAGCCCTGGAAGAAAACATGCTTCTTTACCAGGCAGTCTGTGCATGTGCATCATCCCTCTGCAACTGGACAGTTTTACAAGAAGTGGCTCACAGAGATGAGAGGTGACAGGGTGCTATTTGGCATCAGCAACGTTTCTGGGAAGATATCTTGGGAGATGAGCAACAGTCACCAGTGTGCTCAGTCCCTCCTGCCAGGGAAGTCCCTGTAGCGTGGGTACCACATCTTCTGGAGAGGATGCTGGCCATGCCCCAAGCTCTGTGTCACAGTACCCACTCCTGTAGGGGTGGCAATCAGGGACCCTGAATTGGAATCATCTTTAAACCACCTCCTTCAAAGCTGCTCAGGGTGCCTGCAAGTGCAGTAAACTAAGCTCCACCACAGCACACTTTTCCCCCAACTGAGGAAACGTCACAAGGTCTGTTTTGTCCCTGAAACCACATAATTTGGGAGAAACTGAAACACCCGCTCTGGGAAAAATGCAGCGATCTCAGCATCTTAGAGCTATGTGAAGAATTTCATACACATGTTGGGAACTCATTTCAGTTCCATCTGCATTTTAAGAAGCATTTTGGCTGAATTTACCACTTCAGACCAGTACTCCATCTTCAACAATCGCTTACTTATGCACTCACTATGTGTGTGCACTTCGGTTGGTTTTCAAAGAACATTACCTGAGTGGCTCTGCAGTGGATGGGCCAGACTTCCAAGCTCTCTAGATGGAAATATCTGAGAAATAGTCCTGCATTTGAAGTAATAGAGAGTTTTAAAGCCCTGAACTTGTGGCTAGCTGTCTGCAAGCTCCCCAGGCCTTCACCAAAGCTGCAATAAGGCTGGGTGTTCTGTCTTTTGGTGTAGCTGAGAAGTGCCCTTTAAGGCAAATCACTCCAAATGGATGGCATCTATATGGTTTAGAAATTATTCACCCTGTCAGGAAAGGAATCTGCTAAAGCAATTGCAGACTGCTTCATCTGGCAGCGTCTGTCGCAGTATTAGTTTGTGCTTTATGCGTGATCAGTCAATACATTTGTGCACATAAGTATGTAAAACTGCACCAGTTCTCGGCAAACACAAGGTTGGTGGATGTGTGGTGCCACAGGCATATCTCCCCATCTCCCCAAGGCCAGAGCAGGGCCTGTGCTAAATATGAGACAAGCAACCACACGCCTTGCACCTCAGCTGCCCTGTGGCGATGTCCAGGAGGAGAACAGGGAAATCCCGATAAATTCAACATGAAAGTTTGGCTGAAAAAAGAATAAGTGAGCGTATTGATTCCAATCAGAGCAGTGAACTGACCCTTGCAAAGGAGCTTGCTGCTGACCTTGGAGTGCTGGCACTCAGCAATGAAAAGAGGATACTTCTCAGGCAGCTGGAAGCCTTTGGTTTGGTGTGCCTTTATTCCATGAAGTACTCTGCATGGAGAGGGCTTAGGGCTTTATGATGGCTTTGTTATGCTTTATTCTTGAAATAAAGCCCTCAAAATGTGATTTTTCTGTTAGTATATTTTTTTAAATGCTGCACATAGCACTTGCCTTCTTTTTTCCTATGACGACTTAGCCATCCTGTGGTAAAGCCAAACCTGGTTCCTCTCTCCTCCTACTTTCTGTGTTGAAGAGAAGGGGTTTATCTCCTGTCTCTCATCACTCTGACTCCTTAACACAAGGCAGTGGAGGGGAGAAGACTGTCAAGTCCAACCTCCATCCCACCCCCACCATGCCCACCTACCACGTCCCTCAGTGCCACATGCACACAGTTCTTGAACACTTCCAGGGACGGTGACTGCACCACCTCCCTGGGCAGCTTGCTTCTGACCTCTCCCACCCATAAACACTACATCTTGCATTTTCTTGCTCGTAGCTTAATTACATTAAATTGGAATTGTAATATCTGCTCCGCCATTGCATGTAGTAGATGGGGCTTTCCCTTCCTTGACTGAAGCCACCAGCAGGCATAGGACTCAGCCCTGAGCCCTGGATGCTTGGGGATAAGGTGGTGTTGGTCGCTGCCTTCGTTTGCACACTGGCCTGAAAACATTGGTTCTTCCAGCAAAGAATTTAAGAAACATTGATTTAACCACATAGATGGATGTGCACACAGATAAACAGGAAGCAGGCATCTTATAAGGGTTTCTGCCTCCGTAAATTTGATTTCTGATGCTGTTATGTCATGAGTCATCACAAGGAAGGTCTAGGATTTTTCTCACCACTTTGCATCACTCTTCCAATGCATCACTAAATCATTTTAAAATGCAATTTGGTTGGTCCAGTTGCCAGCAGGAAATCCATCTTCCAGCCCCTATTGCTTGCATCCTTCACAGGGATTAAAGAGTGAACCTGTGCTATGGGTGCCAGATCTCTTAGTTTATCATTAAGCTGATAATACACTTCACTCTCATTACTATTCTATCATTAGGATCCAAGTGTTTTGAGTGTTTGACTAAGTGGCTGTTTTTTCTCCTCAGAGGGTATGAGATGCTGCCTCACAGCAAGGTGTCCTGAAAACCTTTTCTTAATGAACAAGTGATTAAAAGGCTTAAGTGCAAGCAGGCATCCAAAACACAAGCTGCATTATCACAGAGTGAGCCAGAAATAGGCTAACCCCCAGCACCACTGGGAGCCCACAGGTCCTTCAGCCAGATGCTCTTGATGCTCCCTGTTTTTGTCTCAGAAGTGACCAAGATCCCATGTGCTACCTGGGCTACGGCCTACTCTCCATCACGGATGGCTGGCTTGTCTGGCTTGTACTCTGCCATGCACATCAAAGCCATCCCAGGGCAGAGCTGGCTTTTCCCCTGTCCCCATGCATGTTCTGGATTCTGAAGCGTGAGTCCCTGCTCTCACCATGCCTGTGTTTCCTTTGGCTTGGCCGCCAGAAAAAAGCACAGCCAGCAAGTAAGAGCAAGACAGGCAGTCCTGAGTGGTTTGTACTTCTGTGCTATCTTTCACCAGGCCGGATCTTAATATTTAATGGGGGTACAAGAACATAAAACCTGGGCTGCAGCATCAGCATCCCTTCCCATGGAGTGGTGACAGCTGAGGCAAATGAAAGCACATGCCCTCTTGAAGGAGCATCAGCTAAGGAAATGCAAAATCCCTGGAGTGAAACCTCCAGAAATCAATGGAAGTTTAGACAGCAGTTGCAGCAGAGCTCAGATTTCACCTTGTTTTCCCTACTCAGTGTGAGTGCCTTGCTGGCATACCAAGGATACGCACTCAGTGCTGCTTCTTGGTGCCCCATCGCTGAGGCAGCCCACGCACATGTCACCTTACTTTCCAATTAGGTAACAGGTGAAGGGATTGAAATTGCCATGCTGTGCCTGGGTCCGTGCGCCTCCAGGGCCCCGCAGGGCACTCACAGTGCCACTAGGGCTCTTCTGGTGGCACCAGTTTTTTGTTCTCTGAGTGTAGGAAAGCAGAGAGATGAAAATAAAACCCTCTGTCTGACATCTGGTAGAAAATTCTCTTCCATTTGTTTCTATTTCTGCTCTTTTCTCCTCCCTCTTGTTCCAGTAACTGAAACAGCGGCACAAGTCGATGTTATCCGTCATTATCTAAATCATTTCCAGTGACACTGGTTCAATTAAGTGCCCTCACAGACGTCTTTAAGCTCCTGAGAATGATGTCTCATCTCCTTACATCTGGAGAAACTGTCTGTTGTGCCAAGATCAGTTCTGCTGCAGCTGGGACCTTGCTTGGCCAATGTGTTGCATGGTGGCTTCATCACTCACTATTACTTGCCGACCCCAAAATATGTGGGCACTTGGGCCAGTGCAATGGGGACCAGGGACTGGGCAAGGAGTCCTGAGGAGTTCTGGTAGAAGGGAGGGAGAACAGCATAATCCAAGTCATGACAGACTCACTCATCCTGGGCCTTGGTGAACTTCTCCATCGGGAGAAGAGGAGGCAGTGTGAATTATCCCCCATACCTCACCCAGGTCTGCGGGCATGATGCTGGATCAAGGGAGAGCGGGGGATCCAGGAGAAATATTTCATCAGCTCCTCACTCTGCTGGCAGGTGAGGTGTGGGGGATTGGAGTCTTGGAATTAAAAGTCTGATACCTTGCCAGAGAGATGATGACAAAAATCAAAAGGGAAAGCACATTTTATTTGCAAAGTTCAAGAAGGGTATTACAATCAAGAAGAGGAAAGCAAATTGAGGCATTAAAAATAAAGCACTTGATAGGAGCTCTCTGAGATGGTTCCTTGGAAGTGTTTCACTTCGGCTCCCTCATGACAACAGCATACCCCCTGTTTCCTCTCCCTCTCCTGCCACGATCCCGGGCTGTGAACTAAGGCACTGTGTCAGGTTGTCCCATCTTCCAGCTCCTGATGACAGCCACCCACACTGGAGTTGTGGGACATCCTTTACTGTGGGACCTGTCAGCAGCAAAGCACTTTGCCATTGGCTGATTACAAATAGAGATGGGCTCCGGACACCTTCTGATTAATGCAGTCCTTGGGGTGGGAAGGTGGCAGAGGAAAGCGCAACTTGAGATCAAACCCGCAGGACTGCCCTCTTGTCCCCATTACCTTGAGATCCCAAAGACACATCTCTTCTAACAGCAGGAAGGAATGGAAGATCCAAGGCTTTAAATAGCCCTAAAAACCTCAGCCTGGTGAGTTCTTGAAATGTGAGGTGTGTTTCTTCAAAGGCATGGCATAAATATTTCAAGGATGTACATCTTTCTTCTGAAATTAGAGTTATCCAGATGGGCTGAAATGAAAAACAAATACAGTGCTTTGCACAGCATTGCCAAAAAAGCAGTAGTATGAAGGACTCCCCTGTAGAAAGGGGTAAATAGGAAGCTTAAAAAGGAAAAAACAGCTTAGCTTCTCAGCAGATGAAGGGAGGTACTGGTCCCGCTCTCAATGGGTTGCATTGCACAGTCAAGTCAAATCACTGGGGCTTAGTGAGGACTCAGAAAGTTTCAGGGAATAGCCAGTGTGAAAGACTAAGCAGAAAACAGCTTCCCTACGAGGTAAAGATGGGCCAGAGCAGGACTCTACTCCATGGGGAGCCTGAGAGAAGGTGCGTTTGGTGCATGAGCAGTGGGGAAATGGAATGCAGGGAGTATTCACCTTTCCAGTTCTTGGGAAGGAAACCTATGCAGTCACCTAACTAGAAATTACCAGTTCTAGGAGAAAACCGGATTTTTAGAGATCAGATCAATAAAAACTAAATACTTTAAGCCCCTCCACAAAACTTTTCTTGCAAGATGCTCTTTTAGTTTAGAGAATTAGGCAGTGCAAGGTGATGTGGTCTTCCAAACACAAGTGAATTAAGAAAACTTGTTTAAACCAACATACAACAAATATACTTGTCAATGTTATGACTGAATGCGACCTTTAGTTCAGGAAATCTTGTGGTTAGTAAGTACCAGAAAGATGTGCAAGGTGATCATGGTGGGCATGCTCATTCCTGACTGTCCTTTTCCTATACCTCTTGTTTGCCATTGGAAGTAAGATGCTGTAAGATGAGTTCTTCCATTATATTAAAGATATCCGTTGACTTCAGGAGTCTTTTTAGCTTTTTGGTGGTGCAAATAGACCCATCAACTTCATTTTGTCAAGCATAGGGTAATCCAGAAAATGATCCGGGTGCATAGCAGGCATAGGTGGGGATGGTCTGTGTCCTCAGCCCCCTAGGTGGGCAGGCTGTGACACATCTGACAGGAGCATCAGGGGCAGACAAGACATCTTGCTTGGAGAAGATGTCCCCCAAGCAAGATTTGGTTTAGTTTTTCCATAAAGAGCCATTTGTAATGGCCAGAGAAACAGAGAAGAAGTGCACGCTCTTGTAAAGGGCGATGCAGCTAAGAGGATGGGATTAGTCCATAGTAAAATCTATGTCCACTGTTGACCTTATTTTGTCATTTAATTTGCCTTTTGCCTGTACTCTCCCTGTATTTTTACTTTTTATTTGTATTTTCAGGCATTTTAGTGGAACGAAGACAACTGAAGTATTCATTATTTGGCAAATCGGCAGATTTTTCCTAGTTCTCATTACCTGTGCAAAGAGCTCACTGAGAATGAGTTTAGGAGGGGAGTTTGGATAAATACAAAGAGTTCAAGAGAGAGCTGGTGTGGGAAGGTAACAGCAAAGAGGGAAGAAGCAGCCGATACGTCATGAGGGACAGGGAAGGGAAGTGGAAGGCCTGTGGGGCAGCAACAACCTTATCATGTTTTTTAGCCTCAATCTAATTAAAAGAGATACATAATTAAAATGAAGCAATTAACCGTTCTGTAATTAAATACAAAAATAATTAAGTTGAAATTGAACATGATAACATCCAATTGTCAGGACAGGATTTATTTGTACTTTAATCTGATGAATTATTTCCATTGTTCTGCTGATTGCATTCCCAAGGAAAGAAATCGGTCCTCTAGGAAGGGCACACGCTTCCAATCCGTGTTCTTCCAGCTCACCTGTAGTGGGGAGACCATCACTGAAAATCAAACCTTGATACAACAGGCATACAGAGAGAGGTCCCTGTTTGCACAGAGGGGCCTTTTTTTCCAGTGCACCAAGTATTATATATTACAAGCTATGTTTTCCATCCATACTTTTTGCAACTCTTTGGTGAAAAGCACTTTGCTCAGTAAACTTTGGTTTTATTGCTGCATAAATGATGTTGTTCTGTGTAGAAGCTCAAACTAGAATAAGTGTTTAGACACGAAGTCCATTGCAGTGTACCAAGTGAAGGAACAAAGTTACAATCCCATTTTGATGACTAGACTCTGATTTACCAATGTTTATGACCCTGCTTATGTTTCATTGTGCTTATGCATAAGGTATTTATGTGCCTTGCTAGATAAGCCCACTAAAAAATGAGATTACAACTGCCCTGTTTAAGAGTAGGTCACTTATTCTGTTACCCTTGTGGAGATTTGAGTGCATGAATTCAGACTTCCCACCTTGATGGAGGAAAAGTCTTTTCCTCTTTCTCTGATCTGTCAGTGACAACTCAGTATCACTCATCTCTGAACAAGGGCACGTCTGGGTGCCTTGCTTGTCTTCGCTGGAGCTGTGGTGATTTATGGAACAGCTGAAGTCATCTGGGCAAAAGACGACAAAGAACAGTTAGAAGTACTGTAAGGACTGAAATTCATCTTTCATTTGGACATTTTCAGCTGACAAATTTCCCGCTGGTGTGGGGACGTAGGACATGAGTAGTGTCCTTCATTGCTCTTTACTTGAAGCCTATTGCTGTTTGTGTAGCTTTTGGCCTTCTGTGCTGCAAGTCTTGTGCTTGCAGCAGTGATGAAGCAAGCCTTGTGTGGCATGGACATAAATTGGAAGTGCTATGGACTTTTCCAGACGAATCATCTATTTCAAGCAGTTGCATGTAACTGAAGGGAGTGAGGATCTGTGGACATTTTTGTGGTCTCAGTTCTTCATTTTAATGGAGAAAAAAAAAACAAACACCAACACCACAGATATGGATTTATCTGTGAAAAGAATCATCTTTGTTCAGATCACAGGAACAGCCAGGTTTTTCAGTTTATTGGTAATGGGATACTGGGAAAGCCCAGTGCCAGAAGCCTTGGAGAGAGGCATGAACAAACAAACAAAACAGGCTGATGTTGAATAATCTCTTCCTGCTGCTCACATAGCTTCTCAGTACTCAAAACTGCGTAGGACACAAAAAAAAAAAAAAAAAAAAAAACCAGCTTAATACCTTTTCCAGAACTTTCTGTCCAATTTAAGGAGCAAAGTTGATGGTGGGGGGTAATTAGTAGGAAATCTGTGCTGTAGTGAGAAATCCAGCTGTGATAACGGATATAAAAGTAAGTACGATGTTGAAGAGTCATATAGCTCAGAAAATACCCATCACATAGGGTATGTCATCTCCTTGTTAAAAAAAAAAAAAGATGGTCCTCCCCCACTAGGCTGAAAATATAACATTAATTCCCTTAATAGATGCCTCTGTAAAGGATGGCAGGGAGGGGAAAACCCATAAATGAGAAACAGAGATAAGGCTGAACAGGCTGATCTATGGGGAAATATAGTTACCACTGAGGTGAATGGGAGTGCAGGGAATTGCTCTCTCCAGGGCTGTGAAGTATTGGGCACTAGGGGTGAGGGAATCCCCAGGGCCACACCAGGCTGGGAGCAGTGCTATGGGAAGACATGGGTGAGGCTGGACAAATGTGAGCTTCATTTATGGAGAGATTATGGTGAGCTTGTTTGGGATGTGCGGGAAAGTCAATGCGTGCTGCTCAGTGAGGCTCACAGAGTAAATAAAGAAGTTTTATCACCGGTGACACCAGACTGCAGAGTCATGCCGGGTGCGTCATGACGCTCAAAGCACAAATTGATCCAGCACATAAAGTCTCTCCAGAGGCAATGGTTAAAAGATCTTTGAAAAGCAAAACAGAGCAAGGGCACTGGGGCTGCCTTTTATGCTGGAGAAAAATACAGGGATCCAGGCAGTTTGCATTCTTTTATGATAACAGAGCAGAACTGGATGGTCATGATTCTCCCAGGCAAGGAGAAAAACCCCATGGAGAGAGGGACCAAATCAGGCTGGCAGGGGCCAGGCCAACTCTTCTGCTTCCTGGTGACATGGACAGGGGTGAGGCATGCCCTGAGGCTTGGGGGTAGGGGCTGCTTGCTGGGTAGGTAGAAATGGTTTGTGGCCTTCATCTGCGTGAAGTGGAGGAGATTTCTGCCTCTCTGCCCTTTCTGTCTGGGCTTTTCCAGCTTCTTGGTGTTTAGATAAAAAAAGAGGAGATGGGGCAAAATGATGTCAGGTCAGGATCACAAGGGTGCTGGTCTCTCTGCGAATGCCTGCTTCTCTCACTCTTAGAAGACTGAACTTGCTATGCTGGGTGTTTCCAGATGGAATCTGCAGGGGTGAGAAACCTGCCAGGTCCCAGCCA
Organism: Oreortyx pictus; assembly: GCA_036925125.1. Classification (NCBI taxonomy): domain Eukaryota; kingdom Metazoa; phylum Chordata; class Aves; order Galliformes; family Odontophoridae; genus Oreortyx; species Oreortyx pictus. The sequence continues at coordinate 39,592,912 of JAUPFR010000007.1, forward strand.
GCTCTGGGAAGCAGCAGCACAGGAGGGGACCAGTGGTGGTGAGCATCAGCAGCCTGTGGGGGCACAGCCTGAGGCTCAGAGACCCAACAAACTCATTTTCCAGAAGGGGAAAACAATTGGACTTGCTGGGTTGTCTGCCCATCCTCAGATCACTGAGAAGTGGCTTTCCAGTCCTCCCTCATTTTTCTGTTAATGTAGCACATTTCTCTCTAGAAAGGCACTTGAAAAACAACGGTACGCACAAATAAAAATATACCCATGAGGACAGGCAGCAATTGCAGGCGTTCTGCAGACTCCTTCAAGCCTTCTGCCAACAAGTGCCTACCATCTGTATGGATGCTCAGCCCCCTGTGCTGGACAGAGGGAAAAGAGCCTTGGGAAGAAAGACCCCCAGTGTCTGTTCAGCCTCCAGCCAGACCTACAGCCCCCTCCTCAGCTCCCAGCACAGATAAACGCAGCATTGATTCATCACTTCAGGATTTTGGGGCGAACGGCTGTGCTGTGCATTCTCCATGCTATCTTATCATTAATGCATTAAGGAGCTGAACAAGCAATAAGGGCAAATGGACTTCAAAACAGAGCAAACTGTCTCCACCCGGCTCAGCCTGATTTACAGCAATTCTATGTTGGCAGCACTGCCGGAGCCCATTAATGCCCGCACCTGGCTGCAACTCCAACGTTCCCCTGCTCCTGGGGGGCCACAGCATTAGTCACCTGGCAGTGCCGTGAACCCTTGTTCTCTGTAAGGGAAGACAAGATGTAAAATAACGTGGGGAGGATTAACAAAAAAGTGAATAGTCTGCAGAGCACAAATTGATCCCAGCTTCAGGGTCGGGTAACTGTTTCAGATACGGCACGGCTCTGCTGGACCCCGTCCAAGGCTGCAGGGGGAGAGACTCGAGACAAGGACTTGGAGCCATCGTGTTCAACTCGAGTCCTTGCTGTCTCTCTGCTTTCTATTTCATTACCAGAGGTTGACCGACTGCTCGGCTATTAATTTTCTTTCCCCGTTTTTTGAGTTTTTATTGCTTTTTAAGAGGTGCCCGCTGGTGACACCATTACACCTGCAGAGCACCAGTTGCTGGAGGAACACGCAGTGCTGCCGGAGCTAAAAGGGCAGTCTGCATGCAGCAACCAACTTTGATCCCACTGGGGGAGGACGCAGGGCTCTGGAGAGCTGTGTTTGGCACTCAGGGCTGTGCAAGCACAAATCTCATGGGTGATTCTGTGACAGATCTGGATGGACACAGGTTTAGGGGAGAAGGCAGCAAAGCATTTCACCATACACCAGCGTGAAAGACCATCAGAGCAGTTAAAATTTACTTAGTGCTCCAGAAGTGTTTATGGCCCAAGTAAAATTTACCAGAAAAATGTCAGATGTCAGTGGATTGTATTAAATGTAAATATTATACGGCTCTTGGCTTCCGTTCCTTATTGCGGCCAGGCACGTAGCTCCCGTGGTTCCCTTGTTTGAGCGGGTGGTCCTGGGGGTGCTGCTGCTCAGAGGTTGTGGAAAGGTCTCGGTGTGAGCTGCAGTATTCTGCACTGCCTGGCCCCTCTGTCCCCGTAGTGCACCACACTGGCTACTCAAAGTGCTCTGATGGTGGGCACAGTGCACAGTGAGTGCACACCCCCAAATCCCACAGTGACCACTGTCGGTTTCCTCCAGCAGTTCCTAACCAGTGAGCTCCCCTGGTTGTTGCTGTTGCATTTTGACTCAAGCTCCTGCTAGGGATGGGGCCACACAAAGAGTGACACAGTCATTGATTAATTTTCCTTGCAGGGACAGAGGAGACATTTCATATGCCATCCTGGGAGCCGGTCCTGCCGTGCCTGGGCATGGGCTCCATGCAGCTCCCCCATTAACTTGTCCCAAACCAGCTTGAGAGACACCTGGCACATCGACACTGCTGCTGCACCGCTAATCCATTGTGTTTGCTATTTCACCAGTTTAACAAATTCCTGCTCATCTGGCCCAGCCAGCAGAGCTGAAAGGCTTTCCTTTGCAAGGTGCACAGGCTATGACTAAGGGCTCGGCGCGGCACTTTGGCACAAAGCCATCCTGAGCAGCTGTCGTGTCCCCATGCCCTGCATCCACCCAAGGCAGGAAGGCAGCTCTGTGCAGTGCAGCACAGCGCAGCCCACTGCAGCAGGTGCTGCTGTGAGACAGCGGAATAGGTGGTGTGCCTTGTGCTGTGCTTTGCTCTGCGGGTTACTCTCCTGGTGGGGAAGAAGCATGCACAGGAACTTGAGAAGGGAAAAAAAACCCAACCCCAAACACTTCTTGCTGCAACTTCTGCCTGCAGGTACCATTCAGAGCCACAGTGGATTTCAGTGTGCTGCACTCCAGAAGGATTAACTTTGATAATGCTGTTCCTGAGAACCGCTCTCCTGCGGTGCCAGGAAGCTCGTGTCCTACGCACACAATGGCTGTAGGTCTGGCCCATTCACCCTGTGAGATAAAGGTGATTCAGAACAGTGCTTCTCTGAGAAACACCACAAATACTAAGGGCTTTAGGATCTGGGTGGCCCTCACAACAGCTTAAAATAAATGTTCCTGGGATCTCTTTTGCTGAGAGATAGAAATATTTTCACTCCTTGCTGCAAGCAGTGTGTTTGCTCTTTTGAAGTCGGGGACTGTATGCTGGTATTATCTGGAAATAGCTTCTGGAAAGCAGGTTTAATTCCTGGGGGTATACAAACCAGGATGATCTTCAAACACAAATCATATCATGTTTTCCTAACACAAGAGAGACGACCTACTAACAGATTGTTCCCGTGTATTCCAGGAAGCCGAGCAAACAAGTTGCTATTTGGAGGAGGGAGACATTTCCTGAATGAGCAGAATTCCTCTCCGCAGTCAATGTTACAGATGCACGCTGCACATTTTGCTTTGAGAACAGATACCTCTTGTGCAGACAGAATAAAAACTCCCTAGAACCGTATAATGAGATAAGCACATGCAATTCCCGCTGATATTCACAACAAGCCGAGGCTCCGCATGCTTATCAGAGACCTCAGCCTTTGTGAGAGCTGAGGAAAGTTTAGTCGCAGCCTGACTGCTAAGCACTCAAGAACACAAAGTCTATCCAAAGTTGTTAAAATAATTGTGAGCATTATTTGTGTGTTTGATTTTGGCTGTGTGTGAACGTGGTCGCTTATCCTGCAGCAGCAATAGCAAACGTGGGAGAATCTCTACAGAAAACAATGGATCTGGGGCTTGTGTTTTCCTGTAATAGTGAGAAGCCCTTAGGCTTGGGGCTTAGGAGGAACACACCGTGAGCCCCTGTGGGCACCACTGCTCTCTCTGTAGAGAGGAAGCCTGTTTCTTTCTGGTCATGTTTGACATATGCAATAAGAACACTTTGCTTTCAATCTATTCAAGCGAGCGCTTGCTGCAGCGGTGAGGAGATCTCTTTTGATGGACACAGTTGAAAGGTTAGCAGTGTTTATTGATTTAATAATTCACACGTTCTTTCTCGACAGATTATCCTTCCAGAGACGTTAGCGGAGGCAGAGCCCAAAAGCACAGGAGAGCATCTCCAATACATTAGAAAGGCAAAGGACATGGAGAAAGTGATAAATTGCCCCAGTTCTGACCTATTAAGCCTCCAGTGCAGATGGACAGATAGAATAAGAAATCCATGTACCTGTTTTCTACAGAGGGTGTTTATAAGGATGCTGTTTATGTCGACCTTCTGCACTGAGGTCACATCACTTCACACTGAGAGTTGGTCAGTCAGACACCGATGCAGGAGGCAGCAGGAAGGATCTCCTCTCTGCACCTCCTTCCTTTGGGAGCTGGTAGCTTACTGACTGGAGGATTCATCTGCCCTTTCCTGAGTGAGAACACTGCACTTTTCTAATGACATGAGTGGGATTGCTGCTGGTCCCGAGCAGCAGCAGCCATGAGATGCCTGCAAATTCTCTGTGGGTTTCCCCAAGACAGGCTCAACAAGTTCACCGAAGGGATGAGCAGCCAAGCTCTACTGCACTGCTGTCCACTGACAGCCTCTTACCATTTTGTGATTGATTTCAGGGCACCTGAGTGAAGCATCAACGACCACAGGAAGTTCTTCACATTCCTTTCAGCTCCTCCCCAGAAAACAAACAAACAAACAAACAAACAAAACAAAACAGGTTGTTGCTTGCTAGGATGAAGTTCCACACATCCAGGGTGCTGAACAAGCTCTCAGACTGTGGAGGAAGCTGGTCACACTGTCTCAGCCAGGTTGCAGGAGCAGATGGGGGCTCATCTCATTACCTGAACAGACGTGCCAGTTCAGTGACCTCACTGGATTGACCATAAACTCTTATCCTGACTACCCCAGTCTCTCTCACCGTAGATTTGTTGTTCTTCACAACAGTTTATAGTTCATAAACCTTCAGATTCAGAGTGGGACTGCTCCTGAATTGCACACCATGCCATGGGCATGCTGAGACCTTTAATGGGTTACTAATTACTCTGATTGCAAGTCAAGACCAAGGAGGAGTTGTTGGATTATGAGCTCCCTGGCAGACGAGAAGATACCAGTGGAACATTTCTGATGAATAATTCAGCAGGCAGGGATGGGAAATGAACAAATCTTCTGTTTGCTGGAGGGAAGAAAACAAGGCAGAAGACAAAGAAAAGGGAAGATGCTTCTGACATGGGAGAAGCAGACCCTTCCAGCCTGGAATTCAAGCCACGGGTGGAGGCACAGCTGAGCTTTGTACGGCTGCGGTGAACACTGTGCCAACACTTTGCATGATTGCACCATACCTAGCTACAGAATAGTTTGTAAAGCAGAATAAAACCTGTCACTCTATAGTGATTGCTGTAACCAAGTGAACGCTTGCAGGCTCAGATTCCCATGTGGCATAAATCCCTAAAAGCCCATTCATTTGGAAGAGTATACACGTGTCATGACTAGTAAGCCACAAAAGCTAGGATAAAAATTTCACTTTGGAGGAAAGCACTGAAAGTTTTTTTGTCCCTTTGTTTGGTTTTATGTCAGTAGAGTTGCAAGGTCTTGGCACAGATCTGTTCCTCTGGTATGAGAAACTTTTTGCCAGTATGGCTTTTGCTGTTTCCAAACCAAAGGGGGATGTACAAGCCTGCACTCGCGAGGCAGGTGTATTTGTGTTGGGGGCTGCTCTTGTTTTACACAGCTACTTACAGGTGTCAATAGCAATGTAAAACTTCCACCCCATTCACAATGTGTGAGCCCCGTGCTGTATCTTTTTTGCCCTCCCTTTACAGTTTCCTGTTGTATCTCTCATCTTCCTTCCCAGATATGAATTTCTTCTTTGCTATTTAAGATCTGCTGTTTTGAACCAAAGGTAACAACAGCAGCAAATGTTTGTGTTAAAAGTGCGTGCCACAAAATAGCTTTTTCCGTTCACTCTCTCCCTTTGCAAAAGGAGTAACTGAGTGTAGCCATGTGAAGGACTTACATCCAGAAAACTGCAGATACAGTGTTACTTTTCCATCAGGGAGAGAAGCAACTGCGTGAGCTATTAGAGCAAAGTGACATGGTGGAAAGAAACAAATGGAAAACAAAGCGTGCCAGGAGCGAAAGGCTTCAGGCCTGTGTCTTAGAATATTGCTGGTTCAATTCCAGGCAAATTCTCCATCCTTGAGGGCTTCCAGTAAGTCAGGCTGCAGAGGAGCAGACTCACCAGTCTGCCATAAAGTTCTCCTAGGTGGGTCTGAGTGTACAAGCTTTGGCTCTTGCTTTGGAACCATAACGTGGGGAATCTGCTCATCACCTGTTGCTAAAGGCTCCAAAAACTTGGGAGCAATTGTGGATCTTTTGTTTTCAGCTGTACTTTCTTTACCAGTTCACGTGCATAATTCACATTATAGTTCCTTCTGTTGCTTACTTCCTCTTCTGCAGTCAAATTCAGGTGCTGGTTCATTTGTATAAAACTGCCATAATTTCATTTCACACTTGAGGTCTTAAATCCAGGACATGGAGTTCTTTTTTTTCCAGGGAAAAGTAGCTAAGGATGCAGGTCTTCTCACAAGCAACTGCAAAAAAACCTTTCCCCAGCTTCATTTACAGCTACCTCTAGATAACTTAAAAGCCTACTAAGACAAAGACTGGACATCCCTCTCCTCAATAAGATTCAGTTCTTTTGGTGAGCCCAATGAATCACTGAGTTACTTCTTGAAACCTTTCTCTTCTACTGCAAATCAGCCAAGCTGGCCATCGAGTGCCTTCTTAGCACAAAGAAATGGATTGCTGCAGAGAGGTGCGTTGCAATCATTACTCTTCAGCAGAGAGAGCGGTTCAGATTCCTACCCAACAGCCTCATGGCAGAGTAAGGCAGAGATGTGGATGGTGGCTGGGGGAATGCGTGGGGAGGAGCACAGCCTGCAGCATGAGATCATGAGATTTGCTTTGTCTTCATCCTTATCCAGAGGCTGACAGGCACTGCAAACACTCTGAAAGGCTGTGGGTCAATTTACCAACTCTTTCTAGAGGATTTTAAGCAGGCTGTTTAAGATGTTGATGGATAGGCTGGTAAATGTGTGCAGCTGTTGACAGGGCTCATCTCTGTTGGTGCCCGGTGTGATCCAAGAACCAGTAACAAGATGGAAAGGACTGAAATCCAAAGCTTGCTTTCCACCTGCAGTAAAACCACAGTTTTCAGTCAGTGCAGGATTCTCACTCATGCTCCATTTCCACATACTGAAAGAACATCCGTTCTTCATACAGCACTGAATGCTTCCACCCTTGCTCACGCCCCTTGCTACGTGCGTCCTGCCCAGGGACATTTGTAATTTGAGTTACTGCACTGTACTCAGCAGCTCTACCACAGCCTGGCCCCCAGCACTTGACCTCCACGTACCGATCAACTCATCTATCTTGGCAGGGCACGGACCCCATGAGTGAAGTGTTCTCAGCACAGAGGGCACTGAGGAGGTCAGAGCATACCTCTTGTGCTCAAGAGTTGGATGCCCTGTTTCGGCCATTCTGAAATGAACCAGGAACGTCGTTCTGCTGACTCAGCCTGAGAAGAGCACAAGAATGCCACCAGCAAAGTGTTGTGATGAAGTCTGAAGCCCTTTTTCTGATGATGCAGTTTCTATCCATCTCCACAGTGCAATACCATAGGCTCCATGACAGTTTTCCTTGTGCCAAATCTTATTTCAGTACTTCAAAGAGGTAATGATGTTTATTTTCCTTAGACGCAATTGACATCCATCCTTCCAAACGAGGCAGGACTGAAGCTTCAGCCCCTAATTTTTCTCAGGGTATAAATAAACTCTGGATAGAAGTTCTGACATACTCTGTTACTAAATACACCCTGCCAGATATGTCTCTAAGGATATCAGGGACAATCACACGCACTGCCTGGAGCATCTTAAACATACAGAAAAATCCATTCCGCTGTAACTGCATCATCTTTCCCTGGTTCTGATTTTGATCTGCTTGAAAAGATTCCATGCACGTGTCTGTGTTTAAGGGAGCACAAAGTCGACTGAACAATATCAAAATATTAAAAACTTACGTAAAACCTGGGTGATGCTGAAGTATTCGTGATGCAAATGAGCTCGCAAATACTGCCCATCTGCTCTGCTTCAATACTTTTCTGACAATTCACTGCCTTATTTATTTGCTTAAACAGTTTTCTGACCTTCCTCTTGCCCTCCTTCCCCAAGGAAATAACCTTGACCCTTTTTCTTTGCAGAGAGATCCTGTCGAGCGGCTTCTGAAAGAAAACAAGTTGCAACAAGAACAGACACCACAGGTGCTAGAAACGGAAGCAATCGCACCTCAAGAGGAGCCAAAGTCGCACTGAGGATGGCAAATAGCCCTTCAGCTCCTGAGATGGAAGGGGCACTTAGTTCCTCCAGGTAAGGCGGTAGGCGGAAAGGATTTAGTAACTTAATTCATTATTTCAGCGGATTTCCCCCAAACCTCTGAGTGCTTTTGCCTGCTAACTCCACCACGCAGAAAGACAGAAAGATGTGCTGTTAAGTTGCACTAGGTAGCAGAGCAACCATCCTGCGTGCTGCGTGTTCTCCTGGCATGACAGGGGCACACTGCTTACCACGAGCAGTGGGACTGAGCAGGAAAGAGGGGCACAACCGGGTCTGTGCTTTGCTTGCAAAGTGGAGAGGAGGGAGGACTCGCCACCCCGGCAGAAACATTTGTAAGAGTATAAAAAGAAGGAAAAAAGCGCTTTTAGAAGTCTCACAGCTGTCATTTGCTGATCTTGTATGTGACTCAGAGGGTAGACTGTACACTAAAAATGGAAATGGGTTACTTACAATTTGACTAATAATGTCTTCATTTTTGCAAGAAAAAGTCTTTTGAAGAAATACTATAGCAGAGTGGCAAGCTGTACCATATGTTCTTTTCTGCAGCTGACTTTATAATACATCTCAGCTCCACTTTAAACTATATAGCGCTGATTGCATTGTGATTCCTACGTCCTCTGCAGATAAAGTTATGGAAATATAATGATTGCTTCAGATACACCCCAGTGCTGCCTATACTATTTCAAACCATCGGGTGAGAAAAGAATTCGCTTGCTGAGGCTTCCCCTCTGTTTACTGCCTCCAGCACCAGGAAGACTTGCAGGTCCCCCAGGGAGAGCAAGCACCAAAAATAAAATCTGTGCCTGCTGGAGCTGCGATGTGACTGCAGAGTGCTTTGTGGGAACTGACAGAGGCCTCCTGCCCTAACTCAAGGCAGGGACCATAAAAAACCCTTGGGTGCAAAGCCACCCAGGTGTCACTTCCCACATGGAGCAGGCACTGGAGAGTCAGCAGAAAGTACTCCAGCCCTTCTGAAGCAATATCCCTTAAAGACAAGGAAACACCTTACTGCAATGTGCCTAACATCGCCCTGAGAACTGTATGTATTAGCTTTGCCTAGCAACTGGGTACCTCTCAGTCTCTCCCTGTGGAAATGCCGAAGCTCCACTAATGATTTGACACAAGAAAAGCGCTTCAAGAAATGTGTGTAACACTGAGGGACATGGTCAGCAGCATGGTGGGGATAGGTTGGTGGTCAAACCTGATGTTCTGAGAGGTATTTTCCAGCCTTAATGATTCAATGATTCTACCATTCTAAGAAGGAAGGTCATCAGGACTCCATTAGAATCTACTCATGGCACCTTGGACATCCACTGAAGACCAGCACTCACCAAGTGACCACTCAGCAAGTCGATTGGGCTGTTGGTGCAGAGAGTGAACTGGGGAGAGAACAATGTGGAGAGAGCCTGGGCAATGCCTCCTTCCTCAGGTACACTGGCTCTGGGAGGCATGGCCACTGTAGCCCAGGCTCATCTCATAATGATGCCTTCTGCTGCACCACTTGCAAGAGCTGCAGCCTGGCCAGCACCCAGCAATCATTCCCCCCATTAAGTTTTGGTACTGAGAGGAGGCTGAAGTCATACAAAATGCTGTGGCCTTGTCTCCCTGCTGCAGCCTGTGAAGCCTGAGCTGGCCGAGCCTGCCCTGCCTGCGTCTGGATGAAGAAGCTGTGAGATGTCTATCTGCCTTGAAAGGCTGGCTGCTTAATGACATTTGCAGGGAAAACAATTTGTCACTGTAAAGCTGTCTGGACAGGGTGAGCCATGGAAATGGCTGAAAAACAACTTTCTCCTGGAAGATTTTGATGCAGTGTCTCTGGCTGCTTGACCAGCACCACTTCCTCACTGCCACTATCCAAGTGATATTTCAGCATAGAGCCATAGCGAAGGGCTATCAGTGCAGAAAGCCTGTTTGCAGAAGGCAGCTGGCTTCAGTCCTGGGCTGTTCAGGTGCCTTGGAGGCTTTCCTGTTCCTGCGCCAGGCAGCAGAGTGCCTTGAATTTGCCGGGAGCAGTAGGGAATAATCTCCTGCAGCATCAGCATAAGGAGTCCCCCACATCCCTCACCCTCTACTCCCTCCTCAAGCTCTCACCACTGCCCCTCCAGTGCTGTGGCGTGGGGCTGTGTCTGAGCCAGGCCAGACTGGAATTCCCCCTGCTTCCTTCTCACCCTCTGATTTTTGTGTCTCCAGAAGGTACCAAGCTGATGTCCTCACATGGCTGCACGTACTGCCATGAGGCATACTGGGTTTTCAAAAAGAGACTGCACTAAGGCAGAGGACTTGATCTTTCTGTGTCCTCCTAGGCAAGGCTGCCCTGAAAGGTTATTGCTTAACACACACGCTGATTGCAAAGCATTTCATATAGGACTAATGGTGAACAAGCAAGAAAAATTGATGTGTGAGGTAGTAGAAAGTAATGGCTTATACACTGCAGTGTGGTATGCCTCATTCATGTACACATGTACCAGCCCAAATGCCTTGTACCTGCTGAATGCTTTACACGGAAGGAAACTGGACAGCCATCCTTCTAGCACCTTCACAGCTTCGACCTCCTGTGGCACAGCAAGAAAACTTGGGTAGGATGGACCCCACCAGATGGGGTCTGATGCTCCCAGAAGCATGGCAAACACAACTCATCCAAAGTGCTGCTGGGTCCTGAGCACTTAGCAGTGGTAAGAAGTGACTACAAGACCAATTTCCACAGACAATTTGCAAAGTAAATTTGTAAAGATTTAGCAAATAATCTGCTCTCTAGCAAGAAAACCCCAAATGCTATCTGAAATGTCTTTTTTCTCTGGAGGGGTTGTAGATACCCCATCCCTGGAGGCATTCAAGGCAAGGCTGGATGTGACTCTGGGTGGCCTGGCCTAGTGGTTAGCGACCTTGTTCACAACAGAGTTGTTGATATCCTTTTCAACCCAGGCCATTCTATATTTCTCTATGATTCCTTCCTAATAAGGAAATGATATTCAGGGTTCTGCTCACTTTAAGCAGTGAGATGCTTCTGTCTGTTGTGAGATTATTAGCCGTGATCCACTCCTGATGTACAATAGATGTAATTTTATTGCAATTTGCAAGTAATTAATGCCCACTGCTCTTTGTTTTATGTGACTATGTACCCACATTTGTTTTAATATACCTCAGCCAAACAATGGCAGGGGAGAATAGACCTTATCTCAGTATTCATCAGATTTCATCAGAGTACTTCTATTCCTGTCCTAATTTCTTTGACAGGCACACAGGAACTTGCCTAGACTAGGAAGGCAAACCTATATTACTGTCATGCAGAATACAAACACTGTTCCTGGCTGCTTTACGTTGTTATCCAAATATTTTTCTGCTCAAGACCTGCCCAGCAGCAGTGGCTCACCAGCAGTGAAGGAAAAGCCCCTGGAAGGTGTTGGCCTGGGCTCCATCTGGAATTGACTCTTTTTGGATAATCCCCACTTTGCATTCCCTCAAGAAACTCATGCATTGAAGAGAACTGGAGTCCTGCATCATTATCCCAAGAGCTCATCCCCTACAAAACCTTCTCTCCCCCTCCCGACGCCAAAATGCAGAGGCACTTTTGCTGCCTGCTCTCCCTCTCATCATTGAGATATCATTTAGTATTAAGACGCAGAGGGCCAGGGGCCTCAGAGGCGACAAGGGAAGATTTACAGAGCAGTTGCTGTCAGCTGCTTTGGTCTAATTAAGCGGCTCCTGCCTCCCTGACGCAGCTCCAGCGCGCTGGAGCTTGACTCACTGGGCATTAGGGAAGCCTCCTGGCCACTCGCTGTTACTAATGCCTCTGCCCTGCAGCGTGACCGCCTCAAATAAGCTGTAAAACCTGTCGTTGTGCTCTCAGCCCTTTGCCAGCAGCAGGCGCCTCCTTCAATGGATGCCTCTGCCAGCACCAACACATCCCATGCAGCAGGGGCACCCGTGGGGAGTAGGATGTGGGGCCACCACCAACCTCAGACCTTCTATGGAGATGTAGGCATTTCTCTCCCCTCATCAGGGCAGGCAGTGGGGTGCTGGAGGAGATGTGCTCTGTAGGACCCATCAGGAGGTCTTCTCACAGCCCCATGTTGCTGTGAGAAGCTCCATCCTCAATTGCCTGGAGCTGCTCTATCTCCAAATTCCTAAACACCTGGAAATAGAACCAACTGAACTGCCTGCAATGCAGAGCTCACTCAGCATGCTCAGCCTGCTTTTTCAAGTTGGAGAAATAAGGAACAGGTCACGGTTTAAGTAAACGTGTCTATTAGCCTCAGTTGTCTGAATTAGTTCTGATTACAGCTTATTATTTGCTTCTCATTAACAAATTGGCTGCTGTTAGTCGTCAGCACATGAGCCAGCTAATTGGCTGTTTGCATCATATGTTGCTCCCCCTGTCCCCTCATTGGGTGAGCTAAATTTTATTAAGCAGCAACCTTCTTCCTCTCTGTTTGCAGATGATGCGTGAACATTTGTAGCGACTTGGCAATTCTGTTGTGAGATAATAAAAGAGCTTTTCAGAATGCCAGGAAAGGAAATCCAGTGTGAATACCCTCACAAATATTTACTTGTGCTTGTGTTTGCAATGTTGTATTGTGTCATGGATTTAATGATGCCATTTATCAAATAATTATGATTGCTCTCTTTAATGATTTCAAATTTAACTGAGTAATTTCCCCAAATATCTATCAAAATTAAAAGAAAATTCCAGTTCTTTTAAAACAGAGCTTCTGGTTTTGTAGCAGAAAAAAAAAAAAAACAAAACAAAACACTCCAATATACCCAAACATGTTCTGTAAACATAGGTAAAAAAAACACTCTGGATCTTTACCGTGGGTTCCTGAGCAGCAAGGATAAGGTCAGTAGCCAGGCTCAGTCCCTCACCCTGGCAGTGAGGGCTCAACATCTGCCAGCAGCAAGGACTGGAAAGGCTCCATCCATGTGTAGATCAGGGCACTGGGCTGAAAGAGAGGGGCTGCAAAAATCCCTCAAAATCTGTGGGATTCAACCAAGCAAGAGTGGAGTTTATCAGCTCTGAATGGATGCCTGAGGACCTTCAGAGTGAGGGACCTGTCTCCAGAATACCCGAGCTTCACTGCAGTTGTACACACTCAGTCACTGCAAAATCACAACCTGGAAACTTTAAATCTTATTAAAATGGAGGTACTGCCTCTTCCAAATTGCCATTTTGACTCATATGCTGTTTGATTACGCTGCACCAGCTCATATTTCCAAGCAATGCAACAAATGCGGATTCTTGGGCAGTCACATTCCTCTACGCTACTTCCGAAGCACCCAAATCTTCAAAGCAAGAAGTATTTCCTCCAGCTGTCCATGCATGAAGCTGATTTATGACTAGTTTTCTGTTCAAACCACTGTAATTTCACGAAATGATAGCAGTATTGATTCCAGCAAGAGTTTCACTCTGCTGAAACTACCGGGGCAGGGGGACTAAATGGAGCCTTGGAGTGAATAATATAGCCTTCCACTTTATCAATTTCATCTGCTTTGCTCCCCACCTTCACTTAACAACCTACATCTCTTCTTTCCTTCCTATGTTTTCCTGAAAGGCCTTTTACTGTGGCTCACAGATGTATGTAGCAGAGTGTATTTTCTTACCTGGGAACTCAGAGCAACAGCAAAACGCAGCCTGAGCAGTGGGCAGAGTGCTGCAGTCTCAGAGCTGTTCGTGTCGCTGCATCATGGGGAGCTGTGTGTAGAATCCAGAGAAGCTGAGCTCTGGTCCTGAAAGATACTGAATTATGGATGTTATTAACGATTTTTTTTTTTTTTTTATGAATAGAGAAAAAATATTTCTGGCTTACTTTTCCTTAAAGTAACAAGTGGGCAAAAGTATTTGCAGGGATGAACAAGGAAGCTCTCAATTATGGGACAGCTTCTGCTCTCAGTTACACTGATAGGAGAAAAGATAAATTTTTGGTGGGGACTGAAAATGTCTGGCGATAAAACTCATCCAAAGTCAGCAGTAAAACTACAAATATGCACTCACCTTTGTAGGAGAGAAATACAGGTGACATTTCTGGAACAGTAACCTCAACAACATCCTATTTTAGAGAGTAAACGAGAATTATAGACTAAATACATACACATGTCATCTGTACTCCTTCTGTGCAGGTGTTGCTATGTTTCCATCTCTAAAGCCAGAACGAAAAAAGCAGGAGACACAAAAGCTTCAGTGGCACTTCTAATTCAGCCGTAGGCACTGCAGGATGTCAGCATAAATCTGCAGACACCCACCCAGTTACTGAAACTGCTGCTTCTTATTTACTTTCTGTGTAGCTACTGACTTCAAGAAACACATTGCAGAAGACCAGAGAGATAGAAAGGAGTTAGGAATAAACGTCAATCAGAAAAAATAACAAAAACATAAATAAGATGTTTTCCTGAGCAAAATGGCTGCATAGATTTTGTTTTTATTTATAAGCACCTTCAAGCTCCTAGTACCAAATCTGCAATCAGGCCAGCTGAGGCTCTGCGAGCACATTAGAAGTTCAGAGAATAAGATAAAACAGGAAGCAGTGGTGAAATCCACTGGTACTCAGAGGCACTGTGGAGCTGGGTACTCATAAGGAACAGCCTCCAAACTGCCCCAGAACACCTGCCTGCACTGGCATTTTTCTCTCTGAGCCCCCTCTAGAGCAGAAAAGTCACACAATAAAGCCCATGGAGGTGATGCTTCTGTCAGGGCTGATACCACTAGGGGGAAGGTAAGGCGTGTCAGTGTCCCTGTGGTGGAGCCCTGCAGCCTCCTTTTAAACCCAGGCCAGCTTTCTGCTTGGAGGAGCAGCCACATTGAGATGCAGGATGGAGAACACTGCTTGAGAGCCAAGCCAAGCATGAAATTAATATTTCCTTTACAGTAAAAAAAAAAAAAAAAAGACGACTAAAAATGTCTATAACATTGGAATAAATGTAAACTTGATGTGGAACCAGTCTTTGAATCTGCTGCCTTGGCTGGTAAGGTGTCTATCCCTGTAAAACAGCATGCCACCACAGAGGTCAGCACGAGCCCCACCATTGCACGGTGACACCCCATCTGGAGCAAAAGGTGGAACTGTACATCGTGAGTTCTCAGTTCCTCAGGTGAACCTCACTTGTGAAGAACAGACAGGGACCACATTGCTCTCCAGAACCCCCGGAATGGATTCACTCCTAATTCCTGCCCCATCTCTCTGAGCACCACTTGCCAGGCAACGAGGTGCTAACAGAAGCTGCAGAAAGCTGGCCTGGGTTTAAAAAGACCTTTCATTTTCTGTCCCATCACCTGTCAAGCTTTGTAATGGCTCAGCCATACCAAAGCACAGCTCTGCTTTGAGAAGCTGTGATCCCCTGTAAAAGCAGCAAGCTGCTCCTCCTCTCTGTTACAGATCTGCCAGTTTATCAAGGAAAAAAAAAAAAGAAGAATCCGTTTTTTTCCCTGTAGCTCCTGTTTCAGAGCCAGCACTATCAAGGCAGGAGCTGAACACCCCCTCACTTCTCCCCATGCTGCCGAGGAGGTTAAAGCCACGAGTGCTGCTGCCCTGATGGGACAGACTGGTAGGAGTAGGGAGGGAGGTTTGGGGACTGTCAGCACAGGATGCTCTGAGTCTACTTTTCCAGAAAACAGGGTGCTGGAGGAGTTTGGCAGGAGCAGGTAATTGGGGTTAGGAACCCCCCCCCCCCCCATGTACCTGGGGTCTCACCATACCTTGGCCCACTCTCTACCCTTCTTCTCTCAGTGCACCGCGAAGCCTTTAGATTCCATGAAAACTCTTTGCCTTTGGAGAAAATAACACTAATTAGAAGAGGGAAAAAAAAAAAGACAAAAGAAGTAAAGGAAAAATTCTCCTTGATCGCTGATGTGCTGAAGGCAGGACCCCTCCCCTACAGCAGCACTTAATCAGCCCCTACCATCCCTTCCCCCCAGGCAGCAGGTGCTAGCCAAGCAGCCAAGCCACCTCCTAGCATCATCTCATTACACAAATGGCCCTGATGGTGGCACAGTGTGGCTGGGTGGGGCCAGCTCCTACTGAGTGCTGCAGGGAGCAACTTGACAGGGGGCCTTGGCCCCTGGCTGCTGGTGGCAAACACATGGTTGCGCCTACTTGTCATCTAAGGGTGGGAGACCAACAGCAGGAGTTCAGCAGTGGCCACCTGTAATCTATCCTGGCCCACAACCCAACTCAACCGGCCGTTTTCTTGTCCTCTGAAAAGCTGGCCATGGATGTTTTGCATCCATATGGGGCCCTGTTCCCAACATGAGCCAGTCTCTCCTAATTGTGGTAGAAAGACACAGCCCTAGTGCTTTCTCCTTAGCTTTTGTACCACAAATACCAACATTTCCCTGTGACCTGTGGGTAGTACCAGAGTTAGGTAACTGCCCTCCCAACTTTCCTGGAGGTTACACGATTACTGTCCCCATCTCCTCTGTATAAATGTCTCCAGTTGCTCAGCAACCTACACACCCGGATCCAATTAACTTTGATTACAATTACAGACAGCATAGATCAGCCTGTGCTGTCAGAAAGAGAAGTGCTGTAGATGTGCAGGATGCTGTCCCCAAAGGGCTTCTGTAGCCTTCCCTGTGTGCCACAACCACTTTCCTTTGCTCTATGACCATCTAATTAATAGATGGGAACGTGAAAATCATGGGGCATAGCTCCACAGCTCCCCAAGCAGACTTCCTGGCTGGGGGCAGCTCCAAAGACTCCAAGGGATGGTGGCTAGAGATGGCCTGCCCATGAGAACCAGGCCTGTGAGGCACCAAACTGAAGGTCTATAGGTGTCTGGGTGATGCTTGTGGTCTTCTCTCATAAAAATTGACATCAACAAACAAATTGACTGTGAAGCAGTACCCCTGGGAGTGTAGGGTTTATTCTCTGGAGGAAGAGGAAGAAGAGGAGGCAAAAAGAGTAGCAGCTTCCTTCTCCCCATAGCTCCTGGCCAGGAGATTTTTGCCAGCTTGTTAGGTAGGAGCATCGTTTATGGCAGGAATTGGCTGGCAGCAAATGACTGTTCCCAAGTGGGAGTGGGGAAGGAAGTGTGGAGGCTCATTATGTTTAATGTGATTACTCTGGACTTACAGCAGTGTATGCGACAAAGCCATTTGGCCTTCTCTCTTTTTTCCCCACTCTGCCTCAGTCTTTGATAATAGAAGAACCTGACTACAACTAGCCCACGATCCAAAGCAGCTTCATGCAGCTTTTCCTTGTACAGGGATGCTGCTCACCTCATATGGGCAGCGATAACATGGCAGAACGCATATAAATCAGTCCCACGTTTGGCCAAGGCTGCTGCTTGGGACAGTTGCTGCTATGAGAGCACATAAACCTTGATGGCCAGCAAGGTATTCCCTTTGCCCAAGACCCACCACTGCAGCTGGACCTCCTGGTACTCCCTGCCAAAGAGCCCTGCGTGCTGTGGGGCACTGATCCCCAGCCCCCGGACCCAGCTGGGCAGGCCAGGCCAGGCTGGCTTCCTGTTGAACATGGCCAGGGTGACTTCCTTTTGGTCCAGGCCAGGGGTGACCTCCTGTGGGATGTGGCTGTGGGTTATGCAGGCCAATCCCCCCAGTGTCAACACTGGGAGGTTACCTGCATCCTGTGGAAATGTGTGACTGTCACCCATCCCTGCTCACTGCTGTCGGTTTTATCTCTGTTGTGAGCATCTTGATATTTCTTGACAATTTCACCTTCCTCTTCCTTGTGCATACCCAAGGGAAAGTGCCTTTGACTCACACTCCTGCTCCCTGATGACGCATTTTGGTTCTGTGCAGCCTGCTCTGACCACCCAGCACGTCAAATACAACAGAGCTTGCAAGGATGTGGGATTTGTCTTTCCTAACCGTATTTCTTCTGAGAGAAGCCTTTGCATAATCCACTCCTCGAACAGACTATTTTAGGTTTTGCTGTCCTCCTTGTTAAAAAGCCGCAGGTCCACGCGACTTTTTCTAGGGTTGAATTGGACTTTCATGCAGCTTAAGCTTGGTTTTCTCCTGTCCGTTGCTGTACTCTTTGCAAACAACTCACACCCCAGTTGGATATTTGTTCCAGGAAGAAAATTGGGTGTATCTGAAGCTGTCCCATTTCCAGAAGCGCAGTGCTGATGCTGCCAGCACCTCTGGTTTGCTTGCTCCTCTGAACAATTTGCCTTCACCAAAGTCCTGCTCTGTGTACACCACTCACTTTATGATGCTGAAGACAGCACCAGACGCTCAGTCCTTGCAGTCTGGCTGTGGCTGATTTGCCACCTCTGACCCTCCCTGTGTCTGATCCTGCTCAGAACTTGGCTGGGGCGCCCAGGGTCTCCTGCTGGATTGGTGACTCTTTGCTCTTGTGATACCCTTGAGTCGGTGCTCCAGTTGTGGTGATGGAGTCATCCAAAAGAAGATGCCCCAGCTGTCCCTCCTGTCCCTTCCCTTCCCTCAACACCCATAGTGATGCCATTCCCAGCTGTGCCACGCACATATGTCAGATGACATTGCCTATCGAGACCTCTGTCTATCCTCCGTTTCCCTTCCAGGAGTGAGTGTCCCCAGCATCTCAGATGCAGATAAACTCAACTTTGAGAATATGAAGGACTTTCGGTCCATTTAAATACTTATTTGCTAACACAAAAGCAAATGCTCTCATAATTTAATATTCTTCTGGAAGTAATTGGATAGAAGTCCTTTGTTTCTTTTCCGACTGTCAGATTCCATTTGTGTAATTTTGCTGTCGTGACACAAAGTGACAGAGCCCATGCTCCATTTCTACAGATAGCAAAACTCCAGGATTCTTCTCTCTGCATGGCCAGAAATTTATGTATTCTCCCCGTTCACTCGTACATCACTACTGTGGCAGATTACTGACCCCCTTAAGAATAAATGCATTTTAATACAGCTGACCCAGAAACCTCCCAAAGGGGAGATAAAGCGCAGCTCCGAGAACCAACTGAATTTGCTGTAGCTTGGATAAGAATAAAAGAAGGGTCCAAAGCTGGCACCATCTCAGTGACACACCGTTTCCCATCAACAAGCCTTCCTCCACGTCAACATTTCCTCCTGCTCAAAGCCACCTTGTCCTCAGGGACGCATCCACCGCTCTCCAGCCAAAAAGGAGACTCCTGTGCAGGGCTCTCTGCAACGTTTTCTCAGAGATAGAGAGACGGGGAGAGCACCCATCCTCTGCAGGGCAGCAGCAAGTCTGTCCCAGGGGCAGAAAAATTCCATTCAAGGGCAGGTGCCATTCAGTGTCTGCAGGATGGGACAAAGGTGGCTGCAGGGAGGTGTGCTGCATGTGATGCTCCTATTGCATTAGCCTGGCTGGTAGCTTTCTTAGTGCTTCTCTTTAAAGATCGTTTCTCAGAAGAAAGGAGAAATGGCACAAAATTGCAGATTCAACCCTCTTTGGAAGCATGAAGCTGCAGAATGCAGGAGAAAATATAATCTTTCTCTTTACAGAAGTGTTGAGATGCTTTTCTCAAATTCCATAGCGTATTTTTCTCTGTGTTTCAACAAGCTTTTCTGAGAGATAAAATTCACTCAAAGCCTGAAGGACCTGCTCAGCTGAAGACTGGGTGCCAGTAACACTTGTCTTTGCTTTGAGGTTTCCAAGACATGTGTTTGGGTTCCTGCAGGTTTCTTCATTTTAGACACAAAGTCTGCAGAGTACTGCAAACTGCTGGGCAGAAATTTGTGTTGCACGAGATGACTCTATCTGGTCATCATGTCATTCTAACACTTCCCCAGGCACCTTGAGTTTTTTATCTCAGTGCTTAGCAGAGCCTGTCACTAACGATCTTCTCATGCAGCGCTGTCAGGGTTCCTGCGATAGTGCTTCACCCCAACACACTCTTAATCCACCTTAAAAGGGACCCAGTCTTCCAGGGCAGCAGGATAGGCTCCTCTGATCCACGCTTCCCATCCCCAGTTGGGGCTGAACGCCAAGAGGAGAAAAAGAGCTGAGGTTTCAGATCTCAGGTTGATTCTGCAGGATGGGCAAAAACAGCAAGCCAGCTTCTCCTTCTGTTTGCAGCTGAAGAACATTTGCTCTGGAAGCCCTTGGAAGAAAATAAACATGGTGCAATATAGTGTTGTTTGTACAATCAGTTTTCTGTGAATCGTTTCACTTTAAATGCTTCTGGAGATTCGGATGGTGTTGGTTGTGCGTGTGAATTTAGGGATGATACCACATTGAGGTAATATTTCTGCTGAAGCCTCACTGGGGAATAAAGCAGACTGCAGAGAAGGATATGTTTCTGAAGGCCTTGCTCCTTCTCTCCTGTACAATCAGTTTCACATGCATGCATATATATACATACTTAGATGGGAGTTTATTTAGATCCGAGGCCCATTAGACAACCTGGCTTTAAGACCCATGATGAGATTAATCGAGCACGGTAATTACACGTGCTTGAAAATTACTTAACAATTATACTTGACGTTACCAAGAATTTCCATGATGAAT
Organism: Oreortyx pictus; assembly: GCA_036925125.1. Taxonomy (NCBI): domain Eukaryota; kingdom Metazoa; phylum Chordata; class Aves; order Galliformes; family Odontophoridae; genus Oreortyx; species Oreortyx pictus. Next base: position 39,613,150 of record JAUPFR010000007.1, read on the forward strand.
TACCATAGGATTTTAATTCTGAAAGAGGTAAGGACAAGGTTAACTGAGGTCTAGTTGGGAATCATTTGAGCACCAGATAATTATCTTCTGCTTATACAGGAACTACTGTGTATTTACTGCTGCTAGGGATCTTCAGACTTGTTGCAATGTAATTATTCCTGTTTTCTATTAAAAGGAATTAATGCTATATGATAGCTTGGGATTCTCTGCTCAAATACATGGCTTTTTTGGTGTTTCGTTTGTTTTTTAAGTAGTCCAGAAAGTGACAAACTTTCTGAGGTCCTGAATGTCCCTCAGGGCACCTTAGGCACCAAGATGTGGATGAAGATGCCAAATGTCAGGCACCTATCTGAGGAACTGCCATGAAAGTAGGCTATCTGTTTTCAGAAAGCAAACTATTTGAGATCTTTCAACATGTAGTGTGTGGAACCACAACCTGTAATGTCTGAACTACCTCAAGCTGCATCAGGGGATGTTCAGGTTGGAAAAAAATTCTGCTCAGAAAGAGTGGTGAGATATTGGCACAGGCTGCCTAGGGAGGTGGTGGAATGGCTATCCCTGGGAGGTGTTCGAGAACCGTGTGGATGTGACGCTGATAAATGTGGTCAGTGGGCATGGTGGGGTTGGTCTCAGTGGTCTTTTCAACCTTAATGATTCTATGACAAAATGGAGACTGGGAAATGCTTTTTTTTGTTTGTTTTTTAATTGGCCTCTCAAAGATGTGCTCCTGTTGGGATTGGGATGGAGAGATGTCCCCCACCCTATGGGGCTTGGTGTGCAGCACATATTTGGAGGTGTCCCAGTGCTGTGACAGGACTGGCACCTCCTTGTGGGCAGAGCCAGGCCTTCAGTGGAGGCACATGGGATGAGTTCCATCTCCAGTGCCCTGAGAGCAGGGGAGAGGTGGGGCTGAACATAATCCCTGCAGCACTTAAGTTCCCAAGCAAATACCTAATCAGAGAAACACTTGACTTCAATAATAAATGAGCAGAATATCAGGAGACACAAGTACTGGCAAAGTACTTCCATGGCGAAGTCTTGACAACAGGGGCATTTTTTGGCCTGCCCTCCTATTGAAGATCTTCATGTAAGTGGAAAAACCATGTGTGCAGCTGCTAAGCGCAGGGCATGACTTTCCTCGCTCCTGCTCTAACAATTTGGAGGCACCCATCGGCAAACCCACCCTCATCAATTCTGCATCTTCCTGAAAATGTACTTTTAAGCACCTTAATTGCATTTCAGAGATAACCCTGCAGGCAAAGTGACAGGAAGAGAAACCATATGGAGCAGTTTGGCGGTTGGGCTCTTTGTTTTAAATCAATCAAACATCTGCGGCTAATGTAGCTTTGGGCTGCTCCTCAGGAAACATTAGCCCTATTAGTCTGGGCTGGCAGGAACACAAAATAATATATTTATGGACAAAGCACATGTGCATTACTGCTGGAGCGCAAGCAGAGGAGGAGGAAGAGAAGAACTGTGGTCAGCACTTTGCTTTCTTGGGAGGTCAGCTCTCATGCTCACAGAGCAGGTATGTCCTTGGACATGTAGAGTTAGGATGCAACCTCAGGGCCCATCACTACAAATCAGAAGGGGAAACTCCACCAAACAGAAGCTAAGATGCTTCTTTCCTTAAAATAAATCCAGTAGGACAGCATGGTTGGCTCTGTATGGGCGATGACAACTAAGAAGCTCTGAGTGGTGGGCATCACTGCCCAGAGATTTTGCTCATTGCTCACAAGTGGTGGCAGGACCACGCACAGGAGGGTGCAATTGGTTTGAAACCACCATTTCACATCCCACGAGGTCCTAAGGTGGAGTGGTTCCTTTTCAACAGACAGCCTCCAGGTGGCTTATCCCATTTTCCTCCCATATAGAGTCCCAAGCTGCAGTCCAGGGGAGGAGCTTAAGAAGAAAACACAGTTTTTCAGTGTAAGGAGCTGTGTATTCAGTTTCTCAGACAAACCTTTACTGTGCCCCTTAGTGACACTGAAGTGATCAGGTAACCATGACATTTTCAGCAAGCCTTTAGTCCAACTGTAGGTGAGTCTGATTTCCAAAATGTAATCTACTTGCTCCCTTGTAACTTCTTCTGATGCTCTCAACTCTGGGCAGACTTTGGGTTCTGAGGATGCCCCAGTTGTCCCAGGAGAGACCTCAATCCCATATGATATGGGGCGATCTCTGGTACAGTGGTTATTGCCTGCTCCTCCTGAAGGCTGACAAAGTCCCAGCACTCAACAGCGAGGCAGGAGCACACCTACAGACCTTTGAAAGCCTGTGCATAATGTCTGTGAAAAATGCTCTCTCCATAAGGGAAGGCTGAAGAAAAATCTACAGTTTCCTTTGGTGCATTCCTGGGAAGGAAATAGTATGAAGACTGCTGCTAAATTTGTCAAAGGCTGTGTTTTTCAGAGTACTTCTAACTCAGGCAAATTATGCAATTTATTTGAAAATCATTGGAAAATTCATCCTCTGCTCAAAAGGGTAAAGTGTGTGATTCAGTCAGAGATTCACTGTATCTGTATCAGTCCCTTACTGCCTTTTCTGAGAGCAAATAAATGTTGAAGTCATCAGCAAAATCCCTGTCATGAAAAACACACTGACTTGGTTTGAATATCTCCCAGCACCCAAGTGTGGGTTTCTTGGAATCACTGAGAGCTGAAGGGCTTTAACAGGAAAACAAGGGTCCATCCTGCAGCCTGGCTGAGACAACAGGGAAACCTCTGCCCACTGAGCCTCCCAGCATGGCAGAGGGCCTTGCAGCAGGATGGAAAGAACAAGCAGGAGGTGTTACTGAGAGAAAAAGGTGATAGAAGGGGAGCTGTTCTGAAAATAGTGCATATTTCCATCTGTAGGCTGTATGCCACACTGGTAGGAGATAGAACAGATATTGAGGTTTTGCACAGACCTTCACTGGAAATAGGGCGCCCCAGGTCACCTGGGCGGTTCAGTGGGTCAGGTGGTTGTGCTCTGTGGGTCTCAGAGTGGGAAAGGATCCCAGACTGCATGTGAGAGTTGAGTTGATCAACTGTCCGCAAATTTCCAAAAAGGGTGTCACTGTCAGGAATCATCCCAGCCTGTGGGAAGGCTACCTTTATAGGTAATATATGCACTATAATCATATATAATCATCAGCTACAACAAGGGGCAAGTTTTTATTTCATGACCTGTATCTTATGGAAACTCCTTTTCCAAGGAAAGGGTGTGGGAGCTCCTCATTAGGGATAAGCGCAACCCAAAGCAAGGGCATCAGTCTTTCCTGACAGCTCTAAGTTCCCCCAGGTCCCCAGCAAGGTGAGTCTGCAGAACAGGATACGGAGATGAATCAGTTTCATTCCAAGTTGATTTTGTCCTGTCATCAGTTGCTTGAGAGTTCAGGGCTGGGCTGGTGTCTGAAATGAAGGGCATGGAAAGATAATTACACAAGTCTCTAATGGTGAAGAAGTAAGGCAGGCAGATAAGGGCTCCCTGACTCTTCAGACCTGTGCCTCTGCAAGCCTTGCATGGCCCGTCATCATGGAACATCCTTTGATCCAATGAGGAAGGCACTGGGCAGTGAGGACCCAGTAATCCTCCATTTTCTCATGGTGCTTTTGGTTTGCTGGCCTCTGAGCAGTGAGCAGCTCCATCTTCTCTCCAGATCCAATGGGTACGCGTTGGTGTAAGAGATGTAGGGATGTAACCCCCTTTCTCCCAACAACGCGTGACTTTCAAACAGTGCTGCAGTAGCAGAGGGGAGAAGTGGTTATTTTTTAATCTAACTGATTAGGGACATAGGATTTTGGAGTGACAGCCTGCCAGAAGTACAGCGTTACACAAGCTCCCAACATCCAGCCCAGCATTCCAGAGCAGCTTGGCTTGCTCTTCCAAGGTCACGTTGCTATTATGCAACTGCACCGCCAAAAGCAGGGGCAGAAGGTCAGAGGGGTACCCTTGGGTGCTCCCCACTATCCCTGCACCCCGACTGGGCTGCACATGGAGGTGCTGTGCCAGCCCCCCAGACCTGTGCATGGGGCTTAACAGCAGGACTGCAGCCGTCATGGCTTCCCAGGCCCCGTGCCGACTCACAGGGCAGCACTATACCACAGATGGAGGGGGCTGAAGTCAGGGCCTTGATGAGCTCCCCACCAGTTACCTATTTATTCTGTGTGCCGTATTCTCCTCCTGCCTGTTGGCAGCGTGGAGGGTTCATAAATGATGGTAATAAATGCGAAATGACAGCTAATCTTAATTGACCAAAGCTTCCCTCAAAAGGCCGGGTCTTGCCGGCTGTAATGTGCTCTAAATGTAAAAATGCAAGGCAGGAAATTACATCGGCGCTTTCGCTCGCCTTTAATTGCACGGTTTTCATGCTGCCAAGCAACAAAATCCAAGAGGACCCCAGCAATGGGGGTGGGGGGATTTCTTCCCTGGGGTGGGACCCCCAGAGGTGGGAATTAAGGATGGAGGTTTGTCACCACCTAACCCACAGCCCCGTGCTTCTTATCTGCGGCTGCTGGGGCTGGGCCAGGAGAGCATGGGGCCACACCGGGGTGAGAGGGTGACCCAGAGGCAGCGGTGCTTTGCAGACTCCCAGCTCGGCCTCTCCCACACTGTGCCAGCGGGCTGGGTTTGCACTGCGGCACTTTGCTTAGAGCATCCCGGCGACTTCAGGCCTCCTCCTCCTCCCTGCCCTGGCAGCATGACTTGCAGCTTTTCCTAAAACTGGCAGGCAGCCTCCTGCTTGAAGACGGGCAGAGCGTTAACCCCTTCCCTCCTCTTCTCCTCCTCATCCTCCACCGGTGGGAAGGACAAGGAGGGATGGAACTGTCAGCATCCCACCCCGACAGCCCCAGTGATGGGACGCGGCTGTGCCCGCAGCTCCAGGCTTCCCATGCTGAGGTCAGGAGATAAATCGTTGGCACTGGCTTCTGAAAGGGGTAGTTCTGGAGGGGCTGGGGGCTGGCTGGCGTCGGGGAGAGGGGTGGTTTGTCCTTCACGCTGTGGGGAGGAGATGGAAGCCCATCACAGAGCTCTGGGCTCTGCAGGAGCACCAGGAAGTTTTGCTGTTTCCTAGCTGTGCACCCTACAGGAGCTGTGCGGCAGGGAGCCAGGCACCCGAGTCCCTTCCTGCCTTTGCCTGGGGCTTGTGATACGGTGTACAAGAACACCAAATTTCTCAGTTATCATTTAGAAACTTTCTGATTTTATTTTATTTTTTTCCCACGGGAATCTCCGGGAGTACAACAGCCTCTAGGGTGAAATGCATCACAACTGAGAACCCGCCCATCGGCTTTGCACTCCCAGTGCTGCTGCTGGAGATGAGCATAGCCCCCAGGTAGGGACAGGAGGGGATGGTCACAGTGATGAGGGTGAGGAGGAGGAAGGGGACTGCCACGGGGAAGGGACCCAAAGCTCTGCACCCGCTCTCAGCCACTCCTGCAGTCGTGAAACCCACTCCCTTCAGATTACTGGGAGATAAATTTAGAGTAGATCTGAAAAGTAATTTACAGACCTAAAAATACCTCTATCAAGAGACTGGAAAACTAGGAGGGAGGATGAAGGGGGAAAAGAGATGGTGGGGCAGGGACAACAGCAATAAGCAATAACTGGGCTGGGCAGCTGGCAATTCCAGGGCAGAGCTAACCCCATCCCTCTGCCCCTCATGATGCTCTGATCCTCAGCAGGTGGGGATGGACTTATGACACAGGAGGAGGACACTGCAGATACTCCCTGCACTGAGTGGGAGCTGCAGGAAGGAGATAAAGGCTCAGCTCGTCTCGTGCCCTGCTTTCATAATCTCTGCTTTTTAATATCCTGTTGAGACACAGGTGCGTGCCTGCCACACCTCCCCAGCAGCAGAGCTCCCATTGATGCAGCCCTGCTGGGGAGCTGGCTATAGGGCTCCCAGCCCCACAAACACCCCTCTCTCCTCCTTGGCTTTCCCTGTGCCACGCAGCATCCTTCCTCGCCCAAACCAAGTTGCAATAGGGCATGAGGACCCCACAGTGTGCAGGACAGGTAGGGTACCCCGGGCATCTCCCACCTGGATGGCATTGCAAATTAGTTTAAATGCCACCACAAGCATTCTAGTGGCCTGCAATGCTTCACGGGCACTGCAGTGCTCCCTCCTGGCAGAAGTCCCTCCTGCTGGACGGAGTCAGGTGTCCGTGGTGCACAGCAGCGAGGAGGCAGGCAGGGCTTGTCCCCCATTTGTTATAGTAGCATCCTCTGGTGATGAGCGCTCAGGGCACAGCCCATCTTCAGCTTTCCCTGCCCCTGGATTGCCCCCAGTTTAATAATTCTGTCATAGCTATTTTTCATCTTAACATCACGTATTCTCATTCTGGGACTGTAAGAGTGTTGGTGGAGGTTCATTTGTGCTCCTCCTCCAGTCTTTCCATGTGGGACTCATTTCTGCCATATGAAAAGGCACCAGAGCTGGCATCACAGGGTGGAGGCACTGGGCAGAGGGGGTATGTACATCTCAGCCAGGAGTTGGCTCATGCTGCAGAAGCCACTGGAGAGCTTCTGCAGCTGTTTGCATGTTTGTTAGAGACGCAACTTGATGAGGGATTGGGTGCATTCACCTGGTTGGATTTTCATCTGCTCCCGGATATTGACAGGGAAAAAAAACAACACCAAATGCAGCTAACCCTTTAGGATCTGAGCAACCAGGGGCTGCTTTTAGCTCACTTCCCCACAGCCAGCAGCACCATGTGCAGGTCCCCACCCCATACAGCCCACCAGCACAGCTTTCCAGCCTCTACAGCTACAGAGTGTTTGCAGAAGGGCTATTTCTGCTTAACACTGCATTCATCAGCTCATCTGCTGAGGGCACTCGTGAGATAGAGTTGACTGCTTGTGTGGCCACAGGCAGCAGGTTGGTGTCTGGCCAGAGCCATCAGCCCCAGTGCCCTGTGAGCTCCCAGGAGCACAAGGACCTCTCAGAGGGGTCTTTCCTACAGGTTTGAGGCTGCACCTACCAGGCTGTTTGGCTTCAGCTTTAGAGCTGAGCTGTAAGTGAATGCAAATGTCCTTAAATGAGCTCAGAGCAGGAATGCTACTGGGTACCAGGCGTGCGTTTAAATACAGGAAGCTACAAAGCAATGGTCTCACCTCGCTCCACATACACAGCGACTGGCACGTGAATTAAGGGAACACAGAAGTGCAGAAATAGATCTGTTAATTACAGAGATCCTGCCTCTGCAACAGCTTACTGCGCATCAAGCTCTCAGCGTGCACTTGGGGTAACACTCCACTCACATCCATCCGGAGTAATGCAGGGATCCCAGGGAGCCAGCCACTGCGAGCACACTGCACACAGGCTTGTTGGGTGCAGCTCCACTAATAGGAAAGAGCAGGAAGTACTGAGACAAGCAGGTGACCTGTTACCTGTTCCATTCTCCAGGCCTTAAGGAGTTACCTCTGTATGCTCCCTGTCACGAATGTTAGCAAAATGGACATTTCTGGGTATGTCTGTCCACGTATTGATTCTGGAGGGGGTTATTATATTAAATCTTGCCTTAATTCCAGTCACAAACCTGAGTGATAGTGATGTGCAGGGTCCGGAAACCTGAGGAGCCATGAGGGACCATGGAGAGCACTTCAGCCAGTCGGGCACATCCACGCAGCACAAACCTTAAAACACAAAGCATACACAGGGTTAGGAGGAAATGCCAGCACTGCTTTGATGCAGGTGAAACGACAGGACAGCAGTGGTGTTCCTCCTGTCAGGAGCCACAGCCGTGCCTACAGGTTCATACACTCAACCGCATTTTACGATCAGATACAAACAGGGACTTTCTTACGACGGTTGCGAATGTTTTATTATAAAGTCTTATCGATGAATTACAGCTTCGGAAAATCAGTTTTTGAGAACTAAAATCTAATCTGGCAGGGTTCAATAAGTAACAAGACGAACTCAGCCATGCAAACAAAATATTACTAAGTTACTTTAATAAATTTTTATCGCAACAACCTTAGGAAGAAGAGCACGTCCTGGAGACTTGGACTGTTTCATCTTGGATTTTTATTAATATTTTGGATTCTTTTTGTTATGCTGATGGCCTCCACTACAAAGCTGTCCTCGTATTGATGCCAGAACAGAATTTTACAGCACTTTAATGAAAAAGCACCAAGAGCTGACAGCGTTCTGCACAGCGCCTTTAGGAAACTGCTCATCGTGCTGAGTCAGAGCTGAAAGAGAAACCTATTCTCAGCTTCTGGATAAGCTTCTTCTTACCCAAAGGTCAAGCTTCCACATCTTTTCAGTATACATCATCCATTTCCTGTTCAGATTATGTTTATTACAGTAACTTTTATTAGTTCATGCTGCGCACAACAGGATATTCAAAAATCCTACCTTGACTGTCACAGGTGTGTCCAACAGAATCTCAGAATCATAGAACTGTTTGAATTGGAAGGAACCTTTAACAGCCATCTAGGCCAACTCCCCTGCAATGAACAGGGACACCTACAGCTACATCCAAGTGCTCAGAGCCTGACCTTGAATGGGGCACCCACCACTTCTCTGGGAAACCTGTGCCTCACTGCCCTTACTGTAAAATAACTTTTTCCTTATAACTGATCTGAACCTCCTCTCTTTGAAACCATTTCCCCTCGTTCTGCCACAACAGACCCTGCTAAAAAGCCTGTCCCATTGTTTCTTACAGCCCCCCCTTTAGACACAGAAAGGACACTCTCAGGTCTCCTTGCATCTTTCTCTTCTCCAGGCTGAACAACCCCAGCTCTCTCAGCCCACCCTCATAGGAGAGGTGTTCCATTCCTTGGGCTGTTTTTGCGTCCCTCCTCTGGACACACTCCAACAGATCCACACCACTACTGTACTGCCAAGAAGGCGACCAACAAACACATCTTTTATGTGTCCAAGCAGCTTCCTGAACTTGCAGCTGCTTGTTGACAAATGCTTCCCTCTCCAGTACTGTATCTAACAGGCAATCCTTAGAACACAGAGACATTTGAAAACAAAGCTTTATAATATTTTTAATGTGTTTTGGATGGTTTAGCTCAACTCACTCATTACGCTTAATTTCTACAGCTTAATTACATACACATTTTTACAAAAGCAACATCATGTCAACATTAATCAAACACAACATTTTAGATTTTTACTTTTATTGTGCAAAACTTAAGCAGTAAGTCTTATTAGTACAATGAGCTGAAAAAGCAAGGGATATTTCAAAGAATATTCATATCCACGTGCAATTTTTACCCCTACTTTCATCTTTTGATGTGGAATCCAGAATTCCCATCAGTAAGTGCTATCCAAAAATGCCAACAGCTTGTTTCACCTTTTATTATTTGGAAGACAAAATATATTTTCACATTTATAACAATCACAGCAACTGTTGAAGTGTATAAATGCAAATCAGACATTCAAAAGTGTGAAAAAAATGCACACTGAGGGCATCCACCTAAATGGTGTCATGGCCGACCATTCGTAGCTTATATTCAAAAAATTGGTTATTTTGATTTCTCATTTCAAAGCTAAAACTTTAGCAAATAACATAGAAATTTGTTTAAAAATCCTGGCATCATTTAAGTGGAAAATTAACTGAATATAATAATTTATTTTAATTAAAATCCTTAGCTTGCTAAGTGCTAGCAGTCTCAAAGGCAGTCACAAAGACCATTTGATGTTACATAGCACCACACAGATATCCATCTCCTTCAGAAAGAAATAATATGTCCCACTAGGAACACAATTTGAGTATTTCCTGAAGATTTTGGGTATCTTTGCTTGTTTTATCATAAATGTGTTCCTTAATGTGAGCAGAAATGTACAAAATTCTCCTCAAGCCCTAAGATGGTGCAATCATTAACTTGAATCCACTAGGTAGAAAAGTAGAGAATTCTTCAGTAGTCAACTGAACATTCAAAAGGAGATCAATAGTTTCAAGTAAACCTGTTGTTAAAAAACAAACCACTATAGAGTTTGGCTTTAAAGTGACAAAGGTGTTTTTTGTTTTGTCTTCTAGCTTAATATAATGTACAAACCTTGTGAAGAATTAACACCAAACTACAGTTCCAAAAAGAGGCAGAGACATTATTATCTCTGATTTCAAAATACTCCATTAAAATATATAATTACATAAAGAACTTCCAAAACATGTAATTATAATTTGTTACAGTGGTATTGTTTTGTCCTAGTAATAATCCCTCCTTTGAGGAGGCTGCACATTAGTTACAATGCACTAATCTGCCACAGGTGCCAATTAGAGCTTCCCTCTGTGTCTGCCCCACTCCCCATCCTGAATTTACTGACAAGTTTTATCTAAAGAAAAGGGGAATGATGCTCACTATCCAGATGACCGTTCCCTACCCTAGTAAAAATTGTCCTGCCAGCTTCTCTACAGTTGTTAGGTTTAGGCAAGTAATGAATCCTGCACTAATCACGAAGTGTTAAAAACATAGCAACTAAGAAGCCATTTTCTGTACTTTAAATCACTGAAATCTACATAGAAAATCTATGGAAGCATGAGCACTGGTGACATCACTGACTATTACAAACTGAAGCTTCTGTAAAAGCTGCACATGTGGAAAATGATGCCTTGAGATAAAAGGAAATAAAATCAAAGAGAAGAGAGATTTCCTAGTATTGAGTCCTGATTCCTGACAAATTAACATACATTTTTTCAGTGACAAACACTGCTCATTATTTTGGCCCTGTCTTTGTCTCAAAATCAGCTTCATAAGCTGTTATCGTTCCAATTTAAAACAAACAAAAAAACAAACTCAAGCTCTTAAAATATTGTATATGGAGTTCTGGATTCCATAAACAAAATACATGATTTCATACTCTTGCTATGAAACATCAACTAGAAAATACGAATGTTTATGAATAAACAAAACCACAATTTATACACTATATCTATACTGATAAAGAACTCTGTGTTAGTGGTGAATTCAGCATCTTTAAACAGAGTTCAACACATGAACAATATTCAATTGCATTTTAAAGAAAATTCCAGTTTAAAAAGTCGTAAGTAATTTCATATATGGCAGGTCAACAGTCTAAAGACAAATCTCAAATAAAACTGTACAACATTTGCTTCAAATCTATTTCTACGCCCAAAAGGCACTTAGTGGTTTAAGTGTGCAAATTGCTTCTTAGAAGAAACAGTGTGCAAACAGAGCCTGCTGCATTAGCTCCGCATTCTTTAGTCATTTCCTACAGAGTATTGCTATTAAGTGGTGTCTACGGTGTAAGACTCTAAAGGACAGAAGATGGTCAGTCCACAGAATCACAGATGTCTTTCACTTTCTGATTGAAGTCTTCAGGCTGATCAGCGTACACGTAATGACCTGCACCAAGGATAGCCTGGAGGACAAAGGTGAAGAAACAGGTCAAAAGGACAAGAATGCCATAAACACATAAATAAATATTGAGATAGGTGAGGAATATTCCCCCTCGAAATGAAGACCCCAAAGTTGGCTTCTACATGCTGCTACATGATTACTTGGAAAGAGCAATTCTAAAACTGAGTCTGACATATTGCACCCAGTGTGCACGAACAAAGTTAGAACAACTGCTGCCAGGAGGTGGTACCATACAACCAACAAAAGACTTCATACATAAGGAAAAACAGACGTTTGTTTCACCCCTCAAAGGAACTCTGCTAAACAGGAATAAAGGGTAAAACCATTGCCTTTGCAATTGCACAGCTTGTTGAAAAGAAGATTCAGGTAAACACAAGCCACTGCAAAACAAACCGAGGAGAACATACTGTACATATCAAATTTCTGAACGACTCTCATCTCTTTCATTCTCTGCACAAACAGTTCTGCAAAGCAGCTTGTTAGTTCTGTAAGTGGTTGCAGCGGAGATAGGATCTAAACATTTATATTCCCTTATTATCAAAATGATGCAGAAAAGAATGTACTAGGACAAAGGATTACCAATTCAGAGGTTTACATTGCTAAGGATTCCCTAGCCTTGTGGAAGCACATTTCAGTCCTCCCAGTGAAACAGTATTGTGTAAAGCAGGGAAAAGTGATAGCCAAATGATGCAATATATGGGGAAAAATACCCCATATTTCTGGTCCAGATTACTTTTTTTACATACTTGCAGTGAAATAAGGGCTTAAGTAACGACACACATGGTGGTTACTGCACTTCTGCCAGAACTAGCATGAAGCAAGTCATCATCATACTGTAGATCAAAGGTACTTGACTACTGTAATTTTATACTCAGTTTGAGATTAATTTGTATTTAAATCTACTCCCCCCATTAAAACACTCCCTCTTAAGTCGCTAAATGAAAGCACACTGCCTTAAGTAGGGCCAATTTAGTGTTTTAAAAAGCAACAACAACAAATGAAAGTAAAAAATAATTTGAAATAACATACAATAAATCCCTGTGCACTCCAGCAAGTCAGCCTCAGGAGAACCCTTCACTCCTACAGTGCTGTGAATGTCTTTCAGTGTCTCCATAATTTCCACTACCCCAATTTATGTTTTACAATCTGTATTTGGCTTAACAAAATTTTAACTGGTATACAATGAGGTTTTCTACAGAGCCTTCACAGAACCACAGAACTGTAGGGGTTGGAAGGGACCTCTAGAGATCATCGAGTCCAGCCCCCTGCCAAAGCAGCTCCCTAGATGGTTTGTTTTCATAGGAATCAACAAAAACTGTGTGCGCATTTGCATTGAGTTGCAGGCACGCATGTTTGATACGACAACGTGATACCTCTAAATAAGAATGCTCCAAAGACAACAACAGGTTTTTTTGTAATGACTTAAAGATGCTTCCAAGAACCTAAGCAACAGGTAACAACCACTTTCTTAACAACGAAATTGAAGCATTATACCAACTGGTTTAAACACTTCATGAGAGCATCTTGACTATACGTATCTGTAGATACTGCTCTGGTTTAAAACACACAGACAAAAAATGTAGTACCTATCAGCAAGCACAAAAACTATTTGTATTAGCACATTAGAGCAAAAAATTTTATGAAGAAAAGTGATCTTGTTCAAAGATCTGATTCAGCTTCTAGAACTCTCTTTTGCATATTCTGGAAAAAGAGGCTTCTGCCTGTTTTTAGTTTAATCTAAAACTTGTTTTCTTTTTTCTGTTAAAGAAACCAGAAGTTATTACCCCAGCCCATAAATCAAAGAGCCATCATTTCCACGGTCGGTATAAAGACCACACAGATATGCTTTCAACAAATTCACACAACAAACTTAAAAAGTGAACTTACTATTGTCTTCACATACGACTTTGGTCTCAGAGACTGGATAGTGCTGCCAGAATTGCCATCTATGCATGAACGTGCCCCATAAACCACGGTGATAGGAATGTCTTGATCCATTTGTGGAATCCGTTGCAGCATTGGCCTTTTTGCCCATCCATAAGGAATAGTCATGTTCTTGAAAGCTGTTTCACCACTTCAAGGCATTCAAAAAGGGTGAAAGGAATTAAATATCCATTATATTTGCCTTTTCTCCTTTCCCTATACCTGCCTATGAATTCAAGTATCTGTGCCTTTTGATAATGCAGACAAAACAGTGCACGGGGATGGGATTTCTGACTGTTAAGGAACAAAGGTTTTCAAGGTTTGCAAGTAATTTTCAATATAGGTTTTTTGGTGGGTTTTCTTTTTTCAGTATTGGGTGACAACACTTAAAAAAAAATGAGATGCCAATTTTTAAAAGTTTTTAAAGAGAAAAATTTTATTAACTATAACAACTTTTGGTTAAAAAATAGCACTCCAAGTCTCAGAACCAAAACACGGCTAGTTTAAGCAAAATAGTGAATTAGGACAGTTTCTACATCTACCGGTTTCTGAAATTCATAAAAAGTACAAAGGTATTTTTTGTCTTTAATCAATACTGTAAATGTTACAATTACAAAAAAAAAAAAAAAAAAAGTGTGTACACTTGCCACGACCATTGGAGGGAGCAACAGGCTGTCAGTAAGACTTCAGAACACACTGAAACTCGCACTCACCTGGGTGACTGTACATTGCAGTGATAGATATACTCAGTCACAGTGTTATCATCAAACATGGATGCATATTTTCGTTTGAAATCTGGTCTTAAACGCTGAACAAGGCTTAGACCTGTCAGAACAGAAAATGCTGTTAAAGGAGGAATTGGCAGAGAAAACTCGATCACATTGACTTAACACATCTCCTTGTAACCCTTCAAACATCCACCCTTGAAACTTGTGGCTAACTTTGATGACTTCTAAAACAACACTTTATTTCACCACTTGCAAGTCTTAGGAAAACATGGTGGCATATAAGAGCTAAACATGATTATTCTGAAGGACTTCATGTTGCCCAAGAAGAGGGACAATTCAATTCCTACTGAATACATATGGGGAATGTTTGCGAATGGCCACTACACCAATAGAAAAAAACATGCAAAGGGGACCAGCAAAGGGACTGAGCAGATGAATTTTTTAACAAAAATTCACTCCTACATTATACCAGCATATTTCTTTTCCTTGCTCTGCCAGCACTGTGTACACCAAAAGCATTCTGCCCCTCAGAACCAAAAGGTATTGTTGAAAAAGCTAAGCTGTTTTTCTCCAGATGTAAATCTGCACTCCTTTTTTATATAATGATCCTTTTTTTTTCTGAAGCTAGTTCATCCAACTAACATTTAGGTGAAAGAACAGAAGTTCATGCTGAAAAACAGGTGTAGAAACTTTGACATGAGTTCAAGACATCAGTGGTGGTCTTGGTAGCATTAGGTGGATAATTGGTCTTGATGACCTTAACGGTCTTTTCTATCCTAAGTGATTCTACAATTCTATGACTCCATAAAATAAGAGATTCAACCTAGGAAAGCTATTACATCCAGCCTCTCTCAGCAGCCAAAGAAAAGAGGCATGTCCTTTCAAAGGCCAGTGAAGCTCCCATTCTGAATCACTTCCTTAAGAAATATGCCTCCTCAAACTGACCAAAACGATCTTTGGGACAAGAACCTCACAAAAGGCCAATCTGAGTCTGAGAATATTATTCACCTCTGCAGATGTTGGCTCACAGTTGAGCCACCTGAGTTTATCAACTGAAAATACTGTTCTTAATTGCGATGATGTCACGTCTTCCCACCTGCTGCTGGCCACAGGCCTGGCACTATTTACGTAGACCTTGTCACAGTAACCTATGCTTTTGTAATCTTGGGATTAGATTACTGCAACACTCCCTTATGTATGCTTTAAATCAATTTAGAAAATAAATACAACGCAAGAGAAAACAATTTGCTTATGAAACAGAGATTTACTTTCTGAAGCGATGAAGATTTTGCAAACATTCTGCAGTTTGCTCCACTACATATACTTTCTCTACATAGAGTTCAACTGCCAGACTTCTGTCTTTTTCTGAAAATAAACTAACTGGAAAGCCCTCAGGGAAAAAGATCTCTCTCAATTCTACTTTTCAGGTTTAGGTATTTGCCTTCAAGTCTGATTAAATATCCATGTGATACCCCAGAAAAGCCTGGCCACGTGCAAGTGTCTAACTCGTAACTCTGAGCAACAACAACCAGCTTTCTGTTGAGGATCACACAGCTGCGCCTGCTCAGCAATTCAAGCACATGTGAACACAGAAGGAAACTTATATACCTTTGCTGGGTTGGGTTTGATGCCCACCCCACAGCAATGTTTAAGTTACCCTTCCCTAAGAGCTACGAATCATTTAATTACACATTAAGTTGATGGTAACAAACTTTTTCATCAGCTGGAGTGAGAAACAGATGGAAAATTTTGAAAAGCAGCGCTCTCAACTTCAATCTGTAAGCAAGGCTATGCTGGGGATACATGAACACAGAGGGTCTGTTTCCACAGCATGGTTTTAACTGGGTTTACTTACTTCAGGAGACAACTTCAGCTTTGAATTCTTTCAAGTGGACTGACATACACATACAGTTGTTACTGGATAAATTGCATTAAATCTGTGCTTATTACTCAACATTCTTCAAGTTTTTTTTTTTTTTGTTAAGCAGAAGAGAAAGCATTTTTAATTCAAAAATAAAATTTTTAAAATACAGAACATTCCTTGTCAGAAAAGCTTATTTTGCCATCCTTCTGAAAATAGCTGAATATATCAGCTTATTTAAATTTATATTCTATAGAAAGAGATTTAAGACACAGATGTGGTTTAAACAAAGCCTAGAAATGTCACTTGTTTCTTTTCAGTCTGAATAGTAAAAAATGACGGCAAGGTGATCTGTAAGTTATTTATAACTTGTAAGGGGTCTGAAGGATACATTTTTCCCAGCCTCCACAGGTGATAATTTGGTAATACAAAGAGAAATGAACAGATTACCATCTAACCTCTAGAAGGAAAACATATGATGAATTTAAAATTTGATCGTGTCTTTCTCCCTACTCTCTCTATAAACCAAATCTGTAGTATTCTCATCATCTTTACTAGTCCTAGTACGAGGGTATACAGAAGTTATCTGTCTTGTCAGAGCTGCTGAAGAGATGAAGTGATAGGGAAAGATTGCTTCTTAAACACAGGACACTGCTGAAACCCACAAAGTTTGCTAGAGCAATAGAAAATGGCTGATGGAAACAACACAGTTTCAACTTCTCTAAACTCAAGCTTAAAGAGAAATGAATTTATGAGAAACTGCATTCTATTGTTAAGCAAATTTGGAAACACTATTTGTCAGTCAAGCTGCAACTAGAAGGAAATCTAAAGGGATTGTGATTAAAGGCAACCAACCTTTCCACTCTACTGCCTCTTTGTAAGGTTTCTCCTGAAGACATCCACATAATCTGCCTCATTGTAACACATTAAGTGCCACAAATTATCACATGATATTTCTAACAGAAAGATCTTGTCCTCTTGTACAAAAGAGTTTTTCTCAAGCCTTCCCACCCTCTCCTTCAACTATATTTTCTGCAGGTGATAGGAGCTTGCAACAAAGCATATCTTAATGTGCTATCCGCTCTTTGCTTATGCTTAAGGCAAACAGCAACAGGTTTTAAGAGTAGCTACAACTCACCAAAGGGTCCTGCTATCCTCAGCCCAGCTAACGGATTAAATGGACTCAGTATTGCTCCTAGTGCTTTGATCCAGATTGGAATTGGTCTTTCGTGTTCAGCATTGTCAGGCCTCTCTGGAAAACCCCATGGCTCCACTAAGATAAGATGTTTGACCCTGTTGGCAGAAAAGGTTCAGAGCACATTAATTTTCCTTTGAATGAGAAAGCCGAAAACTTGCTATCAGTGGATTACACAATCCGTTACAGTCACTTCTGTTCACAGCATACTGTTACCTCCCCAAACCTTCAATGATTTTGCATCTGAATGCTAACTGAAGAAAGATGGATTGCAACTAATTCTGTACAGAAACACCAGAAACTTGGCATCTCATGTCAAAATAGAAACTCAGCATTCAACAGATACCCACTATCATACACATTTGAGAAAAAGATTGTTGTTTTTTTTTTCTATTTTTAGAAATGGTCTGAACTGTACACTTGGGTTACATTATTTGAAAGAGCAGTTTAATTTGAGCAAAAAAAGGGAATGGCACCTGTTTCATTTAAGTAAACATTTAGATAACAATCACTCTTTTCCAAGCCCTTTAAGATCTCTGTTCTATGAACAGACACAATTCATTTGAAAAAGACGCTTTTCAAAGCAAAATTTGAACTGGGCCAGACAGATCCAAAACAGTGTATGTTTTCTAACTATACTGACTTTAATTCATGAAGTAAACACCAGAGAGATAATTTATAAAATTATCACTCAAATCTCAGCAAAGGGTACAGCAGGAGTCTCCAGCACACACAATGAATCAGTCACTTTGTGCTGAGAGTCCTCCTCAAGCAAAAAAAATATTTTGTCTTGAGGGACTGGAATCATCCATTTCTATTTAATCCCACAAACAACATCTACTCTAACAGGACTGTCCTAGATACTGCTTATACCTGAAAAAGTGACTCTTAAGGATAGTTTTGCATATTTGAGGTGATTTTGCATGCATACTCCATCATCTTTACTTTTTTCTTCATGTCTTCCTTCTCCTTCAAAGCCACAAGATTAGTTATTTAATACAGCAAGAGTTCTTAGTGGCTAAAACGATTTCAGAAGTGATTCTGAAGGCTATTCCTGGACTATAATCAGTTGGGAAACCAAAAATGTGTGCCTGAAATGAGGGGTTGAAAAGGATTAAGCTCACAAAGATGTTTCTGAGCTGTCAGCTCAGGCATGAGCGTATTTGCACACAGAAGCAAACAAGAATGCTAACAGAGGCCAGGGTAGAATTTAACTATATAAACCAAGCAGGAGAGATTAGAGGCTAAGGAGCGTAAGCCATGAGGGGCTGCTCAGGACAGCTACACATTCTGTGTGCAAAACATGCTACTAAACATAACACAGCACATGTGTACTTAAAAACAGAGTGAGATTTCTGTCATGTTTTGTTTCTTAATAATTTCCTTCCTTCTTTTGGTAATCAGTCCTAAAGCATAAACCGGGATAAGGAGAAGCTGGTCATAAAAATCATTCCAAAGGTAATAGTCCAGAAGTCCCAGTATTTGAAAATCATGACTCCAACATCACTCAGGAATATTCCAAATTGGAACCTTTTTGGATTAGTATCCTCAGATGTCCCATGCACAATATGGTACATCACAGTAAATTAATGGATCATCTAAGCTTGGAGAAACTGATCTACTTTCCTAACAATATGTAACTAGAATCCCTTAAGCCTCTAATGAATTGTTAGATAATCTGATTGAAAGCTGTGCTATATTTACCACTTGATTCAATATTGCCTTAAGATCCTAACAGTCAGTGTGATAATTTGACGGTGTTAGCTTAATTTCAGCAAAATATTAGCCCTGTGAGAGCAAAAAAGAAAACACCCCCAAATAAATTAACCCCAACTTAAGCACAGTGAAACATGAAAACACAGAAGTGTCACTTTCAATGTAAGTCATCAGAAGGTTGAAACAATATCCTGCTCCACAGGAATGGGACAGTGCCATTTATAGATGCTCCAGAAGAAGGGGTAAGAAACTTGGAAGCAATCCGTACAAGCAATTACCTTCAGTCAGCTAAAAGTTGCTTTATACCCAAGTGGATAAGAGGTTTACACTCTTATCCTAAGTGTTTTAGGAAAAAAAATTATGCATGGATTTAGTTCAAAATCTTCAAATGAGAGAGAAAGGTGTACATATGGTATGAATTGATACTAATGTAAAACATTTATTCTGTTTAGTACAGAATCTGACATATGATGTGCAAAACTGGACTTACACTCACATCTTTTAACAGAAGCCTACTATGCCTATCTAGATAAAAACAATGCCCTTTCCTGACAGAGATCACTTTCTGGGATCCTCACTTGCCTCTGCCTACATAAGTAGGCTACATTGAAAAAGAGACTTATGAGCTCTGAGTAAAGAAATGGATTAGCTGTCTACCACGATGTGGTGCAGAAAAAGCTGATGTGATGTAGTTAAAGCACTGCTGCAGCTGGACTATTCTTCACAGAAGAAACGTGGAGTGGCATACAGACAATTAAAACAAACAGCCACTAAAATTGTTTTCCTACTGTCCTGCTGGCACCAGGCTGACTGCGCGCCTTTACACATAAACTACCAGGCGGAATTACAATCAGAAGTTTCACTGTTTGCCATAATAATGGGACATCTAACAGGAACAGATCTATCTTTTGTTTTCACAAACCTAGGTTTGATCAGAGATGTCTCAAAGCATTCACACACAAATATGATCTTTGCTATTTAGCCTTATTACATGGCAAGGGGGTACAGAACAAAAGCAAAAGGTGAAGAAAGTAAACAAAAGAAACAAGTTTACTAATCTGCTTATTTCTATTCATCTGAAAACAAAGCACAATTAACATTTCTTGCTTAAAATTCATTATGAAGCTTTTCTTTATTTTTACATACCTTGATGGGTATTTTAATGAGTAAGCAGCAGCCAGGAATCCACCTAGGTTATGTCCAAGCAAAATCATTTTTTCTAACCCCATCTCCTTTCTCCACTCTTCTATGGATTCCACAAACTGATTTTCTGCCTCCCGAGCATCAGTATCAAAGTGGGGTCTACTGCTTCGTCCAAATCCCAAGAGGTCGAAAGCATGAACGGTCCTGTTTTCACACAGCTCTTCAAAATTGAGAGCCCACATTCCAACACCTCCTCCAAATCCATGAAGCAGAACAAGTGGAGTTTTACGTGAAAGATCTGGAGAGAAAGTCAGTGTCCATATTTTGTTTCCACTAGCTAGATACACATACCGCTTATTGTATGTGCTTGTAATACCTGGGAAAAGAGTGGGCAAAACAAATGATACTGTTAGACACAACTGGTAAACTAGTACATTCTGTGGAAACTACTGTTAGAAATAGAACCTCCCTTTCAAAGCAGAGAGCATTCAGACAAGTACTATAAATAAGGGAACGGATTTCTAAATCTGCCAATTTCAGCAGGATGCAGAAGTTTATTTAAAAACTCTTCCAGTTAGTCTAATGGAAATGTATAGAAAATCTCTTTATAGCTATAAACCTGACTTACATTTTAGCATTTTGTCCTCAGCTTCTTTAAGGTGCAGTAGCGATGTGGGGCACCAAGCAGGAAGCCAGCTGAACAACCATCCTAACCTGTAACAGCAATAGAGAATGTAAAGTTCTTGAACAAGACGATCACATTCTGCACCACGTAATGGTTTTAAGAAGTGTCTTCCACTGCTCTTCTTAAAAGAACCCATGTCTTCTGCACGTCCTACGAGACAGCAGTGAGCCATAGGAAGAAACATTCACTCTCTTGACTTCTATCAAGTGGTGCAAAGATCAGGGGTGCTCTTCAAATAGCATGCTGTGCCTCTCCTGTCTGTATTTTATCAGAGTGTACTTGTCAATCTTCGTCAGAGCAGACTGCTTCTGAGAACCTGGAGACAGGAGTCCTCACACTGACCCCAGAAGTTTGGCAGGAAATAAAACACAATCATCAGGGTTTCCACATTCCTCTCAAGTTCCCCTGGAACTCCGCCTGCACACGCGCTTCCTGGCACGAACCCACAATTTACAGAAAAGCAACCTGCCAGCCTAACCAGAACTAAGGTGCAGATACTAAATACATTTTAGAAGTGAATAATAAACAGGTTTACTTTAGCAAAGAAAAACGCTAGGGCATTTATTACAAACTTAGAAACAAAGTCACAGCAGAAAATTAAACAGTAAATTCCAGCACCCCTCACAGAAGTTCCTTTTCAAGCTGTCACTTGCTATCTCTGTAGTACTCTCTTGACCACAACAGCAGGGGAATGACTAAGCAAATAGGGGTTAATTTTTCCTTTTTCATAGCATGGAATCCTCCTTCCCCTCACCTGACTTCACACTGGCTCAGACTGCCTTTCAGTGCAAAGGTTGCTACTTAGGACCTTGAACTAACTCTGCATGGAGAAGAGGAGGATGAGGAGACCAAACTCACACTCAACTTTCTTTCTTTAGTGCTTTTTTTCCTACACCGAATTGATTTTCAGTTAGTTACACTATTTTCAGGACTGTGTGCTGCAAGTGTTAGTTGCACAAAGATCAGTGATAAAGACTGTAAGATTACTGGTGTCCAATTCTTCAGCCTTTTCAGAACGCACTGATACCAAATTATTGATCTGGTCTTGCAAGTTCCTTATCCAAATAACATACTCCTCACATCTGAGAGGGAGATTACTTAAGGTAGTGGTAACACAGTTTTCTGGCATGGAAGAAAATCACAATGCAACTGCAAACAGCACTGCACCTAGGGGAAGTCAGAAAGAAAAAAATCCATACTTGATCAAAAAAGGATTCATCACCCAATCAGCCATGCCACTGTTGCTCAATATTCTTTAGTTTTCTGAGAAACACGCTGATGTCTGGCTGGTCTGTAAATAGCTTTCCTAAACCATGGGAGCATGGGAATCACGTTGATGGCACACAAATGGAGCACTGGCATGGTGAAGGCTGTGTGTTTGCCCAGATGCCTCCTGTAGTCCATGAAGAAATCAAGAGCCAAGATTTGCTGCCACATTAAAATAGCTATCTAAAAGTAAAGATTTTTATGAGATTAAGGCTGACACCTGCCAAAAGCAACTTCACCAGGAAAAAAAAATCCATTTTGAGCATAACAACATTATGGATTACTCCAGTAATTTATTAAACATTAGTTAGACCACCCAGTCTTTTAAGGATACTTTTCAGCTACTTATGTGCTGAACTACACATCTACATTCAGAATTCTCAAGTCAGAAGCACAAAATCCAGCCACTATTGCCCTCAAGCCAAAACTACACAAAATATTTCTTCTCAAGGAAACTACTAATTTAGCAAAGAAACTTCTTTAATGACTTTTTCTAAGGAAATGATTAATTTTTACATGTCAGCATGAAGACAATGTAGAGATATGATCACAATGAAACAAAAATGAAACTACAGTCCACAATCCCAGAATTTCAGTAGGGAAGCACCTGAATACCCATGAAAAATACTTAGAAAATTATACCAGAATGAGGAAGTCTTGGCATAGACCTCCGATAATTCATTTTGTTAATTATCAGTACTGGTTATAAATACTGAACATTTTACTAAGAAGAAACATTACATACATGGAAATCTTGGCAAATAAAGTTGGCAAGCTGAAATTTTTACAGGTGACATCAGGTAGGGAGGAAGTGCTGATGTGCCTGGGTATAGGAAGGCCCTTCAGACGGATGTGACATGTTGGATCAATGCACTGAGACCAATGGGATGAAGTTCAATAAGACCAAGTGCTGGGTCTGGCATGTTGGTCACAGCAACCCCAGGCATTGCTGCAGGGTTGGGCAGAGTGGCTGGAAGACTGTGCAAAGGAAAAGCATCTAGGGGTGTTGGTTGACACTCGGCTGAACACAAGCCAGCGTTGTGCCCAGGTGGCCAAAGAGGCCAACATCATCCTGGCTTGTATTAGAAATAGTGCAGCCTGCAGAAGCACAGAGGTGACTGCCCCTCTGTATTTGGCAGTGTTGAGGCTGCACCTCGAGACCTGTGTTCGGTTTTGGGTCCCTCTCTGCAAGGACATTGAGGCCCTGAAGAGTGTTCAGAGAAGGGCAGTGAAGCTGTGAGGGGTCTGGAGCACAAGTCTGACAGGGAGCAGCTGAGGGAGCTGGGATTGCTCAGTGTGGAGAAGAGGATAGGCCTCTTCTCCCAGGTAATAGTGATATGGTGAGAGTGAATGGACTTAAGTTGCATCAGGGGAGGTACCGGTTGGGTATTAGAAAACATTCCTTCTTCAAAAGAGTGGTGAGGCACTGGAATGCACAGCCCAGGGAGGTGGTGGAGTCACCGTATCTTCAAGAAATTTGTAGTAAGAAATGTGGTTCTAAGGAACACAGTTGAGTGGGAAACTTTGGTGATGGATGGTTGGGCTAGATGATCTTAGAGGTCTTTCTCAACCTTAATGACTCTATGATCCTATGAAACACTCAGAATAAATATTATTTATGTAATTCAGACTTCCTATACTTGCTAAACTAAATCAGCAAGTAAGTGTGAAATTCAGTCAAAATGTGACAGAAAAAAATCAAGAAAGAAAACATGCAGTTACTTGTATTTAAGACTTAACCCTTTGTTCCACTGCTCCCCCTCCAAAAAACAACTGACTCTATTACTGGATGTTTCCCACATGCAGAAAGAAATCAACTATTTCATCCACTTAATCACTTCTCTGCTATAGGCACAGTCTGGCCTTCCAAAAGTACCATTTGTTTTGCACATCTGTGCTAAATGTTTCTCCTAAAAGCACACAAGAACGTCAACTTAGGTCATTCTTACATGACCTCTCATTTTTACTACTGTGATATTAAGTTAAAATAGCTATATAGTATAAAAAAAGAAACAACAGTTCTTTCAAGACAGACTGCTCACCAGTAATGGAAATAAGATATGAAAGAAAACAAAGGATTCCAGCTGTAGTTTCACATTTAGAGCAAGCAAGCTAACCACCAACAGAAGAGGCAGACTCCATTCTGATTTCATCACCTACCACTTACCACACACTCTCCTTCCTGTCTTTCTTCAGAAAGAAGGAAAATGCAACAGAGGAATTTTGCATTATGAGGACTAAGGAAATCCACTGGGCTTAGCTGTTTTCTGTATCAAGAAATGTGAAATAGGTCTGGCAACTGCCAACCCACATGTCTATCGTTTTATAGCAATTGTACGTAGCAGGAGTTACACATCAAATTACCCAACTGGCCCATGACGGTCAGCTGTTGGCTTAATTTGTATGAATACACAGAAAACACACCATATGTTATTTAATTAGACAGAAACCCTGCTTAACCAAGTAAAACACTCCTACTTTACTGCGAGGCCCAGGCGGTTGTGAACCGCTCAGAACAGGAGACTGCCATGGAAGTTACATAAGAAGAAAGAGATGTTCCTAACTTGAATTTTTAGTGTTAGGTAACTCACATATAGCAATCCTGCTTTGCCTCACAGGGTGTGATATTCATTATCTCTGCTATAAATTGATCAATTTAAATGTATTTTGCCAGATAGCTTTTTAGGCAGCTCCATTCACACCAGTCTGGCCACCAGACAATCAGTGAAGGCCTCACTGAGGTGCACGCAGATGTTTTGTGACATTTTCCCAGACATGAGACTGAGCAGGACCCAGCAGTGCATACAATCCAAGGGAATGCCTTCCCAAGCAGACAAGGCTCAGTAGGATCACAAATCCACCACGTTCATGGGATAAGTCAGACCAAAGTTCCTTATCTACAAATAGCACATCTGGTAAACATTGCTGGTACTAATGGGTACAACCTCCTTCTAAAAATCCTTACAAGTAATGACTGGGAACATTACTACCTTTCCTGGTTCAAACCCAATATACTGCATTTGTCAAGCGTCCTTCTCTGGAGATACTTAAACCCCACCTGGACACTTCCTACTGTAGGAAGTCTGCTTTGGCAGAGGGTTGGACTGGATGACCTAAAGGTCTCTTCCAATCCCTACAATTCTGTGATTCTCTGATATGACAGTGTTCACCTTTCAGCTTTTTGAAGTCAGAGGGAAAAAACTATTCATCCAAACAAGGTAATTCTAACTTGAGAAAACTGTGAAAATCTTATCCCTGTCAATGAAGAAATACAGTGTAGACAAGTTTTTGAGTCGCCTTTCAAACGCAGTCGCCTTGACTGTGTGAATCTCATGTGTAAGTGAAGTCAAGCCGCTGTGACTAGGACTTGGAGGATGGTAGAATATGTCATAGCAAAGGAGGCATTTTCATTTATAAAACATACTTTATGCATACAATAATAATAAATGGTATGGATATTAAAAATAAGTAATGACTATTGTCTGCAGAAATCTAAGGGGTAAAGAATAATTTATTATTGTGTAAAGGACAATACTTCTTTCCCTCGGCTGCTCGACTGTTAATTTGAATCAAGTATTTGCTGTCAGAGCACAGCTTAAACTGCCTGAGGGGAACTTTCATAAGAACTGAGCATCAAGTGGAGGCAGAGGCACAGTGTGATCCACCCATCCACCTCCACGAATCAGGTCAGATCAGATGAACAATGTGGCAAATAGGTAACTCAAACACTGTCATTCTGTCAGCTAGTTAAAGCCTACTGAGGTTGTTGAGAACCAATCACATGCAAGTCTGCTGATGGATTTGTGTCCGCTTAGAAATTCAGCATACTCCTCAGAAAGCTCATGCAAGTTTAGCTAATGCTGCAGGATTGTAAACATCTATTGTTGTGCTGAGGTGTGCACTAAAAACAGCTTAGAGTCTACCTGATTCCTGGCTTCTATGGCAGACCACAGAAATGAAGCTCTACCATATGAAGGTACTCAATGACTGTAACAACAGGAGCTGTCCATAACTCTATCTGGGAGATATGAACATACACAGACGGAGCTCACTCACTTTTCAAGCTCGCAATGTAGCTACCCCTGTTAGTTAGGTGTATGAAGCTTAAAATCATTCAAGAGAGGCATTCTTCTCATGTAGACTTCCAACAGTATCGTATATTTCAAAATGGGAAAACAAAAATTCTCTAAGTGAGAGAACGCCATGAAATCAGAGTTAATCAATGCCATTTGCTACAGGATTTGTCAAATATCACTGCCACTGAGAGATCTTCTGACAGTGTTGAATATAAAATCTACTTTTTGCTACTAACTTTGAAATTAGTAAAGTAGTTAAAACTCCCAGTACTAATCAGAAAAGAGGCACTGAAATATGCATCAGCAACAGAAGTGTCAAGAATAGTTTTGGGTCATTAACACCATTTGGACTTGAAAATTCTACCGGGAGGAAAATCAGAGCTCAGCATTTATAACAATTACACAACAACTCACGAAGGATAAAGAGAATGTAACTAAATTCCAGAGCAACAGAGCTGCCTATCTGTTTTTGTCTTACACGCAACAAATGAACATAGCATTTTTAATTGATTTTCAGCAGACAATGTTGTGAACAGCCAAGGTTTTAGCTGTGGGACAAGCTCAAAAACTTAAAAAGGCTGAAACACTGAGTGAACTCCCTGGTAAATCATTTCAAGCTTTACCCTTAAAGCTTATTAGATTCAAGCTGATCTTTCAAAACCCCTAAACCTCTCCTCTCCTGACTCTCAGAAGTAATTCCAGCTACTTACAAAGAAGAAAACATCAAATGCATGCAGACAATTTGCTACACTGTTTCTGCCTAACACCCAGAGAGAGGGCATTCTGGTTTTCTGCCCATCCTGCCAGCATGATCATTACAAACATCAGTTGATTTGAGCTAGTTCCAAATAAAAAGAACTGCAACAGAAAAACAAGTGCAAACTAGTGGTAAAACTGCTCAGGCTGTCTCCTTGTTTCTGCACAAAGTATTTTTGAAGTACTGTGCCAGCAAAGGAATTTAGAACTGCAATTTTTTTCACATCTAAATACAACAAGCACCACCACTCTTCTATGTTCTCAAGTAACTTCCTCACATTGAAATGCTCAAATATTAAACAGAACTATCCATACAGTTAAGTGTTGTCCTGAATTGAGGTTATAGAGCTCATGTTTTATAAGAACAAATTCTAAATACTTACCCAACACTTTCACCTCCCTGGAAGTGTTGAAGGCCAGGCTGGATGAGGTTTTGAGAAACCCGGTGCAGTGGGAGGTGTCCCTGCCTATAGCAGAGGGTTAGAACTACATGATCTTAAAGGTCTTTTCCAACCCAAACCATTCTATGACACGATTCTATTCAAATATTACAAATGGGCAAAACAGGAGTGAAAAGGAGCTACCAATAATCACAACAGGGAAAGAGTTCAATATATCAAATTGAGGGTAAAGTGACAATCTAAGAGTCTCTCACCATAATGCTCTAAGAATACACTGTAGTGCAGATTATACGGTTGCTTTAGAGCAAATACCAAGAGAGACCCTTCTTATGATCCATCTTTTTTCTTTTTGAGGAACAGCAGAAATAAGACTGTTTCCTGAAAGCTTTCTGCATTTTCCTCAGCATCAGCAGTGGCCCATATAAAATCTAAGAGGTGAATAGGATGCAGCCATCATCAGCACCAAGTTTTCAGAGCATATTCTGGTTTTGGATACTAAATCAAATCTAACGGGTAAAACCTGAAGCAATATGAGGCAAAAGAAACAGTCAAAGATGACATAATAAAATAGGAATTTGAGTCAAACTACCAGAGAGAAGTAGCAGGTTGACATCTGGCTAATTTATGTCTAAGTGTTAAATTACAATACACTTTACTTTCGCATCTCATTAATTTAATGCCTTGCAACACCAGAATACTGAGTGCTTTTTACATGACTGATTGTGGCAAAAATTAATGCTTCTTTTATTATCACTTACTGGCAATGCTGCAATTGCATTAAGAAAAAATAATAATCCCATTTTAAGTACAGAAAAATATTTTCCTCCCCAGCATTCACTATATTCAAGTTCCATCTTGTTCTCTGTTTACTCTCAGGAGAATTTTCCTTGGATGCAGAATGTTTAACAAAAAAAAAAAAAAAAAAAAAAAGCTTTGGTGAAAAACACAATTTAAAAAATCTATTTCAAACTAGTGTGTGAAAGAGCAGTGTTTTTAAAACTCTAGTAAATTGAAAAGTACACTTGAGGAGAAACAGAACTAGCAACTCTTTTCAACTCAAGAAAGTTTTAGAACGATTATATATTGGGACTGCATGACTCTGAATTAAAATGTGGTAACATCTTTCTTTTTGGTAACACAATATTAAATGACTAGTACTGAATATGAAATGTAAAATGCATCAGGCACTATCAGTAAAATTAGGATGTCTCTTAATCATTGCGGATCTACATCTGTGAGCAGGTTCCAGTGAGTTCTCCTATACAGTTTCAGATGAGCCAGCAGTCTCCTTTAGCATTTCAACAACTGTGCTCATCTAAAATCCAGGAAAACTACACAAGCAACCCTGGCACTAGTTACAGCAGAGCTTAAATCTTGCTACAAGGAGGACAGCTGGGAAGGAGAAAAGCTAAATGCAGAGAAGTAGGAAGCTTTTTATGAAAGACCGAAATAAACGTTCCTTCTGCTCAAAGGATGAGTAAGAAAGTAACTGTGATATTTTACTACCTATAAAGTAAAAACTACAAAGAAAAGCACATACAATTGAAGATAAGAGAAAGTATTATGGATTATCATGAAAAAGGAATCCAATTTCTAATTAAAATTGGAAAAAAAAAAAAAGGGGAAAATATGTTTATCATGTGCAAGCAACATTCTGCATAAAACTGAGAACAAGATGTAGTAAATAAAAATGTTTTAGACTTAAACCTTTGCTAGATAAAGTTAACTGCAGTTAATCTCCAGTGGCTGCCTGTTAAGACAAGAAGAGCCAGTTTCTAAAATGAGAAAAACACACCGAGAAGCCCAGGTGCCAGCCCATCTCTGAGACACCCCTACTTCTGCACTTCTATTCCAGCTGGGGTTACAATGAAGAGAACTGGGAGATCTGAGGCCTGAACCTTGGCCCGCTGCTGCTGCCAGCAGTCACTTCTGAAAGCTCAGTGTTCCCTCCATTCTATCCAACAATTTTGATGCCTGAAAAGGAACTGTGCTTGAGAAGAAACTGTTTTAAGTCAAAATCTCACAGCTGTCAGAGAAGTGAAGCAGTTAACCAGTAGACCTATGCACTAATAGGGTGGGAAAAAAAAGGCCCCAGGCAGGCAGAGGATGGCAAACTTTAAGGTCAGAGAGGCCACGGACAGACTGTACAATATGAACCCAGTCAGTTTGGACTTCACTGGGCAGGGACACATTGGGAACAACACTGGAGATGTGGTTTGAGGAGAGCTTTAACTATGTAACCAACTTCAGGAACCCTTCCTACTACAGCATTTCCTTCCTGCCCCCATGGTGCAGCCTGTCCTTCCCCGCTCCCATTTTCTGAGCAGAATCATTCATGCACATGCAGTGTATGTACAATAACTGTCATAGCGAGGACTCTCTGTCCAGGGGCAGACCTTCTGCATGTACAGCAGACGTCAGATGCAGCAGCCATAACAGCAATCTGAATGAGTGCTCCAAGGACAAAAATTATGTTCTAGTAATTGCAGACAAACATCAGTTGTTTTTTTTGTCTTTTTTTTCCCCATATTCCACAGCACGATCAAAGAATACTGCAGTCCTCAGAGAAAGACCTTGAGGTGCTTACTGTGAAGGCAAGACTCGGAAGGAAGAATTAGGGTGTGGCATGGGAACAAAGTATCAAATCCCTTAACGAAAGCCTGCTTACTGTTCTCATGATGTGACAAAAAATGTATTGAAGTGCTGCGAGAGGGTTAAAAGGAAAGCATTTTTACTCCCTCAGATGACATGAGCCTGCATATGAATTCTGTTTAGACGAACACCGAGCCAAAGACATTCCATGCAATTACATGTTGTGAAATTCTTGGATACTTCAGTATCATTAAAATAGAATGTTTTGAGAAGCTCTGCAGAATATTTCTAGGAAATGTAATGTATCCCAGCTCCGTTTCAAAAAAACAAAACAAAACAAAACAAAAAAAAACAGGCCATGGTGGGTTATTGCAGAATATTGCCACATTAGGTCAGAGGGAAAAGCAATGTGTTCCTCCTGTACTGACTGCAATTTGAACTCTGTGTGCAGAACAGCCAACATCAAAATTAGTGTAAAAATACAGAAGCAAATGTTATTACTGTCTCTGTTTAGATCGGCAGCGCTACGCAGGGCTACCACTGATCAGAATTAACCTGAGAACGCAGATAAGGTGAAATGATAAATGATGAGCATCTTCTGGCTACTCCAGTGATGCCGAAGTTGACTGTTTAAATGCACTTGAGCAACCTGAGCATTCAGGCTGTACCCCAGGCACACGTAACCTTGCTGGGTGCAGGAAAGCTGCTACACCTTGTGACAGAGATCGTGTGTGCAACACAGCTCTGCTGCCAGCGAGGACCTACACCCTTCTGCCTCCTCCACAGTAAATTCACATGTGATAGGACATGGCAATGACACGGTTGTCAGCTTTTCACAAACACTGTAAGGCATATCACATGAAGAATTTGGGAATAAATGTATAACTGAAATAAAGAAAATGATTTCTTTCCTCTTGGTGTCCTTCAGATATTACATAACTTTCTGCTACCTCCATTTTTTCATCTGTCTACTGACGTACTCTCACTGCCCTCCAGATATTGAATAAGCTCAACAGCTAAATACTATTTCAACCATACTTGTCAGCCTTCTAATACCTCCCATGTCAGATGCTTGCATTTCAGACTGTCCCAGAGTTGAAAACAGAGTAGTAACACGATCTGTGCATAACAACCACCTCATAAATCTGCACCACTGCTCATCCAGACTCTACTCTGCATATCTGCATATCTTTTGTTTATATCCCATACTGTATTACTCACAATTTAGATAACAACTTAAACAGGACACAGGTATGACTATTTTTCCATAAAGAGACACATTAGAAACATACACAAAAGCCTACCTAAAGCCCACAATTACTTCCCTCCAAATACACCATACACAAAGCATGCTGACAGCACACAGCCCATCTCCACACACACTGAGGATGCACTCTTTCACCATTAAAACAGCTTCCACACTGTGCTCCTTTACCACAGCCACCTCCAGGGCATAAGTCACCTATGTCACATTTCAAGAACTGGTATTCAACATCTCAGGACACCTATTTAGATAACTCTTAGAAGTGCACAATCCCTTCATTCCTCCTGAAACTGAAAGAATCTTTTGAATACATGCCACGTTGCAAACATTTTACATATAAGAATAAATAAATAAAATGTGTAAGTAACTTTAGAAAGAGCTAGGAAGGTAAGTGTGAAAAGCCACTGCATCTAATGTCCCCTTACGGACAGCTACGATACAGTTAATGAGCCTTTAGGTTCAGTACAACTTATACTAAATGTCACCGAGAAAGAAACTTCTGCCACAGTCTGCCAGCACTGACCAAACCCATTTCTTTTTTCCTTCCTCACTGCAATACCTTTCTCCTTCTCACTTCAACATATGACTGGACTTTCTCAGTGGCCACAGATCCTTCCGTGCTTTTTATTACAGAAAACATTTCTGGGGCTTTATTTTCCTCTCTTTTCTGCAGTCCCAAATGACCCTGAGTTCTCAACTACAACAGATTCAGACCACTTTCCTACTCCACCATTCCTCACCATATTTTCTTAGTGTCACTCAAGGTTTTACCTTTAAAATCCTCCTCTTTTACCCTCTTAACCTTATTCCAGAGTGACCTCATTTCATTACACAGCTTCACTGACTCACAAATCTCTCTTCTCCAGTGACCTCTCCCTTGCTGTTCAACTTCTCATCTGGATCTTACGGTGCCAGTGTAAACCCAGACAATCACCTTTCCTCCCGTACACTCTTCTCTCTTTTGGAATACACAAATTATGGAGAAAATCCTGTTCTGAAAGATCAGAGTCACAAGATACTCAAAAGTTATAAAATAAAAGAATTAAATTTTCCTCAACAAACAATTTTAATAAAATAATAAAAGGAAAATATGAGGGGAAAAGAAGAAGCTGCTTTAATAATTTATCAACTGGGAAAGTTTTGGTTCTCTCATTAATATTCAGAAAATTTGCAGATTGCAGAGATTCTCCTGATTCAGACACAGCTCTTTTCAAAGGAGCAGTCTCAAATGAGACCTACAGGGTATGGCCCAATTAACCTAACTAAAATAAACAAACTCTGGTGCAGCACCAGTCTTCTAACAGGCTCAGAAAAGCTTAGAATATAGCTGAAACTATGTAATCCTGGCAAAAGTTTGTGTCAGACAAAGGTCCACAGTAACCAATACTACAGTCAATCCCCCAGCAGCTCCTCGGCTGCTCACACATCTGGATTTGTGGCCATAATTTCATTTCCACCAGACTACAGATCCACTCTCTGAGAGGTACTATAATCCCACTTCAGTAACTCCTAGACTACAGCTGTCATTTGACACTTGGCAAGTCTCTGCTTTTCCACACATTTAGTAGCAGGCTTTCTAAGGCTGAGTCCTCAACCTGCTTGACCCCCAGCCAGCAACATCCTAAACGTAAATTAAAAGCTACTGTCTAATTACTACTTTTCTCCCAGCACTTCCCATTTTCTTTCTCAGCTGTAAGGAATGCAGCCAGATGACTGACAAACCTAGTAAAGGCTTTTTTATAAGGGATTTCTGTCATAACAGATGACTCAGTCAGATAATCACTGAAGAAGCATGAGATCTTCTATGCACATGCACGTGCTGGAAACACCAAGCACATGTAACACACATTAACCTGGGATGGTCAGGCCTGGTAGCGACAGTGGGAACCACACTGAGTGCCACACTTTGTTGTCTGTTAGAGCCAGTGTTCCCCAATTGGAAAGGAACCACTGAAAGAATTCAGTGATGCTTGAAAAGTGGAGGAAAGACCTTCTGCAGCTTTCTGGAGTGTGCTAGCGCCATCTTTTCCCACAAGAACAGGTTTCAGGAAGAGGAGAGCAAAAAACCTTTACTGTGCAGTGCCCAACCTGTGCTATTTAAACCTTGTTAAACTGTGACAGAAACCTAGGGCCCAACTTCACGCACAGACCTTGGCCAACACTGTTGCTCTCCAACAGCTGCGTGCCAGCATACCTATCCCCTCATCTCTTGCTACACTAAGGGCACTTGAGAGGGGGTAGGTAAGTGTACAAGCACGTCTACCTGAAAATCCACTTCACAACGTTAAGTACACCCCACAGAACCGTGGAGGACCAATGTGAAAAAAAAATAAATTAAGAAATAAGAAATTATTCTTTAACAGTCTGTCCTAAACATGAGTCAAGGAATCCAAATAGATAGCACTATGCAAAAAGAGTGGAGCAAATAATCAACTTCTATATGCCTACCTGGAAGAACAGAACATTCTTGTTCTACTCCGTAATGCGCTAATGAAGCCTCAGAGGGGGACACTGAGAGGAGATTCCTTCTTGTGTAAGGACTGGGCACACACGGCCATGATCACTTTGTTAGGAGAGATCTTCCTGATGACCGCAGACACTCCCCTCCCAAAACCACACAAAGACAAAAAAAAAAAACAACAAGCAATCCTATGGACACCTGAAAACCTCACACACGTGCTTTCAGATGAGCACACAAATGTAACACAAATGACACTGAGCACTGAAGCTGTGATCCACACAACCCTATCGCTGAAAAGACAAAATCGTAAACGAGGAAGCAAACATTCTTTGACCTCTTCCTGCACAAGCTTCTCACAGTACACTTACGTTTTCATTGTCTCTGTAAATACAGAGGCTGTAGGTCCCAGACCTGCTGTTACTCACATGTGCTGTAGGACAGGCCTTTAGAAAGTCTCCTTTCACCAGGGAAAGAAAGAGGAATGGGCTTTCAGCAGTCTACCTGCATTTAAAAGCTAGATGATGTAACCAGCATATGCTTTAATATATCAATATGATATCACTATGAGCCATCCTACTCGGAGTCAAGCATAGGCTCTATAAAACCCAATGAATCATTCTCTTTTCTTTCATCAAGCAGCTCACTTCAAAAGCACAGAAAGAATTCAGCATTTATATTACAAGAAAAAACGTATTCTGTGCAGGGTTTTATTTCCAGGTATATACATGTATTTCATAGCTGCTAACACCAGTCACATTATAAGCTGTAAACATCCCGCCAAATTCAGAGTGTAAATGAGCTCAATAGGAGCACAAGGATTACTGCAGCTGTTTGCCTCACAGGTAGACTCTGCTTCTGTCACTTGCACAGAGAAGGCTCAAGGTCATGCACAAGTTTGGGCATCATGAGAAAGTGCCGTGTTAAAGAAGCCATCACTTCCACAGCAGAGGGCAAAACGTTTGTTTAGTTAATCTTCTCATTCTACCTTAGGACAACCTCCTGAATACCTTTCAATCAAGATGCATAAAGTAACTGAGGCACTGCTATCCTATCTTCACCACACTCAGGCAGTTACTAGATTTCACAAACAGCACTCCGCATAACAAGGTGAGTCACACTGTTTTTTTCCAAGCACATAAAATTAACTTTGTATTTGTTTTATTTAGGATTCTAATGGCATATAATAAGCCTTCCTCTCACTGCTACAAAGCTTTGAATTTGGAAGAACGTAACATATTTCAATCACTTACAAATCTCCAGATATCAAGTTCTGCTCAACTTGCAAAGTAGCAGAAATGCTAATTTTGGCTATAACTAGAAAAAGGCCAAGAAGAGTCCTGACAACCCAGAGTGCAAACATTTCATCACAGCAAATGCACTTTCTGAATTCATGGAAAATAAACATTAGATTTTGTTCTTAGAAATCCTAGAAGACTTGGAAGACTTTACCGAACTGGGAGCTTACTCTGCAAGACTCCGCAACTAAATGGCACGATTGTTCAGCTAGGAACACTGACAGCTCCTGAAAACTAAGTCCTTTTAAAAGCAGCCCAGCTTGTTCAGCTAGGAACACTGACAGCTCCTGAAAACTAAGTCCTTTTAAAAGCAACCCAGCTGAGTAAAGAAACGTGTCAAAAACCACTCTGAAAATGTAGCCTATGATGTACCCTACCTGCAGATCATGTCATGTTACACTCCTGCAACCCTGGCGGGTTTCTGCAGTTTGGGGTGCTTGGCACTCCCTTAGCAGCACTCAGTACTTCACACCGGGCAAATAAGAGTTCAGGCGAATGTTCTGAATGAACATATAAACACAACAAGTTGGGGCAGAGCTATTTTAAGGCTCTTACTCAGAAAACCTGTAAATCATCAACAAGAGGTTTTACAAGTGAGGTGTATTTTATGAATGTGAATCGATAAGAACACAGAACCAAGAAGGGAACTGAGGTCTCAGATGTGTAATGATGAGGAAGGTGTAAAAAAAAAATCCGTGTTATTAATGAAAAAGCTATTTTATGTTTGAGGAAAGGAAGAAATAGCTGAGTTACAGAGTAGTCCAACTGCACAGTGCTGAAAAGCTTTGAAATTCAGACTTGAAAAGAGAGCAGTGTGCTTATGGTTGCAGAGGCACAACAGGGAGTTTGGAAAACATACACAGCCCAGTTTTGCTCAGATTGAGGCGGTACATTGTCTAGGATGAAATACCAAATCCAGAGGTTGGAAAAAAGACTAAACAGAGGACCAGGCAGAGAATGCAGGTAGTCTAGAAAGGTGACGGAACAGACATGTACCATGACAACATGCAACAACAGTATCCTGGATGCACGTATGCACACGTAACTGTCATGCAAGTTGTTAAGGAATTTTGAAGGGAATTCCTACCAAAAAAAAAAAAAAATAGGCTATATCATGAAAAAAGGGAGAGGGAAAAGAAAAAGTGATGCATGGGAGCCCAGGCATTCCACACAGTTACCAATGACAGACAACACTAGGTGATCTTGTAGGTCCTTTCCAACCTAATGAATCTAAGAATCTATGATTAAAAGATGGAGAATTATGAAAATTTTATATAAAAAAGTATATACAGAGCACATCTACACATCTGATAGAGAGGATACGGCACGTGTGACTACAGCACAGTTATTCTGCTCAAGTCATTTTGGGCCTAGAACCATAAAAGAGCAAGAGATCAGCAGAGACGTTATATGAATTGAGCAGATACACAAATAGGATACCCTTACAGTGGGAAATAGGAGGGAAGAAAATACATTTGGGGCAACAGATGGGTACCAAAACAGCCCTATCTTGGAAGCTGAAGGGTATGGAGAGAGAGAATTCAAACACAGGGAATGAGAAGGTGTACGGCAGCAAATAACACACGGACAGAAGCAGAGGTGCGGCAGAGTTACTCCGGTTCAAGTGTACGCTGGGACAGAGAAACGAAAGTAGTCAGCGCAGAGAGCAGAGCTGGCAGCGCAGCTCCGGGCGAGGGGAAAGGCACACGGCTCCGCCACCGCCAGCCGTGCCGTGGGCCCCCTGGCACAGCACGCAGCCCACGGCGGCACGCTGACAGCGCGCAGCCGGACAGCGGCCGGGACCGAGCGGAGGGGCGCGCAGCCGCCGCGCACAGCGGAACTCTCCCCCGGGAGCGGCGGCGGGAAGCCGGCAGACATGTCCGCCGCCAGCGGGAGCGGGCGGCAGCGGCACGCACAGAGATCCGGGCGCCTAACGGATCCCCCCCACCTCCCGTCCCGCTCACCTTTCGCTGGAGGCCTCCTCCTCAGCCATGACGGCGGCGGATGGCAGCGAGGCGAGGGACAGCGCGACGGCGGCGGCACCGGCCATCGCGGGCCCCTCCCTCCGCCTCCCCGCCCGCCGCCGTCGCCTTGCGTCATCCGCGCCGCCACCACCCGCACCATAGAGCGGGGCGGTGACGGCGGCTAGAGCGGCGCGCCGGGACGGGCCTTCGGAGCCGCGGGCGCGCTCGGGCGCTGCGCGTCCCCGCGCGGCTACGTGCTGCCTGTGTAGGAGCTGAGAGCAGGGGAGCTGTACGGAATCATAAAATCGCGAGGTTGGGAACCACCTACAAGGTCGTCCAGCCCAACCGACCTCCCACCACCATTGCTGCCACATGCCCTAAACCGTATCTCGTAGCTCCACATCCAGGCGCCTCTTGAACACTGCTAGACATGGCGACTCCGCCACTTCTCTCCACCACCTCCCTGGGCAGGCTCGCTGGGAGAAGTTTTTCCTTATATCTAACCTAAAACTGCTCTGGTACAACTCGTAGCCATTTCCTCGGGTCCTGTTTGTTGCCCGGGAGAAGAGGCCAAACCCCTCCTCATCGCAGCCTCCCTTCAGAAGTTGTAGTAAAAAATTGCTTTAGTGAAAGTTGTAATGGCAGTTCAGTAATGGCTGAGATTATTCCTGGCTAAAACCATTCTGCTGTTTTAACAACAGTGATGGTTAGCGTTTCACAATCTCAGCTACAGTTTGTTTAACTGTGTCACAGTGATTTGGCAATCAAACATTTCTCTGGAGAGTTATTCATTGTAATTATTATTGTTAATTGTTTCTCTGAAATATTCTATTTACTGGAAATACAACTATCTCTGAATGTAGAAGTGTATGATCATTGGCAAACCTTTGCAGTTACACTCTCTGGAATTTGCGAACAGCCTGAAACAACAGCCGTGAATGCTATGATGTCTTCTTCATTTCAGTGGAACAATACATTTAAATCTCGTAAGATTTAAGCATGGAACACACATGTGTTACACACAAACATTTTCTAGAATCATAGTACCATGGATTCATAGTATCACAGAATGGTTTGGGTTGGAAGGGATCTTAAAGCCTACCCAGCCCCAACCCTGCCGTGGGCAGGGCTGTCCCTCTCCGGATCAGGCTGCCCAGGGCCCCGTCCAACCTGGCCTTGAGTGCTCCAGGGATGAGGCACCCACAGCTTCTCTGAGTAGCTGTGCCAGGGCCTCACTGCCCTCTGATTAAAGTATTTTCCCAAACATCTAATCTAAATCTCCCTTCTTTTAGTTTTAATCCATTCCCTCTTGTCCTGACACTATTAGTGCAAAAAGTCAGTCTCTATCCTGGAAATAAGCTCCCTTTAATTATTGTAAAGCCACAGAGAAGTTTCCCTGAGGTCTTCTGCAGGCTGAACAACTCAGCCTGTCTTTGTCAGAGAGGTTCTCCGTCCTTACTATCTCTGTGATCTCAGTTCAGTGGTAGTCACAGATGTGCTCACTAGTTATACATTTAGGAACATAAACATACAAGTAATGCACTTCCACTTAGCAGTCTCTTTTTCTTGAATGATTTTGTTGCCATTCATTTTTAAGAAGACGTCTGTTGCTATTATAAGCCAGAATTTTATTTTCAGATCCCATCATCTCCCATAGGTGAGGTTAAAATTGAAAGATACTCATTTTTCATGGTGATAAAATTATTTATATATGTATTATATTTATATTTTTTTATATATATATATCCTCTATTCCTTCCTTCCTCCCACCCTCCCTCCCTCCCTGCCTTTTTCTTTCTTTCTTATAGCATGTTTTTTTTTTTTTTTTTTTTTCTTGCTAGCATCAGAGGAAAACACAAGTTCTCTTAGCTGGGACAAGCAAAGCAATCCATCTGACCTCCCAAATCCTCCTTGTGCTGTACTGAGATGAAAAATCAATCTCCATGCTAAAGAAAGACTCCAGATGACATTACGGAAGTCTTAGTGACAAAGTCATCTTGCTTTTTCATGACTTCAAGTATTTTTGTGACCATCTATATTAGAGGTCAGGTCACAGTAACTATCATAATTCTTAGTTATTTAAAATTTGGAGTTGTACTATTTTCTGTGTCAGTATATTTCAAATACTCAGAATTCTCTGAGTTCTACACTTGCAGTCCTCCTTTTGATCCAACAGAAGTAGCTGCTTCTCAGCTAGAGCTGACTGAAAATGAAGCATGAAAATAGTCTTTTATCATCCACATTTTTTTTTACAGTGACCCACTTAGTATCTTTCTTTTCCAAACAACAACATGGATAGATTGCTAAAATCGGTCTGATCAAAAACCTTAAGGAAGGCTGACCATGCCAAATATGTACACGTTAAAGGGAAAAAGTCTGCTTACGAATGTATTTTATGTGAGAGAGATAAAAAGAGCAGCTTAATAAAAGGAACATCATATACTGTGCCTGCTATGATTTGCAAGCAACAGCTAAGATAGCAGCCCAGCTCAGAAGCAGAGTTCACATCAGTTGCATCCTTGTGGTGCTTCAGCAAGTATGCAATTTACTCTCATAAAGCCTCTTCAAGCCCTTTGTTTCTTGCACTCACAGGTTCCTCCTTTCCAGCTGAGTACTCCACATGTTCTCCATGTTTTAGGTCATGCATGACTTCCAGATGAAAGTTTGAACCTTGCATTCCAGGTAGCCCAGGTGGAAAAGGAGATACATTTGCTTTCAGAGCCTCTCCTGCATGATCTAAAAACGCACCCACAGCAGTTGTGGTAGGAAGTTGTGTAACTGTGAGCAAGAGTCACCTGTGGGAAGGCCAAAAAAAAGTTAAAGTGCTCCAAGAAGTAAATGTACTGCACAGGGGGTGATAGGTCTTTATTGTTATTCATCAGTACCAGCAACAGCTGAGGCCATGAGAAGCTGTGTTGCTAGCCAGAACTTCCGCCTTGTTGTACTTGTCTATTCCAGTGTGTATGACTCACATGTGATTACCCTGAAATTCCTTCCTGGATAGAGGAGTGGCTGGGAAGAGAAACAGTCTCCTTTTTTTCCAGTGGGTGGAAAGGTGCTGCCACTAAGGGTGCTGTGATTTTGTCTTCCTGGGTCATATGTGCTAGCTCTCAGAGCACGCATTGAGACTTTCAGTATGAGACAGGGCATGTAATCCAGGCAGTTTCCCTGTGCCACGTCTTTGTTTTGTCTTTCTCATCTGTGAATATGAATACCTACATGACCATACAAGCTGGAACCCTTCAGGGCTTCTGGAAATGTCCACACCTAGCAAGAAGGCTGATTAAAACCAGCAACTAGCAACTAGCTGAAAAGGTCAGGGTGAACATTAAATGAGACTGTCTATGAAACAGCAGATTTTGTGATCTGCAAGACCAAAATGGAGAGTAAAAACAAACTTGTAGAACTGAATGTTAGGAGTCCCCAAAAAAGTTTGTGTAACAGGTAAAAGGAAGAGTGAATTCACAGGAGCTGCCAGTTCTTTAAAAGAATAATATTAAAGGCAAACACGGGTTTTCAGCGTGAAAGAAAGGCAGAAAGTATAGTTAAGAAACCAGTTGGGCTAAATTACTCAAACCTAAGAAAGAAAAGTTTAGGGAAGGGAAAAAAATAACTTACGATATTGAAGCTGAGAATAAAAGAATAACTGATGTAGAAAGAAAGAAAGAGAGAAAGAAAGAAAGAAAGAAAGAAAGAAAGAAAGAAAGAAAGAAAGAAAGAAAGAAAGAAAGAAAGAAAGAATAAAATAAAATAAAATAAAATAAAATAAAATAAAA
The DNA here is from genome assembly GCA_036925125.1 of Oreortyx pictus. Classification (NCBI taxonomy): domain Eukaryota; kingdom Metazoa; phylum Chordata; class Aves; order Galliformes; family Odontophoridae; genus Oreortyx; species Oreortyx pictus. The sequence continues at coordinate 39,653,574 of JAUPFR010000007.1, forward strand.
TAAAATAAAATAAAATAAAATAAAATAAAATGCAACTAGCAGGCTAATAAAAAAAGAGTCAGCCTAGAAATGTACTAACTGTATGAGGTAGATATGGTTCTCTAACTATAAAGCAAGAAAACTAATGGTGTCAGAAAGGCAGTACCTCCTAAACTTCAGTGAAGTCAGGAAACTGATGCACTAACAAGAAAAGTTAGGAATTCAGCCTCAGCTAAGAAAAGGATAGAGCACTTACTCAACTCAGGTATTTTGAAATTGACTTTACATCCCTCTTTAATTTCATCCTAGAGTATTTAAAGATTTTGCTGACAGAATCTCAGCATCGTTAGTCAATATCTTTGAGAATGTATGGTTTTTGGGTAGGAAGGAGGTAGGCTATAAAGTGATGAGTACAGTGAAGGGAAGGATGGAGAGAAAAGAGGAAATACGAAATAGTAGATTAATAAAATACGCATCAATTCTTAGAAAAACAGTGAAATAAATATGCCAGTGCATTGCTGAAAAATAACAGAGAATAACTGTCAGTGAGAAATTATGTCTCAGTTGCCTTTATAACAGGATGACCAATTCTGTGGATAGAGAAGAGCTACAAATGTGATATATCTTGATTTTCATGTACATTTTAATTTGATTCACTTAAGCAAATTAATAAAGTGTGTTCTACATTGGTCATCAGTTAGGTACCCTCAAAGCTTGTTGGCAAACCAGAGTAACAGGGTGGTGTTCTACCAAATTGGCAGTGTGTACATCAAATGGGATTGCACAGATTCAGCACCCGGTGCTAGTCATTAATGACCCGAATGATGTTTATAAAAGCTAAAATCCTTATTGAAGTCACAAATGTATCAGACAGGGAAGGATTAAGTATGTTGGAGGACAGGGACAGAATACAAAATGAGTTTCAATTAGAAATATGAAAAAAAATTGGAAAGCTATTCAACTGAAACAGCTTTAGACCCACACAGGAATATTCAGCTGGTAGGGAAAATTGGTTAGGTAGCAGTTCAGTACAATAGTAACTCTGGCTTTGAGTGGTCACAAACTGTGTATGAGTCAACAATGGTTTGTTATTGCAAAAAAAAAAAAAAAGAAAAGATAAGCAGCCTGCTGGGATGTATCATAAGGATTAGAGTTTGCAAGACTTGGCAAGTAGTTCTGCTTTGTTAAGCAGTTGTAAAGCCAGTTTTGGATGTTGCGTGTCAAGATGTAGACCACCTGAAGAATGTCTAGATGCGAACAACCAGAATGCAAAGGGACCAACGGGAAAAACTGAATGAGCAGGGGAAGTGATGACAGTCCGCAAATATGTAAGAATTTATGACAACATGGGAATAACCTGCACAACTGAAATCATACCCAAGTTATTTTAGGCTAAACATTAGATCAGTTGTTCTCCAAAGGAAGAGGTACTGAAAACAATGACTGCCAGAAGTAGTCAGAGTCTGACACTGTTGTTTCAAGAACAGGCTACTTACATATTATATCCTCTATAAACAGAAATTTCATAGGTGTAGTGGAACTGCCTGGAGGCAGGGTGACTAAGAATATGGTTTTCCGAGGACTAATTAGCCCTATGTTTCCATTCTTTCTAACTTCATCAAGGCCAACTGAGGTGGCGGAGTGGACTGGCATGGATAGGAATCCTGTCCACCATTACTGTTCATCATCCCATCATGTGTCCTGAAGTCCATCCCACTCCAGTTGATAATATTTGGAAGGTTTCAGCCCCCTAAAATCCCTGTCAAGATTCCCTTCCTAGTCAAATTGTTACATATGAAAAACAGTGCAGCTTCTCTGGTGTAATCCTGATCACATCCTAACCCTATTGTCTGTAAATAAAAACTTGCGCAATGTTTTGGAGTTTTCTCTTTACATAAAGGTACATTTTTATTGTAACCATAAACCTTATGTTGTAATACATGATTGGTCAACAATCTCCAAACATCTATCTTTGGTAAAGAGAGGAAGCATCCCGTGGGTATTATACTTCATATGTGGCAATCTCTAACCCTGAGAATTTCCAGTCATCACTCTTGAGAAATAAATTCATACAACTTTTTTTGTTGTTGTTGTTGTTGCTGAAAACATTATTTTTAATACTTCTGTGTTCTTGAAAGAAAATAATGCATTTCTAATATTTTCAACCAGATTCATAAAAATAACTGTTCATTTTCCAGCCAAGTTCTGGTTATTTATGTATACTACATGACTAAACAATAATTATTTAACTAGTAAAATCTTTCGCTTTGTGTGTGTCAAGAAAGCATTGAAGGCAATATTTAAAGCCAGTAAATATTTGGTTACAATTTTTAACGGTTGTTTCTTCTTTTGAGGAGTAGCAGTAACTAGTAGTAGAATGGACGATACTTATCTCCTGGAAGTTTGTCTTTTCTAATGGAAAGATAACTTTTGTAAGCCTATCAAAACTAGTAAATGCTTAAAGTTCATTTAAAAACACTTATATTCCCCACATGGTAGCCTCTGTTTCTGGCCAGATTCATCCTTGCAAATATTTTTCAAATTAGGAAATCCAGTGACAGACAACCCAGTTACATCTGTGATACACTGTTTTCTGTTTACAAAGAATGCACACAAAGTCCTACTTCTCTGAAAAGATGAGATATCAAACAATGTGAGGAAGATTGTTTCCTTACAGTTTGTTATTTTGACTTTCTCTCATTGTCATACAAATGTTTCTCTGTGGCTTTACTTTTCCCACTTTTTCTGTTTACTTGGTAGGCTGTTACAGCAAACAAATACTTACTGTCCTTCCAAACAATACTCAACCTCTTCATTCACATTCGAACCACAGAGCTACCCTTTATAACACACATCTTAGTTACTACCCCAGCCTTGACATACATGTCTAGATCTCAGACAGTATTTTTTCACTGTTTAAGTTATTGGTAAACACAAATTTTGCATGATTAGGAAATCCTTCTTGGTTCATTATCTTCAGCAGTGCCCACAGATCAAAGTCAATGGCGATTTCCCAGAGACAGCACATCTACAGAATGTAGTGATACTAAAAAGTAAATACACATTTATGTAATCTTCATGCTTAAAGTGAAGCAGTATATACCACCATGAATTTTGCATTTGTGTCTTTCTTCTCTGGCTGAAAACACTTCTGAGGGAAAAGTGCTGTTTCTCCCACTGTTGTTTCTTACAGGACTTCAGGAGAGGGCTGGCTTTGGGGCTGCTGCTTCCTTCATCGACAAAGTGGTGCTGTGAGAGGCAGAGACCCCTGGGCTACAGCTCTTGCTGAGCCTTGGACTAAGTAGGATCATTGGACAAGTGACTCTGCTACTCCTGGAGGTAGTCCTTTGTTTTCTTGGATGTCAGAATCTCTAAGTTCCACCTGAGGTCCTAATTCAGCTATTTCACAGCTCACAGCTTCATGATCTGGACAAGGAGTGCTCATGGAGTTCAGAGCTTGTCCATGGGTGGGAAAACCTGCACCTCAACGATAGAAGAAATAGCTTCTGTGAATGGCAGAGCTGGTTCATTTGAGGTGGCAGAAACTCCGCTATTACAACAAATACCACCTGTGAGCATTCAGGAGCATTCTCTACAAAAAAAACCCAAACCAAACCAAAACAAAACAGAACAAAGCCTTCAGTGAAGGGACAGAGTTTCATTTTTTCTAACCTGCTGGTGAAACAGTTACACTTTTGGTGTGACCACATTTGCACAGCAAGACAGCTAGCTGTCATTCACACTTCTGGGTAAGATCCTTCTTGGTGAACAAGTTCTTCAGCTGAAATAACTTCATCCAAGGTGGGATGCCAAAGATCTTACCTTTTCATTATATGAAGGATATGATTCTGCATAACCTAGGGGAGATTTGTTGTTGGCCTAATTTGGATCAAAAGCTGTCTGCAAGACCTTGTGATGTTAGATAATGTTTTGACATTATACTCTCATAGTAGCATCTTCACACGTCATGACTTCTGCCTGCATGCATGCAGACACCTGACTGACGTGAGCTCTTATCAAGTTTCAGAAGTAAAGATGATGAAAAGCAAACAAGGGGACCAAAATCTGCTTTGTTTTATGGTCCATAGAAATTTAACTCAATGAATTGCCGTGGAACTTCTTTCCAGATATCTTCTAGCTTCAGAAAATGTTCTGATCAGGAATCTTTTAGTTTCTTTCATTTCTCTTGATGTTGAAGTTATTTTACTACCTTTATTTATCTTTGCTGTTGCATATACATTTGATTACTAAATTTATGTGCTTCCCTTCACATGACCTATTTCTTTTGAGCCTTGATGCTGTTGCTTGGATACACTTCCCTCTTCTAAGTGAGACACTAGGTTTTGTCTTGCTTTTTTTCCATGCTTTGGGTGATACAAATGGATAGTAATTTAATATTTTTTTCAGGTTATTAAATGTATTTGGTTTGTCTGAAACCTTTGGTTTGCCTGACGCCTTTGTTGCGGCAGAACTTCTGCCTTTGATTGTAATTCTGAACTGGGAATGTATCTGTGGTTTTGTATTTAGTATATTCTGTGTAATGTTAAATAGCTTGCTAGTCTTGCTTTTCTTCATAATCAGATACAAAAATGACACCATTATACTGAGTAATGGCAAATCGCTGCATAGCTTGTAGGAATACCAATATGTATCTATCAACAGATAGATATTCAATTCAATTTTCTCTCTGTATTTGCACTGTAGCTGCAAGTTAATTCCTGAAGCACCCTGTATAATTCATCTTTTTGCTTTAGTCCTAGGCTAGTAAAAGTAGTGAACAAGAATAAACAAAGCATTTTAATAATAGTAATAATAAGAAAAATAAGCATTTTGATTTGGTCTAAGGTATTCTCATTCCTAAGTGTAGTTTTGCATATACCATTTTGAGAAACGTAGAGTAGAACAGGAAAATGTTGAAGGGAGGGTCACAGAGACCTTCAGAGGTATATAATAGCCAGGATATATGTACAGTTTAGAACTCTTGCCCTGGAAGAGTAACGTAAAAGAAATCTTTAAAGCAGTGGAAGGCAACAAGAAACAAATATTCACATATTCTCACAATACAAGAGTCAGAGTAATTCTGTGGATTGCATAACGTATGGAAAACAATCAGAAGGAAGTACTTTTCATGGGACAGAAGTAGTGGAGTGTGATACTCGTAGGGACTGAGGAGTCTGTACTAAAAAAGTGGGAGTAGGCAAGGCAGCGGAAGTTGTCTGCTGGTGGCCTTCAAAGATAGATGACCAGGTGCAAACCTCAGCAGGTGATCCTTCAGTCACTGTTTGCTGGAAGTTGAAACAATGTAGAACAGGGTGGTTGAGCGTTTGCTAGATTTTTGTGTGAGTTGTACTCTTATTCATATAATGTGCCGTGTGGCCTGTGCTGCTGCATCTTCATTGTTTCAGAAAGCTGCAGATCTATTGTCAGGCTTGTGTTGTTATCTGGAAGCCCTCTGCAGGAGGTTTTGATGCCCAAGGTTGTATTAATGGCACTCAGTGATGCAGATGATCTCTATGAGTGTCATCTGAAAGGTGACTTGGGGCGGGGGAAGTTCTTGCTGACAGTGCTTCAAGTGCAGAAGTGTGGAAGAACCTATCCCTCATCTAGATGTGTCAGAGCTCTTACACACAGCCCCATAAATACAAGTGCTTATACTCTAGTTACATAAGCTGAACTCAGTGGAGGCAATACAGATAAATCACATTAAAAATCAGGTATGCATGAGTTATTCAGTGTGAGCAAGAACAGATTCTACATTATATATCTTCAGAATGTTGTCTGGGTACATTAATCTGATTAAAGTTTTGCTTGATTTTAGTGTCTAGTATGAAAGGAACTTGAAGAAAGGTCAGCTAAATGCTTATGTATTATTTCTTCTCATTTTTTATGAAGCTACAATTTCTTTACCATTTTTCTCACTATTCAGATATGTTAAGATGCTGTTGAAATTGTCCTGTGTCAAATGTGTGCATTTAACCTAGCAAACACATTTATGTGACTTTTGGAATTAAAAAAAAAAAAAAGGGAACTAGCTTTATTATCCACCGTGTTCCTGGGAGTTGAATAATCACACCTAGTGAATAACTGAAAAAATAACTACCCCGTGATAACCAAATAGGACAAAAAAACTAACAAAACAGCAATTACAGACCTAGGTGACAAATGTGCAGGAAGATGATATACATGTCCAGGAAGAATAATCTGTAAAATCTCCATCAATCAAAAAAATCATTAAAAGAATGCTACACAGATGACACTACATCTTATCATAACAGCTCTGTGTTTTGTTTAATCAATGCTAAATTTCTTTTACAAACTCATCATGGCTTTTTTTCGCAATAGATATTGCACAACACTGCTTTGATCATACAGCCAGGAACGTGTTAAGACCTCCTGAAAGACCATTTAACTAAAAGAGGCACAGCTGTTGTCTGTCAAAGGCAAAGTGCCTCACACCTTTGAATCTTAAAGCCCACTTTAAAAGCGTCAGATGAAAAGGGATCCATGTTTAATTACTTTGCTAAATATTAAGGAAAAAAAGGTGTTGGATATCTCAGTGTTGCATCTTATTAATAGTTGCCTAAGCAAGAGGTGTGGAAAAGCTAAGTATACTTGCAAGATGCTTTTCTTCTGTCGAGATAATGCTGATACCTGGAGTCTTGTAGCATAGTGTATTAGCGTTGCCAAGCAAATTGTTACCTGCAGTGTGAGGTACTTTAATTGCATCATCTTGATATTGCCGTTACTTGCCCTAATTCTGCCCTTATCAATTTTCCTGCTTTTCACAAATGTTTCAGAGACCTAAATATTTTATACTGGTGTGTTTCAAACCTAGGTTAATGAAACTACTCTGATAAAGCTCTGAAACCAAATCAGTTCCCAATAGTTTCAGAGTACACAACCATATTAAGAAAGAATGGTCCCAGAACAGCCTGTTCTACCAGTTGTTGCACAGATCCACATTTCCAGACACACACAGCAAGTTGTGCCTATCTGGCATGCGGATAGCCATCTCTCTAAACACTATTGTTACACACCAGTAAAAGCAGCCTTTCAGCCCAGTCATTTGTAATTGCAAGAGGGAGTGTCTTGTTTTGATACTTGAGCTCTTGCACCGGTATGGTGACTACTTGTGGACCGATTTTAGTCTGGAGGAAGAGTTTAAATTCAGACAGAGTGACTTAGCTGGGATGCAGGACCAGCTCTGCTTCCTACTCTCACTTTGGTTAGTGACAAGGTAAGTGAGTGCTGACAGTCACACAATATTTCACAGCACTTCCAGAATGTTGAGAAGAGCAGGCAAGTTCTGTCACAGTTAAGTGGGAAAGTATCATAGGTACTGTTTCAGGTGTGGATTTAATAAAGGATCCTTTCACATCCCAGCGTTAGCCTTTATCACTTAGCTCCCTGCTGTACTACGTGGAACCAGTGCTAGTAGGATAGCACTGTGTGTACTCTCAGAGACTTCAGTCTCATTTGCCTGGGAGGAAGTGGCTTTCTCTAACAGCCAAGAAATGTATGTCTCTCTGGCAGCACTGCTGGCCCATATCACTTTGTATGCTAGCCCAGGGAGCCTGACTAGGTTACGTGACCTTCGAGGGAGTGGGCTCTTGCCACATAGCTCAGTATAGTCAGGGTGTGTACCTCCAGTGCATGGCCCTGTGCAGAAGAGAGAAGACTCCATCCACCCCATCACTGCAGTAACATATAATGGATTATGTTCCCATGAGATCTAGGACCTTACATGCAACACCAGTGGGACTGCTGTGACTCACATACAGCTTTAAATACACCCACTTGTACCCAGGCTGGACGAAGAAAGATACTCTGTACCCAGACACCTGTCGCTCTTGCTAAATCTGAATTGAACACAGATTCTTGGTTATGTAACATAACACCAAAGAAACAATTCCATTTTTCCTGAAAATGAAAGAAAAGCAAAAGAAAATTTTCATCCCATGCTTTGTTCTCAGTATATGCCTCTCAGTCCCTCAGGGAAAAGTAAATAAATAAATAAGGGCAGTATTGTTGATCTGTTCTTAACTTTCACTTGTACTTGATGCTTGATTTTGAGAATGGAGGTTCCTTCTTAATTTATTGTTTTGCCTTAATTTATTTCACTGTAAAACAAGTATGAAGGAGCAGGTCTTCCCACAGCTCAAAATGGGGCAAGAATTATATTAGTCTCTAGTCCTATCTTGACAAACACTAGACATCTGCTTCAGAAGGATCTAAATGAGAGCAGAAATAGGATTCGTGTTTTCTATCACACTGCATTTCTAATTACTGATTGGAAATGATTTTCACTAAAGACTTGTTAAAACTAGGTTTGATACGAGTGTGCTTCAAACCAAATTATAGTATTATGTGCTGCAGAAATAAAAGACAAATTCAATGATCTTGAAGATAAAATCAGAGTTTTTCTGAACAGAATTAGAGTACTAAATTTTAAGAGGAGCACTTGATACTAATAATGATAAATTTCTAATCTGTAATAAGGTAGAATTTATGGTAGAAATATCTCCGATATTTCTAAATGTATGACTAGAGCAGACAGGTCAGGTTAAACATTTTTTCAGTTTCACTGAGTGCTTAGTGTTCCCCTGAACTGACTGAATTTACCATGTATCTTTATTAACCCATGTTCTGGAGGTTTGATGACAGCACTGTGACACATGGGACTCAGATGGTGGAAAACTGTACCAGATTTTGTATTCAGGAAGAAACTAGCTAGATACAAAAAGCAGATCAGCACACACAGTCTTTAACAATAACATATGCACACCTCCTTGTTCCGATATTACTTTGCTTGAAGAAGAGATCACAAGCAAAATAATTTCTCTTTTGACTCATCCCCTTTAACAGATAGAATTACTTCAGTAATTGTTCTGCAGTCTTTCACTGATAATTTCAAATAACACTACTCTTTTCATGAGTTCAGTATTTTGTTCATGGTATTGATGGTTCCTAAGGGGCCAGGTTCCAACGTGAATTAATTTTGCAAAGTTTGGTGACTAAAAAGTCCAGCTTTTTAAAGTAGAGAACTATTTATTAAAGGCTTGTGTTTTTTATTTCTATTTTGGAACTTTGGATGAGTAAATGCCAGCAGGCATCAATGGGGACTGTCTGAAAATGAAGGGGAAGCTATGTTTCTGAGTGTGTAAAAATAGTATAGACTTGCATCAGTAGTAATGACAAGCTTGGATCTTCAGAAATAGGAACTAATGGAAATAGCATATCTCTAAGGGATTTGACTAGTTTTGTCATATTCCAAACAGTGGTGAGAACAGTCATATGAGAACAGATGTACAAGTCATATTAGCAGAGAGCATGAAAGCAGAGAAATTATAATACAGACTTGTAAATAGATCATACAATACAACAGCGTATTCTGTATGAAAGGAAAGTGGAGCTCAGAGTCTTTAGATTTAAACCTGTTGGACAGCTGTCAAATCTGTGATTGTTTTGACAGCAGTAGCCAGTGCTACAGCCCTTGCCTAACTGGATAAGCCAATGCATTTCCCCAGAGAAATTAATTTATGGTGGTTTGAAGTATTGAAGTATAAAAGCTTACACGACTCATCATTTCATAATCAAGAGCACCATGAAAGGCCAGTTCCTAACTTATGCTTCAAGGTACTTAGAAGTTAAACAGATCTGATACAGCGAAGATGTAACATATGCATTTTATCTAGCTTCTTTCAGGAAGCTGTCTGTAAGAACACATGAAATATTTTATCAAGCACAATAAAAATCACCATGTGCACCTCTGCTGTAGTTTAGAACAGCTGACAATATTACTGATGTCTGGTTTTGGTTTGCCCGAAAGCCTCAGACTGCAGTTGTTCAGCAGCTGAAAAGCAGCGGAATTCAGGCACACCAGGTGAAAGACAACTGGAACAATTAACTTCTTCAGTCCTTCCAGGACCATTCATAATTCAGAGCCCTCTGAGTAGGGAATTTATCACCTTGTTACTTTTGGCAAGGACTACTTTGAAAGTGGCCTCTGAGAAGGTTTTACTAAACGCTGACTTCCTAAACTTGCCTCTCCCAAACCTTGGATAAGCTCTTTCCACTGTGATCGTAACTTAGCAACCTAGTTAAGAGTTAGCATAATTTTCCTTACTAAAGCAGATCAGTCAAGGACCTCTCTGAGGTACATCTGGTCTAACAAATACACCAAATAGGTTCTGCCCAGGTGGAATAAACTTTGAATCTTGGTGTCTTTTAATTTCTATATAGTCAATGATTGATATATAATGTAGATATTTTACCCACTTCCTCTGAGAGTGGTTTCTCTTACCTCTCCTGGGCGTAGGAAGATTTTCCTCTTCTTATGCTACTTCCATTTAGTTTGACAGGACAGGGTTCTTTTTTTTTTTTTTTTTTTCTTTCATGGTCTAGTTCAGGATTAGGTACCTGGAATAAAATTAGGTATTTCTAATCAGCTCGACCCAGCAGAAACTGGAAGAGATCTATCTTCCTTGTACCTCACACGTTATTATAGACCAGACTCATATTGCTCAGTGTTTATGAAGCAAAGCTTGCACACTTGGATGGCAGCAATACTTGGTCTGCCCCAACAAATTCATATGGAAATTCCACAGAAATTCCTGGCAGGATGTAAAAACAGTGCCAGAAAAATATTTTCCTCTCCATCTGCAGGAAAATAAAAACATTTCAATAATGTTTATTGCACTGCTGGAAAAATCCTGTATAATCTGTTCAGAAAAAAAGAAAGAAACAAACAAACAAAAAGAAAAAGAAAAAGCAATTGAAGATGGGTGAAATGTTACTGAATCTTACTGTAACAAATACATAAATTTGATTACAGAAAATGTAATGTAATTACCAGTTAACTCTAAACTTTAGAAGTCTCACCATCCATTTTACTCTGAAATCAATATGTCATTAGCTTGTGAATGGGAAGAATGTGTTGCTGTTAATTGCTTCTTAGTTGGTTTGTTATTCCTCTATCACTAAGTAAAGTTAAATCTTAAGAGAATGGTTATATGTGACTTTAAATAAGAGCAAAAGTTCATCTCATTTGACTATATCAAATTTTACTGTGGCTGTAGTCTGCTTTGTGACTGACAGAGGCAGACCATGAAAATGCTATAAGCAGCTAACAATCACAAGACTGGACTGCGGCAACAGATGGATGCAAGCTTGGGATTATACTTAGCTATAATTATAGTGCAGTTGGCAATTTAGGGTGGGCAAACCTGATCCATCTTTAATTAGCTAATCCTAAAGAAAACACTCTAGTCACTAGAACAGAACATACTTGTTGCAAAGTAATTTACCTTTTGCCATCAGACTGTTTCCACTGTGCCGGTAATGTGTATTTATGCACATTACTCTGTAGGCACACCCACCCTGTAATTACAAATTCTATCGTCATTTTGCAAACGTGAGGTTCTGTGCTAATCTTTATGAGTTAGCTAAATGTGAACCTTTTAGAAAGCTTGTAGTGTGCTGGCAAGAATTCATTGCACAGCAAGAATGTGACACCTAGTGGATAGACGGCATTTGAGAAATGTGGCTGGATCATCAAGGAATACTGAATTAAATTACTCTATCAAGGGGAGCAATGATTTTAGTACAAAAAACGACAGTGATTTTAATGACTCTATGCACAGGGCCAAAAATAATTGGGTAATGGAATGTTCCTTTCGGATGTGAAATAGGTATCAGTGCAGATGTCAGGACAAGAAAGCCATACAGCTCCTAAAAGACAGAGACCAAATTCCACAGAGGCAGTGGAGGATTCTGATGTGATGCACTGGAATGAGATTTCAAATACAGAAAAATCGAGTATACAGTAAGTCTAAAAATCCCCTTTTGTTAAATCCATGTCCCTGTTATTTCCACATTATCTTTGGAAGAAGAGTTTTCACAGCCAAGAGATGCTGAACAGTGAATAAACTGCACGGTTAAGCCACTGGAAGCTAGACTAGACTGAGACAGTTTAAAAAGTCTAATAAATCCTGCCTAAACTACCTGATTCAGGTTTTATCTGTTACTACCCAGTGCAGTATGTAGTACCTGGATTTCAAGTATTCACAAATCTCTGCTTGCCCAGGTGCCCTAGTTCCTCACTGCTTTGAGGCTATAAGGAATAGAATAACTCAGTAGCAGAAACTGGTGTTTTGTATAAACCCTATTCTTCTCTGTAAAAAAATATGTGCTTTAAATGTGAATGTATTTCCAAACATCTAAAAATATTATGCATGCTGTATAATAGTCGGATGCTAGAGGAAGGATAAGGCCTTCTCTATGGCAGCTGTTCCATTGTGTTGGGTCTGTACATTGGCTCTCAATAAACTCCGAATCCGGGGGCTTTGTCCTGCAGTTCTGTTCTTGTGGATGAATACCAATGAAGTCAGTATGTAGGCAGCTGGTTTGTGCCGCTCTCATTTTAGCTGATAAATCATTATGAAGCTGTGAGAGAACCCTCTTGTGCGGTCACTTAGCGCTCCTCTGCTGCAGATAGATGTCTTGAGAAGGAATTACAGGCACAGCTTTACGTTGCACCAGGGCAGGTTCAGGTTGGATATTAGGAAGAATTTATTCTCTGAAAGAGCGTGGCACAGGCTGCGCAGGGAGGGGTGCAGTCACCGTCCCTGGAGATGTCCAAGAGCCGTGTGCGTGTGGCACTGAGGGACGCGGTCAGTGGGCATGGCGCGGGTGGGTGGGCGGTTGGACGAGGTGATCTTCGAGGGCTGTGCCAACCTTTAATGATTCTGTGATCAGGCTGAAGTGCGGGATTTTTAAGCTTGATCTCCAGAATAAGCCTTGACCTGACAGGAGACAATATGGAACGGAAGGGTGCAAAAAACAGAAGGCTGCAGTGAGAGTTCACGATCCGCACAAGAGTAATTACTCATTCCAAGTACCCACAAAGCGCGCGCCACAACACACCACCCGCCACGACCACTGAGGGCCTTCCTCGGCCCCGCTCCTTCGGGCATGCGGGCCGGGCGGGCAGCACCGCTCCGCCAATGGGAGGAGGAAGGCCGGCCGAGGTCTGCAGCCCGCCTCCTGCAGCCCGCCCCGCCCTGCGGATGTGGCGCCGCGAGCCTGCGGTGAGTGGGAGCGCGTGGCGGGGCCGTGAGGGAGGAGCCTGCCCCCGTCCGCCCACCCTGCGGGGCTCCCGGGGCGGGGAGAGAGACGGGCCGGGGGTCCGGGCGGGGCTGGGCGCGGCCTCTTTCGGGCTGCTGAGGGGAGCCGGGCGGGCTCTGCGGCCGCTTGCTGGGCCTCCCTGACGTGGTAGCGGCCTCTCTGACGAGGTGGCTGTGCCTGACGCGTGTGGGCTTGGGCAGGGCTCGTGTGCCGTTAGCCGGGCTAAGCCGTCTGTGTGAGCCCGCATCTGGGGCGCCCGGAAGCGCAACTCTGAAGGGATGCGCGGAATATTGAACGATGACCAGCGTCTCTCAGTGTTAAAAATGAAATATGCACCGTGTGGTGGTTATTTTTAAACGTATGTAGACATGTGTATTAAACAACTATGGCAAGTGATGCAGTAAGGTGGAATGACTTGTGATGATGCGGCGTATCGCTGGCACTGTGATTAACGATGTGTTATCAGTGATTGCATCGCCCTTTCTCTGACTCACTCTGCTTGTTGTACACATCTGCATCAGAAATCTTCTGGAAGCATTTTATTAAGCTAATGCATGTTCTTTAAATGTTTGCATGCTCTGGTTCGGAGCTGTAAATCTGAATCATGTGCTTATCACTGTGGAATCGTGTCTGTGAAGAACTGAAGGCACAGTGTCAACAGAATAGTTCAGTTGGGTGATTGATATTATACATGAATAGTCTGTGCTGTTGCTTAGCACTTTACAGCTGAACTTTGTCACAGAACACTTGGCTTATAACTTCGAACAAATCATGTAATTGCTATGAGTGTAATTTCCCTCCGTGTATGATAAGTACCCTACTCAACTACCAAAGGTTCTTTAAGTTTCCTTGGAATGCTTGGTTAAAGCTTCACAAGATCTGTAATGTGTATGCAGTCTTGCCAGGAAAAGCATGCTTATTTTAGATAGCTGTTTGACTTATGTTCTCTTCTATCAGCCTTTTAATTTGCTGATGGTCATTATGCTATAGGAAGTTGCAATCTGGAGCTTTTGATTATAGTTCTTCCTTATTACTTTGTTTTTATTTAGTTAGTTTATTTCTCAAAAACTGATTCTTTGCTATACATAGCAAAAGCAGTTTCCATGTTTGGAGAGTGAGATATACGTGTTGTGAAAGACTGGTAGTATCTTGCTAAGTGATGGTCAAAGAGATTGCTCAAATGCTTTGTAGTACTCTTTTCAATTGATCTGCACAAATGAGGCATCTGCCACTTTGCTAAGCATGGGTACATTTAACTCCCTATATTAAGGCCTCTTGTTCTTGATACTGATATCATTCATACATATATATTTATATATATATATATAAATTTTATATATATATATATATAAATACTGGCATTTTTGTTTTGTCTTTGTACTTAACAGGTTATTAAAAGATGAAGGAAACCTGGTCTTTCTTGGATACTTTTGAGCCTAACTTCAGGCCTCTGGTAGTAATTGAGCTTGCAAAAGGCACCAAAAAGGAAACCATAGAGTGGTTCACTAAAAGAATAGTGGACAAAAAGACAAATGGAGGTGAGTATAATAGGAACTTGTGTAACACTTTGTGATAGATTGTCTGTGAAGACAGACAGAAAATTAGTTCTCTTGTGATTCATGATAGAAGTAATTGCTATTTAACCAGTCCCATTCCATTTTGCATTTTTGAAATTGCTTAGTATCATTTCGGAGTGAAGTTTAGAATCCTTCCACCTTAGTGGTGAAACAGGAGTAAATTCATGTAACTGAGGTTTTTAATTACTTTTTGTGTTTGCCTCTAGAATGCGTTTCTCTTGTTGACTAAGAGATGTTGTAAGTCTTACCAAAAGACTTACATTCTGTCTTCAGGCCTTGGCTTCTTGTTATAAAGTAAAATTGAGTTAGCAGGAAGCATATTAGTCTCGATAAATTCATGTTGGCTTTTAGTTTTTTTCCTAGCTTGTATGCTTTGGAACAGAGAATATTCCATTTCTTGTTGTTACAATATACTTCCAGGAATTAAAGTTAGTTAGTTTATTTTTTCTTTAATTCCTTTGAAATTTTAGTATTCTCTTGAAGGGCACAGTGTATGTCTGTTGGTAGTGTTAACATATGATTTTCTTTAGACACAGTTTTTATGTATTCTGTTTCATGTTTTGCCTTCTTTTGCTTCAAAGGTGCACAACTACTGATTAAACCGTTGGTTACAGAAAATGGAGATGGAAATATTTATCTAGTTGGAGCTTCCCACTTAAGGCTGTTGCTGGGAGCTGAAACTGTGGGTTTGGTGAAGGAATGTACTGATAATTCAATGAGAAGCTTCACATACAGCAGCAGAAAAACTTTCAAAGATTTTGCAGGTAATGGTTATTAAACATCTTGTGTCATTACAAAGCTGTGGGTAGATTTGTAACCAATTTCACTGTTACATCTTTCATGATTTATCTATCCGTTGAAATGCTAACAGCAGAAAGAAATAGTAAGAATGAACTAGAAACAAAATGCTCATTTTTACCTCTGGAAGTTCATAGCATATTGTGAAATTAACATTTTTTTCCTTTCATGTAGCTTCTGTTTGCTTATTTCTTCATGCTTATATATTTTCCAGACAGTTTCTTATTTGTATGAAAGATTTCTGTAGAACATAAGAAAAAACAGTTGATAAAATTGAGTGCAGTATTATCATTATTATGAATTAACATTGCAGCTTTAATTCTTATTAACACCTGCGAGCTAGTTTTGAACTAGTTTTATTGTATTATAACTAGCTGGAGAAAATAGACAAATTTTGCTCTTCTGTAATTATATATTAAATGTAATTGAATAGTTAGTAACACTACAGAGTCATTCAATGGAATTTGGGCATGATTAGCAGAAAATAAATCATTTTTTCCTCATTTATTTTGAGGATGTCCCATCACATGAGAATTTTCCTTCGAAAAGGAAAAAATACCAAAAATGCAGTGGCAATGTGTGCTAGTTA
Source organism: Oreortyx pictus (assembly GCA_036925125.1). NCBI lineage: Eukaryota > Metazoa > Chordata > Aves > Galliformes > Odontophoridae > Oreortyx > Oreortyx pictus. The sequence goes on from JAUPFR010000007.1 coordinate 39,669,642, forward strand.
TAGAAAACTTCTTCCTACGGTGTTTATTTTAAAAAATGGAGGCTTTTCTAAAATGTGTTTGTTGGTCTGGTCTTTTCTGATAACTTTTTGTTGCCTTGGTTGTCTTATTATGCTGCACAATTTCATACTACCTTCTTTTTGTATTTAGATGACAATCACAATTTCCTTACGATGTCAGAATGTCAGTATATCATCAAACATGAGCTTGAAAATTTGAGAGCTAGAGATGAAAAAATGATCCCTGGATATCCACAGGCAAAGCTATATCCAGGAAAATCAATTGGTAAGCAAGGTAGTTTGTGGTGTGTATTTCAGTGTCTTGACTTAGGACAGTCTTCAAGGTGGAAAAAGATTCTTGATTTTTCTGCAGTTGAGATAAACTCTTGAGATGTTAAATCACGTTATTAATTTATCTTGTTTTCTCAGATTTTCACGGTTGTGAACAAAGGCAAGGGGCAATGGATATACAGTATAACAAGAGAAATTCCAAGTAGATATTAAGAAAATATTCTTTACAGTGAGAAAAATCAAGTATTGGAACAGGATCTTAGATGGTGGAAGAAATTTAGTTCTTAATTGAACAGTATCCTGCACAGCTTGAATTAAGCTGGACCTGCTTTGAGCAGGAGGTTGGACCAGTTGGCTCAGGTTGGACTTCGTAGTTGACCAGAGGGCCATTCCAACCCGGGTCTTCCTGTGAGACTGATATTCTTGCTTTACATTCTTTTTAGTTGAAGAAATTTTCAAGTGAGTTGATGTCACCTATTATTTTTGGTTGGTACCCAAAATATTTGCTTAAAAAAAAAACCCATCCAAACACAAAACCCAACCACCAAACTGTTTTTAACAAAATCTCCAGGGAAGGCCACAGAGAGTTACTGAAATAAATGTATTCCTGTTCGTGAATAAATATTTCATCAATAGAAAGTTTACTTGCTTCTTTTTGGAGTAAAGAATGCTAGAAGTATGGCATATGTTTATGGTTTCAGGAGTAGATTTATGACCTGCAAATGTTGGAGACAGTGTGCCTTGAGTAGTATCTTTATGGCAGCTTCAACTAGTGTATTGGCAGAGATGCTGCAGTTTCTTAGGAGACAGTTTCTTTTATAGAATCCAGATATCGTTTTAATAACTGTGTTTTTATTTATTACTTTTAATCACTGTATGGGAACTGTTGAATCACGGCCTGAACCACTGATTGATCACCTGAGGCGAGCACTGGGTCAGCCGCAGGGGCACAAGTGAGTGTGATTGGAAGGGGTGGAGTTTGACTCCACCTCTCCCAAGACCCCATTTAAGGGCTGACCACCACCAGGTAAGGATCTCTGGTTGGAGATCCCTCCCTAGTGGAGTTTTCGGTGAGCCTCAACCATCTTCAAAGGTGAGCCACTCTTTTCTTATTAATTTTCTTATTAACTATCTGTATACCATCTACCTAAGTCTATCAAAAATATACCAGCTTTGGCACTATTTCTTCTGGGTGCTATTTCTGGGGGTTATTTGCCCTGCAGTCACCTAAGAAAATTCAAGGAAGCTTCAGGTTTAAGTTTGTAATGTAACCCATTTGCTCATATCAACTTTCTTATCTTTGGAGAGAATATTAGTACTTCTTTTTCCTTCTAGTGAGAAGATTATTGACCAATGGCATTCTAGTTCAGATTTTCCCACTCCATGACAGAGAAGAATTGAAAAAGCTCCGACACACGTGGTATGGCCGAGTCAAAATTGGCTATCAGCCTTTAGGTATGTGAACACTTATCTGCTACAAATAAAGTGCAAGGTTTCTTCATTTTATCTTCAATCAGTATGAGAAGACCAAAGGTCCTTCCCAACTACTACTCTATTATTTAGCCTCTATAAAAGTGATACCCGTGTGTAGATAGTAAGTATTGTAACTAGAAGTCAGTTGTCACTAGTAATTTACCTTGTCACCTCCCTGTTTCACAAATAGTTTACTGTGTCACATTCTCAGCTTCCTGCTACAGTTCACCTTCTCTAATGTTACCTTTCTGCCCAAGTTGCTTTGTTGGTCATGGTGGACTGAAGTTCACTTAGACTTGCTGTTGACTTCTCTAGGAACTAAGAAGGTACTTTGTATGTGGTTCCTTGACTACAACCTGCTTGGACTTGCTGGCATGTGCAGTCAAGGTCACTTCATCAAATTCTTGATTCTAAAGTGTCTGTCAACTTCTGCTATAATGACTTCACTGGAGTGAAGTTGAAGCCTGAGAGAATGTGTAGGCTGCTGTTTCTTGATTCTTAATGATTTTCTTTCTTGTGGTGTAGGAGTACTGTGCCATCTGGGCCTTTGGTCCAAGCAGAGCAGGATGAGCACGCAGTTCAAATGCCCTGTGATCATCTCTTAAAGTATTGAGCTTTAAAATATGGCCCATTGCTGTTTGTGCAGTTGTTATTTTTCTGTTTTTGCATTCACTGGGTAGCCCCTTGGAGGGGTTCAAGACATGAAAGGGGTCGCCTAGTCTGCAGATTCAGTGTCTGTACAGTTCCAGCAGTCTGCTTGTAACCGAAGTCTCCCTGTCAGTCAGCAAATCAGTAGTGGACCAAGACAAAACTATTTGTTATCCAACTGACTTTTGTTAGGAAAGCTCCTCAGTGTCTGGCGTTCACAAAGCTAATTTGGTAGGGGTTCCAAAAGTGTGAGTTGTTGGTTGCTAGATTCAGTTGAGTGGGTTGTATACACCGAGCAAGTTTAAAATGAAAACAAGTTTTAATGTGCCAATGAGGAGAGTTAAGTTCTGAATTCTAACATTGTAAACTTTATATGAAAAAGGAAAAAAAAAGAAGAGCTTGCCTGATTAATAATCTACAGTTCAGGAAGAATCTCAAGCAGCTGCTGACCAAGAGAAGTTAAGAATCTGGCTCAGTTCCTGTCTCCTGACAGCTGTGTTAGAGGATTCTGCTCTTGATTTTCTCTTATTTATACAGGAGAGGTTCTTTATGAAAGACATCAAATACACACAAAATTTCAAAGTAAATTCCATGAACCCTGTTATATATGTACTAATTTAGGGATCTCTTTTATGATGTGCATGTGGGGTGTGAAACGGTGCTAGTGGACTGTACTCAAACTCATTTAATTATAAATTTTTGATTAATGGAGGAAGATCTTGGCATACTGATTCTTCTGTTTGTTTGCCTTTCCCTTTGGCTTTCAGAGACTGATCTAACTGGCAGCTACAAATTTCTGCTGCAGTTTTCTGTAATCTGTATGCCATAAGAATATTCTGGCTTTGCACGTGAGCTTTTCATGCGCTAGTCTTTTATGGAGAGTACATGTACAGTGTCAGTTTGAGGGCCATGATATTTTATTATGCGGGTGAATGCATAGCAGTGGTATACAAATATAAAGGACCTGTTCTTCCAGGGAGACAAAGATTAAAACAGATTTTAGCACTCTAAACTCGGTATGCTAGTTATTTCTAAGTCTTAATAACTGATGACATTTCTAGATTATGATGGATAATACTCTTCAATTTTTTTGTTAGTAGGAGCTTAAGTGAAATCTTGTCTTCCATGGGGATAGTGCATCTGTCATAACTACACTTTCCAAACCTTTAGAACACTTGAGCAGACAACCTCAGTGAGAATGATTGTGTATTTAATGTATTGATTGTCTACTGAAGGGAATATCTCAGCCTCGGTGCATTTGTAGGTGTCATTAAGAATTCAGTATATCTTTCCATCTATTCCTTTAGTTCACTGAGGGGTGGCAGAGTGCATCTAGTTCTTTTGATGCTGTGCAAACTGAAAGAAATCTGGTTCCCAGGTCTGCATATGCCACTGACACATTTCAGATGTCAGGTGTCACTTGGTATAGAAAACTCACATTCTCTCCTGGCCGTTCATTTATACGTTCTGTTTTTAAGAACCCTGGTCTTTCTTTTCCTTTAGATACTGTAGGTATTGAGACATTTGGCTTCCCTACTATCTGAATATATGCATGCATTTATATAACTTAACACAAATGACCTTCTGTGGTTTTGGAATGTAGGAGAGGGAGAAATGAAAAAATAGATGAGGAAAATAAGCTTTGGGCCAAGGGATTACATTGCATTCAAGTTTGATATTTATGATACTGATATGTATATTAAGTATCTTAATTGATTTGTTTTTCTCTGCAGATGAGATACGCTCCTACTTTGGTGAAACTATTGCTCTCTACTTTGGCTTCTTAGAGTATTTCACGTTTGCATTGATTCCAATGGCTGTCATTGGAATTCCGTATTACGTGTTCGCATGGGAAGATTATGACAAATATGTGATGTTTGCCACATTCAACCTGCTGTGGTCCACTGTGATCCTGGAAGTTTGGAAGCGGATTTGCTCTGTGATGACGTACCGCTGGGGGACGCTGTTGATGAAGCGTCAGTTTGAAGAACCAAGGCCAGGTTTCCATGGTGTTTTGGGTATCAATCCTGTCACTGGGAAGGAGGAGCCGGTGTACTCAAGTATTAAGAGACAGTTACGCATTTATCTGGTGTCCGTACCGTTTGTGTGCCTTTGCCTCTACTTCTCACTGTACGTGATGATGATTTACTTTGACTTGGAACAGTGGGCTCTGGATTATCATGAGGAGAATAAGTCGACCTTCAGCAGCTTGATGCTGTATGTGCCCAGTATCATATATGCTGTCGTGATCGAAATTATGAACCGTATCTATAGGTATGCTGCTGAATTCTTAACGTCATGGGGTAAGAAAATTATTTATTATTTTTACATTGTAGTTCAGAATCACAAATGTTTAGCTCTTCATTTACCATGGGGTAAAAGAGTTGGTCATTTTCACTTCTTTCACTTATTCACAATGTTACGAGACTGCAGTTTCGTGCTTGGCTTAATTTGGTCTGAGTCTAGCAGATGGGATGATCATGCCTTCCTCTTCAACCTCTCTCTGGTGCCGAAATCTCCCTTCTCTGAATTAGCTCTTTCTTAGGCTACATTAGTCATAGTGCTGGCTCCAGGAAGGAGGTGAGATTGTCAGGGTAGGAGATTAGAGGTAAACAGCAGAGGTGACTGTTCTGGCATCCGTAACCGGAGTTTGATGAGTACATCTTTGTGCTCTGATACATCATTGCAGAAGACAGAGGCACTAAGATAATAATAATAAAAAAAAAAAAACTAAAAATATTAACAAAATTCTCTTACAGTAATGTTTGTGCATAGTACATGTATAATGAAGATTGAGATTTCACATCCCTATCAAAATATTTTCCTTTGGGCACTCACAGAAGAGAGTGAATAGGATGAGGAGCTCATGTGGCTGTCTCCCATCTGGCATATTTTCAGCTAAGATCTGACTTAAGCAGCTGAACTGGCAGGGTATAGGAAACAATCTGAGCGTGGGGGCTGGCAACCTCAGAAATTGCAGGATCTGTGTTTTGCCATTGCTGTTACTAAAAAAAAACGCTTGTAGAACTGGCAGTCCAGGGTGTTTTTAAGCACACCGTTTACACCCGTTTATCATGAGAACTGATAATTAAGTGAGAGTTAAAAATCCCATTTACTTGCATTTTCCACACATCAGGCCCAACTTCATGCCTACTCTTCCGTCCTGAACAAGGTTTGTAGATGACAGCCTCTTGTTTTAGCTCCTCCTAATGTGCTGCCTTTTCATTTAGTTACCACTCAACCAGGACTTTAAAAGTTTGAAGTAATAACAAAAGTCAATGGGAGATCTCCAATTCGATTCCCTTTCCTTCCCACTTACCCACTGTTCCTCAGCCATCAGCTTCTGACAGTGCATTGTGTAAGAACTGAAAAGCTTAGTTTGAAAATCAGTAACGCATCTGTTCAACTTTATGCACTTCAGACTTGCTTTACAACTTATGTCCTGATCTAAAGTAATTGGAAATGGAAAGGATTATTTCTCTGAACTTCAAGTAGTTTTAAATTAGATCCAGTATTGTTAATTTTTCAAAATGTCTTCCAGTTAATTTCGCATTTGATTTCAGCCAAAGAAAAAATGGCTTGGCACATTTTGTTAAGTGTTAAGAGTAATTGTTGTTTGTTTTCTTTAAAAAACAGCTCCCCAAAGAAAGAAAGATGTTGCAAAAAGTAGAACCGTTGCAGTAGGAAAAATGCCAGAGTTGTAGCCCAAAATGTATTTGTCAACATTGTGCATCAGATTGGCATGATAGATCAAGTGAGGAACTGGTACAATATAAATTATCTTTGCCGTAAGTTACTGGGGAGCTACTCCTCGGATACTACTGCTAAAATGATTTCTAGGTGGAAAAAATGTTAATGTTTCAAATAACAATATTTAGTACATTGTATGTGCTTCTGCTGTTTACTAATGAGGAATTTTGTTGATATTTTAGAAAATCACAGACTGGAGTCTTCTTATCAGAATCATTTAATCCTGAAGGTTTTAGTGGTAAGTAGGTAGTATGAGGAGTAAAAGATTATTTTAAAAGGGAGCTTGTTATGTGTTTTAGTAGTGTTTTCCTAGCATTCCTGCCTTGGCTTTCAATGTTGTTCAGTGTTCAGTTTGTCTAGGGAGCTGCTTTGGCAGGAGGGTTGGACTTGATGATCTCTAGAGGTCCCTTCCAACCCCTACAGTTCTGTGCTTTTGTGACTGCTAGGCTGTATAGATATCTTGTTTTATATTGCACAGGTTTGTTTTTGAATTGATTGTTCTTTCATTATGATTCTGGATATGTAAGTTTTTCTCTTGATCTATGTGGTCCTGGCTTGAACTGGGAACTGTTCCTTTTGGTTTTTGCAACACTTTAAGGTAAACTGTATTTTAAGAAGTTCACAGATTAACTCCAATTTGTACTAACATTCAGCCAGCCGTTCAGAGGAGACTGGATATACATGTCCGTTATTCTGCTTGTGTACAGCTTACAGTATATATTGTTATATTTACCTTGGGCCACTAAATTAAGTTGCTTTTCCGTGTGTGTATATGCATAGGAGAAAATTAGGGGCTTGTATTGATTCTAAAAGACTTTTCTGTATATCTTGAGAAAAGTTTTCTTCTACTTCAGTGCTTGATTATGGTTTTTCAGGTACAGTACTGTGATTTATTTCTCATTTTAATAGCAGGGAATATTTTTCTTGGTCATGAAACCTCTTGAACTGGTTAAGCGTAAAGCTAACATAAATCAAGAAACACTTATACCCACCTGAAGAGATGTCTTCCAACAAAGATATATTGTTAAAAATTTTATTTCAAAAAAGTCATCACCCTGAACTAAGATCAGTGCCAAATTGGGGATGTTAAGTAGAAGGTGACAGGTGTTTGGAGTGTTCACCTTTCATAACTTCAGTGCGTAACTCGTTGTATGCTGTGCTTTAGGAAGGTGTTAAGGTAGTTTAATGAAAACCTGAGTAGGATCAATAGGATCCAGATTATTTTTTGGCATGTAAGAGAATATATAAGATATATATATATATAATATAAATATAAATAAACAATAAATAATAAAATAAACAACAAAATATAATAATAAACAATTATGAAATAGAAAATAATTTAAATTAAATGAACAATATAAAATATAAGAGATCAAGAAATTTCTTTTAGTGGGCAGTTTGTGTGGAAGCTATTCAGTCGTGGTAACTTTTAGATGATACTCTGCATTTTTTTTCTCAGGCCATGAATTTCCGCCTGCATAATAACAACAAATATTTTTGTTTGCAGTTCAACTTCTTGAATTGTTTTGCATCTCTCTTTTACATCGCTTTTGTGCTGTTAGATATGAAACTTCTGAGACAGGTGAGTTACTCGAACGTTAAAAACCATGATGCATATTAGGAAGATGAAGGATTGCTTGAAATAAGACTTATTTTTTGGTTGTTTTTCTAAATATGTACATGTGTGTATTGTTGTTGTCAAGTTTGTATTTTCTTATAAATACAGCTCCCATATTTCAATTTATCTTGCGCAGTTGCAGAATGATAACAGAGTAGTGTGGAGCAATTATTTTTTCTCCTTGCGGATGAGAAAAAGAAATTGATTACTCCCTCAAACAGACAAGGCTGGAGAATTTTCATTTCCCTCTTTCTTTACGTTAGAAAGTGTTTTTCTTTAGGGTGTTCTCATTGAGAGGCCCCTGTGGATAGGAGCATTAGTCGGTTTATTATCACAGTAAGAAACTGAAAATGAATAGAAGCAAAAATAATTTGTCATTGGTATTTTAAATCAGCTTTCTTTTGTTAATATTGCTTGAACTCAAAGGCATGAAAATCAAGTAGAAGTAATTATTCCTATGATTGAAGAAACTTTTATTCTTTTAAAAGAATTCTTTAGAAGTATTGTAAGTATTTCTTTTAAAAGCCTGTTGTTTAGCTAAGTTAGTGATAAATGATGTATGCTAAGTGTTTGTCTTTAGCCTTCATTGGACTTTCTGTACTGTTTCCAAGACACATGAAGATCCACAAAATAGTTAATTACCTGAAAACCTATTTAGTTCTTTCCAGCACATTGCAGTGAGTGGGAACTACAGCGGCAATCCTTCTCGCTTGCTGTTACTAGTTTTGTTACACTGGCCTGCTTTTGCTGTAGTGAAACAATTTGCAATGTTAACAGAACACGCAAAATTGGAAATGATCATAGACTTATTACAGGTCTACTAATTAATATCATTATTATTATTATTATTATTATTTTTTTTAGAGCTTGGCCACTTTGTTGATAACGTCACAGATCCTCAATCAGTTTGCAGAATCTCTGCTTCCTTACTGGCTTCAGAAGAGACATGTGAAGAAGATGAAGAAGCACACACGTGCTCTGAAAACAGATACGGAGCTGTCACTGGTTGAACAAGTGAACTTGGAAAAAGAAATGGGCACCTATTTGGTACATTGAATATACTCATATATTCTTTGGACACATAGTTTGTTAGATTATATGCTGCTAGAAAGTGGACTCAAGTAAATTGTAGTTATCTGCAACACAGTAAATTAGAGTAGAAATAGCTGTTTTGTTTCAGAAGGAACTTTGAATACATGATAAGTATAGTTTGACCTCTTAGCAAGTCATAATGTTTTTTTTTGTTTGTTTGTTTTTGAGAAACAAAAGAGCAGAGCAGAGTAAGGAATTGCTTGTTTCTTATTATAAAATGTGATAGCAGTTGTTGCTTTTGAAACAGTACATAATTTTTGTCAATTCACTGGGGGATAAGCTACACTTGTAGACTCCTAGTGTCCAAATTATATCTTAAAAGGGAAACCCTGGTGTCTAGATTCTATTCTTATGTGTTGGAACTTATGATGCTTACTAGGTACAAGGTAGGGAAGATAAAGAGTTTATTTTCCAAGAATATGAATGGACTTGCACAAAACAAAATGTGTTCTGTTTTACTGAGAGGTATTATACTAGTTAGGACACTGTTAAAATTAGAAACCTGTGTTCTTATCAGTAGCACTACCTGCACTGATCCTAGTTTAAACTGTCAATTAAGCTGTAGCCTATGAGAGAGTACTTTTGCCTGGGTCAAGAAATGGAAGCAGGCAAAAGAGGCCAACTCTTCAGTTCCAGTACTACTACTGGAAGCTCTTGCTTCTTGAAAATACAGCTTTGGCGTTCATGCTGTCTTCCTAGTTTAGTTTCTGATGGCTTCACAGTCAGTAAGCTCATGGCAAACAAGACAGCATCAGATTATCAGTTTTACCTGTGTTGTTTTTAGGATTTCCTTCTCACGATTCACAAAGATTTAAGATACATTTGTATCACCTTATTACCTTAAACTGGTAAATTTTCTTGAAATAGGTCTTGCTTAGTGTATTATTTCTCCACCATACTTTAATTTTGATTTGAATTTGGTTGATTTGTTTCGCTGTATTTAACACACGTGTAATTCATTATTTGGTATTCTAAAGGAGTCAACATTTTAAGGCCTCATGGAATGTCTGACAGCTTGCTCCATCAAATGCTGCAAGCACAATCACAATGGTTTTAATGCTTTATGCCTTTACACAGTAAGAATTAGATGTAGATAATGTACTTTTTATGTAAAAGGTAGGGAACAGCTGAGTTAGAAATTTATTTTGAAATGTGGAAGTACCATGAGCTGGGAAATGGAAGAAGAAATACTACCTATGCAGTTGAAAAACTGTACGAATGTTCCACTGGGTGTGTTGATATTTGTCACTTGATGTATGGGGAGGTAGTTTGACAGAGAGCATGCCTGTCTTACAGAGGAGACCACAGCAGATATGCCTGAGTTAGTGTCTGAACTGGTAAATCAGCATGGTCCAGCAAGGATCCTAAAAACATGCCAGCACAGGTCTAAGGGCTGTGAATTGGCAGCAGGCATTGCTTTGCCTGACCAAATAAGCTCTGCCTCCTAGACCTTATCTGGCTTGTGGTTCTGAGCTGGCACATACAAAGCCAGTGTGGTGTCTGAATCACGCTGACCAGTGCTTCTTGTGTATCAGATGTATCTGCACCTGTTGTGTGGTCATACCTGGAATAATTTTCCACGGGGAAACAATAGGTCAGTTGTGGGGTTATGACTTTACCTCTGAGTTGCCCACTTCTAGCCTCAGTTTCAGTTCAATAAGCTGTGTATTCAAGGCCTCAGATTTTAATTTCAGTCTAAACATTTTAATTGTTCTATGTTTATGAATACACAGTACTAGACTGCTTGTTTGTTCCTAAGTGTTGAGCTGTCAGCAGAAAAGAGTATTTCTAAAATTACATCTGTCACAAGGGGGAAGCATTTGACTATGTTTAGTAACTGAGGAGTTCAGCAGGAGTGTTGGCAGAATTCTGTGTTTCAGGCTCTTCTCTTTCCTTTTCCTTTCTTCACTTACTCTACTATTTAATTCTCATTTTCATCTTTACCCTCCTTGCTTTTTCCCCCAACCCCCTTTTTGTGGCTCTCCAACCCTTCACCTGATATGAAGCATAAAAGCTTCATCATGCAGTCTTTATTTCACCCCTGTTTCACTCCTGGTTCATTTTGAATCCTGAGTTGCTTTGTTGATTCCATTTCCTTGATGCTGTAGGTTGTGCTGCTCCTTTGGCTAGGGCAGCAGGAGGTTTGATAGTAGTGATAATAGCACAGTAGGAATTTTTTTTTTTAACATCCTGTCAGATATTTCCTTCATAAAGTGTCATAAATTAAGTAGGGAAGAAGTAAATGCTTATTTTATTTTCAGACTGCTGTGCTGAAAGGTCAGTAGCTAGTGGACAAGAAATGAGAAGAAAGCAGTGGAAATGCTGTACAGTTACCAGGAGGAGCTTTATAAAGGGACACACTGCTCCTTGCTTGAAACATGTAACTGATAGCAGGGACAAATGTGTGACTGCCACTCCAGTGAGTGATGCTGCAGAAATGTCCCTAGTGAAGATCTCGCTAAAATTCAGACTTCATACGTGAAATCTCTGTGGGAAAAAATCTCAGTGATTTTAAATGTTACTTAGCTCCTTACAGTCTAGTCTGCAGAGCAGACCTAGTTGTATGTGAGGCATAAAAATGAGCTTTAATAAGGAATGTAGCTCATTAGTGTCCCATGTTGATTTCTGAACTTGCTGGCTTCTACTGCCTGTTTGTTAGAACAAGAGCAATAGGTGCTAGAAGTGGCAATTGCTGTCATCAGCAAGAAAGTTAGAAAATCATGTTTATGATGCATGGAACCAAATCTAATGTTGTATTTCGTGTAATAATCTCAGTTACTGTCAAGTCTTTGTTGTTAATTTTGTTGTTTTGTTTATTTCATTTTGAGAGAGAAGAAAATGTGTGGGTCTGGATGAATACAAAGTAGCTGTATCCTAGTTTAAGTACTTTATGATATTTCATCACCCTTTGTTCAGAGAACACACTGAACAAAATCAGTCCTTTTTCTTTAGAAATTATTGGTTTATTCTTCATTTTCATGAATAATTGCTGCAATCATAGAAAACTATTATTAATACAACAAAATTAGTATGTAAATATGGATAAAAACCAAAATGTGAATACTTAATCAGTGTTCAAGTACCCAAATTCTTGATTCAAAAATAAGGAGATAGAGGAATTGCAGATTTGCCAGAATAGGGCTTTTTGTTTGCATTAATTGTTCCTTTCAGATGCCAGTGCTACACTTTGTCATTTTAGCCTTCAAGTAGGCAATTAATTCTGACCTACTCATTTGAAATAGATGTGCAGCAATATTAGAAAAGAGTTCCCTATTTAAAAACCTGTGTTTCTGGTTAGGTCTTTCCTAGACAGTCTGAAATCCTAGGCCTATTTGTGAGGGATTGTGAGGAGAATGTTCTGCCAGTTTACACAAATGATGCTGTTTTACTGGGATAGTCAGGAACTTAGAGTGAATCTGTTTATACAATTACCTCGTATACTTCACGTAATAAGGATAAGTGAACATTACAGAAAGTGCAATGGGCAAAAGGAAAAACCTTGGCCTCCCTGTGTTAAGATGTTTTAAATAATTTAGTATTTTAAAAATGACTTGAGAGGCCATATTTTTTTTCCTCCTGCTGGTCATCCCCAAACAGATGATTTGACGTGAAGAACTATGTTTATAGCTGTATTAGAAATTGCTGTATTATTAATTCCACGTCTTCATGTATTTTTGTGAGTAAAAGTTGTTTTTATTTTGTTTTCTTCTTTTCCCCTCTGTTTTTCAGGGTACTTTTGATGACTACTTGGAGTTATTTTTACAGTTTGGCTATGTCAGTCTTTTCTCGTGTGTTTATCCGCTGGCTGCTGTCTTTGCAGTGTTAAACAACATCACAGAGATATATTCTGATGCCTTAAAGATGTGTAGAGTTTACAAGCGTCCATTTGCAGAACCTACAGCAAATATTGGTGTTTGGCAGGTAATCTTTGTTGCTTTTTCATTATTTATTATAAATGATGATTCACCAAATTTATCACAGCTGTGCATTTCACCATCAACTGCTTTTAACTTTTAGTAGGTATGTTGTCATCTTCAGTGTCTTATGATACTACCACACTGTAAGTACATTTTGTGAGGTTTTCAACCACGTGTAATTTTCAGTTGCCTTTGAAAAGAATGCCAATTTTTTTGTTAGTCCTTGTATGCATATATGTCGTGATTCTGTTGCAATACAACAAAGCAAAGCTGCCAGGTACTGCCAAGTAATTGATAGCTGAAGTATTCTGGAGCAGGTAGCATCTGGTGCAATCTCAGAAGCATGTAGCTCATCTCATGTAGTTTAAGTTTTCTGTTGATGCATAGTGAGGACAAAGGGCAGAATAAACTAGTAGTTTGCTTAATTTGATTTTAGTAATCAGGGAATTTAGAGCATTGGCTGAAATATTTCTGTTAAAGAAATACTGGAATTATTTTGTAATGTGAGCTGAGTCAGCAGCTTACTGTCGAGGAGAAAGTTACTTCTGCTAATTCATTGTTACAATTGATACTTTTCCGTATCAGCTTTTCTCATTCCAGGAGAATGAGTTATTGGAATAAGGAATCACTGTATTGCTAAAGTAATTGACATACTATATTTTCAGGCATTTGTGGGAACTTTATACATAAGAGCTTCTCAGAGTTGCATGCTCTTAAATGTAAACCTTTCTTTCAGTAAATTCAACAACTGCATTCAGCTTGTAAAACTGATTGCTATTTTAGAAAGAAAAATTCTGAACCATCCCTACATTTTCTGATTGCTTAACACACGGACAAAATAGAACTGGAGTGCTGCGACAGTTTTGTTGTTTCTCTTTTAATTTGAAAGAAATATGTGTTCAAAAGTTTAACTGTAGAAGAATAGACAATCTTTTGTGCATTCAGATTGAGTCATGAAGATACCAAGGTTAAGACTGCTTTCCTGGCCGCGTTTTTTTGTCTGATTTATTTATTTATTTTTCCCTTGAGGATTGTTCTGATTTTTTTCAGATATTACCTTCATCTAGGATGTTACTGGTCTTTAAATACACATATGCACAGATACATTAGATTACAGAAGAATTCAGGTTTGCCAAGTGTGCTTTGTGGTATTACAAGCCTCGCTGTGGTTGTGTTGTTGCCTGTTTTTATGGTTGACATCATCTTGATGACTTACTGAATTAAGTCTACATCGTAGAAGTCAAATGATGGAGCAACAAAACCAAAAAGTTTTAAGCAAGGGTCTTCCAAAGATTTAATATGTAGAGAGAAAATATATAGAGCACTTTTTGGACTGCTAAATCAGAGATAACGGTCATAACTGTAAATCTGTTTGTGTCTCATTTCAGTTGGCTTTTGAAACTATGAGTGTAATATCAGTAGTTACTAACTGCATACTGATTGGAATGTCTCCACAAGTGAATGCCCTTTTCCCGGACTCGAAAATGGACCTTGTTCTGACTGTGGCATTGGTAGAGGTAAGTCAAACAGTGTTCAGATATATGTCTTAGTAGGAAGCAACATGAAGAACAGTGGAAATTATATCAGTAAGTCGATTTTTTTTCTGCTTATTTTAAAAGGATTTAGAAGCTTTCCCTATCAAATAAGTGTTAAAACCATGCTTTCTATTTTCTGTGCTTTCGTGTACTGTGAATGTTGTTGCTATACTTTCACAATACATTCTTCATCTTCATGAGTGTTTCCCATAATGGCTTATCTGAAGCAAGGATGTACAAGGTTTAAGTACTAGTGATTGTAAGACCATTTTAATTTTGTATTTTCATAATTCTATGTAGTACACACTTGAGTTTCTTTTCTTTTCAGGCAAATTACTGGCCATTTTATATCTTATCAGATTGTAGATCGTTGTCCTTGTGTATCATTCTATTGGAAATTTCTTACAATGCAAGAAATATTAATTTTAAACCGATGTTATTTTAGCTTTCAGGAAGTTAAATTATTTTTCTGTCTTGTCTGTGTATAGTTGTTGGATTGCCTTATTGAGGTATAGCCTCTATAATGCTTCTCTGTGGCTGTTACAGACGTTGTGGGTTATGCAGTGAGTTAAGCGCTCGCCTGAAGTTTGCGGTTAACTCTAGATATTAATCACACATCAACCAGTTTTCCGAAGTCTACAGACAACCTGATAGATTTATTTTCTATGATGCGTGTGTGAACATTGACATTAGCCTCAGTGAAATATTTTAATGTAAAACTAACCAGACAACTTAAATGCAGTGTTCTGATTAGCTGATTGCTGGATAGGATATCCAGAGAGGTTCTATCACAAAAACTGTGCGACTAAATGTAACCAGAGTTAAGTTTTAATGTCCATCTGATCTCTGAGCAGACCTCTGTTTCTTGATAGGCCATAGGAGAATAGAAGAATTTTTTCTCCCTCAATTTAAATTCTGCTTATATGTGATCCTTTACCACTGTGCGATTTCTGTGTTCTAATTAGGTAGCTCTTGGGATTTCTTTTTAACAGTGTGTCTCAAACACATTATCTATAAATCCAAAGGAAAGGGGAATAAAACAAAGGAATAAATGAAAGGAAGGAAGTCTGAAGATAAAAGATAAATTAATACTGAAAGGAGAAAAAACAAGAATGTTTTTATATCAAAAAACAACTTGGACAAGGCTACTCATCTAGAGCAAACTACATTGTACGAAGGGACAAATGGAAGGTAATGCTAGCTGAGTCAGAGAGCAAAGGGAGCCATTTGGTTATAGAGGTCAACGTTCCGTATTCTTATTAGGAAAAAAAATAAACTTCATAGTGTGCTTGTCAAAAAATAGTTTTAATCGTAAGTATCCAGTGTGCTTAATACTTTGAAGTGTGCTGGTTTAATTTTTTCTGCGGTTTTTCTGCTGTTGTAAACTATTCATTGTCTGAGGAATACAAAAAAGTCTGCAGCCTGTTGAGACATATGACTTTTTAAATATTGTTGGTTATGAACAGTTCCAAAACTGATGCATTTGAAATTTAAAACTTTTGCAGTCTCCTGAGGGACAGTCTCACAGTGTTCTTTAACCAATATTTCACACTTCCTCAGGTTTGTTTTCTGAAGAGTTAGAGTAGCAAGGTTCATACAATTTTGCAAGAAGTTTTATAACACAAGGTACAAAAGTATCGTTTGGAAGAGTTCTCCAAAGTGAAAGACATTCTAAATATCTCTATCTATATGTGAAATTACAGAAGTGACTCCAACAAGTGTGATTTTTTTCTTCTGCTGAAGGCAGTTTCCATTGTGTAGACAGATGTTCTCAGTTACAGTAATGTCTTGTTATCAGTAGTTATGTTGAACGTATTTCAGGTTACAGCCCTGATCTCAAAAGGTAGAGGAAGAAAGGGAGAATGACTAGATGCTGTTGGTTTCAGCAGCAGCATGACTTTTGGTAGCTTAAGGAGATGGTATATTTTTGCCTTCTCTTCCTGAGTATCTGTTTAATCTGTGACACTCGCAATTTCTTTTATCTGGTGCATGATGAATCAGATCGGGGAACTGATTTGACAGAGCTGTCTGATCCAGTTCACTGGTGAAAGGGAGAAGAGCAGAAACAGTGCTGTATGGAAGGCAGTGTCGCCCTTTATAGTAGTGCTGTATGTTTCTGCTGGATTAAATTTATGGAACTTGAGCACCACGGAATCTCTCCTGTAAGTCTTGCTTCACCTAGAGGAAGATTCCTAACCTAGGAAAGGAAAGCAAATCTCATGTTAGTGGTACTATTCCCTTGCACTTTTGCAGTGTTTATTAAGAACTGTTGGGCACGTTAGTTGTAAAAACAATGCAGAAACAGAATGCATTACACAAAACCTCTAATACAGACTTGGTGCTTTTTAAGTACATCACTGTCAGGATAGGAAAAAATCCTGTTGCATGTGCCAGGTGGTCAACAGAAGAGCTTTCTAGATCACCTGGAAGAGATTTTGTGCAGAAGAATGATACAGATGAGTTATTTTACTTTCTGGTGTTTGCTCCAGATGGAGGTGAGAATTTTATGGTGTATTTGTGCTACGTTAATAGTTTGGCAGGCAGTGTGAAGATGTTAAGGAATACAAGAAGCTTATTTTTGTAGGCTCTGTATGCCTTCATGTGTTCAGTGAATGGGGTAACCTACTTAAATCTTAGCTGTCATTAAAGATTTTTATCAGATTTAAGTCTTTGAGACTCCAGTTGAATATTTATACCTGGTTTGAGGCAGAGCTAAACAGAGGATGTGCTGTTCTTACCAAGCCAAGCATAGATGGTAGCAATGACCTGAATTTTATTTTTTTCCTCAAAGAATGTTAGTGTTTTTAACAATGCTGCTGAAGTTCTTCCACATGAAAATGTGGTTATGTGGCAAGATTTGACTCAGTACAGATGTGAAGAAGAATGTTTGGTATTCTTATGAGCATTCTATACCAAGCTCTTAACAGGTTTATGTTAAATAATTTTTCATTAACGGCACTGATTCTACTGCTGCCTACATTTTGTGGGAGCACATATTGTATCTCCAAAGCAAGTGCTAATTAAATATAATAAATCAATACGCAGGTGTTAATAAATAATACTAAGCAGAAAAATAATAATACTCCAATATTATTAAATGTTAAAACAGTGATTTTCCTTTTTGAACAGTTGACCTATTTTCATCAATCCAACATCTGCTTCCATGGCAACATAGTTTGAACCTGCAGCATGAAACTCCCCTCTTTTACTTATGGATGGATGCTAAGTGAGTGAAGCAAGTGCAGTTTTCAAACAAAGAATTAGATACACGTTCTTAAAGTAGGAAACAATAATCCCTTATTAAACATTCTTTTAGAAGAGTTAAGTTACATAGTTGGTTTAGTTCTTCAGGCTCTACTATAGATACATAGTTTCGTTGTGAACCACCTGTGCAAGTAAGGAACTCTGAGCAAGTAAATGACTGGGCGCTTGTGAAATTGTTTCCCAGTTGCCAATAACTTACTACACAGGATCGAGGGGAAAAACAAATCACAAGAAATTTGGTGATTCGCTGAGGGAGTGGGTTAAAACAAGATATAATCACAATTCAGCAACACTTCTTGTTTTTACTTTGAAAATCAATGATGCAGAGCTTTGTTCTTGATGACTACATAAAATTTATGAATGTGTAAATTAAAAAGAAGAATGATAATGAAACTGCTTTCAGGTCTACTCTGAAAGCAGAGTTCCAGAAATCAGTTATATGTAAGAGTAAAAATCTGGAATCATAGTGTATTAACAGAGCTGAAAAGTTGGTGATGTTCTGTTTAATCCAAACTCAGAGTTGTTGAGAGTTGTCTGACACACCTGCTTTTCTCTAGAGTTCAGTTTCATTGTGTTTCTTCATTAAAGGTCTCCTGGTGTGCAGTAGAAGCTTTTTCTGAATGCTCTTAATGTGATTACCCTAACGCTCAATTGTCTCAGCAGTGAAGTTGGCAGTTGTTTCTGAAGTAATATACCAAAGAACCTGGTTAACACTACCAGAGCCAGGTAGTTTGGATTCTAGTAGATGAGAAATTATATTTATTATCTGGTTCTAGGTAACGTCATAGTTTTCATAGAAGATAACTGTAGGAGTTGGTACACACTGCATCCTGAGTACAACTGAAGATATTTTGAATCTACTTCTTAAATAAGTTTTATGCGGTTTGTCAGTCTCTGTAGTCTTAAAAAAACAAACAGAAAAAGTCCTGTCGTGTTTTGAAACAAATTTCAGTGCAGTGTGTTTCTTCTGGTGATAAAGGGAAGATTGGCTGACATACCTGAAGGCTGTGCTACCATTCAACAAGACCTGGACAGACTGGGGATTTGGCAGGGAGGAGTCTGATGAGGTTTAACTAAGGCAGGTGTACAGTCCTGCACCTGGGGAAAAATAACCACACGCATCAGTGCAGGTTAGGGACTGACCTGCAGGAGAGGAGCTCTGTAGAGGTGGTCCTGGATGTTCTGGTGAACAGCAGGTTGGCCATGGGCAAGCAGTGTGCCCTTGCAGCCGAGGCCAGTGGTATCCTGGGTTGCATAATTATCTTCTTCTGTGAAGATATTCAAGACCCATCTGGGTGCCTGTCTGTGTGACTTACTGTAGGGTACCTGCTTTAGCAGGGGGGTTGGATTTGATGATCAGAGTAGCTGCAGAGTGTCACGTAGGAAATCATGTAGTAATCTATACTGGAAGGGACCTCTGGGGGTTATTTGGTGCAATGTTCTGCTGAAAGCAGGAACCTAGATAAGGTAGCTAAGCTAAAACTTGAATACTTGCAGTGAAGGAAAGTGTGCTGGGGAGACCACCAGGGTTTAGACAAGGACTCAGAGGAAAATATATTTTTTTTCTTATTGTGAACAGTGTCTCTTCTTACACCTTTATGCTTACTGACAGTACTTTTTCACTAACAGTTCATTGGTTGACTACCCTGCTAAACAGCAGTGTTTTGTGAATTCTTATCAATATGCACATAACAAAGCAGTGCCCGACTGTGAGACACCCAAGAATCCTTCACTACATCCCTTGTTTCTTCCTTTCTTGATCATCTCCCCCAGGGTTTCATGGTCAGGAGTCAGATTTTTTTCACCAGCTTCGGAATGTGCTGAGCCCCGAGGCGGTATTCCCACAGGAAATTCCACACTTATCTGGGAAACCTCTTCCAATATTTGATTGTACTTAGGGGAAAGATTTATTTTTTTCTTACAGCAAGACAAAAACCCTCTGAAGCAGGTCCAAGGCTTCTTGTCCTTTTTCTGCACACTCTTGTGAAGACAGCAGCTCCACCTTCTCCAAAACTACTTGTTAGGTAGAAAAAGACTGGTTAGATACTCCCTTCCACCTAAAGCCTTCTCTTTTCTAAGTTAAACAAAGCCAGTTCCTTCATATTCTGGGTTCTTCAAACCTGTAAGCTTGGTGCTCCTCCAGTTGGCCTCCTCCGAATTTTTAGTGCAGCAGGTATTCTTTCTTTGTCCTCAGTGCATTTGCTCTTTAATCAGATAAAATCAGTGATCAATTCTGAAGGCACTTGGACAGCACTTAGCTTTCTTACTGCTGAAGCTTTTCAGCAATAGTCTTCAGATATTTGTTTATCTGCCTGCTTCTGCTTTTTTGTGGCAGTATATCCTTTTCATACTACTATTGCATACTTGCATGCATGCATGTATACTGCTTGAGGGTGTTTCATTTATATTGTCAAGTTGGAATACTGCTACTTCATTTGCAACTTGAGTACTTTGTTAGTTTTCAGATACAAATATAAATCCTATTTACTGGTAGGTATTTGATGTGTGGATTGAATGAACTCCTGACTGACAGTTTGGTTTGACGTGAAGAAGTTAACTGTAGGAAAAAATGATTACATATGAATAAATATTAATTGCAAAGCTATATATATGGTTCTTTTTCTGAAATACTTAATGATAAGCTGTAAAACACTGATAGCTTTATAGATCTTTTTTAGGAAAATACTTAGTAAGCTTACTCATCAGACATTTTATTCTAGTAACACAGATATTATAGCCAGCACCCATCTGTGCCTGCTATTGTGATGAAAATAGGAAGATGTAGAAAGACTAATGGAAAAATGTACTTTATGTAAATTGTTACATTATTTGGTTCATTGACGTCTGCATACGTAAAATAATTCTGCGTCGTTACTAATTCTGCATGTTAAAAAAGGTTAATCCAAGCCACTGGTGATTTCAATTAACATATTGTTTCCATTTGAGAATTTCTCAGCAGCGAACAGCTTAATATTCGTAGGAAATCAAATCTGAAAGTCTTAAAAGTGTATGCTTTCATTTTTTATATTTTACAAAATGATCATTTTATTTTTATATTTTATATTAGACAGGTAAGCTACTGCAAGTCCATTTATTCCATATTATAATATTCCATATTACTCCTAGATTCTGAGCCATAAAGACAGTTTTTGATGTTTAATTTCAAGCTGAAACCAAGCGAGAAGTTATTGGAAGTTGCAGAGTAGCATTGGTTAAAAACAACTGCTGGAAGTTTCTGAAGGTTACTGCAGTCGAAAAAATGTAGTGTACTGATCCTTCAGTTTATTTGACAACATTTGAAGACTAAAAATGAACTCAAATTTCTATGTGCTTGGTTTAAACTGTGCTTTTCAAAAGGTTGTTGAAATTGTAGGTTTAGTTTGAAAGTAAAGATGTCAGATATTTTAGATATGTTAATATTCTGCAAGCAGGAGAACAGATTGCCTCTCAGATTTTTTCTCACCTCGTTGAAAGATTCAACTTCTCAAAGGGGAAGGGTTTATAGATCTGTCTGTTTAAAATTCTGTAAAATGCTCACTGCTGAACCAAATTCCTGCAACCATATCAATGAGGTCAAAGAAATGACAATTTTGCTGGTTGCACATTAACACAGAATGTTTTTAGTTCCAAAATCAAACTTTATCTCAGTTCTTTTTATTGCCCTCTCGTGTGGCTTTTGTTGTTATTATTGGATTTTTTTTTTCTAATTAGTGGCAAAATAAATGGAAACAAACACAAAAAAGGTTCTTAGACCTATGTGAGTTTGTAGATACTGGTTGTATTTCCTAGCATTCTGGTATTATAGAAATGAAAATGCATATTAACATCTATTTATTCTTAAGTAATCCAGTTGCTTTTTGAAATGAAGCTTTTTTTTTTTTTTTAAACAGAATTTTTTCAACAGATTGACCAAGCACCATGTGCAAAAAGATGGCAGAGCTAGGTCAGATCATTGATTTATCTAGGCCAAATTCCGAGGAAGGACAAAGAGAGGTTGTATTCGTATAGCTGAATTTGTAGTCATGTTTCCTCAGAATTAATTCCCACACTTTGTTGATTTGTGGTGTGATCCTTTCCATGGTCTGCTCGTGACTGGAAATGACATAGCCAGACCTGTGTACGGAAGTATACAATGTGTATATACAATGACATATCCACATTTTTCAGAAGAACTTCATTTATTTTGTAATAGTTAAGTTTAGGCAACTCCTTTTCATCCTGCCTTAATAAGTCATTGTCATATGTGTGTAGGTTCTACCCTGGATTTTTCTAGCTTTACTCTGCACTTTTTTTTCAGTTGTGCTTTTCCATGTAAGGTCTTGTAATTCTAAATTAGACACTGCCAACGTGGGTGTGACATGATAGCGGGGGTTGAGGAATCAGTGCCATAGGAAGTACTTTAAGAACTTTTAGGAGCAGCAACAGTAGCAAAAAAGGAATCAGTCATCTTTTGCTGTCAGCCAGGTGGGATCAGGGACGGGGGGGGGGGGGCAAAATGCATGAGGTGCTACTCAGCTAAAAGACATGAACTTTCTAGAAGGATTGCAGCAACTTTTTAACATGTGGATTCCTTCATATATTTCAGCAGACATGAGTATGTCTTCTGGAATTGTGCTTCCTCATGAATTTAACATAAATTGGTACCTGGTACTGTATTTTTAAGCCATGCCTATAACAGAAAGAATGATTGGAGAGCATACTTCGGGAAATCTTCCAGGAAGAGAGCATATTCCTTCAGTATGCTAACAAATGCTTCAGAAGTGTCAATCTGGAAATGTTACAGGGGAAGACTGAATAGGAATATTTTTTTCTATTCCCTCTGGGATTGTGTAGTGTTGCCAAAACGAGACAACTTCAAAAGGCAGTACGAATGGAGAATAGATCTTTAAAGACAATTACAAGACATTTTAAAGAACTCATAAGAATCAGACATTCAGATGTCTTTAAAACCCACTTAAATTAATATTGCTCGCAAAGAGGTTTCCTTTTATGTGTAAATGTTTTTTTCAGCTCACACCTGATCAGAATGTATAGCTTCCCGACTTGAAGTGGGAGCTGTCAAACAAAAGTCAAGTTAATTCCTATTCATGTTCATTGTTTACCTTCCGCTAGGTTGTTTATTAATTACTTAATGACAAGATGGAGTATGAACATTCAGAGCCACCTGGTTTTGCAGCTATTCCAAAGGTTGGCTTAGTATTTCATGAAACTGAATTGTTTTGTAAATAATGTATTAATTTATTCAGTTAAACTGTTCAAATATTTTTTTGCAAATGTCATATTCATAACTGTCAGAAAAAGCCTGGATAGTAGCATCTGCTAGAGGCTATAGGATCTAGAAACTGTATTACCATACATCTGTGATGCAGTTTACAATGGCATTTTTTTATTATTATTTTTGTTACAAGCCTTACCTTTCCAGGGATTGTGATGTTCTTCCCATTTCTAAAGTTTTACATAACTCTTTTGTCTAAGGAGGCTCTTAGTTTAAAATAAAAATAGAAGAAACTCTGTGTACCATTTGAGGATAAATCCAGTTTGTCATTTGTATCTTCAGGATTACTGAGAGTGAAAATGAACGACTCTGAGCAGGTAAGGGAATCCCAAGGGTAGAAAATGAGGGTTTTGCAGCTGCAACTAGAAAAGAGAGCAGAAGTTGAATAGAAATGTCTCCAAATGGCAGGAGAAATCCAGTCATTCTTGTGTTGGTGCCTCTGCATTGTCTTGTTAGATAGGAACATCTCTCTTCAGAGAGTTTTAATGATGTGATGTTTTGGCTTGCATATTTTCCATCTAGAAACTTGCATAATAATTTGCTTTTTGTTATTATTTTCTAGAATAACTACTAATGCTCTGAGGTCTAACGTATTAAGATCTACTTTAGTATTAGTTTTACTGCCTTTGTTACACCGCTGCTCAATATAGTAAATGTAATTAGTCATTTATTGGAAAAATACAGCAGGAGTTCTCCAATCTCTTCCAATCTCTTATTAAAAATGTGCTAAATTAGTTGCTATATTTTCCCCCATACCTCAGAAGTAGTTCAGAAGCATAATTTGCTTTTAAAACCGTAGTTTTGTTAGAAAGAAATAAAAATAAATCTCTTTCATTTGGTTGGTTGTTTTGTGGTTGGTCTTCTGTTGTTGTTGCTTATTGGGTTTCTTTTAAGTGCAGAGAACTACCTGTCACAGTTAACTGAAAATTGATTCTGGAACTTAAATTCTGCAACGCAGAACTGGATTGAAAAGCTGTTGTATACAGACTTGTAAAAATATTTTCTATGCAACTGTTTTATTGAATGCAGACTGAAGTTGATCATAAGTCATGGTATGACGTAAATGTCAGAAGAGGTGGGGGTTAATTACTTTATTTTTGCACTGAGTCTTTATCTTATACTGGGAGGAAGTGCCAATCCAGAATGTCACTCTTCTGATCAGAACTGAGTGATGTGATGTGTAAAACTTCAGAGGGATTTTTTTGTTAACTGTGTCAGTGTGCAAGGAGCCTGGTGTGCTGCTGCTTTCTATGCCAGTGCCTTGAACGGTGCGTTTGATGTCGTGAGAGATTGCTGACGTGTGCCTGTAATCGGCTGAATCTCTACAGTGAATTTCTACAAAGGAGATTCAGTTAGGAGCTGCTGAGAATTCATAACCGTAATATGTTTGATCAAGGTTAGTTTTAGTCAGAGGATTTGTCATAAGATGTAAAATGAGTGTGTATGACTGTGGGTGTGTTAAGGGGATTACAGATAAACCAATATCAAATATGAGGGTGTCTATAATTAAACTTGAAATTTCATCTCATACTGTTTGCAGTACTCAAGCTTATCTACATTTCAGCTTTTGTTCAGAAGTTCATAACCACTGTAAATTATCCTGTGTGGAACTTGTTTTAAGATTAGGTGAAATGGGAATAAACTTCTTTAAAATAAATGTCTAATTTTTTTTACAATTATGTATTATCAAATAAGTTATTGACTTCAGATACTTTCTTTGTTTTTCACGCTTCTAAAAAGATGTCTGTACCAGAAGCAGTTAGTAACAGATAAAGCATTCATGCATCATGATGAACAGTAAGTTGGAAAAGTTGAAGTATTAGTTCAATCTAACACTGATTGCATTTGGCAGTTCTACTTTATTTCCTATGTGGTTATAGGAGCTACAGAGGCAAGCAGGAGAAACAGAGAATTGATGATGTCTTTCCAGTGATTTTCATTTGGGGAAATGTCTATTACATTTTTAAAAAGCATACTACGATGTGTTTGTAGGGAAGATTTGAGGGTTACTCCTTACATGTGAATCCAAAACAACGGTTATGAAGTGTTTCTTTCTGTAAGTGTTTTTGTTTCTCTCTGTAATTGCAGGAGACTAAAATTACTTTCAAATTCCGTCTACAAGCTGTACCTTCAGAGTCAAAAGTACATCATAAAAATGATGGTAAAAATGATATGTGGCCCTTTTCCTCCCCATGGGGAAAGCAGATTAAAAAGTGACACTGTCATCATTATATTAATAAGTTCATTAATTGATCTTCCTGCATTTGGATATGTCATAAGGAACAAGTGGGTCTGCCTTTTTGTGACTTCAGGTTTGGGTGCATAACTTGAAAGCCCCACGTAGCACAAAATGTAATTGCTGATTTCCTAGGTAGTAGTGACCACATTTCTCAGACCACTGCGTGGTCTTTTTATTGGTGTTGCTGAAATTCTGAATTCTGAGTATGCTGAGTGTCAGTCGAGCTTTGTACCACTTTGTTTTTCTGTGAATCTCCTCCCTTCCCTCCTTCTTTCCCTGATTCTGAAGGTGGAGTGAGTAACAGCAGCGGCAGGCTGCTTTTCTCTGCCCCTTCCCCAGCCAAATATGCAGCTTAAATAAAATAATAATGAAAATAATAAAATGCATACAGCAGCGAGTCAAAAGCTGTATGTTGACAAATGTGTTCTGAAGCGTCAGAATACATACAGCTGTATGATATATTTCACAAAGTTTAGCCAGGGAAGCTATTTACTAGAATTGCCTTCCTAATACAAATGCTGAAGAAAAAGGAGAAGAGATTGGATCTTCTTTTGCAGTGTCACATTGTATTAAGAACTGCAGCTGTATCATTGCTCAGCTTGCCTCTGAAGACATCAGAGCTGCAGAGATGCAACGAGCCATAGGCTCATCATCTTAGAAGCTAGAAAGTGAGACAGATGCTCCTTTTGATCCCACAAAGCAATTGTGGCTAATATGTAAAAAGTTGCATTGTGTTTTTTTTAAAGTTTGGTAGGAGACTACAGCTTTCCTGTGTCTGTTTCAAACAAAAGAAGCCTGCTGATCTGTCACCTTTCATTAGCACATTGTCTAGAGAGATTTTGCCATGGTGCAGTAATATTAATGAAGTTCTGCTGGTGCTACCATGTTCTTATGCCTATACAATATGTAACATGTAATGATAGATTAAATTTTTCCTTTTGTCATAAAGTCAAGACTTAAAAGATAAAATCATGTTAAATTCTTTGTGCATACAGCCAGCTATAGCTGAAAGTATCCTTTGTCATAGACAACTTTGTAATGTGTATAACATTGCAGAATTGTAGCTACATCTGGAAAATCAGTGTTGAAACTGTGAAGAGCCTGAGACGACTACCCAGTTTTTGGGTTTCTGCCTCACACGTAGGTTGTCTCTGTCAAGGTGGGACTCCAGCGTACAGCGTTCTTATTCTGTTCCCATACACTATTTTTCATCAGAGATCAATGTTTTTTCTGTGATAAACAATTAGTCTTATATCAGGGCAAGCCTGTGTTAAAACGTGTAAAATGTAAAAATTACACACAAAATGTTTACACGGCCCAGAAAGCTAATTAATCGGTTCTTGTGTTGCCAGAACAAAAACCAAGTTTGTCAGCACTTTCTGAAGAAGTCTTCATTTTGTAGTGTACCTGGTAGACTGATGGTGAACCACAGTTTGCTGTGGTGGCCACTGCTCAAAACAGGAAGGTTTGAAGTGTTTAATTAGGTAAGTGGTGTCTTGCGAAGGGTAGCAAGTGAACTTTTCTAGCGTTGTCTCTTTCATTATAACGGCATGTGAGATTGCACATGCATCAGGGTGCTGTCAGTGAGCTGTTGAGTCATTAAAAACAAAGCAGAATCTCTAAATGTGGCCAAACATGAGATACTGTTTCATTAGAAATGCTATATGTACAAATGTGTACCTATTCTCAATGACTGAACTATGAAAACAAATTGTGATGAGCTATCAATTTTAAAAGCTCTTCTTGGGTTGTTTTTTTTTTTTTTTTTTTTTTTCCACATATGATTCCTTTGGACAAGTTGTTAGCAGAATAACAGCTTTCTGGATTGCTGCAATAAAGGAAGGTGGCAAGTATGTGGACTGGAGAATTTTACCCATACTTGTTAACCTAAATTCAGATATTTTATTACGTGCTAGTGTTTTGTGTCAACATAGTATTTAAGAGTATCTGACAGTTTCAGGTCTGATAATGTTTGAAGTCAGTTTGCTGTTTGAGATCATATTTCTGATGCTTTGGCAGCACTTTACCAATCAAATTCAAATCATCGCAACAAACATAGGTCAGAGTTGGTGGTGTTTCTGTTTTCAAGTACTGACTAGAGTTTAAAACTAGATCAAGTGTACATGAGGAAGAGCAAGAAAATCCAGTTTCTTAGAAATAAAATGAGCATTCATTTGTGATTCTGGTAATCAAACGGTTATGATTAAATGCTGGTGTGGTGGTGTATGGGAACTGTTGAATCAAGGCCTGAGCCACTGATGGATCACCTGTGGTGAGCACTGAGTCAGTCGCAGGAGCACAGGTGAAGGCAATGCACTGTGTGACCGGAAGGGATGGAGTCTGGCTCCAATTCTCCCAGACCCCATTTAAGGGCTGACCACCACTGGGGAAGGATCTCTTGCTGGAGATCCCTCCCTGCGGAGTTCTTGGTGAGCCTCGACCATCAGTGGCTGATGAGCCTTTCCTTATTTGCTGGTTGTCTGTATACCATCTGGATAAGCCATACAAAAATATGCTGTCCACCTTCACTATTTTGTGTGGGTGCTATTCTTTTGGGTTATTCACCCTACCTGTGGAGTGCATCATCTGTGTATATGTCTTAAATATTCTTAAGGTCTTTAGATTTCAATGATGTGGAAGATGTGAAATTATTTTTGTACCTTTGTTGACAGTTCTGTTCTTTGTTATGTTTCTGTCCCTGCATTTAACAACTAAGCCATGCACTCAGGCTTAACATAAAGTAAGTTTATCACCTTGAATGGATGGCTTTCGAAAGAGCTCTGCAGATATGCCTTTAGTGGCTGAACTCTAGTTGTGAGTTATTATGACTGTAAGATTTTATCTTGGAGAAGAGGTGACTAGAAATTCTAAATATGGTAGTAGTTGTGTTTATTCAACCACTAGAGGTCTTATTTGTATTACAGTGAAAAGTGTTCATGAGAAGGTTGCCTTGATGCAGCTTTCTGGTGATTCACATGATCCAAGAAAAACAGAGAAGACGTGGAATTGTGGCATTGAAGAAATAGATAACATACCATGGAGTTAAGAATGTTATGAACTAGCAATTTGATATTGCTGATTCTTCTAGATTCAGAAAATGAAATGAGAGTTTATATCTCAATCTACAGCTAGACGTAGAGGCTGATTATGGAGTAAGACAACACTGGAGAAAATGAAATAATCAGTCAAATATGTATTTAAAGAGTTTTGTCATTTATTTGAACTATGTTTAAAGAGCCTCTTTAACATAGCCATGCATTTTTGACATTGATTGCATTGGCTTTATTTTTAATTTTCTTTTGCTTTTGGTCACGGATGAACTTCTGTTCATCTTTACAGTCTGTGCTAATATGCAAGATATTTCCTCGGGAGTCTGCTTAGTATGGAATGTGCCTCATTCACAGGGCCTGTGAGAATCTCAGTGCAAATATCCCCTTTTTTCTGTTCGTAAAGCCTGATTCATATAGCATTTAGCATTCTTTTGGCACTATCTAGGAGCCTTTCCTTTGTTTTTAAACATTATTTGGCAGTTACTTGGCTTGTCAGCACAGAATCTGTAAAGACAGCTTTCTTGAAAACTGCTACTACCTCAAGGATTTGCATGTGTGTGCTCTTATAATTAACTTCTGCGAATCTGAAGTTTGTCTGATTCTGCTCTTTTGTGTAGAGGTCCTGCTAATTTTGTTTAGTGAGTTTTTAAGCGTGCGGCTGTCATTCCATATTTTGAGCCTGTGATTAACAGGTGTTTGTGTGTATATACAGGAATAATGTAGAAAACACAGCTTCACATTTTCTCAGTGCTCTGTAGAAACAGTTTGAAAAATAAATTGCGTATAACTTGTTGATAACATATCAGAGTTCTTGCTGGTGCTGGTAGTAGGTATGCAATGGGGAATTTGAAAGAAGGTTTGCTGTTAGAAGCAAAATACTCTTCTGCACTATTCCCACTGAAAAACACAGGAAAGAAAAGCATAGTGATCTGATTTTTATTTCCATTTTGTTCGTTGATACTTCTTTTTCAGAGGAAGACATCTGTTTAGGGGTCTAACAGTCCGTACCACTGCAGAATTGCCTTGTGAATGACTCTTGTCATTTGGCATAGTGTCTTGCTATTGCAATGCTGTGGCAAAACAAATGGTGGCATGTATTGCCTTTCAGCACTGTCTTGGCTTTTAATGGCTGTAGATTTGTTGGCTTTTTTTTTTTTCTTCCCATTTCCTGCCATCCCAAGCATTTGGTGGAATAAGTGTAGAGAACAGTGACTTCTCTCATTGAGCATCTCTGACAGCTGTAAGATCCCAATGCCAAGTCTGATTTCCAAGCTTTGACCTCTTCTTTGCCTTCTTGTCTCGTCTCTTGGCTGGCTCCTCTGCTGGTTGCTGTGGCAGCTGCAGAATTGTCTCTGGAGCTGCAAAGCTGGCTCATAAAGATTCTGCTTTATTGTTGGTGCGTCTGTTTCTCTTAGCTCGGTGAAAACTGTCTTTATGCTTTAAACATATTTTGAGAATAAGAATTCTCAAAATTGTCAAATTGCTTTGATACAAATACTGGTTTTTAGTTTTCCTGCTCTAAATAGAAAGTATTTGGCTCTGCATTACTTGGAAGTAAAAATAATACAGTAGGGCACAAAGGATGGCAGTTTTTTCATCCCTGACATTTTTGCTTGGCATTAGCTTTCTGGGTAGAAAGAATGACAGTACATTCATTGTATGAAATACTTCATCAACTTTGTACAGGTTGTGAATGCAGCTGACATGACTTGAAAGGAATATACTTACTAATTTCAAGTCTAATAGGTATTGAATGTGCTACCTATTTATGCATATCAGTACTCAGGTACACTACTACTCTGATTTGAAGGAGATGCAGTCAAATTATAACAGGGAAGGGAGAAGGCAAATGAGTACAGAGCTAGGTAGTGTGGTCAAACTTTAGGGTGACTGAAATTTGTAAAAAGAAAAGGAAGTACAATATTTTTACCTCAGCAAAAAGTGAAAATTTAATGTCCAACGAAACCATCTATTGAAATGTAGTCTCTTTAAAGTCAGACTGAGGAGTGAGAAAATACAAATAAACGACTAATGATGTTAGAGATGAAACGTTGTCCATGAATTTAGGAAAACCACGAAGCAGGACCAAAATAAGCCTTCAGTGAAGACTGTATGGTTGAACTTTAGCAGAGGATGTGCAGGGTTTTAAGAAAAGCTGCTGTAACTAGATAACCTCTCAGTATGTTTATCACAATGACTGCAGTTCTATTTCAGAGCGGAAGAGACAGTCATAAA
Source organism: Oreortyx pictus (assembly GCA_036925125.1). Lineage (NCBI taxonomy): Eukaryota > Metazoa > Chordata > Aves > Galliformes > Odontophoridae > Oreortyx > Oreortyx pictus. Next base: position 39,700,029 of record JAUPFR010000007.1, read on the forward strand.
TACTGAGTAGAGGAATGTAAACTGTTTCTGAGCATTTCAATTAAAAAGATGAGAGGGGAAAAATGGTTTGACCCTAACTGCTCTCAACATATTAGAACATACACAGTTTTCCTCAAACCACTCCAAAATAGCTATGAGATAAACAAAAAGAGATTCAGAAGGGCCAGTCTCCCATCTTTCTGGAGGGAACTGGGAAGACATTCCTTATAGAAAGAATATCAATATATATGACAGTTTGGGTACTAATAACAATTTGATTTTTGGGTAGATCCATATGCTAATGTATTTTAAGGAATCACAGTATTCTGAGATGGTCATTGGAGACTGATTGCCTCTGTGAAGAGGTGTAAAATGTCAAACAGTTCTGTCCTGGTGCTGCCAGGCATCCCACAGTTTGGGCCTCCGTTGTTCATGAGTCTGACTTGATATCTGGAGGAGGGGTGCTCCTTTGAATATTTATCTCCTGTCTATGGGAAGAAAGAACACTGCTATAATGGTCTGTAAGAGAAAATGTAGAAGAGCTGAGTAAGAATCCAAAGCAGCTTTGGTCTGCACAGCTCAAGAAGAAGAATCACATTCTGTTTTTTATTCCTGCACCACTTCCTGACACTACTGTATACTGAGTTAATACAAAGTTTGTCAGGTACTCAGCCTCAGCAGTTTGGGGAGAAAGAATTTATTAAAAAAAAAAAGTTCAAAATTAATGTATTGAAATAACTCACATATACTTGGAGCTTTTCATAGGGAGTATCAAGTGCATAAATGTACTGAGTTGGAGAAAGAAAGGTCTAGGTTGAAGCCCTTCTGCTTGGAATTATTAGAACAAATTTGCATATCAGTTAGTTTGCCATAATTTTTAAGACATCTGTTAATTTTCTAAATCTCTCAAGAAATATACTGTCCTTTACACATGTAAATTCCATTATATAGCAGCTTTCCAATTTTTACTGTTTACAGTTTAAGCATTAGTAACATTATTAAGAAAAAATATTTTACTGTAAATGAGAATACTGAGATTTTTGCTGTAAATGAAAAGCATATCTGGAACGGACTATTTTTGCAGATTCATGTCTCCTAATGAACATACAGTTTAGCAAGACTTTCAGAGTTAAGTTCTGACACATACAGATGTTCAGAACTGGCTAATAAAAACATATGTTCCCAAATTAGAATTTCATCCAGACCCACCACCAGATCCAAGGTTCCAGACATTCCCTTAATAACTTAAACATTGATCCACTGACTTCTGGAAATCTTTTAATCTCTGCTTTTCAATCTCTGTGGATACATATTTGAATGTAGATTTCAGTTTATATTCTATTCTGTATATGAAGACACAGCAGAAATCTGCCTTTGTTTTGCACAGGAGAGGCCTTTTTAATGCTGAGTGCAATAAGTACTGGGAGTTATTTTAAGATTTCTCTGATAACTGAGATATGAGGAGAATGCTACATTGCTTAAAGGTTTTTCCTTTTATCTTGCTTTTTCATTGCAGTGTTTTTGCCTCCTTCTGCCTACCAGAGATCATTGGCAACCAATTCTAAATTTATAATTTTCCCAATTTTATGTAATCTACTCACCACTCTTTTCTTTTGTTATATGTTTGAGTGAGTTCTGTTGTTGTTTTTTAAATCTATTCTCAGTGAAATCCTATTAATGATCTATTTTTATCTGATAATTGGTTTTCCTGCTTGAGGGGATCATGCATTGTAAATGAAGGTACTGATTTGCCTTGTCCATCCTTGGTGCTTTTATTTCCTGATGAATTGCTGTATTGTTTAGTAAAGCTGTTTTATTTTAGGATACTAGCTGTCAGTACTTTTGATCAACTAAAGTGCAACTGAAGAAATAATTGTGAGGTAACAAGCTTTCAGAATTTGATAATCACATTGTGTGATAATTGATTATAGTATGCGTTCTTCTTGTGTTTATACAGCTGGAAGTAAGTTGCTCCAAATATAATGCCTCCTGTTTATCTTCATGGAAATGACAACAGATAGTTTCACTGTATTCTTTCTATTTAATAGAGCAAATTCTCAGCTATGAAACAGTATTTCTCAACGTAGTCACCACCAGGAACTGATATACGTGGATGAGTATACTGAGATGCTGTTCATTTTGTTGTGTGACTGTGCATGTCTGCCTGCAACGTGGCTTCTCTTTCTATATCCAATACTGAAATGAAGCATGCATCACCTTGCTGTGCTCACATCCACCGTTGCATGTCTATAAACATTCAGAAAGAATCAGTGAATGTCAGTGGGTACCATTTTTTTCCACATGGAGGAATTCAGTTCCACGTCTTTGCTTCATCTGCACTTCCGTGCCAGATGTCATTATGTCAGACTGCCCCTCTGCTGCCATCTATCACACAGCAACCACGTGTAACTGAATATTGGTGGGAAGGTTCAACCTCCATTGACATACCACCAACATCCATCTCTCATGTCTTAGGTAACGTAATAAAATAGGAGGTATTACTTTCAGAGTGACCCTCATATTGAGCAGAAGTATGTGTATTTTTATACAAAAATATTTTAATGGTATTTAAATATATAAATTGTATTTACATATTTAAATGTCCTGAAATTGGTTTAAACCATAATCGCTAATTCTGTATTTTTGAGGTGGGGAATTTGACCTGAGGAATGGAATTGTTTTTAGCAGAGCTAAGCATTGATCTATGCATCTGTGAAATAAAAACAGGGAATTGAAATTCCTGATGTACCTCACTGACGTAACAAGTAGTATAAATACCTTATCTGGAGTTTGGTCAGCTTACTATAGTTAATGCTCTGCCTTCTTCCCATAGATTGGATCCTATGCTGAAGGGGATCAATATTACTAATGTGTAACTCATGCTGGCTTCCTCCAGCAATAAGTCTATACACTGAACTAGTTTTTCTCAATCAATCTGTATGTTTCCATTCCATAGTCAGAGGCAGTGTCACTGCTTACTACTTGTGAGAGTATCTGTATCAGTCAGAATGAGTCACTGTAAGTTACGTATATTTGCTTATCTAACTTGAAATCAAGAGAATGTGACTTTCAAATCCTATATGGGTTGTCATGGAATAACTAACCTGGGAAATTACTGTAAGGAAAAACTCAGAACGTGGCAGAGTGCTGAAATACTTAGAAAATGTATACTTATCTGCTGAAGCTCTGCACAGTGCGTGATCCAAGTAATCTGCATTATATTGATGACTGTAAGAGTTGTGGCACAGAAGCAATGTAGTGAATTTAGCTGGCTGATCTATCCTCTAATTTAAATCCTGAGAGTAGAAGTTTGCTGTTGCATGGAAATAACTCATTATAGTGCGCTTTAATTCATAGTATTATTTGGAAAGTTGCTTTACACCAGCTGCTCGTGTCCAAGCAATTTGACAGTGTGTATATTAGAGATGCAGTCTGATCATGTATTTGAATTTAAACATCCATATATTCATTACAGAACTAGTTACTTCATATATTGGGTCAAATTCATGTTTGATCACTAAAGCATTATGTACTTTTAACGTACAGAGATTTCACTGTTGATTGAAAGTAGTTTGTGGAGAATTATACACAGATCAAAACAGATCTCTTTTTTTAATTTTTTTGGTGAATTATTAAAAAAAAAAATCGATAATGCTGTGTTAATGAATTGTCAGCCTATTTTACCCTGACTGAAAAGCTTTTCTTTCTTTCTCGTTTAAAACTGTGGAGAGTCATGTTAAAACTTCAGCTCATTCAGTTGTGTAACAGTAATCGATACTATTCCAAAGTGCTGTACCAATGGCAGTTTGTTGAAACTGCGAGAAACATCCGCAAGACAGATGTTAAGGTTGTCAAGCTGGTGCTTAATTAGCCAAGGTTAATAAAAAAGGGAGGTACTATGCTGACATCTTGTTAGCAAGGAGGAAATATAGCGAGTGGGATTGAGGAGCCACTTGATGGGGAAGAGCTAATTACAAAAATGGAGTTTATCATGAGAAAGATAATTTTATGATCCATAAATGTGTTTTTTCCCTGAGATATAAATTAGCAGCAGTTTTTTAACTGCATCTTTCATCTTTTATTTTCTGAATGTTTACTCCCTAGATTTTCTTGTACATGGCATTTTCTGATGTACTAATGCAAATCCATTACTGCATTTAGCACTGTTTTGCTGAGTGATGATTGCCTGTGCAAACATAGGAGAGAAGAGGTAGTGCATTCTTGATAGCAGTGTCTCCTTTTTTGGATACTAAGCGGGAGTAACTCACAAGGAGCTTTTTTTTAAACAGCATTTCCCAGTTCTAGTTTGTCGTTTTACACTGGTAACTCCTTGTGTTTATCTTCCCACATGATAAAACAAGTCAGATTTTGTTTGAATTGGACATTTAGCATCTTCTATAGAATGCATTTCTATGTATGTTGTTTCATTGTAGTGATTTTGTTCTTTAACCATGCCTCTTTTTTTGAGGCACTCAGTTCTTTCTGGAATACTTTTGTTTCTTACTGAATAGCCTCATGCACTTTGAACTAAGTTCCTTATTAGCTATCAAGCTAGTGACTTGGCTTTGTCTTACAGGGTCATTAGGGTACATCCAGGAATATATCGTTATCATCACTTTCAGTGTTGTACTGCACCGGATTGTTATCTTTGCTTGAAAGATGGCTGTTTTTCTCTTCCTTCTGGAGTTCTCTCTTTTTCCAAAACAACCTTGAAATCCAGAAAGTATAAAAATGCATAGATGATAAGTGGTTTTTAATTTTACATTGAGAATTCTAAGAATTTAAAGAACCTTAGCATTTTTATTATAAAAATAAAAGCCATTTAACTTTGTTAAAATTGTTCTTTTTAAAATATTGTTTTGCTTCTAGTATTGAATAAGTTCTGTTACTTACATCTTTAGCTGCAAAAGGAATCTTAAAATAAGAGAGAAATAAAATTTGTCTGGACGAGTGCCGTTACCCGAAACTGTAGAGTTGCTTCATCTTTCTTTTTGTTGCTCTGGTTTGTTTCTGACTTCTAATCTGAGGAAGCTAGAATGATAGCAGTGTGACTGTGCAGTGCATTACTGTTCCCAGTGTACTGCATGGATCAAGAATCTAACAGGCCTCCAAAGCAACGTAAAAGCATCTACAAGAAATTATGTTGGCATAACCCTGACTGTATGAGTTCATACTTTATCGCATATTAGTGTCACTTCATGATTAGAGAAGTGCTTAACATTTCTAAAATGCATTTAGTCATTTGGGAAGTTGCCCTTTCTCCCTGCTGAATTGCCAGGGTATTTGGAGCTTAAAACAGTTTCTTCCTGTTTACTGTTAATTGTTAAATTCTGTGTGCGTTAGCATTTTATCCATGTTAAGCTACTAGTTTTTCATTGTAGAAGTTCCTTAGTATTCTGGGAGGGGGGTGTATTTTAGTCCAGGTCAGTGGAAAATATATTTGATAAAAGATAATCTTATGGGGTGTTTCATGTCACACACTAAATGAAGGAAAAAAACAACAGCTACGATACATTGAAACAGAGAACTTTTGAGTATTTCTGAAAACTGGCTTTATTTCTGGAGTTTTTGAAAAACAAAGGCAAATTCTTACATGTTTTCTTTTTTACCTCCCCAGACATAATTGATATTCCTGCCCACAGATGTTTCCCTAGTGACAGGATGTTTGGGATGCAAAAAATAAACTCAATGGAATTTGATATAAGATAGTTTTAACAGGTGGATATTTGTTGTCAGCAATGACATAGTTGTGGTGCTGGAATGAGGAAAATAATGATTTTGCTTACTGAAGAAGAATGAGTCTGTAATGGCTTGAAATTAGAGTCATCAAAGCTGTTCAACAGAGTTGTTTCACCTGATATTGGAAAAACTTTTTGAGTAGAACAAAACCTGTTTAATTGTTGGGTAGGCACGTACTGGTTTGCAGTGCAGAAAAACTAGGTGAGTAGATAACTCATTTTAAGCAAAGAAACATGCTTAAATCATATAGTAAGGTAAGTAGTCATCCTGTGCACATCACCATATTATTTCAGCAGCTGGGAAGATTTCTAAGCACAAATAATTGGTCTGACAGAGGCCTCCGTTCTGTTTCGTTTTCCCTTTGCAGGCATGTTTTCTCCTGTTGATTAAAAGTATGTGGAAAAATGTGTTATGATGGCTTTAGAACTTGTTACAGGGGAATTAATTTAGTCCTCTTTATTATCTGATATGTACTCATTTTATGATAAACGATTAGGTTCTTTTGAATGCTTTTATAATGCAGCTGAGATGCTATTTTGGATTCCCAACTGTGGGAAGCAAACTTTGGAAAATATTACATAAGCAGACGGGATGTCATTTGCTCTCCTTTTCCTCTGCTTGACACTGAACTGACTCTGTAAGTCTCCCGTGTATACTCAGAAGATTTTTGTGCCAAATATTTCAATATTTATATCACATGCAAGCAAACAAAAACAAACAGAACAGGCAAAACAACAGAGCCAGTAACCCCAATGGGTTTAATTTAGCTGCTCTCTTCCTCTGCAGTTCAGGTTTAATATATTTCTATATTAAAGCACAGATTAGTCTTTTTATCTTAACATCTAGAAGATATTTTAAGAAGTAAATTGTTGTGCAAGCTTGTCTTTTTTTGAAGGAAGCTAATGATGAAACAGAAATGCCACCTTTGATCGGCACTGTCAAAGCTCTTTTGCAATAGTTGCTTAGAGGTAATTTTTTGAGTATGTTGTTAGGGTGAGTCCCATGGTATGACATGTTCATGTACATATAGAGCAAATTCGATGGTTTAAAATTTTATGAAAACATTTTTTTTTTGCCCATTTCTCTCTAGTAATGCTGCACAGTGATCAGGTCTCAAGGGATAATCAATATGTTTTCAGTTACATTTTTCAAATTGTTTTATGGACAAGACCAAGCCAAAAATGCTGATAGAGCCTGTGGCATGAGAAACTGTGAAGCACAGTTTGCTTGGAGGTGTGCTGGGGGAAGCTATCATCGTTCACCTGTCTTCGTTTCTGTATTTTCTAAGGACAGGACACTGGATGATGATTATGTGTGTAGTTCTGAAGTAACACAGGTAGTGTTTATTTTCATAGTCTTCTAAAAGCAGCTCTAACATTCTTCAATTTCAAAACCCCTGTGAAGTGGGCAGGGCAGAGGAGGAAGGGCTGTGTGGAGGAGACCCTGAAGGTGCGGGAGAAGATGGTGAGTTCTGGTTAGTGTGCAGCCTGACACTGCTGTCAGCAATACTCTCTCCAGAGTTCTCTGGGTTAGGCAAGGCAGGTGTTGGTTTTGTTTTAGCTGAAGGCAAAACAGAAAAGTTCACTTCTTGGAGGGAGTGGAGGAAGAGTCTTAGCTATGACTACAGAGCATGGGTCTTGGGAAAATCTAGATGCCAATGGAAAGAATGTGATGAGGAGGATAACACAGTCAGAAGCATTTGAGTAGAGGTGAAAGAGGCTTTTGAGTTCTCTGTGGGAAGGCTGGGATGGTTGGAGGATGATGATTGTAGGGGAAAGGTGCGGAGTTTGTTTGCATTTTTATGCGTTTAATACTGAATTCTTTGAAATGCGTGAGGCTCCTCTTGAGATCTCAGGAAACAGGCTTTCAAGCCATTTTCATGCTCTCTGGAATCTTTTTGATATTTTCTAACTTTGTTGGTGTGGCCCCGCGGCAGTTTATTGTCAAATAGTGACACACTATTTGTGGTTATCCACCTCCCCATGCTGTTAAAGGGAGTAATTCAAGAATGGCTTGTAATGAAAGCTACACAAAGTGCTTGGGGGAACTGATCAAAAATCACCTTCTTGATTGTATCAGTAGAAGACGAGGGATTGCATTGACTGCTTTCTTGGAATGTTTATGTGCATAAGAGAATGGATGTTAAAAAATGGATGAACACATGCAAATAGTGATTTGAACAGTTATAAATTAGTGGTGGGCAGATCTCTGGTCATCTCTCCCACTTGTCTCTCTACAGGAATATTCAGTAATAGAATTACTGACTACATGTGATAACACTATTCTCTCCCATATCTCAAGCTTAAAAAAAAAATAAAAAGGATGTTCAATATAAGTATTTTGAAGCTTTGAATTATGCTAGATAGATACCTGTCTTATGTGCATTTTTCTTGCAGTTTGACAGAGAAAGGGAAACTTCCAAAGCATTACATGGTTATATTAAAAAAAAACCAAAAAACTTCCTCTTAAAGAGGGAGAAATGCTTACTGAGACCCTCTTTGCTATTTTATGTCTAAAGGGGCACGAGAGCATGAGAGGGGATAAGAAATAACCACAGTGGAACTGTTCTCTTCCTATTACTCTGTCATATGGTTAAATGGTGTTCCCAGTGCTGTGTTTTCCTCTTGTTATTCATAACAGAAATGCATTGGTTAATGAGGGCCATATAGGAACCAGAACCAGTGACTGAGTACCTGGTGAATGGTGTAGCCAGTCCTGGGAGCACAGGTGGAAGGATTTCAACTTATGACTGGAAGGGATGGAGCTGCCATCCTTCCCTAACCTCATTTAAGGGCTGGCACCTGCAAGGGAAGCATCTCTTCTTGGAGACAGTCTCCTTTGGAGTGTTTGGCAAGCCCTAATTCTCAGAAAGGGGTATCCTCACAAGGGCTTTTTTTATGTACATTGATAATCTTGTTGCTTTTGAACATTAAAGTCTTACAGAGTAGTGGTAGAAGCAACAAGCAGTGTTTTAGGATGTTTGGGTTTTCCTCTTATACCTGTGGTGTGCAGGGGGACATGTAAGTCAAAATATAATGACTTTCTCAGAAACACAATGAAAAGGGAAAGGGATCTACAGTGAGTGGTGTTGATGGGTCTCTAAAGAGAGTGGTATGAAAATATTCTGTAGCCACAAGCATAGTGACCTTCTGCAAAGTCTGAGAATTGAGACTGCTATATCTAGGATAAATACATTGAACTTCCAAAGAAGAATCTTTAATGTGGTTTTCAGCTACCAAAAACATATTTTCTTTTACTGTAGGTTCAAGTGTTGGTATAAATCTTAGAGTGCTTCCATATATAAACTGAAAATTTCAAACTACCTTCATTGTGAACAGCCTTAGAATGAATCTCATGCTTATCTATCTTACTGTAACTTTGCTTGCAATAGTAACTCTAAGTTTGCATTCTAATTTTTGTTGAACTAGTGCTCACTTCTTTTGTGATGGAGTTGGATTTCTAATTTCTAGCTACTTTCTTTCCTTCCTCTACTGCTTAAGCTGTCTTGTTTTTTGTGTTTATTTCTGTATACAGTGCTTATATATCCTAGCCTTCATACCTTATCTAACCTGACAACACGTACTTACTTTCCCTGAATCCACAGAGAACCATTTCATGTATTGGTTTCTTAGAGTCTGGTAGTTATTCAGGCCTCAAATTCCTCCAGGGATGGGGCATCCACAGCCTCTCTAGGCAGCCTGTGTCAGAACCTCACTGCTCTCTCAGTAAATAACTTCCCCCAACACGTAATCTAGATCTCCCCTCGTTTAGTTGAAAAACATTCCCCCTTGGCCTGTCACTATCTGCCCATCTAAAGAGTTGATTTCCCTCCTGCTTATAATCTTCCTTTAAATATTGGAAGGCTGCAATGAGGTGTGTGACTTTTCAGAGGGAGATTTTTGCTTTAGAACTGTACTGTCTTATTTCTTCGGGAGATAAAGATCCAAATATATTTTTGGCGTAGATGTGGCTGTAAACAGGTGAATGATGTCAGGCAGAGATTCTTATTTGATATTTGGAAGAACAGAGGATAAATGGATTATTTGCGATCTGCATTTGTGAGTGGTGTTCAGGTCAGATACTAAAAATTGCTTGCTCATTTTTCAATCTATGAATGAAGTAATTCAGTGGTAATTATCAGAAAGGGGGAACTGATTGGTTTCTTTGTCTTCTTTAATTTTAGAACATAAAAAGCAGTGTTTTCGTTTCCTTCTGTTCTCAGTGTTGAGGTTTTGTTTTGAAAAAGAGATTGCCAGGCAGAAAGTGGAATGAGACTTCAGATACTGGTTTATTTTAATTTGTGGAAGTGTGTATATGCTTTGTATGTAACACAGCTTGCACTGTCAGCCTGGAAATTCTCTGCCTTTGAGGTAACTTGGCTTACTGCAACTAATACAAAACTGCTGAGTTGACAGATGTGGATTTTATCAATTTCACTTTTACCAAAACAGCAGTAAAACTTGGGTTCCGGTAATTTCAAATGCAATTTAAATTTCAGTGTGTTGGTGTGATGCTTGGTTTTGAGCTTCACATAAATTTTGTCTTTCTGGATGGCAGAACTAATTTTTGCTTTAACTGTCTATGTATCAATTCAAGAAAATATAAGAAAACAACTTGTTCTAGAATGTGTATCTTAAGCATGGAGCCATTTAATTTTAAATTTTTATCTAATATGGTATGGGAGCTTATTAAAGCATAAAGTAATTTGGCATAAGAGCTAACCTATGGTTATTTTGCAGCTAAGTATGATTACTTTCTCCTGCTTAAGAAGATTATCGTCTTTCTGTTTTTAAAACTGTATCATCTCTCTTGGCTGAAGATAGAAGGACAACAGTTTAAACTTCTGATGAGATAGGTCCGTTTGGAAGCTCACACTAAATAGAAGTTTAGTTGTTTTAATTAAAGTCAATAGAAACAAGTATATTTACCCACTTTAACGCTACTCCTTTACCGTAGTAGTAGTTTACAGATGCATCTTACTGCAACTACAAAAGCAACTAATAGAGTTGGCAATGAATATGCTTGGATAGAGTCATTCCTGGGTGGTGCTTGGAAGTTGTGCCTGTGGCTTGTGTATGACAGCTGGTAACCACTGTCACCCAACAGTGCAGTAAGGATTCCTGACTTTTTGCACAGATTTGCTTTTTGTCATTGATATGTTCTTCTGTCTGAAAAAAAATTGTTGTAATTAAGTAGGATGCCTAAAGATAAATATTAGGTGAGAAATTTGGAAGATATGGAATGCAGTGTATTTATTAAAATCATAGATGTCACACATCCATTTTTGTTACTGTTCATTTTTTTTTTTAATTATCTACAAATTTAAGGGAAGTTTTCCATAGGAAAGCTTAGCTAAGGTATTGTGGCAAGTTTTAGAGAGGGAGTGGAGAGTGTAAACCAACGCAAATCCTGTATGATAATAGGGTCCTTCAACAGAAAATAACTAGTTCGTATAGAATTACGTGAACTGAGAGAACTGAAATTCAGATCAGATGTTTCTGGTGTGATAACTTCTAGGCTTATGAATGAGGATTTGCATACTGTTGTGGTAATGGCCTTATAACTCATGTTGCATATAGTTGTTATATATATATAAATAAAAGATGCATGCATGTAGGAGGAAGGGGGAAAAAAACCCACCATGTTCTTACCCCAGTTTGGATTTTGATTTGTTGAGGTTTTTTAGTAGTGTTGTGTATTATTCTTTACTGTGGAGAGCATTCTCATCGTCTGTACCCCATCTGACTTCAGGTTATGTTCTCACAGTTTAAATAAATAAATGTCCATGTCCTATGCAGTCTTGGGTCCATCGATTGCAAAGAAGGCATATTGAGTTGTCTATTTTTAGATAATGCAGTGATAACTACTGCAGACAGCAATGCTTGTCTTCTTTCTTTTCCATTAAAATCAATATATTGAGATGAGTCTTTTGAGATGTTTCTATTTTTGAAGAACTCTGCAGTGCAGATTTGTGACTATTTTAATTAATAGTCTTCCTTTATTTTTCTAGATTTTGGTAGCTAATAAAACAGAATATGATGGTTGTAGAGGTTACTGAGAAAAAGGCAGTGTAGCTGGAGGTCCCAAATTTCATTTGAAACAATGTTGGTAGAGACAGCAACTCACATATTTGTGTCTGAATGTTAACGTGTTGGGTTTTTTTTTTTAAACACTGACAATGTGTATGCTGGTGTTTAAGAACTCCATTCATAAGTTCATGGCATAGAGAAAATAGATGGTTATTGTGATTCTGATCCAGATCTAGGTATTCCAGAATTGTAGAGGTTGGAAGGGACCTCTAGAGATCATAGAGTCCAACCCCCCTGCCAGAGCAGGATCTCTAGACCAGGTTGCAGTCGGTATTTAACTGTCAACAGTTTACAAGCTGTTTTGGCCTGCAACAATTGGTGCAGGGGACCCATGCCCTGGGAAAGGGAAAAGGGAGATGGGCCTAGGAAGAAAACAGCAGCAATGATCTGAGGAGGAAAGCTAATTTACTAAATAAGATATCAGAAAGCAAAATAACACAATATAGTACAATATAATTGGAATTAAAGCTAAGAAATCAAATAAAATGAGCAAGAGAGAGTGTCTAATAAACCGAAGGCCTTATGCTAACGCTGAAGGTGGGTGGCTGTGACAAACACCCACTGCTGAGTTGTTCCCAAAGGAAAGAGAGATGGTCCCGTGACCGCAGACAGTTTTTATCTTTCTCTCTGGGCAGAAATATGTAAAAATGCAAAGAATCGCAGAGTTCTCTGGGAAATGTAGTTCTCTTCTGAGGCAGGCATATCAGTGACTGTTGATGATCTGTGCAGCTGGAGTATTAACTCTTTAACTCCCAATACACTACATGATGTTATGATGCAGAATATCAATAATATAACAAAAATCATAAAGCCATGACATTCCACCCCTTACTCAGCATCATTACATCATGCTTTATATGTACATATATATATATACAGAAACAATAATTAACAGGCATTAAATATAAACATATACAACATGTATATGTGGCATTACTGAGGGCGCTCTCCCAACATCAAATTCCATTGTGGTACACATTGAACATCTGCATCCTTCTGCATCACCCACCAGGTAGACCCAGGTCCCTGAGCAGAAACAGTTCCATGGAGAGATTTGCCCTCTCCAGAAGCTGGAAGGAACCAAACTGCTTTACCCAGCATGCTCTTCTCATGTACTACAGGGACCCATGATATTAACTTAGTCAGAAGAAAGCAATTCATAAAATAACTTTTTTATCAAAATAAATACAAGTCCACATTTGCATCTGCACATTGGCAGTCTCTTGGAAAGAAAGGATTGAAAAAACATCCAATGTTTTGTGACATGCATTTGAAATGCATGTTTACAGGGCAGTGCTAATTCAGATAGTCTAGTGTAAACTGTTGAAGTTATATAATAGGCAATTTATGGGTAAGATTGGTTTCCTGCTGCATTATTAGCAGTTACATGTTATGAAACGGTAAAACATCCAAGGGTAGAATTAATAAGTGTATGGAAAATGCTTGAAAGAAGAAAGTGAACAGATATTATCTTACAGTATTTTACAGTGGTATAAGAAAATGAGACTGAGTATTACTTTTCCATCTGGATTAAAAATTGTAGTCTGTTTAAACAGTGCTTAATGACTGTATGGCCAACCTCTGGAAATCCACAGTAAAAATATCTCCAAAGGATTGAACTGTTCCAGATGTTAAATCATTAAGTGTGTTTCTACTTTTATGCTGTCATTTTTATGACTGATTTATTCCATAAGCTTATTCTTGAATTCTGAGAGAAATGTAGACAAGAAGTGGTTCAGACTAGCCTGATTTCTTACTGGGCGATTATCTTTAGTTACCTGAAAAGGATACTGTGACACTTCATAGGTCAGTTTTCTTTGAAATATTTGAGTGATCCTCCTTCTGCTCGCCCAAGAAGAATGGAAGAGAACTATTCTTAGTTATTTATTCCCATGGAGGTTATTGCTAGTTAATTTCCAGTTCTCAAGTAAGCGTGGCAAGGCTCTTACAGTTCTGTAATGCCACTTCTAATAGAGAAATAATGGATGACTCAGTCTCCTTTCTTTTAGAAAGCAGAAGATGGCTCAGTTTCCAAAGGAATTTATGGAAGGTCATTGATGGATGTATGCAAATTCCAAGTCTTATATTTCATGAAAAGTTTCTATCTGTAGAATAAGCTGTTAATGGAAGCAGCAGTTAGAAATTATCATATTCATTCACAGATGCTTTATATCATACTCTTGATCACTGTCACATTTCCACAGGTTAAAAATAGAACACCTTTGCCAATTACAGCTGCATACAATACCACCTGAATTCTATTAGGGAGCTCCAGTATGTTCAGTTTTTCTTTCCTCTCTGATTTCATCTTGAAACACCCTCCTGTTTGCCTTGCAAGTTGTTTTCTCTCATGCCAAATTAAGAAAATGCTAGCATCCTTTCCTTCAAGTTGGTAATCTCTCTGTTACTGTACTATTCAGGTCTGCTTGCCTGTTAATCCCTTAATTTGGGAACTGAATAAAGAACGAATGCTTCGTTGCAGGTCCTTTAAATCATTCCAGGAAATAATGTTATAGGTTCCTCTGCACTCACATTTATCTCTGTTTTGAAGATCTCCTCTGTTGTGTACTTTACTAATGGACTCTAGAAGAATAATACAGAAGTATAGTTTAGAAGTATGTTTGGAAGTGTCAGAACCCTATGCACGTTAAAATGAATTTAAGGTACCCATTTTTGTATATAGTAGCCTATTAACTGCAGAAGCCATCTGGCATGTTGGGTGTCTTCTCATGCCCCCCTTATGCTCTGTGTAAGTGCTCTGTGATTTTTAGTTTTTTTCTCTTTCACGTCATGTGAATCAATGGAATTTGTGCTTAAGCCATTTGCTATGTCCCTGTGAGGCAACATCATCTCAGGAGGGCTGTCAGGTATCTTTTTCAGTGGTTCGATAAACTTACCTTCATTTTACTTTCTTACCTTCAGTAAGGGCTGGCTGCGTGTGATTGAGTTCACAGTTCATCCTATGAAGGGTCTCATCTTCTGTATGAGGTTTCTCTGCAGGTTCTATGTACCTTATTTGAAGTTCTTTCCAAATGCTCTGAGTAGCTTGATTCTTTTTGTTTTTGTGGGGGAGGTCAAGAGAGAGTATATGCAACAAACAAAACAGGACAATAAGTAAGTCCCTGTAATTTCCATTGCTCAGTACCACCTATTTCAAATTAAATCTCTGAAATTTCACTAATGCCAAACATTCCTGTGATTTGAGTGGAAATACACTTTGTTTAAAAGAACTGGCTCTTCCTTGATTTGTGCAGTACACTCAGCTGTTTTTCTTCTCCAAACTGCAAGGAATTCTGTATCATCAAGCTTAATTTATGGTAACAGGTTATTTATGTCCTGTATCTAACTGAAAAAACAATTAGAAAACAAGTGAAATACTAAACTTGTTTTGGCATCATTTAGTAGGAGACTGTCTGAATTCTTGGCCTGTTTACTCATTCTGCTGCTATCCCAGTGGTTCCTTCCTACTGCCATCATTTTTCAGCCTGTTCTCACTCTCCCCAGTCTCAGATAAAGGACAGCTTATTTGACTGTTAATTAGATGAGTTGTGTGTCTTTTGAAATATAAACAGTCTGGTTCCAAGGGTTTTAGTATTATTTTTACCATTCTTAATAGTTGCTTTTTTTTTATTCTTCACTTAGAAGTTACAAAAACACATTTTATATATTTGATGGATTGCTTAGTTAGTACCAAAATGCTAACGTCAGAATGCTTTCTGCTCTTAAAATGGAGGGCATTTCCTTCGCTTCTGCAGTAAAATGACAGATTTTCTTACTGTTTTAGAAAAGCATGCAAGGAATTGTACAGTTTTACAATTTCAGTTTTATGTTGCTGCTCTGAAGAGTGTACCTGCTTATCCTGGAGTGAGCGTGCAATATTTGGTATGTTGGTTTAATGGAGTTATGGTAGACGTCAGATAAATTATCAGTAAAATGAGGTGACTGGAGCTGAAATGGAATAATCAGTGCTTCTCTTGTTTTGTTCCTCTGGGATTCAGTTTGACACATAACATGATCTCTTAAGTCTGACTTTCAGATAAATAGGAATTCAGTGAGTATGTGGTATGTAGGTGAATATTGTTCTGGGTGTTTTTTCAAAAATATTAATCCAAGTCTGCCAAAGATAATATTACTTTTCTACATTATTTCTCTTGGTTTAAAATCAGTTCTCTGCTTCTGCAGAACATTCTTACAAGTATTCGTTTATATAATTGTCTAAAACTGAGTAGTTCGAGCTACTTATACTCTATTCAAAAATGTTGCAGATAGGATGGCTTTAATCAATCACCTTGTGATACCAAGTTTCCTTCAAAATCTACAAGATTACTTCTAAAAAGGCAAATGTTTAGTATTGGCATGAGGACAAAAGTTGATTTTGAAAATGGGTTTTCAGCTTAAAACTCATGTGCATAAGGTATTACTGTTCAGATAATTGTTTTTATTTCATAGAATGTTTTGGGTTGGAAAGGTCCTTAAAAATCTTCTAATTCCAGCCCTCCTTGCTGTGGGCAGGGTTGCCCCCTGTTAGGTTTGTACTGAGTATTTCTGAAGATGCCAGGTTTCAAGCCAGAAAGAACTACTCTGCTTGTCTTACCATTGACATGACTTTTGTTACATGGTTTCAGTTCTTGCTTTTTAAAGCTTTAGAGCTTACAGGATGCTCTTTTTTCTCAAAAAAAAAAAAAAAAAAAAAGGAAAAGAAAGAAAGCTGAAAATTATGCATACTTCTACAGAAATAGTAAAAACTGTGATCCTTGGTACGTAACTTCCACTGTAAATCATCCTTCCAATTCTTAAGAAAATGTCTATTTTTAAGTTGGCTTCCTACAATTTCTTGTCATTAGCTCTTTGCCTCTACGTTTAGGTTTTTTTTTTTGCCTTTGATGTCTCATTTGCATACCTTAATCTAATTACCCTATAATTTCTTCCTTAGTAAATAAAGGCTTCTTTGCTTTGTTCCTGTGTTCTTTTGATTATTCAGATGGTCCTTATGTGAGCTTTTCCTACTTTGTGACGTTTTTCCTTAAATAGGGAACACTAGACCTATTTCCACTACAGGATGAAAATACATAGATATTTGTATTCTTCTTTGGTTTGGCATGTTTCCACGTAAAATTTTAGGCATGCTTCACTTGCTTTATAACCTACTATACTGTATTTTTTTCCTAAATGGAGTAGCTCTTAGAAATAAATTCAAAATACTTTCTAACACCAGCCTGAAAAATATTTGATTTTTCCAGTACTGGTTGAGGCCAGTACTATAGGCTAAGTATCATGTATCTTCCAGATTCCTCTGCTTACCAGGGAGGTAAGGTATCACAGGACTTCATTGCCATACAGTCCAAAGAATAACATTAAATTGATTGTTAATCAATGCCCAGATCTCTTTCTTGAGTTACCATTTCTCAAGATGCTGATTTCCCTCATTCAGTACCTGATCTTTTAAGACCATTTCTAGATACTGCATTTCCCTTGACTGCTCTGAAAAGTTTTTTTTTTTTAGTCAATGCCCTGGTCTCATTGCAGTTTTATCACCCAAGCTGCTGAAGTTCAAGAAGTGTTTGTACAAGGCTCTCAGACATAAGGTATGAATTTGGGTTGATGCTGTATGGAGCTGGGAGTCGAACTTCATGGTCCTTGTGATTCCCTTCCAAATTGGAGTGTTCTGTGATTATAAACATTTTTTTTTTTTTTGGCAAGCAAGACTAAGATGCAGTACCAGACCTAAATGGTTAAGATTCTTATTTTTCTCAGTATAATGTAAATGTAGTTGATGTACTGGCTTTAATAATATCAAATGTTTGTTAACGTAGAATTGCTTTTACATGTAGACTTTCACAAGCTTTACAGTCAAAGCCTGGAGATTGGAAAATAGGAAAAGGGAGATAAGAATGGACTAAACACTTCTAGGTAAACTGATCAAACAGTAACATATTTTTACTTATTCCCTATTTAGATGTCTTGTTGCCAAACTTTTAAGAAGAGAAATTCTATTAAAAAAATATATGGACTAAGGAGCAACATTTATGCCTGCTAGAAATAGAGCTTTGAATCATTCCTTACTTCAGAAGTTCATCTTTCATCTCAAAAAGATGAGGACACAGTCACATATGTGCATGTGTTTTTCTTTTAATTCTGCCAATGTATCTCTAGTTAGAAGTTTTAAAATGTAAGGTTATAAAGGTGAATGAAGCAAACATGTTGATGTAATGGCTCTTCAAATGGTTGTGTGTATGTGTATCTGAGTGGCTGTATATGTTTTTCAGGTACTTGTCTATGGAGAACTTCTACCTGAATTTTTTTTTTTTGTGCCTTAAGTTTTTCATCAAATGTCAAGATGGTAATAAATAAGTACTTTCTAGTCTTCAGTTCTAAACTACCTCTATATTTATCTCTTGGTGTTTACCAGGAAGGTATCCTTCCAGACCTGTTAAACTACTTGCAGTGAGATTTCTTTGATTGCATGGAACTGTATGCTTCCCAGTTTTAATTTTGGGTGTTTTTTTCCTTCATGTTTTCATGGAGCTCACCTTCAATTTTATTATTTTTTTTTAATATTTTCCATGTGTTGCTGTTGCTGCTGTAAGTTCCTAATTTACAGCTGTAGGGTGAATACCCTGAAAAAATAATACCCACACATAATAATGATGGTGAACAATGTATTTTTGTATAGTTTATCCACGCAGTATAAAGACAACCAATAAATAAAGAAAGGCTCACCTGTCACTGATGGCTGAGGCTCATCTGGAACTCCACAGAGGAGGGATCTCCAACAAGAGACCCTTTCCCACTGGTGGTCAGCCCTTAAATGGGGTCTGGGAGAGACAGACTCCAGCCAGACTCCACTCCTTCCAGTCACACAGGTGAATTACCTTCATCTGTGCTCCTGGGCTGACTCAGTGTTCACCTCAGGTGATCAATCAGTGGTTCAGTTCATGATTCAACAGTTCCCATACAACAGCTCAGTGTGATTTTACAAAATCAGTAAGGTAGTGGCTGTTTTTTTGTTTTGTATTGTATTGTATTTGGGAACGATCTGCATCTTCAGCTTCGGTCTCTGATAGAGACTGATATTTACTGAAGTGTTGTTATAGCTTTGAGTTTGTTTGTTTTTTTGTTGTTGTTGTTTGGGTTTTATTTCTTTTAGGGGAAAAAACGAAAGTAATCCAAATCATCTTACTCCAGCAGTAAGATCCTGTTACTGTGTGTGGTTGAAGAACTCTCAGAGGGATAAAAGAAGTTTATGTAACAGTGCTTTTTAAAGCTTACTAGCCTTTTAATTTGTGATGCACGTTGTATAAAAAAAATAGTTCCAAATTTTCTGTGGAGAATTGTCTAGAGAAAAGCTTTTTATAGCAGAATGAAACAGTGCTTTGGAGTTTGTGTTACTTCTAAGCTAAGAACCTGTTTGTCACCATTTCTTGCAAATGCTCTGTGATTTCAGTAACATAGCTACTGCAAGGAAATAGTTGCGTACCCATGTGATGCTTTGCAATGTCAGCAGTCTTCCAAAGGCAGCTCTGTAGGTCTAGCTACAAAAAGACGCTGGGTGTGTTTTGCTGATGGCA
Source organism: Oreortyx pictus (assembly GCA_036925125.1). NCBI lineage: Eukaryota > Metazoa > Chordata > Aves > Galliformes > Odontophoridae > Oreortyx > Oreortyx pictus. The sequence continues at coordinate 39,719,404 of JAUPFR010000007.1, forward strand.
TAAACTGGAGGTATATGACCCCTCCTTGGTATTTATTTTCTATTGAATATTTTAGAAATTCAGGAAGCCAGCTTTTTAAATAACGCCCTGTGGTCCCTGTGTGGGGAAAGGGATTGAACTCCATGATCCTTCCAGGTTTCTTCCAACCTGGGATATTCTGTGATTCTGCGTTACTACTTTTTGTCCTGAAATTGTTTCATTCCTTTTCCAACCCATCATCATCTGAATATGTGCAATCGGGAAATAGTTCATCTACTGCTGTAGAAAAGGAGCAGTTGTCCTCTCATGACAGCTTTGAGCTTTATTGTGTAACTGAGTTCTAAGCCTATGTAATTGATCTCATGCTGGTTTATTTAGTCTGTTTAGTCAGACTTATGTAAAACCAGGTTCTGTTTTCAGAGACAGTAAACATTCTTTATCAAAATAGTTGCTTTTTATCAGCCGAGTTTTATGATGCCCTCAAAAACCAATATCGAGTTAATGCAATGCATGTTATGTTAATGCGAGCTGATTGCTCCTAATTCTGAACTGTTGCTGTTGATGAGAACTTCTGTGTCGGGCATAAAATCGGCAATAATGACATAAACCTACTGTGCTGTGTTCTGTGTCTGAATCACGTCGTTTTTGGGGTACTTCTATGTGTACATCCACTCTTTCTGGTCTTCTGTAGGTTGCATGTTATACCATAAACAAAAAATGTTACTCTGGCATGAATTTATTCAGGAAACTGAGTGGTGATTGTAAATACCTGGGGAAAAAAAATGGCTGTGTAGCAGAAACAATACCTGGCCTAGTAATGGAAACCATCACCATAGAGACAGTCTTGTCCTTCCTTTTGGGGCTTGGAAATTTGCATGCAAGTGGTTTGTGAGACTGAGTGTGGCAGACTGTGTGATTCTCTGTGGTTAGTAAGTACTCATTATTATGATAGCCTCACCAACTTCACCTTTAACTGCGCTCTACTGTGTGACTAGAGAATTCTGTTAGAATTTACTGATGTAGTTATCAAATGTAGAGTGCTATTGATGAGTAGATCTTGATTCCAGTTCAGGTTGCTCAGCTTCTGTATAATCTATGGCTTTTTTTTTTTTTTTTTGTAGTTTTGTGCTTTATATAAACTTGGAAAATGCTAAAACCAATACTGTATTGAAGAGGATTATTAGAAAGTTAATAGAAACACAACAAATACAGAAATGGCTGGTAATTGTCAGCATGAATTTATCTGCCATCTAGAACCTCTTGTTTTCTCTCAGACAACTGAAAGAATTAAAATGGGATGTGGGACAGGAAAAACTTAACTCCCAAGCCCTAGAAAGGAAATTAAAAAGACCCACCCTGCTTTTATCAGTACTCAACTACCAGAACGCTCATAGAGTGAATAATGGTTTTGATACTCTGTTACATGTGAAAAAATCAGTTGGATATAATACCAGTGCATTCCCAAGAACGCATTAAGTATGTGAAACCATGTCTTTTAGATATTAATTAAATAAGTGACTTTGTAACATGCAGGTAAATTCTAAACAAGCCAAAAGGCTGGGATGTAAGAAGAGGGTTTTTTCTTTTTCCCTGTGTTCTCTTTTCCTGTGTTGCATGATGGGCTTTTTTTGCAGTAGCAGGTATACATGCCAACACGGACGAATTATTAGAAATGCGGTACACATTTCAGTGTTGTTCAGAAGCTCTTATTAAAACAGCTGAAGAGTTTTTAAAAATACTTTAATAGGAAACTTCTCAAAAGTTACTTTTTACATTTTTATGATTGCTATATTCACATTCTCATCTACATTTTTTTTCTTAGATTGATAGCAAATATGGTACTGTCAATCATTCAGTTTATTCTGTGTGCACAAAGCAGGGCTGTCTGGAGATGACTACTCAGTGTCCCAGCAGGCTCAGAAACCTTGGACTAATCTTTGTAGTGGCAGTGAAATCAATGCTGCTGTTTCAGATACTGACTGCATTTGAGATATAATAATGTCTACACCATTATTTACCAAAAGAATTCCTGAAGCGCAGTGTATGAGGTATTATTTGGTAAGACTTTGTAGGTTTGGAGGGTTGCTGAACGTAAGAAGAAGGGAGGGGGAAGCACTTGCTAAATTAAATGTCTAGACTCTTGTCTGCAGCAGTCAATTGACTCTCACCTATTTGTATATTCATAACACACGTTTTAGCAGCATCATTTTTCTCAGCTGTCACTTCATGCTAACAAAGCAGCAGCAGTGCCTTACACATGGCATTTATAACTACCGGAGCAGCAAAACAAAACGAGCAGTCATTCCCTATTGTACTGGGGTGCCTTTGCCTTTCTGAATGAAGAAAGGGACCTTTAGCTTCCTACATATTTTTTCTGAGATTAAAGTAGGTCATTGTTTCTGTTTTTTGAGCTGGTATGTTTTCACTTAGAACTTTAGACACAGTTAACTTGCTTTATTAGTTTAAAATCTTCACTGTATTATTTTCTAGATACAGTAACTGTGTCTGCAGTGCTTGGTTATGCAACTCCTTTCCTGACCTATCTGGCTGCTACTCAGACTTGGCTGGCAGCGTTTCCTCTTGGACATTTCAGATGTTGCTGCAAAGGAGGCACTCTTAAGATAAAAATTTAAAGCCCCTTCTGACACCAGCCTGAAACTCTTTCAAAAGCAAGAAAAGAGTCCCAATTGCACTAATACTTTTCACGGGGGGGGGGGAAGGGGGGGGAAGTAAAACAAAAAGTATTTTAAAAGAGAACTACTGAAGTTGTTTCAAGTGATTGAAACCTGTATGTACAAAGAACTCAGATTATATCCCATGTGTTAATTTATCTAGGTTTTTGTTTTCCCCTATTTAATATTACAAAATGTGTCATGAAGTATCTGTAACACTTGAATAATACATAGACTATTCTACATTAATATTGTTTTGGGATTTCTGAAAAGAAAGCCCTAACCTGTGTGTTTATCCCTCCATTACTAAAGAATGGAGTAAAAGGAGATGGTAGATACACCAATCCTCTGAATAATTAGTATTTTGGTTTCCTGGTGAACACAATAGTGATTGTAATGCAATCCTCCTCTGAAATAAAAAGTGCTTTCCCTGAACAAAGCTCAGCCTTCTCTTTTCAATAGAGACTATTGCAGAAGATTGAGTTATTAGTTTTCAAATTGGTTTAAAAAAAAAAAAAAAGGGAGGGGAGAAGGGAAGAAATAATTTTCTATGAAAAGAAGGTCATGCTTGTGTGGCTCCAATAATTCTATTGTATGGCTTCCCTTTCGTGGAGAGGTGTCCATTCCAGACTCATTTCATTAAATGTGAAGCCTTTGATTCTGCTGACAAATAATATCAGAGGACTGCTGCATATAGATGTTTTAATTTCAAGGATCAGATGCAAGATTAAACCACCAAGGATCAAATGCAAGATAAAAAAAAAAATTGTAGTAGTTTGGGATTGCAGTAGAAAATCAAATGCGTGACAGTGTGTAGGTGAGTGTGTGTATCTCAGTGCAGGGCGTTTTTAGGTTATGGAATAAGTTGTGGGGTTGGTTTGTTTATTATCCTTGAAATACAGAACTTCATAACGATTGGACTCTAAAGTGGACATGTCCTGCAAAGCAGTTATTTTGACTTGTAGCTGCTGAGGAGCAGAAGGTGTTGTTTAGACTGAGAATTACGCATTTCCCATCCATTAAGTTCTTAATCTGAACACCTGATCTTCTGAGGGCCGGCCGTGAGTGCCTAGCCAGATGATTTCAGATTGGTCAGTGCTTCTCATATATATATATATATATATATATATATATATATATTTTTTTTTTTTTTTTTAAACAAAGATAAAAATACAAGCACAAAATTGAAGTGTTGCTAGGAAAATAAAATTGCTGTTTTGATCCACAGAATGTCACAGAATTTTTGTTAAAAAAAACCAAAAATATCTAGAAGCCAAGCAGCTAACCCTGTACAGGTTAACTGATTTCAGAAGCACCTGAGAGCTGCTGAGACCTCTATATTTCATCAGCAGTGTTACAAATTTTTTTGTTTTCTTGTCAATTGTTTAGATTAAAGGAGACGCTGGAGTCTTTACTTGGAATGCATAGAGACTCCTCTGTGTCTCTTAAAGCCAGAAGATTGCCTTCAGATGAGGAGCTCTGCTTTTCATTAACGAGAAGTACCGGAGCTCTTTGAGAAGTGCTGCTTTTCATTTTTATGATTTTTTTTTTAATTTATTTACTATGAAAGCAAAGCCACACAAAAATTAAAAGTACCGTGTCTGCTGTGTCTCTAGTCTAGTAGAGGTTCATCTTCCAGCATGTGCTGAGGTAGAGTGTTGAAAATTTAAATGGCCTGAGACGAGCAGAGATGGAAGAAGAGTTGGAAAAAGGGACAGGAAGCAATTTTGGTAGGACATGTTATCTAACAAGGAAAAAGTGATATCTCATAGACTGTGCTTTAGTAGAAGTAGTGTCCTAGGTGCTAGCATCAAGGTTTAATCCCATTGCAGAAGCGTACACAGTGAGACAGAAAATGAATTGCAGAACAGAATGCAAAATGACTAGGTTCTTGTCTCCATGTGAGACAAGGTTAATTTATTAGAGCAGGCAACCTTAGGAGTCCAGGACTGTCATCCTTCTTATTAGATGTCATAGGATCACCAAGATTGGAAGAGACCTCTTAAGATCACCCAGTCTAACTGTCCACCTATCACCACTATTTTCCACTATGCCATGTCCTTCAGTACGACATCTGAACATTTCTTGAACACCTCCCAGGATCAGTGACTCCGCCACCTGCCTGGACCATCCATTTCAGTGCCTGACCACTCTCAGAGAGGTGTTTCCTATCTTCTTCCTATCTTTTTCTTGGAATGTGTCATTCACTTGAACTACCTCACTGCCCCAGTTCCTTGTGCTGAATGGTAGAGTTAATGGTTGTAAAATATGTGAAACAATAATGTACACATGTGGTGTGGTATGTATATTGTAAACTTAAGACTGTCATGATTTCTCATCAAGTTTGATTTGCTTTTAAGGTGAAGGTCTGGTCTCTGCATAATTCAGATGAGCTCATTAATTTTATCCAAAAAGACAGAAGGTACTTTGTTTTCAGTGGAATGTCACATTAAGTAGACTTGCTTGATTGCATAGCTACTTTCTTTTTTCCTGTTCAGTGATGACAAAGTCAGTGCAACTGAAGTCACTTCTAGTGAAGTTATTTAGCTCTGACTTCTGTAATATTCTTTAAAAGTGTTTCCTTGTGTGTGCTGTAAATCAGATTATAAATATCTGCAATTGTTTAAAATAAGTAGGTTAAAAAAATAATCCTCCATTCTCAGCTGCTGGAAGAAGATGAAAAAGTCTTTGCTGCATTCCCTGCAGATTGTCAGAATTTAAATAGAAATAAGTCCTTTACCCAAGAAGAACTTGCTGTACAATCTCAAACTGGAAGAATGAGTGAAAATTCAAATGAGCAGTAGAGAAAATGATTGATTCTGTAGTAATACCGTTAATGAGCAACATATTCTCCTCCACCTTCAATTTATTTGAAAGGGGTGAGGAGGTGATGTGGAATGGTCAAACTGTACGCCTGTTTAGTGCTGAGGTGGCCAAGTTACAGTCATTTATTTATAGCTGACTTCAGAAGTTCCTTTGCCACCCTAATATGCTTTCTCTTGTTAAGATTTTTCACTACTGAATGTACATGTTTAGCTTTATTGTTAAAGGAAACATACTACATGACAGAATCTTTGAGCTGTTCGCTTATCCTCAAACTCTTTATGAGTGTGAGCAACTACCCTGGAAATAACTCTGATAGATGTGTTCAGATGAGAAGTTAAGATCTGAAAAATTTTGCAAGTAAGAGGTTAATTTACATTTAGAGAAAAAGATGAGAGCAGTGTATTTCAGCATATTTTGTGTGTATGACTTTTGAAAGCTCTTACTGTATTGAAATCTTTGGAGCATCAGTAATTAAAAAAAAATTCTAGTGCAAGCTTATTTTTTTTTTAAACTCTTTGTGAAAACATTTTTAAAGAACATTGTGAGCAGCATAAGAAATAAAACAAAGTGCTGCACATTGCTATTCTGGAAAACCAGAAGGTCTGTGTGTGTGTTAAACCTGGGTAATTGCAAGCTCTGCTTATGTGCACCTGAATAGCTTGTTTATTTTTGTTGCCTTGAGTGGTGTTTGTTCAACATGAGGTAATTAAGCTGGATAAAAATATTACTGATAATAAAATTTAATAAGTTAGAGGCTTCACGTATACCCCATTGTGACTTTAGACTGGAAAAAGCGTTCATTTGCAGTACAACCTGATCCCATAGGAAGGGTGTTATTAGCCATTTGTTTTGCATCCCCTTTTCTTCTTTCAGAGGAATCACTGTTATCTTTTTGCAATTACTTGTCATACTGTGAGAGAGCCTAGAGTTATGGATTGGTGTTTGTTGTAGAGATTAGGACAGACAGAAAGAAATTTGCTCATTAAAAGAGTGTGATGGTTCACTGAGCTCTTTCTGTCTCATAGGGATCCTATCACACTTGGATTAAGCTGTGTTTTGATTCATGTATAGTCATGGTAAATAGCGTTATAGTTCCAGATTTTATCATTGCCTGATGATAGTCTCAGACTCCTCTGAGACCTACTGGTGTGCAGACAAACTGAATATGCAGCGAAGCGCAAGATTTTAAAGGGGTTTTGCACTTTTTAAGGGGAAATTCCTGCTGGGTATGATATGCTTTATGCTTTCCTTGAAGTCAGATGGAGTTACTTGTATAAATCTGGCATGTGCAAGGCTGTGGTTTATTTGGTTTTCTAATGTTAGGGTAGACAGATCTTAAAAAATGTTGGAGACTGTGTGTGTCTGAGAAAGTGCCTGAGTGAGAAAACAAGGTGCATGCTTAAAAGGCTTATCTTGCAATTTTTTCTGTGCTTGATGGTTGAAAATCTTAAGTATTTTTAATTGTTTTCAGTGTTTTCATAGAACATCCTAAGTTGGAAGGGACCTATAAAAGATCATTGAGTGCATCATACTAAGAAGTGCATACTGAAGTCTTAAATTAACTGCAGTTTGTCTTCAAACATTTGTAAAAAAGTCATAATACTATTTTTTTTCCTCTGATAATTCAGTGCAAAATCCTTTCAACTTTCTGAGCTGCGAAATCTTTGTATTTTCTTTTATTTACAAATTCTCTCCATCCATGAATTTTATGCTATAGAGGTTAAAAACAACTTTCCAGCATCGTATAAACTAGCCAGGAGCTCACTTTGTAGAAGCAAATGATTTTTTGAGAACAGTTGAGCCCGGTCTGTGTCTGGAGTAAGGTTTTCCTTTGGCTGTAAGATCATTTTTAATCTTTCTTCATCATGGCACTGGTCCATCTAAGCACCTCAATGGAGCTATTTAAAAATGAATTTCTACTCCACATTGATCTTGAATGTAGACAGTACTTTTAGCTGTCATTATGCTGTTCTTCTGTGTTTTTTTCATAGTTTTAGATACTTTTGTTTGAGCACAAACACAACACATTCTCCTAAGGGTGGTCCTTCTGTTGCTTTCTAATCCAGTGTTCATGACCTTGGTGTATCAGAAATTTAGTTGTGAAAGGAGAATGTATGTGTTTGGCTGAGACACACACTTGCTCAAACTATTTGCATTAAAAAATAATGAAGTATGTAAATGAAAGATAACTTTTTAAAAACTATTTTGCTCTGTAATTAATGCTGGTTTCAATTTTGACATGGAAATTAATTTATTTCTAAATTAATAGTTGCATTCTGCAAACAGTGAGATGACAATGTAGAATGGATTTCATTTTCCAGATGGATATATGCTCAGATTTGTATTTAAGTAGAGTTTCTTGAAACACAAGCATTTTGTTAGCAATCCACAGTATTAGGAAAGACGAAGAGTACTGAAGGAATAATTTAGAATTTCTGAAATTATTGGTAAAACCTCCTGAGAACTCCTGGCCTCATTTACAGAAGTGCAGTGGTATTGGCTTATTGACCTGAAGCACTTGAAATAACTGTCTTAAACATCTCATGCAGAGTTTGGATTCTCTAGCTGAACTATCTGGGCGCTAAAGTATTAATGTAGTAGCTAATCATATAAAAATGTTTAAAATAAAAAAAAAAAAAGGAAGAAATTCTCATTCTCAGGAAGTAGAAGAGCCCTAGAATTAGTGTAACTAATGCACTGGCCAAATTGTACATCCAGATTCTTGATAAGGCTCATCATGAAATGGATTTAAAGACCTTTTTTTCTTAGCATATTCATTGGTATTAGGAAGGGGTGTCTGAGCTACTGAAGATTGAGCTTTGTGTGATTTATTTACCTTTAGCTGAATTCAGAAAACATGAAGGAGATTATAATTTTAGTCACTGATAACCCAGTGATCTTTAATCGTCATACAGTTATTTTAAAATGTTTGAAACTGAGCACTTCAGAACACATATGGGAACCTTTCCTCACACATTCCCCAGTACTGTAGTCTCAGTATTCCTTACCTGGACAAACCTTCTCGTCTTCATGCAGCACGAGACCCAGCTCTGCACACTTAGGTATACTTAGTGGGAAGGCTGCTGCTCTCAGATGCTTGTTTTTTTCATGGCATGAATGCCGTGCAGTCAGTAAAGGCCATTGCACTGCTTAAGCTTAAACTGAGCTAGTGAACAAGGGAACCTAGTCTGCACAATCATGACTGGAAACTATTAATAATTGTTCAAAGTTTTTTTTTTGTTTGTTTGTTTGTTTTTGTTTTAAAAAGAAAGAAAAAAGCTAATATTCTTGAAAATGTTGGTCTATTCTAAAACCTTGCACTTGTGGTAGAGTATTGCTTGGTTGTAAGCACTTTCATATACAAGGGATGACTTGTCTTTGCAGGTTAATAACTAAGTACCACTTTTTTCCCAGTGACAATCTAGCCAGACTTACTTTCAGAAAGCATATATAAATGTTGTGGGTAAAGAAAATATGTATTAGATGTGAAGTAAGTATTTATCTTTCCTTTATTCTGTTCTCTTCTTTTGAGATAAAAGTATGCATCCTGAGAAATGGATGTATGTGTTGTGTTACAAAACAGTATCACATCTTCAGAAAAGCCTGTTTTTAAATGCTGTTACTGTGTGAAAATGCAGAAAGGGAGGACGCACAGCACATAGAAGCACTTCATATTCAGTAGGACAATGGCTTACATTTTGTTTCCAATTTATAAAAATTCTTATGGGAAATAAAGTATAATGGTTGAAATGTTATATTTCTTGTAATAATCCTAAATGCTAAACTGTTAATATCTACTATTTGGAGAGGATAAGGACATCTGTGATTGCTGTGTAGAATACATACAGGTGGTCTTATGCACTCATTTACTGGCAAGTTCATTACCAGAATACTGGAAATTACTTTTGTCAGTTACTGTATTCTCAATCTAACGTCAGGTACATAGAATAGAGCTGAGGTCTCCAGTTGCATACCACTTTAGGAATGCTGATCCACAAAAAACAACAATATTGCAGTGCATTTTTAAAGGCAACGTGTTGAGAGCTGCCATGCAACTTACAGATGGATCAGAGAAGCCCAGTAATTCATCCTATTAAGCATATCCTCTTGCTAAAAGCACACAAAAGCCTGGCACAGCAGCAAGCCCTCCTAGAGATAACAAGTTTGACAATATTCTAAAAGCATGAAGAATTTATATTAAGAATAAAGGTCAGTTTTATATATTTAAGCTTTAAAAATAATAAAACAAAGGGAAAAATATTGAATAGGCCATACGAAAATAAGATTGCTGGTATGCTGAGGAATTGAAAGAAAGGGATTTGAGCTTCTAACCCGACCATGGCTAAATGAAGTTTGTGCTTCTTTAAAAGCAAAACATTCTCGGAAAGATTACCCCTCCTCACAACCAAGCATGTCCTTAATGAGATCAAGGAGTCAAACCTCAGAACTGGATAAGAAGGTACCTCTCTGATCAAAGCCACTGTATCATGTTTGTATTGTAAAACTAACCTTGGTTGTATGACACAATGATAAAGTTAAGGAGACCTTACTGTAATTATGTCCTTTCCTTTAGAAAACCTATTTTAGATTTCTTAAACACGTTTTGTACTCACTTTAGGCAATCCAAACTTATGAAAAAAAAAAGTCACAATTTGTGTACTTTCAGTGTCCCAGGGTTCATCTTGGAAGAATAATAGTGCTAAGGTCTGGCTTAGGTCTTGAGAACAATCTGGAGTCTTCCTGGTCCCAAGGTTTTTTTGTTTTGTTTTGTACCACCTTACCTAACGCCATCTTGTATGCCTGAGAAATCAGGTGAAAATAAAGAAATATGACACAGCAAGATATGAAGATACTTAAACAAAAAATTCCATCCCTCCAAAGCAATAACAAACTTATAGAATCCCTAGCCAGGATCATTTATGGTGATACGTACATGTACTGTGTTCAGTGATGCAACACCTGAAATATTGTAACTGATTTTTAAAAGATTAAATAATATTTTAAAAAATCATTATTGTTTGCAGGAACACTTAAAATAAATGCAGTACATGTTTGGCAACTTCTAGTTCACATTTGGCATCCCTACAAATTCTGAAAAGAATCCAGATGTTTTTTCAGGTTTGAGGTAACAGAGTAATGTGTTTGTTCGCACTGAGAGCAAGTAAAACAGCGTAGCTTCACCCTGTTTGTCTGCTGACTAGTAAAATCTCTCTTCTGGCTTGAGAGAGCTAGATGCCTTTGATGCTAAAGTGATTCATCATAGGAATGGATTTGGAATTGCTATTTATGGTGAAGCCATTTTGTCTAACCCAGAACTATTCAGTACTGTCAGGGAATGGTAAAGTTCTAATGAATTGAAAGAAAAATAAACCTTTTTTCCTCATAATACTCTCACGTCATGCTGGAAGGTCTTACTTCTGAATACTGTTTGACTGACAGTATTTTTTTTCGGCCTGTGTTTGAAACATGCTGTTATTTCTTCTCTCAGTTAGGGGAGATGGTAGGAAAAAAAGTGATTTAAGAGCCTGTTATCTGGCAGATGTTTAACCTTTTGAGATTTGTTGTGGCAATTCAGTGTTACAAGATAATGCTTTAATTGTTATGTCACACAAAAATCCACACCCGCAAGTACAGCCAGGCCTAGTTCTTATACTGAATATCTAGGGAATATTTCTTTTGTACAGAAGAATGGCTAAATAGAAACAAGCCCCAGATAGAGGCCTGGTTCAGCACTCAAGATCTGTGGGAAATGTGCTTCCATAACGTCACTTGCTTGGTTTACAGCAGGGCCAGATCACTGCTCCTAGGAGTTACTCCTGTCTTCACTCGTTTCTTTAATTCCCTGAGTGAGTTTTGATAGCAAGATGGTCATTTTCAGTATCACATTACTCCTTTTAGTTATGTCTAGCAGACCTGTCTCAGGTATGGATGTCCTCTTCATTCAGTCCCCGGACTTTTCAGAATCTGTGACAGCATTGGTCAGCTCTGTTGAGGTCTGTGGGTAGTTGCAGCTTCTCTTCTATCTGTGCAGTACATTGCATTATAGTAACTCAATGACATGTTTGGGTTTAGTCCCTGGTCTGATATCTTGACTGACATGCTTGAGGCATCTTCTGGTGCTGTGCTGGGATTTGCTATTTAATTTCAAATTTAACATGGCATTCTCAGCTGAGATCACTTCAGCCAGAGAACGAATCAGCAGCAGGTTCTTGTGGCTGATTATTCCTCTGTGATAGTGTTCCTGGACAACAAAGTGATGGTCTTAAAATCGTAATTGAATCTGTAAACACTACTGTTTCCTTTCTTTCATCCACCTTAGTTTAGGATGGTAAGAAATTGTGGAAACTGCATGTTGCCAGAGCTGTTACACTGATGAAATTTAAACTTTTTGTTGATTTTTCTGTTCTAGCTATAATTCTGAAGGCCCAACTATCAGGTATGGGGGGTGTGTGTGTGTGTGAATGTGTGCTGTGTGTTGCTGTTATTGTTTTGCTAGTTTTCCTTTTTCCTTATACATCAGAACTTAACATGAGAGTCTTTCTGATTCAGATGTGAAGGTTTTGGGAATGTTCTATTTGTCCATAGAATTTGTCAAGGAGTAAGTGTTGTATTATGCTGATGGAAGTTGTTTACTTTTGAATGGCAGTGCTGCACTGGCACAGTTGTATGTATCTCAGTGTGCATGAGTTATGGCTTTCTAGTCTTTATGCTGGGATTCACGTTATCACCTGCATTCTCAGCTGATGAAATGGCTTGGTACCTACCAGCAGTGCATACCACTGGTGTTTTTCCCTCTCTTCCTCTGTTTTCACCTATTTTTCTTCTGGAATGTGCACCTTAAGATGGGCTTTGTGTTCCTTCAGAAATTAAGCAGTTCTGGCAGCATATCATCACCTGTTTTAATGAGAGGGCGTGAAATAAGTGAACACTGAAAAACTTGATTGCATGGGTATGACCTACAAAGAGATCTGCTTTAGTTGCAATAACTTGCCTCAAAGTAGATTTGACTCACAGGTAAGGGTTCTCTTTTTGTGAGCTTGAGTTATGTTTGAGCCTGGTCAGCAGCTGAGGTTAAACTCAGGGCTGGGCTGTGCTGAACAGATCTGCTGTGGCAATAGAAGTTGACTTCAGAACTGCATGGCTAGCATCCAACAGCATTGATGAAGAACTCTCTTATAGCTAGGGCAGGTAACATCGTTCCGAAAGAAAGAAAGTCTAATGCGATTCTGTGAATACCCATTCACAGAGAAGGCACATAAAGAGAGCTTGAGGACACACAGGTCTTTATTTTGTTAAATATATGACTTTTATGCAGGCCTTTGAGGAGTTGGCAACATAGCCAAACACCTGCTGCAATGTTTAATTAAAATAGTTCCGCTGAATGCAAAGCTTTTCTTCCGACCTTTATTGAAAAGCAAAAAGATTATTAGAGTTTGTTTTGTTCTAGAAGAAAATACATCACCTTCTAGTCTTTATAGGAAAAATGAAGGTGATGAGTTTCCAATATGAAAATTGTTAATTTCTTCCTACAGAATAGCATTGTTTTGGATTGCAGACAGTTTTATTGTATGCATTTCAGTTAATTGGATTTCATTAAAGTTGCATTGGTATAGAGACTAATTAATCTGCAGTTTACTTTGTGATATATTGCAATACCATTATTTTTCTCTAGTGACTCATGGCTATGACATTTTGTTCATTATTTAGCACTGCATGACTCACCTTTTGGTCCAGATGTAAAAAATGTGCTGTGTCCTGTTAAATTTGCTCATGGGCTTCAAATACATAGATCACTTTGTAAATGATGCCTCCTATTTGTTTCTGTGAAAGCTACAACAGATGCAAAAAAGCACACAAACACCATTTGATAGAGAAAATTCTCAGCTATAAAACACTATGTTCTCAACACAGCCACCACCATTAGCTGTGCATTTATGCCAGCAATGCACAAGAGCCTGCATGCTGCACACGTCAGAACCTGCACCAGCAGAGATGACCCACTGTCACCTGTGCTGAAATGCACCAGCCCTCACTGTGCTCACATCCACTGGTTGATCTCCATGAATGTTCAGCAAGCATCCGTCAGTGTCAATGGGTGCCATTTTTTCTACATGGAGGAATTTAGTTCTACCCATTTGCTTCATCCACACTTCCATGTAAGACTGCCCCTCTGTTGCTCAGCAACAAAATGTAATGGAATATTGAGGGAAGGTTCATCTTCTGCCATATCACCAACATCCATCCACCTCTGATGGCTTGGGCCAACGTAATAAAATAAAAGGTATTACTTTTAGAGCAGATCTCATTGAGGAAGGCATGCCATTTCCAATAGGATGAATGCATAGAACGTGAATGCATAGCTGTGTGTTATTTTATAATTAATAATATTTCATTGAAATATTGTATCTAGTGTAGTAAAATACTGTTTAGCGTAAAATGTATTTGTTCAGACATGGTCTCATTTTGGGCACTTCTGTGTACAGCCAGGTGTTGGACTTGATGATCCTTATGAGACTCTTCCAACCCAGGATATTCTATGGTCAGTGGTTCTGTAGTTTCTAACTCTGTGTTGTGTGGTGATGTTTTTTTTTTTTCTTTTAGAATAAATAATGTTCTTGTGAAACATCTTTTGAAAACACACTTAGAGTTGTAGGTACAGCTAGAGATAGCTGTGGGAGAGATGAAAAGTCAACTTTAAAATGAGATTCATCTAGTCAGATAACTTACAATTAAAGGTAAAAGCTTGGGTGTGTATCATCTCTGCAGAACAGCTGGCTGAGACTTCTCTCTTTTATACTATGTACTGTCAAGGCAGTAAACATAACTGTCAATGTTTAAAATAATTTAAATTCAAATGTTAATTTTCCTAGCATAAATTGAATAAAAATGTCAAATTGAAGAGTCTGTTGATTGTCTCAGACTCAAATATGTCAAAATGTACACACATGAACTGACAGAGCTGTCCAAAACTCAGTTGGCAGATACCTGTGTATTTGGCTTGAACTAAGGCAAATGAGGTTTGAGGCAGGAGCAAACTGTTCTCATGAACTGTGATGCCTACAGTAGGTGACAATTTCTCCTGAGCACTGAACTGACTTACAGTAATTTCGAACCAAATGGCAGAAGTAATGCTTCATGTCTCCTTATTAATCCCAGGTCATCCAGTTGTGCATTGGATGATGAATTTCAGAGTTCTGACAAACAGAAATCCTTAGAGTGTGTAATTACAATGACTATAATTTACTTGCTTTTTTTTTTTTTTTTCATGGAGAAAAATGTATGGGTTAGAGGTAGAACGAAGTATAAGTTTTGTAGATTAATGGCAAATACCAAACTTTTTTTCCCTTCCTTGATGTGGAACGTGAGGGCGTTCTGACAATAAACTATACTTGTCAGAATGGCAGCCTATGCATAATGCTAGCAATCAGCTAAGAGGCACTTCATAAGGCTTGGTATTAATCACCCTGTCAATTTGAATTCTGTGGGCATCTTTCTTTCCACTTTTCACTTAGAGTTTACTTCAGAGCACAATCAAAGCTCTGCTATTCATTACATTCAGCATTAGCTAATTTGGCTTTTGGCAACTCTTATCCCAGTTCCTATTAGACACTTTCCATAAATTGAGATAAGGGTTGTGCCAAAACATTTTGGGATTATCAAATGGTTACACAGAGATTGTTGCATTATCATGCTGCTTTAAGGATTGTTGGGTTACTGCAGAATCAGCCATTAGCAAATACTTGAAAGCTCCAAGACAAATTTACACCTGCAGCATTTTTTCACGTCTTTAGAACTGAGTGCAGGAAGAAACAAATGTGAGAAAAGCTATGTCTTAGAACATTCCTGAAAGGCTTATTTGTGTACTTTGCATTTTTATAGTTTTTAGGGAACTTATCTGTTAACTGTTACCTTGGAGGAAATTGTGGAGGACTTGGCACATCTAAATCTTCTCAAAAAGACTAATAAAACCAGATATTGCTTCTGTTCAGTAGTGACCAAATATGATGGATAGCAGCTGCGGTTGAAACACGAGTAAGAAATAATCTATTAATAAATAGGAAAAAATAATGGAGTTTTGGAGTTAATTGAATAGAAAACAATGTGCTGTAAGAGGGGAAAAAAAGTCATGACTATGCAATGATTGGATTTCTTGTGCTTTCAGCTTCACTAGCCTGTGCGCTGCGGAATAGTTACTTAACAGATTGCCATGGGTGATTTATGTTGAAAGTTGTGTCTGGTTTAAATTCTTTCTAAGGCTTTCAAAGAAGAGCACCATGTTTCAGAAAACATACTGGATTGCTTTATTTACTTTCTAGCTGGACTCTTAGAGCACTTTTGTACTGTTTTCTGCAATCCTTGAGGGCAAAAGAGACCATTATTTCAGCTCCTTCACAAAGAGATGTTGTAGATGATGTCTGAAATATCACCTTTTTTTCTTTATTATTATTTTTTTAATTTCCCTGCTTTGCTTTACCCTTTACTTTGGCTGTAACCTGCTGGAAACATGAAGGCACAAAGCCAAGACTGGACTGGAAAGGGCTGTGTGTCAGTCCTGCTGGTGCAACAGGAACAAAACAAATGCTGGTTCCCAGGGTGTAGCTTCATACTTCTTAAATGATTGAAACGTGCCTCAGAGCTGTATGTCATGTCTGGTGTCTTTTTCAGCGTAGATTTCTACCTGTAAGGTTTTCTGCACTAATTAAAACAGGTGGAAAAGCGTAAATGTTTGGTCACTGTGCAAGGCAGCAATCATCTCTTAGAGCAGTTGAGTTTGGTACACATCATGTGATAGCAGCCCTAGGTAAATGCCATATGCATTGTGATTAAGCTGTTGAATATTAAGACCCAGAATCAATAAATTGCTGTATTTTAAATCTTGTACTTTTATGTTTATAATTAAGTGTTTTTCCATGCATAAATATATTTGCAGATATGCTTAAAATATAAGCTTAAATGGTCCGTTAATGAATGTTTGCTTTCACAAGTGTGCTGGTATAGATGATGTATGCTTGGTCCAGTCCCACTTGTCTAATGTTCTGCTATAGACACAGCTATCAGTTTTCATCAGGCATCCTCAGTGGTTCTTCTTGTGTTTGCATGTTCACCAAGTCACAAGAAGTGACACTGTTAGAAGCTGTAAAGAGACCAGATAGTGACATTCCTGCTCAAGTCTCCTGCTACCCTGTGTAAGCTTCTGTCCAGCAGCATCTTTCTTCACTACAGGCTGAAACTCTCCCTTCAGGACTTGAAGGAACACATCAGGGGCAAGCATGTGAGTGTTGCCTGTCCTGACTATGTTCCAGTTGAGAGCAGAGGTGGATGTTACAGTGTCAGAGCTAGGGTGGCAAGAGGTTTGAAGGCTGAGACAGGGTGTCTACAATTTGTTCTTGGGCTCTCCCCTGAGTTTTGGCAGCAAGGAGGAAGCTTGTTCTCATGACAGTGTAGGAGGGATGGGTTATACTTGTTTAGGGATAAAAAGGAGATGTGTGCAAATCAGGACAGGGGGTTGGGTTGTAAATGTGTGTATATGTGTGTCTGTGGAGAGGAAGGCAGCCTCAAACTGTGTGAAGAAACCTTGAAATGGGACCAGCATGAAATAACAACTTCCTTTTTTCTCATCCTCACCTCCTAGGGTTTTGGACACTTCTGTGGATAAAACAAAACCTGGAAGGTGATAGCAAAAGGGTTTTTGTTTTGTTTTTCTTAAGTCAGATTCTATTTATGTTTCATGAAAATTCCATAATATGTGTGACACAAGGTTTTAAAAGCATTAGGAGAAAGGCCTTTCCTCACGTCCTTTGTGATGACTCTGCCCAACAGCTTCTAGTGAAGCCAGCTGAGGCTAAGAGTGGGAAGGAAAGTTTGCTCAAGCTTTCTCTCTATGTATATTGCAGAAATATGTTCTCATAAATTTATCTTACTGCTTTTAAAGGCAGTTTAAATTAATAGAACTTCCTGTACTTTATGGAAACTTTTCTTAGCCTGTATTGCTCCATTGACAGAATTATTTTTCCCTTCCCCATTTTTCCTACTCTCAGAAGGATACAAGTCCCTCACAGCTAACAGTGTTGTCGCAAAAGAAGATAAGTTTATCCTTTGGTCTGTTCTTTGTCTTTGATCTTGGCTTAATTTAATGTTAGAATACTGTGATCCAGAATGCTAGCAAAGACTGTGATGATTTCCGTGTGTTTGGCTGTGACAGTAACATGATCCTGCAGTGATACTTCCTTTTACTTTTGTGAAGGCATTTTGCTTTACCAGTGGAGAACTGAGATTGAAAGTGCTGTGCTGGTTCTCATGTAGAATGCCTTATCTACGTACAGTGAGTAGTCAGTGACCATCTTGTTTCTTAGTACATACTGGCTGTAGATTGGACTGTGTCCAGATTCTCATTTTAATTGATTAAATATTAAATTCTAAAAAAAAAAAAAAAAAGATTTTGCTACAAAATTTTATTAAAGTATTTCCAAGCTGACACTGCACTGCATTGACTAACCAGCCATGCAGCTACTGCTTTTGTTCTATTTTTCCTTTTATTTTATTTTTATTTCTTCCAGTTGAGTAGATTTTGACAGGAATTGCTGCAGTCATACCACTATAGAAATCAAATCAGCTCTTCAAAATTCCGTGAATTTAACCTTAATTTGCATTTTCTGTTTTAGAAGAGAGAGGGTTGGGGACACATTGCTGCAAAACACAGCTGCTGCTTCTCCCCTTGTCAGTAGCTGCGCAGAGCAGAATAGTTCCTCCAGCTCTGGAAGCACCTGGCACAAGACCACAGAGAGTTTGATGGCACCGAGTTTTCCAAGAGGGAGAGACTCGTTGCTGTTTCTCTCTGTGCCCATTTGGCAGATTGCAAAATGGAGGGGGTGGGGCGGACTTCGCTGCTGGCATCAGGGAGCTTACAGCTTGTGTTAATGTTATCCTGGGTTTTGCTCATAGTGAAATAGTCCTCTTGAAATTGTTATGAAGGGCATGTTCTTGGAAGCAGCATTGGTTTCTGATGGCTGCAGTGAGAAATAGTAGTTGGCTTTGTAACCTGGATTAAGAAGATGCCAAAATCAGCTCTGTGAAGAGATTTTAACATTGGATGGATACATTTACACTAATTGTGTAACAACCTGGGATAAAATAGTGTTTTCTTCCTATAATACATTCATACCAGTGTTAATGTAACATTATGCTACCAAGGATAATTTTGCTGTCTGTTCTGGAGATTTATTCTGCTCACGTAAGGCATTTTTTCTTTAAAAGCAGATGGCTCCTTTTCCTGATCTGATTTACGGGAATTATAGTACGACAGCATTAAGAAATCAGTACAAAATAGGAATGATAAAATGAATGCAACTACTCATCTCCCCACTTTTTCTTCAGTTTCTCTTGAATAACGACTTGCATTTCCTCAGTTGGATGGCAATTCCAAAATGCAATATAAGCTGCTAATAAAATTAGATACATTTTCTTTTCAAGAGGTTGTATGGGTCCAGTGACCAACATTCATCTTTTCTGTCAGTTGCCTTCCCAATTTTATTAATATTACCCTACTTAGTAAGCCAGAAAAGCAGGACACATTTTGGGAATCTATATGTTTCTTAAAGATGTTACCAAGCAACAGCTGTTGCTGTCTACTAAGTCCTTCACATTAGGTGAGGTCACAACCTTACATATTAAGATGTCCCACTTGGTTCTGAGCAGTTTGTAACTAATAGAGCCTTGTCCATCCACTCCAGTTATCTGTAGGGCATAAGGCAGGCAAAAATGATGACTATTTCCCATTTGTATTACTACTCTCTAGCACTCTCTGGCTTGAAGGCTTTCTGAATTGAAAGCTTTTGTGTTTGGGGCTGTGTCCATCTGTTTAAAGGCTATCAGTTGTGCTAGAATGGAAATTCTCTTTTCTGGAAGAGAGTGTCAAAGGCAATCTTCACTATAAGTGGATAACAGGTATATGTAGGAATAAAACAAACACATCAAAAAAGCTTTGGAGTACTGCTTTACTGGGCCTTGTTCAGCACAGTAATGCTCTTCACATGCTAAAGTAGTTAAAAACACATTTGCTCTCCTATTAAAAAAAAAAAAGTTTTGGGGGTTAGCTGCAGCATTTTTGTTGGGACACCATTAAGCTGAGTGGGAAAAGAAAACTTCTATGCGAGTAGAATTTTTTACTGTTGACATGGCATTTTAAAATGTATGGTATTACACACTGCATTACACAGCAGACACTTAAAATGCTTCATTAACCTCCTAATCTGTGTTCAGGTTCTCACTGATGATGCATTACTGTCCTGCGTATGTAAATGTATTATATACACACGTATATAAATCATTGTGTGCTGTAATTCAGTTTCTGTGCCCCAGTAAAATGTTTAAAGAGCTACCGGTTTTACTGAAATAACAAATACAACGTTAAATTAGAAACTTAGAGATCACTATGAAAATAGGATTTCTGTGAAAATAAACTAAACAATATATATTCATGTTCAAATTATGAATCAGTGTAAATAGAGAAAATACAGAGTAGCTGAGGTTATAGTATGTTATCTATTATCTATGTACTTGTCACAGTAAATGTTTTTACATGTATTACTAACACAGCAAAAATATGCTTCAGACTCTATAGAATGTTTTTTTTTCTCTTGTTTCAGCACTTGCTACTAGCAATAAAGTTTGTCATGGCATTTGTGATTCCTGATAAACCGAGGGAGATCCAGATAAAGCTGGCCAAATTGGAATTTGAATCTCTAGAGGCTCTCAAACAACAGGTAAGAGCAGCTGACATATATAGCAGTGAAAAGCTTTGGCCTGAAGGAAAGATAAACTGGGGAGATTCTGTTTTAGTTTTAGGTGAATAAATACATAAATTCTGGGTTGCTGAGTTTCCTTTAATGCTGTATTAAGCATATCCTTTGTGTGCTAATTGCTGCTGTGTAACCTCTATTTGTGTAGAACTGGAATGTCTGCTATAGCTGCTTGTGACAAAATGATCTCTTAGTTGGGAACAAACTAGGTCTGAAAACAATGTGTTGTTTTCTATAGTTATAAAAACCCAATTCTCATGTGGTGGTCGAAGAACATCACTATTGAGGTCAGCAATGTCTTTCATAATCAGCCATAACAAATAAAATTCAGTTTACAGTTGAATCTAATCCTTGATAGTTTTCTTTTGCCTTTTTCTAGTACTTTGGTGTGAAGTTTCCAGGAGCTAGTCATGGATCTCCTGTGCTTTTTAGATGATATTAAAAGGAGCAGGGCTACAATTCAATTTCAGTTGTTCCTTCTCTGATTGCATTTTGTAAGCAGGCAAAACTAGGTCATCCACAGGAACCTTAAGCTCAAGTGAAGACAGTCACCTTTGATTATGACATTCCAACTGGAATATATACTGAGTCTCTTTCAACACGAGTATATATGTCAGCAGTCAGGACTTAATCTGAATTTCAGTAAGAACCAGAAGCCTGGCAGTTCTCATCTATTACTTTTAGTCTTCTTGCAGTATTGGGGAAAAATATTGGCTGGTTTTTAAGTGCGCTAGTTGGTGCTTTAATCACACAAAAATATCAATAAACAGAATTAACTGTTTAAAACAACAGATACAAAAGTCCGGGGCAAAAGTGTTGTGGTATGATTTTGCAGAGAAACTGGTTTATGTACTGTTAGGGAAGTGTGCAACACTCTTAATGCTATCCAGACACACATATCATTGTGTTTTACCATGTGAGCTTTGTATTAAAAGTGATCTGTGTTGTTCTTTTTTTTTTTTTTCCAAAGCTTTTGGACTACCACTGTCTTGGGATATATCTATTAGAAGGATGCTAACAGTATCAGGCTGTAAATCTCTAAGATGCCAAAATAGATTATTAAGCTCCATGTATAATGTTTGGAGAGAGAAGCTAATACAGCTGCTTGGAGCTGTTCTATTGATTATGTTTGGGTTCCTTAACTTCAGGCAGGGTGAGCACTTTCACGTTTTCATTAATGCTAAGATAATTGCTTTCCAACCTGGTGCAGTTGAACTGTAACTATTCAGTGTTCAAATCCATATGAAGACTAAGTACCTCCTTGAAAGGGATTTCAGGGACTGTGGTGTTCCAGCTCATTGATAGAGACGAATGATAATCATTAAAGCTTGTTAAAACCTGTATGATGAAAAATGCTTTAATTCAAAACAAGATCAACAACAAAAACACAACATTTTATATTGGAATAAGAGCATTACTGTTCTGAAGTTCTTCTCAAACTTCAGGCAAGAAAGGTTTTTAGGAAGTTCTGAAATGCTTTTCCTAAACATTTCTTCATGTAGTTTACGTTGAGGCTGTTGAATAGTTCGTAATAATTTTATTTATTTTGAGAACACTTTTTAATACTCTTAGTATGTGTGGTCAGTGTTAGACAAAATCCTTGAAACTTTTTAATCCTAACTGGGGAACGTTCTTCATCTAGGGACTTTGTTTCAGATTTTCCAGTTATCCTTCAGGCTGGTTATACACTAACTCCTTTTTTGGGGGAGAAAAGGGTGAGAGATAATAAATGCAATGTGAGCTCTTTAACAGTAGATTCAGAAAAATATGGTGTGTCAATTTTGGAAGAGGAGCAGGAGCAATCCTGATCACAGTCCCTAAAATTGTCTGCTTTTTTGTCACCTGGAAGGAAGCTTGGATGCTGAGCAACGAGAAATAGGCACTGTCAGCTACTAGGGTGGACATTATGATCCCTTGTAAGGAAGCACCTAGCTCTAAAGCAAAGTTAGGTGCACGAGGCCCTCTCCCTGTGCTTTACAACACAGTTCTGTTGCATCTGTTTCTTGAAAGAGCAGAAGTGTGCTATGTTATTTGATCTACTTCCTATTTTAAGGAAGAGATCAAGTACAGGTGTGCTGTAAGCAGCAAGAGAACACTGGGTTCATTCTTGGGTGGTTCAGGAATGACCATGTTTGTAGGGTGTGTCCTAGTGCTGTAAAACTAGCATGAGAACACTACAGCTAGCATTTTTGGGGCAATGTTCTAGTAACGTTGAAAGCTGCGTGGATAAGCATTTTGGCTTCTGGACAGGTCGAAGTTTAATGAATAGACAAAAGAGTTCAGTGTACCCAAGCAAACCAAATGAGAAATAAACTGAGGCAAAACAATTACTCATGTCACTTTCATGCTCATTTACTTTCTGAGCATGAAATATGGAAAGAAATTCAAAATAGCAATAGAAAAAAAGGTATTTTTTTCAGGAAAAATAAAGCTTTAAATATTGATGAATGGGATATATTTTCACAAAGTGCAGCTACTACGCAGTGTTAGTTCTGAAAGCTTTTTCATCCAGCATCTTCTGTGGAGGTCATACCACCTGCTTACAGCTGCTTAATGTTGTAGCATGTTCTGAATCTCCACGAGCAGTTACTTCAGTGCTTTAGAGTGTGTTTGTATGTCAGTTGAGCTCCTTAATGATTTCCAACAGAAAAACAACATTTCTAAAGCAATGGTAGGTGTGACATACTCTAGGATTTCTCCAGCAATGTCATCCCTTTCCTGAAAGTGAACCTGGTGGTCTCAGTCCCCTTTCCAGGAAATACAAGATCTGGAAAAAGCTGTGACTGATCACAGCATTATCTCTGATGACCAAAGGCTTTTTCAAAATGTGATAGTGCATTAACTAGCTTTTCTGTTTGAAAGGGGCAATGAGAGAACAGCCAGGAGCCTGCTGTCTGATTGCCCAGGTGCAGTCATATGGAACACTTTGGCTTTTTCACCCTGCTGTTACAGGTATTCTGGCATGTAAGAGTTACTATTCTCTCTAATAAAAATCACAATTTCAGTGCTTTACCTTTGCAATTCACTGCACTGTGGCAGCTCTAATAACTGCTGAGCGTTCTTGTTGTTGACAGCAGTGGCTAGACCTTGCTGTTTCCCCTGGAAAAGGTTTACAATAGCACTGCTCACATCTTTTCTCGAGGTGAGTACACAGAGTTTGAAACTGCTGGCCCC